>LR999958.1:109121931-110371931 GCA_905220385.1 Xylota sylvarum
CTCTTTTGATATTTTTCATAACATTTTCGCATAATTGCGGCTACATTCTGCAATTTTCATTTAGTGCATTAATCGTTGATGCAGCATTAGCGTAGGACCTATTTTTAACATAGCCATAAAGGAAAAAGTCTAATGGTGTTAAATTGCATGATCTCGGCGGACAATTGAATTCTCCATTTCGAAAAATCTGACGTCTAGGAAATTTGTCACGCAGTAGAGCGACTTTCCGAAACGTTTCTGCGATATTTTTACAGTTTTGTAATGAATTTTTACTATTTCAACACGTTGTGCGAGTGCTTATCGATCAATATTTAATAGCCTCTTTGTTTTTACTTATCAAAAATCATTGGCGCAAAATTTAAAATGACACCTCCTGAACATCGCTGTTTTTATGGAGCTTACTTTTTGATTCTCTTCAAATCACATACCTATCTACAAACTCTTTTTCTTTCAACAATCGCGAACGATGTCAGCTAAAATATAAGGAATTCACCATAAATGTTATCAAGATAAAGTTTTCTTTCCAGCAGTTCGCATTTGTCAGGAAGTCGTGCCCGTAGGTTTTACCTTTGCAGCTTCCTACACGTCCAGAAAGTTTGTCACGCAATAGAGCTATTGTTTCACCAGCTGTGTGGCATGTGGTACGATGTTTTCACCGTTTTTGTAGTAAATTTTCACTACTTCAACACTTTGTGCGAGTGCGTATGGATCAATAATTAATAACCTCCTTGTTTTTACTTATCGAAAGTCATTGGCGCAAAATTTAAAATGACACCTCCTGAACATCGCTGTTTTTATGGAGCTTACTTTTTGATTCTCTTCAAATCACATACCTATCTACAAACTCTTTTCTTTCAACAATCGCGAACCATGCCACCTAAAATGTAAAGAATTCTCCATAAATGTTATCAAGATAAAGTTTTCTTTCGCATTAGCCAGGAAGGCGTGCCTGTAGGTTTTACTTTGCAGCTTCTTACACGTCCAGAAAATTTGTCACGCAATAGAGCTATTGTTTCACCAGCTGTGTGGCATGTGGTACGATGTTTTCATCGTTTTTGTAGTAAATTTTTACTATTTCAACACTTTGTGCGAGTGCGTATGGATCAATAGTTAATAACCTCCTAGTTTTTACTATCAAGAGTCATAACAATGATAGAAGAATATTCACGGTGTAACAATGGCGCGAAATTTTGTAATGACACCTCTTATTGGATGATCCTATGTTTATATAAAACGGAGATGGAACTTTTCAGATCGATCTAAAGCACCTTGACTATCGATACCCTAAATACCATAGTATTGCCTGTTAATATTTCTAGCTGTCAAGTAGCAGATGACTAGTGCCACCAGTCTCAGCAAGCAGTCAAAAACAAAAGTCTACTGTACTGGGATTCTTGAAAGCAATCTTAGGACGATTTCAATTTAACATTTGCAAGTATTTATCTTCATGATTTTTTGAAGTGTCCCTGTCACCAATGCAAACGCAAATATTCTGCATTGAAGGGATGCTTTCGTTGCTTTCACATCTGGGACT
Organism: Xylota sylvarum; assembly: GCA_905220385.1. Lineage (NCBI taxonomy): Eukaryota > Metazoa > Arthropoda > Insecta > Diptera > Syrphidae > Xylota > Xylota sylvarum. The sequence goes on from LR999958.1 coordinate 109,123,466, forward strand.
TAGAGGTATTGTTTAGACAATAGATATGTATCTGTACATAGCTATGCCTAAGGATGGTTTCGATGGCCGCCTTCTGTGACCATGAAGTTTTCCTTTCTATCTTCAGTCCTGATGAGTACCGACTGTGTTATATTTTGTTGGTCTAAGACCAATAGTTGTAACCTAACATTGTCCAACTCCCATAGTATCGTTACTCAATCATCCCCATGGATATGACTCAAGTACGAATGCCTCTCCAGATCAGAAATGCTTACGAAGCCTTCGAAAGTGACAAACAGTACACAATTGCATTGAAAAACTTCGCACCTAACGTTCATTAATTCCACAAGTATCTACAACAATTAGTTTCATTGTTTCTCCTTTGCAAAAAAAACAGACTACAAACATTTTTTCCATTTTTTTGTGTTTTTTTTTTCTTTATTGCAAAAATAGTCATCATTCAAGTGAGAGCACATGCAATGAACAAAAAAACAAATAAGCCCCAACAGCGAAACCGATACAACATGCACGCAACAATTCTAGTGAAATGCGAAAAATGTTGTTTTCCTTAATTATTACGTTTCAACAACTATAAGCCGAGTATGCGAATTGTTTTAATTGCACTTCACGTGAGCTTGTTCAGTTAAGTTGCCTACTTTCTCGAATGTTTGCGTCTACACTCTTCGAAAAAGGTTATCTTAAATTTTAATAACACACTCAAAGCCCCGACCAGGAAAACAGCGAACGCGAATAAAAAAAAAAAAGATACATCCACATAAATACTGCTACCGTTTAAAGCCTCTTGATAATTGTCTACAACAAGCTGGCAGTTCAGTTATGTTTGTTAATTTGAATTAGCTGTTCATAAGGCTTGACAAGACCACGACGACTTAAGACAGTTTCATGAAATTGGGATTGCTGGGGTTAAATGCTTTGAATAACATCTACACAAGTTTTTGAATTTCTTTTTTTTTTTTTATTATGACTAGTGGCTTTGGTATCCATAAGGAAGTCAAGTCGAAATTTCATAACCAAGCTGTTGAAAGTTAAACTAATTAAAATTTATTACATCAATAAATAAGATACATTGATCTTGTTTTTTTGTTTTTTGGTATAAAAATGGCAAACACTTGAGCCATAAACAAAAGTGGAACACAGCGGATAGCTAGTGCCTATCTCACCTGTGACGAGAGATTCTGCACGTAGGCAGAGATCACACAGAAAGACCAAGCAAAAGAGTGGAGAGGAAAATAAAAAAAAAAAACAGCTCAGAACCATTCAATGATCATATGGACACAATTGCAGCCTCCGTCAGCATCGGCATCATGACACAAACACAACCAGGAACCTTATTGAGTGGTGGAGCGCACTGGTTTGCCTTAGGCGCACTGACTACTAACGTGGTTAGGTTGGTTATCATCGGTGCACCTGAGTTGCATGATGTATACAAGCGAGAATATTGCACAACATTTGTACCGTAAGTCGTTCATGGACATCCAGTGTATGAGTGACGGAAATTTGGACACAGAATGATCGGAGGCATGTCAGAATCAGAATCAAATAACTTGAAACTATTACACGAAACAGGGTGAATAAGCTGTTACGAATGTGGGTCAGAGGAAGGAAGGGTTTATATATTTTTTAGACAATGGCTATTAATAGCTAGCCACCTTCAGATCACATATATACCCACTCGCTGACTAGTTTAGACCCCATCCACGAAGTATTGAAATCCAACACATCTAAGTTTCAAACCACTGCGACACAATCTCTATGATATCGTCTCCACATTTCCCACTGTCTTCATGCAAAAAGAAAGTGCATACACTTAGGCGTAGGTTAAAATCTTGAGCATGAGTTCATTATACAAAAAATACCTTTAAATTCCAAAACCACCTAAGATCTTTCCGACTTCATTTGAAATGACTTTATAAAAAACTAAGCCCCTACTGCAATTCTAGTCGAAGGACTACCCATAATCTCAGGCTTTATAAAACAACCTGATGGATAATGAATGGGAATCGTGCACCGAAACCCTAGAACTCCTTTTAAGACACACTAAGGGTGCAATATTGAAGAACCTTGCACTGTAGTGAGTCCACGAGACACAACGGCTAGCGCAGAAAACTTCATGGGCAAGCAAATATTGGATGACCGAGGATCAATTCAGAAGTCGACTCCTTCCCAGCACACCTTTTAGAGCACCTGTCAGTAACAGTATATTTCCCATGCTGCTACAAAGTTGGACCAACATAACATAAGATCAGTAATCTCAGTCTGAGTCTGCATGCTCAAGACAAGACATATTAGCTCAAAAGTAGATGACAGCTAAGTACATGTACTGCCTTAAAAGCGGTAGGCCGCAAGAAGGTGTTCTATTTCCACTACTATGGGTACTGGACACAGTGCGGCTCAAGTTGTTCCATATGCGGATGACAGTATTACAACGCCGACAGGCAAGTTCCTGGCTACCATCACTGAATTGCTACGGTCCGTCCTCAAAACTTTATATAAATGGTCGAAAAGATGCGGTCTAAACGGTAACCCCGTAAAATAGAAGTGGTTCTCCATCACTAACAAGAAACCAAGACCACAAATCGGGCGCTTAAGACTCAACTGTACACGACTCCAAATCTCAGATAAGGCAAGATATTTTCATTGTGTACTCAATCGATAGCTGTATTGGAAAGAGAACTCTTCGAAAAGGATAAAAAGGCATCTATAGCCTTCCGGCATAAGCCTACCAACCTATACATGGATGTACACAGCTGTTGTCATCCCCATCCTAACCTATGGATACCTAGTCTTATTACCTGCAGCAGGTAAGATCACGTAACTCACGAAACTGATCTTGATTCTTAGAATAGCATGCATTGGCTCTAAAAGCATCATTCGAATGCATGTCTGGGTACCGACACAAACTATCTGACACAATCCCTGACTATAGCGTGAACGTTAAAACAGAGAAGATTGGGCAAACGATATGGGACGTATCAAAAACCGATGAAGGAATGAGCTCTAGCATCTACTAAGGGAAGTCTTAGTAAGCACAAATGCGGCACGAATATTATCTAGAAAGGTGATCGATGTCAACATGGACAGCCAAGCCGCTATAAAAGTAAGGGTTGTAAAATCTAACCTCGTGAAACATTCCTATGAGGAGCTTAAAAATTTACAACAAACCATAACGTAACACTCTAATGGATTCCAGGATACACTCGTATCCAAAGGAATGAATTAGCGGACGAATTAAAGAAATAGGTCGGAACAGGTCCTAATAACGCGTCGTTAACCTTGTTCTACCTCCCCTAGCACTTGTTAAATCCAGCATATCGCAAGCCTACCTAAAAGCGTAAACCGAAAATTAACTTCTAATGGAGGCACTGTGTTATACCTACTTATGCTTCTGTTACAAGACCCATAAATAAGGATGTTTGACCTTCAGGGAAAAATCTGACATACTTAACAACACTGAGGGTCTTTAACTTTAGTAGACTCAGTCCTCTGTCCATACTAGCGTAAGGAATGGGAGGTCTAATCAGGTTAAACCACATATTAGAGATAGTGACAGCTTACAAGCTGCGTATCTATTTATCCTAGACGATGGCAAACAGGGTTGGAAAGGGTATTATATTTTGCAGAAATTTACGATGAAAAATTCGAAGTCCCTTACATCTTCTTAGTTCAAGGATCCAATAATTGGTAGAAGCTGCAGAATAGGCTGTAGATGATCCTTTTTTGCTTCACTTTGTAGATATTTCAGAACACCACAGATCCACGCATACATATAGAACTTAACATCTGTCTGTACTAAAATCAGCATAAGCAACCATGAGGCAATGTAATAAGATATTCCGAACTTTACCGTATATTTGTATGGCAGTACAGATTTTCCGAACTTCATACTTATCCTATGTGGCCTTCATTGACTCTTGCTGACGTAAAAAAATCCCAACATTCCAACACCCAAAAATATCCTTTCTCTTCTATGCGTATTGCCGTACTAAACGCCATCAAATCGTTACAACACGATTCACCCAGGAATGTACATAATTCCTTTCAAACACTCCAAGTACACAAAACACCTGCGACAGCATAACATGACAGGTTGTGTCCTCGTTTCAAATCAATTTTTTAAACCAACGTCACAACAGAGCCAGATACTTGTATTTCTTTCAAACAGGCTCTTGCAACAAGTTAAACCACAAGACATACCCAACCCCGGCATCGCTATACACCATTTAGACATCTATAGATACAAATTAGACCGACTCCCGATCAAAAAGATACACAAATACTGTCATAAATACGTGTGTACACTGTGAATGCAGCTAATCACCGATAGATGCTTGAATTACCAGGTACTCATACGAAATAAAAAAAAAAAACTCGTCCTCGCCGCCCGCTTTGTCAACATTAATTTGCGTACTTGTTGTGGTTCTCAAAGCGGAAACCGCTCGCTCTCCCCGGTTAATTGCGCCAATAAAAAAAAATAACTATAAGCAGCCACGAAAATGTCATTTTTGTGTCAGTGGTAGGATTACGTTGTTTAACTTTCAGTTTTCATTCCCATTGAGATGCAATTACACACACGATCTATACGTATCCGTGTGTGTGATGACAAGAGGAGGCTTAGGCTTTGGCTTAGGCTTGAGATCGCATTGTGCGGTTGCGCAGCTGTCACCAGTAGACGCGCGGTGGGTGAGCCATTTTAACACGCTTATTGTTACACATGATGGTACTTCTTCTAATGCTTTCGCTTTTTTTTCCTCCTTCTTCTTCTTTTCTGTCTTTCTTGGCTTCGTTTGAATCTTTCTTCCATAAGTATGTATCTGCGCGTGAAAACAAAAGCGATGAAAAGTTTCTCTTGCGCTACTTTTTCGAAAGCCAGCCAACACAACCAATTCAGACTGATTCGGCTTAAGTGACAGAGGGGAGGTGGTCGGTACTGAGACCGTAACCAAAGACATACATACTTAGTAAGTTGCGTAAATAAAAAAAAAAAACGGATCTGTTTCTATTTTGTTTGTTGCTTCTCATGTCTAAACGTCATTTTGACGTTTGCCTGACGCGTTGTGTTATTATACCGACACTCGTGTGTGTGTCTATTGATGGGAAAAGTTTGGTGTTGACAAGGTTATTGCAGAGTGTGATGGTAATAATAGGCATACACAGTTGGGCCATTGTTATGACTGGAGATTTATTGGCAATAGTTGAGGTCGAAGTTATGCTGCCTTTCACTTTGTGTCGAGGCCAACATAAGAGCCACACGATATACTATGTATACAAAATACTTTTCCTTTCGGTGAAATGACTCGTTAGTTAAATTGGTTTTGTAAATACTCGTCTGGCGATCGGTTGCCAAGTGAGATATGTACATAGTTTATGAAGGTATTTTGAATTTACAAATAACGTCATAGAAGCGCGTGTCATGTATTGTCGTGAAGAGATATTTTATGGGGCGTCTAGTCCTCCTATCTTCTTGCAACATTTTTTCAAATGGAAGTGATGCAAGGTTTTATGAAGTATCTGTAGGGTGGAATTGGAAAAGCATCTAGTGACAGCTAGACGTGAGACTTTGAAGTACCATCTGATGCTGTCTGAGACTCATACTTTGAATATTCCATAGTGAACGCACTCATTAAAGAACCAGCCAATAGACCTAGTGAACTGCCTAAATCTTATAGACCCGTAAGTCTAACATCATTTGTTCTCAAAGCCATGGAGGCCAGCTAAATTTGTCTATCCGTCTGCACTCAAGCCAGTTTACGTACAGGAAACGTAAATCCACAGAACGTGATCTTCACCATCTTGTGAAGCAGATAGAAGAAACTTTTCGTTCCAAGGAAATAGCTCTGTGCGCATTCCTTGACATTGCGCATACAAACCTGCATTACTGCATTAGGAAGACGATCGCTAGATGCACTATTAAGCTGCAGCTGGAATACAAGTCTAAACCAGGTGACCATGTGGGACCAGCTTGAAAATTCTGAACTCTATTCCCGAAAAGGATATGTTTTGCACTATGCCCGGCATCATGGTCAGGTAGTAATGCTTCGATAGGTTATTTGAGGTAGAAATATTGAACCGTGCAAACTGGTCTAATGGTGTTCCGGCACTGGATCCTAGAGGAAACTGGAATTGGAGCTAGCGTAGTTGGACCCAACACTAAGGTCTCGAAACCTATGCAAATGTGTCCCACGATTTTCCAGACTGAACTCCACGCCATTGAGATCTGCGGTATGATAAATCTTAGTAAAAGTACTAAGGACGCTAGAATATATATCTTTCCAGATAGCCAGTCAGCACTTAAAGCGCTATCATCCAATTTAACGGACTCTACATCAGTTAAATACTGCTACGATACACTACAATCTCTTGCCAGACCTAACAGGGTGAAAATCGACTGGCTCCCTGGTCATCAAGGCATTGCAGGCAACGAATCTGCACATGAACTAGCTAGGGCTGACTCAGAATCTGCGTTCATAGGACCTAAATTCTACTGTGGTGTCAACTGGGCTGGGAACACAAATTTCGTCTGGTCCACTGGAAAAATGTTTTGGGACTGAGACAATCCAAGCGAATAATCAGGGCTAAATCCTACAAGAAAATCCTTAATCTAGACAAAGATAGTATTAGAAAGTTGGAGAGCTTTTGTGGCCGCCGGTATCACATTAACAAGCTCAATCTGTGGCTAGAAATGGAATGTAGGTTCTGCACCGAAGATGACGAATCTTCTGAGTACACTCTCTGGGAATGCCCAGCATTTCATAGGTTAAGGAGGCGTATTTTCCATAAAGAAATATATTTGTCAGCGAAGTTGAGAAATTATGATGTTAAGGATGTACTATCTTTCATTAGGGAATTGGTCGGAGTGTTATATGAGCAAGGATTGACATAAAAAAAACATGTCAAAATATTTGAGGTGAACCATCAATAGTCCTTGTATTCTGCGCCATTCGTCCATCAATCCAACACGAAATAACCTAAAATAATTACTGAAAAAAGTAGTGCCGCTATTATGCCACCTTGTGGTACACCAATTTGAGAATCAAAAATCTGTAGCACCATCGCGTCATACTAAGTCTTTATAAATCGGTTTATTAAGATGAAGTCATGAAGAAATTTTTGCGGGTTTGCGACTGAAGCGATGGTGTTGAGAGATTCTTTATATTCTAGATGGCCTATCCATTCTGAAGTGGTAACACTTCCTATATTGAATTTAGCGCCATTTTGCGGTCATTTCAGTCATTTTTTCGTCGGTCATACAGCGTTGTTGTTTGACAGCTGTCATGTGTGAATATTAAGGTTTAGTAATGGAGAATTACATGGGCAGATAAATTGTGAAAATTCACAATCGAATTAATGAGCGGAGATGGTTTGAAAATGTCGTGGATTTCAGTCATCATAGTTAGATCTTTTGCTCCGTATAACGTCCCAGATGAAAGGATTGGGGTTTCATACTTCACAAACGTTATTTTTCGTAAAAGTTGCTATTACTCCTATCAGATACAGTATGAAGACATTTGTGACTATCTATGACAGGCGACAATTGAGAAAATATCTGCTGATTGTGAGGTCGTCTTAGATACACACATGTACTTTAGTAATCGTATCAAGCTTAGCTTTATTACTAGTCAAACTAACAGTTGTTAGGGTAGACTTCGAACCAAACTTTACTCTATGTATATCTCGGCGAAATAGTATTCGGAACCATAGAGCGTTCGGGAAGTCAACAAAGAACTTAAAAACAAGCTCGACCTGTACCTACCTCAGGCTGTACCTATTTCATCAATACTCCTCAAAGTCCAGGCACATATCATCCTATCTTCAGCTTCATTAAAACAAAAATAAAAACCATCCTGCCTACATACATTTTGGCCAAAGTGTAAACCTTCCACAGAACAAAAAAAAAAACATAAATTCCGCTTCTCACATCGAACAGATGCCTCCTGGCAGTGGAATAATTTTATTTCATCACATTTTTTTTTTGTTCCGTTTACACGATACGTGAGCATACGAGGCGATCGCGCGACGCAAGTTTTTTGTGAGGTAGGTTCGGTGAAACTTCATATTTCCTTGCATGTATCTTTGTATCTGTATTTTCGATGTATTTCCTTCTGCAAGGTATAAATGGGCCACAGAAACTTTTGCGTTCACCACTTAAAGCCCGGTAGCATTAAAAATGATTTATGCACGCACACCGTGATTACGATCACCTGTTTTTTTTTTCATCTTCTTTTGCTTTCCACGATCTTTACGCATTTTTCGTGCGGCTTATACAGGTAGATCCGTTGGTGTATTTCACAACCTCAACCGCTTTGCGGATCAATTAGCAGCACATTTTATGCTCGAAACCAATCTCTTGACATTTTATTGGCAGTTAATTGCCTTGTTTACACCCAGAAAGTGCAACGCGTAAAAAATTACCCGAACATAAAAATCAAACAAAAGTCATCCACACATACATGCCTATCGCGAACGTCAGGCCGTCGAGTTCCTCTGACGATCGCTGGCTGTGGAGCATACGTGTGTATAGTAAGTATCTGTGTAATGATTTACTTTGCCGCGTCATTTGATTATAAATGCAGTCATTTGCGCAATATCGTCGTGTCGTCGTTGTCGTCGCCGTCGAAGTTGTTGTCGTTTTTAACCACACACACCTCATAGATACATTTATAGTATGTGGCAAAACTGAACTAGGAGAGTAGGTCTAGGTAACGACACCGGCTTTTCTGTGTGCTCGGGTGTTTTATTACGAAGCAAAATTGTATATCGAACATACGTTTACACAGATACAATAGAGAGAAAGAGAGAGAGAGAGAGAGAGAGAGAGAGAGAGAGAAAGAGTACGATGTGCAAGAGTAATTATTATTATTTACTCGGTTTAATCGGAGGGGGTTATGCAGTTCTGTTTGGAAGATTGCATTCGGTGTTATCTGTAGAATATTTGCTGGGAATTTTTTTTGTTTTTAGATTGGGATTCTACATACATATATGTATTAGTGACACGGCTTTTTCCAAAGACAAATTCCTTTTCAGATATCTATCGAATGAAGGCTTGGCTATTGAGACTTGTCAATGGTACAAGGTGCGATCAGAAGTGTGGGCATACACTTTGTTTGGAAGTGATCATAGATATTGATGAATTGGGTATGATTTTAGCTAACAATGGGTGCGTTTTTTGTAACTGCATATCCAGTAATTACATAGAACCCTATTGACGATAATATCGGTGGCGATAAATTGCATTAGATACATGTTGCGAAACATGTGCTCGAAGCGAATACGTGTGCTTTTGGAGCTGTTTTTCTTTCTATTCTTTAGAAGATAGGTCCACCAACGATTTTCATTAAAGTTTCTGTTTAAATTATTTTTCGCGGTAGTGTAGATACATATCGATACATAAAGTCATTTTCGTTGCGAAAGAATCTTTCGAAATATTGCAATTTGATACTGAATAGAAATCCATGGGTCATCTTCCTTGTGAAAGAACCCTTCGAAAAATTGCAATTTTGTTCCCTTATTTCGACTGATACTGAAGAGAAATCCATGGGTCATCTTCCTTGTGAAAGAACCCTTCGAAAAATTGCAATTTTGTTCCCTTATTTCGACTGATACTGAAGAGAAATCCATGGGTGATCTTCCTTGCGAATGAATCTTTTGAAATATTGTAATTTTGTTGCTTAATTTCGACTGAAAAGTCCATGAGTCAGAATAGAGAAAAAAGTATCTCCATTTTCTATTTCTCTATGTACATCTCTAGACGATACAAACCCTACCAAAGCTTTAAAACACAAAATCGCTTATCCCTCTTCCCACAATCAACCTAAACCAACCACAACATCGAAAACAAAAAAAAACAACTAATTAATAAAACAAACTGAAAACCGACATGTTGAACAGAAAATGGACAAAATCAAAGGAATACCTAACCTCCCCACCTTGTTACTCCCTTTTTTTTTTGCGCTGACTTTGCATAATAAAGCGGTCAGTAGTAAAGTATATCAAAGATAACCCCTTTCTTTACTCTCTTTTCAACCCAAATATATCGAATATCGAATTACGATCGAAAAAAAAACAAAGCAAAACGTTGCAACCGCATCAGTATGTTCACAAAGGTATAACATGTACAAACGACAGACATTGTCTGTCTTTGAGATTATATTACACAAAGTAACAGGCTATGCATACAACAAATGAAAACATCATGTAAGTTGTGCTTATAAGCATAAAAAAAAAAGAAGAAACAACCCTGACTGACATTGACATAACAAATAGCCCCCTCAAAGGAAGATAAATCAAAAAGTAAAAGGTATTTGCCGATGGTTTCGTATGATAAAGTGAAAAGCGTTAGGACTAAAATGATTGCCTTGTGGAAGTCTTTGCGATTCTTAAGTCATCGATAGTGAATGTGTAGCAATTTCTTACTCGATTTATTCAAAGCAAATGCCTTATCCACATTGGGATACATTGTTTCTAGTTTTTGGTTAAAATTATTGGACCAAACCTACTTTACTGTGGAACCCCATTGATTTTGCTTATTCAAATAAATTTCTCGAAGTACTTTCATATTTTTCAGTCAAAAATATTGTACAATGACTGTCCTAAGGTAAATCGTTAAAAATCACATGTATTTTACGAATAATTGCCTTTTTTATTTAAAAGTCAAGAGCATTGGACTAAGCCGTCAGCCCTATGGCACTCCAATAAAATTGGATCTTGTCTGTTGGGTAATTTTTTAATTTGGAATTTCCTATAAACACTTTCCTTTGAAAACAAGTATGTTATTCAGATAAATTCCTATATGTGCAGTTCGATCTTGCATTCCTTTGTATCTATAGATACAGTACAAAACAACTCGATTAACACGAAATTTCTAACGCATTTTAATGTCCATTAACTCGAAATAAAATCTTAACGCGTAATTGCATTTAATTTAAAACGTTTTAACAAACCTTTCCTAAAAGCCAGGGTAAAACCCAAAAGTGCTTTCAAAAAATCTCAATCACCACTTAATTGCTGGTAGCCACCGTTTAAAATACTCTGCATTGATAGGTATCGGTGGTCATAGGCAACAATTATTACAAACTACATTCCATCATTGAGTGGAAATTATGTGAAGTGTTACGAATATTTTTCGTCATAAATTTGTTGGTTAGATGATGTTAATGATTTTTGCTGTTAGTCGAGAGCCTCGAGCGTATAATGCGATGTGGTTTGGATTATCCAGTGTATGTGGTAAACGAAAATTATATTGCTTTGTTATGCTGTATTCATGCATTGCTTCTGTTCAAAGAAGATACAGATATAGGTCATTACCAAGCCCAAACTCGCAATCATTCACATTACACATTCTAAACCTGTTGTCAATCAATTACAATTCCAAATCACACTCTTTTCCTTAATAATTCAATTAAGAGATCCTCTCGATCGTAAATCAATGAGTTGCAACCGCAATGCAAAAAAAAAATGTGAATTATGGGATACGAAAAAATTCGAACGATTTTTACTTTGCAGATAACGCCGCCTTCATCACAAGTCAACCACAACTCACAGACCGGCTTACAACTCTTCATTCAGAGCGCGATCAATCAAAAATCCATCGAGAATCACAAGGCAAGTGATCGTGCGAACATTTCACATAGCAAACGCAACATGAATATTAAATTATCCCCCGCTGGATACAATGTTGCTTGCAGCACGCACCTCATTTGGTATTCCATAGATGAGTTGAAATGGATGGGTTTTGTTTTTTTTTCGTTCTCTGCATCATGTCAACCACGATCGGGGAGGATCTGTGAGAAGAGAAAATGCATTTTTAAATTGATATCCCGTTTGTCATGGTTATCGTGACCCAAAAATCAAAAGGATCAGGTCTTGATTGTCCTATATAATCAAAGTGTTTTATGGGGTCGACCCTAAGAAGTTTTAACTGGAGAATGTCCAGTTTCTGTTCTTCTTTTGTTGTTTGTGCCAGAACAAGGCCGTGGCAAGTGTTAAGAAGAAAAAAATATTTGCGAAAGTACTTCCGCATAACTTGTTGCTGAATCAGGTTTATTTTTTCGTGAAATGTATTTGTTTTCATCTTTTAGAGGGAGCAGATACTTATACAGTGGAGGGGAAGTGTTTACATGCGGTCTTGATTGTAATGTATTTTTCAGTTCTTCTACCAAAACTTGCTAAAACAGTACCCAACTGTATAAAGAACGCCACCAGAAAGAACATAAAAAAGAAAACAGTTGATTTGTACCCAGGAACCGAACCTCGAGTAGCAAAGGTTTCAACCGCCAGTGCTAGATATTTATCTTCACAATCAATAAATCGACTCCAGAGCCTCATACCTATGACCTCTGGTTCAGGCTCACATTAGTACAACTAGATACATTAGGCAAGGAGGCAAGCGGACTGTCAGATCAGCAAAACCGAGATAGTATAAGCAGAGAAAAATAATAAAAGAATCTGTTCGTATCCTCGGTACCAGATAAAAAAACTGTAAAAAGCAACACACGTCCAACGCCTTCAGTCCTTTAGAACAACAATCCTAGTAGTCGTATGAATTCATTTGAAAGATGAAAGATTACTGCTGGTATTTCGTGGAGTTCCACAAAGATTCGTACTAGGGCCCATCATGTGGAATATGTGGTATATATTTAACGATCTACTCGGGACTGCAGAAACGAAAACGTTCTTATAGTATGGTCACAGTCAAAGAATGAAGAAGGCTGTATCGTTCACGAGCATTCCGAAATACAAGATCATTTTGAATGTCAAATTAGTTCTCCAGATATTCGCGTATCGTTTCCTATCACCTAAGCAACACCTTTTTCATTCAGGATGTTCAATCGGATAGGGGCAGATATGTCCCACACGTTCCAAACCTGGTAACGAACTCATCAAGATCTTTGTTTAGTCATGTGCGTTCTTTAATACCATACAGTGAACGGATTGTGTACACAGAAATCAACATTAGAATAACACAACAATAACAGAATAATGCGACATTCCTCATTTAGTGTAGCGTTCCATTACTAATAATCGCATGAACTGCAAGATGTCATAGCTCAAGTGCTGCCAACCTCAAACATCAACATGTAATCTAAAGTCATCCTGATCTTTAACTTTTTCTGTCCCTGTTTTAGTTTTTCCTAAACCTTTTATCTTCACTCTATCATTAAGTTTCCGAAACTGTTAAGGTAAAGACACTTACAGATACCACATCTCAGCACTCCCTCATTATGACATCCCACCATCTGTCACCAGACAACTTTCAACAAACGTCAATAGTTTGTCAGCAACTTTAGTAAACTTAACACACACCTCTGTCTATGTCTATTATCAATTTCCTTACTGCCATGTGGCTTATTAAAAATAAATTTTCTCCAATAAAAAAAACCTATCTTCACGAAATTGAATGTGTAATCGAAAATTCACTTTCCATTGACAACAAATCCCCAAGTACGCCTCATTCATTCGACATTTATGCGACAACATTTAGCCGATGGTAGAGATAAAAAGCCTACCAACTGTTCGCTTGGTTGGCTGCTTGGTAGACTTGTGAAAAATGTCAAATTAAATGCAAATTACGTCGACTCTCCTACGCACGAGGTGGGCGTGCAAAGTATCTACAAAAACTCATCGATAAACAATTTTATTCGATTTCAAAAAAAAAAAACACAAAACGAAACAAACTAACTTTGAATGCATAGCCATTCAATCAGATTTCACTCGCCAATCATGAATGTATCCCCACTCGACCGCATGACGTTTTGTCATCTCTTTTGCACGCAGCTTGATGTTTATACGAGTAAGCAATTTGACATTGCAAAGCATACACGAGCAAACCCACTTCAAAGTGTAGTCAACAAAGTTGCAACAAAAAGGTAGAAGGAAAAAATAATAAAAAAAAAAAAAAACATTGGCAACCACCAGCATTCCATTACGTTTCACCATGTTTTCAGTTTCATTGGAGGTCAACTGTGCAAGGCTGAGCTTTACACGGAATTACTTGAAGAATTACGCAACTTAAACATAACATGACATAAGTAAATGAGATAGACAACTTTGTTGTTTTTGTTTTGAAGCCTCAGGCTGACAAACCACTCAATTTGTCAATAATGACAGCTAATGCACTTGAAATGCGGTATAGTGGATGGTAAAAGACTTTTGAGGAAATAATTTTCTTTTAAAGAAACCATTTCAATGCCCCTCCACTCTTGAGTTTTTCGGTGCGTGACGAGGAAATCCTCTGACAAGGATATTTGTCATGATTATTAGTGTACAGCTGAAGATTGACGTTTAGTGACGTTACGTTACATTGACTTTTGTCTTTAATTTTGGTTAGTTAGTTCGATAAACCTAACTTGCAGCAAGTTTGGATACATTTTTGCTTCAAGTTAAAACTTTAATCTTGCTTCGGTCCCGGGTTTGTTTATCTTATTTGGTTCTATAGCTTAGCGTTACGTTTTAAATTTGTTCAATTTTAATCGTAATGCTGTAACATATGGTGTTGAAGCGATTGGTCTTTTTTTGCTGTCAAAAACAAATAAAGTTTTAGATGAGGTTATGTGCTGTCATGGTACAACATACTTGAAGGGACTAAAGCGGAACTTACAAGCATATTTAGATTTCTGTGTCGTTAATCGCATATACTGAAAATATCGTCATAATTAGAAGGCCACAAAGGGCTGTTACTTCCTGAATCATGACAGATACGGTGAAAATGGAATTAGGGGCAAATGGAGACTGTTCACAAAGAACGAAATTCATCATCAACGACTTGAATAATAATCCCTGTACACAGTTTTTATTTTGAGGTAGTGAAAGGCTTTCATTAGTGGAAAGCTAGACTTAGGTGATAAGCTAGGTCTTACTCCCTACATGGTGCTATTGTTATTTTTAGATGACTTTATCCAGTAAGAAACGCCTTTAAGCGATATTGTGGTTATTTAACGATAGCCAGGGACTTGACACTTGGGGTACTGACTGGATGTGTTTACATAATATGTATATGAAGATATCTAACGAGTACTGGAACTATACTCCTACACGGTTTCGCGAAAATGTCTGATAAATAGTGGAGTACCTTATGGGTAAATGCTAGGGCCGTTTCTCTTAATAGCGTCCACAATCCCCTGATCTCTAGTCGAACCAATGTTTTCGTTTTCGCTGACGAATTTCCTTATGCAGTAGAGATTACTTTCATATTTATAATAGGACAGACCTGTCGTCAAAAACTGACTAACATCAGTAGCCCTAGCTGAGAACAAAATTAGTGCTGCATCAATTTGTAGAACACATGCAATCATTAATCCTTGATAAAGTCAAACATTGGATATAAGGTCTACCCGCCTGCTCAATCTTTTCAAAGACAAGATGAAAAGTAGCATATATAGTATTTATGGTTCAACCTATAGGCCAGATTGGTCGACATACTAACACTTGATGACGTGTTCCTACCAGAGTTTGGTCTTTTTAGTGGCTTTCAGTTTTAGCAATCGTTTGCATGCATCGAGAAGAATCTCAGGATATAAAAGTTACTTTGGTTCCGAGAAACTGGCTCTGCTAAATAGCTAACTTCAGTCATCTTGTCAAGCAGAGATTGTTGTGGAAAAGATTAATGTGGAAGAGATCGATACCAGGGATGGTATAGTAGCTTGACTATCGGTAGAGACTGTAATCTACTGTAACCGTTTGTATTTTTTGTTCAGAGAGTTGTAGCGAGTCCAGAGAGTTGTAGCGACTTTTTATATGGTATTCTGTCTCTCTATCGCTATTCCATCTAGATGGAATAGTAGCTCGTATATATTTATCGAAGAATTTTAAAGACAACAAGTTTCCAGGACTAATGGTTCATTGTACCTCTTTATGCACTAAAAAGAGATCTTTAAGCCTAGCCATCGCAAAGCGAAGAATACTAGTAAGATTGAGTTCCCTCAGTCCGTTCTTTACGAGACATTTGTTGCCTAAGTTAGGCATCGTAATACAACTTTGCAACTTTTCACTTAGCACTTTTCAATGTTTTGCAAGTCAAACGTTCCACCTCTGTTTCAAAACAGTAGAGAGGCGATAATGTCAAAAGGAAAACGAATAAAAAACAACAGAAGTCAAGTGCTAAGTGATAAGTTGAAAAGTTTTTTGGTGGTTGGGTAGGTAGGTTTGGTATAGCTAGATTACTTTTTGCTTGTAATAAGTAAGAAAGAAAGACTGGATAAATTTTAGCTTATTTGGTTTTTCCTTCCTTCCACGAAACCAATTTTCACTTAACACTTATCAATACGTTTATAAAAAGAATTCACAAAGTCCCAGTGCTAACTCAAAAGTTGTAAAGTTTTTTTTAAATGGAACGTCAATTTATGCATTCGAGTCTACAATTCATTTACAAGACTCACTCTTAAGGACTTAAAGGACATTCTGCTGGGAGAGTAGGAATAGAATTTTTTGAAGAAACCTTTGAATGAACTTATGTAGATTTTGTATGAACGTTGAGTTATTGTATCAGCCCTATTCATTGTTGACTGATAAAAAACTGTATTAATCAATGCAATGCTCCCTTTCCCACCACTCAAATACTTCATACAGCGGTTGTGGTTCATCAAATCCAAACCTCTACTATCACAGATACAGCACTCAAATGCAGAAAAACCCACAAAAAACATACTTCTATGGCAACAGTGCTCCCATGTTGAATCCCACTTCAAATGCCAGCCTCCTTTCACTAAAACCAAACCGAATGTAATTTTGAGGTTTTCCTTCTTTTTTTTTTTTTTTGTGTATCTATGTATGAAAAACAAAGTATCTGAATTGAAATTGAAAGCTAAAAAAGCTAAAGCACCGCGCCGCCAGCTGGTCTGATTAGTTTCAGATTGATTGCACATTGCATAATGTATAGGTTTTTGCTGTTTTTTAATAGCCGGTGGGGTTGGTCGGTGGTCGTCCATTAGTGGTAGTGTTTGTAGACGGGGTACGGATCTAAGACAGTACTGCGGCTTGTTACTCAGATCTATAATATGAGTACTTTTCGTTTTCAATGAGTGATTGTTAGTAGTTTTTTTTTTTTATTATTTTTTGTTCATATTAGCAATAGACAGTTTGGTTTGTTAGACAGAAAGACTGCTGCACACAAGATATTCTGCCATTAAGTCACGGACATTGTTTATGGGAGATCAAATTGTTTAGCGATGCATAAAGCGCGGTTTGTTAGTTGATTTGGTTGGTTTTTGCTTTTTTTTTTTCTTAGAATTTATGGTCTATTACAATTTTACGTAAGCAATTGAACATGTTTGTTATTCTACCTACAGTATGAGATGTTGGATTTTTCCGATTCGTTTAAAGTCGGTGACGTTTGATATATTACTCACCTGCAAAGAGAAGAAAAGAAAAACAAATGTTTCATTAGTATAAGAAAACAATTAAATTAATTACTAGATAATTGTGGACTTGCTAAGAGATTTACAAATAAAAAAGTAGCTCACAGTAATTGTCATAAATTAAGGCATGAAATTGTGTGAATGAAGTGCAGTGGGTAGTTTACGGAGTCTGGGGGAATTCATCACTCTCAAAGTGGGAAGTAGAACTTGATTTTCTTATTACAAAAGTTATCTGTATTGTTGGACTTTACACCATGAACGAGAATGAGCAGCAGATACACAGGCACTAGCGAGACATCTTAAACAAAAGCAGATCGAAACTCGTAAAACTTGCACACTTGTAAAATTAAATTAGAATTACAATATTGTAGTCTTAAGGTATCTATTGGTGCAAACAAGTACGAGAATAAGTACAACATCGGAAAATTGTCATCAAAGAAACTGAACGATTTTTTTTAGAACAAGTAGATACTTCACACAGGCGCAGCACTAAGTCTTATACAAATTGGAAGCCACATCACGACTTAAATGTTATTTGTAGAACGATTCCAAAGAATTATATAAATTTACTCGACAAAATATAGAAAAGAACAGCTTGAGAAGAGTTAAGAGAACGTCCTTTGGTCTATAATGCTGCAGGAATTACCAAGAGGAATGATTGGAAGCACAATATTTGGCATAGTGAATTTTTGCACATAATTTTTGTGTTCACCTATTATGCACTCGAGCATCTGTCTGTATATTTTCCGGTACAAATCGAGCCCACTTGTTTCTCACTCCCAAAAAAAATATACAGAGATATCCAGAAGCTAAGAATCTCTAGCTGTTCAAGAGCAGATTCAACAGATATCTCCGAACATTTCAAAGCATTATTTAGGAACCAAAGATACGTCTTTCTTGACAGCAGAAAATAAAGAAACAAAAACATTAAAAAGTCTGTAAAAGAATCACAAATAATATCGGACCAGGTTGTCTTCCTTGAGGTACCTCTAAACAAACATGACGATAAATTTAAAAAATGCAAGAATTACGTCAACAAATTGGAATAAAAAAATCTGACTGACTGCTCTTAGTAAATACAAATTTCAGCAGGACACGTATGGTATAAGTCTGAATCTGGGTCAATTGTGGGCGTGGCGATACGGTATAACTTATTCAGAAGTCATCCGGTCTCAACAGTTCAATACATTGCTATACAAAAAGATAAACAAATATTTTGGAATTTTAGGGCATCAGATGGTGGGATAATCGTACAAATATGCAATCGCGATGCAGATAATCCAATAAATTCCACTCACCATAATGTGAGTGGCATCAATCTTGTCTAACTTATAAAAGACATGAGAGTATAACCAGGAGGAAGCACAAAACTTCAAGGATTTGATTACACCCAGCCTTAGTCTACTGAATATATTTTCTTTAAAACATAGAGGGGATCTATCTATTTGTAACTGAAGCCATTTTTACACCACATGACTCTGTTAATGTTGACAGTCATTGTACGAAGTCGAAAATGCACTTGTCTGGAAAATTCAGAGTGACATATACATAGGACAAGTGACCCAAACATGTCAAACATGTTCAGTGGGGTGGCAATGACTAATACATGAGGTTTGTTTCAGTTTGAAAGAATAGAGGATTCATTGTCATTAACAGACCGGATATTGAATCCATTCCCTTTCTATGCATTAGTAGAACTTTCAATGATTCAATCGTAGGATAGCGGGGTTTAACAAGAATGACAGTAAATGTCTACCGAAACCATACAAAAGTTATAAAAGATCTTAAGTCTTAAGTAAAAAAGATGGGAACCAGAAATTCGATATTAGACAAAATTTCTGAACCAATGGTAGTATCTATCTGTTTAGGATAACTTCGAAGAAAAAAAACTCAATAGTACTATATTGAACTTCATTCAGATATTAAAAAAGAAAAGAATTCGAAAATATTCCTTTGGAGCCATGTGTGCAGCTTTTCACCGAAAGTTTGGGGTGAAGTATAAGTAATCCTCATCCCTAAAGCAAGTAAACCTAGCCACATTGTCACAAATACCTATTTAGTCTTTCATTATCTTGAAGAACCTATTTAAAGCTACATATTACCAGTTAACCTACACTTAGAGCATCGTACAAGAGTTGGAACGCATTTCAAATATTAGGTAGCACTATACTCAAGGTATCTGCCTATACAAAGTATCTGAAGCTTTCACATAGAAAGAAAGGCTTAAAAAGGTTTCTGTCAATTTTTTAATAAAAATTAGAGAGAAGTTCTTAGAATCACACAGTAAGCTGGTCAGTAGTTATGTAGCTAGACCACACCTGAGGAGACTAAAATAGTGGCTTACGCTGATGAAGTACGGGAACAGATATGTGCATAAGCAAAGCGACACTAAGGATTATTCGAAAATGGCTTACATTGGGTATTCTGACACTGGAGTGCATAAGACCAGCCATCATCACCAGCCAGCCATCATTCTTTAGATCAGTCTGGTTAGAGATGAGGTTTGAATACCTTTGAATGAGTTGCTGACTCTTTGTTTAGTTCTTTGTTTCCATTTCTAGCTAGTAAGGATGCAATATACCCAATGGAAGGGAAATTATTAGAGAAGAAGTTCACACGTCTGTTGAGAAGCGTTCCTGTTATCGACAGTGTGTCTTGATTTTTTGGTGATGTGATTGAAAGCGCTCTAACTCGATTTGGGACTCTAGGTATGTATTTTGTACAAAAAGGTTTATATTCTCGTTTATATTCTCGCTTACAGTTTTCATTCCTGCTTGATAATTGTACGAGATAATTTCGGTTCTATAAGAATGTTGGTTGCAAAATGTATGCAATTTTATCTGCAACCACTACCCCTGGGTTTTGAATGTTAGTAGAATGATGTTACAGAGTCGTTGCTGAAAAAGATACATACATACCAATTCTTGGGATTTGTACTTTTATTTCTCATGTCTTTTAAAAAACCGACCAAGTTTTACTCAAATTTAAGATACAGATCCATTTACATAATTTAGCATCTCATCCAATATAAAAATATGACTCTAAACCTTTATACAATTTAATCTTTTTTCTTTTTCATATTACTCAACAATTCTGTACACACTTCATCTAATCATTACTCTCAGTTATACAAAAGATACACCATAACGATGGCCATGAAGCTTCTCACAAAAAAAACCTGCTGTAACCGCCCATTAACTTAATTGATTCAAATTTAAAGGGCAATCTCTCTATTGTCATTGATTTTCTTCTTCCCCATTCTTTACTCATTTGTTGTTCTATTATATTCAACCACCATTTCAAGTTAATAAAATTCCCATTAAAATTCAATCAAATTAATAGAAAAAAAAAACTCGAAGGAAAACCTGAGGGAAAACGTAATAAATTCAAACAATGGAGGGAATGATTGCCCAATACCTCGAATAGCGTCGTCATTAGTTTTAGGTTTTAGCTTTTTTTTTTCTAAATCACAAAAACACAATAGTGTGTAGAAAAAAATAAATAAATTAAATCACAGTGTTTGCGTAAGCACTAATATAGTGCCCTTCTGTGACGCCCTTCTATAGTGAGATAGGGTCAACTCATTAGACGGTTTCCCCCTTCTCACTAAAGCCTACTTGGTAGCCCTGAACAATGGAATGGAATATGTTGTTTCCCCCTAATTTATATGTAAAACTTGTTCTATCTAAACGGGGTCAGTTTTTTTTTTTTTTTTTATTTTTTTAAGTTGTAGATACTAGTAGCTTGTGACATATTTAAATTTGATAAAATTACGGAAGAAGGTTTTTGTAATATATGACACTTAAGGCGAAGGCATATGTACATGTAAATACATTCGTTGTAATACTATATGAAGATAAATAAAAAAATAGATACATGTACTAGATACATTCGTTGTAATACTACATGAAGATAAATAAAAAAGAAAACCACTGAATTCCTGTCACCTAAGAGAATCTTTTTGGCAAAAGCCTGCTCGAAAGACGGCCGTCATGGGATGTATGTATCTCTGTCATCAAAACAAGTTCAATGACACTGATTTCGATATTTGGAAGTGCCATCGTACTTCAGAGTAGACTGTGACGACAAGAAGATACATGATCCCTTTGGGAGTGATTAGTAGGTACTCAATTTGAAGATGTAGTGGAGTAGGTATGTTCTTTATGGGAAAAACGATGTTCTTTCCGAATTGGAAGTAGAAAATTCTACTAATGTCAAGCTGCTATCATCCACAAAACTTGGGTGGGACTTTTGCTAGTAAATAGAACCATGAATTAATCCCTAATAAATTTTGACTCAATCTTCACCTTCAATTTGATGGTGGCTTTCTGCCAATGATTTGTCAAAATTGTTTTTATTTTCATTAACCTTGTCGAGATGTTAAGACAGCGCACTGAACTATCAACCTTGTGGTACAACAATCAATTTATCCAAAGCAAGGTAGTCCTTGGACAATATTTATTTTTTTTTTAAATTTTATTGTCTCCTTCCGATTATTAGCAAAATAAATCACTCTACCCGAGGCTGGGAAATGGTATATAAAAAAAACAAACCATGCATCAGTTCAGTAGATAAAACTTCACACACTGTATGTCTTTACATGGCTGGTTTAATTGCATCAAAGCCATTATTATACATGCAAATATCAACCACTATCATGTCCTAGAATTAATTTAGAAAATTGCAGTGCAAAACAAAAGCACTACACGCGATTATCTTCCAACTGAAACAAAGCGACTTCGCGGTGTCATTATCTATAGATCAGTCGGGTTTACACATTGAAATAAAACAAATGCACAAAAGACCTCACAAAGGAGATGTGCATTGTGTGCCAGTCACTTAATCGTCTCAAATATGACCTTTAGACTCAGGAACATCTAACACTCTCGTTGTTTTTATTTGGAGATTTTTCTTAAATCGTGTGGGATTAGCTGCGATAGATACAGATACCAATAGATACACCATTAATCGGAGCATGTATGTGACAGTAATTGGAATTGGCCATCGCCCATGTGCATCTGTATATCCTCTCAACGTCGCGCTTAACTTGAAATAGATTTTTATCTTAATCTAACTAAACATGGTGCATATTTGCAAGAATTATGAGACTACATCCGACTAGAATCTACGAGTTGGATAGACGTATACATACATATATAGATACATTAGACACCACCACCACATTACACAAATGGAGTACAACAAACAGTAGCTGCAACAGTTTGTGGACTAAGTGTATCTGTATGTATCTGGTGGTGGTTGTTGCAAGTAACTATGGCCAGCCAAGTTGGAAAATTAGGTTAATGGGTCATGATTCAGTTCGAGTTCTCAATTTTTAGCTGGCTGTGTTTGTTGCGCGCGCTCGTTTGTTGCTCGTATTCGGATCTATTTTCTGCTCGTTTGCCTTTTGCTGCCTGTTATTATTGTGGCTTAAGTTTTTCAATTTAGTTTTTCCATTGAATTCTCTCTCTTTCTCTGTACTTTTGATTTCTGACACTAATTAGGTTACATATAGAGTTGATTGCGACCTTTTTTTTTATTTTCTACTTCTGTTGTTGTCTACGTTTCTTTAGAAATAATCAGTGTTGTGTTGGAAATAAGTATCGCACACACAACCCCAACACCAATAGATACATTGTAATCTCGTCCAAGCGTAACCTTACAAAAGCAAAATTACTTCTCCTTTCACTTTGCAAAAGCTACACAAAACAAAAAAAAAATGCCAAAGACTACTTAATTTTGTGTTGTATCTCCGGCAAACGAAAAATGTATCTAGCACTAAACTATGCGGAAAAGAAAGGTGTGTGACGATTTGAATCTTTGAATCTTTTTTTTTTTGTTTTTGCTTCCTCTCCCCATTGCTTCTTGTCTTCTTTTTTATAGTCGTTGCATGCAATTCCACTTTGTGTATTAGATTTCAATAGATAGACCCACTGATAGGGGTTAAATTGAATTCCACTCCAAGGGGTGGGGGAAGAAGCGAAAGGTTTTCGTTTGGATTTTTTGCATGACACGATAGCGCAGAGAGTCTATTAAGTCGCGCGCTCTACGGCATTAAGTTATCAAATTGAGCTACAGTGAGCAAAAGGGGAGGTTGGCAAATGGAGGGAAGCAAATTACATTCGGCTCTTTAGATCTATGATTTGTGGAAAACACAACCGGAGAGAGAGAGATAATCATTTGAAACTGAATCAGGTATTTTCAACGTTGTTTTGTGTGTTATTCGGCGGCAATTTTGTGTGAATTGCTTGAATATTTTTTTGTCTGCTTACGAGTAAGTGGCAACGGGTCGTTGTTATCCTGAGGAAATTGATTTATAGATACATTGTCGCTGTTGGCTTTTTCACTTTTACTTAAATACATCATTTAGTAATGTGCGACATTATAAACTGGTTGCCAAACGTTCACATATTATTTAAGGAAAGCGAAAGAGATATCACAGCCAATGTATCTATAAATCAATTTCCTCATACCAACTGCGAACTGTCACCTAAATATTTGATGGAATATTTGAAGCAATCTAAATGGATGATTACAAAGGCAAATAAAAGGGAATCTATGCATATTTTCACACAAAAATGCTTTGAAATTCTTCTACAAAAATTCAAAACCCACAGGAAAAGGATGCAGAAAAACATTGCATACTTTTAGACGCTTGTAGTACAAATACCTTACACGATTTATAATTTTTCATTCAAAGTTAAGTTACTTTACTTCATCGAGGACTGAGGAATTGGGTAGAGTTTTAAGCCGGGTCTAAAGCTTCTCTTAACTTATTGCTTCCCTTCAAACTCGTGTGAAATTCAGTGCCCATACACCTGATGGAACTTTGTGAAAGATATGGCTTACATCTTTTCTTATTTGAAGTCGGAAGGTCCTGAATGTCGCTGTTCTTTGGGAATTGCAATTCTTTTTACAAAGTATCTAAGTCATGATGTCATAGCTTGCCATTAAGCACTATGAATGTTGATCAAAATAAAAAAGTTCGTAGACCAGTTGTCTTAAGAAAACTTAAAGAGATTCTCATCGTAGCCGGTGATGTTAGTACTGGCACTTGACCTTCTTCATCTTCGATCGTCTGTTCCTGATTAACCCTACATAAGTAGCATCGTTTGGCTAGCAGTATTCTTCGCTAGTATTGTTATTGGCTTCTGAATTTACAAGGTGTCATTTGCCCATTGTGTCGCTTCGACCTTTACGGTGACAACGTGTGTAGTTCTTTGTCGCTATGATGTATTCGATCTTCTTTTTATTTACTTAAAGGCCTGACATATTAGGGTTTTATTTGACACAAAGACATCGCTTTAAAGTCACCGAACTGATGGTATGTTGTGACATTGAATTCGTTGCACTTTTCTCGAAAGTGTCTTGAGGAAGTCTGAAACTCTAGTCAGTTGTTGATTCATCAGGTGTGGTTTAAAAAGCGTACTAAGCAGAATTTGGCACGCTCAAGACTGCTATTTCTTTTTGCGTTGAAAGGCAGAAATTTTCTAAGGATACTGTCTTCATGTAATATTATCTCATATCATCTTTCGATACATACTTGGGTATGTTAACCATCTTGGTATATCCATCTGCCTTTGGTAGATTCTAGTCACTCTATTGCGAATCATTCTAGGAACTCTTGTCGTTTCTTTGAATAATACTCTATCTGCTGTACCCACACTGAGGCATGGAAGATTATGGATGTAACTGATCCTCCCTTCCATGATGGTTTCAAAGACATCTCTTGCATTTGCGACTTTGCAGCTTACATAGTAATAGTCCGCTTTAAAGCTTGTATCTATCCCAATACCTAGATACTTAATATGAGATTTGCATTAGATTTCATGACTGCAGGCTGTAAAGGTGATTTTTTCTATACTCTTTCTACTGATTACAAGCACCGCCTTTATTTTATGCTAAGCTTATCTTAGACCAGCCGATATGGGGCCCCATCTCAAAACACATTTTGTTTTATCAGTAATCTCCTGTATCTGCAATATCATCTGCGAAACATAACGTATTTAACCTTCTGAGAATAGGGAACGTAATGTTCAAAAATAATGGTCTCAACAAAGAACCCTGCGATACGCCTTTGGTGCCTTTGTATTATTTAAAGGCACCGTTGGTTTTATGCAGCAAAATTTTGAGCCCCAAATAGTCGACACACAAGGCATTTTAAACGTAAGGCGGTGGTTATCATCGTCTCTCCTTTCAACGAACCATCAAAGACCCTGACAACCTTATTCAAAGCAGACATTGAATTCGTATATGCAGGAACTGCAAAATATAGGAGAATAGTCCATTCATCAAATATTTAAGAGAGCTATACTTTTGTAATTCGATTCGTTCACATTTTAAGGTGTTCAAGACATTCGATTTCAATGCAGTCTTGAAACGGTTATGTAACGAAATTCGGTAGACGTTTCAATCCTTCGCATGACAGGAAGTTACTGCTGGATTTTGTTGATTCAGGTATCTACGTGTAGGGTATATCATCCACTATGAAGATCGAGCTTATATTTTCACTCACTACTAGCTTAAGAACGAAAAAAGTTTAAAAAAAACTGGTACGTGTGGTGGAACACATAGATAGACTTCGATTGCTAGCAAAGCTTCTTTTAATCCTTTTCTAAAGGGTGTTCCTTAAAAAAGTAAAAATAGAGAAGAACGACGTATCTTTTCAAGACAACACATGAACCATACATCATTATCTCTTCACCCAAGGAATCTGAAACTACTTGCACTTACTAAACAGAACCTAATTTCCCATAGAATACTCCAATCTACCTATTGACACTCTATCCGTATTTGCCCGTAATCGCCCACAAAATTCCATTTACGAGTATAGTATAATCCCCAAACACCTTATCACTCAAAAGCATAACTTTCATTGTTCATGAAACACTTCAGAACAATAACATTTCCGCATTAATCTAAATTTAAACAGAAACCCCTATATCCCCAGATACATGCATACATACACATATCAATCGAACAACAACACTTTGTTTGTTAATGAGAATCTTTCTCAATTTATTTACCTTATTTGTACGCTACGGGTCTGACATTATTTATTATATACCATCCGTCAAGTCTCGAGTTATCCAAACAGCTGTGTGCGACACCGGGCCGTCATCGGTGTGTCGCCATGACAAGGCATTGACACTTTGCAAGTAACAAGTGCCTTCGATTCAACACATCTACCACCAATTCTGGCCAAACAGTTGCTCGTTAGATACTTTAGTTTTTTTTGCTGCCTTTTTACAGATGGACTTCTGTTGTGTCTTCGTTTTTCGTAAGTCTACCATTTACGGTGAATAAATTTCAATATCATACATGAATGGAATATCTGATTCGCTGTAGGTAGGTTGTCGAAAGAGTGTATCTTTATACTGCTTGTTGGCGTATCTTTCGGAAATGCCGTTAGATTTATTTATACATTTTTTTTTTTTTTTTGCTTTTGGGAGTGGCACGAGGATTACTTTCGAGATGGAGACACGTGAAACGAGTTATAGCTGTGAAAGCTATTATATGTAGCTACGAGATACATTCATACTTCTGTTTGCATTGCAAAAGGGAGGAAATTCTATAAATCACTTAAAATTACGCAACAGATATACAGACGATTAAATGTTTTTTTTTTTTTTTTTCATACTTCATCCACTAAGTATCCGCATCTATCTAGTTCCCCCCCATATTCCGTGTATCTCTATAGGTTGGTATACGTAATAGACCCGGAAAAAGATACGCATAGCCAAGTAATAACAACAATTTATCTTTGCCAACAGAAAAAATTTAATTTCTCATTCTATCACGTGCTAGAATGTTGTTTATCTGAATAAGTAAAAAAAAAAAAAAACAACACTCGACCACACGCTTACTCAAAAACTTTGTACCTGTTGTAACAAAATAAAAAATGGAAACGCGTATCTCTCAAGGTTATCCATCACCATATGTGGGTATGCGTAAGCCCTAAGTGTTAGAATACACCAGAGATAGTGCCGGATGACGCCAATAGTATATCTAGCGCGTTTTAAACGAAGCAGAAAAAATTATATATATGTATGTATGTATCTTTATCTAGATAAACTCAGAGGCCACTAAGCGATACGCAAATTTTCCCGGCGATAAAAATAGTCACACACACAGATTGTATACAAAATGCCAAATGTTGTAATCCAAACATTGTATGGTGCTACAACATTGTAAAGGAAAAAAACAAACAAAAAAATTAAGAGATATCCCAAGCAAGGGCCTTAACTTAGACAAAGATCGGACAGATGTGAATCTAAATTTAAATCGTTTGAAAGATTTGTACATTTCAAAATGTGATAGAGAAACGGCGGAAAAGGCAAGAGAGAGAGAGAGCTCTCAAGGAAATTGTATCTTTAGATGTTTTTTTTATGAAATTGATCATAAATTTGATTTGGATACAATCCCACGTTCGAGTAGTTTGATGTGGTACAACAGTTTAGATATTGCAAAAGAATTCGAATCCCAAAGGGCGGAACTGAAATGATGGGCAGGTAGTGTGCAGGTTTCTGGTCAAACATCTGGTGTTACATTAAAAAAAAAAAATATGACTCATCGCATGGAAATTCGGAAGACAGGTTGGTCATAGGCCTTCTAAGTCTTGGGTATCGATAACTTATTTCATATTTTCTAATTGGGAAGGACTATTTTTGAAAGCAACTCCTTGTCTTGGAGCTTCAAACGTACACCTGATTTTTCTATGTCAAGTGAATTCCAACACTTGTTGTTCTGTGTTAATCCGTTTGTCCCAGAAACCATTATTTTGTCACAGTGATCTAAGGTATAGGGGGTCTGTCATAGGACTCCGGATACGATTTAGTTAAATCAAATGAAATTCTCTTTAAAAAAAAAAACCTACACGAAATTTCATACTGGGGGCCGCTTAGAAATGACTACTACAGCAGATAAAGCCATGGAGTACAGCGACAGATTATGACAAAAGGAATGGTCGATATCTCGAGGGTCCCACAAGGGTAGGTATTAGGTCCAACATTTATAACCTACATAGTCTCAATGTAGCAAAAACTACAGACTACGAAAAACATATAGGGATCGTGGTAGTTAAAGAATTCCTAACAAGAACAAAGCAGAACAAAAATGATGATGTACAAGTTATGAAAGGCTGATTGGAATCAGTTCTCGTGGACCTAGTTGAATACAGAATAAAAGTCAATATTCGAGTGAAACAGTCACACTAAGAGGTGAAGATCACGGCATAATCTCACTACCACCCATCAAATGATTGGAAATGATGATAGATACGAGACAATGGATAGTCTCCAGACAGCTGGCAGTTTAAAGAAAATTTAATTTTCAAGGCTTTACACTCAATTAAAGACGAATCTTGACAGTACGGCATTGCAATAATGATGTTTATGGTTCTGCAATTAGCTAGGCGCTTCCCTCTACCGAGTGTAAGTGGTAAAAATCTTAAATGATTTTAGTATGAACTATAAGCAGTTAGTCTGAGATGCATACCTCTGTGTTCACTGCAGTTGTAGCAAAAGTAAATTTACACTGAGTGCTGTAAGATATATGCAATGTGTATTAAATGAGAGATCATTTGGCTTCCCTTAAGCAAAATGAGCTATGCAAGGAGGAAAACCGATAGAAGAATTCATGATTTTAACAGGTATGCCACAAGGTTGCATACGTTCAACAGTATTCTTTATTTCTATATACACTGTTTTGCAAGTCTGTTACTTAGGTGGTGATAACTTCCTTACTTAGGTAGCGCTTTGCAAGTCTGTTAAAGTTCATGAATCGATGTCTATTTTAAGAATTTACTGTCGCAGCTCCCCTCGTTTGGTGGATAATGATAGGTAGCGCCAAGCATTTAGAGCTGAAAGCACTGGCACTTTTCTTGAAAAAGTTTTATACTAAACAAGGTCATCAGAAAGACGGTATGTATAAGAGCAGATCGCTACTGAAATTCACAACACGACGCATACAGAGACAGTAGCACCCTTAGGACCGCCAAACCTCAAAACCTACACATCTTTGATTTAAATCACATTAAATTCCATCAACTCTTGTCGGCTTATTTTCATCTCCATCAATCAAATGGTCAAATGTTTCTTGCGCTTCCTTGAATCCATAGAACAACACTAACTAACCGTCGATAGTCGCTTTTGAGATTCATTTAATTCCGACTCGTTAGACAACTCTTCCTCGTCGACTTGAACTCAATTAGCCAATTACACAATTTATTGATACTATGGTACATACTCGTAAGATAAAAATCGATTACTCGCCGCATGACCAGAGTTCTATCAATCCCTCCCCACATATGTGTGTATACCCACTCGGTATTTGCGTGTATGACATTCCACACATTAAATAGACCGACTCCGATAGAGGTCTAGTTAAAGAGAGAGAGAGCAAAAAAAATATAGTAAATCATTCTTTTTGCTCCAAATTTTCGAAAAAAATCCAATCATAGATCTAGCCCGCACATAAAAAATGGGTTAGGCTAGCATCTGCATTGCATATCTCTCTCTCTTCCTCGAGAATGTAACACAAATGGAGCTGTGCCAAGAGTGTATAGCTTCCCACATGCGAATATGGTGACTATGTCCAACTAACTCGGACTTTAGTAGCCCTAATTTGAAGTTCTATATCTCATCGTTTGTACTGCACACCCCTTATACCGCCCGAAAGTAGAGCAAGCAAAAGTGTTGTAACCAATTCCCCACAACCACTAGAGTTTGCTTGGTTTTTTTTTTTTTAAACTAGGTCACATCTAATCCGCTGAATTAATTTCTATAGTGTGGATATTTGTTTCGGCTCCTCCTTGGCCCATAGATACTCGCATACACAGCACAGATACATTTTGTTGCACATCATGGCTCTGTAATTTGTCACTCGCAATGTGCCTGTCTGAATTTGAGGTTGCTGCCTGATTCGCATTTTTAGCCGGCCGGCATAGTATACACACTCGTACGAGAGACGATGCCTAGCGGCATTTTATTTTCAGATACATTCGTATCTTGTATCTGTAACGTGTGAAATTTTTAAATAGAATTAGACTCACATCGGGGAATCTTCATCCTCATTACAAAAGCAAAACTACGCACTACACATCTATGTGCATGGTGTGGTGTGGTGTGGCTGTTGCTTGTGCAATACAAAGTGGAACTCAACCTTGTTGCATGCAATTAGTGCATAATAGCAGGGTCGATTTGAGACAGTTCTGCAGCACTCGCTCCACCTCTTCCCTTGCGTTGTGGCATAGTGTACATGTGACATAATGTTGATAGGCTCGTGAATTTGGCATTCCAACAGGTTGGTGGTATTGGTAGCAATGGCATATCTGGATGGCATAGTGTTTGCACATTTTGTGCATGTCGCTCTGCTCAATGGATTGTATCGCTTTGTTTCGAATTTTTCGTGATTCTAAGTTTAGCCAAATAGGTCACGTTCCATATTCAAGAGAGGTGCGCATATCGGCTTTTTCGATAGATGCAACAGAAGTTCTTTTTTTTTTTACAAAAAAAAAAACACAAAGTGGGCAGTATAACAAAGAGTATGACTGTGTTGGGACAGAGCAGCTATTAGCACGTTTTGAGATACAATTTGTGGGTTTTGTGGCAGTGACACGAATTTTTGATTTTCTTTCTTTTAATTCGATGTGATACACTCAATGAAGATTGTTGCATTTGACACAGAAAAAATTTAATTCTCCTCTATCGCATTGTTGTGCAATACGGCTTCGGAGTGATATATCATACGTTTGTGTGTATCTTTTCTTTTAGTAGCTTTGATTAGATACAAAATCTTTGTGTATTTATTTTCAACGCGGAAGTTATTCAAATGTCACGAAAGATTTGATCGATCTAGTGGGGTTAGAGTGAACCATAAGAAATTCTCTAGCTCTTATGGCAATTCGCCAATTATGCTACAAGAAATGTCAACAAACGATTGAATTAAATGCGTGTCTTTAAATACCATTAGCATAGAGGGAAGTGAATGTCATATTGGACAAGGTCGTCGCCTATGAAGAGGAGGTGTATCTTTAGAAAATATATGGTACGGCAAGAATTGAAAATGCATCTAGACCGAAAAATTTGGCAGATATCTAGATGAATAGACTGCTAAATATAAATTGGTTTAATTTGACGCATGGAACCCCAGTAAATACTAATGGAAGTTCCCTCAACTTGTCTCCGAATTTATTTTAGTAAATGCCTAGCTTAGAAAAAACAATCTGTTTCAATGTGTAAATATCTACCGAATAAGATGTGGATAACAGTCTAGATACTTCTGTGACACTGCGAAGGGTTGAGAAAACACAGCCACTTGTGTTCCGTATTATCTGTGATAGAAACAAACTTGAAAGTTCACAATTTACATACATTGCAATGGCATTTGTGTATCTATCTATCGAATCTCGCAACCTAAGTCTGTGATGTAGTAAACTAGTACTGAACTTGAATGACATATGTATATTGTATGCCAGTCTCCTAATGGTGTACATAGATACTCCAGCGACATCGGAATGGGATGATACAGGACTGCGATCTCTTCATTGCCCTTTTGCCTGTGATAGAAAAAGAAACACGAAACAGAAAAGTTGCACTGCTGTGGTATTTATGTACAAATATATGCATGTATGTATCTGTCCATCCAATCTCGCAACCCCAGGGTGTGATGTAGTCGGCTAGTGTGGAACTTAAATAATAGAGAGTGGATCCTAGTTTCGTGATGGTATACATAGATACTCCTGGGGTACTGGGAATGTGTGATAAAGGAGTGTGGAACTTGATTGAACAAGAATGATACTTCTGCATACAAAGGAGAGCTAAGAAAGCAGAAAGCAATCCATTGCTTAGCTGACTGTGATAGAAAGTCGATATACACAACTTACATTGCAGTGTATCCTATCTGTTAAACCTCGCAATCTATGGCTGTGATGCAACCGGCTGGTGTGAAACTTGAATAATAAAAAGTGGATGCACCAGATACTCCTGCGGCATTGGGAATAGGTGAAAAGGCAGTGCGACCTATGTACGTCCACGACTATAATTTACGAGTTACACTGCAGTGGCATCTATGTAGCTATTTATCTAACCTCACAACCTAAGACTTCAATGCAGGAAGCCACTGTGGAACTTGAATGATCAAGAGTGGTTCCTAGTGTCTCCATGGTGTAGATACCTCTGCGATACTGAGAAGAGTTGAGAAAACAGAAAGTAGGGATCTCTGTTGCTTATTTGACTGCGATAGAAATGCGATATACACAACTTACAGTCCTGTGTGTATCTATTTATTTAATCTTGCAACCTGACAATGTGAATGTAGCATGAGAGTGTGCATTGAATGATAGAGAATGGATCCTAGTATAATTTTATCACAGCTGCACCTACATTCCTTGTTCATTCCATTTTCGTCCTTGCTTTCAAATCTGTCAAAGATTGAGGACCAAACAGAATCTGATGTCTGAAGAAGGAAGTCGAATCACCCCAATATACAGACCTCCCAAAGAATAAAAAATCACCGCAAGATCCCTCAACTTATAGGGTTATAAGGTATTAAACATTAGGAACTGAGTTCTCAGCAACGAAAGCAAGAAGTACTACGCCATGAACAATGAAATGTTCAATCCAATTTCCGATGGATTCCGAGATTCTGATGAATCATGCCGAACAGGGAAAAATAGAAAAGAGTATTACTCTTAACACGAATGTCAGAGTCAAGCTATTCATGGAAAGTTGAATCCCACAAACGAAGTCAGAGTTGATTTAACCCACCGAATGAACCTTTTACAGTTTGGTGTGTAGTTTACCAATAGTGGTCCTAAATATGCCAGAAAATGACGTCTAAGTTGAATAAGAACACCGAACGATATTCAGTAACCAACGAGAATATTTAATCAGTCTAGAGGAACGCCAACAAAGATGGGATTTCTCTGACAAAGAGGTGGAAACCGAATATTGCAATCCAAAAGTTTTCAGGCAACGAAATCTTTAAGCCGTATCTACACATGTTTGAGCCCGATCAAACGTCAAGTTGCCCAAGCTACTAAGAAGCAATTAAAGATTTGACATTGTAAGAAAGAAAGCCTTGAATCAGATCACATCTCTGTTCCCACAAGAGAATCACTGAACTACATACACTGCCAATATGAATAAACCGAATAGCCGATCACATTCCTGGTTAATCTCTCTCGATGAGAAAGGGTAATAGTTGACAATAAAAACCCCTCAAGATCAGTAGATCCTTAATCAGTATCTATTGGGGATTTCCGACAGAAAAAAAAAATAGGGGGAATGGTCTCAAAAAAAAGAATAGCACAGAAATTATGAACAGTGGCCCAAATATGACCTCGTCACATCATAATCAGAGTATAATTCAGTGTTTTGGGAGAAGATGTTTCTGTAACAAAATCGGTAGAAGCTTGAAGCACTCACAAGATTGTCAGTTTTCAACACGATTCTGGATGCATAGCCAACATCGAAAAGAAGCTGTGATTACACGCATTATCCGATTTAGATGCATTCCATTGCTAAATAAACCGTCTTCGTTGGGTGAATAGTGCCTCTTTAAGCAGAATTTTGTGTGTGGGTTACATAGAGTCATAGCGTGCAGCTGAATAGATTAAAATGTACAAGGAATAAAGTTTGGAACCAGATGCTCCAAAAGAACCCCAATCGGTAGCCTTAAATAGGCAATATTGTGCACTATATTTATTTTTAAGTCTTCACTTGCGTAGCTACTCTGAATTTGCCCATGTATCTGCAACATGTTGCCGATACTCAAATTTACTAATACCACCAATATCAGTATCTCTGGTTCAAAAACTTACAATTTTCACAAGCAATTCTGTTGAATATGTTAAAATATAAATGTAAATCCAAAAAACCAGACTAATAAGACATCAAATTACCATAGAACATCGATATCACTAATCAGTCCCACCACCCAAAAATACCCAAAAATAAAATAAGCAGAACCCGAAGTCTATTCACTTCATCTTCTGCCTAAAAGTGGATTAGAGTTCAAAAGTTGAACAACCCGATGGGCGTTTAATTCTGGGTATAAGAATATTTTTAGATTTTTTCCATTCCCTCCGAATAACACCGCGCGCGCCAACATCACTTCTTAAGTGCTTCACTGTGCGCTATAAACACAATCTCACTCGGGGGCCAAGCACACCCAAAATTACGAAAAATATGATAATCATATGGTTCTAGGTGATTAGAAGAATATTCACGCCCCAAATGAGTGTGCGCCTCTAAATTGGGTTAAACAAATTCCATTTGCACACATGCAACTCCAGATAATTGACATGACCAATGTATCTAGCGGGTTGAGATGCACATAAGCGCGCTCAACAGGTGTTCCCAAGCCATAAACAAAAACCGGCATTTCCATTCAAGTCTCTCCGAAAAGGCAGACATCTTAAAGATAAGATAGATCTCCTTATGCTGATTTATTCTAAATCAAGAAAATCTGTATCTGTAGGGTCAAAAACCTCCTATTTGCATTCTACACGCACACACAATACAAAGTCGAGTTCTCTCTCAAAAATAAAAGAAAACAAAACCAAAAAAATATATTTAAACCCGTAGCTAGGCGCAAGAAAATGAGAAGAAGGCCTATAAACTGCGTATACACACGATAATTTATTAATTCCCTCGGAGTAGGCTACCAGAAGATGAGACGAGGTCGAAGTCGAAGTCTACAACAACGTCGAGAACAACGACGACGACGACAACAAATCCCAAGTTTAATGACCATCAAAACTCTGGAACTACAGAACAAAAAAAAAGGAAACCCAACAAGAACATAACTGCCATCGGACTTAGGTTTAATTATCCACAAAAAAAAATTTAAGAACCAAGCGAAACCATGATGAAAGACAAGCAGGCATTGAGAAACAGAAACAAAAAGTCGGTCCTATGTCTCCCTTAAATTTTTTTTTCTGTTCTGTTGATACGGTATCGGTACTCCTTCGTCTCACGTTTCAATTGGAATTTATTCAAAAAAAAAAAAACTAAAACCAACCCACACACGAGAAATAATTTCATAGATACAAAGATACGAACGAAAAAGAGAAGAATCACAGAACGTCAAAGTGATGAGTATTTGTGGTGGCACTTTGATACGCAGCGGCTACCAAGTGGACGTATCGGTTGTCTGTATCTTCGAATTTCTTTTTTCGGAGATCGCCCGAATCGAGGACACATTCTTTAGATACACAACGCACAGGTGTGGCTGTAAGTGGCTATATTTGCTCTTGGCACATAGATATGTGTGTATGCGTGGGGGGAGCCACCAAGATGAAATTGCGTGCACAGAACAAGTTCAAGAGGTTAGGTCAGCCGGATTTAGATGGAGAATACACAAGTCATCTTATCCCGGTCTGTAGGGACACACATGTTACTTGTCAGTTTTAATTGATGACCACTGTATCTTGATGATGGGAAAGTGTGATGGACACAAGTCAATGGATTAATGATGGGTGGATACGGTACGGACGGTACATATTTTTCCAGATTGGATATTGGGTTAGGTAAGAGCAGAGGCTCCAAATTGATATTTGGGTTCATAAATTACTTATGAAGGCTAAGGCCATGATGACATCTACAGAATAATAACAAAAATCGCCCCAAAGATACTCTACATCAAGACCAGCTTCAAGTAGTTTGAAGAGAGAAAAAAAAAATATATGGAAATGAGTTGTACATAATTATTAACATTTACTTCGTGACAAACTTATAAATGTTTGCCCATCCCTGTTAAATAGGGTTGGGGATGGGGAACGACCATTTCATGGTACTAGATTTAGGGTGTGCTATATAATAATTATGTACAATCGTGGCACAGTCTAGGTCATTGGATTTACCTACAATTGCGTTTCAAATTAAAAGCCTTTATCACTAGTCGCTTGAACAATTCTCAGAAAAATCGGATTGTTCTGATAATTGAGACTAATTTTATGGGTATTATTGGGAAATGGCATTGATTTCAATTGACCGGGAATTCTATAGAGTTTTATTTTTTTATTTTTTGTTTCTTCCGGTATCACATGAAAATCACAATGTATCTACGTAGTATATATTTATAAAAAAAAAAAAGTGATGTAATAAGTAGTTTGGTTAGCTGATGCTGTGACGTGTAGTGGAAAAGAATTATGTTGCTATAAGATACTTATTCAATAGATATAGTGTATATCAGAGACCAAGATTTTAAGCGGGAATCCAAATCATTTCTTTCTAAATGAAGAGATATCGGAATACGTTGACACAGACACTTTTGACATAAACGCACAAACTAGTGACATCTATCGTCAAAGAGTCAAATATTACCTAATTGGGTGATATTGCATACGAGTCTTAATATTGCTAACACATAATATAATGCTAATGTCATAACAAACAACGTTTGGTGGAAGATACACAAAGAACTTGAATTCTTGATCTACCAGAAAAAGGGTTTTCAAAATTTACGATAGATCTTTGAAAACGAATAAAAAAAATTGAGTGTTAGATATTGCATTAATTTCTATAACAGAATGAAGTACACTTTTTGGCAATATGTAGAAAATACAAAAGTGACCTAAACCCCTTTACAGACTTATTTAGATACGTACCGGCCAGATGTCCAATTTCCGATAAATTTTTGTTTCAAAGAAGCAATATACGCATGTACATATGTATTAAGTTAAATAAATAAAATTGAGTGGAAGATATCTCATTAATTTTGATTAATATTATTAGCAAATTAAATGCCATTATACAGAAAAATAAAAAAATCTGCCACAGGCTATCACAGGTTTGTAGCGATGCTTGCTTTTAAAAGACTCAATTTTGAATGAATGCATCTTCGATCTAAAAAAAACTTACAGAAAAGTTACAATCTGTCTGGAACGGATAATATTATACAGTATCCTCTTTCATATGTAGCCCTTATTAAGTGGGCGTGGCCGTATTGCATTTTTTTTTGAATGAACTATGTTCGACGATAACTTTGAACATATGAGGATGTTACATGTAAGATTTCATCAAAATAGGTTTTTTGATGAAAACGCCCCCTAAAAATAGGCGTGG
Organism: Xylota sylvarum; assembly: GCA_905220385.1. Lineage (NCBI taxonomy): Eukaryota > Metazoa > Arthropoda > Insecta > Diptera > Syrphidae > Xylota > Xylota sylvarum. The sequence continues at coordinate 109,160,883 of LR999958.1, forward strand.
TCAAAATTGATGTATGAGTAAATTATAGACAATCTGAATGTCTAAATTTTTGGTCTTAATAAAATTTTTGGGTTTCATATAATTTAGTGAAGTTATGAAAAAGTGGGCGTAGCAATGAGCGGATTTTAAAAATGTTTACACAAGTCTTGTATTGTATCTTTTTTCTCAAAAGTTCAGATAAGAAAATCTATCCTCCTAGCTCAAAATTTAAGGCCCAAAAAGCGGTGGGTCTGTCTCGATTATTTCTCTATGTTACAAACTATGTGTCAAACTTAATACATCTTTTGAAAAGGGTAGAAGATACCACAAGTCTCCACATCCACATGAGTTTCGCCAGACAGAAATGGGACAGATTCCACATGGGAACTTATTCCACCTCTAGAGCGGGCACACGCAGTCTTTCAGGTCAAAGATATCGAAGAGCGATAGGAACAACATCCCGATACGAAGTCCCGATGAAGTCCGAAACGCAGGCTCTTCGAAACAGTGAAGGAAACCTAGTCACCGAAGCACAGCGAATAGTAGGTATATTTAAGTAGCATTTTCAGTAGCTACTTAATGGGCATCAGGTAGAGAGAGTGGTAGGACAGGAAGAGAACCCTCAGACGGTCAATGATGAACCCCTCCTTCCAATTTTCAAGAGAGAAAAGCTGAAAAACAACAACGCTCAACCTGCACCAAATCATCAACCAAGTTTGGTGGGATAAAATGACTGGAAGATCAGCGCTATATGCCCCACCTTCAAGAATGGCGATCCTATGTCTTGTAAAAACTATCAACTATTAAGGCATAACCCTGCTTAATGTCGCATATAAGATCATATAAGATCCTATCCAACGGACTGTGTGACCTTTTGAAGCATTGCTGGAGCACACTAACCGACACATACCAGTGTGGCTTCCGGCTCCGCGGATCGACGATCGACCAAATTTTCACACAAAGGCAGATCCTGGAAAAAACCAGCGAATTTTAAATCGAGACTCAGCATCTCTTCATCGACTTTAAAGCCGCATATAATAGCATTCATCGTTTTGAGCTCTAAAAGGCGATGGCAGAATCCCGGCTAAAATGATCCAGCTGTCTCGTGTGACGCTAGAAAACACGAAAACACTATTCCAAACCTGTACTCGATTTCGGCTATCATGTAACTTCTTCAATCTTCTGCTGGAACAGATTCAAGGAATGCACTATCTCTAACAAATCTGTCTAGCTGCTGGGATACGCAGACGACATCGACATCATCGATCGATCCCAGCGCGCCGTCCTAGAGCCTTTTACAGCAATTGAAGACAAGTCAAAACGAGTTGCCCTTGAAGTGAATGAGGACAAAACCAAGTACCTATACATGTTGTCAACAAACAAAGAAGTATCTGTCCATCGCCTATGACAAAACGTCACTGTTGGCAACAGTAACTTCGAAGTGGTTAAGGAGTTTACCTACCTCGGAGTAAATATCAACTCCACGAATGCCACCTTAGTAGAGATTCGACGAAGACTTAACCTAGAAAACATGTGCTACTTCAGTTTGGCGAATCAAATAGGTTCAAAACTCCTAACTCAGAAGACGAAATGCATGCTCCACAAAACTCTGATCCTGCGAGTTCTGCTATATGTAGCCGAGTGCTGGACGATAAGCAGGAAAGCAGAGCAGATAATGAGCACTTTCGAGAGAAAAATTCTTCGTTGATTAATGGGTGGCATATGTGAAGAGGGCGAATGGACGAGAAGATACAATAGCGGGTCAACAAGAAATGGTTTGTCTAGTTGGACACAGAAGTGCCAAAGGTCATCCGTTTGAGCGTTCACTTTCGAGTTACTCTATACAAGACCCCAATCATCCCAGTTGCATATGTATCTATATCACGCAGAAACATGGACTATGTACACAAGTATGTCAAAAGTGGATGAGGTCGCTCTCTGTGTTTTGGAGAGAATGATACTTTGAGTGATATTTGATTGAACCAAGCTATAGCATCATCCTAGTTAGAGCAGGCTTAAGCAAAGTGATACTTGTCCGTAGAATGTGAAGCAGAGGAATACCAATGTGCCGGCCAGAAAAATTTAAATTTTACCCCGGATGACGCACATGGTCAAATCTGCACCATAGGTGGCATACACAAGTTTCAAGGTATCTTAACTTGAGGCAGTTATCTAATGAACAAACTGGCTGATAAAGTTTATTGGTTTCGATCCAGATTGTAAGTGACCTAATAGAATTCTGTGACTGATGCAACTCGTAAGTATATTCCGATGCATCCAAGAGTGAGATGTTAAACTCGACCAGAAACATCTTAAGATACAACCACATCTCCATATCAGTACCCACCTGTCTCCAGAAACTGATTTATAATTCAAAAAATACGTGCTACTGCCTTTAATGAGTCTTCATTATACACATCTCCTTCAAGTGACTTTCCTTAAAAAAAATTCATTAAAACTTCAAGGAAATCCTGTGTAAAACTCCTTCAAACCATTTAACATCCTGTCCTAAATTGTCTTACCATTTGGATACATTTCTGTATCTTAAACTTTTATGTAACACGACATTGACTTTGCAAGGCACAAGCACACATATTGTAGATACATAGCACCTACTATGTATCTACATCATTTAACGTGACCTAGTTTCTCTGTTTCCGTTCCAGACCCGACCTGGATTGCTGCAATATCCTTGAAGCCTGAGTATATAGGTAAGCAAACCTTCCATCATTTCCTTAATTAAATAAAAGTATCCCTACTCTCTGTCAGACTCCTTTATCATTATTTTCCAACCAAAATAAAAAAAAAAAAACATGAACAATTCAATTAATCGAATAACAAGCATTCTTTTCCACTGCAAACCATAAATTTATTTCCTTAAACAAAAATTCTTCTCAAGCAAAAATAAATTGCGTTATCTCTTCGACGAAAGCAAAAAAAAAGTAAATATTTACTTTTTCTTGGTGGGAAAATCGACGCAAACCAACCCCATGTATCTACTTGTATATGAAATCCTTAAAAAGCACATAGATACACACTAAGTTTTACTACACACTGTATTTTGGTCGGGTGTACCACCCCACTCAACCTTCAGTTAACATTGAAAATCCTGAATGAAATTTTCCTTACATTGCCGCCAACAAGGCATAGTAAAACAACTTCCACGCACTTTTTGCCTGCGTAGTGCTTCATTGCTTACGCGTAAAACTTTTCCTTCCACATAAATACCTACAACAATCCAAATACAAACACACAGTCAAAAGCTTTTGTGTGTCAAGTGAATTTTGCCAAAAAAAAAAAAAAAAATAAGTCAGTTGTATCGAAGTATCTTTCCCCCGTTAGTTTGGTGTGTATTTCTCTACGCTTTCTGCTTCTTTTTGGGTCATTCGCAGCGAAAAGAGATAGAAACGATAGAAAGACGAGAAAAGAAAACAAAAAATTTCATAAAAAAAAAAAATTACATGCGTGTAGCGCGCTGCCTCGACACACGCACTTTACACGAAAGATAAAACATTTGGAGAAAGTTTAAAGTTTACATTCAAATAGTATCTAACACCTTAGATGCAGCACCTAACTCATCATCGATTAGTCTAAGTTGTGCTACGATGACTTCATCACAACGGTATAACAAGACATCACTCGTAATTCCATTCAGATACATGGAAAAAAAAAGAAAAAAAAAAGAAAATAAACAAATTATTTATGTCTCCCACCCACGCAACATCATTCACGCATTTATTTTGTGTAATACGTTCGCCACCCGCAAACACACACTCTCGCATAGACAATCCCCAAAAAAGGCAAATAACCATGAGAAATCGAGTGAGAAAGCAAACTCGAATAAACCACCAGGCACAGCAAGAGAGAGAAAAACAAAAGATACCTCGTACATACATACTCGTATGTAGTATATCCCCCAAACTGTAGTATGTACGTATACCCGTTTGGTGAAGTTATCAACATATCTATGCTACGTATCCAAAAATAACAGAGCAATGCGTAGCGGCTACGCACACGTTCGTTGCGTCGATTTATGTCCACCTCCCACAGCGCCCCTCTTTATGAAGAAAAAATAAACGAAAAAAAAGCTTGAGTTCGTGTGCAGATCACTAAAAGTACCAGTGTACGCGGGACAGAGAAGGATACTAACCGATGCGTAGTATCCGTTCTGTCCTACTCTGGGTGACGAAAATTAGGTCACATGGAATTCAATCAAATTAATGTTACGCAGTTGAAATATGAAAAAAAAAAACAGCACACGCACACACACAAACACACTGGAAGTCAGCGTAGATACATTTTTTCCTTCGTTAGATACTTTTGGTGCGGACAAAGTTCGCCACATTTGTTGTTTTGTACTCGCGCTCTTTGTGATAAATTTGGACGAGGGGAGGAAGCTTGTGTTTTGGAAAAGGGCTACTACCAGCGGGCGTTGGCTGAGAGAATGATTATTTACGTTTTTTTTTTTTTTTGTTTTTTTTTTTTTCGTTTTCATTTCCCCAAAAGTATCTAAGCATTGTTTTCAAAGAGGAAAGACTGAAAGCGCTGAAACATTCCGGTGGGGTAGGAGATACTCCGTATGTTTCGTAGTAAAATGACGAAATTTTCGTCGTGAATTTTTCTGCTGTTATCGTTTGTCATTATTGTATTTTTTTTTTTTTTTTTTTCTTAGAAGGGAGGTGATGCCTGTAGAGATGCGAATATGGCGATAGGCGCAATCAGGTTGGTGATGATGTATTTACTTAAACAGAAGCAGATGCTGGAGAATAAGAAAGAAAATTAGGTCATAGATACATAAACAGGAATGCGTATAATATGTACTGCACAACGTTTATATTGTGAAGTACCTCAGGGGACACTCCATGGGCCAGGTATCTTTAATGATTTCTTTCTACTTGCTGAACGTTGCGCAGCATACTATATATTTTTATATATTCTGTCGCTGTACAACCGCAATTTGTTTATATCGAAAGATTTTTCGACTCTTTGTAAAAAAATCATTGTGGTATGTATCATACGAAATAGGAAAGAGGGTCAACATTTGGTTAACTAGCTCTTTGATCTGGTAGTAAAGTTCCAAGACAAAATAAACTATGAAGCCATGTGGGTTAAGAGTGAGAATTAGGTCTTAAATGAACATTATGAATACTCGACGAGATGGAGTCCAAGTCTTAAATCTTATCTCACGAAAAATTTACCTATGAAACTGAAACAATGCTCGTAAATGCCTGCAGATATCTCTTGATTCTGCACTTGAATAGCTGGGGATTGTTACATGTGTTTTGTTTAGTGTAAGGGCTAGCAGGAGTTACATATGTACATACATACATAAGTTTCAAAGTAGTTACTAGAGACTAAGTATATGCTTGCTATAAAGGGCAGCTCCTATGTATTTTTACTACACTTTCATAGAAGTTCTTAAGCAGTTTGTACCACTAGAGTATTTGGAATGGGCTTAGGGCATCAATACTTTTTCAAGGAACTGAAAATAGATTGTCTTATCCCACTTTTCTAATGAAAAATTAGAATTTGGCAATGGTCATTTACGGTGACGGATAAGCCTTATTTTCAAGATCTTTTGAGAATACCTACAGTTCGGCAACATACATTGAAAGCTACGCCCACTCTTTTGCCTCAAAAGCCATCAGTGACAACAAGGTTTACTGCCACCTAAAGTATCTATTGTTTTCCATTCCTACTGGCAATCGAGGTTGTCCCAAGTTAGATTGCTTTCAGTAGAAACTTCAAATTTGAAGGGAAGGCTAGCAGGGACGACAGTGTAAGTCATTGCTATACAATTCGTATGACAAACTCTACATATTTAGTTGGCTACAAGGGTTGTTCCTAAGGCAAGCTTTAGATTATATTCTAAAGATTGTATTTGGTTATCGTAGTTTTAGAAGCTGTGCTCCACTGTCTGTAGCTCTTTTTCGTCGCTGTCACTGTGACTAACCGTATTCTCTTCCACAAGCCTATCTATCTCCTTGTTACTCCACGATAAAGCCACTGGTCAAGCCAATCGACGATAGACTCATCTAGACACATATGCAGCAGTCAGGGCGATATAGCCGGCCCTAAACAAGAAAAGATCTGTTTCTCTGGTGCACCTCTGTAGTCACAATACACTGGTCCTCTCTGGCATAATTACTGGGCAGTGTACTATTGTTATTTATTTGGAGCGACTCGGTGTACTACACAACGACTAGGACGAGGAAGAAATTGAATCTGTCCGACACCTGCCATGTGACTGTCCTGCCCTATCATCTGAAGAATGAGAACTCTCGGTAGTTATTTCTTCACTGACTTAGAGGACGTGGGTAATGTCGATCAAATGGACCTCCTGCGATTCATATCACTATCCGTGATATCACTATGGGTTAAATAATTGGGCACAATGGACCCAATCCTGTTGATCTAAGTGTACTCCAGGTCTAAGTGTAGTCGCAAGCCACCCATAAACCTACACCTACTCCCCGGTTACTTGGCTTAATTTTATTGATCTCGAGAAGGTTGTAGAGCTTGTTTAGATACTTCTATATCACAGTAACCGTGATTTGGTAGTTGGACTAAGCATACTAATTTGTCCCGTAAATTTCAGCTAAGAAAGATGTTGGAAAATGGGTTCATTCATGCTAAGTGCTTATAGTTTTCAACCCGAAGGTACCATGTTAACCATGTTTCCCTTATCGGTTTGCAATAGAGTTCCAACTTAAGACTTACTTTCTAAGCCAGGTCTCTTGTGATCCTAAGCTGGGGCGTACTATTTGGTCTCCTAGTGTGGAGACGCTATTCCTAATTTATCGTTAAGCTGTTGTAAATCACGAGCAGATTATGTCACATGAGAGATTGCTTCACGAAAACTCTTGCCAGTCACACAAATCGGTACAATAGGATCTTAGTTGTCTGTTCGAAGGGTAAAGATACCCTTTCGACCGAAGGGATTCGACATAACGATTTGCAAAGGAAAAGGAGTTCCAGATACCTCATAAGTATATAGCTTCCTGTGTATTCAAGGCACAGCATTGGAGTCTTTTAACATAGTGCTGAAGGCACGGCTTTCTGGAATCGTTCATAGAAGAGATAGCAATATGAATTTCGAAGAGAACAAGGTCGTTCGTTGCCTGTTAGTCAATAAAAGATTTTTCCCACGATGGTATCCTCTTGTTGTGAGAAGGTAAGCAAACATAGATTGTGAAGCCAAATAGAAAACAGCCTTCTTTATATAGCAATATGTATTCCGAAGAGAACGCTCTTTCATAGGAGCACCAGATACGGTGATTGAGAACCTCCATGGCGCCCAGCAAAGTGGACCAAATCCTCGAATAGAGAGCTCTATATGTGAGCTGATTCATCATGCCAGAGTATCACAGTATTTGTTTCAAAAGAAGAAAGGTTACCTAAGACAACGAAAGCACAGATAATGCGATGGAAGAACCTCATAAAAAGGCGGTTCGCTTCCTGTTAGTCAATGAAAGAATTTTTCCCACGATGGTATCCTCTAGTTGTGAGAAGTTAGGCGCTGAGTCCCATGGATCTGTCGTAGGAAATATTTGTATTTGTATTTTTTTTTGTATCCTCTGAAGGAAGATTTCCAAAAAAACTACTTTTCTCGTTGACAGTGATCACCAACGAGACACTGTGTAGACACCCAAAACAGTCTTAACCAAATCGCAAAAAAGTTCACTTCTAGATGGAAAACCTCCGTTTAATCTTGCAATGGAGAAGATGGATATAGCCTTGCTAAAGAGAAGGTAGATACTTACTGTTTTTGATGGTAAAATAAGCTCAGAGTCAGTAATAACAAAAAAGTGAACGCACACATTGACAATAGATCAAGTTTGCATCCAAAAGAAGGAGTATATTCATCGGACTCCTGGTGGTAAGCTGGAGGCAAATCTACCAATGGCGTGGTGGTGCCCGTAGAGACAATAAAAATGTCTCCGCTACGAAGTTATGTGGAAATGGGTGATGGAGCTTTTTAGGTCAGTCGATTCCCAAGATGATACCTAATACCCTCATGGGGTCTGAATAATTTTCTTTTTTTAAAGAAATATATGGATTGCTACCTGCTGTAGACAACTTGATAGTTTGTAAACAGGTTTTTCGAAAGTGGCGTAGATATGTATGTGGTCAGAAATTCCAACGACATTCTTAAAGATTTTGCAACATTTTTTGACAGATTTTTGACAGACGTTCGCTATTTAATCGCACAATATCATAAAAAAGTAGTGGTAGTATCTATTACGCGTTAAATAGCATTTTACAGACAACACTACCGCCATCTTCAGACACACTTAAGTATCACTTTAACACACCTGTCAAATTGTTGTCAAATAAGTAATTACTTCTCAAATACTCCACCAGTGTGACACTGATTCGAATGACATATAAAAAAAAAATTGCATGATATTGTGAAAGGTACCAAACAATTCCACAGACACCGTTTTGTCAACAAAAATTGTTAACTAGGTCAGATTTATTTAAAACGAGAAATAAACAGAAAATAAAATACGACAGAGAGGGAAACACAAATTGTAATAACGTTAACACAACTTTCGAGACATTACCTCGATGCCGACAGTTGATTTACTTGATACGCGTTTGCTCACTGTTTAACACCATTTAACTTTATCTTTATGAGCTCAAGCAGTATATATTTTTTTCCTTAATTATTTATAAGGTGTTTACGATTAAAATTGGGCCATTACGAAGGGCGCCAAACTGCAATAAGTCTGTTATTTGACGTTGAGATACTTACAGTATTCTTATTGATTGTTATCTTTTCTACCCAATGCAATTGCGTAAGGCAACTTGCATGAAGTTCTCTGTTGCAACAAAGATTTATGAATAGTTAGGAATGGATGAAGTCCAAAGAGTGTATAGTTCGAGTCCATTTATCATCTGCGGACCGAACCCAAACACAAACTTTCAAGATAAATTACAACAAAGCCTACAATAAATTACTTTTCCGAAAAAGGTCTAATAGCATTCACACTTAACAACAACCAATTAGCCCAACCAAGTGGTCGCCGCCTATTACACAGTTAATAGATACTTTTCAACTTATTTCCTTTCTAATGTATCCAAGCACATTTCTAATGTATCTAAGCACTTAAAATTCCGAATGCCGGCCCATAAAAACTGTCAAATTTAGATTTTCACTACCGCATTTGAAAATAACAGTAACATTGTTTCAAAAATTTTCCATTCGGCTTTTAGTAAAGTTAAATCTTTTTTCAATAACCAAACAGAATAGAAAGCAACAAACTGATTGTAAAAATGCATATAAATTTAAAAGACGTTATAGGACATGCATATACAATTTTTTTATTTGGAAAATAAATACCTACGCCTATTGGATATCAAAAAAAAAAACGCCACGGGGTCAAGACAATTTACATAATTTGAATGCAAATTAGTTTCGATACCAATGGAGGAGGCCTCGTACATTTGGAATGTTCACGCCTGTACATATTATAGTTATGTTGCCTTGAAGTATTCTTCTTTCATGGCTTCTATTTGGGTGTACATTATGTACTATAACTGTGTTTTTTTTTAGCCGAAAATTAAAGTTGTGAAAGCTTGGCTTACATACTTATATCGTCTTGTTGTCCGGTTTACGAAAGAAAAACGAATTTCTTGTCTAACTTGTTGCGTTAGTGCGTTTTGTTTTTGCTTTGGGATTTTTTCTGACTTCCGGATTTCGGAAGTTTTTTTTTTTTTTATCGGAGAATGTTGAAAGTGGAGATAATTGTTTTTTTTTTTGTTTTTACTTTAACGAAAGAAGGTTTATAGAGATCAGGTCATGACGGATGAATGTTGATATTTTAAGTAGCGACCTAGAAATTAGAAATTTGCGGAAATCAAGTTTCAGAGGAGTAGTAACAGGTTTTGGTGAAATTTGGTTAGACAACGATGTGTCACATATGTCCAGAAGTGAAATGATGAGATTTGTCATCACGTCATCACTATCAGTGGATAGTTCAGACATACTATAGCAAAGACGATAACCTTTTATGAAATCATATAGTGAAGGCATCAACCTGCAATCTATTTACTGATGATTCGCCACCTGGTGGAGAGTTATCTAAACCAACTTATTGCTAAAAGTTATGTGCCAGCTGAAACGCAATGGGACTCCTTGAAAAACATCATCCTGTTTAGATTAAAAAATCGCATAGTCACAGGCCCCTATCTCAGGGATCTTGTATAAAGAAACCATTATTTTCAACATGTATCTAATAAGTTATGTGTACATCTAAATCGGATATAAAAAGACGTATAGCCTAACGTTATCACAAAGCGAATACTTTAATCTATGTCAAACCCTAAGCATGGAGGGAGTATCCTATAGCTTACGTACGAAAGATAAATTGTGAAGGCAAATAGAAATCAGCCTCCTTTAATTGAAAGAGCTGTTAAGTAAGTCTTAGATGCAAGCGCCATTACCATACAATTAAGGCAAAATGTAGAAATGGACTTATGCATTAAACTACTCATGTCCTTGATGTTTTACATGACGTTTCGGTCATTGACATCTCCTCATTTTACCTTAATTAGACACAATATTTTTGGCTTGTATGAACACATATTTTGAGGAATTCTATAGCCCATAGGTGACAATAATGTACTCAAACAGTTTCAACAGCCCCCATTCTCAAATGGAGTAGACAATTTTATTAAATCAGGTTCAGGCGACATATCCTAAAGACAAGCATCTCTCATGGAATTGTAGCAGCTCTCCATCGAATTGTAAATACTTGTAATCCAGGAGTCACTTAAGCACTCTTGTAACCTTTGTCTTTGGGATAAGACACGATCTTCTCAGGAGACCCGGCGCGTCCACAGGTGGCGGATAAAGGAAGAACACAAAGTGTGGTAGAGGTTCCTACACCTCCGCGGATCAAGAGACAAAATTTCAAAGTCAAGGTGTTTTGGAATATATGTGCCGGAGATTGAATTTTGCAGGGAACCCGAGGGACCCCAGTACGGAGTACGAGTACTTCACTGGGATCCAAAATCGTCGAATCGAATTAGGAATGGGGTTGAATCCGAGGAGGAGGATATCTAGCTAGAAAGAGCAAAATGGAGGCTAAATAAAAGGAAGCACGGTTAAAAGGTCCAGCGGGTTGGAGACTGCACAGGAGCGACCTAGCACATTAGGGCTATCCTATAGGGATACTAGGGCCCAATGTAAAGTTGTAATCATGCACTCCATCCACTCAGAGCAAATCCTTATGGACCAGGGGACTAAGCCTATTGGAAGAGGTGGACAAACTGACAAAAACTGTTCCATTCTGTCCTCACCTAGAGACAGATGGTTGTCGATCACCTACCATGACACAGCAACTAAATTTTTGCTTATGTTGCCCATGTTAATCACCTGTGTTGTCTTCGTCCCAGAAGCAGACGTGTTCCTAGCTCAGATCGCCAAATAAAACACCAACATATCTACCAAATGCTGGCAAGTCCTTAGAGTCAGTGAGGTGAAACCATCACATTTACAGTGGATGAGGTTTCTAAGGATTACATCCTAAGCCACGATTGTAAACTTTTTCGCAGCTTCTCGCAGGTCCTGATTGGAATAAAAGGATCATCTACACTACCTACCTGGTCATATATCAGAATATATTCAAAGGACACTGTTTCATACGAAGAACAGGTCCCTTCTTAACTGATTGAATTCCATGAATGATGGAGAAAACGAAAGGATTCCAGCTCTAGCGTCTCTGTTCGTGTCTAGCTATTTCTAATTGGAACACAACTTCACCAAGTTCAATCAGCTCAGGAAAGTCAGCAATATCCAGAAAGCTTGCTTTGATAAGACACAACTCTAAGTTCCATCAATAAAGAAGAATTCTTTCAACCCCAGTCTATGCACGTAAGGTTCTTGAGGTCATAAAAGCTACAAGAAACTAGAAGCTACTGATAGCCTGGCAGTGGAGGTCTTCAAATGTGGATTCGAGGTCAGAAAACAAAAAAGTGAATTTGACAGAAAGCGGTTAAGCGCTGTCTTGCACTCTATTCCCGGTGCATCGACCAACAGATTTCATGTTGGATCCTAAAAGTTTCAAGTCCAAACTCAACAACGCTTCATCGCCTACAAAGCTGCATGCAGCATTATTTATGGGCTGAAGGGGTCAGTCACATAGCTATGAACAGCAAATGGTGCACTGTGTAGTTGTGAAAGAAGCGCCTCTCAACTCGCCTAAGGATTCAACGGATTTTGTCTATACGATACGATACCATGTGATTTCCACAATCTTCTGATTGATACCAAGGACACATGGACACGAAACAGATGGGGACATTATCGTATGCTCCCTGCTTTATGGTCCCTGGAAAAGGAAACCGATATGTGGGCTGTATGACTTATCTGAATGTTTTTTAAATATGAGGTGACCTCAAGGTACCATTATGGGAGTTACTTGGCATAGTGCATTTGACGCGTTGGAGCTCCAAAGGATGCAGGAATTTCTTAGACAGATCCGCCAGTACACTATTTCTCTGTGGATTCTATGACACTCTGTTGTCCAGAACTAATGACAGATAGGTTGACTGAAGGCAATATCTCTTGTCCCGCTTTTGGATTCTAAGGCATGTTCTTCCGACCCATTAAGGTCTGATTAGGTCACTAATTTTAGGGGCTATGAGGATCATTTGGCATTAAGGGAGGTCAAGATGAGTTCGACACCCGAATTCTCCATAATTGCAGGACGTCCAGACCTTGTAGGTATAGTCATGTTATATAGCCATGGGAATAAAATTGTATAAATTTAAAGATAGGGACTAGTTGCCTCAGACCAACTGTGTACCTAAGAGATATCGGGTCAGAAATCGTTTCCTATCATAACTTGAAGCAATATTTGACACATGTTCGGATGACTGCTTCGCAGTAATGGATGCAATAGTTCAGATGATCAGTGGGAACTATGTAGATCTAAGAGGATTAATGTCAAATAAGGTGATAACTTTCGTTGTCCAACTTGACACTTGATAAAGAGCAAGAGTAGACCCAACAACCCACAACTTTTAACCCACAAGCTCACAAGCAACTTAACTATGTAAGTTTTAACCTTGGAAGTGAGAACAAGCGATAATATTTTTCCCAAGTCTATGAAGAAGGCATTCGCTTTCATGTTGGCCTGACAAATTCATAGCTGTCAATCTGACAATCTTTAACCAGAAATTTTTTTATACACTTCATGATTGTTTTCTCTACTCATCCACAACTGAGTACCTCACATTTGGAACGCGCCCAAAAATTGTGACATCAGACACTGACACTTCCAATCATCGAATGTTTGCGTAACGTCAAATGATTACACTATACGTGTAGTGCTGTCAAATTTACAAGACCCTCCTACTATGAACATCGAATAAATAAAATGACGTCTAATAAATACAATTTACTCACCGAAGGTCGCTGCTCTATTCAAGTTCCATAGAGCACATCCCATTTTGACAAACGACCTAGAAGATCAACTCGAAACAAGATGACATCGTAAGTCGTAACGCATTTAATAAGCGAGTATGCCGCTCCTTACGTTGTGGGTCATTCTAATTCTTGACTTCGCGCTCCCCTTTTGTTTCATTTATTGTCTTCCTATTTTGTTTTCGTTTTGTTTTTTTTTTTTTCTCTCTTTTTTTCTCCAAGTAATTGTCAACGTGCACAGTAAAATATAACAAGTTCCTATGAATAGCATCACAAGCGTACGCGGCGCGCATAGACTTTGCTACGACAGAGCATAACAACTGTCATAGTTCAAAAAGGGCAATTTCCATTCATTCCCGCTCTATCAAGTGTACGAGTGTGAGTGAAGTAGAGAAGTACCATTGAATTACGACGTTTTGTATGACGTTCGCATGGAGCCAATTGAAATACACAATTTCATCGCATAAAATGTGGAAGAGATACTGGAATAATCGTTTCATTTTTTTATTTATTTTTTTTTATTAGTTTGACATAGGAATTTATGTCAGAATGACCATGAAAAAAACAAAAATTGTTTGACATTAAATCGAGGTTTGTTTGTTTTTCAGTTTTTTTTTTTTTATAACAGATTGAGATATTTTTGGTTTCTTTTTTTTATTAAGAAACTGAAAATTTGTGAAATTAGAAGCTTCAACAGATGACCCTATTTAACGAGAGGATCAACACAGATGCTGAGAAATTTAATGACGTTGGCGTGTGACCGAACCGAGTGGGAGAAAGGCTATACAAAATCTAGATATAAAATTTTAAAGTTTAGGTGTAAATTGAAATTAATCACTCGATGAAGAAGAGCTGAATGTGTTTAAAAATTGACAGATGGCAAGTCAAATTGCGTAGTAGGTGGCGATGACATAAATGTCAAACTGACAGTTCAGAGAATAGACGATTAAAGAACGAGTTCTATGGGTTGTGTAATGAAACTTATCTTGCAGAGATGGTTGCTTAGATATAACACACTCTGTATTAAATAAATGTATTATGACATGTAGTCTATAACATGATTAAACAGTCCATTGTCTTGTTCTTCCGGTTTAAGTAGGGCCAATGTTTCCATGAGCTTCATACATCTGTGGAAGTAAACAAACATCAGCAACCCATGACAAACGCTTATGAAAACTTGTCACTCCCATTTTAGGGGTGTCGTGAGCAGACAACAATCTACGCGTTGACTGAGGTTTTCCAGCTTTTACCCTGTTTTTGCGACGATATGGTTCTAACAGATTTCCCTGTTAAGTAGATCAAAGTCTGAACCCATTGAGATTTCTCTAGAAAGGGAAAAACCACTATTTGAGGAAAAAGATATTTCGGTAGCTGGAGATGATTTCTCTAGGTCAGTTGCAAACGCAATTCTTTCCAAAGGGCACATTCATCTTTGGCTCCATTGGACTTCGTCTCGATTCTCAAATTCACTCTCAGATACTCAATTCATCCAAAATACTTGGCAAGGCAGTATGATTGGCCTTTCAGTCGTTTGACTACTGTAGACCCCCACAAGCTTGCTGTATCTTTCAATGGATAGTAAAATCGAAATTGAATTTTTGTGATATCATTTTCTAAGTCATGATGTGGGATACCTTAAACGTACCTTACATGTCCCCACCGCAATGAACCAATCTATGGATGACTATGGGAACTACGTCTATGAGAGATTGATTTTCATCACTAGAACTACAAAAGTTACCGGAGTGAGCAAATAGATACTCCTCACAGTACCCAACGCAACTTTACCAACTAAGGTTCGATGGAGAAAAAAAAAGAATTTCCAAGTCGCACCCTGGGAATCAAAAGTCACTTCACACACAGACATTCCATAACACTTTTGATCTCACCCACTATCTAGCTGTGCCTACACTCGATGAATATACCAAACGTTTTCAGATTTTTCGATTGAAATTCGCATCCATACGGTTTATTATGATTGCGGTAACTTTTTAATTAAACATACAACACCGCCATTTGATGATTACCCAATTGAGTTTCATTTGAATTTGAATTTCTCTTTTCTTTTTTTTTATATACCTACATTTGTATATGTATCTATCCATGCAATGCCCATAAAAACGGATAATTAATCTCGGTGGGTATGCATTTTTATCTCTCATTGAGATGTGAAATCCAATCCAATCCAAAAAAAAAAAAACCAACGAGAAAGAGAAAAAGATACATCTAGCCAGCTTATCCAGTTAATTAGCATTTTATCGGAAATTTCCAAAACAACCTCTTTTTCATTTTCAAACTTTTTCTTTTCATTTTATTTAAGTTTTCTCTATCTATCTCTTTCTTTATCTCGTTCTCTCCGTCTCTTCTGTACATTTTTGTACCATCTATCATTGCAAATTTATCGTTCAATATCCTTGTACCGGCATGTAAGTGTCATTTAGATACTTTTCCTCAATAAATAAGTACGTATAGAGTTTGCTATCATGTTAGTTTGATTTGCTTAATTATCAATGAATTGCCCTTTGTCTGTGATTACATTAATCACACGGTAAGTTATAGTTATTTTTTTTTCTAATTTTTCTTGATGCTATGACGCAATTTTGTGCCTACATATCGTTAGACGCTTTCGTCATCAGAGTGTGAGTATCTTTCATAATCGAAATTTGTGTTGGAAAATTTTTAATTCACTAGCAGCATAGTAAAATTGCCTGCCTACGAGTTTTATTTTGAAAAAAAAAAAATAATAATAAAATGAATTATTGGATGAAGAGATACATATTTAATGTCCAAGAAGATTAGGCTAGTGCGGAGAGAAACTCGAAAAACGTGTCTGACTCACGATCATTCAGAATGTGAATCTTTACGATACAACAGCTGGTGATCGCCGACTAGCACAGTGGGTGCAAGGACTTTGATCTGTCTGGTGTTTGTTTTGTTGTTAAGATTTTTTTTGTGAAGGTTAAACGGGTCTGGTTTTTTTCTTTTTTAGAAGGTTTTGTCCTTTATGTGTGTTTTTTTTTTTCGTTTATCTTATTTGGGAGAGGGATTTTCTTTTTTTGGCGACTTGTTACAATTGATTGCTTTTTTTTGTCTACGTTTGACCTTTTTTTAAGCAACTTAGGGAAGTAGCACATTAGGAGGGGAGGATCCGCAAAAAGGTAGTGATCTATCCGATTTTGTGTGTTGTTTTCTTAGGACCCCCAAGTGGCAAATACAAAGAAATCCATTTCCAAGAAACCATTCTCTTTTTGACAGTAATGCGTGTATGGATTTTTAAGGTCGAATGGGATCTTTGTAGAATCATACAGGGTACATACCAAGGGCTCTGTAATCTGTTTTGAAAAACATAGAACATTCCTATCTACATATGGAACAACACCGTTTTCCATATAAGATGCTACAAAATATGACACATATGACACTTGCTTTGACAAATAATTTTGCTTGTGGCTTTCCTCATCTGTCATCTGTCATCAGAGTATTCAGTCTTTAGGCACATTCAATGCGCCTAAGACTCCTCGTTAAGTTTCACATTTTACAATGAAGTAAGATAATACAAGAAGACAACTTTTATCCATTCCAAAACCCAGAGCATGATAACACTCGATACGATGTCACATTCTACTGCAACTTACAGAATGGTTCTTCTGTATCTATAAACGTCATATCATGCTGCTGCGGCCTGAGTAGGGGCGATGATTTAAAGAGCAACACGCCAGCAGGAGTAGTCAAAACATCACACAGAATCTTCTATTCCGAATAGTAGCAGAATGAGATAACTGATATTATAGCGATGTGGCTTAATTCGACAGTAACTAGGGGCACCTCCGACAAGAATGTGTCACTAGAACTGAATAAACAACTTGAGGATACCTTTGAACATTCAGTTCGACGAATCTTTCAAAGGGCAAGACTAATCGGTGGATACCTGGAAACGAAAGAGCTCTCTTCAGCTAACTTGGACTATGGATATCCAACCCATGACTGGTCTATCTACACCAACATCAAAAACGAGTGCGACTGAAGTCAACTTGGTAAGACACTCACAAATTTATTGCAGCAAAGGCAGATTTCAATAAAAAGGTAAAGTTTGATGTGATTTGAAGATACCTCAGATTTTGGTGATGGATCACAGAAAACATTCGACGAATAAGCCGTATAGTTGATGCCAAGAGGAAAGAAAGTCATCTCCAACAAACAATATACCAAGCTTTTGTGCTGTAGTTGAGTAAGTTGATCGAGTTCACGGCGATGTAAGTTCAACTACTCCCACCACTTCGTCCGACTGCAGAACTGATAGACGCTGGGCTGCAAAAATCATGTATCAGGCAGCTGAATGGAAGTCCTATTAGCATTCGTATCTTTCACAGAAGGGTCTACCTTTCAGATCTATGGGCATATAAAGAAGTAATGGTCTAAAGATCTGGGAGAAAGAATGGTACTAAATGGTCCTTATGAATGACTCACTATTTTTTGAAGCATTCAGTTTGAAGAAACTTAAATCAAAGGAGCTTTGAGATGGAGCTCTGTTCCGGGAACCATGGCTTCATAACCATCAGTTGAAGAGATTTCCGACAAGAACATACGTATTTATAAAGTGTACTACAAAGAAGACACTATCACGGTTAAAGCTTGTATTATCACTGTGCATCTTATTTCAGCTCTAGCTGCCGCATACTAATACTTCTTGAACATGTTTGTAAAGAAACTCCGCGAGACAGTCCTTTTTGAGAAGACATACCCTTCTAAAGAGAAGATGAATCTGTTCGTCATCTAATGTTCAAATTCTCGTGAAGCTGGAGAACTATAGTCAAATCAAACTTAAAGACCTGCTCATCCCTCTTTACAAGTTTCCACTATGGTTTCGGTGTAGACTTTGGGTCAAGAAAAACTACCAAAACGAAAGGAAAAGTACGAAACTTAAATATGCGACGGCGGATATTCGAATCGGCGTTTACTTGTTTCCGTGACTTTTCGCAGCGAAAATGCGACGGATATATGTTAGTCGGTTACATGACATCGGGGAGTAAATGAGGATATGTCAAGTAGGCTTCTCTGTGGTAGGATATCTACATAGCATTCAAGCATCTAACAGGACGAAATAAAGAAAGGAACGAATGACCATCATTTGCGTTGAAATTTCGATGAATGGGCCCAAAATCAATTGGCATTGGATCCGCTCTTTTATCGAAAAATTGTGTTCAGCGATTAGGCTCATTTTTGGCTCAATGGGTGTGTCAAATTTGTCGCATTTGGAGTGAAGATAATCCGCATGAGATTATCCTAACGCCGTTACATCCCAAAAAAATGCATAGTTTGTGCGATCTGTGGGCTGGTGGACCATATTTTTTTTTCAAATATGAGGCTAATCAGCGATATAGAGCCATGCTAAATGACTTTTTTGTACCCCGATTGAATGGCATATCCAGCAGGATAGCGCCATACAGCAAACGATACAATCAACTTATTGAAGGAAACATTCGATGAACGCTTAAGAATTCCTTGAAAAAGTGGTGGAAAACTTCGTCTCTCTGATGACATTCATCAGATCCAGCCGTGTTGGCCATATGTCCGAAGTTCATGTGCTTTGTTCAAAATGAAAGTTAGCACTGGCGTAACAAAAACATCCTTTACTTATGAATATAGAAGCTATCTGAAATTCCGTCTATACCCTAAGACGTAGTTCTTCTCATGAAATATGAGAAGTATGACATAAAATAATTTTGTTTTAGAAAACCAGACCGAGAGTGTAGAAAGAATTTGTCACCAAAGATGGTAGAAGGAAAATAAAACAATGAAATAAAAGCTCATAGGCGGCATACCTCAAGGTTGTGTCTTATGTTCTCTACTGTTGAATTTAATACAAAAAAAAGAGTCGTTTAACTGAGCTAGTGACCTACTGACCAGTGTAGAGAGAGCTCAGCGTATAATAGCAATAAATCGACATGCTAAGACCATAAAAGGATCTAGGTATAATTCGTCAGTAATCGAAATCTAATACAGTAGTAGTTGATACTCGTGGTGACTCTTCCTAATTGGAGATGAATTACCTTGGTGTAGATATAGATACCATAATTTAAGAATGGATCATGACGAACAATGGCTACAAACGCTTACGAAGTCCAGACACCTATCAAGAAGGTTAAAGCTGTCAAAATAGGATGGAACTCCCAATAGGTATATGTACAAACAAAAAAAGCTCAAGAAAGGTATCTGGTAAAAAAAAAGGGCGAAACTCTCTAACAAACAAGGAGATGGAATATCCTTAGCATCTATCAAAGGATAATGGGTTAATTTTGCAAAAAAAAAATTCTTATCAAACTCACCTCATGTCCAATGGGCCTATAAGTAACAATCACTTCGTCCTTTGCCAAATCATGTGAAATAACATTGCCGGAAATTTCACGACCGTTATGCGTTATATAAACCCGCTGTTCGGGATACAATTGTACACCCACAAGCGAACTAAAACCGGGTCCGATTATATCCGAATCATAATATTCCTTTGTAACAACGCCATGAAGGAACATTTGCGATGGATGAGTTATTTTATTCGTACGAGCAATTTCCTCACGTTCCTTCCAAATGACATCCCAACGACAACCAGGAGGACGCGCCAAAACCTCCAATGGTACACCGGACAACGTTTGCCCTGGCGTTTTCATTTTAGTCCACGTCCATACCTTTTCCGGCGTCTTTGTCTTTGTTAACATCGCAAACGGTGATGGTTTTGGCTTATAATCCTTCAAATCATCATTCGATTCCATTGCACTTGTTACAGTTGAGCTTGCTGTTATTGCGGAAGTTTTTGTAAAATCAAAACGTATCGTATATACGGTTTCCGGCGTTAGATTTATACAATTATTATTTTCACTTGATTTCGAACGACTCGGTGGCGTTTTAACGTCCTGTATAACACCAGAATACCACAAACCGTCTGGACCGCGTGCACAAACTCTGGTACCGATAATAGAACGTTTAGCCAATCGCTTACCAGTTGACATTATTTTTTTTAATCAAATTTAGAGAAAAAATAAAAAAAAAATAAAAGAAAAAGATAGTTTGATTGGAGAAAATAATTTTTATTATTTTTTTTTTCCTCCTTATTGCACTTGAGGGAAAGATTGATTTTTGTTTTTTTTTTTTTTTTAGTGAAAGATTGAATGGGTAGGTGTACTTAGTTTGAATTTGTGTATCTTTTGCATAAAATTTTACGAATTTCTTAACCACTTTCCATTATAACTACCGAAAAATGTATGAAGAAACGCATAGAAGCGAGAGATTGAGGTTTTTTTTTTTTTAACTACACACCACAAAAATTCGATATGATGAAAGAATGTTGCTGAAACATTCAACTCAGAGATGCACACAACACTTGTTGCAAAGAGAGAGAAATAAAAAAAAAAAAAAAAACAACACACAATCTGTATCTGTATCTTTTGCACTTGTGATTAGAATTTATTTGAAAATAGAAAATACTGATGACGTTCCTTTAGGCGACGATGATGATGATGATGACGACGTACTAGATGCCGATGATGACGACAACGGCAGCGAGAACGATAAAGGTAACACTAATGATTTAGATAGATAACCGGAACGTATTAACGACGACACGACGACATTAACCGATATGTCCAATTGTTTGATTAATAAGAGTATTATTACGATAATTAATTTAGCACTTAACGATGAACTAACAATGAGAACGTTGTTATTATAATTATTGCTGTGGTAATTATTATTATTAAAAATTAAACTACTATCACCATTGACAATGTATTGCTGTTGTTGAGAGATGATGATCTTGGTGAGAAGATATAAATTTTTCGTCACATTAATAATAGAATTCGAAACATTTTTATCGGATGCATACGCTACATGTGTACACATAATATTATTAACCATAATATATTCGATGTGGTATAGTTCAACCAATGAAAAGGAAAACTAAAAGAAACGTTATCCACACTGCGGAAGTCTTTGATAAAGTTTATTTTTTTATGAATTTGTATCTCACAGATACACTGATTAACATATGAGTAAAATATGTAA
Source organism: Xylota sylvarum (assembly GCA_905220385.1). NCBI lineage: Eukaryota > Metazoa > Arthropoda > Insecta > Diptera > Syrphidae > Xylota > Xylota sylvarum. The sequence goes on from LR999958.1 coordinate 109,182,352, forward strand.
TAGGAGTTCTCATGAATTCCCTTAGATTGTCGATGATTGGACTCAACAAAAAACGAAAAAGTATCTCACTGTGGTATAGCACTTGAGGGTAGGCACCAACAAAATAGTAAAAAATAAAATTCAAAACTCTTTGACACTTTTTTTTTTAGAACGACAGCGGATGGCAGCAACAGTAATCCTTGGTCCTGCAGCGCCCGGTGTATCTTTATTTAAAGTGCAAGTGGTTTTTTTTTTATAATAGTATTGCTATGCAGTTGGCGGTGGTTGATGGTGTAGGTATAATATCCACACACGCACCTTGAGAATAGGATTGATTCCAAAGATCAGATTGGTATCTGATGGATTCAAATGCTATCTATGTGTATGGCTGAGATATTGTGAATCTGATTAGTATTTATTTTTTTTTTTTTATTTGTATTTCTATACTGAAGCTTATCCGACTGAACACGAGAGTTGGTTTTCAACGACTGAGTGCTGAAATGGAAAACGAAAAAATTCATTGTGGTGTGGTGTGTTAGATACGCTCATGTATAAGGAAAACAAACACACAGATACTCCGTCCAGAGCGAGTGTTGGTTTAGCTACCGCAGTTGGGTGTAGGAAGAGCATGAACTGTGCGTAAACGGTTACAAGTGGCTGATAAGAGAATAGATACATTCTCTCTTTTCTATCCATCAGATACGGATTTCCCCTGTTTGAAGCATAAAAAGCTCTCTCCTCAGCTGTTTGAGATACACTCAGCTGTTTCGGTAGCCGAACTGTTCTGTATTGTGCGGGGAGGAACCCACACTATTTTACAGTTTGCCGGGTTTATTTACGTTTTTGTTGTTGGATTTCAATGGTTTTGATAAGAAAATACTCTTGCAGAGATGAATTGACTCCGTGAGAGGATAGGGAGAGCAAATTGCAATGGTGTTCTCTTAAATATGGTTTGTTGCCAGATTTACATTTGCAACAGATACAAGATACAGCAGCGTTACTGTTCGGGGGATATGCTTTTTTCGTTTTCTTTATTTTTGGGTCGATAATTTTCATATTTTATTTATTTACTTTGTTTTATGGGAAAAACATAAAAGATACATATGTCGAATTAGATTAGGGTATCCATTGTGCGTGGTATTGAAAAGTCAACTTGGTAAATGTGAACGTAGGACTAATGTAATTAAATTAAACATCAAGGTTGGAGAGGCTGATTGTGATTATCATCCGAATGAGAGCTAAAATGTTAAGTGGAAGCAATTACAGTATGATTATGTTTTGCAAAGTTTTAATTAGATAGGTATTTTCGTTTTGCTACATCGATTAGGGTGAGTAAACAAGGAGGAGAGTAGGTATGAAAGTATCTTTAGGAATTCGCGGAGATTGACTTGGCAAATAGATTTGCCAGGAGGGTGTCAAGTGCTTAGAAGTTTTGAAATTCTTCGGAATTTCTCACTTATTAAGTGTCGGACTTAATAGTAAACAGCTTGAAGGGGATTTGATTGAAAATTATTTTCACTGAAGTTCAAGAGTTAATTACTTTACCAGACACTGGTTGGAATACAGGATTTCTAGTCGTATCTGCATAGGGTTGTACCCATATATTCCAAAATGTGATTTGGTAACTAATCGCACTACGGTTTGAGGAATCTATTAAGACCTCTGTTAAGCCCACGGGGAACTGGTCCTCCAGGTTAGAGTCTGTGCGTTGGGGTAACTTCCCTACCATGGAGAAAAATTACTAGTTACGAAGCAACAACGAGCTTCGGATGATGATGACCGTACTGCTGACGACCCCACCTAAAGAAACAAGGACAACGACCTTCGGATCTGCTCGTGGAATGTTCACCCTTAACAGACCACGTGCAGCCGCACAATTAGCAGAGCCCCTAGACTGCTACAATGCAGATATCACCGCCATCCAGGAAGTGCGGTGAGATGGCTTGGCCAAAAAGAGGATGAAATACTGTTCGCTCACGTGTCGAAAGCTCAAGACTTCTTGCCTAAATCTGCTGCGTATGACGAATCCACATCGGAATAAGCGCTGGCCCTGGTCCCTTTAGTAATCACCATAGTATACGTCACATGACAATCCGCTTCAAGGCTAAATTCACGAACATAAGCCTAATATGTGCTCATGCCCCCCAGAGGACAAGAACTACGCCACCAAAGAGTATTTTTACGAGCTCTTCGACAGAACATATGAGTAATAGTTGGGGTTTATTGCTCTGCTGATGAGTAAAAAACATGATGTCTTGCGTCTGCTTAACTGTGGCCAATAGATAACTGAAAACCTCCCCTCAGCAGTCCAGAGCTCCTGTTTAGTGCCTGAATGTCTGAAGCAGTGAAACGGAGATTGAAAATAGTTCAGCTCCTACACTCTCGTCCTTCTTAGATCCATCAGAGTAGATTTCCAATTAATAATAGGGTTCTCTGTCCAATTCTGTCGGCCAGGACTACATGAAGTCTAAGAACAGGGCTACTGCACAGTCTGTGGCTTCTATTTTTATTTATTCTTGGTTGAGAGTAATGGCGAGCCCTATATCGCTGGAATAGCATTGCGATGACAGCCTCTGTCGGAGGGCTGATTACATAGCAAACTGCAACATTGTCCCTACCACCTCCGTAAGAGTTGTCCAGAAGGCGCTGGTGACGGAAATGGAAGCTGTTCTCTAAGTCTCACTTATGAGAAAGAGGTAACAAGTTTTATATAGTGATGTCCACCAGACTAGCCTTCAATACATGAGTATGAATCTTACTACTCCTGTATGAAGCCAGTGTATTATTTGCGAATAAACCCCCCATTTGGCCGTATGGTCCTTTGGCAAGCGTACAGTGCCGTAGCGGCCCTCTTAATACGTTCATGTAAGTTCAGTTTCCATGTCAGTTCTATGTCTAGTATAAGATCCAAGTATTTGGCATGTTCGGAGAAACTTAAATGAATTTCCCTCATTTTTAGTGGTCTTAACTCTGATATTCTGTGCCTTTTAATATAAAGAATTAGCTCAGTCTTCGACACACTGGTGATCATTCTGAAGCTATCTGTCCCCTTGACCAGGCTTATCAAGGCTGTTTCCATAAGATCAAGTTTGGAATATACACATATTCGAAATACGTCAAGAATGCTGCGAAATGTCTAGAATTTCCAAGAAGTACTTTACCTTCTCTGATCTGACTACAAAATATCTATAAGCCATTCGCCCCAAGCTCGAACATAACTCTCATATCTGTACTTGCTGGATAGTACTCCAAATCGCACTTTAAAACTAGTAGGAGACAGAACCAAAAAGGAGTCTATTGACTCTCTCAAACATCGCAGAAATGCTGCTTTACTTTGTTTTATCGCTTTTTTCACAAACAGTGCTCAAGGCAGTCGCATACCGCCCCTCCTTCGAATGCTTATCAGTAAACTCTCAATCCTATCTTTCAGACGTACCGTCAAGTATAGCGATTCCATCCTACAACACGAATGTAGAACGCTCTATCCAACTCTATTTTTCCCTCACATTATAATTCACAAACATTTAAAACCAATGTTCATGGGTATCTCCTATCTTCTCTTCCTAATTTCTTGCTGACAGGCCTTTCTATGTCAAGAATGGCTATCATCGTGAATTCTTTGTTGGCCAGCGATCTTTCAATGGTCCGTACAAGAGAATCTAAATCAGTTTAAACTGATTTACCTTTACAAAAAACAATCTGCGATGTCGAAAGCATTCTTGAGATATTATTACGAATGTAAATATCCACCAGCCTTTCCAAAGTCTTTAGTAGAAAGAAAGATAGGCTAATGGGTCTCAAATCTTTTGATGTATTGTGCGTGGCATTTCCGATATTCGATATAAGAACCACCTCCACTTCTCTCCAAAACTTTGGTATGTAGAATATAACATGCACAACACGAAAGATTGTGATAAGCTAGGCTCTGGGTCCCGAACGGACCTGTCGCACTAAATATTTGTAATTGTTCCGATCTCTGTCGATACGATATTTCCAAAATATTGAAAACACTCTTTCAAATCTTATGAGTTTACTTTTGGCCTTGTTAACCTTCAGTCCGATTAGGTTTGCTTTCCTCTACATGTGAACTACCATTTAATGGAGGTCCACTGACCTCTGTGATAATAAGCAAACGTCATCAGCATAGTCGAGGTGTTTCATTTTGTATGTTAGAGCTTGTGATAAGAAAAATATAAGTGAAAGGATGCATCCTTGTCGCACGTTGCTTTAGATGTCGCACTCCGAGCTCCTATAACAGCTTTCTTTCATTCAGAACGTGACAGTTGTATGTTCTCTTAATAATTGGTGTAAGTTTGTCTAGTATTCCTCGCCTGCACAAAACAAGCCAAATAAACTCTCTTGTGATTGATATTCTATGATGATCCGCAGGGTTTTGATATGGTCGACACAGGAGGATCAATACCGGAAACCTGCTTACTCGGTGTCGATAGTGTCTTCAAGATGGACTTTTATTCAATCAAGAATTATTTGGCTACTGTAGAAAGCACACAAATCCTTCTGTAGTCTTCGCTTTCTTATGAAGCTTGATGATGATTCCTTTTTTAACTCTTTTGAAAAAGATTTACATAGTTTCCCAGATACTACTGCCGCTACTTTTAATAATTCCGCGGGAATGGCATCTTTTGTTGACCTGGACATCATTGAACTGGACTGAAGTGGATTGGACCTGGACTGATCCAGTACATAGTTTTAGAGTGGTTTCGATAAGGTGATGGCTAAGCGTTCTCACCATGTCTCCTCTCGAATCTGTTTGGGATATCCATGAGACAACTTATACAACGGCTACTTATTGCGAAATAATGATCGACTAGCTTTCCCATATGCGTCAGGTGAAATCCAACTAAATTTGTGGCAGGATTTGTCACTTCTTGCTAGGTCGTTGGCGTTGCAGAACGAATGAAATCTACAAATCATTTGCCATTCCCATTTCAATCTCCATGGCCTTGTTTGTCGATTGTGTGGCTGAGTATTCAGGTCTTCCAACACGATATCTATGGCGACGGCGCTCGCGTATTTGTAGAAATTATCTCTTATGTCGTCAGTCGTAACACTGAGTTACCGTGACGTTCCTTATTCTAGTCCCGATTCTGGCTGAAAAAAAACTTTTCTGGTGCTAGACTCCCGTAAGCCTTATTTGACAACATAAACTCCACTCCGTAGTCATGGCTTTTGTTGGGATTTTCAGAGTAGATTAGAGTGGTACTACTTTCGGGTGCTCTAGGTCGAGAAGCGTATGATATTCCAGAAACCAATCTTCGTCCAGACACAGGTTGCAAAGACCGACTACAGAACCAGTAGGGATAAAGAATGCCACTGCAGTTTCACGCTGATAGATTTATCTTGTAAATAATTGATAATTGTTCCTTACAAATTCATAAGTGATATTCCTAGGTATACTTTGTTAGCGCTGGATTATCAGACTCAATTTGTTTTTAAAATTAATTTCTAGTCGCAGTTTTCAGTAGATAGAGACAAGTAGATGTCGATTTGACCTTCCTCGTTAGGATATTTGGAAAATCTTTTAATCACTTTCATTATGGCCAACCATGCCACAAGTGTTTGTTACTTGTGATGCATTGAAGTTGCTTGTTCGTCGAAGATTCTTATGTTTGCGCACCGTCATGTACCATCTTCTTCGACACGTTTGCATCCTCTCCAGCCCATTCCGATTATTCTGAAAAGGCGCATTCTTCTACTAGCTTCAAATCGTTGATAGTATACTTGGTATTGAAACTTTTTGACACCAGTCGACTAACATTTTCTTCTTCAAACTGTGATATATGTACATATGTACATATATTAGTTTTCTTAGCGATTTTTGTACATATATAGGTATACAGGTCTCTGTTTAAGATGTGATCCAGGCAAAAGAGGATTTAATTTAAGCGGCTTATAACTTGGTCTAGAAAATGTATGCCAGGTAATGTCATAATATTCCTAACTAGTCGTCTGGTAGGTAATTTCAAAAGCAATTGCCTGCCTTACTGAAAAAAATTATGAGTTCACAGGTAGGGATAGAAAATTCACCGCCTTAGTTCAACATCGTCTGGAAACTTTTACTTAACTCTACTTTTTGATTCTCATATTCCGAAGGGAGTAGCCTTAACTACTTAAAATTCACATAACACCTAAGTGGACTCTAGGATAATGCCTAAACTAAGCCAATTAAGCCTGGTTAGTACTTTACAAAATCACACAAGACATCTTTACCCGCCAAAAAAAAATATGTATGCACAACCCTTGTTGAATGATGACCTCATTGTAAATTGTTTCAATCCGAATACAAGTATATAGATACATACTTACATGTATGTACATACATGTTCAAAATAGTTTTAAAACCAACAACTTTTGGTCATTTAACTTTATTCCAACTAAGTAGCGAAGATTCTGTCCCATCCAACAAATTTGTGTGATGAAAACTCCTAGCTTGACCCTATTCGACGACAAATCGATGAAATTTTTCACTCTGATTCTATGAAACAAAAAAGAAAAAATCACACGCATGTACGAAGGAAAAATCTTGGCCCATATACGGGAGACGGCAACATAACAAGAAAGCCGGCAACATAGCACTTGAAATTAGGTCAAGTAAATAGTAATTCTCTTTCAATCAAAGAGAACAACACTTTGCCGTGCCGTCACCCAATTAGAAAAAGGTCACCGAAAAAATGTCGGTCTCTCTGTTTACGTTCGTCAAAGCAACACAACTACACCACCAACGCAATAATCAAACGCGCCGTTATCATTCCTATACATACAACACAACATATTCTCTTCTCTTTTGATTTGAGGAGAAACTGATACTCTTATATCGAGTGCTGACAAACTGTATCTATGTATCTATGTTGCTGGCAATTGTCATGAATGCGAATGAAATGGAAGATACAATGTTTTCGTTGCATTTCACTCGGTTGGGATTTGAAATTCCCGCTAGAAAACCAGCTGATCGGTAAGAGTAGACGCCAACAAAACGTAGAGAGAGAGAGAGAGAGAGAGAGAGTTTCTTTTACTGCAGAGCGCTGGTGCTGATGCATGGATGTATCTAAGAAATGTATCTGTGTGTATGTTTTGGTTATCTAGGCGATAATTTCTTTTTATTTTATAATCCCCCTGAAAGGAAGAGTCTTTGAAGATGCAAAAGGGCAAAGTCGAAGCTACGGCGTAGTTGAAAATGTATCTGGAAAGCCCAGTCAGTCAAATGTGACGTTATATCCATTTGCCTGTGGCATTTCCTCTGTTATAAGAACTGAATCTTTGGTAATAGATAATAGAGAAAACTGGTTTCGAATTCGTGTGCGTATAGCAAAGCCATAGTGCAAGCCAAATAAATATTCACACATGTATCTAGGGAACCATATGTGTGTGGTGGTGGTGCACTGTTGCGTTCTTAGCGAGTTATAAGGGATGTGTGTTTCGTGTGGTGCGCTTTGGTTTCTTTGTTTAGTTTTTTTTTTTTTTTATTCTTGTTTGTTGGCGTTGTGGAGAAGTGCACGACGCAGTTCTCCGATTGAGAAACCCAAAAAAAAAGGCACGCAATTGTGAATGCTTGTATGGATACGGGTAGGTATATGGACTAGTAGATACATATATACATATGTATGTAGGTACATGTTCATAGGTATCTAACCTATTTACAGAAAAATTACACACTACGTACCTAGCTAGACTGCGTGTTTGGATGCTACTTAGAGCAGTTTGAGCATTTCGAACACATTGTGAATTTCACAAGGATAAGTGCAGATATTGCGTGATTTAGGGAAAGAGGTTATGCGTTTATGAACATGCTTACCTTACATTTGGAAAATTACATAGTTATAGACAAAGAACTGCATAAGTAACGGAAGAGTATAATGTAGAGAGGGCACGCATTGCGAAGTTTTTATTTGGAGTCCAGCAGGGTGGTATGTTAGTGACTGTATTATTGCGTCACGAAGGCAATTGAGAACGGAATCAAGCATATCAGGATTCGGTAGTTCGAAACAAAAGGAATATTGCAGTCTCCAAAACGAAGTGTGGTAAGAAAGTCTTATGTCGAAGATGAAGGTGGCTGAAATCTTTGCAGATAGTTGCTAGGTATACTGAGTATTTCTTAGTTACTTCCTTACTGCTCGTTGGTGAATAGGGTCTCCAGTCATCGTCATGTCCTTTGAAACCTGGAAAGACTTTGAAGTGAGACATCAGATGGTTCTTGTAAGTCCTGGAAGTAATATCTTTCTAATGTTCTGCCTACAGGCTTGGGCAGTGACACAGGTAGTGAGGTGTATCCTCGTTAAACTCTTCGTCACCGCATCCTCTCCATATGTTGTCATTGTTGAGTTTATGTTTCATTCCGTAGTTCCTTAGAAAATTATGGTCATTGAGTGCGTCAATTAACATTTCAACATTGAGAGCGGTTTCCTGTCGTTTTGTAGGAGTTTGTTCACTCTGCCTTTGTCGTACCATACCTATGTATGTATATCACATGTGGTAAACGACTTTTACCTACTGTTGGCTGTCATTAAGATCTTACGTTCGATACGCTCCTTGAGGTTGGAGACTGAAGACACTGATTCATTTAAGTACCTGATTTTGGTCCATTGCAGACCCTTTTCTTGCAAGTTCGTTAGCTACCTCATTCCCGGTTATATCTTCGCGACGAGTGACCCAGTAGAGATTTATATTATGTTGTAAGCCCAGAACTATAAGTCGAATTAGCTTGGACTTGATTTCTGTAACAAAAATTATATTAGGCGGCTGCCTGACTGTCAATAAAAATGGTGATATCATCCGGCGGTATTGCCATCACTAATATCATACGGGCTGCCTTTGTCACTGCCAGGACCTACGTTTGAAAGACACTGCTGTAGTCAGGATGTCTCATCGAGCTTTGTGTCTTTAGTTCTACGGTTATGATCCCTTCTGGAACTGTCGACTATGTTACCGGGAAAACACCATCCACACTTGTGTTGTCGCTTTGATTTGGGGTACATCCCGGGAAGTGTGTATGTATCAGACTGTGCCCAGACCTCATTGCTCTCTTTAAGATATCCTGGTGTAGCAGGTTCTTTAGAAAAAAAAATTTTCTAAGTCAAGGTGATTCTTAAGTACTTTAAGTACTTTCTACGGACGTGCAGAAGCAACACCAGGAGGTACGTTCAGCGCTTCTTACTGCACTCTTGAATTTTCTCTAACCGGATTTATAAAGGCCCCAGTCGCTGTGTGAATTGGTGGGCTTCGCCGCTTTAAAAACGGCTCCAGTTTTCTTCCTGATTTCGAAGATATCTTTAGTCCACCATGGTGGAGATTTTCAATGCTTTGTCGTCCGTAAAGAACAGGCCTTTAGGGTTTCGCTTAACATCTGGTGCTATGTCAATATTGCTGGGTTTCATTGTGTAGACTAGATTGGCGCTGACCGCCTAACTGTGGTGCAAATTGATTTGCACTATCTTCATGGCAGCCAGTAGCCTCCCCGCTTTTCTTACTGCCCACTGTCGGCAGTGTAACTTTGCACCGCGTAATTCCTACGCGAACCTTAAAGTTTTATCTGAAGATCTGCAATGACAACGACTTGTGTCAGTATACTCTCCTGCCTCAATGACTTTCCAATTCCTACTGTAGGTTGCACTCCACTCGTAACTTCTCTGTGGGAGGTATGGTCCCTGGATGTGGAACCTTTTGGTCTGGTAAAATCTAGGATCTCTTTTCCTTCCTACAACCGTATTCGCTACGAATCTTTTCAGCCATTCATGGGTGTCCTTATTGTCATATTTTATAACCTTGAAACCCTTGAAGGTAGTCAGCACTCCGAAGAGTAGGATTACTCTCTCTGCCTTCAGGATAGCATCAGTCACGCCATCAAGGATTCGTAGCTCAATTAGTTTCCATTGGTTGTGAATCAGTCTTCGTTCTGAAACAAACCAAAAACTTTCTTTCCGTGGAAGATTTCGAATAAGCAGCCGTTCCGCGTAGGCTCGTTGCTTAAAGGGGCCCCTAACTATGGCCTTAGCTAACTGTTGACCGCCTACCTTGCTTCCTTCAGTATCACCTTACGCATCGGGTACAACCGAGCACTTACTTTACGTCGGGTGACTTGGCTTAGCAACAACTGTGCAGACACTTTTATCATATTCAGGATATCTCCAACCAAATTAATCTTGAGAGAAGGCAATATCTGTAAGAATGACTTACACAAACTTCGCAAACTTGGCAGAAATAACACGATAACCCTCAAAAAAATGTAGCTCAGCCCTTCATTAAACATTAATCATTGTGTAACAGAAGACATAGTATTACACTGCCAAGTTTTTGTTTTGGAGTCCACCAAGGTTGTGTCTTAGTTACTGTTTATTTTACAATTTCATTAATCTATATTTGAACCGAGGCGGCAGTGATAGAGGAGAGAACTTATCTAAGTAAACTCAACAATGTGCACTAGCTCCCTTTAACATCCCTGTTAAGAAAATAGTTCCGAGCGAAAAATCCATTTGCAAATTTTCAAGTGCGTCTGTGCCTGCCTCAAGTTGAGAGAATAGTTGAGCTAATACTCTGGGAGAGATTGATATCAATTAGTCTTTCCAGAGTTTTTAGTAGCAAACAGGATATACTGAAAGGTCGAAGATACTTTGGTTCCACATGCCAGCTTTTTCTGCTTCAACCTCAGTCCACAGTTTGGAAATGTAGACGAGAACCCAATATAATGGATTTAAACCAAGTGGAGCTCCAATTCTTCAGGCTTTTGAATCTCGACAGGTATCGAACATACTTTCAAATCCTGGCGACTTAAAGGGTTTAAAGTTGCATATGACCCACAGGTAGGTAGGTGGTATGCTTCGGTTGTTGCCACACGCTGGAAAGGAGCTATTCTCAGTATGAGTCACAGGAACATGGAAGTTGGAACAGTAGGAGTATGTAGTCAGAGTGGGCAATTGTTACGAAGGTCGGTTATCTATGTAGACTAAATTGGAGGGTACGATAGGCTGAGAAAAACTTCTCCTTGGATACTCTCAAGCCTTTTGCTATATAAAAGATAAGTGTGATGTCAAAAACATTTTGTTAGTTTCGAGTTTTAAATTAAGAGGATGCACCGCATGCCATGCAAGACCTGTTCTGAGGTTTTGCGCTTCTGTAGTCAAGCACCTCAGGTCGTGTCCAAATAAGCCGATACTAGCTAGCCATTTTTGTTTCTTAAATCCATGTTGGTAGCGATAATATTCTGATTGCTGTTATGAGAGACTAAAAAAATGTTTTCATTGAACTTCAAAAGGATACAGGAGAAGTTTTTAATGAGGATCCCTGAGACCACAAATCTGGTTGCCAACTACCAAGGGCTCATAGGTCAAGATCATGTCTTCGCCCTTAAGTTCAACAATAAGGGTGATAGAAGGCGTTTTTCTTCGCATTTCTATTGAACCCCGAGACAGGGGTAAAAGAAACGTGCTCGTATTCAGTTCCATAGGATCCTGAGGCAGATGCCAGAGTGGTGCATATTAATCTGAATGAATCGCAGCACTAGAGCTTACTGGCTTCCACCTAATTCAACGACGAAAGGTTATCTTTAAAAGAGAAGCCAATTGGATCGCTGTACATCTCCATGTCGGTCAATCTAAGGTTGACCGATGCAATGGAGAGACGGTACAGGAAAGGAGAGACCAGAAAAGTCCGGATTGTTAAAGAGCACCTACTGTCTCCGTGTCCGACGAGTGGAAACGAGGCCTGAAAGAGGGTGGCTTGCTTTTCTTGATTTGGAAAAACCTTGCTCCTATCTTTTTCGCATGATAAACGCTAAGGGTTATGAAACTGAACACAAAACTGGACTGTTTCCATAAATGATACGCCCAGAGTCCCCTCTCGGCCCTAGTTATCTTCCAGGTGTGGTTGGAAGCGAATCGTTTAAAATCCTCCTTTAGGTCGGAGTAGCCAATAGTTTGAAATTTAGTCTTTTCCATGACTTCCTGTGGCCAAGCATTCCCCAGTCTGAAGGGAACGATTTTATAGAATTCTATCAATATTTGACAAGAGTTAGCTATTATTTTGACTTGCTCTTGGTCCTAACCATCATTGTCCAGGGCTCGGATAAGTTTGGGTTCCACCTTTTTTCATTTCCCTATCGTTATGCTGCCATACGGATCGCTATAGTCAACAACCGCGATCTTCAAGAGCTCCTGGACTTGGGTAGTGTTGGCAGGGGCTACTAGCTTAGTCTTTTTTGCAAGATTGGAAGACTCACCATGTGATCTTTGACGTTTGGATGTCACTTCGTTATCGGACGAGGCGAGAGGAAGATGTGCATGCTTGAAAATCTTGTACTTTTGGGTCCTCTCTTGGTCAGGAATCGCCGGTATTTGACACTTTAGCTTATATGCTAACCTATATTCCTAAAATGAAAATTTGCAGGCAACGACATGCGGCGAGCTCGAAAAGATAGTGCAAGTCCTTGGAGTAAATGGTAAGATCTGTATGTACCTATGCACGAGTCAAGAGGAAAAACAAACAATAAAGTATAATCTTAGTGTGTGCTAAGGACTACGTTGATAGAAAAGACACATTTTGCACTTGTGGAATTCAGACACTACTCCATTAAGTGACACTCCTCAAGCCTTGTTACAGTTTCTGCTTTTGTCAATTCATTTTAAAACAAAAAATCATGGACAGTATCCATTACCTAGTAATGCGATCTATATGCCTATCCGCCTTTGTAAGAGATGCTTGAATGGCTCAGAAGTATACGTCATTAAGTGTTTCCCACAAAGTCAATTGATTTCTTATGAATATTGTCATAAAGGTGTTTTCAACCCTCACCGTAGGTTTCAACAGTTGTTAAACCTGACCAACCATGAGCTACTGAAACGCAGATGGATTTCTTTATTCTTTTTTTAAAAAAACGTCGAACCCGTCACGGTTTCAGTCCCACATCTTTCGATATAAAAACCATACACACTCTTGAAACTGCACCATAATAAGTAAATCTAGACTAGGCCCCCTGTAGAAGCACCTCCTGAGAGTAAATTGTTAATGTTTGCCAGAGGCTTTGTCTACTAAGAGTCCCTTGAAATACACAAAAAGTCAATTCTTCTAGCTATAGATGACCAGTGGTATCATTGCCCCCCAAGACACCAAGAATTCATTAAATTTCTTGTAACCACCTGCCATTTGATAGAATCCCGTCAAAAGTCCTTAGAAAAACAAGAAGAGCAGTAAGTCTTAGAAGGCCAAGACCTGCTTCTCAAAATTTTAAGAAAAGAACTTCGAATAAAGTCTATTCCAATACCCTGCGCTGTCTGAATTATTTTCATATATTTTGACACTCTTCCCAGGACCTACATCATATTAAGATACAGTTTCAATAAAAGAATAACTTCCTTAAGTACACACTCTGCCTCGTATCTTTAAAGATAATAAAAAAGGGATTTTCAAATAATAATAAACAATAATTCCTTCCAGAGAAATATTTTCTCAATCTTTCCCAATCCTCGTAAGTTTTATGCTTTCTTTCGCATACAGGATCACCCTCCACCCATTAAGAGCAAAAACCTAAGAATAGAAAAAAAAAAAGGGAACTACCCCATCCACCCTAACCCCCCACAACTATATAACTACGCAGTTGGGTTTTGCACTTTTCCTTTCCTAACGTCGCAATAAAGAAAATGCCATTGCAACCATTTAAGGATACGATACAATAAATTGTTCGCCCTTTAAGGGGTTTCGCTTCAATTGTCCCGAAAACTGTTTATAGTTCGCAATGGCCGCACGGTCGTTCCGTCACTCACTGTTCGCCCTTCGATGTCTTTAAATCCGAAAAATGAAGTCGCAAAAAAAATTAAGAAAAAGAAAACCGAAAGAAACAAAAATCCCCGAAAGTATTGACAAAAAAAAAAGGGAAAGGGGATACCACGCATTAAGGAGTTTGCGCACACTTCCTCCTTCCAATGGAGCGGCCCCATCCAACCTTTGAAGTTCTGGGAAAAGTTTCGGGTGCACTTATCCGAACGCACACAGTGCCAGAGTCACATGAATGGGAAATCTTTGCGAGTTTTTTGCATTTTTTTTTCAAATAAAATAGGTCAACATGTTGGTTGTATCCTTTATTTCGATTTCGGTTGGGTTAGTGTGCTGCGGTGAAGGGGTGAGTCCTTTTTTTTTTTCCTCTCTCGTCTGAACGAGTATGTGCTCCATATTTCGGGGAACTACTCGTTCGTTGCGTTTGACACATAATGCATGTGCACTCAATTTAATTTAACTTTCGAGAGTGATGCATGGCAGGCTTGAGTGGCTTCGTTACGGAGCAATAAAGTAAAATTGAATTTATCGTTGCGAGCAAGAAAGACCGAAGTGAGAGAGTCTATCAGGAAAATAGGGGTTTCGCCGCACACAAAAAAATAGGAAAATGTATCTGAAGCAGATTTTCCTGTTTGGAGGTTTTTCTTTGTGTATCTTTTTTTTTTTTTTTTGGTTCGGTGGTATGTTGGGCTCCTTCTTGGGCTTGAATCGGCTGACATGAGTTCCACTAATAGGCTGCAAATTAGTTTTATCTGTACTTTGGATTAAGTTGAACGTTAAGTGACAGATTGTGGCTGTGCATTGGTAGGCTGGTTTATAGCGGCGACGACGAGGACAGCTTGTGGGTGGCTTGAGGCCACTTGTTTGACAACTTAAACGCTGTTGAGAGTATCAGTATAGGTAGCCGCAAGGGAAATTACGTTTTAGATACTAATGAGATGTCAAAAGGTGAGGTGAATGGAAGATTAGATGGTGCTTCAGTCTACTGTGAGTATATAGAAGACATGCACGCTAAGGTGCAATTGTCTTGTAATATCAAAGACTGGTTTCAGATTACTTGAAGAGGGTGCAGGTCCCTACAAAGGCTGGTTCGTTATTGGAAATTGATTACCTAAAACCCTTGCATCTTCTCAAGCATCTCTAGACGAGAGCACTGGTGGAAAACTTCCGTTCAGAATTCCTTTTGAGGGTGCGGAGCTAGCTACTCAATCTCATTAGTTTACCAAATTGGAGTTACTGAACTCTGAGGCTAGATTCTCTGAAGTTGCAACCTTGACGGGGTAACTTGCCTACCACGGCAAAATCCAATAATTACAAAGCAAAAACGAGCGTCGGATAAAGATGACTGTACTATTGCAAACGAAACAAGGACAACGACTTTCGGATCTGCATGGAATGTTCAGATCCCGCTGTCAAGCAGAATGAACAATTGAATCTAGACGATGATAGCGAAAATTTCCGTCAACCTGTCCAAAACGAAGTGAGTATAGTAATATCCAAACTTTAGTCCAACAAGGCTGCTGGACCTGACGGCTTACCAGCCGAGCTGTTCAAAGCAGTTGGCAATCACCTGTAGAGAGTATCTATACACCAATTCATTTCTAAAAATTGGTCATATGAGTGTATGCCTGATGAATGAATTGAAATGAACCTCAATTACGCCAATTAGAGATATCAGTCTCCTCAACATCGCGTACAAGATCCTATCTGCCATATTGTGTGAACGTCTAAAACCCTTCATAACACCTTCATCAACAACTTGATTGGCCCATATCAGTGCGTGTGGTTTCAGAATAGGAACGTCGATCAAATCTTCACACTTTGGCAGATCCTCGAGAATACTCAACAAGTCCAAATCGATACGCACTATATTTTTATCGATTTCAAGGCCGCATATGACAGCATTTATAGA
Source organism: Xylota sylvarum (assembly GCA_905220385.1). Classification (NCBI taxonomy): domain Eukaryota; kingdom Metazoa; phylum Arthropoda; class Insecta; order Diptera; family Syrphidae; genus Xylota; species Xylota sylvarum. The sequence goes on from LR999958.1 coordinate 109,198,022, forward strand.
GACGAGCTTTAAAGAGCCATGTCTAGTTTTGGCATCCCTGCCAAACTCGTCCGGCTGTACAGGATGACGATGAAGAATTCTCGCTGGTTCATCAAGGTCGATAACGATCTCACCGAGACCTTTGATATCAAAGAAGGATTTAAACAAGTTAATTTCATTCTTGAAAGGGTTGTGCGAAACCCACAAGGCAACACCGGAGGTACAATCTTGCAGAGGTCTGTGCAACTACTAGCGTATGCCGACGATATTGACATTATTGGCAGAACACAGCAAGTTGTCACCGGTGCTTGCTACTATTGCAACGGAGGCTGCCAAAATGGGTTTAGCCGTAAACGAGGGCAAAACCAAACATACATATGTTGTCAACAAGAAGGGACACACAACATCGACGAATTGGACAGAACGTCACAATCGACAGCTATAACCTTGAGGTAGTAAGAGACTTTGTCTACCTCGGCTCTGCTATCAATTCTGACAATAACACCTCAGCAGAAATAAAACGAAGAATAACTCTTGCCAATCGCTGTTTCTTTGGGCTGCGAAGGCAATTGAGTAGTAAGGCCCTATTCCAAACAACTAAGGAGACTCCTTGATCATCTCAGTCCTCCTTTCGATAGAAAAATTCTTCGTAAAATAGTCAGTCCCGTTTGCGTTGACGGGCTTTGGAGGAGGAGATTCAATGACGAATTATACGAGCTGTACAACGACATCAACTTATTAAAAAAAACTGTGCATCAGTCGTTTGAGATGTCTAGGACATGTAGAGCGTATAGTCTTTGAATCAAACCCGGAGGGACAACGCAGTAGAGGAAGACCTGGCGCGCACAAATAGAAGTGATCCTCAACCGACTTGTTTTGCGAAACTGGAGCCAGTTAGCTAAGGACCGGGCTAACTGGAGAGGCTTGTTGGTTGAGGCCCAGGCTCACCCCGAACTGTAACGCTACCTAAGTGAGTAAGTAGTCGCAGACTGAAGGATAAATTAAATCCAAATTCTTTTCAAAGGTAAAAGCAATCAAACACTAGGTCTTGAGGTCATGTTTCAACAGCAGCTCTATACTAGTGCAAAATGTATCTACATATCTACATCAATTCAAAAAAGTTCAAATCCACGTTTCGAAAATGCCCTCTTCCATGAAATCTCAAATGAACCAGACCCACTATACCTTAACTACTTTGGCGTGATTTCCCATCTCAAGTGGCAACAACTTTCCATCTTTATCGTTCCCAACCCAACCGTCGTCGCGTCGCAACATCACCATCAGAGATGGTTAGCTCACCTCAAACATCATCTCATCTCGCATCATGTTGGAGCATCAAATCAATGCAAATGTTCCATTGTTTTCGGGATTGGAACGATATCGACATCGTCGTCGTCGTCGTCGTCGTCTTAGCTTTAATGGGCTCCAGCTTAAGTATCCATAAACAGTAAAGCAGAAACAAAAAGTAAACAAAAACTTGTAGAACCACTTGACTTGTGACTTTTCTTGCTGCACTACAATACAACGCCGCGATGCCATAACAAAAAACAAAAGCAACGAAAGGAAAAACCATTAAAAACTGGTGGAAACCCCAAATAGACAAAATAAAAAAGAGAGTGGGCACGCGTAGAGGAGAAGGAGGTGAACAACAACACTCAAAATACCATACCCACCACCACCACCACCAGATCGTCGCGTAGGGGGGGATCAGAGCCGGCCGGCCGGCAAGGCACCGCGCGGCGGCGATAGAGAGATGGAGCCACTGTTGCACACGTTTAATAAAGTTTTCCAATCGGATACAAAGCGAACACGAAATCCCGTTTAACGTGTCGAAACATAACAGTAAACGGGGCCCGAACACGTTTGGCAAGTAAATTACAAGTTTTCTGTTTTTTTTGTTTTTTTTTTTTTGAAAATCCTCTATTACGGGTGCGTGCTGTAAGCGGGACGGTGAGAGGGCGGCTATTTTTGGGACGCAACTTGATCAACTGGTGGTGCTGGTGGTGGTGGTGGTGGTGTTGGGTGAAATAAAGGCGAAGGACGTATGATAGCCATCGTCGCCCTGGAACTGGAACTGATTTATCTATTCACCACAATACGAAAGGTGTACAAAGAAAGAGAAATAGATTCAAGAAAGCAAAGCATACTAACTTGCATCACAGGTTAAGGGGCGTGACGTTCGTTCAATAAACAAATTCGGCGCGACCGACGCAACGCAAGCGGAGCGGTATGGTGGGCGCACGTGTATGGCAATGGGGGGCTTTCTCTATTTTTAGGCTTTTGACTGTATGTCGTGGTGTGATGAAATGTTCACCTCCTCGTCGCCCATTGATGTCAACTAATAGCGATTCGGTTGCTGCTGGCCTATTAACAAGATTCAGTCGAATGAGAAATAAAGAAACAACAAAAAAAAATAATTCTTTTGAGATACTTTTTTTCTTCTTTTTTTTCGATTGTGTGTCACAGTCACAGTCACAGCGATGGAAGAGATACTCGTTTCGGATTTTTCGAAAGTGAATGATGTATGAGATACTTAAGGTCTTCCATTGGATACACAAAGATTGGCTAATCATTGGAGCAACTTAATTAGAAGAGTTCCTCTTCTGTTGATTTGTTTATAATCTATCTAATAGGCTGTCGTAAATTTTTTTTTTCTTTTTTGGAGGACAATCTGTGGGATTTTTTGGTGTAAGGTGGATGGGAGCCAATAAATTCCAGTCAGCAGCCTTGATGTTTAGTTTTGTTTTATGGCGGCTTACGGTTTCGAAAATTAATCAAGCAGCAGACCATTGACATGGATCAACGAAAAGAAGGAATAATTAATTGAGTCTTATAACTGTGATTATTCCAAAAATGCGGGCAATATTTTGAACTAAAGGAAATGTTAAGATCCCAAACATGTGCAGTATTTCAAGGACTATCATTTGAAAGCCCACACTTTGTAGAGTTTATATATGTACATATGTACCTATAACTGCTGTATAACCAACATCCCGCTGTAACACAAAATGGACCATTCAACCTGGACGATGACAGTCAAAACTTCCGTCCACTTGGTCAAAACGAAGAACGAAGTGAGAAAACCAATATCCAAGCTTAGATCCAACAAGGCTGCTGCACCTGACGACTTACCAGTTGTGGTATTCAAAGTATCTAAAGATGACTCGATGGAGAGTACCTATACACAAACTCATTTCTAAGAATTGGTCAGACTAGTGTGTTGCCTGATGAATGGAATCTCAGTATCGTCAACAAACTCCTATCCGCCATTTTGTATGAACGTGAACGTTTTGTGCCAACTATGTACATGCTAACGTACGTCGACAACGGTAACATAATTGACAGAACCGATCGGATTGTCACCAAAAGGCGTTTAGCGGTAAATGAGAGCCAAACCAAGTATATACTGTCAACAAGAACACAACATCGACGAAATGAATAGAACCTCAAAGTCGCTCTAATTTTCAGGAAGTAGGATTCGTTAGGTCTACTATCAACCTTGACGACAACACTCCTGCGCTAAGAAGGCAATTGAGTAGTTAGACCCTGTTCCGAGCAAGACACAAGACTTTAAAGATCGCAGTCCTACATTATGGCCATAGAGGATGGAGTCAATCAACAGTGGATGGAGATATCCTCGGTGGTTTCGAGAGTGGTCCCGTATGCATTGACGGATTTTGGAAGAGGAGGTTAGCGATGAACTATAGGAGCATGTACTGTGCATTAGTCATTTGAGATGGATAGGACATGTAGAGCGAATGAACCAAATACTCCGGCGGAGAGTCTTCGCATCTAACCCGGCGAGAGAATGCAGTAGAAGACGACTTCTCCTTAGGTGACGCATAACAAGGGGACCTTAACCGACGTTGAGTGCGTACTTGGAGGCACTTAGATAAGGACCAGGCTAACTGCACCACATAAGTAAGTCAACATACGCAACTAACACTCGGATCTCCAAAGGGATGGTAGCTTTGAGTAGACTGTCCGGCCTCCCTGAACCGAACCTGGTTCTGCTTAGGATGGGGCATTCGCATCAGTATTCAGTCGCATTCTTCTTAGGTGGGCCTCAAAGAGGTGGTGGTAGTGGCCGGTAATGAAGAGTGGGTCCTTTTAAGAATTTGTCCAGAGTTTTCTGGAGACACGAGAAGATGAGAGAACGGCCCACCTCTCATCGGCTAGTGGAGGTAAAACAAATTTAATGACCATTGTCAGGTACTTTTAAGACTCTTTTCTTGCTAATTCGTCTGCCAAATCATTTCCGAGATACCAATGTGTCCTGTAATCCACCAGAGTTTTCGTTCTGATTTGCTGTAAGTATTTTGGGCTTATCTTTGGAACTCGGTCAGTTCCCTGAGGTGATTGACCTTACCTGCTGTAGATGGAATGACATGTTCTCTTTCCAAATAAGCTTACAGTCGAGTATAAAGCCCACGTATCTCGTCTTATTTGATATTTGGAGCGGAGTACCATTGAGTCTTAAGGGCCGGAATAGAATTATTACTGTAGTAACAGCGATTCAAATTTGATCGCAAAATATCTGGCGATTCTATTCCCAACGACTTCTGGTAATGTATTGAGTTTTGAAGGCCTTGCAGGTCTTATAAATTCCTCCTAAAGTTGATTAATAAGCACGCAGTTCATTGTTTGAAAACAATACATTCAGAGGGATACCCTTTCAAATGTCTTTGCAATCACGTGGTGGAACAATCAGGTAGCAGGATCGACGCTAACATGGAAAGTCCTAAATTTACTAAGCCTCTTCAGCTATTTGAATATACCTATAGAGTTTACATGGCTAATGCCCCGTCAGTATAGGCTTGGATGGCAATTAAATACGAATACTTAGAACAATAAGACGCTACTACTTTGTAATGTTGTCCAGTTAGTGAGTCACGTACATATTTCGGGTAGAGGTAGTACAGTCAATCTCTTATTACCTCAAAAACCGCAAGGAAAAAGGTAAGAGCAAATGGAACAACAAGGTAGTAGCGAAGTGGAAAATCAACCCAAAAAGGAATCTTCTAGTTCTATAAGCAAGAAAGGATATTGCTTCTAAGAGACTACGATCTCTGGATAATCTTCTAGCTACTTTAAAGCAGAATAGGGGGACCTTTTCGGCTGCAAAGCATGTCCATGAAAGGAGCATTTAATCATGACTAATTAAGACAATGGTCAAGAAGAATCCCGAATAAGCCGGAAGCACTTGAAAGTTCTGGAATACTAGCTGAATCTCAGCTTAATGTCTCTGTGAAAACGGAGCCTTCTAAGCCTATAGAATCTTTTAGAGATAAGAGCTGTCATCATGGTGCCTCTAAACTCATCTTTTGCGACGATGCTAGTGATGTCGACTTTATTAAGTCCGCCGTTGTCGCCGCAAGAGAGTTGTGGGTAGGTGCTAAGAACGATGTCGTGAGCTGTGATGAAGCCCCACTCAGACCAGAGGCACATGCATGGGTTCCCATGGAGAAAAGTTAATTACGGGATACTCTGCTTGTACTTCAGAGGCAGAACCTTGAAATTTCAACCAAAAATTGGGAAACGATTAAGTCGTAGGTAGTAAAGGATACGGAGTCTCTTGCTCTCTAGGCGAGCAAGAGAAGTAAGAACTATGAGGCTAGATACTGTTTGAAAACTGTCCCATTCAAAATTTATGAACAAGATAAGAAACATGCAGCTGGTTCGAAGCTCGCTGTTTATTCATCACTTAAGAAAAGGCAGGCTTATAACCACCTAACCTTTGCTTAATCTAAACCTAGTAGAAGAAATTTTTACTTAACTTAGGTGGGGCTCGGTTAGTTTGGAGTGATACGGAGCCTCAATCAACCTATCGATGTTGTATCTTCTATCAGTTATTTTTCTCTGTTGTGGTGCGAGGGATATCCGTATTTTTTCTGTATTTTTTTCTTGGCTGCAACGTGGTAGTGATTCCTGTCGATGTCGGCTGCTCGGAAGGTTTGTACACTTCGTTAGTTTGAACCCGTAAAACAAAGGGTGCCGGTTGACCTAATGCAAGTAGCCTTCTTCGAACAATTTTAGCCATTGAGAGTTTCTTCGCCAAAATCTCTTTTTCAAGACCTTGACTCGGTCTTAAAAGATCTTTATTGACCTGAGATCCGAATATTTTAAATTCAGCTGCAAGTCTGCCTTGGTCGCCGTAAGATCTTCTTCCACCTTTTTAACTACCGTAGCATATTTCAGGGCTGGGTCTCAAAGATCTTTAAGTTAGATGTCACCATTTAGTCTATGTGTCTTAGATTTTAGAATTCCACTTTCTAAGGATATTACTTATGAACTATGTACATATTGCTTCGAGAAAAGCTGTTACACATTAGCCAAGCTTAGGCCCTACATAAATGCAAGGTGTAGAATTATGCAAAGGTTACAAAAACTCGTCTCGAGTGAATTTTCCCACTCAGTCACTTCTTAGGTCAGGGAGTCTTTGTTTGTTAATAGCATCGTCATGTGTATAACCACGCTTAAGTCATAGGTTTATCGTGGGTCATCAGCTTAAAAAGAACGAAGAATGCACTCCAGCTAGGTTGTGTCATTATGAACTCATTATCGCTGGCATTTCATGCTCGGGGACGTGAACCTACCATAGATACCGGTTATCATGGCCAAATCCACTTGCTTTAGAGTTCTGGTAATAGACTTTCTATTTTTCGTCCAAATATTCACTTTTCCATTCCAAGTTTTCCCTCAGCAATGCACTTCACGTCTCCGAGTGCGGAGTGTAAAGTTCATTGAATCTGTATCGAATAGTCATCTGGGCAGGTTTCTAGAGTGGTTTTCGTTTTTCTAATAAAAAAAAACAAAACCAGACTTTCGCCCCAAGATTCCCCAAAAAAAAAAAAGAAGACAGAGGACAGGTAGGTAAACCAAACGTGAACCACTTGTATCTACAAGTCAGCATTGATTTGGTGCTCAGTCACTTCGATAGAACACTATCCAAAGAAACAGAAAAAAAAATAAACACCAACAACAACCACAAACGAAACGAAAGAGAAACGCAGTTATACGAATACGAATTCCCGTAAACAAACCGCTTTGTTTACATTTTGCGCAGTATAGACGATTCTCTATACATATGTATATTCCATTGCTCGTCACACTACTACCAAACCAACAACGCCCGTCCCAAGTGTGTGTGGTAATCACAACACTTTCCCATGCTGGTTCTTTGTTTTCTCGACGCAAAGCCTTTGCCTTTGGATGCACTTTTCCGTGCTACGTCATACACTCAAGTAACCCAAACCAAACCAACACAATGGATTCCGATGAGAAATATTCATAATGCCAAGCATTTGCTTGTATTTACCTCGTTTGTTGTAAACGCAATGGCCTTGTGGGAGCGATGATGAGTTACATTAACGGTGTTGGTGTACGGTAAATCTTGTTGCAAGAGAAAGAAAGAAAGAGAGAGAGAGAGAGTTGGTTATTTATGGCGAATGGAGACTTTCTCTTTTGAGGCAATATTTCTCTCTTTTTTCATTTTCATTGCATTTCTGGGGGAAGTTATCCGTATCTCCTGTGCTGCTGCGGGAAATGTCCTTCGGCTTTATTGTAAGGACAAATGGAAATTTGCAATATTTGGGTGGTTGTTTTCTTTCGTTCGGTGTTTTGTAAACGGGGCTTGTAAGTCGATGCGGTGTTGCCATTTTTTGTGTATTTTTCTTGTAGGTAAAGATAGTGTATGAAGTCAACGAAAAACCCTTCAAAATCTGCTTCTAATAACTGGATTCTAACATTTGACAAACATTCGAGAGTACATGTAAAGAGTGTTTTTTAACCCAGTACTAACTTCAGACAAGTATATCTGTCAAACCAATGGTCAGCTTGCAAACTGTCAGTGTCATTTTTATTCAGTAGTCTTTGCAATTTTGAATGCAAGTGACATACACGCTTCAACAACGTCACCAAATTTTCGAAATGCGGTTTCAAAAAGATGGTTCTGTGCGCCAAACTTATAGAGCACTTACACCATATTACACCCAACATAATCGACCATCTGACACCGTTATTCGCCGTATTGTTGGCCGTTTTCGCATAACATTTTCTTTGCAAGATGCAGTGGCACCGAGACCCTTAAGAAGAGTACTGAAGAAAATATCACATCCGTTCAGGAGAGTGTTGCAGATGATCCAAATTTATCGATTCCACGTCGTTTACAACAGCTTGGTTTTGTCCGTCTACTTTATGGAAAGATCTTGGTTTGAAGGCTTACAAGATCCAGCTCGTGTAAGAATTAAAGCCGAAAAAGCGTTTGCATCGAAATTTCGGGCCCATTGGATCCGCTGTTTTATTGAAAAATTGCGTTCATCGGTGAGGTTCATTTTTGGCTCCATGGGTATGGCAATAAGCGAAATTGTCGCATTTGGAGCGAAGATAATCCACATGAGCATAACTGAAAGTACATCCCAAAAAATCAAAAATGAGGCTAATCAGCGTGTTACGATCAATGGTGTTTGCTATAGAACCATGATCAATGACATTTTGTGGTAGCCCGATTGAATGGTATGAATGTGGAAAAGATGTGGTTCCAGCATGATGGCACCATACAGAAAACGAAACAATCAACTTATTGAAAGAAATATTCGATGATTTGATTATTTTCTTTGAGGATACATAAAGTCTCTAGTCTATGCTGACAAACCAATAACAATCGAAGCATTGGAAGCCAGCATTATTCATGTTATTAAGGATATAAGGCCACAAATGCATGAAAAAGTAGTCGGAAGCTTTGTCTCTCGGATAACATTCATCAGATCCAGCCGTGGTGGGCATATGCCCAAAGTTGTATTTAATTTAAAAATTAATTGTAGAATGTATTCTCTCGATTGAATACAAATAAATGGCTATTTAATGAAATTTCATGTATTTTGTTCAAAGTCAAAGTTAGTACTGGTTTAAAAAACACCCTTTACCACTGAATACGCAAGGCAGGAGTGATCTTGACCTACTTGCGTTAAGGTTATGCCCCGAAGCTCTGCATAGACTACTTGAGTGAGTTCTGATATCATGAGATGAAGAGATTACAGTAAAATGGCTCCAGGGGGTTTGTTTCTGATGAGACTTGATGATAAGCTGGTTAATTCTTCAATATCTTCCCCAAGTCATCTTGGCTCGATATTGACAGAGAAAGGGCATTGTAACAAATAGTGTCGGAGAGTATTAAGGACGGCTGTCAGTCTTACAAGGATACACAGGTTAGAATTGCTTTCTTATAGCCTAGAGAGCCACAACTGATGTTTGCTTGTGCGAAATGCTGGAGTTATTCGACTACTAGAATGAGTGACAAGCTTGCTACTTTCTAAAGAATTAGAAAATTTTCTTATTTTTTGATATGTTCTCGTTCCAAGAGCTCTAAGTTCTTTGCAACAAAACTTAATAATCTTCGATTTGTTAATGAAAAAATTGTATTATTAATTTGCTTGGCTGGGGAAGGATCTGGGATATGTTTTCTTATCTGATTAGCTTCACCCTTTGCAGGCATGCATGTGGTGAAGAAAAATTTCCAAGTCTCAGCTTGCTAAGAATGTTTTTAGGCTTCTGGCTTCTATTTAAAGCAACAACCAAAGGCTAATAAGGGAAATTTTTGTCTCTGCTAACCCTGCTACATCAGCAGATTCACGATACGAGGCAAGGGTATTCAGATGGCAGTTTATTAAACCTTGACCCTTTGCAGCGCTATTTGTACCTCTAGAAACCCAAAGTACATATGTTACTGTTCCTTTCATATAGATACGGTCCGGTACCTAAGCTGAGGATGATGTATAAGCCATTTCTTTCCTTCTTGAGATTTAAGTTCGCCCTTTTGACTTCGTGAAGTTCCGAACCTCAATCCATGAATTTCAATTTAGTCATTTTCATGCGAACTCATTTATTTGGTAAGAATCCTGGAGGATCCTACTAAACGCGACACGTTAAAAGTTCAAAACCATGCAATGAGCCACATGCAAGACGAGCTCAACACAGGACTGGCTTCATGGCACAATGCTTAGTGCGCCAGACAAGACGTATTTTCACTAACGTCTGACAAATTTTCGAGACTAAAATTGTCATGAACGCTATGCACTGTAAAGTTCGAGAATCCAACGACAACACTAGAACGCTTAGATTCCACATCGACGGATTAAGTGATACCTAGCGCGCCGACAATGAAGGAACCATTTTTCCCAAGCTGCGGGCACAATCAGCAGCTCATTGCCTACAACCATTCCATCCTAACCATCTGGTGCTGAAAAAATTGTGGGTCGATCGCAGGCAATATACATACATATCCCGAGGCTTTCCGATAAATACGGATTGACAAATGAAAACTCCAACAGAAGAGAGGTTCGAGCTAAAGGCCCTATATCGCATAAAAAAGGTCAGCATAGCGTGCTACCATACCAGTGCTAGAGAAGCAGAGGAAATCCGAAATCAGAACTGTCCACAGAATTACCAAAGAGCTGTCAAAACAACATTCAGTTAAAGGCGTAGACAAACCCTTGATTATTTCAGATGAGAAGCAGCTTGTTGGTATGGTTTTGAGCCGTGTATTCGCTAGCTGTATGTACCCAAATCAGTGTAGCCCAAAGGAGTGTAACTTTGTGATTTGCTGTGAGTGCTGTGAGTTCTTCACGGTACCGAGATACGAATGAGATCACTATCACGATCAAAGCACTGAAAACCAACAAGGCGGTAGTACTTTTATCCATGGAGGTGCACGGTCTTCACTTATAGAATAAGCTTTCGAGGCTTAGGCCTTTCCTGACGATTGGAAAGAGGAAATTATTGTCAAGTTTCATAAGGATGAAGGAAATTGAATGAAGGGCAAAAACTGGAGGGGTATCTACTGATGGCAAACAAGCTCTGGATTAACCTGCGTCCACCCCTTGCAGATCATTACCGAGTAATGCGTGAATACCGATCGCGACATCACTTGTGGTTGTTCATCAATTTTGAGAAAATTTCAATGATATTCAATTCAATGAAAACATCCAATGTGGAATAAGACAAGGCTGAATTCTTTCACCAGAAGTAGCTCTATGTGCATTCCTTCACATTGACAGTGCATTCGATGACACTGGCTACGACTCAATAGCAAGAGCAATTAGTAGCAGAGGTATCGTCCAACCAATGGATAAGGGCCATGTTTGAAAGTCCAGCTCTTGGCGAGTGTCAGTGTCTGTGACCGCAGTTAAGGGCTATTCCCAGAGAGGAGTTTCGGAGATGGAAACTGGAGTTGAAACTGGCGTCTTTGAACCGAATACCTCGATACATATGGGAATGTATCCCACGGGTTTTCAGGCGGAACACCATGCCATTGAGTTCCGCGCTTTGATAAACCTTAGTAAAGGTATTAAGAGCGCTAAGATATACATATATCTTTCAGATAGCCAGGCAGCACTTAAAGCGCTGTCGTCCAATTTAATGGATTCTATGGTCTATATCAGTTAAATGCTGCTACGATGCACTATAATCTCTTCCCAGACACAACAGGGTGAAACTCGGTTGGGTTCCTGGTCATCAAAGAATTGCAGGCAACGAATCTGCAGAGTAACTAGCTAGGACTGGCTCAGAATCTGCATTCATAGGACCTGAACGCAATTGTCAACCGGGCTGCCGCTTCGGCGTTGATTAACGATTGGGAACACAAACTTCATCTGGGAAAGTGTCTCGTGGCTGAGGCAATCCAAGCGATTAATCAGGCCTTATTCCTACAAGGAAATCCTTAATCTAGTCGAGGATGGTATTAGAAAGTTGGTGAGCTTTTGTGGCCTGCGGTATCACATTAACAAGCTCAATCTGTGCCTAGAAATGGAATGTAGGTTATGGTCGGAAGATGACGAATCTTCTGAGCACACTCTCTGTGAGTGCCCAGCATTACATTGGGTAAGAATGCGTATTTTTCATAAAGAAATATTTTTGTCAGCGGAGTTGAGAAATTCTGCTGTTAAGGACGTATTATCCTTCATTAGATAGGTGGTACGATTTTTGGTTTAAAGATACCATTATTGATACAATAGATCTTTTTAGGATACACTGTCAGACATATGGGCAAGGGTCATCTTCGGAGACGAGATACGAAAAATTTTCGTGGACACCTACACCCTAGTTCAAATCTAACTTACTTACTTAGGCAGCGCTGCAGTTCGGGATGAACCTGGGCCTCTACTAACAAGCCTCTCCGATAAGCCCGGTCCTTAGCAAACTGTCTCCAGTTCCACACTCCAAGTTTGTTGAGATCCCCTTCTACTTGTGCGCGCCACCTAAGGCGAAGTCTTTCTCTACTGCGTTGTCCCTCCGGGTTTGATTCGAAGAATCTACTGGCCGGAGCATTAGTGTCCATATACTACACGACGACTGATGCGCAATTTTTTAACGAGGTCGACGTATTTATACAGCTCTTATAATTCTACGTTGAAAGCCCGTCAACGAAAACGGGACCGACATTTTTACGAAGATCTTCCGATTTAGATAGAGCACAAGCTTCAGCGCTATTAAGCCGGACTGGGATGATCAAGGTCTTATACAGAGTCTGCTACTCAAATGCCTTTGCAGCCCAAAGAAACATCGATTGGCAAGAGTTATTCTTCGTCAATGCCTGACTATCGAGTAGAAGTCTTTGAGATTAATAGAATCCTATATCTACAAGACGCTCAAGAATTGTATTGAAAATTGTAAGCGATTATCCGATAGGTGTCAGCTTTATCGTCACGTTTTCTGGTTCCAGTTTTGACATATTTTGTGACCTTCCAAGCTCCTTGTATTTTTCGAAAGATAATATGTTGGTGAGGAAGTTCGTAGTTATAATTTTTTTATAAACTCGTGGTAAGTAGGCGTTCCCTGAATTTCTACGGACGAGGGAACTGAGGAATCTTAAGTCTTGAATTCACTCTGAGATCTGTTACCGCTTGATTAGTGTTCGTTGTATGTTTTTCATTAAATTTATTTCTAGCAGGTCTACAACGCGGCTTTAAGGGGTTTGTGGGTTGAGCTAGATGTCGGTCGCTGCAATATCCAGGCTTTCTAAGTTAGACTCAGACTTTCTCTAATTCTCCTATATTTCTCCAAGAGGTTCGCTGCAATTTGTAGGAATTCTCTCACTTTCAGCACTCTACAGAAATATATTTCTTTCGATAACTATGTTGTGTCGACGTGGCTATCATGACGCTAAATATTGGAAGTATCTACTACCATCCCAAACAAAAGAAGTCCCATTATTTCTGTTGAATAATTTTTCTCCACAAGAACTATGATTTTGCCTAAGTGAAGGAATAAATTTAAAGTCGCTTTGTCCTCTTAGATACGCCAATGTTGAGAAAGGACCCTCCATCATATCTAACACATTGCGGTAGCTGTAGCCCCCAGAGTTCTACTGTTCATCCATCTACATAATCCCCCACTGTGGTAAAAATAAAACCAAAAAGGAATCCAACTTACAAAACAACTCTCATTTTCACAGCATAATGGCGCCGAAAGTTTCCAAGTTCCTCCGCGGCCTGATTCCCCCTCGACAGAGTAGAATTCGTGTTCGAGAAGTAAATAACAATGCAAGAGAGCTTTTTTTTTCTGCTTTGGAACTACACCAGCATAATCTAGACATCGGCAGTAACCACCTCCTTTGGTGTAGGTACCATGCAAACACCATGTACAATGAGTCTCCCCCAAAATCCAATCCACCAGTCCACACCCACCGCTCCCACTGTACAGAACATTTGTGCTGACTGCGAGATGGCCTCCTAGGCCACACACACAAAACACGAACACAACGCAATTCAATGTTACGTTGTGTCATGCATCAATTTGGAATGCATGACCTACTTTTGATTCTCATAGTAAATAGATACAAAGATACAAACGAAGAGAGCTTATAGCTCGTAGGGCTGGGCGCTTGGCGCTTGCCGTGATGGAATTAGTTTTGGGATAGCAGATAGTATGCACGGCACACCTCAACATAATTCATAGATCAATTGGAAGCGAGATAAAGAGCCTTGTGTGATTCGGAGAGTGAAGTCTGTGTGTAGTTGTGGGAGTACCTACAACTACAGCGACAGCTGAAGGAAGCTTAGGTACAGTTGTGCACGCTATTTACTGCCATGTATCTGTCGGGCTGGAAGGGGGTATCTTTTGGGGGAAAAACTTTTCATTTTGCCGGTAAAAAAGGACGTTTTATCTTGGCGCGCGCTCATCATCACTGACAGGATAGTAATCAAGCAGCAGCATCGGTTCGGGGGAAGGGTGTGTATACCAGTGACACGGTTGTGCCTTTCCTGATTAGGTGCTTCTGAAAAACTGTTCACAAGTTCACAAAACTCAATTAGAATTAATGGGCTTAGCGCAGCGCGGTACTTTGGTGGATGAAATCCATTGCCGGGGCAAAGTTCGACTTTATAGTTTGGGAATTGTAGGGAGCCAGAGCCGGGTAATGTGTTGCGAAGATGGCTGACGGGATGAGACACCCAACTCCTACTGGCTGTGTGTACATTTTTGTCGGCAGAGGGTATTTGGAGGTTGTCAGGTAGAGGTGAGAGCTCTGGGAGTGAATTTAGGTCATACAGTTGGGAAACGATTTGAAAAGGGAAACCGCTAGCTAGCTGTTGTGGTGGTAAATGTAGGTTAATCTGTATTTAACAGGCCAGAGGGTTGGGTTATACATAAATGTGGTATGGGGGGGTGGAGTAAGCCGAACGCTCTTATCGGTAATGGATATCGTTTCAGAGCGTAATGTAAAAGTTTAGTCCTGAAGTCAGAAATATTGATGTGATTGATGGCAGCAGTGTCGATTAAGTTAACTTATTTGTGTGTTGTTTGTGGTGGATACGGTATTTGTTATTGGGGTGCTCTGATATTTTTCTTCCTTTTTGTTTGGACAATCATCTTAAGGAATTACTATTGAAGTTGGGGATTGTTGGGGAAAGGCTAAGGCAAAACCATGCATCCTTGGATAGAATTAATGAACAAAACTGTTGATGGTAGCGATAGTTCTTTGAATATTGGGGGACAATGTTTGTATAGATTCTAAAGGAGTCTCAGTTTAAGGGTCTGTAGAACTGGTCTTGCGATTGTTTTTTAGGAGAACGCAGAATTGTTTTTTCTTCTGCTTGTAGAGTTTGCAAGCAATCAAGAAACTTGCGAGGAGCTCTGTTCTATCTTTAGAACTGTCTGCCTATTAGTTTCAGAAATGGGAGGAGTCCATAGTGAAGACTATTGACAACCCACTTGAGGAAATCCAGGGATTTCCTGTTGCTGCAGTCTACCACCTTGACTTACTTCAGCAGCATCCAGCCATCACAACCACCTTCACACCGTCTTGCTATTTATCTTCCCGTCTGGGTCGGAACGGTCGATAATGGCTCCCTGCAGGTCCGACGCGGAGTTGAACCTAACTGAAGGCTTCAGTTTCTTCGGTTCCCTTTGGGTTTCCCCATCAGACCTTATCCTTTTAACGGTCGGTTAGTTAAGGAATGAGGCTTAATTGGATCCTACTGGTATTGCCATGCCTGGAAGGGATGGCATTTTGTTGGTCGATTTTGCCTGAGCAGGTGGCTCTATTTGAAGGCGATTGCTTTTTCCCTTTGTCTATCCTTTCGGCAATCAATTTGGCAGTGGTTGTGGTAAACAGCGGTTGGTGGTGAGTATGTGGCCTTGTTACCAGGCAGTTGCTAACCATCTTTACCGAGATTCATTTTCCGCTCGAATTTGGTTGTGGATTTCCGATGCCTGTTCATGAGCATCTTCTCTCCATCCGTCAAGGCTCTTATGCTTCCATCTTATGCAGATATTGCAAGCACCTTAGGTATCCATTCTTTGATCATTCTTCCTGGGTCCTTTCGCTCTTCTCTTTCCTCTTGGCATTCCGGGTACCGGTGACTTCTTGATTTCTCTCTTCTTCCAACAGTCGACCCTCGGTTTCGGAGTCCACATTCATGATGTGCCTGACCTGTGATGAAGTGAGTAATTCATTGTCGGTAGCGATGCCAATATGCAGACCACAAAGTTGAGCCCCGATACATTCTCCATGCCCCAAGAGTACCTGCAGACGATAATGATGGACCATTTTAGAAAAAGGAACTGCTCTACGACAGCGATGATGGAACGAGGCAGTATAACGTCTCAGGGGCTTTCTTCAATGCTCGGTACTAGATCTGCTACTGTGGAATGTACGATGACGTTCTCAAACTTGGAGTTCCGAGATCTTCCAAAATAATTGGCTTCGCCGACGATATAGCAATTGTTGTACTCTAAGATCAAACTCCTTGAGAAGTTGGAGCATGACTGCAATGAAGCTATCGGAATGGTCCAGACCTGGCTCATACGCATGGGTCTACAACTTACAGAAGAAAAGACAGAAGTAGTGCTCATCAGCAGCAGACGAGTCTTGGAGACTATAAGCAGCAAAGGCAACTGGTGCCCTGGTAAGGATCATGCCAAATATCGGCGGACCAAATCACAGGAAGAGATTCTTCTTACCGGCATCAATAATGCCATGAAGATGAAATCGTAATGGAAGAAGACTGAGACAGTTTACAGAATCAACGCGTGTAGTGTATTCCGAATAACCTCCTTCGACGCGGCATGTATAATAGCTAACATTCTACCAATAGACCTTCTTGCTAAAGAAGCGTAACGTGCCAGCAGACCGGTCCGGCTAAGATAATCTTCAAATCCCGCAGGTTCGAAATGGCAAGGAAGACCGAACGAACTTGCATTATAAGGATCTACCAATCGCGGATGCCAGAATGCTTGTTCTGACGAACTGACAGTAGCGAAGTGAATAGGATCGAAGGCCAAAGTGTCTCAGAGACTTTCATGAGTCGAATCTCGTCGAACTCTCGAGTCAAGGGCCACAATTGTCTCTATTGTCCTATCATTGTCCGTATTTAATAAGATGTCACAAGTTTTGCGGAGGTTGTTATGTATTTTAGGAACGCGAAGGTAAGAGATCTTTTCCTCCTACTGTGGTTTCATGTGTGGTCTTCACACGAAGTTCACCAATAGTTCTACTTTCGAATGTTTGTCAGACGCTCGCCACGAGATTTCATGAATTAGCTATAAATACGAGAAACTAAAAAAAAAAAAAAACAATATAAACTGCCACTTAATTCAACTCAAGCCCTCCTTCCTATTCTCCATAATTGAAGTACATAATCTCGAGAAGCATCTTCTAACGTTGAAGGAATCTTACGTCATTGCTCTCTGCGTCACGATATCGTAAATTTAAATCATCTTGACGTGTACCACTTTATCTTTCACTTCACTCAGTTCCAGAGCCCAGAAAACTCTATCAACACCAGACCCAGTTTCGTAATACTCTGCCATTTAAAGTAGAAAATCAACTCCCCCATTACGGGGGTCTCGATTTTCACTTTCCACTTGGCTAAGAGCACGACAAACAAAGAGAAGAAACCAAACTCCAAGACAACACACATCATGGTGTATCTAGAACAGGTACATACTCGTACTCGTATCTACCACTTGAGCGCACCTGCGTGGGCAGACTACAATTAGCCATCACTGTGCCGCAATCTAAATTGAAAAGCGAAAACAGAGCATGCGCGCGCGTTCGCGCACCTACAACTGAAAGACGGAGAAGCGTGTGCTCGCGCACTAACGTCAACACACCGCCAAACAGCGAGATTTTGTTAGACTGCAGCGCATAACGTGAATAGCTTTCGATTTTTCATTACGCAACGTGAACTGGTTATACAATTGCGCTGCCAGAGATAGTCGTAGATACACCGAACACGTTAGTGTTATCAGCGAGGAGAATAATTAAAATTGCTTAGCGTGGCCGCGCGGATAAGACGATCGGGCTTGGAGAAGCCCACGCAAATTTTCCTTCTTTTTTTCGACACAAAACTACTGATGGAATGTGGCGTCACTTTGGCTAGGGAATGCTTTGGCATTTGACGCTTGGAATGCACTTTGTTCGAAATACTCACCCGAGGCGCTTGGTGAGGCGTTTGTGTAGATACACGTGCGGGGAGTTTTAAAATAGCATGCCATGCAGTTTTTATTCATTCTCTGACTTGTTTATGGTACACCTTTGGTGTTAAATGAATAATTTTCTTCTGCTTCTGTTTTTCATGATGAAATTGTTTTTTTTTTTTTTTTAATGTCGACGAACAGTGTAGAGCTGTGAGAAAGAGCGGCTAGGTTTCACCGCCAATTTTCTTTTGCTGAACTCAATACTCGAGCGTGAAAGTGTTACTAGAACATGGCAATAGAATAAACTGGAAACTGAAAGTGCTTCTGTGAAAGTGACATGGATAGGAGACTTTTGTATTGTCGAAAGTGGAAGCAAAGCTTTTGTATCTGAAGGCATTTTTAGACCGTGAGATATGTGCTGTGATGATGACAAAGTTTGCAACATAATGTACGACTATCAGGTAAGAATAGTTGACTTCGGTGATGCCATTGCCATTGTAGGCAGCAATGAATGTATTTTGTTGCTACAACTAGCAACACATGAAACGACAAGCCAAATATTGGTGGACGAAAAAATGGAAGCACACAAGAGTGGCAACACCAATAGTCCCATTTGGATCTTGTATCTGAGCAGAGGCCATAGGTCAGGTAAGGTATGTGGGTTGAGGGGACACAAAAATGTTGCCACTTCACACTTAGATCAATATTTAGAGCCATTGTGATGCCCAAGGGGTTATGACTTCCATTCTATGTATAGAACCTATGAAAATGGATTTTCAAGCCATCTCCATGCAAGTCCTTTACAGACTTGTCAGAAAGTTCTTATAGGAGTATAGGCATACTGCTGGGCAGTGACAAAGTAAGTGTTAAATATCCTTCTGTACATCTTCGTCAGTATATTCTCCGTCTGTCTGTATCAGTTGTGCTGAGTTTCATTTCATGTCAGGTAATAACGCGCCGTGGCTCAAATGGTTAGTGCTTTGGACTATGG
The DNA here is from genome assembly GCA_905220385.1 of Xylota sylvarum. NCBI lineage: Eukaryota > Metazoa > Arthropoda > Insecta > Diptera > Syrphidae > Xylota > Xylota sylvarum. The sequence goes on from LR999958.1 coordinate 109,216,908, forward strand.
ATCGACGGCTTCCAGGTTCAATTCCCCAAAAACCTAAAATTTCTTTTACAGCCCCACCTATCACAAGCATCTGACAAACATCCGAGAGTAAAACTGTCATGAAAAAGCGCCAACATTTTAATTTTTTGTTTTTAAAACTCCCACAAGAGAGGAAAAGGACATTTTTTATTCATACAAAGCGATCACATTTCATACAAAGAGTGGTCACATTTTCCTGGTTACAACACAAGAATCGATTACACTCAATCTCTCATTTGTTGCTACTAGTATTTTCAATTCCTTGTCTAAAATTACAGGGTGCGATGGTTTAGTTCAAGGGTTGATCCTTTTCTTATCAACTCTATAGCTTTTTCACAGCCGTTTGGCTGACCATAAGAAAGGTAATATCAGCATTTCGTAGTGCCATTAATGCAACCTGTTAAGCAGCTGTTGCTACTGCCGGGAACTCGGCTTGGAAAACACTCCTATAGTCAGTAAGTCGAAATAGAATCCCGCGCAAACGACAATGTCCATTTTTAATGGCTCTATTGCATGTCAAATTTCCTGGACGTGGAGTGAGCTACAAGGTGAAACCTACAGGCACTACTTCCTAGCGAATGCGAAGTCCTGGAAACAAAACTTTATCTTTATAACATTTATGAAGAAATATTTATACATATCTTAGCTGACATGGTTCGCGATCATTGAAAGAAGAGTTTGCAAACGGGTATATAATTTGAAAAGAATCAAAAAGTAAGCTCCATTAAAACAGCGATGTCCGCGAGGTGTCATTTTAAATTGTTTAACTGTCAACATTCAACTATCATTGCGATGACTTTTGATAAGTAAAAACTAGGAGGATATTAAATATGAATCGATACACACTCGCACAATGTGTTGAAATTGAGAAAATTCAGCACAAAAACGGTGTAAATATCGAAAAAAACTTATTGCTTTTGGTCATTATCAAGTGCCTTCTCGCAGCCCTACAGTGAATTTAATCAATAAATTTGAACGTCTCGGACAGGTTAGTGATGTGAAGACTCCAACTCATGTTCATTCGGCCATTTCAGTTGAAAATATCGCCGCCTTAGCTGAAATTGTTACCCGAAAATCCGGGTAATCTCTCGAAATGGAGAGGATCACAGGAATTGAGGCTATCCGTAACCACTTTGCACCGCATTTTGTAAAGATCTTGGCCTACATGCTTATAAGATCCAGTTGGCACAAGGATTGAAGACAGTAGACCACGCAAAACACCGTAATTTTGCTGATTGGGTGCTGGAACTTAATGAACACGATAATTTTTAACACAAAATTGTTCAGAATGATGCCGCTCATTTCCATTTATTTAACAAACGAAACTGTCGCATCTATTTTTCCAAAAATCCAAGAGAAATAGCAGAACAACCTCTTCACCCACGAGTGACAGTTTGCTGAGTTTTCTGGCAGGTATTTTCTATGGACCTTATTTTTTTTGGGAAATGATGCTGGTGTGACCGCGTCAATGAATGAATTCAAGTGGCGGTTCGAAAAGGATTCAATAAGGGATATTCGAACGCAGAATCGAAGCAAATATTGTACTCCATTACTAACCTCAGAGTTTGTACTTTAGATTAAAATAAAAAAATCACATTTTTTCATAAAAACGTTTTGTTTTTCTATTAACTAACAATGGCACCTCTTGTTGGATGACCCTATATTAAGGTTGGTAGCTTTGCACAACGCTTGCGACGAGAACAAATTACCATCAGTATCGGTCTTACTACTCAGCGTCTAGAGCCACTGTTTCCTACTTTAGTATTCTAAATGCTATCAAAAGTAAAAAACAACAAAAAAATGTGGAACGCTTCACGATTTTGCGTGTCATCCTTGCGCAGGGGCCATGCTAATCTTCTCTGTATCGTTCCAATTTTAGTATATGTTCTGCCGAAGCAAGAACAAGTTTAATTGTGTAACAACTGTATATGAGACAAACACTTCTTGAATAAGTTACAGTGAATTATAAACGTACCAAAGGTGCAGCGCCCTCTATGTTCCAATTATACTATCTTGTAGTAAATACATCAAATAGTACGAAGAATTCATACTAATCTGTTATACCAGAGACGGTAAACTTAGTATTACCACGAACCATATGAAACTGTGCTATTTGTTCCGTATTAAATGAATTGTACGTTGTATCGACTAATCATAACTGTAGTTTCCGTGGTGTAGTGGTTATCACATCCGCCTAACACGCGGAAGGTCCCCGGTTCGATCCCGGGCGGAAACACTTTTTGTTGTTTTTTGTTTTCATTAAGATACATAGATGCAATGGGTAGGCTTTTTCCTATCGTAGAACATAAGTTTAAATAGTCTTTAGAGTCTTTATTGTTTTTAAGTACTGAACCTTAGAACTCGACGCGACGGCATTAATGGAACAACAGAATCTGCGAGACTAAGGAAGATCCTCTCCAGACAAACTACGACTATAGGAACATTCAAAGATCCCGACGGAAATTGGACTGAATCTTGCTTAGACTCACTAAGGTTACTGATAAGTACCCACTTTCCATGAAGTTTAACCCAAGCCATTGACAGCACCAGAGTTAGTATGAACACGAAATATGAATTATCAACGGATTTGATCTCAGAGGAGAGAATCGAGGGGGCAATTAAATCGTTCTCCCCTTAAAACTCGCCAGGATTCAACGGCGAGCAACGACAGGATATTTCAACGCTCGCTGCGAGAGAAATTATGAGGCGGAAATCGAAGATGCCGATGCACATTGGTTTTGAATGTATGATAAAGTTAGCCTTGAACAAGCGATGCGTTCTAGAAAAACTCGTAGCTATTATAAAGGTTAGGCTAAAAGTATAATCCCCCAGCGTTGACTATCCACCTTGTCCTAGTGCTGCGGCTTAAGAAGGGCCGAGGGTCTTCGCATGCTGTAAGAGATAGTCGAACCCTAACTCCAGAGGTGGAGTGAGCAGTTTTTTCTATATAAAACCGTATGCCTTGTGTCGATTGCAAAGTCAACGAGCTGATTGATGATCAGATGACTTCCAGGATCTACCTAGTGTACATACAGGGTGCATTTGGAATTGTAAACCAGTGACTTACTGTTTACTGTCTGTTAAAGACGAACAAATACTTTACCAACTTTAAAACATTAATTATGAAACACAACATCATTTAAAAGTCCTCCACAGTAACGCCTGATCAAGTTAATGCGTGGAATCCAACTTTCAATGACTTTTTCTTATAATTCAGGTGATTAGCTGGCAATCTGGTATTCAATTTTGTTCTTGAGGTTGTCTAAAGTTGCAGATTTGTCGGAATGAACCAAAAACTTGACATACAGCCAGAGAAAGAAGTCCACAGGCGTGGATTGTTTGGCCAGCTGTGTGGCATGTGGCGCCGTCTTGTTGAAACCATATGCGATCCAAGTCATCCTCTCTTTGTCTGTCAACATGGGTCGGTCGTGAATGTCTTCGGGGTGTTGACTTGCCCAAATGTGACCTAAATGGAAAGCTACATAAATACATAAATGGGATCAAATTAAAAATGGACAGGTTGGAGAGAATATCTATGGTTCAAGGCAGTATGTAACTATGTACATGTATACATTTCAGCAATTCTTTCAGTTAAAACCACACAAAACAAAAAGGATATCAAAACCATGCAACAACTTCTAATTCACATACTTTCCAGGACAGGTTGAGAAACACAAATAATACCGAGGGGACATGCACCACAACAAAGTAAAAGAACAAAACAAATGATCGTCAATCATAACAAAGCAAAAAAGTATATATGCATCCTTGTCATTTTCACGAGGAACAACTCCATCACAGTTCCAGGAACCAACCACAGATGCCCCAGTTGAGCAATAATTTTTCTTGAATGTCTTCTTTCTATAATAGTCTTTGATTTACCTTTTTTTCTTCCTTTTACTTCCAGTAAGGACATAACCATAGAGTACCAAAGCAAAAAAAAAAAAAAATTACTCAAATAACTTCAACAACCATTGAAATATCCTGCAGCGATTTTCCACAACCCAGCAGAGTGGTGCAGTTGCAACTTGTTCATCCTCCACATCCTTCGACCAAAACGGAAAAATAACCCACCCACTCGGAACATGTGGCATTTTTATTGCACTCGCTTATGTCGTCCATTAGACCGCAAAATCCAAAATCCCACTAACAACCCACCAGCACTCCAGAAAGGATTTCCACATTCACATCACATCCGCCCAAGGGCGCACTGCTGTGCCTTATATGAAGGAAAAACTAAAGAAAATTAAATTTCCGCAATGAAAACACCAAAATAATACAAAACTAAACCATGAGTAGCGAGAACGAGAGGCCAAAAAGGAAAAGGAAAAAGGAAAAAAATGAAAAGGACTCTCCTTACATTGCAACGCAAAATTAGTGCACAAATGATTCTGTTTTCGTTTAAATTGTGTCATTGGGTCAACCAGCAGAAAACGCTATGCCATATGAAGCAGGAAAAAAGAAAACACATCGTTTAAGGACAAACCAAGGGCTGTGCAGCACACCAAACAGTACTCTAGACCCAGATCCTGTTTGGCTCTGTTTTATGTGCCAGCGAAACCTTCAGTTGCACATGCAACTGTTGCCTACATATCGTTGGGTGGTTGGTCTCCTTGTAGTCTACTCTCAGTGTTATCCTTTCGCTTGCCAACATGTTGATCTCCTTGAATTGAGTTTTAGTTACACTCAAACGATTCAATGAGTGAAGTGACTCACAAGGGAGAGACTCTAAATGGTTAGTCGATGGAAAGTAGTATTTTGGTGCAAGTGTTGTCGTTGTTATATTTTTATTACTATTTTTACAACAGTGACATATATCACAGAAGACCTTACCTTTACCATGAAGTTGATATGAATTAATCGGTTTTGCTACAAGTATGCTTGTATAAAGTGGTAAAAGGACGACCATGGAGAATGAGTAGCGGTACCGGTTGATGCTATATAGCCGGCGATGACTTGCAGACTTGTACTTCAAATAGTATTTTTAAAATAGTCTTTCAAGCAATATAACGACTTAGATAGACGACTATAAATGACATTCATCATGAATTCTTGGGGACTAAGGATTGTAGCTTACTGGTCACTTCACAAGAAATCCATGTTTCGAAAATAAATCTCGACTGTCAGGCTGGAGAATAATTTCCAAAGGACTTAAAGTACAATCACAATATGGAGCTTACTGGGTCGCTGACAGTTCGTTGATAGATTGAGTAGAAACAATGCACTTATATAGGGGTAGCACTATGACGTTTGGTTCGTTTTAGATCATAAATCCGTCCGAGTAGTGCTAATCTTTAATATTCTCGCGCGGAGGTGGTTTAGTTTCAGAGAAGAGGGGAGGCACTGGACCCGTAGATTTTTGGACAGTCTTTTGGGTCAAAAGTTTACCAAAACACCTTATAAGTTTGCTGTGAAGTTTCACAAAGCCCAACTTAGAGGCCTGTTCTGTGTATCAACTGTGTATGATGATACTTTGTGACTGTCGCTTATTAGAAACGTGTGGAAATGGTTACAGGGTTTAACTAAGTGACTAAGATCATCAGTCGTACGAGAAAAATGAAATGAAAAAGCCATTTTGGTGTGATGATAGGTACAAGAATATCAATAATAGTATCCTGCAAACATTGGTGGGTTGAACAAGAATACCTAAAGGAGCATTCACATAGTCTGTTTAGATCCTGAAATATTCCACACACGATAATGTTCAGAGATGGAACAGGTATCTAGGAGAAGGGAAGTGAGCATTGTCTAGCAAGCTTATCGGAGATTTCTTTGCATATGGTCTCACTGTGAGCCTTGACTTGAATATTAGAAATTCGACAGTTTTGAATTTGCTGAACAACCGAAGGAGGTATCAGCAATCTCGAACGTCGGTGGTGTGTGGCCTGGTCTCAAACTCAAGGCTGTACCAAAAGCCGAAATTCCTACTCGGCCGAGGGCCAGACTCTAAATACCTCTTCGTCTTAATGACCCCAAAGACATTCTTCGGCTCATAGGGATCCAATTTCCTGGACTTCCGACATACAATGGGAAGGTCATTAAAGCTGAGGAGCCAAGAGAGGCCGGGCGATTAGTTTGACTGGTGTTGAACCTGGGATCTATTGAGCTTCTCGCTGCAAGTGATTTTAGGATCTTCTATGGAAGGGACGAAAAACTGGATTTTGGCTGAGAAACAGGTTGATTCGTCCCAGTCTAAGCTTTGCGAGTAGCAAGTCAGTGATGACCAATCCATTGTTTCGGAGGGAGGCAATGGCAAAGTAACACAAGTGCGTGCATCAACCAATGGTGATGTTGATTTGGAGTTTCCCGAGAAGCAAGTCATTTCTTGTTTCTTTTTAGATCCGTATCGAACCTCAAATTAAATGTCTCTGTGGTCCGACATCATTGTCTGATCCATTACCTTCCAATTTGATATTTTATCAAGCATTCTATTACTACACAGAGTCACGTCAATAACTTCCCTTCATCTTGCATCCACAAAGGTCGGCTCTGTTCCTCTGTTGACAGTTTGTTCCTCTGTTAGCTGTTTGCACACTACAAACTCGAATAAAGCTTCTCCTCTGTAGTTATAGTTGGTGCTTGCCCACACTGTAAAGTGTGTATTAGCATCGCAACCAATCATTAGACCTTCGCTCTCATCCCTGTAGACATTCGCCAGAGACTGTACCCCTTTTGTTGGCGGAGGCTTTAGGGAGTCATATGGCAGGTATTCAGATGCCATGACAAAACTAACTGCACCTGCTCCTACTTGCACAACGAAAAGGTCAGGGGCACATGTTCTTCTTCTCTAGATAGGTAGTTTCAGGTCCCTACACCTATTTTTGTATTGCACGTGTATATCCTATTGGATTGATGAAGTTCTGAATCACTGGAATAATCTTCTCATTCTATGGCTCTGCTATCAATTGGTTCACCAGTATACTGGTGGGTGGCTAGATCTTCCGAGCCAAGGATGCGTCGCAAGCTCTAGTCACTTGTTTAGGGACATCAAGGGCCATGGCATTCGTTGTTCTCGGGGTTAAGAGGAAGATGTTTTCGTTCAGTGTGTTTATTTGGCGGGGCATTCTTGGGTCGCTCTCCTATATTATGTTTCAAATGGGATGACCAGGTTCTACAGCATTGGTATACTCAATGCTAAAGATTCATTCACGTCTTACTGTATGGGAGAACTATTTTTACTTTTGCTAAACAAGTCAGAGAGTTACCGTTGTCCTCCAGTGGCAACGCTGCCCTTCCGAAACACTGCCTTACACATCCCTGTGCTGATTCTCCTGAGATATACTCTCCAACACTAACGTGAGGGTACAAAGTACCCGGCTGAATGAAGAGTTTGCCCCCAAAAGCGCATGTCCTTGGGCAACATTTCCATGAATGAAATCATTTTCCCTTCATGTTTCTTTTTTTTTCTCATTTCATTGTTTTCCTTGCTTCTGGCATTGCACCCACAACTCTGATTATTTGCAGCTGAGCACTAATGACACAAAACCGATTCATAGACATGCGCCCTCCCACAATGAGCTTCCAATTATCCTCCTCCATCTAGAAATGTTTTTTTTTCCTATCTCTCATACACAACAGAAACTATGTTGTTTCATTTCCATTAACTGGGAGCGGTCTGTGCATCAAAGTATCCCTTTGTTGTGTATATGTGTGTGTTTGTTTCGAAGTTGCGAACAAAAAAAAAAAAAGGAACTTAATCGCGACTTGTAGCAGGACATCTATCTATCAGCAACTGAGCGAGAGAGAGAGAGAGACAGTGAGCGGGCGGACAACCGACCGACAAACACATTGAAATTGAGAAATTAATTTTCTCAAAAAATGTGAGTGAGTTGCTTTTCGATCCTTTACCATTTTCCGATTCAGTATAGAACAATCGATTGTTCGGCACACGGCGGCTAAAACGATATAACCGGGGACGCGTGAGAATATAATTTTTTTATTTAAAATTTATCCTTCCTTTCTCTAAAACCGCGTCCATACTAGTGCTATATATACAAGGATTAAAAAAAAAAAATTAAAGAATCCTTCCCAAAGAAAAAAAAAAGGAATAATTCCCTATCCCGTTCGAAAGTGGGGTGCATGTGTACCTTCACCTAGTACATACATAGAGCTCCGGCATATAGTAGTTACTTCAACAAAAAGAATCGGAGAAAACAAAAAAAAAAAAGGGAAAGGTCCTTGAAAGGAAAATGTGTCATTCCAATGGCATTCCGTTTGGCTTTACCCGATTCAATCATTTAAATTTCAAAGTGATAGTGTGTTGAATTTATATATTCCGTGGAGGAGGCTGAGTCAAGTCATTATATTCTTTTCAGTTCGTGTGTGTCTTGTTTTTCTCGATTTGTCCTTCGCAAGGATGAGATATTGGGAAATTGAGTTTTATCGCCCACAACGTACCGCGCCCACCATCATCATCGCTCCGCATGCAACGACGACAATGTAGACATCTTTCTCCTTTTCTCCTCTCTGTGTGTGGTGCCCGTGGGTAAATGAATTATGCACATTTCTGCATATTTACTGGGTATTCATAGTCCTGTGACCCACTAAAAGTTTTCGTGATCCGTTTTTATTTTCTCTCGTTTTTTTTTTTCGTCTGATTTTTCTTTTCGGTTTTTTTTTCTTTTGGTTGTCGATTGTTTAATTTTTCGGTTTTTGGGGTTTTTTTTTTGTGGTGTGTGCTGTGTGCTTTCGCCTTCATGTGCTGTGTGGTGGTTCTCTCTCTTTCGATGTATCCTGTGTGGATTATGCTGGCAAATCAGAGAACGAACTCATAATGAACTGTCTACTTGGCAAGGACATCATTTTATCGATACATTTCAATCGAAGTGCGGGTGGATATATGTAGTTTTCTCAATTTCGAGTTCACAAAAGGACGACTATTTGGTCTCCGGGAGGGAATAGTGTGTGGAAAACTTTTATAAAAAAAAAAAAAAAACCAATTTGGGTCCAACCCCCTCCGGAAAACGGGACGGAAAAAGAAAAACGAAAATCAAAAAAAAAAACCTACATCAACGGATAGACCAACCACCTACACCAATACCATTCAAATTGAGAGCGAGCGCGAGTGAAACCTCAGTGTTGTTGGACAAACAACCCCCCAACGACGACGACGACGACGAAACGAAGAACTATTCGGAAATTTTCACTTTTATTCACTCACAACACACTCACTCATATTGAGCCACCCACTACTGACCCCCCCGCCCCCACCACAGTCTCTCTCTCTCTGTCGCGCGCGCCTTGTATATTTCTCTGCTGGATCTGTGTCAGTGTGTATCTTTCACTCTCTGTGTATCTCTCAGATGAGCAAAGAATTTAGAGAAAAACAAAAAAAAAGAAAAAGAAAATAAATCATATAGTCAGCGCAGAAAAGGACACGAATGTTGCAAGGGTTTCTCGATAGAAAGTGCTGCTGCAATTTAGATGGGGATGCTGCGAATACATGCGATTACGAACTGGACGCAATCATTCGCAACAAATACGCCAACAACAATCGAAGGAGCCACAACTACAAGCAAAACCAGAACCAGAACAACAAACGTACTACACAGCTGCTGCTGCTGTTGTTGCTGTCAAAACTGCTATCAAAACTGCTATCGCTGTTGTCTACTACTGTTATCTGTCATCAACATCCTCATTGTCATCTCTCTGAACGTAGTTTGGACGACGAATATTCAGTTAGCAGCACTGGCAACACTCGGCTCATCGGTTTCTTTTGGCTCATCATCATCTGTCATCATTATAGCAGTTCTAGCAGTGTACCTTTGCAACAACAACAGCAACACAATCAGCAGCAACCCCCCCACCACCATCACCAGGACCGACACCACCACCACCACCACCACCACCACCACCAATACCAACACTACCACCACCACCACCACCACCACCAGCACCACCACAACCAACACCACCAGCAGCAGAAGCAAAAGCAGCAGCACAAGCAGCAGCAGCAGCAGCAGCAGCAACAACAGCAGCAACAGCAGCAGCAGCAGCAGCAGGAGCAGCAGTACCACCACCGCAGAGCACCACAAGCAGCGGAGGAGCATCTTGTGGGTGGTGTGGGTCGTCCGGTCTGCTAGATTTTGACAATAATGAGGAGTGGCAGTTCGGAATTATTACTCGAACAGCAACAACAAGAGCTACGGTTACGTAAAAAACGAGAACTGGCTCCGAAAAAGAAAAATGGTAATCGTCGTTTTCGGTCGTGGCGTGAACGTGCTAAATTCTACGGGACATCGACGCTGGCCTTCTTCTCGGTAACAGCTGGTGCGTCGCTGCTGTTTTTGGTGCCACTGTATGTGGACCCAGCCATATCGACACTTAGCCACGATTTCATTGACTCGCCAACGCTGTGTACGACGGTGCGTCGCGAGGACCTTATCGGGATATTCAATTGCTCGTGGAGTTCGTGCCGCGAGGGTTGCACCTCTGATTTATACAAGTGTGTGCATATCTATGTGACGTTTATCGAACAAAACATCACGATACCCGAGAATATGACCGATTTTAGTAATTACACCGCCGAAATGGAGCAATCGGCGGAAGCAACACTCCTTGTCAATATTAAGGGTTGCGGTTATCCGCCCACGGTTACGTGCAAGGATTTCAACGGTTACTACGGCATCGAGGGTGCCATATATCCGTGTTTTTATTCGCGTAAAAATAAGACCGTCGTACTGACGTCCTATAATCACGAGGATCAGGTTGCGATGATAGTGAATTTTTTTGTTGTGCCATTTATTATAACTGTTGTGTCGTCAATAGCGCTGTGTATTATGCACTGTGATTGTACGTGTAAAAAGGATCGCAGTCATCGGCGTAATCGACAGCCACAATGCCGAAGACCGAGAATTGAGAATTTAAGGTGAGTCTTGTGTTAGTTGAATTGATTTTTATTTTTTATTTTTTTTTGATTTTGTTTAGTGTCCTCTCGATAAGGATGTGTCATTGGGTTTTTGTTTTTTTTTTTCGTTTTCGTGAAACGACCTGCAGACATGTGCGTGACTTGAGTCACGAAAAGTGGTTGGGTGTCAGGCCACTGTTCAGTGACTTTTTTTTTGTTTTGGCTTTACAATTTTGGGTCGGATTCACGGGGAGGTGTAGTAATTTATTTTATGAGCTCACAGGAAGTGAGCCTAAATGAATCCATTTTTCTTAGGCAATTCAATGAATATCCTTGCTGTGTGCATTGTTTGAATATTTCAACTGTCATCGATTGATGTGACGGGGTTTCTGTTTGCAATTTGACATATTTTTTTTTTTTAATTATTTGACATTTTCCTATGAGCATATCTCAAAATCTTTGTTGGGGTGACCAAGGAGATATATCTCTTAGCCCTACGATTTGTAACTTCTTGACCCTAAACTTAAAAATTAGTACAATTTCGAAACGCCTAGCAGTCCTTTTAATAAAGTTCAGAGAACATGTATGGTGAAAATCATTTTCGAAAAATAAGTATTTGAATTTAATCTTTTATGGAAATAAGTTATTCGAAATAAGATTTTGGGGACTCTTGTCAAAATTTGAGGAAATTTCATTATATTTTCTGTTTTTAAGCTGATTATTCACTGAATATATACATATGTACATACGTATGTATCTTTAAAAAAAGTGCGAAGGCGCCCATTACTTATGGGTTTAGGAAAATCTAGAAAGCCAAATATTTAATAAGTTTCAAAAATTTTATTACAACTGTCTTTATGACGTTAATATTGCTAAAAGCTGTCGTTTTTCACTTATGTTTGGGATTGCACATCGATCATTGGACTGATGGACTGGAATTTTTTGACATTTTCGTGTTCAGACTAATAGACTAATAGTCTTGTCTGAGCACTATCGCAGACTTATTTCGACATACTAGTTGTCAGTGTTAATGAAATTGCTTTACATTTGTTTTTATTTTGTTTACATCACGAATTTTTCATTTATTTCAATTTGTTTCACATTTTTGTCTAGTGTCACCCATTGACATTTCCAAACGTCAAAATCCATCAGATTTCAAAAAATCTACAAATCCAGATTGATGTAACATGCCATCTGTCCACTTTCTCTCGCTAGTAAAAGGTATTAAACAAATCCAATCCAAGAATTCGAAAGTTTTGTCACTGAGAGGAAATGTTTTACTCACTCGTGTCCTCGCTATTTTACAATTTGTGTTAGAGAGCGGAGCTGAACTAGAACTCGTAACAACTCGCACGAATTTGGACGAATTTTTAAGCAAAGGAACAGACCTTTTGTATTTTGAAAAGGATGTTCACATTTGACTTAAGCTACATTCCCAGCTCAGCAATCTGCAAATGCTAATGAGCGAATATTCGCCAATTTTGACATTTCATTCAAAGCAACTTTTTCTGGTCGCAAGAATCTGCTAATTTTGTTTGTCATTTACGAGCTCTGACCTACCCCCAAGAACCAAACAAAAGAATTGTGAAGTTAAAATCTTGCGAATGTTTTGGTCGCGCGAATGTGGATTGCGCCCTATATGTGTGGAATGTGAATAAAATTTGACAGTTTGCGAAAAGAATTCGCCTATTCACGGAAAAATCGGCGAATTGTTAATTTTTGAAATTCAACTTTTTTTTACATCAATCGATAGATAAATTAAGCTCTGTTCTTTTGGAATAGTAAAATTGCGAATGGTGTGCATATAAATGTGCTAAAAACGGATTGTTCACAGTTCGGACATTTGGAGGTCTATGAATATACATAGGTACCTTAAGTCAAAGGTCCTTAAAATACAAAAGGCCTGTTTCCTTATTTACTTTAAAATTCGTCCAGAATCGTACGAATTGTTACAAATTCTAGTTCAACTCCGGTCTGTAACACAAAAAAAATTGTAGAAGAACGAGGGCACGAGTGAGTAAAACATTTCCTCTCAGTGACAAAACTTACGAATTCTTAACTAATAAATTTCTATAAGTAAGTGGTATACGATCTGTCAAAAGCGCTATGCAATCAACTGTCACTTTAGTTCAGATATTTATTTTTTTCTTAGTCATCAAATTAATTTACGATTAAATTTTTATGTGGTTTGGAATCATGTTTCTGAAGATGTTATCATCTTTCCCGTTTTTCTCATAATCGATACATGACATCTCAGTTTTGCTCTGCTTTTATTGTATGATGCTTTCCCCAACTTTTTTCAAAATTTCATCATTCTCTTAGAAATGTATGTTGTTTTGAAAAGTTAGGCCCTGGAACCTATAAACCTGTCGCGTCAAATATTGTAGAAATTTATGGTTCTACGATTTTTAGTGGCGAAATATGTAAACGAACAGACCTTAAATTTTATCTTTCAACGTTTCACAAACTGTATTCAATTCTAAAAATTCAGAAAATTGATTCACGCTTAAAATGGTTCCAACGTTTGAGGTCTTCAACAATTAAATTTAGCTATGGTCTTGTAGGGGTTTTTTAAAACACTACTCTACTAAAGCAATGTGGATGAATATATCTTTTGTTCATGGATTCGGTTTAGCTGTTATGACACAATTATGTACACTCATATGAGTAAAGACTACTGTCTTGTCTGATACTTCTACTTATACTATACCCCTAATGAGCACCCCTAATGAGCACTGGAACTTATAATATCTTTTAAATGGATTTAACCAGAACTTACATTGAAGTTCTTAATAAACCTCAGTATGACTTTAGGTTCCAGGTTCTGAATTTCTACTGAATTGAAAGAGTCCCCTTCCATTTGGAATAATCTTTTCCTCAAAGCTCCTGGACATATGCAAAAAATACTATATGTTCGTTTCCTTTTGTTCTCCAAGAATAATGTGTCGTCTGTTAAGATCGAGTAAAGTATTGGCCTTATATCGGTTGGGTATGATGAAGTTTATCACTTGCCTCAGACTCTTAAAGTTGGCCCACTAGTTAGCATGTCTGACGATCTCTAATTATTGTATAGGAGCAGGCACTGTGAGGTGGTACCCCAAAACCACGGCTTTAGACCATAGACTGTACGACAAACTTCTAAGATAAAATATTTAGATATTCTCTTTAGCCAGGCCCATTTTTTGGGGACGTTTTCATTAAAAAACCGATTTTTATGATATTTTGCATGCAACTTTCAAAGTTGCATCCTCAACTTTCGAAGTTATCGTAGCAATTGCAGTATGCCACGCCCACTTTGTTTGGGCTGATGGAAAGAAAGAGTAATAGGGTATCAAACGATCCGTTCCAGATGTATTGTAGCTTTTCGTATGTTTTAAATTCTTTTCCGCTGGCATTCTCTTGCGCATAGTTCAATAGAATATGCTTCTGCATGTAATATAGTACGTATAGTACGTGCCTTTCCAAATGAAGTCGTGCGTTGGAAACTGCGACAATAGATCCCGGTACCAGTGCTGCCATTTTCCAATTTAGAACCATCGGTGTACCAGATTTGGGAATCAGGTAGTGTTGTGAGCATCTGGTGAGGTATCTGGAATCTTAAGAATTGGGTCACCGGCCTCACGATCCGAAATCTGAAGCAGCCTGAGAGCACTAAGCACAATTCTTTTTGCACTTACGCTACTTTTGTAGCGGCATGAAGCTAAATATTGTTATTATCGTTATCATCGCCCTGGTGATACCCATGTAGGCTCCTACGCTTTAATTTAAGTGTCGCGGTGATCATTGCTTTGAGTACGGCTTTGTACGACTAATGAATAAATTCGGATTTCAGTTCCAAGTCCACCAAATACTATCCGTAAAAAACTAATATCCAGCAGTGTACATGTCATGTGTTCAGGTGGTCATTTCATGATATATGCCAATCGTAATATCCCAGTTGGCTTTCTATAAGGCTGCAAATAGACTTGTACCATTCCATAGTCATATTTAGGTGTTATACCGTCTTGTCGACTAACTAACATTCCACTAGAACCCTATCTGTCCTTTCTCTCTTATTTCCCCGGGACTTGCTATAGTACCGAAGCAATTGTTTTAAATAAATTGTAGGCGTAATCATAGTATGTAAGTCATTGTACGCACCTAAAACTTCCAGCAGTTGCATGCGACAAGGAATGGTAATCAAAGTTTGACTAAAATTACGATATTTGGACATTTCCTAAATTTCCTCTTAAAACAGTAAATAAACTTAAAAAGGACTCCAAGTTAACCCCAAGGGAGGAGTTATTCTCAACATGCATCAATGAAGGGCCGGTCGGTGGAGACAGTGCTACACGAGGTGGTCACGATGATTCACCAAAAAATTGTTTCACCAAAAAGAATTTACACTAACATCATTCCTGGATATGATGATCCTGTTCTCTCATAGAATGTATGCTCAATACAAGAAACTATAGTTCTGAGGTGGTCAGCAGTCAAGCACGAGTTTCGGCCTTTCGAGGTACCCTCCAAGGAGGAATTTTAACCCCATTGCTCTGGAATGAAATTCTAATGAAATAAGATTAAAACGGGATTTGGGCCGTATGCTAACACCTAAATTCCTGTCCACAATCGCTGATATACTACAAACAGCGCTGAAAAACTGTGCCAAACGCTGCAAAGGCGGCCTTAATGAACAAAAAACTGACCCAGTTCCCTTTAGAAATAGAACAAAAATACCCCACTTCGAGCCAGCAAGCGTAAATCGAACACAACTCCAAATCTTAGTCAAGTCAAGATACCTAGTATATAGCGCTGGATCGAAAATTGAACTGGAAAGTTCTGCTCAGAAATTTCGGTAATAGATGGGGACTAAAACTAAACACTATCCACTAGATGTACACTGGCATAGTAAAGTCCATCCTCACATACTGCTGCCTGGATTGGTGGCCTGATGCCGAAGAAGATACAAATCTGAAAACTCTTACAAGGATCCAACCTCTAGGGTGTATGGGTACGACGAGCGCTATTAGAACAACAGCGACCGCCGTTCTCAAAGTCATGGTCGCGCTATGTCCACTTGACATCTTTACCTAGGAAGTAGCGGCGAAGAGAGTTGGTTTCTACAAACCAACATGTGGAAAAATAAGCAAATAGGACACTGTTCCATCACCAAGTGGTCAAACGTTGATGCACCTTTGGAGTACCTTACCTCCTGAACGTACTTAAGCCTTAACATCGGGGCCAAATTTATCTCTCGAGAAACTCAAGATATCCATCTTCACGAATGGGTCAAAAATTGAGAAAGGTACAACCTCAGGAATATACTCAGAAAACTTCCCAACCGCGCAAGTGTGTTCCAAGCGGAAATATATGGGATCACCGAAGTCTGCCGGGATAGACCAAAACTGACTCTTCTCATAGGTATCTACACAGACCACAACTTAATGGCGGCCCATCTAGGAAGAATGATAATCGGGATCATAGATATATGCAGGGGCGACACAGATGTAGAGGAGGTTTAGGTTACGTTTAGGCTACGTTTAAGTTCCGTTTTGGTGAGAGGGGCTGTCTGCGTGGAGACATACTTCGATTACATGGATTACACCATTTGGCTACCCGGGACTTATTAAAAACCAACCGGAGCTTTCGGTAAAGCAAATGAGGCTCGTGACGCCTACTGACGATAGTTCGCCTAGGTAGTCAAAGAAATGGGCTCCTAGATGGAGTAATCTTTTTTGGGACAGAGTTGAGCACGTAGATTGTTTTTTTTTTTTTGTGTTAGGAAACACTCACCTCGAGCACTCAAATGCAAATGGTCCATTATACTACCTGGAAGCAAAATCCTGTATTACCCAATTTACTGGAATTTCTTCGACTTTCGGAGAAAGTCGAGAATGCACTTCAACGATGAGCGCTTAGAGCGATGAGGAGCTTATCACTAAGATGCTTGGCAAAAGGAAAGTGTCCCATAAGAACACCAATAAGTTGTATTCAATCTTTTCTGCTGAGAGACAGCAAGAATGCCGCTGTTTTCTTACAGACGTTTGGGTACCTACATCCTGGAGAGCCGTGCCACAGACAATTGTGTTGGAAGGAAACCCAATCGTTAATGGACGCGAGACCGAGACCCAACGCAGGTTCTGGTCCTCCGAGACTTGCTTAGCAATCTCATCGGAGATCTAATTTCCCGCAATCCCAGTGTGACCTAAAACCCAGACAAGAGCCAGAGAGTTCAGATTTGAGACCGAATGCAAAGAGTTATTGCATTCTCCAACTATTTTGAAACGGGTTATAGGGTTAATCAAGGCCTTAAGCGCAGCCTCACTGTCACTGCAGGCTGACTGTCGCTACAGACCCAGATACTCCAACCCCGCAGCCATAGTTGACAGCCATTACTATAGCATAGATCTCCGCTTAAAAAGCAGAGTAAAGTCTCGTGTTGTCGGTCTCCACGAAGACACCAGCACCGGACCCTTTACTAGTTTTGGAGCAATCCGTTAAGATTCGACTACAGTCTAGTTCAGGCTCAAACTCTAGCCGAAGCCAGTCCTGAACGCAAGGAAAGTCGACTCTAAATTTCGACAGCAGCCGAAATTCCGGTGTCATTGCATCAGACGGCATATCCATGGAACCAAGGTCGTAGGATAAATGTCGCGCAAGGTCATCGAAACTTCAGTGTGGATGATACCAAATACAGTAGATTGCTTTGCTAGCACAGCCCATGATAAAAGTAACAAGTGGAGGTAAATCAAGCAGAGCATCTAGAGCAGAGCCAGGCTTACTCGGCCGAGACAGGCCGTTTTTTGAAGTTTCGTGCAGAAGTCAGTCACACACTTATGCGAAAGATCGCTCCAGCAAACAACCGACGCATAAGCTAGATCCAGAGAACCAATTTCGCTGATAAGCCTCATGTCTTGCCAAAAGCACTCTTACACTGCGAGAAAACTGAGAGCGCCTTGAATGCATTCGACTTGACATGCTTTGCCTAAAGCAGTTCCTTATCCAGAATCACTCCCAAACATTTCGTTTCATCGGAGATCTGAATAGTGACACCTTTTAGCTCTGGCTGAGTCAGACCGGTCACAATCCTCCTTCTCGCGAAGAGCACAACCTCAGTTTTCAAAGGATTGACCGAAAGCCCATTCCTAGTGCATCATTCTTCGACCATGTCTAAGGCATGACAGGGTCTAGGCATATCCCCACAGAAAGTATGGCAATATAACCCGCGTATGCCTGAGCGTAGACGTTTGAACTTATGAGAGTATGCAACAGAGAGCCAACTACCATGCACCATAGAAGTGGAGACAGAACTCCACCTTGCGGACAGCCGCTGTTAACGTCTGCCATAACATGGCGGCTACAGTCCGCATCTACAACCAAAGTTCTATTCATCAGCATTACCATGATCAACAATACCAATGCCTCATTTACCCCGTGCTGTCTAGCAGAGTCACACATGCAATCAAAAGTCGGGTTGTCCAAAGCGCCCTCCATGTCGATGGGCACGTGCATAGGAGGTGGAGAATGGGTGTGAAAGTGCTAATATCCCTGACGGAGGTGGAGTATAAGGGTCGCTATTAGAAGTTCTCAGATGTAGAGAAAACTCGTCACATTTCCTTTGGGAATGCCCAAGCCTCAACAGAACCAGACACACAATCTTCGGAGAAGTATCGTTCAACGTCCTGAGTGAACTGAAACACACCACCTAAAACGATTTAGGATGGCCGCTTGGATCATTAGTAATGTAAGGTATCCCACATCGGGGAACAGAATGGATCCGTTGATGCAATCACCCTCTCAACCTACCTACCTCAAACAGGACTCCCCATTGAAAGAAAAAAAAATATTATTTCCCACAGACTATAACACGAGAATGTCCTTTAGAACCGCGCCCAACATTTCTAGTGATTTTCCAATAATAATAAATATGAACAAGAAAAAAAAAAAAAAAATGGAACAACTAAAAATTGCAAAAGCGTGTACCACATTTGTCGGTATGTACCTACACCTACACAAAGCAGTTCGTCCTTGGACTATATGTGTAATATTTCAATATTTCCAGATCAAAACAAAACAACAATCAAACAAGCATTAAATTTAATGTCAAAAAAATATTTTGAACATTCCTCTCGTGTCTTTGTGCGCGCGTATGAATATATTTACATATGTTAACCTAATTTGGCATCCGCAAACAGTTTTTTTTTTTTTATCCTTTTCATTCGATACAGTGCTCTAGTAGTGTTGCTTGAAATAATAGTAGTACAAGGATATACGCCAACACCATCATCATCATCATATTGGATGGTTTTAACATCCTGGTGACATAGAAAGAGAGCGGGAGTGTGTGTGTGTGTGTAAGGACGACGCACACAACGCACGTTTTCTCATTCATAAATAAAACGCAACATAAATTTTCGTCATTTTGTCGTCCATAAGAATTGCAGGAGGCTTCGAGACATTTTGGCGTGAATAAATTATTTCCACAGAACGTTTGTTGTGTGTGTCCTTATCCTTACCGAGTGTTTTTTTTTTGCCTTGGTTTTGGTTTTTTTTTGTGGACATCGTCGATGACAAATCAACAAGGAAAATTACCTTAATTGCTTTCACCACTATTTCGTCCTTAGTCATCTAATATGCAGCAATGTTTGAGGTCCTTTATGGGGACTTGAATAATTCTCTGTTTTCGAGAAGTCAAGTTGATGTTAATTAGGAAATAGATGCGGTTCAAGGACGATGGTAAAACATTTCACATTACCATATCCTTGAAAGCATTTTGTCTTAATTAGTTGATTGAATATCCTTTAAGAGCATTCAACGTTGGATTTGTAAAACACCGCCAACGTCGTAAAGAATGCCACATAAGAAAACAATAAGTAAATCGTGAGTCCTTACACGGTTAAATAGGGTAACATGCATGCAAATGCATGCACGACCCAATGGAATAGGCTAGGAATGCTGAATGTTAATTGGGGTGGGTGCTGGCATATCACTTAAGGGTACCGTTTAACATCGAGTCCATACATCCAAGCCCACACTGTTGTGTGGATGTGAGTGCGCATACGGGGCTACCTCTTGAATACGAATTAAGTGCAATTAGCCATTGCACCCAGCAGCGTAGCATTCCCTTCGAACACACAACGGAATCCCATTTTCATTCGAATGGTGTTCATTTTTAGTGCTTCCTAGTAGTCACAAGTTATAGAGGTGCTGCTGGTAATGTTTATCCGTGTGAAGTAGGCCCGGATATTCCAAATCGAATGGAATTTTCTAGCCCCGGCTGTTTGTTAAGTCGATTAGTAGGATACAGAAGGGCGTAATGCTAATTAATTGTGTTATGGCAGTAAGTAAACTAGCATACCAGTCAATTAGAGAGTATTAGTTGCTTGAGGAGTGTTTTGTAAAAAGAAAAATTTAAAAGTTGTTTCAACTGTCGATTTCATGTGTAAGCCTCAAAACCGATTTGAAAGGCTAATGAGAGAAGAATGCTTCTTAAAGCACTTTTTTGCTGTCTCTGGGGCAGCAGGACAAGAATTTGTTTTAAATTAGGGCTTTGAAATGCCTGAAGAAGTACTACGACTTCATAGAGATCTTTCATGTTATCCGCTTAAAGACATTGTTTGGTTTTGCCTAGTAGATGGAATCAAGTTCAAGGATGAAGCTAAAATTTTGTTTAAGCTGATCAGGAGGTGACATTAGAAGGTAGTAGGGAAAGACCCTTAGGGTAGACCACACCAGTTCAGGCAAATTCGTCAATAGCAACATTTCCAAGGATGCCTATATATCCTGGGACCAATGTTAATGTGATTTTATCGTGTACAGCAGTAGAAGGGTTTGAAGACAGTTCTTAGACTCAAAGAAAGTGTAAGAACTGCAGCTTAGACTCAAAATCACAGGACATGAGACCCCTTAGAGCTGCGTGACTATTTGTAAAATGTTTCTGTGTGATCTTCGGAGGTTTCTTCTGATACACTCTCGGGTACAGAACTCGATTGCGAACGATTCTGCTGGGAAGATGGAAGTAAAGTGTCCTAACGACGCAGAGAGTTTGTAGTTTGTCTGACTCCTACCCCATTTGACATTTTTGAACCGTCAGTGCACCATTCAATTGAAGGATTTCAGGATTAACCTAATAACTTCGATTTGGAATGACAACTTTGAAGGGGCGATAGAGATTGATTCTTTTTGGCATGAAGTCAGTAGTGCATAGTGCCGGTGAGGGTAGCTGCGAAATTTTTTTGAAGGATCTTTCAAGTGCGCTTGACAATATTTTGGAATGAACGGTCTAGAAGGACTTCCAACACAATATTTGGACAGATACGGCAGTCTTTGCACCTTTTATAGGGCGGAGTGGTAGTAGACTTGTTTGACATTTTCCCACTAGGTAAGTTTAATGGATAACTTTAGTTTTAATCCCCATTGCTTCATGAAAAGTCTAGAGCAGGCTCAGAAGGCTTTAGTGGTCTAATCGAGGCTTGGGTTGGGTTGGGTGGTTGTTCGGTGACTTTCCAGACATGCTTCTCACGTAGGGTCGTCGATGATACCTATGTTTCTTATGTGACAGCCACAGGCATTGTATCTAGTAATAAACCTGACCAAGTCACGGAAGTCTCTGCGTCCCCGACTGAGAAGGAAATTTGCTATGACTTGATCTGGCCTCTTTAGGAAGCACTTGGTGGTTTTGCAGGAAATTAAACTAGACCATCTCCCCCTATGAATTGACTCCATATGGGAGTAAATCCAGTGCATAACTCCCGCTAAACTCGCACCAATTATAGGTTCAGGACAGCGGGATAGATTCCGAGGCCAGATTCGCTAGTTTGTCAGCGAAATCGTTGCCCGGTATTCCCATGTGACCCGGAACCCATATAAGACAGACACTGTTTCTTTTGGAAACCGATTTTAGTCTATACTTACATTGTAGGACAATTTTTGAGTGATTTATGGGGACTTTGAGCGCTCTGAGTACAGCCTGGCTGTCACTACAGATGCCAATGCTCCTACCATGCCATCTTTCATCCAAAATCCAGTTAACGACTCCTAGTATTGCGAAAACTTCTGTATGGAAGACCATAGCAAATTTACCAAGAGCATACGAATATTTGGTACCTTTGTCCAAATACGTACCAGCTCCAGACCCACTTAAGCCATCCGGACGCACTTAGACCAAAACGTAGGTCCATTGTGATATCAATATGGTAAAACTGGATTACCAGCACCGGAGACCTACATGAAGCCAGTGATATTCCAAATGGGACAGGAGGCAAAGCAACAAGTTTCGCTGTAAATACATGCCGAACAAGTATGGTTCGCCGTGTAGACATTAAACCAGTTTGACATTAAACATTAAACCACAGATTTTTATTTTGCCCAAGTCTAGTCTAGCTAGATCGTTAAGATCATCGAAGAAGCACTCGCTTAGTCTGCACCTTCCTTAGATAGCTCGTCCGCTTTGCAATTGCTTGGAATATCCCTGTGGCCTGGAACCCAGCATACTGTTAAGAGATCTGCGGCATTGCAGATTTTGGCGATGTCAAGGCCTTTATCGCAGCTTGACTAAACGAGTCTTACAATTAAGTTTCTGGTTCCGAGTTACCCTGAGATATTTTGTTTTTTTTTTTTTTTGAGAAATTGGATTGTTCACCATTTGGTGTTGGTGTCTGGAGGTTCAAGCTTCTCATTCTGGTGAACGGTAAGATGACTGTTTTGGTGGGTCAACTTTTAGCCATCTTAGCCCCAAAGACTCTCTGTATTTCTCCACAGTTCCCCTCAGACTTTGTTTCCTCATATCAACGCTAGCAACGCATCTGTTTAATAGAAATCAGGCTCATCCTCTGCGTTTCTAACCAGTGGCTCCCCAAGACTTCCCTTCTTCTGGTAGCTAGTGCTGGACATTGATACAATATATGTACCGACGTCCAGCCATAGTTTACAGGTGTGAAAGACCCATCTTCAGGCAGGACTTTGCTTCGATGTAGTCCTTTTTCCCGGTTTTGGAAGAAACGCCACATTTGTTTCTCTCCATGTTACCGGTATGTAGCCTATTGGTAGGCATGTAACGTATATAGCTCTATACCTTGGCATAATGAGGTCTGCACCCCATTGCATTAAGGATGAGCTGGGATAATATCATCCGGTCCTGCGGTTTTGTAAGGTGAAAACGTTTCTATCGCTGACCGTTTCTGGTGTTACTATCCGTTCCGCTTCTGCCCTATCCATCCTGTTTCCTCCTTGTTTCCTCAGAGCCCAGGGCTGATCTAACTTAAGGCTTCCCGGAAAGTGCATTTAAATGAAGACCTCATTTGTACGATCCAGAGTCTCAACAATCTCCCCCATTCTATCACGATTGAGTCCGACTTTGGACACTGGATCACTGGAGACGATTTTCTGAAGTCTATTGACCTCAGATATGCTCTTCATATTCGAGTAAAATTCACTCCACGACTCCCGTTTACATCGTCGCAGAGTTGCTTCTAGCCTTTTTTTTCTTTGCCTTATACTCATCCCATGATTCAGGATCATCCCTTTTATTAGTTTTGCATATATGTACTTCCTTCAATAGGTACCTAACCCAGAACCTGTTTCTTCCACTTTGGCCTGCTGTAGGATTCGCGCAACTAGTCAGTTTCGATTGCAGTACCTTTTGTTGACCTAATCCTCTTACTCTCACCATGACCACTGAAAGCGGTGTCCTTTTTTGACATTCATAAGCCTTTATATTTTAATTATACTTTCGAATGGTTGCCAGATGTTCGCAGTCTTCTACCGGTCCAGTGGTTAGATCGATACCTATCCAGATGCGACAAAGTAATATAATGGATAGACTTAAACAAAGAGATAGAGAGAGTTGTAGGTCTTAGTACAACTGATTCCTTGTAGAACCTGTTCCACAGCGGGATTGTAAAACTGGTGTATATTGTATGAGCATGATCCTGCGGAACCCTAGCATTAGTACCAAATGTATCAGAGTATACATCATTGACAAGATATGCCAAAAGTCATAGGTTTATTCCGTGTGGAACGTAAGTCGCATATTACATGGGGCGCACTGAAGGTAATCTCCAGACCTAGTCCTTTTGAAAGTTGAAGTATGGTTTCTGCAAAACTCCTTCAATACTAGATGCAATCAAAATCGTCACACCTATTAGAAAACAATTCGCAGAAATGAGAAGATAGTTATAAGGAGTTCCACAAGGTTCTGTGCTGGGTTCCCTTTTGTGGACTGTAAGTTAATAGACGCTATTAATCGAGATTGCAGCCAATGCAGAGCCAAGATAGAGTACAACAAACCTGCAACTAAGCTGTTAAACCCTATCATAGAATTGTTGGCATACACAAAACTAATGCAGTGTTGGTAACAACGAGAAGAAGGACATTAAAAGTCTCTGGATAAGTCCATATAAAAACTATCATAACTTTATATCTGCTTTCAAAGGATCTACAACCAAGAGATTCAAAGTACCAAAGTTCATGACATGCCTGTAGTCACCAAATTAAAAAGAAAAAAAAATCCCATCCTTAATGAGAAAAATATCCTTGTAAAGAAGAAATTATAAATTTTGATTTTCTTGTCCTTTCCTGTTACCTTTAGACATTATATCATTTATAACTCGCCACAAATCCAATTTGGCCCCGAAAGAGGACTCCTAGTTAACCCATGATTTCAATGAAATAAATTACTGAATAATAAGTCATCATATATCATAGGACCTTCTGGCCAGTATGACACTTCGGTTACAGATGCCTGCATTTTCACCGTTCCAGAACTAAGTAATACCACATTTCACAATCTTCACAAGTGGTATTCGTGTTCACAAATCTCTTTTCCATCCTTGAGCACTTTCCATTAAATTGTATCTCAACTACATCTGCCCTTTAGAAAATCCTTAAATACTGCAAGGATTAATCTCTGCCTATCCGGCTTGTTTCCACCCCGTCGTCTCCGTCCGTTCTGTCAAGAGACACACGACAAAGATATCTCAATTCGAATCCATCTGGTCGTTCCCACAAGCCTGCCCCATTCAATCCATCCAAACATGGATAGTAAAGACGAAACGTAAACATACTCAAAGCAGCTAACATGCAGACCAGTTCTGTGGAACTTGTAAATACAGGGATGTCCTACAAAATTTATAATGTATTTGGGGGGAGGAGGTGAGAGATGAACTTAAATTCGATGCCACTCTCTCGCCTTTATGGTCATTTCCGGTCAAAAAATGATGATTCAAAGGAGTTCTTCCGTCCGACCAACGACACAGTCCTTGTCCTAAATAATTTTCCATTTGGGGATGGATTTTTCAATTACATAAGACTCTTACTCCCACACACATTTTACATCAGCTCCGGCTGGCCCTTCATCCATGGCCATTGTCAAAGGTTTCGTACATAGTTGGAGCTGGGTTGGGATGGGTGAACGATGTCGACTACATATGACGACGACGACGCACGGGTTGAAATGATGGGCGCACCAGATGTACGTATACTATGAGTATCTGCTTGGTGGGTTCTCCTTCGTCGATGAATCGAACCAAAACCGACATTCAAATGATTTGAATTCCACCATCAGCAGCCACATGAGACGCTGTCAAAAAGTGTCCTTAATATGCTTCATATTGCATGTTGAACAAAATTGTCTAGTTGCGGGTGTATGTGTATGTGATGGTGCCCTCTGCACTTCATTATACATTCAGCAGCATGTGATCCTTGGAGGTTCTTACAAGATGGAGGAGGTTGGAGACAAAAGGACACACTCGTTCAAACCGACCGAACTGAACTCGACTATAGCAGTACAGTTTATCCTTGATTTGCTGCTGCTGCTGTTTCTTCGGTATACTATCTCGGCACCTCATCCTTCGTAGGGACACGACCGCCCGACATTTTTCTCTCTTTCTCTCTCTGTCTCTCGGTCTTCGTGAAGGTGACAGAAAATCGATTCTTAATACACTCCGTTTGTACGGCAGTGGCACACTTGCTCCTCTCAGCTGACTGTTGGCTCTTGGCTGATGTTCTGCTGCAATATTGTTTATGTCAAGGAGGTCCTCCACAGGATGCTCTGCTGCAACGTGTTTTTCTCTTCTTCTTTTTTGTTTTTTTAATTTTTCATCTCATCCTGATTTCAGATTTCAATACCTCGGGTGTTATCCTGACTGAAATCATCTTCAACTGTTGAACGGAGTACATATAGTTTGCTGTTGCCCTCATGTTGCCGCCACTATACGAGGACATCGTCATTTTAGTCCGTTCAACGTTGTAGTGACGGAAATTTAGTAAAGTGTTTTTTTTTTTTTATTATTCTTTTTCTTTGTTTTATTCTTTGGTGAGAATTTTTGAAGTGTTAAAGATGTGGAGGTGGTCGTGGTGGTGGTTGGAGCAAAAGATTTGCAGAATCTAAATCAAGGATAACAGCTGTGTGGGTGTTGGTTGAAACAAATTGGTTTTCTTTGGTACAAAGTACAAACAGGAAAAAAAAATCTATAGATAGTGTAAAAAGAATAGAAGAAAATTATGAAAGAAAAATTGATCGCCTACAAAAGGATTTGGTTATCCTTGTGTCTCTTGGTAGATGGTTTCTTATCTTTGACTTCAATTTATTTGGCTTTCAATGCAATCTATGAAGGGTCGGGTGGTTTTGAGGACATCAAATTGATTTTAGAACTATATGTGGCGATTGAAAGTATTAATATGATACCGCAAGGACACGTGGGGCTTGAGGTCAAGCGGATGGTCTAATTTTAAAATACTTCATGACTCTCTGGTGAATGGCTTTTGAGAATAAGTGCTAATCTTCTTGTCTGACCAAAGTTCAAATGAATTGTTTGAGACTGAATCTGTAGGAGCAACGTTTACAATGAAGACTACGTTAAGTATTTCTCTTATACTTCAACAGAATGGTTGTGAAGTCCGCCATCAGGATTCGAAAAGTGGTTTGCTTTTCAAACTTCAAAAGAACGGTTCTACTGTTAAATACAACATACAGTGCCGCATCGAAAGATCTTTAATGTTTCAAGATTAAGTTTGGTTTTTTTTTAAAAATGAGGGGAGATCTAATCGAAGGGAAGAGTCTGAATACCATGGCAAATAAACGCTTGCCTTGTTCTCTAAGGCGCTAGTACGGCACCGGCTACAATCGTTAGAAGCTAAATGCTTCTGACCTTTCCTTTTAAAAAATTCCTGCTGGAGCTGCCAGCTTAGGGGATAGATGGTATCTACTTTAGATACATACATAGACAAGATGAAACTTTCTGGGAGTAGGTGACTCGTTAAAGTAACAATCAAAGTTGGGAGAGGTTGCCCGCAAGGTGGATTTCTTTACCCCGTACTATTGTTGTTGAATCCCTCAATCCGATTCCTTTGTGCCTCCCTCCACATTCGAATGGTGCTACATTCTAACTTTTTCTTCCACTCTGGCCAAAGTGGATATGAAAGGGTTTGTCACTTCATTAGGTAATTGATAGACGGCGCTTTATATGGTATTTGTAGTTAGACTCCAGCAAAGCCTTAAAAAATGGAAACCGCCAAAACAAGGCTTCCAATTGGCAGATAGAAATGGTTGACCATGAAATCCATAATGTGGTTGTGAAGAAAGCATTAGGCCCTACTTTTCTAGGTCTGGAACCAATAGTAATCTTTTTAATGAGAGATAGTCTACTGTTGACTTAAAAGAACGAAAACGGATTGATAGAACCACTGTAAAATTTCTTTAGGAAGGAAGTAGGAAGGCCTGTAGAATTATTATCGGAAGCTGCAAATCATAAGTTGTCATATTTTCTTTGTCAATGTCCTGCCTTTGTAAAAACGAGGCAGTGCATGTCAGTTTTGGAAATGACTTCATATGTTCATGTAGAACCTGGATCTCGATTTATTATTTCAATAAGAATAAAGTAAGAGCATTGCCTGGCATTCGTAGAGTCACCAGTCCCAGTCTGTAGGAATATTTGTTCAAGTTAATATATGCAAGACCGAGCATCTATCTTAATTGTCTTCTACTCAAACCAAGCTTCCTTTTTGGCTGGCTGTGGTTTTGGGAAGAAGCTGGTAGATTCCCTGTGAGTGTGTTCTTATATCCCGCCTCCTTCACAAATTTCGAGTAGGTTCTCGGGATTGTTGCTGCCATTAGGGCTGCTTTAGCTGTTGCCTTGGGTTCCGGTGTTGAGAAGTAATTTCCTTGAGTGTACCTCAAATATAGTCTCAAACTGTTCCAGATGGATAGCGTCATTGAGACCTTACGAGTCCAAAGGCGTCTTGTACTTCCTTTCAGATATCCCTGTCCCGTTGCGGTTGGTTCATTGAAATAATGTAATATCTCGGGTATAAGGATAGCCAACCCGGCTGTTTTTTTCACCTCTATTCGTACAAGAATTGGTTGCTGTGGGGGTAATGGATTGGGATCCGATTATTCCAGTATAGGCTGTTGGATAGTAGTGCATAGGTCATAATTTCTCTCTACTATCTACCACCATACAAACAATCCATAGAGTAGGATGGGTCTGACGATGTAAGTTTAAATCCTGTGGACTTGCGTCGGTTTCAAGTCGCAGGTTTAACCAAAAGCCCGGTCTAGCCATGTCAAGTACACCCTTCTCGTTTTCGTGATTCTGTTTTCTAGATTTCTTCTCTCAGTTAACTTGTCGTAAAAATCCCGTGTCGTAAAAAATCCCTTTAGCTACACCCCTAGATTCTGGGGAGAACCAAAGTAGACTTTATACAGAAAGCCAGTAAAACGTTCCACTCATCGCCTAAAGACTTCATTCCGATTCTATTAAAGACTTTTGAAAGGCTGATCCACATTGAAACAAAATCAGAAAGTAATCTCCTATCGGTATCCCAACATGCGTATCGTAAGGGAATCGATAGATACTGCCTAGCACTCGTTAGTAGGAATCACTGAGGAATCTTTTGAGAACAAAGACTTCAATATGGTTCTTGATTTGAAGGTTGACAACTATCTTTGCTATTGCAGGCTTATCCATGCTGAGCTGGGGTGCTGTCTAACCAGATGGTCGATATACAGGGGTACACCCTGAGGATTGTATTATCACCTCTGTTGTGGGATGAGATACTCCTAATCTTGGGTAAAGACGGGTTCAGTGGCATAGGCTATGTGGACGACATTGCTATAACGATATCAAGGAAGTTCCTTTTTACATTTAGAGACATGATGGAGTCTGTTCGAAATAAACTCGCAAAGTGAACTGATACTGTCGTTCTCGGAGTTAATCCGTCCAAGACTAAACTAATATTGTTCACAAGGAGTAAAGTACCATATTTAGCTCCTCCAAAACTGTAGGGTATTGAATTGCAATTTGCAGATCACGCCAGATATTTGGGAGTTATTCTCGATAAAAGAAACTCAGTTGGAAACTAAATATTCATAACAGACTGCTTTTGTGGGTAGTTTTGGGAGTATCTAGTTTTTGTGAACTCCATTCATATAACGCCACTGACTCGACGTTGGTGCACATCCAGATTTCTAGACTTTTGACAGTAGCCAATTCTGATGCCTATTGTCCAATATCAAGTTCGGTACCACCATCGGCTAAAACAATAATCACTTAAGGAACCCTTTAGACTCCTGACAGGGTATTCCTTGCAATTTCCTTACTACTTAGGTGGCGCTACGTTTCCGTGTGGACCCGGGTCTCAACCAACAATTCCCTTCAGCCAACTCGATCATTAGACAGCTGTCTCTAGTTTCGTAAACCAAGTGCATTCCTAAAATCGGCCTTCGATGAGGATGCACTTAGACCAGAAGAAGGTCCATTGTGCTCCTGATGTGTAAAGTGGGTAAATCATCCTCTTACTCTGGGAACCATTTACTGCTTTGTATGAAGGAGCTAATCTTACCTGAGATCATTTAGATCATTGAAGAGGTATTCACCTAATGTAGCCTTCCTGATGTTGGCGAGTGCAGGGTTTGCTCGTATGAGATGACTAATGGTCTCCTCTTCCCCATCCTCCATACAGCTTCTACAGAAGCAAGCTTTGCTCAATCTTTGAGCATGTCTTGCTATAGCACAGTGTCTGGTGAGGATATTAAATATCTTGGAAATGATTCCTCTCTTATGTTTTATGGGTCCGATGGACCTGGTCTTATTTGGAGTCGGCCAGAGCAGCCTAGCGGTTGCATTCGTCGAGTTGATGCCATCCATGATTGGTCTCACTTACCGCGTCATCGTTGATAAGGTATTTAGCAGAAGACGTTAATACCTCGATGTCGGTGACACTTGTACTATCTAAACCAGAGGAGCCTCGTCTAGCCAGTTTGCCAGCCTCACAATTCCTTGGTATGTTATAGTGACCTGGTAAGCAGCAAAGGGTGAAGTTGTACTATCCAATTATCTCGTTAAGAGATCTCGTTGTGCTGGATGCAAGGAATCTGATGGTTGCCTGACTGTCGATGTATATGTCAATATTCGTAGCTGATACTGCAATAACCGCCAGCCAGTCAGCTGCTTGACGAATGGCAGTTCGACTTGAAAATCCACGTCGTCTGAGAAGACTCCAGCACCGACTCCGTCCTCGTTTTTGGACCCATCTGTAAAAATTGACATCGATTCTTGGTACAGGACATCCATTCAGTTCTGTTTATTATTGAGAATTTCTAGCCTATATTGAAGTGACCTGTGGAAGATGACGATGCATCGATAGTATTCTGGGATAACCGGTTTGTTGCTCCTTTCATTGTTTGGAGCTTCTCAATCTTATTAAAAAGTGGAGCATGGTTTATAGCACTGCAGTGGGAGAGGTTCTCAGTGTACCACGGCTTCTTCGTCGAACCAGGGGTTTCGTAGTGGTTTCACATTAGAGGCGTCATCCCTTTTTTTTTTTTTTTTATCTGTGTAGTCATTGATCTGCAGGTCTTGACGCTGATGACGTAGGACCTCTTGAGAGTTTAAGAGATACTCCATCCGAAAAGGTTAAACGTCAAACTATCCCACAGAATTGTCGGGTCTAAGCCATGCTCTGGATATCCCTATCCACACATTTGTTACAAATTGGAGCCGATATTTGCTCCAAGAAACGTTTAGACATCCATCGTAATTGAGGAGAGTTCTGCTTCGATCAAATGACCACTTGTCAATATTGATAGGGAGTCATAAGGCCCTACTACTTGTATTCGATACTGAGTTCTGCAACTGAGAACTTCTGTCCTTCCTCTTCCATTTTTGTTATAGGTAGCAATCCGAGTAGTAACAATCACAGTTTGTCATCCTCCTTTTGACCAGCCCTTAACGTTGCATATTTTGGTTGACTTTATACCAGTTCAGGGGTTCGAACTCATTCAGCTGGCCTTACTGGCTTAACGTGGCCTGTTAAGAAAGTCGAAAGTCGTTATCCTTATTGGAAGTAAGAATTGATTTTTCTGTGGAAGGGATGTTACTTCGATGCACAGCCCCTAACCTAGAGGGTCCAGATTCTTGATAAGAGCCAACAAGGGGTCGGAAATCTTCTTTAGAAATCTGAACGCTGTCGGTGGCCCACTAAGCGTTATTCCACATTTTCTCTTTTTCAAAATCTTTCCTCGGTCCTGAATCCTTGTTGACCTGAGCTCAAAATTCACCGAAGTGGCTCAAATAAGTCTAGCTATTGAAATCACGTTGATTGTATAGTGGGAACTCCTTTCTTCTTTCTGGCGATCTCTTCCTAGAGATCTCAGACACATGTGAAGGAATAACTCCTCCTCTTTAGAAAGTTTTCCTTGGAGTTGGTGCTATTCAGGAGAATTATTTGCTATTTACCTTAAAATGAAAGATCAGGTTTTAGATATTCCATTCTTGCCCTATCATTGACTTTAAGCCTTGGTACTCCAAAATTCATTCGTTTCTTGGTACTTACTCCTAATCTCCTACTAAATTAGAACAAAAGAAGACAACAAGCAACAATACACAACCCTGTGGTACTCCTTTCTATTTTTACTTCCCTTATGCAAATCAGTTTTATAACAGAAATATCCAGCATACTCATAAAAATAAAAGTGCACATCCTTTCTAACTGGGAATGGGGTTGGTAAGGAATATTTCCTGTTATTAAAAGTTAATATGACGCACCCGTTCTGTGGCAGAGAAGTTGTAGTTATCGTCTGTTTGGTTTGGCGGACGACTTAGTGTCACATCCGGAGGTGATTGATTTTTCCTCTTTCGTTTTATGTGTATTTTTTTTTATTTTCTTTTTCATTCTCCTCCTCTTTCTGCTCATTTTGTTGATGCTTCCTTCCTGCCGGGGGCGACAGCTGTGCATGGCAAATATGAATAAAAGGATGCCCGTAGAGCTCATACATTTCTATGAGAGACGAGTAAAGAAACACGAAGGCAACCAGGCATCAACAAATCCTAGGCACATAGTGTTTAGTATACATTATGCTCGTGCTGCTTCCTTGTTGACAGTCAAAGGATTACACTGTGTCCCATATTTTTTCCTGTTTTGCTGTATATTTTTTTTTTTTGTTTTTTATTTTTTCTCATGCCTTTGTAGCCACGAGCGGATGGTATCCCCGTCCGGTAACTCAGCCACCAAGCAAGCTAACCAACCAACCAAAGAAAATAAACGAGGATTTTGTTGTATTTATTCTGATGGTGAAGGAGAGAGAGAAAGAGAGAGAGAGAGAGACGGTGTGTGTAGGTATGTGTGTTTGTGGGTGTTAAGGATGTGGATCTGATGAATGAGGGCGACATAAAGGGTCACAAGCAAAAGCAAAAGCAAAAGCATCAGCATCAGCAGCAGCAGTAGTAGCAGTGGCAGGAGCAGAAGCAGAAGCAGAAGCAGAACTCTGGAACAGCAGCAGTTAACAACAAACAAGGCTAGTAGTAGCAGTAACAGTAACATAACAATACAGCATTGCCAGCTCTGCCGTATGATTGTAAACAATGGGGTGGGGTTGTGGAGAGTGTTTAGTGTGATTTATTATTTTCATTTTTTTTTCTTCCAATTCTCTGTTGTCCTTACATTTTTTTTTTTTTTTGCCTTTCGTCATCTTTATTTGTGGGTGGTGGGGTGTGGTTGAAATGAGAATAAGGAACGAGAAGGGAACAAGAGATTTGTTGGGCAAGGATGCAGTGACGACGGCGGCAGCCTGTGGTAAGGATTTGCTAGTGAAGTGTGAGCAGGGATATTTTTGTTATCGTCCTTGAAGTACTTTTATTGTGTGTGGCGTTCTATGTGTCGGTGGGTGGTGGAACGCTGGCGAACGTGATTATTTCTTCTTTTTTTTTTTTGGTTCGCTTCTTCTTTTCTTCTTCTTTTGTAATTGTTTTAAAATAAAGAAAATGCGGTGAAGAAGAGAGATGGTTCTAGCAACTATATCAAATTAAGGCTTACAAAATTTCGAAGGATACAAGCAATGACGGGTGGAGGAGGATGCCAGTGATGGTTGTGTGTGTTCTCCTTGTCGTCCGGTTTTGCTGTTGGCTTTTCATTCTGGTTCGCTTTGATGTTTAAAATGTTATTTGTTTAGATATTTTATAATTGGTGTAGGGACATCTTTTTAATTATCTTAAGTGAACAAAAGGAAACAAGTGCAAGGCTACACATAGACACAGATACAGATACTGGTGTTCTATTTAGAAATTAGTTTTTAAGTGGTGAGTGGTGACTGTTGGTTGGCAGTGGATATTGGAATGGTTTGGAGTAGCTTGTTTGTGGGTCGCTAGGATGAATAAATTTTGTGGAATGTAAGAGTTAAGGGGAATCTATGGGGTTAAGGGGGGATAAAAAAAAAAAACTGCTGTCTGAGGTGAATTAATTTTATGAGTTTGAGTAGTAGTAGTTTGAAGAGGGAATCTTAATTTTTAGCAACATATCTAATTACAAGGCACTATTGAGTGGACCTACCTTTTGATTGTAGGAAAATGTTGGTAATTCAAGTAAATTTGTTGCTTATTTAATTGGCGCCCGACTGCGGTCCTGCAGTCCTATTGTTTCCAGTTATCTACAGCAAGCATCCTAGGTCACTTGGTCTAATACTGTGGATCTGTAAACGAGATTACTGTCAGATGGGACGTATTCATGTGCTGACCTGTATTAGGGTCATGAGCTGCTGTAAATAGCGTGCAAGCCTGCAACCGG
This sequence comes from Xylota sylvarum, assembly GCA_905220385.1. Lineage (NCBI taxonomy): Eukaryota > Metazoa > Arthropoda > Insecta > Diptera > Syrphidae > Xylota > Xylota sylvarum. The sequence goes on from LR999958.1 coordinate 109,250,809, forward strand.
CCTTATAACGAGGAGAAATGGTATTGGTATCCTTGGAATCGATAAAGCAAGTGGAACACCAATTGGCTCTGCAAAATGTTTATTATAAGGAACATCAATTCCAGTTTCGAATATACATATGTAGTTCAATTAGGAAATCTGTAACCCCTTCGGGGAAGCGTAATGTTCCTTCCTTTTGTGGGTTCCAATCATTGATAGCATACATATGTACTTAAAGAACTAACCAATGCAGGAGTAAGCACCACTGCGTAAGCGTATGACGTACTTATTTTTATATAGGGAAAATTCCTATACAGTCTTCGTAAACGGCTGCACTCGACATGTTTCTGTGTCTTTTACCACTGGACCTACAAATAAAATTACAGGAGGGTAATAGTGGTCACAGTGAAGTATTCTTCACTAGGAATTCTCTCAGGTTATTGCCTTCTAAGGAAGCACGCTATGAAATTAGGATTAGGATATTACACATCTACTCTGTGACTACCCGAAGTAGATTCAAATAGCTTGCGAAAAATACCTTGCGTTTAGGTTTGTCACCGTTAAGGTTCTCTAGCGATTGAGATGGGGCCATTATGCTGCCTGGTGTCTTATAATGAAGTCATAACCCTACACTACCTACCTACCGACCTAAGCAAGTGGAACTGTATCAGCACGTGTCTTTCTAAACAGGTCATCAATTGGACCGGTTACCAACTCATTTTTTCCTAAAAGCAAGGCATTACATTATTTTTTCTTATATAGTTCATGGTGATAGGACCTTCATCTTGTTCTTAATACATCTCTGCCTGGTTGCAGACATCAACTTAACCTAATATCGTCTAGTTTCCTTCCGCTGGATTACTTAAACGTTCCATCAGGATCTGCAGTTTATCGACTTAAAAAAGGCGTTTGACAGGACGAATCGGTATTTAATTTGTTTAGACTTGCAGAAACTACGAGCTATTAAAAACGTCATATCGATGACTCACTCCAACTAAATAGAGAGCATTCAAATCCACGTCATACATGGATGGCGCTCTCTGCATGCTTCGAATCTTTTCCGGTTATGTTGCCCTAGAGGTTTCTTGCCTTGCCTCATACCCTTAGCATTGTTCGTCTCTAGTGAATTTTTCCTTGACGGTGTAGTCTTCTATTCCGAAGAATGTTTCAGGACCTAATGCTCATTACGTTCGATTCCCATATGACCAGGTATTCAAAAGAGGGTCACCTTGTTTATTCCAAGTTTGTGCAAATATTCTCACACAATTTTCGACATAGGAATCAAGTGCCAGGATAGCTTGGCTATGTGACATTTTGTCACAATTGGGTTGGCTTCTGTCAAGATTAATTTTACATCTATCTATGGCTTATGGTACTTTTGCTCGTGAATTCGGAGTATTTAGTTCTAGTTCTAGTTACCCTAGAAGTTGCAGAGGTTCATAACAAATTTCTTTTGAAAGTTGAATGTTCTTATAATATCGTCTCAAGGAATGGCCAGGGGAGGCAGTTTTTTTGGAGTCGAACTGCTTCGATATAATATACTTTTCTCTTCCTATTCCTTCTTTAGCCAATCTTTGAATCGTTTTCCTTGAACTACAAGGTGCAAAAGAGTCAGTTCTAATAGTATAGGGTCATCCAACAAAAGGTGTTATTTTAAATCAATAGAAAAAGTTTTTGCTTATCAAACGTCATCGCAATGATAGCTGAATGTTGAAAGTTCAACAATGGTGCGAAATTTAACATGATACCACTTGTTGGATGACCCTTTCTCTCTATCTTTGGATGAGCTGCACCCGGGGAAGTTTCTCTCGTTGTGCGCAGATTTATTCTCTTTGCCTATGCAATCGCTCTATAGCAAAATACATCCATCTAAGGATGGTAGAGCTACATCCCTAAGATTCACCAGCTAGGTTCCGGCAAATCACGCTTTGTCAATTCTTCATCCATTACAAGGCTCCACATTAAGGGAGGTAGAACTTCTCTTTGTGGACATCCTTTTGCTGTATTGACATTGATAATACCTTCTGATGTTTGCGTCTCTGCTGATCTTGTTAATCCTTTTCTTTCTAGAGCTCCTACAATTGCGCTTGAAGAGGACTTTGAATAACCTCAGTTAGCTGGTACAAAGCAGTTTTTGTGGGTCGGTGATGAAGAGGAAATATAATTAGTAAATCCTTACTTAGATGGTTGTCCACAGCTTTTTCCATCGTTTTTAGATGAAACGTTGTTAGGCTGATCGCTCTTTGGTAGGCTTGGGTTCTTCTTCCTCCTATTTTCAGAATGAACACTATCTTCGCTCATCTCCTCCGCTTTAGTATATAGCTCAGTGCCAGATTACATTCGTCCTGGAGACCTACCTCTAGCACAACATGCTTACATGAGGGATAAAACCGTGGAGACATCACTGCATTGTGTCGTTGATTCAATTGAGCAAACGCTGAAAGACAAAGAATACACGCTAGCCTTTGTCCAGGTCTTTGAAGGAGCCTTCAAAAATGTCAGAATATGTGCGGTGTGTAGGACCCTGACAAACATCAACGTAGACCATATTCTTATCAACTGGATAGTGAGCATGGTAGAGCAAAAGCATATTAAAATTGAAGTGAGAGGAATCCAATTAGAAGTATATGCCTCAGAGGCACACCTCAAGGTGGGGTCATCTCTCCTTTAGTATGGGTTCTCACAGCGAAACCAGAGTCATAGCCTACGTGGATGATATGGTACTGCTAGTGGCAGGAAAATTGCTTCCAACTCTTTGTGAGCAAATTGAAGGCGCTCTAAAGATCTTGGTCACCTATACCAACAAATGTGGATTGGCAGTACATCCCCAAAAAACAGAATTCGTACTGTTCAGAAACAAGAGAAAAATACCTCTGTTGGGCGAGTTCCCCTCAGAATATCTGACAGATCCAAATACCTGGTTCTAGTGCTGGATAAACATCTAAATTGGAAATTTAATATCTAGGAACGAATTGAAGAATCTACGGCCTTCTACTCGAACTTTCGGAAAAACATGGGGGCCAAGTCCAAATCATCCTGTGGATCTATAAGGCTATTGTAAGACCTATACTTCTCTATGGGAACCCTTGTATGGTGGCAAACCGCCAGTAAGGCTACCAACCTAAAGGCCATCACGAAAATATAAACCTACTTCCGCTAGACCTTTTTATAAAAGAATCGGCAGCCACAAGCGCCCTAAGGATAAGTATATAGGACAGCTGGAGGCCGAACGGATCAGGCCACACTATGACCCTTCAGGACTATGTAGGGAATGTAACAACAACAGATTACATGATACCTTAACTTGAGTTTATAAAACCTGTATCCAAGTAAACGGGAATGGAAAAACAGAGAAATACCTATCCCAGAAGTTACAGATGTTTATACTGATGGGTCCAAAGTGGAAATCGGTGTAGGAGCCTAACTAAATCACTCAGACTCCTAAACTGCACTAGCGTTTTCCAAGCAGAGGTCCTATCAGTGACAATAGTTGCCCGTGTGACTGCGATGAAGGTGATATTGCCTTGATTAGAAATAGAAATGAAATCGAAGCTTGTGAAGTACTAACGAGAAGAACTTAAGGTTCTTGGAGCAGAGCATAAGGTAAGACTCTGCTGGATCCCTCATCTTGAAAGTATACCAGGAAATGAAAGAGCTGATGAACTGGTTAGTAACGGCTCGGCACTTTACCTCGTGCAAGCAGACCGCACGGCAAACATCCCACCTTGCAAACATATACACGAAGCTGAAAATAAAGCTCTGTGGCTTCTATTTAATAAAGGAAGAACCGACAGACTGACACAAAAAGAAAGGAATTCCCTATCTTCCCTCATAGGAGTAATCACGGGGCACAACGTTCTGCTTTACCACATGAGGAAACTACCATTCACTAATGAAGATCTTTGTAGAGGCTGCATGGATGAGGATGTTCAAGAAGATACTATCCACTTCCTGTGTCATTGCCCAAGCCTCTGTCACATAAGAATGAAATTCCTGGGGGGATACTTCTTCGAGGACATCGAAGAATTGTCCCACAAACCAGTGAACGATATCTGCAGCTATATTAAATCAACAAGATGGTTTGTATACCAGACGTAATAAGTAGCACACATTCCATCGTAACCTATTATTGGCTAGGTTATGCTCCGCGAGCTAAGGGATATACCTTTTCCACCTGTGGGCATCACAATGGGTCTCTAGTGACCTCAGTGGGTTAAGAAGGGTTTCTGTCCTCTTAGCCAACCCACCGACCTACCTACCATCAACCTCTGGTGACTTGAAAAACTGAAAGGAGCCGATTTCCCATTCTAAGCGTTCTCTGTTGATTTCTGGCGCTATTTCCCAGTGCGTTTTCAAGGTCTTGGTACTGCTCCTAATGTCAGTATTCGGAATACTGTCTTTCGGAACTGTCCTTCATCTTCAGTGAAACTTGGAGTTTTCTTAGAGACGTTAATATTCCTACAGTTTTTGCTGGTGCCTTATGCAATCTGACTGCAGCAGGAGTTTTTGTGATTGTCGCACAGAATTTGCTGAAGCTTTCTCGCTTTACTTTCCTTATTTCTTCGTTATAGGTGATCAGTGGGATTTGGTAACTCTGCCAGTCTCCAATATCCCAGTCTCCAATACAGCGTACGCGTTTCTGGATTTATGGTTTGACATTTGACGTTTCTTCTTACTGATCAGCTAGTTTCAAACTCAGTTGTGATAGATCTACGCTTGCCCTTTACATCATGTTCTATGATGCTGGAGCTCTCCTAATGTCTGCAAGGCTATATACTTTTACCATTGTTATCACCATAATCAACTGTGATGGCATCCATGCATCACTGACGAAAAATAACCCAATACCCCAAAGAAATGGTTTACATCTTGCTCTGGAAAAAGGGTTTAGTTTATTGCTTTGAGCAAACGTGGCGCATAAAAGTTGAGAACGGAACTAGAACTTTACCAATGTGAGTTGAAAACATTTGAAACGCAGCAATATTGACATTCTGGTAAGTCTACTGTCAACTGCCAGCATTCCTTTTAAATTTGTTGTTTGGCAGCACTACTTTCGAGCTGTCACTTTGACTTCTTTAATGTCATGCACCTCATGAAACTTGTATTTCTCATTCGAAACTAAAACCATTGCATTCAATACTGATCAACTACTTTACTGAAGAACAATAGACAGGCACTTTTCACAGCTTAAGGATATTCGAGCACTTTCCCCATCGAAAATTGCTACTTAAACGGCAGCCCCAAATGTTATGGGCGGATGGCAATAAATTAAATTTTCACCATAAAAACCCAATCACCCAACACCCGATTCCCATCTCGATATCACACTTATTTCATACTTTCCTCCTCTGATTGTTAACAAATTGCAATTTGTTTGCTTCGAGTCCTAAAATGGCCTTCCCTGTGCGTAGTCCACCACCACCCACAATGTGTACAGCAACATCAGCCGAAATCAATTTCATCTCGCATTCGTAAATATTTTATTCATCAACGTTAACACATTTATTAACCAAATAAAAGAACTTCATGGCCCTGGCATCGTTTTAATAAATTACTAATTCCCGATAAGGACCTTCGTCCATATGTTCCCTGGGCCTTGGTTGCACTGGGGCACGAAATCGTAGTCAAACACAATAAAGACAAACAACCCTCCTCAGAGAGAGCGTAAGCAAACGTCCACCAGCCAAAGTCAAGGGAATTGCTTAGCAAGTGGACAGGACACAAATACAGAGTATACAGAGCGACGGGACGACCATAAACACCCTGCCATAACCATTTAGGATACATTAACCAGAAATTGGGGATTTCTCAGCAATGGCCACCACATACGATGCATACGAATTGGACTCTTTCGGTTCCGCAACTCCCAAGGGATGTTTGTGTCCCCCACCCCGCCCCAACAACTCGTTCTACCGAATTTCAGTGTTTTTCTGTGTCGAGGCGCATGAAAAAATAATGATGTTGGTAATAACACATAATGAGCCAAATGTCCAGTTGTTCGTCAAGTCATACACAACTGCCATTGCTCGTTGGGCAAACACACAGGCGAGGCGCAACGAATAAGACGGGAGAATATTTGTTATCCTTGGCCAAGTTGGCAAGGAAATGCTACAAAGTCAAAATATTTGCAATGGCTGCCAAGGATCCACTCTGTTCGGGGGGGGGCGGTTGCGTGGGTGTTTGTGCTTCTGTCTGTCTGGCATCAAATGTCAGCCAACAAGTGAACCGCATAAATGAATTTCGCGTGAGAGATTAGATGAGAAGTGTGAAACGCGTACACACTTCCAAGTAGTACGGTGCCGAGTCCCAAAAGACTTCCGGAGGCAGTCGAGGGATACCACTATATACTATACATACATACTCGTATGTGTACTATATGTCTCTGCACATCCGTTGTAGTTGCTCTACACAAAAGGACTCCGCATTAATATTCGGTGAATGCAGCACAACATATCCTATCCGGCTGTGGCTTGTAGCATGCATTGCCAACGCGCATATCGTTGTCGCCTTCAGGGGGTGGAGGCTCAACTGAGACTTCCACCAGGATATTGTCTGGAAGTGCAATTTTATTAGCACGGCCGCTGTTTTAATGGACTACACTGTTGATTTATTAAATTTAAGTGTGTCAAAGTTGCCCGGCCTCGCTGCTGGGTATCATACGTATGTATTGGGGGGCTTCCTGGGGTTTTGTGGCTGCGGTGACTTTAATTGGATATCAGGTGCTTGGTGTTTGACTGGTGGCTTGGCAAATGAAGTTATCCTCTTGGTGAATGCTTAGGCAGATGTTTGGACGATGAATGGAATTTGCACGTAATTCAATGTGCCAGTGGCAGTGGCAGTGTAGATGTGACGTGCTTATGGTTTTTTATTTTCAATTTTTTAATTTTTTTTTTTTTTGGGCAGAGGGTGGAATATTTTAACCGGGCAGGTGGTTGCTTTGATGGGGTTTCCATTTCAATGGGAATGCTTTTTTTTTTTTTTGAGTCTAAAATGGTGGTGTAGATGAATTCAATAGAAATGTGTTCTTTTTTTTCACTTCAAAAGGATTCCTTCTATGCTCGCAGTTTTCGAAAGGGGGAAAGGAAATAAAGGAAAGCATTTCGTGGTATAAATGAACAGGGGAAGCTAGAGCGATTAAGGGAATTTGTGACGAATTGAAGGTAATTTAGCGCTTTTGTTGAAGAAAATTGCGTTTGAATACTACAGATTATCTTCATGAAGGGCAGTGACATTCGGTAGGGATGTTGTCTAACTTTAGGATATCGATAGAGTTCCCTGCCATATATTGATCCTATACCGATCAAACTATAAGAAGTAGACAATGTCAACCGTAAGATCGATAAGAAATCCTTATCCTTACTACCAGTAAGGACGCAGTTGGGCTAGGTTAAAGTATATGCTAGTGCCTTAAGCACAGATGCATTTAGAGCAGTGTGATACAATGTGATACTTCCCTCGAATCAGTTGGAATTACTCATGGATATGGAGATTCTTTTACATTCTGCAACTTATCTAGAAAAATTAGGGCTTCTAGATAAAGCTTCCTTCGATTGAATAGGGCTCTATGTGTATAGAGAGGAGGAAGAAGCCAAGTATTCTGTGGATTCAGACATAAGACATGACCCGATGATGATATCAATTGTTGTTCTGATAAAGAAGGTTGTCCCCGAGAGCAGATAACTAAAGCAGTTTTCATCCAGCCTAACGACATGGCACTAAGGACCATTTTCCCAACTACAGTTGGTGCCTTTCACATTAAGGGTTTGACTGTAGAACTAGGGTTAACCAATGGGTAAGGGACATTTCTCCCCTATGGGTATCACAATGGGTCTTTTTTTACATAGGAAGTTGGGAATATTGCTTCGGCTAAAGTCTAAACCTAGACTGGGCTGTAATCGAATCTTCATGGTTAGTGCCAAATCTAGTCAAGGATCCGGTGCTGGTGTCTTCATGGAGACTGACAACACTAGACTTCACTACTCGTTAGGGAAGCAAGCCTCTGTTTTTCAAGTCGAGATCTATGCTATCCTAATGACTGCCGACTATATTGTTAAGAATAGGTGGCGGGGTCGGATTATCTGCGTCTGCGCTTAAGGCTTTGCTCAACCCTGTAACCCGTTCCAAAATAGATCGAGAATGCAAGAACTCTTTGAATTCGGTCGCAAGCCTGAACTCTTTGACGCTTGTCTACGTTCCAGGTCACATTGGGATTGCGGGCAATGAGATCTCGGATGAGATTGGTAAGTACGGCTCAGAGGATGATTTCTCAGGACCTAAACCTGGGTTGGGTCTTCCCGCATCTTCGGTCAGGGCCTCCATTGACGATTGGGTTTCTTACGAACACAATTGTGTGTGGCACGGTTCTACAGAATGCAGGCCAACTAAACGCATGCTCCTGAACGTCTGTAACAAATCAGCTGGATTCTTGCAGTCTCTTAGCAGAAAAGTCTGTAGACAACTTAGTCTCTAGCAAGGCAGGGGTCAACCTCGGAGTTCTCTGGTCGGGGACCCTTTTGTTTTTAACAATTGGGCCGCAGTGGAACACCAGAGAAGCTGGTCAACCGTGGGAAGTTGCAGGCAGGCGAAAATGGCTGTTCAAATGCCGATTGGTACCACTCATGGAAAAGTTCTAACCGAAGAACACTGAAATGGGTCGTAGCGTTATCCACAGATAATGCAAATTTCGGGTATCATCTGAAGAAGATGGGTCCTCTGGAGGATGACACCTGTGAACTATGCTTGGAGGAAATCAGGACGGCAGCACATATATTGTGTCAATGTCCGGCACTAGCTTGCCGAAGAAGGGAGCTCTTGGGGAGTCACTGGGTAGAAACCCAAGGGATAAACCAGATTTCTGTTAAACAGATGCTAACGTTGACACGAGGAATCAAAGTCAGAGAGGAACAGTGGAGAAATCCAGAGAGTCTCACGGGCAAAGACGGATTGTGGAAGAGTGACGAAAAGGGACCCAACACTGTGGTCTGGTGTTTCCCATGCTTCCTATTAACCCAGGCGTCTATATTGGGTATCAATCCCTACGTCTATCTGACACCATTTATCCTCCCATTCTTTCAGATTTGTCCTTGATGGTACTTCAGTATTACTTCGACTCGTCGATGTTGTCGTTGTCCTGCTGGTATGGTATTTCTGTTGCGCTTCTTTAGCAAGAAGGTCTATTGGTGTCATGCCAGCCACTATACATGCCAAAGGAGGGCGCTGCATACTCTCAAAGCGTTGGTTCTGTAAGCTGTCGTAGTATTCATTCTGTATGATTTCGTTTTCATGGCACCAGTCCATATATGGGAGCCGTAGAGCTCTTTTCTGTATCGGTCTCCTAATTTGGCATAATCCTTGCCAATGCAGCCGTTTAATTTTTTTCATTTTCAGCTGTATGATGCTGGTGCTTCATACTTCAGCTCTGGTTTGGATGTTACGACGTGATTGTCTACGGTTACTCTTATAGTCATCATGACTGCTACTGATGAGCACTACTTCGGTCTTTACTTCTGGAAGTTGTAGACCCATGCGTATTAGCCAGTCATGGACGTAGGATGTTTGTGGATCTCATCCACTCGCCTACCCACGTACCTAACCTAACCTACGAGTTTGACTGTAGCCAAAGTGACTCTCTTCTGGTGGAATCTCTAAGGTACCACCATAATTTTCAAAATCGTTATCGCTGCAATTCCGTTGGAATATATTCGTCCTCTAACCACTTCGTTCTTGTAGGTAGGACTGTGTAGAACTTACCCGACTGTTTCATTGCCCACCAGACCTGATCATTTGTTCTTTTTATTTGGAATAGGCAAGTCGCTGGTATAAACTGTAAAGCTTGTAGCAAGGGATTCTCGCGTCCTTTTTGAATTACCGGGTCGCCTAAGTAGACCACATAGTCCTGAACTAACGATGAGATGATCAGCTATGTAGCTACCACTCAGCTGCACTTGAAAGAAGATTCAAACTTTGAAAGTTATGCCGTGTTCAGCCCTCGGCTAGATAGTTCAACATGAATGTATCTACGAATCTACTTCGTATCTGTACTGTATCTACTTCGGAAATATAAGCAACTATTTCCAACATTAACATGCTTCTCAAGTTTTCTATAGTATATAATTGGTTTGGAACTCGGATGAGGTTTTGGTTTCAATCTTCAATGCGCGATGTCTTAACTTATCGAGGAAAACTATTCAGACTCTTCAGAACTACGTTCATTTTTCAGTAACTTTAGGAGATGTAGCGCTGCGTAATTAATTTTTTTATAGTTTGAACTTGCACCAACAAGAACAAGCACATATGTTATAGCAAAACATTGCGTGCGTGAAACAACTATCAAAGCCCATGGGATTGTCGTGCTTCTGAATAATTAAATAGTTAAATAGTTCCCGTAGGAGATGTGGTGCAAATTAATCTTAATCAAAGCAGTCAAAGCCAACCTACTTTTCCAATCTCATATGCACAATCTCCTTCAACTTGAGAATTAGTTTTCAAACAGAAATGACATGCAATGAATTAAAGAATGATCGTGAAATTTTTGGTGGTTATTCTGGAAAATTGTCGCGTCTTACAGTAAGTACTAATAAGAGCACATCTATCCGCAACCATATCGTCGAAAAAATGTCACTTCTATGTCCTCCTACTGTAACAGAGGGCCTTATAAGCTGATTTTTTTCCCAAAAAGCAAAAAGCAGAATCATCGCAAAGAAAGTATGTCTCATGGCGTGCTAGAACTGGAGAGGGGGAGTTGCGTGCTGCCTGCAATTGTCAAAATAATAGTCAAGCAATTCTTGAGCGAATAAAAGACCATTTTGAAGATACTCTCGATGCGAACCAAGCAGGCTGTAGGGTGTCTGACTGAGAGTCAGTGGAAGAACAGAAGAAAGTAAGCGGCGATTATGTTGGAAAACCAGTTGAAGACGGAAGCTTTGATAGCACCACTCTTTTGGCGGTGAAGGGCAAAAGAATGAGGTCGGTAGAATGTACTCAAACTATAACCGATCAACCTTTTGTCCCAAACGCTGGTATATCTTCTCACAGCTCGAACAGGCTAAGACTTTTAACCAGTGGCCTTTTGTTGAAAACTACCTTACCGGCGGTGTTTTCTGCGCTCAAAATCTGGTTGAAGGGAGTGTACATACTTCATTCTAAACCATAGTTACTATCCAGGAACCGTGGCTACGTACTCTGTGGATTTGGAAGGCGTCAGGGTGCTCGGTGAAGATCGATAATTGTACCGAATTTCCTCTCAGTGACTAAGCTTAGACTATTCTGTGGCCAGGATTTGGTAGTTGCAGTTACAAGCTACGAAATGAATGGAGAACCGAAATATACGCTTTAGAGAAGAGCTAGTCAAGTCTGCGAAAACTACTCCTAGACTCAGAACGAGACGGAAATTGCAGATTCTGCTCAAAACCTGACTAATATCCTCAGCACATGGGTCAGAGTTACGTGCCTGTTGAAGGATACCTCCTGTCAGTTCCCTGGTGGAATTCAAAACTGCATATCAGTATGGAGAATTCTCCGGGGATGCACTTATAAATCTAGTTACTAGAACTGAATACGCCCTTTAACATAATACGTCATTACGTTATAGGCATTTTGATCGACTTAGAAGGCGCTTTCGACAATGCGACGCTTGACTGCATGTGGGACTCTGCTAAACAATGAAGTTTAGATGAGACATTGGTAATGTGAATCAAAGCTAAGCTGATGAATAGCATTTTATTTGTAGAGGCAGACCGTAGCCGCTATGTAACGTCGGTGTTAAGCAAAGGCTGTCCACAAGTAGGCGTTCTGTGTCCACTGCTATTTCGACTCTCTTTTACACGCTTTCTATAGCTTTAACATCTACGCTTAGGCATATGCGGATGATGCCTAGAGACTGTTTGTGCTAACGCTTATAGAAGTGGACTTTCAGTACATTCCTTGAATATTGATGTTGTAATCCTGTACTACAACGATAGCGCCACAATTTTCTGGCAGTGGATCGCTGCTTTTGGCAAGACATGCGCCTCATTATCCTTTGGATCTACACACGAATGTATGTATATATGTAGCTGTGATAAGACCGTTTCTAGCTTATAAGTCGATTTTTTTTGCCGAGGGGTCTTTCGCGTAAGTATGTGACTGCCTTCTGTACTAAACCTCAAAGAACGGCCGGTTTCAGCTCTACGGTAACTTTCCGGGGACGCCTGGCTCTGATTTAGTTACTCTGCTTGATTTACCTCCTCTCCATACTTATATTATAGGCTGTACTATCAAAGCAAATTATCGTCTTCGGTAGGTAGGTAGAGTGGCGGTTCTTTGGAAAAAGAACCCAGTTAGCCTCTTTGTTACCACCAAACTCGTGCAAACCTAAATGACGTAAATTAGACCCAACCCGTGGAGTTTAAATCAAGGATTAGTTCTCAAATCCTTTTGTCAGCTATCTCACCGAGGTCCACGAAGAAGGGTTTTCCTAGGGTGTGTTGCCTGGTCCTCGGTAGGGCCGGACATCAACAAAGGAAGTGATGTACAGATTCTTTTTCATAAGTATCTTTGCAGTTTCTGCAAAAGGTATTGCGAAGGATACCAAGCTTGGCCGCATGGTCCCAGATTAGCCAGTGGCCTGTGATAATGGCTACAATTCTGGTAATATCAGGTCTTGATTTACCAAGTAGCTCGTTTCATTTGTTGTAAACACGTCATGTCTTTCTTACTATGGCCCAACTAGTCAGGCTGTTATACCCATGATTCGCAAGCTGGAAGGAGTGAAGATTTCTCTGGTAGGTAGTTTAACTAAAAAGGATTTCGTAAAATTGAAGGTTGGTATCATGTAGTCAGTTGAAGACTGCTATGTCTTGCAGTTTCTGTAGCATAATAGCCATAATGCTATCAAAGCCAGGTGACTTATAAGGGGCTAAGCGGACTCAGAGGATGATTTCTCACTATTGGATTTCTTAAAACCACAATTGTGTAAGGCATGACTCTTCACAATGGATGCAAATTCAACGAAAACTTCCAAACGTTACTAAGAAATCGGTGCTATTCGTCCTGTCTCTCAGCAGAAACGACTTTAGACAGCTTACGGGACGATTTCTTTTTGCTATGCATCTCCATACGGTAGGCTTAAGTAACAGTACAGTTTGCGACGCTTCTGGAGAGGACGATGCTACTTCGGAGTATTTTCTTGGTGATTGTCCTGCCTTTGCTCGGATCATCCTCGGTGTTGGTGTGGTGGGTACTGATTCTGAATGAGGAATAAAAAACCTCCATCCCAGTAGCTGAAGTATGAACTCAACGATGTAATACTTTTCGGAAATGGAAATACTATGAGGTTATCCGTTAAAAAGTGCTTCCAGATGTTTCTGCTACATTTGCCTTGAGTTCTTATGGTAGCTCCGCACACAACATATTTCCTGCCTTGACTTTCGACATCGTTTCTTAGTCAATTAAACTGTTCTCATACCTCTACCAACGTCCTGTTCCTTTCAAATTACCTCCGGAAAAAAGTATTGTCGTGCATGTCTTGTAGCATGCCCTTGACTCTGGACCATGGCATGACAATTAGAGAATTACAAGGCACTTTACATCCGAGGTTTCCACTTTTCTTTTCAAGATGCCCACTTAAATGTGCTGGTAGTCTCACTACTGTGTGCTCTATAGCGGTGAAGAGTATTTTAACGTAGTGAAGGTTACTTTGAACTTCCTTCCTTTATATATGTATGTATGTATGGTTGGGGAAAAAATGTCACTCAAGAGAAGTCTAATTACAGTATGGGTGGTAATGACTAGTATTAGGCCTCGTAGGTTCATAAAAACGCGTGAAAGGATACGCTTACTCGCGATGCCACCTGAAAGTTTCTTCGGAAACTGCAAAGTAGAGAGGTTGAATGTCGAGCCACCTGTACCACAAAACAAGACCAATGTCGGTTGATCTGAAACAGAGACACATCCCTCGGATACGAAGTGATGTTTTGTTGATGATTTTTGGCTTTCAACAACGTACAACGATTGGATTCTGGAATGTGTTAATACCTTCCTCGATTTTGGGAGAAAATATCCTTAAAATCCCAGATCCACCACTAAGATGCTCCTCAGAAAGCGTCAACTAGAAACCAGTTTTTCGTCCGTCTCATAAACCTTTAAGTGGAGCCCCTCCAGCCTATAAAATATCCTAAAATCTCTCGCAACAATCGTCCGAGGACATTTGACTATTCAGCTTTAATGACTTTCCAATTGTATTTAGGAGTGTCAGGGTTCTGGATCCCTATGAGCCGAAGTATATCGTTTTGTTCACTAAATCCAAACTCTGGCTGTAGGCGGAGTGGGAATCTTGGGTTTGTCACCTTTGACAAAATAAGTTATGGTCGGTGGTGATATCTATAAAGAGTATCAAGGCCAAGGTTTCACAGAGTTCTCTAGTAAATCAGTAGCATATCATTTCTTGTCAATATGGTTGTAAAAGTCTAATAGAGGGATGGTGTTAGGTAGGTAGGTGAACTCCACATCATCACGGAAGTGGTGGAAAAGGCAGTTCTTGGAATGTCTCCCTCTCACAGCAGCAACTTGGTGAAACCGAGTTGAGATCTCCGAATTTTCCAGACTGGCGATGGTGTTGTTTCTCCCGTGGCGTCAGTTTTTTTCGGGACTATCCACAATGGAGAATCGTATGGACTATTCGACCGCCTTATGATACCATCCTGTAACAATTTTTGTATTTGAGATTCCACTTTAGATCTTAGATTGATCCTGGAGCGGAATTTTTATGAACAAGCAGGTTTCCGCTCTGGATCCTCCTCTGTCGACCACATCAACACCCTGCGGATCATCATCGAGCAATGCGTTGAATATCGATCACCACTACACCTGCTGTTTCGAAAAGGCGTTTGATAGTGTCAATCGGGAATGTATTTGGCTTGCCTTGCGCAGGAGAGGCATTCCTGATAAATTAATAGCTATTATCAAGGCTACATACGATGGGTCCACATGTCACGTTTTGCACAGAGGAAGGCTGTCTGAGGAATTCGAAGTCCAAAGTGGGGTTCGGCAAGGCTGCATTCTTTCACCAATATTATTTCTATTGGTGATAAGCGATGTGCTAAATGTCGCTTTATCGACGGGAAATGGAGGAATTCGATGGACTCTTACATCTAAACTCAAACACCTCGACTACGCCGACGATGTATGCCTACTGTTCCACAGAATAATGGACCTTCACCAAATGACAGCAAATGTGGAGAGAGAAGCTAACATCGTTGGGCTGAAAATTAACTCGGCAGAAACAAAAATGATCAGCCTAGGACCGAACTCGTCAACTCATATATGCATTGCTGGACAAACGGTTGAGAGAGTAGAGAGTTTCCAATACCTTGGAAGTATTGTCTCAACTGATGGCGGAACCGAACTGGATATAGCCAGCCGAATAGGGAAAGCAAAATCTGCGTTTGGGATGCTATCCACAATTTGGCGTAGTAATGCAATTAGCTTAAACACCAAGCTACGACTGTTCCGTTCCAACGTTGAATCCGTGCTGCTATATGGATGTGGTACCTGGAGAGTGTCCTCTACTATCACGAGGAAGCTGCAAATGTTTGTTAATAGGTGCCTACGCAACATCTTAAGGATTTTCTGGCCAAACCGTATCTCTAACGAACAGCTTTATCAGAGAACGGGTCATGAACCTATAGGCACAACCATACAACGACGAAAGTGGCAGTGGATTGGTCACACTCTCCGAAAAGGTGACAGGTCCATAGCTAACCACGCGATGCAATGGAACCCGCTTACTCAGGATGGTAGAATACGCGGCGGTCCCAGAAGTACATGGCGAAGAACTGTCGAGAAGGAAGCACGGCAATTGGGAAAGAGTTGGGGAGAGCTGAGGCACATTACCAGAAACCGCACACGATGGCGCGTAGGCGTTGTAGAGGCCCTAGGACCCATAAGGGGATACAGGACATAAAGAAAAAAAAAGGAATTTTTATGCCTTGCCTGATAGCCAAGATGTTTTTTTTGTCACTGAAAGCTTCCAATTGAATGAGTGTATAGTCGCTGATGATGCAGTCGAATGCCGGGCAGTACGCAACAAATCCAGGATAGTGTTGTACCCTGCCTTATAGAAGAAGTTCCTAGATACCTACTCGTCTATTTGTATTTTACCTCCAGCTGACTGGATCTTAAAGAGTTTTTGTGCCGGTTTTTCATAGACACCCAGTTCAGGTCTTACAAAGTTTTGATCTGAGAATGGAGCCCTCCCTGGTGACATATCTTATGTAAGGTATGCTAGAGAGACATTTGTCATATAATTGTCTCTGTCTCAGTTGCTTCTTCCTCTAGGTTTTCAGTTTCTTAACTGAGAGTCGCGGCCTCTTCATCAACTTCTTGCTCATATTCATCTAGGTACTGCTCTTCGTCCTGAGTTTTTGTGTTATACAGCCTCTACTGTTTTTCGGGGTGATTATCCGAATGATTCGTGAATGCGTTGTTTTGATTATAAGACTGGTAGGAGCCAGATTTTCCGGGACGATTGGCGGCTGGTCTATTTATGTAATGAACCTGTCTAGACTGGTCAACGGACATGGGCACCGAGGGCTTTGGTCCGACTAGTCGCGATGGTGGAAGATTGCTTTTTTGCAGCCACGAGTGCTGTTTCTGTTGCTACTGGTGCTGAGCGTTATGTGCCATGTTCCTTTGTTGCGGAGGCAGAGATCTTCTTATGTGGATGTGGAGGTGGCCGGTGTCGCTCCTGTCCGGGTGGCGTTGGTATTTAGTTAATGAAGTATCATAGTTATGTTATAATTATTGCTCGGATGTATTACCACTCTTCTGAAGTTCAGATTTTGCAAGTCCCTCAAAATATTTTCGACGTTGTGGACTCAGAATACGTACTGTACCGGTTTGCCGTCGAATGTCTGCAGGTAATTGACGCTGTCCGGCAGTCTACTAATTTCCTTCAAGTCTGACTCATTCCAGGGGGTTGCAGACTCTTAGTATTGTAGTTTTCCATAGTTTCTGTGATTTCAAGGGATGCTAGCCTTCGCTCTAGTTCCTTTGACTTTTCAATCTGGGTATTTACTGCTCCAGTAAGGGGTATGGTTACAGCATTATGTTAAAATTATTTGAGTATATATTTGACAAATTTAACAATATGTTCACTAATTTAGTTGAATTGGTTGAATTGGTGGTGATCGTTGAATTGGTTGGTTGAATTGGGTTTGGTCCCCACCTTCTGCCGAAGATTCTGTTGAAAGTGTAGAGCGCGACTATTTTCGTTCTAGTTTCAGTTTAGTTTCCTGTCTAGTATAAGTCCAAGATACCTTGCACACTATCAGATATCCTTAGTGATATTCCCTCAATAGCTGGTAGTTTGAATTGCGGTAAAGTCCTCTTATTAGTAAACAGCACGAGATTGATTTTATTGGCTCTTACTGTAAGTCTACAATGTTTTGTCCACTTCTTAAGTGTCTTTAATCGATTCTTCAATAGTTCGCTGATAATGAGTAAAAGTCTTACAGCAGACCACATCGTCTGCATCTCAATCCCTCTGTTTTCTAGTTTCAGAAGTGTTCCATTGATGATTAGAATCCACAGCGAGGAAAAGACGACTTCTTCTTGTGGCGTGCCTCTTAAGACAATGACCATTAATGGTCAGTTTCAGTTCCAAATTTACCTAGTTTCACCCTAAAGTCTGTCGTCCATCCAGATTGCAGGACACTTTTCCTAGCTATTTCATTGCTGTGCAGATCTAGTGGTATGAACTTGTGTATAGTTTCGCGGAGCGCAGTTAGGGCATTTTTACGAGAAAGCCACTGTACATTCTAAGACATTGGCGGATTCAGGTACCGTCAAAACTCAAAGTAAAAAAGTCGGTCTACCACTAATCCAGTCTGTAGAATTCAACGTACTTTAAGCCCTATTGTATAGGTAGTTACTATCTGATCAACTTTTGCCCTAAGTTTCGTAATCTTACCACAATTCCCCAAACCACAGAATATGCGCCAACAAATGTCTGTTATTAGACTTTCTTCTTTAAGGCAATGTGACTTTAAAAAAATAAAAAAAAATAAAAAATAAGAAAACGAAAATGATTACGAAAACCAAAACCTATTCCCTCGTCACAGCATTAAGTGTAAATTTCTCTATCCAAACGGTTATACCATCGCTAACAACTTTCGGAATTAAATCTCTCAATAATTGAGAGCCCAACACCAGCCTGTACACACCATTGCGTTGCGAGTATTTTGCCAGGAGAAGGTGGCGTCAATCCGCCCAGAGTTAGTTTTTCAAGTCCTCCTTTCTCTCTCTATACGATACGAGTATACGAGGAGTAGAAAGTCCCAAACACTTAAATAACTTTTAGCATTGTTTTGAATAAACGAACGAAAAACGAGAACGACAACCCCAACCAATTTTAACATTCATTACAACCCGCTGGTTTATTTCAATTCGAACTGAGTTAACCCGCGCCCCCACTTCGTTTAAAAAACAGAAAAAAAAAACTCATCTCTCCCCCCACCCCGCCCGTACTCTGCACACATGTGATGTATGTATGCCGTGCAGGACAACTAATTCGTGTCCTGGCCTAGGTGTGGGAAAATCAATTTCTAACACACAAATAGAGTAAACGAAACAAACGAATAGACGACGACGCACTCTAGAGGTACAAACAAAAGGCAAAAGCCAAAACCAACACACAAACACACACACACACAGAGAGAAGAGAACTATACTACCATTTGGACGGACAGACGGACGAACGGTCGTGTGTCGGGAGGTATTGATTTTTTCAATTCCTACGCGAAGCTATTTTGTCGTTCATTTGTCGGCGCGGCACGGCAAAGGAGGTGGCTATGGGCGGTTAGATGGTATTTTAACGACGCCAACTACAACACAGGAGGACGACTAGAAAGGAGGCCAAGAAAAGAGAATTAAAATAAAAAACAAAAAAAAAAAAAACAGTTCGCGAACAGAAGGAAACAAAAAAAAACGTATAGAAGGAAGAAAGGACGAAAAATCGTTGACTATGCACCTCCGCCAAACAGAATTAGAGTATCGCAGGGCTTTTACGACAGCCTTGTACATCTGAAACCAAAGTACTATGTGCAGCAGGGTGTATCTGTGGGGTGCGGGACCGTGTGAGTTTATTTGCGTATCTTATGGATTTTGCATGAATGAACTAAACGTGTTCGCTTGCCTATACATATCTTTGTATCGCGCGCGGATACGACTGTTGTTTTTACGACTTTAGCGGCGTGGGGCCCCTAGAGCCGGGGCGTACATTTCATTTATTATGACTGTAACGATTTGTGGCCAAAGATATACCGTATTTAATATTAATTTCAATTTAATTGTTTCAGATACTTTTTTTTTTTCTTTGTTCTATTCGCTTACCGTCTATGCGCATTAGGTGTACGAGTACGTACACACACATTCCTGTGACACGCACAAATCATTATGAATTAGGCTCACTCAGGTAAAGAGAAGTGGATTGTCAGAGGCACTTTTAGAGACACCATTCGAGGTGGTACGATTGTGGGGGAAGGAAGTTTGGGTTTTATTTGAATATCCGTGGGGTTTGAGTGGGGAATATATATACATATGTATGTATGTGTAGCAACCGCAATTATCCTGTCAGTTTTGAAATTGTCCCACATGCGGATATAAACTACCAACTACCCATAGAAGTTCTTGTTGTACTCTAGTTTAGTACGTACACGTGGGGATACGTCCCCGATAGTCAAACACTCAGTGATTTATTGAAAATTAATCCATTTGCTGTAAACGATGCATTGAACTTAGGGATGTGATATAAAATGGTATATACAGCGAGATATCAAAATTATTTTACTACTCATATCCCCCTCGTCATAGAAGGATAAAAGGGAAGTGGTTTTCCAGGTTGGGGGTCTTAAGTAGGGCTAATGCCCCAACTACAGAAAAACAAGATTAGTTCTGAAATCCACACTAGCCTCGGATAAGGGTGTCTCTACTGTTGACGACATTAGCAATCGAAACACGGACAACAACCTTCGGATCTGCATACAAAGCAACGCTGAAAAGAACGACAAAGGCTGCTCGTGAGCTCTACGAACTCACTCCGGCTTCTCCGGAGGAAAAGAAAGACTACGAGAAGTGTGCGATCGAGGAATTAGAGAGGTTCTACTCCAGCAACAATGTTGGGAAATTTTACCAATAGGTGACATGAACGTGACAAGCCAACAAGATCCATACATAAACCTGTAGAGATGAAGAAGAAAACCTCGTAGTAGAGTCACAGTCGGTGCTGAGAATATGAATAAACTTCTTCTGTAGACTGTACAACGGCGATGAAGACCAACATCCCACTGTCAAGCAAAATGAACCATTCAATCTAGACGATGATAGCCAAAACTTCCATCCACCTGACCTAAACGAAGTAAGAACAACTGCTGGACCTGATGGCCTACAGACAGAGCTGTTCAAAGTAGCTCCAGAAGAAAGGAGACCCCTCAATCACGCCAATTTCAGAGGTATCAGTCTCCTCAACATCGCGTACAAGATCCCATCTGCCATATTGTGTGAGCGCCTCAAACCCTTCGTCAAAAACGTGATTGGGCATCACTGTGGTTTCAGACCAGGAAAGTTCACAGTCGATCAAATTTTCACACTTCGACATATCCTGGAGAAAACTCAAGAAGTCCAAATCGATACCAACCATCTTTTTATCGATTTCAAGGCCTCATATGACAGCATTTTTAGAGACGAGCTATACAGAGCCATGTATAGTTTTGGCATTCCTGCCAAACTCGTTCGCCTGTACAGGATGACGATGGAGAACGCTCGCTGCTCCATCAAAGTCGGTAACGATCTCACGAAACCTTTGACGTCAAAAAAGGGCTTAGATAAGGAGCATGGTCTCCACTGCCGCTGTAGGTATCATCCATTTGGATCACAGGATCTCGATGCAGGCCGTTCTTCAGATTTTTCTGAGACTTTTCTGAGAGTTTCTATTTCTTTTCACCACACTATAGAATGGGCCCAATGACTGTCAATGCATTGAGGTTCGTTTGAGACCTCATGTGATAGGTAGATGGATAGTTAGACGGAAAGATGCATTTAGACCAACTAATGTCTAATGTCCATTGTGACACCTGGAACCATTTCTTTTTGAAGAAGCCATTTATTTCGGCAATGGAAATTTTGTTTACATTGTTGAAGAAGTAGTCTCTTAGAATGGCTTTTCTAATGTAGGCAAGCGAAGTACATCTGTAGAAACAGGATTTCTTCTTCCTCCTAATAAAAGACATTGTTAAAAATGTCCAATCTCTGAGCTTGTCTGCCAAGGAGGTAGTTTCCGGTGATAACTTTAATTACATCTGTACGGTGTCGCAATAAGAACTTTAGGTCTACTGAGA
This sequence comes from Xylota sylvarum, assembly GCA_905220385.1. Taxonomy (NCBI): domain Eukaryota; kingdom Metazoa; phylum Arthropoda; class Insecta; order Diptera; family Syrphidae; genus Xylota; species Xylota sylvarum. The sequence goes on from LR999958.1 coordinate 109,272,159, forward strand.
TCTACGGTTGGACAGTGTCACAATAACCTAGTTGTGTCCATCTATATCTAGCTTTATTCATCGCATCGGCATGAGTGAGCCTACATACTAATCCACACCGTACACTCTTCTGCGTCTTCATTTCGCACCACGAACAAAGTGGCGAGCTGTCGTGTCCGAATCTGTGCAGAAAATTTCTGTATCCACCATGACCGGTTAGGAACTTGGCGATATTATTGGTTACTTCTCCTACTATTCTTTTCGCCTAAGTTTCTGTGTTGGGGATGAGTTTGTGAGTCCATCTTCCTGTTGTGGAGTCATCCCATGAGTTTTGCCATTTTGCTATTGAGATCGCCCTTTCTCCGGCTTTCCATGCTGCCGATTCACGAGTTTACTAATGTATACCCATTTCATTTCGTCGACCAGGATGTTGATGGGTACCATGCCACCTACGACATATGTATGCCGCTTCCTCTGATACGGTTCTATAGGCGCAAATCGTCCTTAGAGCGCTGAGTCTGCTGATTCTCTTGTTGCAATACCATCAGCCCACACTGGTGATGCGTTTGGCAGTATTTTCGCTAACGATGTTTGTAGAATCGACGCCTTTTATGTAGGAAACTCTAGATGTAGCTTAAATTTCAGCCTAGTATCTATCATTACACCTAAGTATATGATTGCCTGCTTTAATAAGTTGGTCTCCTACGTGCACATTCATACATATATTCCACTGCTTTGCGGCTTGAGATTAGAACTTCTTTCGTTTTCTGCTCCGCTAAGTTCCGGTCTGCTGTCTCTAATTAGGTTTCAATTTTTGATATCGCTTCATTTGTTGCTCATTCCACCTGATGAACATGCTTCGGCTTCGCAACGGTTACAACAGCGTTGTTGTCATCAAAGCCTATAACTTTTGTTCTTGACGGCATTGGCCATCGGAGCACATCGTCATACATGATGTTCCACAGAATGGGACCTAAAGCGGATCCTTGGGGACCGCTTACCGACACATTGTAGTGTTTGCTACCTTCATCGCTTTCATACCGTCCTATTTGTAAAGTTGCTTCACATTACCCTAAGATTGTAGTTTGGTGTGTTCATTCTTTCAAGAGAGTCCATTAGAAATGCCCAACTTGCTGAATTGAAAGCATTTCGATGTCAAGCGTAACTACGACGCAGTACTCTTTTGTTCCCTACGGTCATCTACTTACTTCTTTGGCAACGATATCTTTCACCATTTTTATAACGTCTACTGTTGACCGGGCTTTTCAGAACCCAAAATGGTATTCTGAGAGAGTGTCTCTTACTTTGGCTATAAGTAGCAGCTTCAATATTTTCCCCATCTTACCCAGTAGACAAATGGGGCGATATGATGAAGGTGCACCGGAGGGTTTAGATCCCTTGAAGAGCAGGACCAGATGCTGTAGTTTCCAGTGATCTGGGAATATCTATAAAGGTATTATGTTTTGCCCTTACAGCTGTTTTCAGGGCTTTATTCGTGATTCCATGCGGGCACGAAAGATGCAGTCCCTCTGGTGTTACCGATGGGATCTCCTTGTTAAACGCTCGGATCTCGGAACGATGGGATCTCCTTGTTAAACGCTCCATGTAGAGAGTGATCGCTGGTCGTTGTGGAAAAAGTGTTGTGATGATGTTCTCGAGCATTTTCGAGACCCACGGGTTTTTTCGGCTAAAACATGCATCTTGAAGCATCAAGCATTTTACTGTCTCTAATAGCAATTTTTAAGTCCTTTCTGGCATACATATTTAAATGTGGCTAACGTCTGACTGACTTAGGGCCCGCAAGGTGTCCATATTGATTTGTTGTAACAAATTAGATCCAAATGTATCTGTAGACAAAGATCGCTATCATAAACAGGACATTCGTCACAGATGGCCGTAAACCTAGGAAAGTGTGTATTTATCAATAAGTTCAGTAACTCTTCGTCTGAATCTGCTCAAGTATCACTAGACCCTCGTCGGCACTAGTGAAAAATCGCTGGCCAACAAAAAATTCACAATGGTATCTTTCCTTAACATAGAAGGGGCATTCAACAACATAAAACTAGAGGCCATCGAGAAGGCTCTCAGAAAATTGGGGATCAATGCTATGATAAGTCACTGGATCAACCAGATGCTAGTCAACAGGGTGATCAACTTGGCAAATATAAATCCAGATTGTGGTGCGGCACACCACAAGGAGGGGTACTATCACCATAACTCCTTATCGTAATTGACTTACATGTCACCTTAGAAAAGGAAGGATTCAAAGTTATAACTTATGCAGATGACATTACTATAGCAGTCAGTGGGAAACAGTCCTTACAAGGATGGTCAAGTGGACAAATATATGCGGACTTAGTGCCAATCCGAAGAAAATGGAGTCTTTTTTACTAAAGATATAGAATTCCAGAGATAACAGCACCAACAATGAGGGTAATTCACCAAAAGTTTCTCCGAACATGCCACATACTTGGGTCTTACACTAGACTTACGTGCGACGTATTAGGAAAGTCGCTACAGTACTGTACGCTTGCAAAAGAGCCATAGGGTGCAATTGGGGGTTTCGCCCTTAAATAATGCACTGGCCTGATACAGAAGTAGTAAGACCAATACTCCTGTATGGAATCCTAGTCTGGTGGACAGCATTAAATAAACCTAGCTAACTCTCTCGCATAACTAAGATTCAACGAACGGCATGCATTTTCGTTACCAGCGCCAAAGAAGGGCTTCATCTACCTAAAATACAATATCTCTGCATTAGCTCTGCATCAGGCAAATATAAAATGGCGTAATCCTGATATGTGCATCATGTGGCCACAGCAGACGTAGGACAACAAGTCTGCTACTCTACTAGTCCACGCATAGGCACTCTGGTCGGACTATTGACGGGTCATTGTGCATTATGTAGGCATGCCTTTAAGCTTGGCCAACGACTTCTGCCGCAACTGTATGGATAAAGAAGAGGAAGAATTACTGTTTCACCTCCTCTGCAGCTGCCCTGCGTTATCCTCATCAAGAAAGCAGATTCTGGGAGAATACTTCTTCGAGGAGCTTGAAGATATTTCCGATTCGAATGTCAAAAATATCTGGAAGATCGTTCAAAAATCAAAATGGTTCCAAGAGTAGCTGAAGTGACCGCTTTGTATGGTAACACAATGGATTTTACCTGGTCCAAGTCTATCCTACCGTTAACGGGGATAGCCACCTATCCTAAAACCTCACCCCTAAGGCGCTTGGGTTCATAAGGATACTTGAGTAGTCTAGATGATTTTGTTGCTAAATGTTTTCCTATATTTGTAGAAGACCACACATGGTTTCTTGATACGGTCAGGTATGTTTTCCTTCCAATTCAATTGTAGGCCTATGTATCGTACTGATTTTGAGATGTTCACTCCTCTGATCCACTTGGGGCTTTAAACACGATTTCTGTCTTAGAAGTACTAACTCCCAGACCATGGCTTTGAACCCAACTATTAGCTAATAGTAGTTCTTTCGTGACCCTGTACTTGTCAGCAATTTCATTGCTCATTTTAATTGCAAATTCATTTAAAAGCACGATGAGTTGCGAGATAGTGTAAGAAGAAAAAAAAAAAACCCGCTGACGTGACTTATCAATAACGAATTTCAAGACAGAAATAATTATGCATTTGGATAATTATCCAATGGTTCCATCGGATCTCTTCATCAGCAATATTTCTTCTTTTTTTTTTGTAATTTTCCTAATGACTCTGACATTTGCAGGTTGAATCGTATAACGTATACAAGTCAAGGTCAGCAAAATTGAATTAATAAGCAGATAAAAATAACAATTAGTGCATTTTGTATTTATTATTTCGGACAGTATGTATGCATTGGTCAGAAGTGCAGAGTAATTAAATTCTATTTATGACTAATTTATTGACGTGAGCAATGTTATTTGTAAACTTAAAACCTAAATTCAGTTATAGGCTTGTAATTAATAAATGTTGTTTTTTTGTTTTCTTTCAGGTGAGTTAAGAATCTCGAGGACATTCATACATATGTATGTCTCTATTAATGTTTTGGTAAGATACAACTACAACTGCCCTACATTTGTAGGGCAATCCTTGCATTATTAGTGCGCAATAAAAAAAGCATATGTGTGGTCAGTGTATTACTGGTTTTATTGTTTTAAAAATTAATTAAGGAAAAAAAATAAAAAAAATAAAAGTGGCTACAGACCTTCATGATTTTATTTATGAATAAATATTTATTATTGGAAAATTCAATTAAAACGAATTTTAAAAATATTTTGTACGTAATTTAACTTTCGGAATGGGTTGGATAACTTTAGTATATAATCCGGAAATCCACAGTAAGAGTCTCCACTATATAAAGGGGGATTATTCTATTTATTAATGTTTATAAATTTAACTATGATTTGTGATATAATCTGCGTTTAAATGGCGAAATTTGATATGGATACATTCAGGAGATTTATTTTTAATTGAAAAAAAGTAATAAGCTCAATTTGGTAAATGCTAAACCGACTAAAATGTTTAGCTCACATAATTACTTAGATTAAGGTGGATTAGGGCGCATGTACATTTAATTGTACACGGTTTTTCATTAGGAAGCGGCCCATTTTCAAAAAAGTACAATTCCTGCGAACTTACTTACTTACTTAGGTGGCGCTACAGTTCGGGGTGAACCTGGGCCTAAACCAACTCGTATAGTTCGTCGTGAAATCTCCTCCTCCAAAGCTTGTCAACGTAAACAGGACGGAATATTTTAAGAAGAATTTTTCTCTCGAAACGACCGATGATCTTCATTCACTTTCGATAAAGTTCATGCTTCGGCGCCATAAAGGAGGGATGATCAAGGCCTTATATAGAGTCTCCTTAGTTGTTCGAGATAGGGCCTTACTACTCAATTGTCTTCTCAGCCCAAAGAAACAGCAATTGGCTGCAAAGGTGTTGTTTTCAGAATTGACAGCAGCGCCAAGATAGACAAAGTCCCTAACTACCTCAATATTATAATGTCGATTGTGACGTTATGTCCATTTCGTCGATGTTGTGTGGCCCTTCCTGTTGATAGCATATACTTGGTTTTGCCCACTAAATCCTTTTTTGGCAGTTTCCTTTTCAATACTAGTGATCGCACCGGGACAGCCCGCTGAGTTCTACCAATTATGTCAATGTCATCGGCGTAAGCTAGTAGTTGTTTGCACAGACTTTTGAAAGATTGTGCCTCCGGTGTTGGCTTATGAGTTTCGCACAATTCTTTCATGTATGATGTTAAAGAAGTCACATGACAGCGCGTCACCTTGTCTAAATCCTTTTTTGACATCAAAAGCCTCGGTGAAATCGTTGCCGACCTTGATGGAGCAGCGAGAATTCTCCATCGTCATTCTGCACAATCTGACGAGTTTGGCAGGGATGCCAAAACTAGACATGGCTCTGTATAGCTCGTCTCTATAGAGCTGTCATATGCGGTCTTAAAATCGATAAAAAGATGGTGGGTATCGATTTGGACGTCTTGAGTTTTTTCCAGGATCTGCCAAAGTGTGAAGATTTGATCGATTGCGGACTTTCCTGGTCTGAAACCATACTGATAGGGCCCAATCAGGTTGTTGACGAAGGGTTTCAGACGTTGACACAATATGGCAGATGGGATCTTGTACGCGATGTTGAGGAGACTGATATCTCCGTAATTGGGGCAATTGAGGGGATCTCTTTTCTTGTGGATCGGGCAAACGGTGTCTGACCAAATTTTAGAAATTAGTTGGTATATGCTCGCTACCAGGTCATTTCCAGCTGCTTTGAACAGCTCGGCTGGTAAGCCATCGGGTCCAGCAGCCTTGTTGGACTTAAGTTTGGATATTACTATCCTTCCTTCATTTTGGTCAGGTGGACGGAAGTTTTGGCTATCATCGTCTCGATTGAATGGTTCATTCTGCCTGACAGCGGGATGTTGGTCTTCGTCGCCGTTCTACAGTGTGCAGAAGAAGTTTTTCCATATTATCAGCAACGACTGTGACTCTACTACAAGGTTTCCTTCCTCATCTCTACAGGCTTCTGTACGGATCTTGTTGGCTTGTCACGTTCATTTTACCTGTTGGTAAAAGTTCCGTACATTATTCCTGGAGTATAATCTCTTAATATCTTCGATCGCGCGCTTCCCATGCTCCTTTTACTTTTTTCGAAGAAGCCGATGTTCTTCCCATCTCTTTTGCTCATAGAGCTCGTGAGCCGCTCTCGTCCTTCTTTGCTTTGTATGCCTCTTGTTTAGCTGCGTGTGGTTGCCGGCCCTCTTCGTCAAGCCAGGGTTTCTTGGTGGTTGTCGGGTGAAATCCAGCACATCAGTTGCGGCGTTTCTGATGGCATTTTGGCATCGTTTGTTGGCATCATCTTCGGCAATTGGTGCTGGCGGCGTAGGAGTCGTAGCGAGATTTCGGGTTACGCGTTGGGCAAAGGTTCTGGCGATCACTTGCGATTCCAGCTTTGGGATATAAGACGGTAATAAGAAGGTCATAAGACGCTCACGTGTCAAAAGCCTAAGACTTCTGCCGTATATGACAAATCCGCATCCGAATGAGCATCCATTTTCATCCTCATTTTGCCAGGCCCATCCCATCGCATTTACTGGATGGCGGTGATATCTGCTTTATAGCAGTTTAGGACTTCTGCTAATTCTTTGGCTGTACGCGGTCTGTTAAGCGTTCGAACAGTCCACGTGCGGATCCGAAGGTTTCTAACACCCTGGCTAAGCATTGGAGATCCCTATAGACTTAAATTTGTTGAAGCAGCTCATATAGAGATAACACTAATTTTCGACCTGACTGGAACTAGTCGACGCCAGCGTTGATTCCATATATGGAGTTCGTCCGCTGCCGTCTGGATCAAGCGGAAGCGCCTTAGTGAGAAAACACGCTTCCCCACTCTCTCGTCCGGTACCACCAAAGACATTCCAAAGGGGTTAGTTACCCAATCTCCAGTCGAGCCTAGTACACCCAGCAGCCACTAACGTGGAGGTGTAGAGGTGTCGTGTACGCTCAACGGAGAATATATCAGCTTTTTGGAGTGACGGCATTATTGGCCCATTTTGCTTACAAGGTCAATGGAGAGTGCTATCGAGGTATGATAATAGATTCTTTATGCCCAGAAATTTAGGATTTGGACTTGTGGGAGCTATGGTTCCAGGAAGATTGGACAACGTGCCCATGTTCCTCGTCTTCTTGAAACCATGTAAACTCCAATTCTTTCCAGTGATTCGGTAGCGATCTCCATTTACTATGGCTGTGTTGCACCAGCATCACTGAAGAAGAAAAACCCGCCAATAACCCCTCCAACACAAAATTTTCACCAAACAGTCAATTTTGGTGTCTCTAATGGCCTTCCGTTAATGGGTTCTGATTGCTTACTTGTCCTAATGCGACAATTCTCCTTATTAACGGACTTTAAAATAAGGATCATTTCCGCACATGATTAGGGCCGAATCACTGAAGTTACATTAATTAGTTAGTTGATGGTCGCTCGACTTCAGTTCTTGTGTCAAAGCGATTTTATAGGGACATACGTCCGAAATTCAGCACAAACTGGCCACTGACCCAATTCCTGAAATCAATAAATTTAGGACGATATTTTCGACCACGTCTACGCTCACAATATGCTTAGCACTTTTTGTTTTATTGGCACAGGAACAGTATGAAGTGCTTATTTTAACTCAATTGTTTCCACTAGACGTTCAATTGTATACGTTTATCTGGGCGAGTACCAAGGTAGAAAATTATAGTTAGCACGCGTAAAGTTAAAGCAACCGAATGCCAACTTTGATAAACAAAAATTGGATTTAGCAAATGTCATTGAAGCTTATTAATAAATAAACCGCAGTTAACTTCACACATAGTCGAGAAACGCTGTTGAAAAATACAGCGTCCCAATGAAAAAACCTTCTATACGAGTATGTAATGTTGTTCAAAAACATGTCTAAGGTCATGGAGAAGGAGATTTGATTCTGTTCTTACCAGGAGACATAAAATAAATCACAAATCCGGGATATAATTTGGAGAAATTTAAGTGTACATTGAAGAGTTGGACTTCTGGATCCAAAGGTCTCTGTGAACCATAATTTTTGGTTGGAAATCTTAAATGGTTTTTGCCTTATTATATCGTTGGGGAAGTTAACGAGTCCTTTAGTTTGGCGAAAACTTTGATTCAAAGAGTTTAATTCTGACTTAAGATGACTGGTGGACAGACAACTGAAGGTGGATTCTGAATATCCTTACTGAACCTTTATCTTAGGAGTTAATCCGCGGTCTAATTACCTTTAATACCCTCATGCCTTGGGCTTGAATATCGAAGAATAAAATATGCATATTTTGTTATATAAATGCTATAACAGCCTTCTCTCATGTGCGTGGCAAATAGCTCCATCAACCTCATCCAACACCAAGCCTGGGTTATAATTGGCTTATTATCTTCAAAACTATGCTCTCATGATCTTCTCGTTAAGATGACGATAGAGGATTCGGCCTTGCAAGTGGGCTAGTATTTACTTATAGATACTAGTTGCAAGTAGTAATATTATGTTTATTTCATCTCACAACACCAGTTTTGCTTACCAAAAGTTCTAACGAACTCCAGGTTTTTCCGTCGAAGATAACTCAGCCCCGGCAGGACGTGGTTTCCCAGGTGTTTGTATTTTAGCGCCCCAATTTCAATGTATTCTCAGAGAAAGTGCGCAAAGCTTTTTTCTTCCTCTTCCTCACATCCCGGGCAAGTGCTAAATGTCACCGAATCCAGTTTGTAGGTGTGTACCCAATTCTGGTTGACTTGGGAGAAGGTTGGTAAGATATTAAGTTTTTCTTTGCATTCCTCCACCAATTTTATGTTATTGCTTAGATTTGCTAGTGCTTTTAAGGCTGCCTGATTGTCCGATTATATGTTGCCTTGGGTTTCAGTACTGAGTAATAGTTCTGCGCCTTTACACGGTGTTAAGTACAGCAAAAATCACTGCCTTCTATTCCATCCATTCTTCGCGTCCAAACTGTGTACCTTGTGTTAAAATGGTATTTTCTACTTTAAAGGTTGTTCGGATGGCTTACTAGTTCATAGGCCGCCAGCAATTCCTTCCAGATGGCCCTGTGTCCCGTTGCGATCTATTCGCTGAAATTTCATGAGTTTAAGAGCAGCCAGACCGGAAAATTTTTTCACCTCTAGTCTTATAGGGAGTAAGTTCAAGACTGTCTTTATGGTTGCTGTTAAGGTAGTGGATTGAGATCCGGTAATTCATAGGCAAGCCATACGTTCAATGTTCGATAGTAGGGTAAGGACGTATTTTCTTTCTACTATTTCCCACCGTACAAACACTCCATAGAGTAAAATAGGCCTGACGATGCAAGTGTAATTTCAGTATACCTGGTACTTGCTCCGGTTTTAAACCCTACGTCTTACCAAAAAGACTACGGGATATCCAGAACGCCCTTGTGGAGATGTGTATAAGCAAGATTCAAACGTCTGGTAGTAGAAGAAAATGATAGTTTGGAAACGCGAACTCTATGTGCTGTACAAGGATGATACGATACGTAGACTAGTGTGGATGACAAATTTCTTGGTCTGAAGAAGGATGACTTGTATCAGGCGAAATCTAGTTAATTGCATTTTTTGGTTGTATTAGAAAATTTCTTAGCCCGTGAAGACTCGCTGTTTTGTTCTGTTTAAACATCTACTTGTCGGATACGTTTTTTGTTAATTTTGTTTCTTAGTGTTACGTCAAATATGTTTGATTCGCCTTGAGTGAATCAAGAAGCGGGATCGATATTAGGAAAACTTTTTGTTCCTTATGTGTGAGTCCTTTGTGTTTTCGATGTGGTCCTGGATTATGTTTGATATGTTCGCCTTAACGTGGTGCACTTACCCTCAGGATGATCTGCAGTGCTATTGAAGCAAAGATTTTCATAGCTTCTGCTGATCTTCGTACATATTTTCAAAGTCCACCTTGTAATACCTTTAAGTGTAACCTAATGGCTTATAGAAAATGATGGTCGTGCAATAGGCTGCGGTTTGAAATTAGACATTGGTTACTATACTCATTTACCTAGGTGGAGTTGCAGTTCGGGGTGAACTAAAAAGTTTCTCCAGGTAGCCCAGTACTAGTTCCAATTGCATACTCCAATTCGGTTGAAGTGTCCTTTCACTTTTGTGCACCACGTAAGTCTATACCGACATCTACTGGGTTGTCCTTTCGGGTTAGTATCACAGACTCTGCGAGCAATTATTGATTAGATTGATGTCTCAGCACAGCTCTTATAGTTCGTCGTTGAATTTGTTCCTCCAAAGCCCGTCAATGATCTTGCATATCTTCATCCGATTTCGATAGAGTCCATGTTTCGACGCAATAAAGTAGAACTGGGATAATCACGATTTTATATAGAATCCTTTTAGTTGTGAATTTTTGTTTAAATATCACTTATGCGATTATGTATTCGGCATATTCTTTGCAATGTATAACGTTTTAATTACGTTAGAGTTCTCTCGCAGTTGGGCCACGTCTACTGATGGTTTTGTACAATCTGCCAGTCTATCCTGTTTCCCTGTTTTCTATAGTTGAAGCTGCTCTGCGGAATTAAATGCATATTCCTTCGTCGGGTAGTTACGTGTCCAAAAGCTTAAAATTGAATGGTCAAGTAAGTCGTTGCACTTTAAACTGTGAAGCGGGGTCAAGATGTACGTCAATACAAGCTGATTTTATGGAAATGTTTACTTTTAGACGATTGTCCGATTTAAATTAGTTTGATGCATGTGTAGATTGATCGAGCATTTTCATTTTATCAAAAACGCACTACTTGTGTATTTACGAAAACGTTTAATCAAAATAAAATCCACATATCAAATGTGCTCCAAATAAATGTTCCATGACTGCTATCCATTGCCATACCCAACCAATGTTCAGTTATCTCATAATACTTTAATCCCCTCCCCCCAATGTGTTGTTTTTAGATAAGACACTTCTTTTCTTTTTAAGAGAAATTAGAAAGAGTATTTATTCAATTTACAAAGAGAAACAACAATAAATCTTTGTTGTGTAATTTTCCTCTATTGGCGCGCAAATATTTATTTATTATTAGCTGTTAACGTTAATTAACTCTTCCGCATCGTTCATTCAATTTACGAAAGCTTAAAGATCAAAAATATATTTCAAGTGACTAAGATGCTTATAAACCGCATGCCGAGTGACGACATTGGGCAAAGTGCGCATGGCAGGTTGCAATGCCCGAATGATGTTTCTGGTTTAGCACGTGGTGAAATGTCGTTGCTTTGTTTAAAATTTGTTTTTTATTTTTTTGTCAGAAAGTGTTAAGTGAAATAATAAAGAATTTTGTTAAAACTAGAAAATAATTTATGAATATGACGAAAGGAGGCATTAGCCTTATAGAAAATACATTTGAATTAACATATACAAATATGTTTATGTAACTTGTTATGTAACAAGTTGTAGTTGTAACATTGCCTCTGTTCATTCGCCCAGTCATGGACGTTTCTGCTTGTCACCTAGATTCTTAAAGATTTATACACAGTGGAGCAAATAAAGGGTCATTCAACAAGAGGTGTCTTTTAAATCAATAGGAAAATACAGCATAGTATCCATTTCAGGCACAAAAGTGAGTTAACATCGTTCGGTAATGCAATCCACTCACTGAAGCGGTCGCAGCAGCATTATTTTCGAAAAATATGACCCAATGACGCTTCCAAAAACCTCGCCAAACTCTCAGTCGTTGTCGGTGGAAAGTTTTTGCTACTATTTCTCTTAGGTTTTCGGAGTCCCAGATGCTACAGTTTTGTTTGTTTACGTACTCGGATGAATGGAAATGAGCTTCATTAATCAGAATAATTTTGTGTAAAAAATCATGATCTTGTTCATTAATTTCCAGCACCCAATAAGCGAAAGTACGGCACTGTGCGTGTGTCTACTGACTTCAATTCTTATGCTAACTTGACCTTATAAGCATGTCAAGATCTTTATACAAAATGCGGTGCGATGCGGTACAAAATGCGGTGCAAATGATTACGGATAGGCCCTATGCCTGTAATCATCTCGAAATGGACACACCTGGGTTTTCAGTCACACTCTGAGCTATGGCGACAATATTTTCAGCTGACTTTGCCGGACGTTAGAGTCTTCACAGCACTAATCTGTCCAAAACGTTCAAATTTATCGAATAAATTCACTATAGCTGTGCGAAAAGGCGCTTGATGATGACCAAAAGCAGTACGAATTTTACGAAACGTTTCCGCGATATTTTCACCTGTTTTTGTACTGAATTTTCACTATTTCATCATATTGTGAGAGCATCTTTCGATCCATATTAAATAACCTCTTAGTTTTTATTTATCAAAAGTCATCGAAATCTTAGTCAAGTGTTGACAGTTCAACAATGAAGCGAAATTTAAAATGACACCTCTTTGTTGGATGACTTGATGAATGGCTTCCTTTTTGATTCTCATCAAATCACATACCTATCTACAAACGCCTTTCTTTTAACAATCGCGAACCAGTGCAGCTGAGATATAAACAATTCTCCATAAACGTTATCAAGATAAAGTTTTCTTTTCAGTACTTTGCATTCGCCAGGAAGTCGTGCTTGTAGGTTTTACCTTGTAGCTACCTATTTATAAATCCTATATGCATGAAACGTATAAAGAATATTGACTTTCACGTTCATCACATGATACTAATATGGCTCATCTTGCTTTCTTTCCAAAACTTGGATTGTTTTAAACGTTGTGCTGTCTTTGTTGTTTCTCAAGACAGGTCGTATTACACCCTAAACTAGCTCAGGAGAGAAAAGACTAAGACTAAATAAAATTTGACTAGTTTTGTTTATAAAGTCAGAAACTCTAATATCATTGATTGCTGCCCTAAAAAATGATATCGTTTAATGATAAAGTTTCGAAAACAGTCTCAATCTTATCAACTGGATAAGTCATAAGATAAGACTCTTCAAATCAATTGAGTGTTCGAAACAACCAATGACACAGCAATCGCTGAATTTTCACTCGAAAAACGTCACAAAAATGAACGATTCCGATGAACAGTGCAACTGAATTTTACCATATCAAAGCATTTCAGATTTGTTTGTCCTATCCCATGACATTTGTTATTCTCCCATGTAAACGTCAAACGAAAAAAAAAAAAAAAAAGAAACAATCCACCCACACTGCATTCTGAGCTACTGCACATGCACACTTCGAATCCGAAAAGTTCATTGCTAGAGTTGAATCGTTTCGAAGTGCAAATGTATCTGCAGAAGCTACAATACAAAAGCTCTTTTCTGCTGAAGATGATTACACCACAGAGGCACAGAGATACACCACATTGGGATCGGGAATGACGCTGCGACTGACGATAACATACACTTACATATATACATATGAATGTATGTACGTCCATATCAATTTGAATTGCAAAACCACTGAGCTGATTCGACCAACAATGTTCCCACTCCCGTCTCGTCGTTCAATTAACCAAATAAACATGAGACTCGCACACAACAACTCGCTCATAGATACCCGTCGTACTCGTCGTACTCGTCGCGCTCTTGACAAGTCTCAATCCAAGTTCAGTTCAGCTTTTTAGTTGCCAAATAAACTTTGGCATCGAAAGTGGTTGTGCGCGGGTATCTCTTTTGTTCCGCGATACATCATCATCATCATCATCCCACACAGTGCAGCCGCATTGCACGCCCAGTTGCTGAGTTGTGTAACCGCCCAATACGTGTTAGTCGGTTCTGTGTGTTTTTCTTTTTCGTTTTTTTTTTTAATGTTTAGTTCGGGAGTAGTACCTTAAAGCCATTCCAAAAAGAAAAAGTAAAACAAAAATAAAAAAATGTCAACGAAAATTTTCCGGGCGGTCATCCTTGGTGCTCCGGCATCTGGAAAGGGCACCATCTCACAGCGCATCGTCGAGAAATTTGGCTTCGTGCACATCTCACCGGGGGACATCCTGCGGTTGAACATCCTCAATGGCACGGCGCTGGGCAAGAAAGCAAAAGTGTACATGGACCAGGGTAAGCTGGTGCCGGACGACCTCATCATCAAATGTGTGTCGGGACGAATCATTGAAGCTGGCAACAGGTCTTGGATGTTGGACGGATTTCCACGCACTGTTGCACAGGCCGAACGCCTGCAGGCGACCGAACCTGTTGAGGCTGTACTCAATCTGGACGTGCCAACGGATGTGATTATCGAACGAGTCAAAGGTCGATGGATTCACTTGCCATCGGGGCGGGTCTACAATGTGGGATTCAACGATCCGAAGGTGCCATTCAAAGATGATGTAACCGGCGAGGATTTGGTGCAACGTCCTGACGACCAACCGGACGTAGTTAGCAAACGATTAGAGGTATATCACGAAGCGATGAAGCCGGTCTTGGAATTCTACAATAAATACAATCTGGTTACGAAGTTTGCCGGACGAACAACGGCAGAAATTTGGCCGGGAGTTGAGGAATTTTTGATAAAGAAGACAGAGTCAGTGGTGGCCAAAAGGCAGTGAGGTCCATCAGGGGTAATAAAATAAAAATAAAAATAAAAATTTGTAACGAAACGAACAGCTGATGTCGCGAAACACAAACCTACACATTACGTATACATGTACATTCTAACCTAAATGATAATATAATTGTTTTTATTCTCTTTTAATTGGTTTCGTTGTAATTAATTGCAAACGCATCGGTCTGGGAGAAGATGTTTCTATTGAATGGCTTCCTTCTTGGTTCAATTGATTGGTTTTTCTATATATAGCACAGCTCGCGGAGAGCCCTTCAATTGATGGCAATTCACTGATGGAAGTCAAGCGGCTTTGTTTTACTCGGATCACATTTGGTGTGGTATTAAAACTCGACTTTGACCTTGTGGTTGTTTGTTTAGTTGATAAGATACTTTTAGAGCTTTCGTGTCTATACATAATATGAGTTGTTGTCGAAGCAGGTTATATTTTTCTCAAAAGCTTATCGGATAAGCGTGGCGGCTAAACAAACTCGATTTATGTGTATCTGAGACCTTTGATCGCGCCCAGACCATATTCCATACATAGACACAGAGATACGTGTTATCAGTAGAAGAGAGTATAACTCTGGTATTTAAAGAGTACAGCAAGCAAAGTTAATGGTGATAGCGAGACTAATAAAATGTAAACAAAGTGGAAATAATATTATTGCTGCTGTTTACATGAATTTAAACAATTTGCACTCAACTATCTGTAAACAAAGTGTAGGCTACGTGATCTAGAAGGCTATTATCTAGAAGAATAGAAATTCTGAATAAATTATTAGCTCTCAGTGTAGTAGAGGAATGCATATGTACATAGAATATCAACAAATACCGAATGCGGAATTAATAATTGATTCTAGTAGGCTATGTGCGTCGTAGGTGCTGGCGTTACGTTAGTGCCTACTGTGAGGAAAAAATAGATTCTCACTTGGCCGCGGCCGTGAGTATAATTATATGTTTGAATTAATAAATTGCCGGTTGTGTGTGAGGTGATGTATTCATTTCATTTTTTTCTCAGGAATTTGGAAATAAAATCAATTCCTTAACTGAAGGTGGCCTTGGGCACTTGAAAACATTGATTTCTATTAGAAATGGGTCATTGTTGAGGTTGTTTTCTGTTGATAGTCAGACAGCTGTTAAGTTTCTAAAGCCTAGTTGGGGAGGTGAAGGAAATACTGTACTATTGGGACGTTCGATTTCCCTATACATATGTGTCTATGGAAATACATGCCAAGAATTCTAGTCTAGACTAGTCTACAAAATGCACAAATCGTTTCTGCTTTTATACTTGATACTGCATTTGTAATGTTTATACGAACTATCTCGGATATTCCACAACGACGAAGAGTAGAGGGAAATGGGCTTCATTCTCAAATATTGCCTTTCTTGTACAGACAGTAAACTGTGTCCTATTATGCGGATATTTGGTTAAGGATAGTAAACAACGCAATACAATGCAATGAGCGAGTGTCTGTTACATTCTTGGTACAAATTTATAATTAGAACTACTAATCCGAATCAATGGTAAGTTAAACTGCCTGCTGCAATATTTAGTATACTCCTTTCAAAGGGTACTTCAAAATATTTGCTGTTAAGGTTTCTGCTGTATTGTTCCTGACTTTCTCTAACGTTGTTGGCTTATTGGCATAAACCAACGACTTAACCTCATAAAAAGGAATTTAACGGCGCTAAATCCCATCAGGTAGTTGGTCATTCGACCAGACTATTTCTCGAGATTACACGATTACAGAACTATGTACTTCTTCAATAAATCAACTGTTTGACAAGCTGTATAGCATGTGGCATCATCTTGTTGGAACCACATATCACTCATGTCAAGTCCATCCAATTCTTGCCAAAAATATCTTTCAACTTGTCACAATACCGATATTTATTCACCGTAAGATGGTGATTATTTTCATCGACGAAAAATACGGTCTAATCACACCTCCGGCATGATATGCAACCCACACGGTCACTTTTTTTAAATGCAATGGAGTCTCTTGAAGCACATGTGGGTTTGTTGCAATCCAATAAGGCTTATTTTGCTTATTGACAAAGTTAATAAGTCAAAAATGAGCTTCATCCCTGAAGATGATTTGTCGATGAAATTCAGGATTTTCTTCGAACTTTTGCAGAGCATAATCGGAGAAGTTTCGGCGCTTTAAATGATCAAGAGTTTTCAGTTCTTCAGTTAATTTGATCTTGTAAGGGTGTAGGCCAAGATCTTTACGCAAAATTTCCATGGGAGTGTCCGGGTGTTATATCAATGTCATGCGCAAGAATCTGCAATCCTGACCTTGCTCCCATTGAGCCCATTGACTACCAGATCCCGGAGTAGAGGGTCAACACACCACCTTGAGGTGTACAGCAACTGCCAAGCCATCAAGCCAATGTACTGTCCAGCTGCGTGTTAATATTTCTGTCTACAAACCATTGATTGTTTAATACCCTGAACGATGTATCCACTTTCAGACTTGCAAGTGCACCCGTATTGCTTTTGATTTGTAAAGCTGCCTCGATGTCAAGGAAAGCCATCGACAGATTTGCCTTTGCAATACGCATGATGGGACGGAGATATGATAATTGGTTTGATACTCTGGCGCAGATGGATATCAATCAGCCTTCCCAGTGTCTTCATCAGAAAGAAAGATATAATGATATATTATGTCAGAGATTCTTAGGTTCCACATGCCTTATCTATGAAGACGACCTTTACCTTAGTCCCATGTTTGGGACTGTAAACTTGGCTTTAAGCCAATGAAGCACTATGTCTTCAGATTACGGAATCCCACCAAGTATCATATCGTCAAGTCCTGGGGGACTACGAAACTACGTATGAGCCATAGAAGATCTGTTCTGTAGTTAAGTGAGAACTTAGTGTCCTGATGTAGATTTTAGTATAGTCGATGATGTAACAGCCTCATTTCGGTAGATAATTGAGAAGGGTATACACCAATACTCCGTGTATGGCTTGATAATATATGGACCTAGCACGATGACACGACCTGTACTCATTGAGATTATACTTCATTTCTGCGCAATCTTACCTTGAAAATCGTCAGCACGAGGTTATGTTTAGATCTTCTGTCTCTAAATTCTTTATGGCCACATCAGGCGTCCCTCACGGCAGTCACGTGGGTCCCTTAATTTTCGTCCTTACCACCAACGATGTCGACCGCATTATCAAAAACTCGTATCTATCCATCTCTTACTCCTGGTCCCATATTGACAATATTATAAGTAGAGCCAACTCTGCCCTTGACTTTGTGAAACGTTGGTCTAAGGAATTTTCAAGACCCCTACGTTACCAAATCACTCTTTATCACCTTCGTCAGAGCCATTCTTGAATATGCTAGCCCAACTTGGTGCCCTCACTATGCAGAAGTGTGCACTGCCCACTGTACCTTCTGGGACAGTAAATCGGAGACTCTTATGGTTTTCTACAAAATGTTCTACCTTTGCTTTGTTACCAGAAAAGTGAGTGTCGTTAAGAAACTCTAAGTTTTCTTTTCACAGTTCTATAACAGCATGGATGCCATGTAAGTGTGGAACATGCACTACTTGAATCAGTACCGTAATTAGTCGTGGGGTCAGTACGCAACCTTTTGACTACCTACCCCTATACAGCAAGTGATACTTTAAACCTTCATAATTGTCACCAATTTGTTCGGAATGCCTCCTGCATAACGCATGCCTACCAACCTCTCTGGTTTTAATAAACTAGAAAAGGTCCAAGTACTTCTCCTTGTGACATGCCTCTTACACTAAGTTTTATCACATGTCTTGAAGCTGTGAAGACGTAGACATCGCTGATGACTACCAGGAATAACACCGGTGAAAGTATGCAGCCCTGATGTACTCCACTACTGTTTTCAAAGTCATCTGACACCTTACCATTGTGCATAACGTAACACTTCCAACCATTGTAAGTAGCCTTAATAATAGCAATAAGTTTTTCCGGGATACCTTTCCTGTGCAAGGTTATCCAGATAGCATCTCTGTTCAAACTGTCGAAAGCCTTTTCAAAGTCAATGAACATTAGATGCAGCGGAGAACTGAACTGGACGCATTGCTCAGTAATGATTCCGCTCCGAAATCCCGCCTGTTCGGCATCGAGTGTTGAGTCTACATGCTCTCTTATCCGCCCTAGAACTATCTTACCTATTGTCTTGACTACGTCTGGGAGAACGCATATTTCTCTCCAGTTCCCACATTCCATCAAATTGACTTTCTTTTGAAGCTTGATGATCATCCCTCTTTTCTACTCCTCCACTCCTCCGTGAACCGCTCATTTCAATGATGGATCTACAAATGACCAGGTGAAGTAACTCTGCCGGTATAGTTGGCATCATTTGAAAAAGCTCGGCGGAGTACCATCAATGCCTGCCGTTTAATTTTTTGAGTGATCTGATCTGATCTCTATTTTGCGGAGCGTCCAGTTCGAATTCGGGAACTTATTGCTGCGACACGCTCGTTGGAATTTAAGACTATGACGCTGTGGCCTAAGTTATTTAGCACTAACACAAAATGTTCTTTCTATCTGTTGAGTTGATCCTTATCCGAAATTAGCAGACTGCCATCGAAACTTTTCACTGGATGCTTTGTAGAGCTTCGACCATCGGTAAGTTCTTTGGTCCTACTGTCACACCTGTTAGCTGCTTCTTCAGTCCTCGAGGCTACGCTGCATTTCCTTCCTCTTTATACGATATTGGGCTTCTAACTCGAGTTTCTCTACTGCTGATGCCGCTAAAATCCAAGCCTTAAGTGAAATACGCTCATCGATCCGTCTCCAGATGTCTGCTGATAGCCATGTGCTGTGACTTTTCTGCTTTCTACCAATGTAGGTAACTGCTTCAGACACAAAAACATTTTTCACAACGTTCCAATCCATGACATTTCTTCATCGATAAAGCTGCTGATTGTTTCTGGTTCTAAGGCAAGATGGTCCCTGAATTGTTGGCACACTAAAAGTCACAAAGTCTGTCAGCTGAACCTGGTAACACTAAGCTAGTTTGAGCAGTTGCTATGGACGGATGCGGTACGAAGGCGTATAGTGACTAACATAAGATAATGGTCGTGCGACAATTAAATCGTCACCACGCTTGTTTCGGTCATCTAGGACGCAATTTCTGAAACGTCGACTAATCGCAAAATGGTCGATTTGGTTTGATGTTAGCTGCCTGTAAGATGAGACTCAGCAGGCCTTGCGCTCGAACAGAGAGCCGACTGCTTAATGACTAACTGATTGGTATTGCAAAGATCTACAAACCATTCCTCATTATCATTGCAGTCTCCTAGGCCGTGAACTCCCAATACGTGTTCGAGTGCTGTATTGGCGTTTCCTACCTTTACGTTGAAATCTCCCATTTCGGTTACTATGTCCCTGTTAGACGTTGGATTGTGGGTGGCCCCAAGTTGACTGTAAAAATAGTTCTTTTCGTCCACAGTCGCGGCTTTCGTTGGCACATAGCATTGGATGATGTTAATTTTCTTACCCTACTCTGAAATTTTGCCGTCAATATCCGGTCATGGTGTTAGCATCATTCCTACGCCGCACTCTCAAGAGCTTCCGACTGGTTTTCCAGAATAGAGCAAGAAAGTGCTTTTTGTGGACGAATGGTATTTCCAGCATCCAACCACCGTATCTCGCTCAGCCCCAAGATGTCCACATTATGTCGTGAAAACTCTCGCTCAGGTTGGAGGAATCTGGGATTCTGAGGACCTGCGTCTCATGAATCGAGGAGGGTTCTAATATTCCAGAATCCTATCGTTATCCGTAGTCGATAGCCAAAGGTCATCAAAAAAATATCAGTCCGCATTCGAGGCTTTTTGCGGCGTTTCGGAGCAATACATTTTTTTTACGACAGACCAATCGACACTTATCCTATTTTGTGGTGTGGTGCAGGAAGTTCGCCATTTGTCCTCTGCACTTCGCAATTTCCTAAGAAATTCCCAGATGGCGCTGCGAGGAGGCGTGGAGTCGGGCTTGCTAACAGAGCTGTAAGATGTTCGACTGTAAGTGCTTCTATCTCGTTATTTGGCGAATCAATATCTATTGGATGATGCCACTTCTACGAGGCCTAGTGTTAGCCGTTGCCATCTTAAGACTGTCGGGCTTAGGGCTACTCAATTCTGGTTTTCAGAGCACAATGACAGTCTTGGAAACAAACGAGTCACCTAACTGGCTGGAACTGTTTAAGAAAACATTTCTCACGCTCGTTTTGGACGACTAGCTTCAGATGGTTTAAGCTAAAACTGTATCATATCTAGAACAAACTGAATCGCTTTCAAATTCAACACTACTGTTGCAACTTTTTATTGGTTTAATTTTGTTGTTTACCCTTCCTTTCCTCCTTCAGTTCGTAAAGTTAAACGAATCCCTTTGGCATGGTTATATGTATATGTAGGTTAAAACACACCCACTGACCTCATTGTACTAACATATTTAATTTTCTTTTAAAGAATCAAAGTAAGTAAGGCACCCAAACGTTAAGTAACCACCCACCGAACTACATCCACCAAGGAATCATTCGCTTCAATATTTCCTTTAAGGCAACATTCTTTTAATATTTGCTAACAACTTAATTGCCACAAAGTTAAAATAACAAAATTTAATTTCACAAATTCCTTTGACTTTCTGCAAAAGACAAAAATATTTCCCAACCAGATAACTGACCCAAAACGTAGTTACACTTAAAATATTTCCCTTCATACATACTTGTGCGAGTATATCCTCGGTCAGGACCTTTTTTAACCCACAAAACTATATATGGCATGACGTGACTTTTACAACCAAATAAAGAAGGAAAAAAAAAAAAACATGAAGAAAACCTGCACACATACAAAGCTAATTAAGTGAATTTCACTCATGTATCACGAAATTCTGTAATTTGTGTACTTTGCTGGAAAATTTATTTTCGTGCAACGAAACTAAAAAAAAAAAAAGAAAAATATGCCCTGCCCTCCCTCTGGAAAATTGTACATTCGGCACAGGCACAGGCACACAGCAGCAGCAGAGTCACAAGACAGCACAAGGTTGTGCTTTAAACTTCTCCATAAAAATCTACTAGAAGAGGAAAATTCAACACCAACGAATGGAAAAACAGCCCATAGGAGCAATTTTTCCTCCTTTCTACTGTCTACGATGTCCTTGAAAGAAAATATAAAAAAAAAAAAAAAAAATACAAGAACGAACTCTCAACTGTGTATGTTCGTGTGAGTGGATAAACACAAACGGATGTATAAAGGACACTTTGTAAAATTCATTTGAAAAAAAAAGAAAAACAAAATGCGGAGAAAACTTATTATTTAAGCAGATCATAGGAACTAACCAAATGGGATACACACTAGTACAGGGGATGGAAGTTGTAGATACTTCTAACTGATCACTATCTGGGGTGCATTAACTCACCGTGTAATTTGAAAAAAAAAAAAAAAAAACAACCAACTTCAACAGAAAGTATTAAATTTGCGGTACAAACTGCGCCAGATACATTGAGGGATAGTCTGTGTTACAAGGGTGGTGGGACACCTTTTCGTTTGAAAATTGGAAATGGATTTCTTTAAACATGCTGTAAGATAGAACTTTAAAATCAATTTAAGTAAGTGCTTATGTGCCTGAGCAGGGTATAGTCTAGGAAATGTTATGATTTCTCGAAAAGTTTGAGTTAATTTAATCCAAAAAGGCTGGATAATCGAATATTCCAGCTAACAGCTGATGAACAAAGAGTACCACAACAACATCGTCAACCAGCCTCAGACGATCCTCTACTACTTATTTCTGACTCAAGATCGAAGAACTATTTGGTAACAAGTCGCTGATTCGACATTATTTGTTAAAAGAAAGATCAATGGTCCAAGCTATCTACCTTGAGGTACCCCGAAGGTGCTAGAATAGGATCTTTTTTTTTTTTGATGCCCCAATGGATGTGGAAATCTTCCAAAGATACTGCCCGAGCTATCAGCATGCACGATTCGTAAACCCAAATACTCGATATTGGGAGTACTCCTACGTACTAATCCACACTGCACACTGCTACCACTCTCCCTGCGGAACTGCCGTTAGGTATTACTTGGAGGGGCTGGTTAGCAACTTATGCTATGTGCTATGTTCTGCCGTTTCAGCACTTCTTATTCGTTCGAGTCTTATTAGTTCGTTCTGCATGCTTGTTATGAAAGATCAGATCTCCAACCAGTAGTCCTCTGAGCTTATCATGTGACTTACTAGAAGCTCCGGGATCGGTAGATATATTTCTGGAACATTGCGTGCTTTGCGTCTTCCTCTTCCTCCGAACATTCTGGACAGAAGAGCGAGCTATCGTGGTCAAATCTGTGAAGATATTTCTGATAGCCACCGTGACCGGACAGGAATTGCGTAAGGTGGTAGTTACAGTCCCCGTGTGCTCTCTTTGTCCAGAGCTCGATTGTGGGAACCAGCTTGTGGGTTCATCTACCTTTTACTGTGCTATTTTACCAGGCTTGCCACAGTGCTACAGATGTTCCCTTTCTTCTGCTTTTACCTTCCTAGTAACGCTGGTCTATTGTCGATTTGTGGTTCGCCGAATATAAATCCTTTGCATCTCGTTGATAAGAATGTCGATAGGGACCATACCCGCTATAACACAAGCTGCTTTGTCCGAAATTGTCCGGAAACCGCATATTGGTCTTATTGCATAGAGCCTGTATGCGGACGAGTGCTTTCTTTTTGTCTCTTTCGTTGTAAGAGCTCGCGCCCAGACCGGAGCAGCCTATAGACTAAAGCCGATAACCTTAACTCCTTGTGGCAGCTTTAATCGCAGAACTCGGTCATACATTATGCTCCACAGTAGAGGTCCAAGAACAAACCCTTGAGGGACTCCCGCGGAAACATTGTAGTATTTAAAGTCATCGTCTGTCTGGTACCTTAGCTTCCCGTTAGTTATGTAGTTATGGATTATCTTCACGAGATAATGCAGTATGTCCAATCTGTCAGAGATTTCCTAATGCAGGACCAGTTTTTATTTCTTGTGCGCAGTATTTCTTTGTGCTCCTTCGCCATCTTTCAGGGAAGAAACCCTCCTCGATGCAACTCTGCATCGTTGCTATGAAAAGATCTGGTCTCCTGCTGCTTTGACGCTATATTTGGACGGCTGCTTTGATTGATATCTTTGGGATGCCAACGGGTGCGGGCGCTTTGTTGTCACCTTCCTGCATGTTTCGTGCAGTTCATCCGGCGTGATTGGCGGGATTTGGTCCATGCTGGTCTCCCTCGTGATGGTGCACAGAGTAGATGGTCTACGGGGAAATAGATGCTCTACTATTGTTCTCAGCATTGTTGGGCAGCTGGATGCTGTAGGAATAGGGTAGGCACTGACTGGCGTCAACCTGGCGACGTCCAGTGTTGTAACTGTTACTGCGCATCAATTGTGCTTATTTTACCTCCTAGTGGTAGCCATCGGGTACTGGTTGGTGTCCATCCGGACCCGACTTGCTAAACTTATAAGCGCGAGTGTTGACCAAGAGAAAATTGCAGCACTATAAATACGACAGCGGACGAACTCTCTCGATGGAGTCAACGGTTTCGTTAAAGCTTCAAACGGAAGCACAACACTTTATCTGGGCTACTTCGACATATTCGGAGCTCAGGCCGATAAAGATTTCCAAGAATAAGTCAGGTTTTTGGAAAAGAGATGGTGGCGGATGAGCCCTTATTGGGCCAACGGCAGCGCTCATATCCCCGAAGCGGGATACTGACTTCGGTTTAAAACCGGCCCCTCGTCCTAGGGGTTTCAAAAAAATGGAACTGGCCCTCCAGGTTGGGGGTTGTGCCGTCGGGGTAACTTCCTTACCACGTAAAAAAAATTTAGTTATGAGAGAGACACAAGCCTCGGATAATGGACCCCCTCATTTAATACCACGACCCGGAACGTACACGGACTATGATATAAGAGTATGCACCTGGAATGTACGTACACTGTACACTCCTGGTGCTACTCAAAAACTTGAATCTGTCCTCACGCGGTACAAGGCAGATATTACCGCGATCCAGGAGATACGATGGATAGGATCAGGTATGCAAAAACGAAAAAATTGCGACATTTATTACAGCTGCCACAAAAGACTGCACATGTTAGGATGCGGATTCGTCGTGGGAAATCGGCTACGCTCAATGATAATTGACTTTAAGCCGATCAGCGATCGCCTGGCTGTGATCCGCATCAAGGCTACATTTCAAAACATCAGCATAATATGTGCACACGCCCCTACCGACGAAGCTGAAGACTCTATCAAGGAGGAGTTTTATGACCTCCTGGACGGAGCCTACGGAGCCTGTCCGGAGTATGATGTCAAAATCATACTCGGGGACTTCAATGCCAAAATCGGTAAGGAAAACATCTTCGGCGGATTAGTTGGAAAGCACAGCCTCCACGACACGACAACAGATAACGGCTTCCGGCTAATCGATTTTGCAGCAGCTCGTAATACGGTGATAAGTAGCACTAGGTTTCCAAGACTACGAATCCACACAGCAACCTGGCGCTCTCCAGATGGTCGAACCGCCAACCAAATCGACCACGTGCTAATAGATGCGAGGCACGCATCCAACATTCTGAATGTGCAAACGTTCAGAGGGGCAAACGTCGACTCTGACCATTTTCTTGTTGCAGCTAAGTTCAGAGCTCGACTATCCAATGAGAAGAAGCTGCAGACCGCCCAGAAAAAGAAATTCAACGTTGGAAGCCTTAGCACGTCTGGAGTAGCCAGAGTCTACAGGGAGCGCCTGAGTGAGAGACTCTCCGCTGTGCATTCACCATCCACAAACGCCAACAATCTGTGGAACCAGTATCGCGACATCATCAAAGGGGTAGCAGAGACCACCATAGGCTACCAGCCACCACCCAAAAAGAGCCCTTGGTATGATGATGAATGCGTACGCCGGAAAAAGGTGACAGAAAATGCACACTTGCAAGCGCTGCAACGCAAAACAAGGGCAGCGAGAGAAGAGTATCGAACCAGAAGAAGGGAGGAGAAGAAGATCCTGCGTAAGAAGAAAAGGGCCCACGCAGCCTCCCAGCTCAAGGATATCGAAGAGTCCCGCGATAGGAACAACATCCGGATGTTTTTCAGGAAAGCCAAGCAACTGGCAGCTGGCTTCAAGCCCGGAACGCAGGCTCTTCGAAACAGTGAAGGAAACCTAGTCACCGAAGCACAGGGAATAGTAGATGTATTTAAGCAGCATTTCCAGCAGCTACTTAATGGGCAGGTAGAGAGAGTGATAGGGCAAGAAGAGAACCCGCATCCAGTCAATGAAGAATCCATTCCCCCTCCTAGTTTTGAAGAGGTCGGCTCAGCTATCAAAAAGCTGAAGAACAACAAGGCCGCCGGTTCTGATGGTCTACCAGCAGAGCTTTTCAAACATGGTGGTGATGCTTTGGTGGGGTGCATGCACCAAGTCATCAACCAAGTGTGAGTGGATGAAGTCATGCCCGATGACTGGACTATCAGCTCTATATGCCCCATCTTCAAGAAAGGCGATCCTATGTCTTGTAAGAACTACCGAGGCATATCCCTGCTTAATGTCGCATATAAGATCCTATCCAACGTACTGTGTGAACGTCTGAAGCCCTTCTGCAGCACACTAATCGGCACGTACCAGTGTGGCTTCCGGCCCGGCAGATCGACGATCGACCAAATTTTCACACTAAGGCAAATCCTGGAAAAGACCAACGAATTTCAAGTCGAGACTCACCATCTCTTCATCGACTTTAAAGCCGCATATGATAGCATTCATCGTCTTGAGCTCTACAAGGCGATGGCCGAATTCGGGATCCCGGCTAAACTGATCCAGCTGTGCCGCGTGACGCTGGATAACACGCGGTGCAACGTGCAATTCGGCAACAGTTCCTCTGAACTATTCCAAACATGCACCGGATTTCGGCAAGGGGATGCGCTATCATGTGACGTCTTCAATCTTGTGCTGGAACAGATAGTGCGCAGGGCAGGTGTAAACACGGAAGGCACTATCTTCAACAAATCTGTCCAGTTGCTGGGATACGCAGACGACATCGACATCATCGGTCGCTCCCAGCGCGCCGTGTTAGAGGCTTTTACGGCAATTGAAGAAGAGGCGAAACGTGTTGGCCTTGAAGTGAATGAGGACAAAACCAAATACATGTTGTCAACAAACAAAGAAGCATCTGTCCACCGCCTAGGACAAAACGTCACTGTTGGCAACAGTAACTTCGAAGTGGTTAAGGAGTTTACCTACCTCGGAGTAAATATCAACTCCACGAATGACAACTTAGTGGAGATTCGACGAAGACTTACCCTAGGAAACCGCTGCTACTTCGGTTTGGCGAAACAAATGGGGTCAAAACTCCTAACTCGGAAGACGAAATGTTTGCTCTACAAAACTTTGATCCTGCTAGTTCTGCTGTATGGAGCCGAGTGCTGGACGATAAGCAGGAAAGCAGAGCAAATACTGAACACTTTCGAAAGAAAAATTCTTCGTCGGATATTCGGTCCCGTATGCGAGGAGGGCGAATGGAGGAGAAGATATAACCGCGAACTCTATGAGCTGTACCAGGATGTGGATGTAGTCCAAAAAGCCAAAACACGTCGACTACACTGGCTCGGCCACATCGAGCGAATGGACAATAATGCTCCAGCAAAGAGGATCTTCGAATCACAGCCCCCAGGTTCGAGAAGACAAGGAAGACCGAACCTCCGTTTTAAGGATCAAGCTATCGCGGATGCCAGAGCGCTTGGTCTAGATAACTGGAAGCAGCGTGCCCGGGATCGAAGAGAGTGGAAGGCTGCTGTGTCTCAGGCAGAGACTCTTCACGGGTCGGGAGCCCGTTAAGTAAGTAAGTATTGTTGGGCAGGATATTTGTAGGGACCTACTGACCCTTAGTTTCTTCATCACCATCCTATATGCTACCAGGGGTCTAGGTCTACTTCGTTGCAGAGTTGTCTGTACCTATGCGTCTGTCTTGGAGGCTATTTGCCCTGAGCGTTTTGAAATCATTGCTTTACTAGTAGCAAGGTTTACCCCTTCTGCTAGCTGTTCTACTCTTTACGTACGGACCTAACCACAGGAAGAGATTACTTTTAGCAAGAGTTGCGGCATCGATAATGCTATACGGCTCCCAAATATGAGCTGGTGCCATGAAGACGAAATCGTACAGGAAGAAAACTGATAGAGGTTACGTTGAGAGTATGCAGCGTCTTCCAAACAACTTCCTACGACGCGGCATGTATAGTGGCTGGCATGGTACCAATAGACTTTCTTGGTAAAGAAGCATAACCAAAATACCATGCAACCAGGACAATGGCAACAGCGACGAGTCGAAATGATACTGACGTACCACCAAGGACAATTCTGGAAGAAAGGCAGAAGAGATGGTATCACTCTGATAAAGGTAGGTGGACGCAGAGATTAACCCCCAACATAGACGCTTGGATTAATAGGAAGCATGGGGAGCTGAATTTCTACCTAGCACAGATGCTTACTGGCCATGGATCCTTCAGAACCTACCTGCATAGGTTTGGATACGACGTGAATCCATATTGCTCAACATGCATGGAAGCAGTGGAAGATGCGGAACACATTATGTCCATTGTCTACAATATTATGAAGAACGGCACCAGCTGGTGAATAAACTGGGTGAGAACATAACCCCAGACAGCATCACCAAACAGATGATGAGCAGACAGCAAATTTGATGCACTGTGACAAACATTATGAAGGAGCAGCGAAGGCAGGAGCGACAACAAAACGCAGCGAGGCAGGTTGCCAACGAATGAGCCGAGTACCTACGGCTATAGTCTCCCCTCGCGATGAAATGCTTGATGGCAGTGCCGCGTCGACTTTCATTGAACATTGACGAACATTGATGAACATTGACCTGTGGTGGGTATCACGCTAGATAAACAGCAACGAGACAGGACATACTAAAGATGGATGTAATAAGCAAGATGCAAATCTGATGAGAAATTGATGTTTGGCTACACGGTTGCTGTTGAGTATGAAACAGTCCTCTCCATTTCCTTATCACTTGTCCGGATCTGTCCAAAAGATGCTTGGTTCATCTGGAGGCTCTTCTCGTCGATGACTCAAGGAAGTGGCCACTGTCGACGTCGGAAAATCATGTGCTTTTTAAAGAAAAACATTTATTAAACCCCCTTCTTGTCAACCACACTGTACCTGCCTGCATCTCAGAAAACTGTGTACGAAAGATAACTACACCAACCAACCTTGTGACCTACTGCAACATTGACCAGAGAGATTCTCTGACAAATTCCTTCGGTTTTTTGCGCTCACGTTCCAAAGAAGCGCAGTAAATTCATTTACCACAGGAAATCGCAATCGATGGCTCCTTTCACCACATCCGCATCCCGTCGTCGTCAGCAACTGCATCGTTACGTGGATGGCTGGTCTCCATGAATGAAACTAAATATTGCAGTTCAAGTCAAGTATGCAAATCGAATCCAGTTATCCACCCGTTTGAACGGTTTATGTATTTGCAGGCGCACAAAGCGATAACTTTTGGAATTATAGCAATTTCCTCCTTCCTCCTTCCTCCTCCTCCTCCCCACCATCATAGCCAGGATGCTATCGAAAATCAAAAAAATGTGGCGCAGGGCATAGTTTACTTCCACTCGTGCCAGGCTTGCTTCGCTTCCTTAGGATTTCCTTCGATTTGTAGTTCTGACCTAACGAGCGGTTCTTTGTGCCAAGGACTGAAGTGTTCAGCTCACATAAAGGTAATTTATCGGAAAATGAAAATTATGCGATCACGCACTTCTAAGGACGATAATGATGGTATGTCGATGGTGGTGGTGGTGTTGGTGCTGATGATGATGCCATGCATGTAGTTGTTGTTCTTATATTATTATTTTTTTTATGTGAAATCGATCAAATCTCGTCGTCCATAGTCGCAAAGGAGCAAGGGTATTTACCCATTTACGTACATATCTGTGTGTGGGGGGTCAGGATAGAGGATGCCGGGATATATCCATATTGTTTGCACATCATATTCATCGATTTAACCGACGGACATCGTTGGAATATAGATTGAAAATTATTATTCAAGGATGTTGAATGTATCCGCACACCGTTTTGAATGGATGAATGGTTGGATGGATGCCTGGATATACGGAGCATTACTTCCGCGTTGTTTTAGTTTCTTTTGGAATCAGCATTTATTGGTGAAAAGAGAAATTCGGGATTAAACATCGTTTGCAGAAATTAAGGAGCATTTAGTGGGACAAGCAAGAGAGGCAGAAATGTAATCAAAGTTAATGACGGGTGCAAGGAATTGATAAGAAAGGAAATGGGCAATCTGTATATAAGATCTGGAAATAGTATTGGGAATAGGGAAACCATCGCTAAGGAAGAAACTGCAATAAGGCACGCCCTGTTGACTCGTTTGTGTAATGGACTATTGTTTACTTTCTAACGAGCAGTGGGAGAAGGAAACTTGAAAGTGTAAGCATTAAGCTGACCTCATTTCAATTTCCCTGAAAGTAGAGAATGAACATGCTGTGGAAAGCCAAAAGAGAAGGAAGACTGAGATGACATAAATCATCTTATCCTCATTTTAAAATTATTTTAATTTTACCAAAGGGTTTCGTCAATTTAGCAGAATAATGGTTCTAATACTATAGTATAGCAAGCCACTATAAGAACTTATGTTTGGAACATTAGACATCACGAATGGTCTCAACTAAGAGGACTCATAGCAGAGTTTCTTACATCAATGATGGTGTCATAGTATCTAAGGGAGAAGGGTTCTTTTATATGAGACTGAAATTTCAGAGCCGATGGGGTCCCATAATGATGTGTACTACGACCCATTTTATGGAAATCCATTTAACACAACTGTCCACATAATTCGGCTAATGCAATATTTGCAGTGTCCATCCTCTTCTACACTCAATTTCAGTTTTTGCTTAAGCTTTAGCAGAGACTCTTTTCCTGGTTATAGTCTCATAGAACTACTTTGGCCTACCTTGGTTGGAGGTAGAATGTCATTATCAAGGCGGGAGTTCATCAGCAGATTGACTTCATTTCATTTAAGTCCTACGTGTTGTTGATCTTAGTCAACGTTGCACCGCGTGTTTTCCAGCATCACAGCTGGATTTGGTTTACCCGGGATCCCGAATTCGGATATCGCCTTGTAGATCTGAAGACGATGAATGCTATCATATGCGGCTTTAAAGTCGATAAACAGATGGTGAGTCTTGACTTGAAATTCGTTGGTCTTTTCCAGGATCAGCTTTAGTGTGATCTCCCGGACCGGAGCCAAACTGGTATGTGCCGATTAGTGTGCTGGAGAAAGGCTTCGGAAGTACACACAGTACGTTAAATAGGATCTGTTTCGCAACTGACCAACCCTTTTCGCAATTGATTTCTCAAAAATTGTGAGGTGCTCACTTTCAAAATTGCAAATGCGTCCATGATTGCCTCTTATCGTTAAAACCGACCACAACTACAAAGAAATGCACAATGTTGTGTCAACTAAGGCTTAGAGATCTTTTAGTGATGTCTCGACTGATTTGCCTTTGTAGTACACATGTTGGGACGCAGAAAGGATGTCAATCAACCGTTCTAGCGTTTTCAGCAGAAAGGGAGATAATTCGGAGGTAATTCGGAGATCCTCTGGTTCCGCATGCGAGTTGTATTCTACTATATAGATATGAAGGTGACTTTGACCTTTGTCCAGAGTTTGGAATTGTAGTCCAGATTGAGACAACACGACATGATGACTTTCAGCAAAAGGAGCAACAATTCATTGCATCTGTTACAATAAATAAAGAACGTCTTTGATAAACTGAATGCTGGTCTATTTTACAAAATGGAATTTATACTCTACAGCTCAGTGATTCAACCTAAACGTCAAGTACTTGGGTACAGATTTACTATGACTAAAGGACGTTTTTGTTGTTATATTACTGATTATGTACCTCATTTGGGCTAGTCAGAGACTAGTAAACACTGATGTAAATAATTCGCCAACAAGTTTGTCAATGATTACTTTCATTTCACTTCAAATGTAGACAAGCCTGATAAGATTACAGCCGAATCTTGAATCAATAATCCAGTAATATGACACACAAACCACTGATTCACGGCACTTATCAGCTTTAAATGGATTTCGAAATGGAACGTTCGAAACGGTAGCAGTGTTAAGCGATAGTGCTCTGCTTCTTTATCCCCAATAAATGGAAGGCAGTCAAAGGCTTTCAATCTTATCTCTTTCCGTTGAAGAGACACGCAAAGCTACAGCTTAAATCGGTCATCAGACCAAGGTTACTTTATGGACAAAGCACACATTAGAGTTAGTGGCCAGAGTGAGCATTGCATTCTCATGGATATATAGGGTTTATGTGAGAACATCAATTTCAGGCAAAA
Source organism: Xylota sylvarum (assembly GCA_905220385.1). Lineage (NCBI taxonomy): Eukaryota > Metazoa > Arthropoda > Insecta > Diptera > Syrphidae > Xylota > Xylota sylvarum. The sequence goes on from LR999958.1 coordinate 109,304,046, forward strand.
AAAGTCAGTCAATATCGTTCGCTTACGCAATCCATTCACTAAAACGGTGCGACATCATCATTTTCGACAAAATATGGACCAAAAACAACTGCCGTTGTGAACAGAGAGGTTGTTCCACTTTTTTTTGGGTTTTCGGAGCACCAGATGCATCAGTTTTGTTTGTATACGTACGAAGACAAATGGAATAAACAATCAGAATAATTCTGTGTAAAAAATCATGATCACTCAATCTTATTCATTCAATTTCAACACCCAATCAACGAAAGCACGGCGTTGTGCGTGGTTTGGTGACTTCAATTTGTATGCCAACTTGAACTTACAAGCATGTCGGCCAAGATCTTTATGCAAAATGCAGTGCAAAGTGTTTGCAGATAGGCCCAATTCCTGTGATCGTCTCTAAATGGACACAGCTGATTTTTCAGTCACGCTTTCAGCTATGGCGACGATATTTTCAGCTGACTTTGCCGGAAGAACATGTGTTGGAGTCTTCAAATCACTAACCTGTCCGAGGCGTTCGAATTTATCGATTAAACTCTCTATAGCTGTGCGAAAAGGCGATTGATAATGACCAAAAGCAGTACGAACAGTACCGCGATATTTTCACCTTTTTTGAAGTGATTTTTCATTATTTTAATACATTCTGCGAGTATGTATTGATCCACATTTAATAACCTCTGAGTTTTGACTTATCAACAGTCATCGCAATGTGTTGGCAATTCGGTAATGACGCTAAATTTAAAATGACACCTCTTGTGCTCATCGCTTTTTATATGGAGCTTACTTTTTGATTCTCTTCAAATTACATACCTATGTACAAACAGTTTTCTTTCAACAATCGCGAACCTTGTCAGTTGAGATATAAACAATTCTCCACAAACGTTATCAAGATAAAGTTTTCTTTCCAGCACTCCGTATTCGTCAGGAAGTCGTGGCTGTAGGTTTCACCTTGTAGCTGCCTAATTATCATATAAATCCTATACATATACATGAATCTTACAAGGAATATTGATTTTCAAGTTGAATGTTGATAGTTCAGCAGTGGCGTAAAATTCAAAATGACAACTTTTGTTGGATGACCCTTTAGTTAGTCTAGAAAGACCATCGAAAAGATCAAAATTTAGAGCCGATAAATGTGTTATTAAGAAGGATCCTCTACCTAATCCTGAACCTCTCACTGACATTGATTTGCTGATCGAAAATGCGGGTTTGATTATCTTTCATGAAAGATGAAGGTTAGGGTCAAGGTTACAATACAAAAGCTGGGATCCTACAGGGATAGTTCCATAGTAGAAGATAGTGTTTCTTAAGGATATGGACTTTCGGCCACCAACAGGCATGTGGATATCCACTGTATCAACCTGGGCTCTAGTCCTCCGATTTTGCTTAACATCTTACCAGCTTTTACGGCTCTAGAATTGCGAATATAAAAAACTTATGGCCAGAGCTCAGGTCGACATTCGATGAGGGTACTAGAAGGACTGAAAGAGATCTGTCTAAGTACCTTTTTGCACTGAACAAACGTGACTTCAGAATAATATTAGGACTCGTCCTGGGTTGGGTCTATGTGAAAGCTGCATTGAGGAAAACGGGGCGAAATAGCTTTACAAAATGTCTGTGAGTGCCCATCCTCGGCCTGAATTTCTATGGCTACTTCAGAGAAACATTTCCTCGTATAAAGGCAGGTTTAAAACCTACAATGGGTTTTCAGGCTCAAATATGTGAACTACTGCTGGCCTTGAGAGTTAAATTGGTTGTGATCGATGGGGATCCGTCTTTTTTTGTTGAATTCAACTTTCAATCTTAAGTACTATTCTCCTGTGTTTCCTTTTACAATCAATATCCAGGAATAAGGCGCTGAATGCGGGAAAAATCGATTTGTTGGATTCATTGTGTAACACCCCATTAATCTTCTATATACCTTCCTCTTGCCGGTTATATCTAAAACCCAACGGAACTAAAAACCCAATATGATTCATGTAACAGGTATTCACTGAAATATAATCACCCAAACAGTAGTAGTTAAATTGATGAACTTTTATTCAACAAATGGGGTATTTCCCACACTCGATGCATAACCAAAAAACCAATTCGAGCCAAACCCCTTTTTGATGGATTTCCAATCACCGCCATTCAATCGACATATTACATACATTTCATTGAAAACACGCACAAAGGACATCAAGAACAGACGACACCCGCATCCAACCCCCATTCGCTTAATCATGTGGTTGTAACAAAAACAGACTGCGATGAGTCCTTCAATAGTAATTCACAAAATGCTCCATCGCATGGTCAATTAGTGCCTTTGACCGACGAATAAAATCGCCCAACGGGAAAAACTTTAAACGTTTCGCTTCGATTAATTTTCAGTTCGGATATACTGCTTTGTGGCCAAATCAATCACTGCAATTGCCCAACCTTCGCGTTCGTGTTGTCGTCGTCGTTGTCACAGAAATACAGAAATGTGGATGATCCCCTTCATCCCTTCCCCCCACACACATATATACTACGTATACTACGTTTACATATGCAGCATCATCCAACAACTCGCTCACAGATATGTGAGTGAAATCGGATGTCGATAAATGGATCAGGAACTCCCTACGGCAAGAGAAGAGTAACGAGAAAAAAAAAACCCTCCCGCTCCTGAAATTAATTGAAAAATTGCAAGGAATTGGCATCCTGACGGCTAGTAAAGCACACAAAAACTCATTCATGGCATATATCCGTCTATCTCTAATGGAGAGAAATTTGTACATATACACACAGATAGTCCTGCAGACAATGACCCAATCAATCAATCAGGTACATACTCTTTTTCGGGCAAAGGGACTGCGATTGTTGGTGAAAGGATGTTTCTCGAACAAGCCCATTGTTTGTCATAAGCCCCAGAATCAGGGATACCTATACGGATACGCTTTCACACAAACTTTTGATTAAACAAATTCCCTACAAAAAAAAAAGGATACAAAGTCTCTGTACACACCTACGGTCGGGACATGGTGTGTGTTGCTTTTATGAATTCTCTTTCATCTTTTACGCTAGCTCTTTCGACACTTTCAAACAAAAGAGAAAAACTAAATCCTTTTGTTTTAATTTTCGTCCTTTTTTTTTTTTTTTTTGCTCTGTTAGTGATGTGTTGCAGCAAAGGCGCATTAAGGAAGTTCCTCTCATCCGCACTGCAAGTCTGACGGTCGTAGAGTTTTTTTTTCTTTGATTTGGTTGCGTAATGCTTTGTTGTTCTAAGGATATTTTGTATTTTTTTGTTTTTTAAAGAGAAAAAGCCGAAAAGGAAAAAAATCCCAGAATAAGTAGGTTACAAAAGGGGTGAAGTGAAAGGAACAATGGCACAGCTCTGACTTTGAATGAGTTGCATTTGAATTTCAGAACAACAATGTGGCAAAGGCGTTATGATAAAAAACAAAAGTGATATTCACTTAATTGAAAGAGGACGCTCGAGAGTGGTACACATATGTATGCACCCGACAAAAGGCAGCTTTAATCTTATGCATTCTATGGAGTGCTATTTGTTTTTGGTTCTTGGAACGTGTGAATGGATATATTTTTAATCGCAGCTATTGAATTGAAGATAAATATCCTTTTGTTTTCAATTTTCAATACTTTTCAAGGAAATTCTTTTGATGGCCAGTGGGTTGCTTTGTATACTAGTTGAGGATTTTTAAACAAAATTCTAGTATTCTCGACAAAAGGACACGCGTTGTTAGTTCAGGAAGCCAGAAGAAGAAATGTGGCTTCTGCACTTTTCCTTAAGTCGTGTGCCTCCCTATAGGTCTTGTGGCATCTACCATCTATGTATAAGCGACATCGTGGTTTGTCTTCTGGGGTTTGTTTGCCACGTTTATTCAACGTTCAGTCAACACAGTGCGTTAATTTAAGTTAATAAGTGCCATAAACAGAATAAAAAATGCTCCATTTGTCTTATTGTAGTCTACTTCTTCGACAACCTCGGCGAACTAGCAAACACAAATATCAGTCGCCTCCAGCGCTTTATAAAAAGATTCGGCTCTTTCGGGGATCATACATATATCGCAGTCGTATCAAAGTGGGGTTATCTATGAATGGTTTCAAGAAATCTACGTCCCTGTCTCTAAACTTCAGAAGTATTTAATTTTAAACAAGATTGGTGGTAAGATAACTTTGTCTTGCGGTCTGTTTGTTGAAGCGTCATCTAGAGGGCCTTATTTCGGCCACTGAGCCTTATTGTGCTCAAAAAGTCTTACTCATCTTCGTCTTAATTTAGCTGTTAACCCTGAACAGTGACTCAGTGTAATGAGTCCACTGATATCCATAGATCTGGATAATGACAAAATAACTGTGATTAGTTGTATAGATAAAATACCCTAGTAGAAATAAAATATCTAAGTAGACATCAGCATACCTACCAGACTGGTAGATCCGATGAACTTGTTCTTCACGACTTTACCATTGCTTCAAAACTACCATTGATCCCGCCATAAATTATGGTTTAGATGAAAGCATGATGGTACTTAAATTTAAAAGACATGTGTACCACTGTCGACTCACTACTCATTCATGTCCAGAGGTTGAGTTATGTGCTTTGTTTCGGGTATTCAAGTACAGTTTCCTTGTGAGTGCTTCGAATAAACTAATCTTTAATTAAACTGAGGAGAAAGGAGACCAACCTTTCAGTTTACCATACGTTCAAACGAAACCAAAAAGTCACGAACGACGCATTCGTTCATTTTATTTCCACTACCCTCCTCCATCTAAGAGAGAGAAATCTTAACAAACTTTTTAATTATCCGTCAAATCTAATATCAATTCTCTCTGGGGTTATATATTCCCCTAACTTGATATCGAAAAGAGGAAAATTTCTAAAATGGCAATAAACGATAAAAACAGCTGGTCCCACACTCACGCAAGTAGTATCTTATGTGATTTCCATAAAATTAATGCATATTCCTTCCAAATAGGCTCCCCAGGGACGCATAAAAGGCTCTGGAAAAGCACACACCAACGTAAGGTGTCACAAAAAAATCGCTCATTTACTTTCTCCACAAAAAGGAAAAAGAACGCAAAAAAAAAACAGGATATGGTTCTTTTTAATGTGTTTCCCTATCGATCTTCAATTTAATTCTGAATTATGGCTTTTAAAAGAAGTAATTCCCGAGGAAACATAATAAAGGTGGGTATACATTAAAAAAAAAAAAAAAAAAACAAAAGTAAAAGTTTCCGCTCATTGTGCTGCGGGCTTTAAGATTGAACGACTGAATCCATTTGACATTTAGGTTAACCCTAGATGACAGTGGTAGTGGGATATTTGAAGTTTTAAACGGATAATACGGATAAGGAATTGCTTAGGGATCTTTTCGGAAGGGTAGGGTTGGACTAGATTATTATTATATCTTCTCGGAAACTTAGAGACTTAAAATCGCTTTTTTTTTCAACAAGACTAGCAGACAAGAAGTAACGATTCATTACTGCTAAAATGTTTGATAATTATGGCGCAAATTTGACAGAGACTCTTGGCAAATTTTATCCAATTTTTAGGGTACAATTGTCGCAGGACATTTGACAGAACATTCCCATCTAGGAAGTTGAAGTGGTGAATATGAGTAACATTTCGTGATCTGTCCTGGTTAGATTAGGTTCGCGCGCCACCACAAGATTTTAAAAAACCTTGCATTTGCCTTAGAATTAGTTAAAGCCTGTCATAGAGAGATGAATGTATGTATCTGACGTTTTGCCAGCTCACATAATTTGTTAAAAGAAAAGCCAATAGGTAACGCTCCCTATTAAGAGTGACAGGTGGATATAAACAGAGAAGATACAACTTCTACAAAAAGTCTGCGAGATTTGTCAAGTAACATGTAACTTGATGCCCTTTCACATCTAAGCTTGGCCTCTTTACTTGCGTTGTACTTAAGTAATTGTCAGCCGTCAGCCCTTGAGTTCTTCTTGCGGTGTCAGCAAGTACAGATGAAGTTTAAATTTAACCATCAGACATCTCGTTTTTTTTATGTTCTTCATCATTTAGGACTAAAATCCTTTAAAGTTATAAACCCAGGAATGGATGGAAAGGAAAGGGTATAGAGGGAAGTTAAAGGTTGTTAGGAAAAGGAAAGAGTTAGGTGACGATGCGTGTTGACTTTACATCTTTGTAAATCATAATTTGTTAGAAATATTGACAAGGACAAGTCATTCCACAAACGTGTTGAGTGGCTGAAGAACGAGCTTCTGAATTTAAATGTGCGACCGAAAATAGGTTACAAAAGATAGGGGTGGACGGAAGAGGCCGTTTGTGTAGTACGACCAGGCGGGACACAACTATAGATTTCATCCGAACAAATGTGGTGGAAATATCGGTACAGGACCGATAAGCATCCGACATTCAGACGATGCTCCAGTATAGGAATTTGGTTGCAAATTGATAGGTCACCGATCAATCTACATGCCTTACGCTGGATACGATCTAATAAACTGAGACAAAAGTTAAGGGAGCTCCCACCAAAAAACTGTAAGTTGTACTCGAGTTTAGGACGAATGGAAGCTTTATAGATAGTAGCCAAGTCTGCGGGACTGAAAAAACGTTTACACGTTACGTACGTTTGATGATTCCAGCGAAGGTCTGGGGTAACTTGCATGCATTAGATTCCTCAATATCAGCTCCATTCATTTTTAGTTTAGTTACATTAATATCCCTCTTCAGAGTCAGGAGACAGCACTGGATTTTTGACAAATTGAACTCAACTCGGTTTTTTGAACCCCAGTTGTTGATTGCATCAATATCGGAGTTGAGCTCCGTAAACCCATGAATCTGCATAGGTTGGGGTCTCAGTCGTGGAGTCGCCAAAGAATAAGCGAAATCAAAAGTACGGTCAGCCGCAAAGGAATGGATTGTATTAGAGAAGAAAGTCGAAGTGAGGACTGAGCCCTGGGGTACACCAGCGTTGGTTGAGAATGAGGTAGAAGTACCTATATCCGTCCAATACAACTGGTATTGATCGATTACTCGAAAAAAAATTGCAATCCATGATGAGAATATGCTACCGACATTGTAAGCTGGGATTTTGTTTAAGACCAGGTGCCAGGCTCTGTCGAAATCTTTAGAGATATCAAGGGCAACTACTCGGCATTCACTGTGATGGTGAATATTTTGGTTCCATTTTTCTGTTAGGTAAACCATAAGGTTGTGTTGTAGTTTGTTGGTTAATCAATGGATAGCAACTTAACAATGAAAAAAAAATTTTTGGCGCGACAGGTCCGAACGGCAGTTTTTTGTTTTGAGAAGCTTATTTTTTTTCATGACAGTTTTACTCTCGGATGTTTGTCAGACGCTCGCGAGAGGTGGGGCCGTGAAAGAGATTTTAGGTGTTGTTTGGGGATTGAACCTGGAACCCCTCGCTCTGTAGTCCAACGCACTAACCACTTGAGCCACGGCGCCCACTTAAACTTAACAATAACCTGTTTCATTTTATTCGTCTGAAAAATATTTCACGTAAAACTAGAATGGTTGTGAGAAACTAAGTCCAGGAATCCGTACGAATCTGTGGCGTGTTTTTTTGTAAATAGCTAATTCTTCTAAAGTGATTCCCAAATATTTATCTTTATCTATGGACAGCATGGTTTACCCACAAAAACACTGTTTTATATCCATTTGTAAGGATTTGTTTGCCTTAAATCTCTAGTATGGTTGGGCACTTAACTGAACCTGCTGTAAAAACTTACTAATAAACCTTTGGTAATCGTTCTGGCCACTTTTTAGATCAAATGGTTAAGTAGAACACTCTTTCTCTAAGTAATTATAATTTTAGTAACTTCGTACCCATCAGCAATTCTATCGATGACTAAATTCTTTCTATGAACCAGGTCGCAGCTTAAATTATGTCCTTCAAGGCCTCACAGATAGATTGGAATAATCTTTGTTTCCCCGATCAATAGGTGTCACAGTTCCTTAGTTTATTACAAATTTGGCCTTGAATTTTGGTTCTCCTACTTTTGAGGTCCGCTTTATAGAACAAAGACATTAAAATATCCTCTTCAAGTTTATGCACAATTGTCGACCTTGTCTACTGACAACGTTAGCTTTACACTTTGATCTATTTTGCTCACAATTTATTGTTTGTACTAAGTTTACTATTAGGTTGTCCCTTAGTTTTTCAAATAGTCTACTTTTATTATATACTTATAATGTAGGGCAGAGATTGGAGATTAGGGCACTCGCATAGCCAATGTTTGCTTTCTACTTCGTCCATATCCTGACAGTTCTTGCACTAGTTAGGCTGTACCCACCTTCTCTGTTATCCTTTCGTCCCTTCTATATATCTTTCTAAGTTCAATAACTCAGCAGAGAGTACCGTACAGACACTACGTGAAAACTGCAGACGATATATTCATACAGCCATGGAACGCGCTAGAGTATTATATAGGGACTGGTAGCACAGAAGAAATCTGGAGGGAAGTTATTCAGATTTGCTTATTGAAGATCCTTCAAATTCTTCAAGACTTCGTAAAATCTTCTTCGCAAGCTCGACCATCCACATCTTCTTAAAGAGTGTAGATGGCTCCCCCAGTAACACTTTCTTCATTGGTTGTACCGAACTTGTATCCTTACCATCATTTAATACTGCCGCACCACTATCAATAGGTGAGCTCAAACCTCTCAAGTCGGCGGTGGCCTGATGGGGGATAATTCCTGCTAAAATTTTGATGACCTCTGACATTATCCCCATATTGGGCAATAGCTATTTTAAGTTTATCCATATACCTAACTTTTGGGCAAACTTGAAGGCAGTTTTCATACCCGAAGTAGGAAAAACTCCCATGCACATATGTACATTCGAACGACTTTAGGCCAAAACCTATAATAGTTAGCTTTTAAAACCCTGGAAGGACTTATTGATACCGAACTCCCAACCTAGCCATGGTGTCCAACATACTACCCCAGCATACTTACTGTAAGCATAAAACAGTAGAAACAATTCTAAGCTAGCTGTCATGCTTCAACGAAATATTACTAGGGCATCGTTGGTAGGTTGATTGTAGATGTTGATTGAACCCGTACTGTAAATGTAAATACTATAGCTGCCTTCTTAGATATTTACGGAACCTTCTATAACGTTGCACCAGATGTTACTAGTGGACTAACTAACTATAAGATGTAGCCTTTGGTTGGTACATTGATCTTAAAAAGGTTTTAGTTCCAAGGTTTGTCAGTAGAGGGACACCATAAGGCGGTATTGTGATCGCCTTTCTTTTAAATCTAGTGTCTACTTTTGCACCAGATCTCAAATATTACAGGAAACTCCAGTCCTCATATATGTAGGAATTCTGCAGGAAAAAAGAATCTAGCTAAGGACTCAATAAAAGAGATCATTGTCTCAGGAACCTCCATCGCTCCAACTGGTTCTCAGCTAAGGGTACGGTTTCCAAAGTTTTGTGGTATCACTATGCATCTCCAACATCTACAAAAACTCTACGCTCAAGCCTATTACTAAATGGATTGGTATCTTTTTGCTTTCAGATAAGCAAGCAAGGTTCGAAGATATCAGCTTCGGAGGAGAGTTTAAGAGAAACTCCTTTGAGAGTACGAATTTGTCCAGATTTCGTCTCTTAGTGAACACAACCACTTCGGATTTTGGTAGATTTAGTGTCGGACCGTTTCTTTGGAAGCAGATTTTATAAGATTTCCGGCAGAAGATACGAGCTTTTTACAGAGGAAGGATCGTCAGAATATCGAGACGAAAGAGAAAATTGTTTTCTCAATATCAGCCTGCCTTAGAGTACCTTTTACTGACGTCGGGCCCAACATCTTGGCAACACGATTTGAAGGATTTTCTCCTACCCGTAACTTTAGGGTTTCTGAAAAGTTTAGCCTAACCCCTTAAAGTTGACAGTGAAATTCTGATTGTATTCCGAAAAGGAGGGTAGCACCTAAAGACAAATCGATAACAAGGATTCATGAGGATATAACTTTGGACAACTACACGTTCCCAAGAAACTTAAATAAAAACAAAACCATTAAATGGGAAACTCCCACTCGATGAAAGGAAAATTCATAAAAAAAAACAATATCCTTCACACGGAACCTCAATAGTTTGCTTCAAAATAATTTTGTAGTGCGGCCGGGTGCCCGCACGTGTATACAATATTTGCACAGTCATACCGCATGTGTGGCCCCATATTAAACCAAGCAAAACAATCGTCCAACATCCTGGCCGGATGTGGGTTTTCCTGCAAATAGAGTATCTCGACTGCCTCACCAATGAAGACAAACTATCGTCACGTCACCAGATAATGTGGCAAACCATCACTGAATCTATTTGAAGTGCCAGGACAATAGAAAAAGAATGGGACTGCATTTGCTGGCCGGATGCAAGACAAAAAAAAAAACAAAAAAACATAAAACGTATCAACTCAAGGCACTTGTTGAACTCCAGTGTTTTGCCAGGAATGCACAGAGCCGCCACTAAACGAAGCTTAGTTGCCATATACCGTTGTGCATATAAAATCCCATTTGTGCAGGCTTTTTCCCCTCGACATCAGTGTTAGCTCTAACTGAAGAGACAAACAAAAAAAAAAAAAAAAGCGAAAAAAATGCATGAACTCTGTGAAAAGTCCTTAATTTTTAATTAATTCCAATTCACGAACGCATGGGGGTATAAAACGCAGGCAAACGATTGCACTTTTTATTATCTCGTCCTCGTCCTCATCGTCGGGCCCTGCTCTGCCGCCTCTCTATGGTGTAATTGCTAATGCAAACGATTATGCAATAATCGTCAATGAAATGATTTCAAAGAGTAGAGTGTATGTGTGAGGATGTGTGTGCTTCGTCCTGTTGCAATTTTCTAGCTTTTGCTACTATAGTAGAGATGCCTACCGGTATTAATGGATGACGCCTGGATGCAAACGATTTAATAATGTTGGCTCAAGTGCTGCCTGACAGGTGCATAGTGGCAGTACACATACACAGTCAGGCACGACAGAGTGCCTCGTTTTCGAGCGACTCCTAGAGAGAGAGAGATTAATTTATCTGAGACTTGAAATGAAATTGTGCGCCACTGGTGATGATTTGTTTGTCCATTCATTGGAATGGATAGAAGGCAGAATGGTACGAGTTAATTGCTATTGTATGGAACATGTTTGTTTGTTGTGACTTTGTGACAAGTTGACAATGATCCATTGTGATTGGTGGTATTTTCTATTTTAAATCTTGATTTATGAAGGAGAACATAAAGGCTGACATTCTACAAACAAAAGGGTAACGAATGTGTTAGAAAGGGGTACATGTACAAGTAAAAACGTTTAAATGAATCTTTATTATTAGTTTCAAGCTTAAGGATACAAGATTGTGAACATGTTAATGACAGTCACAGACACAGACAGACAGTTGGTTTCGTTTTAAATTACATGTTATTTTGACACTGACAGTTTTTTGGGGGCGTAAAAAAGTGACAGAAACGCAGTGTCATATCTTTGCAGTACGAAATGAATCGATCGGGAAATATTGAAAGCAGTTGTCGAAACAGGGAGAATTTTGAAAATAAATTTCGGTCGAAGTAATGCACGTGAAGAAAGTTCCTGAGATTGACTTGTTAAGTGATGACAGAAGGTGAGACTCAACCATAAATAGAAGAATGCAAATGGAAGCTAATGTCAAAATTCTACGTTAAGTTTCCTTCAGTGCTGTCAATTGCACAAGTTACCCATAATAGACGTATGTGAACGGAGAGGATTGTCATAGTCAAGAGAGAGTTTTGCCTGTCAATAGTAGCGAATGGATTCGCTCGTTTCGGAAGTGAGCAAAAGTGAACCAAAACTTGACGATTCTGAGCAAGAAGCTATTATGGTTGTAGAATACAAATTTCTTGCATTCTTATAGATACGTACGATGACGTCTGAAACCATTCGAGTATTGTGGTTGAGCCTTTATCCTTGTGTTTGGAAATGAACATGCACGATTTCTGGTTCCAGCAAGATAGTGCTACGTGCCACTTAAGTCACCGTTCAGTAATCGTGTAATAAGTCTAGCGGAGTCTTTGGGGATATCGATTGATTGGCAGTATTCTATCCACCATCATTTCTTGGCCACTCTAATAGTTTTTTTTTTCGCAGAAAGCTATTTCGAAAGTCTTAACTTTTTTGTTTAGTTAGAGGTTATTTTCTGGTTGGAAGTTCTACTTTGTATGTATATCTTATGTCAACCATGGGCAATATCAGGGCTAAGATGATCAGAATGTTTTTCAGCACCCTCTTTGGTCTCTTGAGGTCCTCTTCTACTTAGTTTAGTTCAGGGTCTCTAAGGGTAGAAATGCTGGTATCCATGCACTCTACATACTCTAGTTAGTTCAAAGGACTGATGCGCAGTTTTTTGACTGGATTGAAAAATTGTGCCACTGCCATTGGATTGTGTGCTTCTGTTTAAGTTTGATGTTACCAAAGTCGGAGGGTGATGGTGCTCATGATTTATGTCACTTCTCATGTCTCATTTCACTTCCTTAACTCATTCTTGAAAAAACAATTATATGTCGCAGCAAATGTCAAGTGTCAAGTGTCTGTCAAAAGTATGTAGTATAAGCTAAAACACATAGCGGACTATCAGGCAATTGTAAATACATACAGATATGATAACTTAGAGATGAATGAGGGTGGATCAAAATATCAACATCGCCGTTTTGGACAATACTTTCCAACAGATAGATACAATTTTTTGACAGAAGAACAATATTGGATGAGTACTGAGATTCACCCAATCAAACTTTGATTTTCTACTCAAAAACAAAACCGAAACCATTTAACATTAATTTTTGAAAACGTTCAAAAACTTCTATACACAATAAATACATCCTTACTACACACCTCGTAGGTATATTGAAAATTAAACTTGAAAGTTAAAATTTTTCCACTTTTTGAACATTGTTTTAAGCCACCTGTTGAAGACTACAGTCCAGCCAGCACTCTATTAACTTTTCCCCTTTTATATATCGAAGAGCACTTTGAACTTTAAATTAAAAATCGTCCGAGTCAAGAGTAAAACAAACAACTTATATACTTGAGCTGTTGGAAATAAGGATATCATAAATTTAAAACACTATGCACCCGAAATTATAGTGTTTCGACGCTGGAACTTGAGAAGTAATTGACTTTAATGTTTTTTTATTGCAAGTTAATTTAGGGGAGGGTTCAAAAAAGCACCAGCACTTTCGCACTTTAATGCCAAGGGAATTGAATTGAATCCACCCGAAGCTACGAAGGGGTTGTCTCATAAAAATTTAAAGACTTGGCTAGTGAGTAGTGACGTAGTTTAGTTTAATTGATTTTTTTAATAAAGACTTGGCTTTAGTTGTCGGTTGTTAGAAAATTTATGTAGATATTGTAGTTTTAGGCCCTAAGCCAGAGAAATTGGAAGGTTTGACGGAAAAACCATTTGATTTTCGTGTAACTTGTAACAACACCTCAGCAGAAGTAAAACGAAGAATAAGTCTTGCCATTCGCTGTTTCTTCGGCTCCACTAGGCAATGAGCAGTAAAGGACTATCCCGTACAAGTAAGGAAATACTATATAAAACCTGATCATCCCCAGTCTTACTATATGGGGATCAAAATATTCTCAATCGTTTCGATAAAAAAATTTTTCGTAAAATATCCGGTCTCATCTGCGTTGACGGGCTACGAAAGACGCCATTCAACAGCAAGCTACGTAGCCAAGTCAATTTGTCATCTGTGATGGCTGGGACACGTAGACCGAATGAGCACCAGAGCTCCGGATCGCAGAGTCTTCAAATCTGCAGTAAAAGCGCGCAAAAGTATAGATCTGAATCAACTTAGAGTATGGAACTGCAAACAGTTAGCTAAGGGCCGAGGTAACTGGAGAGGCTTATTGGTTGAGGCACAGATTCACCCCGAAGTGTAGGGTTACCAAAGTCAATCCAATCTCTAGTACTCGAAACTCAATTCATTCTTTTGCGGATGGCCAGACTCTTGATTGTACTTATTCTCTATTGTAACCCTTATTTTGGCCCAAGTTTTTGAAAATAAATAAAAAATACTTACTAATTATCCACAATGAGAGCTGCAGAAGAATTATTGTGGAATGCATTCCTTGAAGTTATACTAAGAATTCAAGTAGATTTACAACAAATGCTCAATGACTTCAACTTAAAAAAAAAATAAATTACAACTGAGTCATGATTGCAATCATTTTTCAAAAGTAATGCAATCTTTGTAATTGTTCTGCATTCAGTGAAGTCACCTTAAAGGTATTAAGCATTCACCGAATGCATTCAATCCATTGAAGTCATTTGAAGTTACTGAATGTATTCAATTTGTTGAAGTCATTTGAAGCTTTGAAATCCTTGAAGTCAGTGAATGCATTCAACTTGTTGAAGTCATTTGAAGTTTTTCAGAGCCTTCAAAAGAATTGTATTCAAAAGTGATTGCATTCTACAGCTCTGTCCACAATATACTCCTAGATGCAAAGGAATTGAATAGGATGGACTAAGAGTCGTAAAACTTAAGCCTTAAACGTTGCAAGTATAGTGCACTGATATGGCCTTTGTCAAGAATTTCCCTAAGATTACCGTCAAGCTAGAGTGTCGTTCTCTGACCACCGCTTTATAAAGTTCGGTATTGACTTTACAATTCCCACAAAATCTGTTTTTAGGAACCCAATAAGAACGGATTGGTATATGTATAATACGAAGTTAAAAGTAATCTTCACAGTTTTGCTTTAGTCCAACCACATTCTGAAATAAGTAAGCTTGGACGTGAAGGTAGGAACCTTTTAAATTAACCAAAGCGCTCTAGGGATCCACTTGAGTGCTTTCAACATTGTCAAAATAGAAGCTATATCTGATATACTTCTTAACTTAAAGGTTGAAAACTACCATTGCTGGAGTGAGCAAATGGTTAAAAGCAGGCTTATCGATGCTGAGCTGGGGTACTGTGTAACCAGAAGGCCGGTTTACAGGCGTATCCCTAATTGGAAGGCTTCGATTGCCCTCTATTCACACAGGAAGGCCTTAGGCCCAAATTGGGGACTTCAGCACCGGATTGTTGACTGGATATGCATACGTGGCAGTCGTCAGAATCATCCTTATGTATGGAGTACTAGTCTGCTGGACGACAAAAGACGACAAGAAGAAAAGCAGCATTGTAAAGGTTCAAAGTTTATCCTGTACAACGGCCACTCCTAGAACCAATCCTACAACTGCACTAGAAATTATGCTACATCTTCTTCCTGTTGATATCTTTGGAAAACTGATGGCGGTTAAAGCAGCAAATTCTTGCAACTGGCTCGTGGAACGGCCATAACACTATCTCTAGTAATTCGGACTACATTCTCCCCAATCTGGACTATAACGTCAAGTATAAAACCAGGATTCCTAGCAGAAGTGCTTGGGAATAAGGAGAAATTTTAAACACATCTGTAACAGAGATTTACACAGATGGATCCAAGACAGCGTCTGGAAAAGGTGCGGGAGTTTAATCCAGTGCATTGGATATTTATATCCCCACTTGACTGCAGGACCACTGTGGTGTATTTCAAGCAGAAGTCACAGCAGTCCGTGAAGCCACGATCTGGCTTTCGATTAACTCGATAGAGTGCAGCGCTATTGTTTTCTATATAGATAGTCAAGCTTCTATAAAAGCCTTGGAATAACCAACAATTCGATCCAAGTTGGTAAAGCAATGCTGCAAATCTCAATGCGATCGCTATGAGGTGCGACGTATCCATGTGCTGAATTCCAGACCACAGGGATATTTCAAAGAATTGCAAGGCGGATGAGCTGGATAAGGAGGGCCCAGATCGGAACCTTTCTGACAATAGGGGGAACCGTCAGCACCTATTAAATCAATAAAATTCCAATAAGATACCGCATCCCTAAGAATGGCAAACAGTGGAACAATATCAGCACTTGTCTCATCTAAACAAATCTGGTCACAGCTGGATTGTGGGAAAACCAGAAGACTTATTTCCGTCAATACGATAAATCTAAGAAAGATGGATGGGGCCCTCACAGGGCACTGTCTGAAGATTTGGTGCTCTCTGAACCATTCTGTGGAATAGGGGATCAGACTCTCAAAAAAGAATTCAGGAAACAAGAAAGGAAAAATACTGCAAGAACCTGGAATAACGCTCAGGGCATGAGGCGAGCCAAGAAACCGAAAAAGATTCGAAGCATGTATCAGCATGAGCAAGAATAACCTTCGTAACCTAAAGGGCCATTGTAAACCCAAGGAGCACCTAAGGAAGCTAGGTATAACTGAAGAAGGTCTCTTCTGATTCTGTGATCAGTCCAGAGAAATCCCAGAACATGTGCTGAGAACGTATGGGCTGAAATATTTGGGCAAGTACAAATTATCAGATGAGAAAATTTTTGAGCAAAAATTGCAAACCGTCATTAGAGCCAACTCTCATCCTTAAATTCTTAAATTGGATTAAAGAGAATGCTCTGGGACAGATTTCTTCCGTCAAGTCGTAGTAAAGTAAGCCTCAAAATGATTCCGAAAGGAGTCCTAATATGAGAGGAACTCTAATGAGGACATGTACCTCTCAAAGGTGTTAGGTGGGGCACAATAGACCAAAAGGTCGCAGTGAAACATACCCCTTCTTCAAATAATAATAATACACCGATACTGGTTGCCTTGCATTGTGTCCCGCTAGAAAGTTTCTAGTTTTAGCGATCTAGCTAAACTAGACTTAGGCAAAATAAAAATCTTCATAAACCTTACTTTTTTTCCATGGGTTTACACCGACACTGGTTGCCCTGCCTCGTGTCGCATTGGGAAGTCTCCATGTAGGTCTCCGGTGCTAGTAATCCGGTTTTTCCATAGTGGTATCACAATAGACCTTCTTTTTGGTCTAAGTGTGTATCTGCTGAGCGAAGACAACCTAACCACACATCATATCGAACGATTTCGATTCGATACCATCTCCTAACCACTTTTGCTTAGGGCGAATGGTTCTTCTACCTTATGGAGTGACTGGATACCAATGGTTGTCATATTTTGTTGCTGATGGCTACTAAAACAACGGTGGTGAGAGTATACACCCCTGACGTACTCTACTTTGGGTTCGGCATTTCTCTGTCCGTCTTCTTATATTTTTCAAGTGCTTGATGCACTTGCTCTTGAGTAAAACAGGATCGATTTCTGTGTCAAACACAGTTTGGTGTGGAAAAATTGAGAAAAGGTTCTTCTCATGTTTTCGTGGTTATAAAGCAATAACAATTCTTTTCAACTATCAAACTTTATTCTACTATTATACTAAAATATACATATGTGCTTTTTTTCCAGTGATACATCGATATCAACGCGAGTGGATATGTTAACGCCAGCTATTGAAGTTTACAAACCGCCCCTCTGACATAAGGACGACACGGTGGAGAGCAATTTAGGTAATCCATCGACTAGTAGTGATTTCTAGCATAAGCTAAACCAATCTGAGCTTAAGGATAATCTATTTGTTCTTCCATCATAGTGTCAATCAAAAACAAACAAAACAAAATAACAATTAATAGTTAATATTGAAATTGTACCCACTAATAGTTGTAACGTAAATAACAAAAATCATAGAAAACAAAAATTCTTAACAAATACCTAACATTTAAGGAAATCTACTAAACAAAACCAAATATCCATAAAAAAAAACAAAATCCCAACCAAAAAAATAACTCTATAAACATTCTGAAATATAAAACATAATTAGTTACCGCTTAAACAAATTCTCTCAAATTTAACAAAATTTGTTCAATTTCATCGACGGGAAATTCAAAAAAAAAAAACATAAGAAATAGAAAAATAGTTGCTAGTAGAACAAACCATTAAAAAAATCGCGCATATATTCATAACAAATTGTATAAAAAATAAAATAAAATAAATAAAAAAAAAACACAATTTTTTGTACCGCTAAGAAACGAAGTACGATAAATAAAAAAAAAAAAAAATACCCTTAAATATAATCTAAATATTATAACAACTAAATAAAGTAAACAAACAAATCACATTAACTAATAATTTAGTATCGATCCATCCTTCGCTAGTATTTTCGGCACTAACACCACACCCACCCACATGATACCCGTGATTTTAAAATGTTGCACTTTTTGTTAAAAATAAATTAATAAAAAAAAAAAAATATAATAAATCTTTAGAAAATTTATGTTTTCAAAATTTTGTGTACAAAACAACAAAAAAAAAAACACAACAAAACACTCAACCACATACATACATATATATATATATATATAAAGAAAAACATAAAATTAATTAATTATTAATATGAATATGATATATATATTTTTGGACTGTGATCATTTAAAATATGCAACACAAAAGCAATTCGAATATTGTTTTAAAATACAAATTAAACAAAAAAAAAAAAAAAAAGAAAAACATATATATATATATAAATATAAATTTATAATAAAAAAAAATGAATCTCATTACAAGCAGATATAATAAGTTAATAAGTTTTTAATTGTGAATTGAATGTAAAATAAGAAGAGAGTAAGAATATATGTATAACTCACACAGAAAGTTGTACGAAAGAGACATGAAAGTAATATTGACTATGTGACACTCAGACATATATACATATATATATATATATTAGGGATAGGCATTTATCAACTGGAAGGATTAATATTACTTATATACATACATACATTTATAGAGAGCAATCCCTTCTTATTTTTCGTTGCATTGACATACCTCAGTTAAAAAAAATCGTTTCGTTTTTATTTATTTTTTCATTTAATTAATGAAACATTTATATTAGCTGTGATTTTGATAAAAAAGAAATTAAAAAAAAAAATAATATTATTATATAATATAGGTAATTATTACAAGGAAAATACAATAATATAAACAAAAAAAAAAATTGTTACGCAATGAAATTGAGATTTGTTTTTGTTTTTTATTAATTGTTATCGAAAATCGTATATAAAAAATATGATAGTTGCAAAATGCTGTTTTCCTTTATGTTATACATTTGTACATGTACATGTACAAATTTTCTTTAATTCTTAAACAGACGCTAGTCTGACTTCAATTCGAGGATTCAATGCCTGAATATTAGCTCTCTTCCAAAAAGTTTAGGAGCCCTAAACAGTCCTGGAAGCGAACTAAAATATTCTTGCAGCCTCTATTAGGTTTCGTAAGCTATTGTTGAGTTTTAGTACTTTATTTATTTTAACTGTAATAAATCTGTAATCTGCATTTTTTTTTTCTATCCTCGGAGACGTCCCGAGAAATTCCCTTAATCTGTCTTAATTTGAAGAGCTCTGCCCAAAGCATGGCTGTCTTGTACTCCTTTGGTATTTTATGCTTTTCTATTCCTTTCCTTAACCTATTAATCTCTCCAAGCTCCTAATTTGTTAAGTACTTTCGAGGGTTAATTATTTTAAGACAAGAAAAGGTTCCATACTCAAGGATGGACTTTATGAAGGTCTTTTTTTTTGTAGGAAGGTGGAAAACATTGGAAGCCTGTGTGTGCCACTTAAATCCAATAAAACCAACTTCAGCTTCGGGCCCCTGGTTCCCACGATACCACAATACTTACTTATTTACTTAATGGGCTTCCGGCCCGCGAAAAGTGTCTACCTGAGACACGGTAGCCTTCCACTCTTTTCGATCTCGAGTACGCTTGTCTAGACATCCATAATAGCTTGATCCTTAAAACGGAGGTTCGTTCATCCTTGTCGTCTCGAACCTGGGGGCTGTGATTCGAAGATTCTCTTTTCAAATACAAATTTTTGGCCGTGAAAAAAATTCAGTTGTTTTCCAGGGATTGAACCTCGAACTCCCCGCTCCATAGTTCAACGCTCTAACCACTTGAGGCTCTTTGCTGGAGCATTATTGTTCATTCGCTCGAAGTGGCCGTTGATGTTTTTTGGCTTTTTAGACTACATCCAAACATCCTCCTCGCATTCGGGACCGAATATATAAAAGAATTTTTCTCTCGAAAGTCTACTATGTCTACTCTGCTTTCCTGCTTGTCATCTACCACTCGGCTCCATGTAGGAGAACTGGCAGGATCAGAGTTTTGTAAAGCATGCATTTCGTCTTCCGAGTTAGGAGTTTTGAATCCATTGCATCGCCATAAGCCCGTTTACTTATTTACTTACGTACTTAGGTGGCGCTACAGTACAGGACTTTCATTACTCCGGCCCAAACTGATGATCCATAAAGCACTACGGATGTGACTACTTTAGCTGAGAGTAGTCTTGGGCTGTATCTTGGCCCTCCTATATTCGGCATAATCTGCAAAAAAATGGAGGCACCCACACAAGAGAATTTGTTGCTTACGTATTCCAGATGCTCTTTAAATGTAAGACTTGAGTCAATTACATATAACATTTAGAAGCTGATTTGGATACTATCTCATGTCCACCAACTGTAAGCGTGATGGTTTCTCATTGCTTTCTACTAATAATTAGTACCGCTTCCCCTTTATGTTCAGCTAGCGTGAGGCTGACTGATGATAGCCACCGTTTAACAATTGAGATGGTATCGTTGCTAATTTGAACAACATTTTAATCTCGACTTGTATTTCAAGATGAAACACGCCATGAAATTCCATAGTATTGGCCCCAGGACCGAGCCCTGTGGGACTCGAACCAAACCTGTCTCAGAAATCTCTTCTGAAGTTATCCTAGGAATTTGTTGACCTGCTACAGATGACTCGATCTTTAGTGGAATTTCCGGTTGCCTTGGAAATAGGCCTTCGAATATTTATTCCAATACATTTGTGCATGTGGGAGATGGGCTTGGTACGATCTCCCCCATCTGCACTGTCAAATAGCTCGGGGAAGCTCCGACGATTGCTGGTACCTATGAAGGTTTCAAGATGTATGGGTTATATAGTCACTTTGATTAAGATTTGTCAAAGGCCATGTGCATAGCATCCTCTGCTTTTGACAGTCATGAGTTGTGGCCGGTTTGACTTTGAAGGCCCGGGTTCACCACGAACTGTAGCGCCACCTAAAAAGAAGAGGTCTGGCGTAGAACTAGAGCTCCATAGATAGGTAGCTATATATCTAATTATGTACTCTAGATTGCTAAAGGTCAATTTTATGCAAGTTCAAGTCAAGTCCTCCTTTACTGTGGTATTCCAAGGATTTTAAAACTCTCTGGTTAAAAGGACTGATGTTTGTCTGTTCTACATCTGAAACTATAAATTCGAATTCTTTGTGAGCTGTTTGCCGAAAAGTCGAAAGTTCATAGAGAAGAAGGGCTTAGTAGCATTTTCCTTTGGTTGAGAGCACGCATGCGCTATTTACCACAAAGGAACAGCAATCGTTAGAAGGCACATTTAACTAGTTTATTACAGAACCTAGGTATGCATATGATCGACGTCGCAGCTCAACGAGAATTCGAGATTCAATCTTCAAGACTACACCAATTTTAATTTTTTTTTTTAACATATGACAAACATACGAGAGTATAATGGTTTTGAATCCAGTAATGTGTCAAAAATTGTCTAGCTGTGACTGGTTCAAAAGTCTTACTAAAAGATCATGTGGGTATATTTTACAACGTAGGGGTTGGACAAGATAAGTATTTTAAAATTTTACAAAGCGAAGTTTGCTCTACTTTTGATGAAGCGACAGTACTTGGTGGACTCAAGCCATGCAAGAAAGAAAAAGCCTACCGATCCAGCTCAACTCTTAGCTACTTAGCTTTGACTTCGCACATTAAATTAATGTCTAACTACTCACGCCAATGACAGTGAAATATTTCTTAATCACGTTGTCGCTGTTTGGTGAATTCAAAGACTCATGTTGGTTCACTGTAATACCTCTGCTTGAATCTACCTTCTAAAGACACTAATCGGCTCGTTTAAAACCATTCTTGACAACAGTGGTGTTGACGAAGACTGATAAGTTTGGAAAGGATGTCTAAGCTGGGCATTTGCAGCTTCGAAAGTCACGTCTCTGTAAACATTGTTATACGCAGTTTTAAAATCGATAAATAGGTACGAGTGGATGTTGCAATTTTCTGGGTTTTAACCGAGATTCATCGTAGTTCGAACGATTGATTCAGAATCAGAATTTTTTGACTGCCTCTTGCAATTGCTACGCGCCCCTAAGATCCACTTTAACATTTCTTTTAACATTTCTTGAGTATCGGGGAGTCCGCGTTGTACCTATTTGTAATATCTCCTCGATGCGGCTGACGGAAGAAAGCTTCCAGGTAGGCTGACATCCCAAAAAAAGTTTTGAAATCCTTGTATTTGTGAAGGCTAACAGGCTCTGCCCGTCGTGTCATACACAGTCTTGTGATCAACTCCTGTTGAAATCATTGTAGTATTCTTAAGCCTGACTTAATCTGAACTTCTGGATTGCTATTGATTTACCAGTTTTGAAACTATCTAATGGTGTTCAGTGTAGATCTACTGTTAATTACATATATATTTATGGCTATCCCTCATCGTTACTGAAGTAACCATAAATATCGTGGAATGAAGAAGTGATGAAAACAAGGTACTTGGGGCCGAGAAAATAGGACTTAGTCCAAAACAGAACTCTAGAAGGATTCGAAATACTCGTAAGACTATAAAGCAAATCCCTCAACTGAAAACTTAAACTCGTCAAAGTTTTATATAAAGTTGAAGGCTTCTGTTTCCTTCGAATTTAAAGGGAGAATCCTTTGTTTATTATTTTTTCTTCTTTTTTTAAATTTAATAAGACCTCCGCCCCCTTACATAGTTTTGTTTAATTTTTTTTTTAATTTCGAAAACAGCATTAATAATAAATAAACTAATTAAAATAAATTATAAAAAAAACATAAATAATCGTAGAGCACTAGGATTTATCAATACGCAAAGGGGAAAAAGAAAGAATACTTGTTTCAAAGTATTTTTTTTTCCATCCCCAAACATTTTAGGAATAGACTATTATTAAAAAATTGATGAAAGGCTTGATTAGAGAAAAAAAGAAATATATGGTGGTCTAAAATGATTCCACTACGCACAAGTATTTGGCTTTTTGCAATCATTTACTTTAAGTATGACCTTTATTTGATTTATTTTGCCTTCTTATAAAACAAAAATAAAAAAAAACAAAAACATATATTTACGAAAGGACAGTCAAATGGATGGCATGACAAATCCGTGATGCCCTAACTGTCAGAAAGACTTTCTATTCAAATGTTAAAGAATATATTTAAAACAAGATTCTGAGCCCAACATTTGAAGCAAAGAAAATCTGCTTTAATATTAATACCTCCAAATATAAAACAAAAAGCATTGACAGCTAATTTCAAAGCATTACCATGCCCTGCCATTCATCCGACATATTTTCAAACAAACCATCATCCATATTTTTCACAGTTAAAAATTCGTCTCTTACCAAAGGTAAACAACAAGAATTGCTATAGAAAATAATACTCGACTAATAAAACAAAACAAAAAACATTAACAAAACTACAAAAAAAAAATCGTGCTTGACAATATTGTTTCCAACATATAGAGGAAAAATATAAGTAAAAAAAAAAATGATGTAACTCAATACAAAACACATAGTTCATTCATACTACAACAAAAGAAAAACCAAAAAAAAAATAGTTGTTATTAAAAAATTACAAGTTTTATGAAGAATAGAATATATGAAGATGAAAACAAAAACATGTTAATTTATTTTTTATTAAAATATTTATTTAAAATAAAAACTGCGAAACAAAAAAAAAATTATTTGTTGGTTACTATTATACTATTAGGCAGGCAAAACAATTTATATATTTTTTTAGTATTAATATCAAAATGAAGGAGAATTATATAGAAAACAAAAAAAAAATAGCAAAAATAAGTAAGTAAAATATTTTTAGTCAGGTTAAAGATTAAAAAAAAAAAAAAAGAAAACCATGTTAACACTAATTTTAGAAACATTGCTATTCGTTAAGTGTATATCATACATACACAACTATTTAATAAAAAGAAAAAAATTCATTAAAATGCATTAAATGATGAAAAGAGTAAAAAAAAAATAAATTATATATATTTTTTAGTAAATGAAAAATTAATTCAGTTGAGCACGTCGCAAGCGAAGATCGTTAGTTGAAGTAAAGAAAAAAAAAATAATAAATTGTGTATGTAAATATGTATTTACAAGAATTTAAACACATGATGATAAAGAATACCTACCTGAGGATGGCAATATTTTATTTATTAAGCATATTTCGAATTTTTGTTAAATTACACTAGTTGACTTAATTGCACTCGATTGGCTTTGTTGACTACACAGTTACTATTTGCTTTTGTTGTTTAATTTTATAATTTTTTTTTAAAAGTTTTTGGATTGATTAGTTCGTTTACTATACTAAACAGGACATTCAATAAGCCTTGGAGATTGAATTGTAATGTTTGATACAGTGCGTTTTTTTCCATATCAACTAGTTCACTTGTGTTTGTTCGATCTGTTTTCTGACGACTTGTAACAATTAAACAATTAGGGCCCTGACTACAATTACGTGCTGTTGGGTATCTATCTCATGTCTGGTTTCTGACCATCATCCGTCAGAATTTCCTTATACCTACGACTTGTCCTTCGTCTATCTTAGATAGACCCGAGGCCTATTCAATCATAACCTTTTCGGACATATAGATACGATCGCTCCAAATACAGACTTGTCTTCCGAAATCTTGTATTTATGGTGTTATCGTAATCGAAACAATATTTCTGAGATCCAGGAAGTCTTTCAAACTCTGTTTGAGAACTGTTTGCGTTTGAGAATCATAGTTTTAGTAGAGTTCATCTAGAGACCAACATAGTCCTCGCTCTCTATCCCTTTCGATTATAGGCAAATAATCAATACAACGTCACTAGATATCCCCCTGAAACAATAGTGGCGACAACATACCGCCTTGTTGGATACCGCTTTGTTTCCAAAATTCTTTTGACGACCTGCAGGATGTAGGATTTGGTGTCTAATTGATAATATCTACATAAGATACATGTCCTGTGCAAACTGTACAAAAATCAACTGCACAATGCTCAATAATTATGACAGAGAGGATCAGTGTATTTGTGACGACTGAGCTTCGCCAGAGAAACAGATCTCCTTTTATTTAAAGCCGAAGATAGCGCCCTAGCCGTTGCACATGTGTCTAGATGAGTTCATCGTCGATTGGCTCGAGCAGTGGTTTCATTCTCGAATTTTGTCTTTAAGGATCATATTGGCATTGCGACAAAAGGGAGAGCCTGCGATGCATGAAGCGCCGTAATTTTACTTGCAAGCTCATAAGCCCTTTCGTTTCCTAAAAAATCCATATTACCTGGTACCCAGCAGATGGTCACCTTATTGGCTCTGGATATATTGTTTAGGAGTGATTTCCAGTCGCTTACAAGCTTCAGTTTAATTACCGCAGGGCCCCAGAGCCTTAACAACTGCTTGGCTGTCTTTATGGAATGGCCTGTTTTGAGAATTTCGCATTATACCCCAGCCCCTGTGCTAATGTCCACCTTAGAACCATCGGTGTAGAAGGCCAGTTCCTTTTTATTGTCGGTTCTATGGTGCTTTCAGTAGGCATTGTCCGGGATTCGTATAGCAAATCTTTCAAATACAAGCATCGGGTTCATCAATTACCATCGAGGAAGTATTGGTGTGTGGCCATGAGGGTTCGATGACCATGATCGTACTGCCTTCTGACTTACAGCAGCTTTCGCCCCCAGACTGCTGTAGTACAAATCCAGCGCAATGAGACTAAGCATGGTCTCCATTGCCGCTGTCGGTGTTGTTCGTAGTGATCCCATGATATCGATGCAAGCTGCCCTCTTTATTTTTGTAAGGTTAGAAAGCTGATACTGCTTCTTAAGTGCAGTGAACCATAAGTCTTGAAAGGGTCTTGCAATCCACGGCTTGTGAATTACTGAACGCCTTTTTACAAGAATAAAAAAAGCTACACTTGCTTTTCGTATTCGTTCATCAATGTAGTACTTCCAGTTTAATTTGGAATCCAAAATTACAACGATATATCGCGCCGACCTCGAGAGTCTGAGTTCAACTCTGCTAACCTTTTGGGGGACTAAAGCTAGGGATCGATCTCTTCCTAGTAAAGAGCATAACCTTCTTTTTTGACGGATTGACTCCCAGTTCTTTGCTGCAAGCTCAGTCGTCCACTAGTTGTAATGCGACATTGAGCCTTTTACTAAGGACTGGAAGGAACATCCCTGAGGCCAGGATGATCACATCATCAGCACAGGCCGATACGTTGAACCCTTTTTCCTTCAATCTTCCCAAGATCTCGTCAACAAAAAGAAGCCATATTAGGGGAGAAAGGACTCCATCTTGGGGCGTTCCTCTGTAAACCCTCTACCGGATAGTTGTTTCTCCCAGTGTTGAGTGTATGGTTCTCGATCTGAGCATCAGTGCAATCAAGTTGCAGAGTCCAGTGTTTAGTTATGTCCTGCGTAAGCTGTTAAAGATTGCTACGGCGCTCATATTGTTGAACGTTCCTTCAATATCTAGGAATACTCCCAGAGTATATTACTTGAAATGGAGGGGTTGACACAACCCTGTGAAGATCTGTGTCTACCGATCTGCGGATGTATCCATGTTGTGATTTGGTTGGGTAGTTATCGTCAATCATACTTCCTATATACATCTATTAGGTGTTGCAATGTTTTCAGTAGAAAGGACGATAGACTGATTGGTCTAAAGTCCTTTGAGGTCATGTGACTTGCTTTTCCAGCCTTGCGAATGAATGTGACACGCACCTCTCGTCGCACTATTAGAAAGCCGCAGTACTAGTCGACTGTGAAATTGGAATATCGACGAAAAGAGGTATCCCACAGGGAGTAGTACTATGGCCGCTTCTTTTTCCATTAATCGTGAAAGAAATCTTAATAAAATTAGTATGGAAGAAAGTTATGCAGTTATGGTTATGCAATGGCTTTTCCACTTCTGAAAACTGAACCTTAAACTGGACACTACAAAACTGAGGCATTTTATTATCATCGCTTTAATAGGAAAGTATACTGTAACCCAATTAAGGACGGGCCATGAATGTAGTTGTTATTGTGCTCTTGGACTTAAACTTTGTTCAACCATAATCAGTCAATTCAGTTGATAAGCATATCGAGCATAACCAGTGTTAACACTTAATGCACGACTGGAGACCATACTTTAGTAATGGCCGCTAATGTTTAAAAATCAGTAACGACATCCTCGAAGTACTTATACAATAGGCAGTAGTATACAGCCCGTCTATATAGAAATCGCTTGGTTCTTGAAGAATGTTCATCAAACACCAAACGAAATCACAAAAAGGGTTCCTGCCTAAGATACTCCCACTTTCCGTTCGATAAAGGGGACGATGTGACCAGTTTCCTTAGATCTAACTCATACCTTGTTGTCTTCTATATGCAGAATGGGATTTCATGGTCTTCTTGGCTGGATCATAGATGATGTTCGTTCATGTGTGCCTACGTGGTCGACGAATTTTGATTTGTTGGTCTATATTCACACCTTGGTACTTACAGAACTTACGGTTGTGTTTTCTCCTTCAAGCCGTATTGTCTGTTTGTCAGTTGCCTTAAAAGTCTCTACAATGATATGCTTTAAGAGTTCGGAAAGAAATAGGGTGAAAGCATCCAGCCTTGTGGGACGCCAAAAAAGAAAGGGCATCCGCAGAGTAAATACATATGTATGTTTCGAAAAGGATGATCCTGTTGTCCGCAAGCGTTTCAGTTGCCACTGATTAGCTAGAGATAGAATGCTTCAGTTATACTCTCGGGTGCTTGTCAGACGTTTGCGAGAGGTGGGAAAAACGTTTATATTTTCAAGGAATCGAACTGTCAATTACCGCTCAGTAGTCTAATGCACTTGCTCTTCTCCCCAGACTATGTGTCCTTTAAAAATGAAAACTTTGTCTGTTGAATCAGGATCTTCAAAGAGATAAATAAGGCTCTAGACAGGTTTTCGAGGTTTTGAGAACATTTAGTTCTATTGGACAGATGAGGTACTTTCTAATTTCTCTCCGCTGGCATTCATATACAACACATTTTGAATTATTTTAGATCTTCGCTTAAAAGTTTATTGGTGGCTTCTAACTAGAGTCTCGATCCATAGACCCTGCCAAAATGTTAAGGATTAGATCGGTCGAACTGATTCTAAAATACTGAGATGACACATAAAATCATCGATTGTAAGGCCCCCAAGTCTTAAGCAGCCTGAGAGAACTCGATATGGCTCCTACTAAAAAATGTAGGAGTGTAGATATGTTCAGGGGAAGTAGTATTTCCGCATCAATGGAAGGTCCAAAAGTTCCCAAAAGTAAACAATGAAACCTCATATCCTTCCTATACATATTAGACAAAATTTAGAATATTTTGAAGCGTGTTATTAGTGACAGACCCGAAGCAGCGTGAAAAGAACTTGCAGAGCATCAATATGGTTTCATTTAAGGTCTCTCGACAATCGACAATCTATTGAGGAAAACATTGAGGTAACCACTGCGAGGTAAGCTATAGAGGCAACTCGGTTACACAGGTTCTGGTATAACAGTAATCCACACTGCCCTAGATGCACAGAAACCGTTGAATATGTGGAACAGAACCGAACGGCAGGAACTGGAGGAGAAATTAGGTGAAGCCATCGGCGCAGGGACATACGTTCCATTTATTTCTTTTGGGACTTATGTCCCATCCCATCGCGACATAAGTCCAAAATTCTTTTATAGAAAATGGGACATAAGTCCACAATTTTTGCAAGGATAATCAAATAAAATTACTTCACCGCTCGCGCCACTACGCTGCTCCTTAACGATGGTCGTTAGAATTTGGTAGGCAGGCGCCTATGTGGGACATAAGACCAATCATTTTTTGTTGGCACTTATGTCGCGATGGAATGGCGCATAAGTCCCCAAAAAAATGTTTGGGACTTACATATTTCCGTGGGATTTATGTCCCTGCGCTAAAGCCATCACCCCGAAGAATATAACCAGATAGATATATAATGCTGGAGCAACCTTCCCTAGAGTCTAAGTCCAGGGGCAAAAGTTGACGTGGATTTAGAGTACGATTTGTGGGCTCAAATTCTTCTTTAGATTTGAAGATTCCCATCTTCGAGCAGAAAAAAAAAGATGTTTGGGCACGTTTCTAAGTCACGTTTTCGATGTTACCTAGATTGGGTAGCAAATAAAATCTAGCCTCTCTTGTTCTTTTAAAGCATATAAGAGTTTGTGGCAAACGTTGAAAGAACCCATTGCGAAGGATGGCGATCTGAAAAATCGTTCATAGCATTGTCAAAACTTGACACTCTGTCATCAAAACTAAGCAACAAGCTGTTCCAGACGTCACCCTTCCATGTGAACGTCTTTATAAATCTCTATCCTATTAACAGCTTGTATGTTACAGGTAACTACCCTCTCGTAATACATCTTGAACATATTTGTTCTGCAAAGGATATAAAAGAAAGGAAAAAAAAAAAACAATGAAACATCTTCTCATCCGCCATTATAGCCACTCTTACTTAATTCCTTCAACTGCCAATAACAATGACGGAAACTAATCTGTTACCACTACCACTCCACCCATCGAAACTTGCTAATGAAAAGCTTGCCAATAATTCCCATTGCCATTCTACAATGTGCATAGAACCGTGGTAACCACACAACGGGGTGGCAGTTCCGCTCTTTGATCTACTGACCTAATTTATCGATTATGCTCTCCAATCCACTAGCCATGGACCCAACCCCCATCCCGCCCCCGCTTTAACTCACTCACTGACAACCCTTAACCATAGAGATTTACCATTTTCGAATCCTGATTATCGACTTGTCACCCACCACCCACCCACCATCTACCCTCGCATACAAAGATATACATACAAACATACATACATTAGCCTTTTAACTTTTTCGCATCCTTAACTACAGGATGAGTCGATATTTTGCTATTAAAACCCCACTACCCCGCCTCTAAACCGGTGGCAGTGCCATGATAACGATGTTGCCGACCGACACGACTACTGTATGTTAAGAAAAACAACAACAACAACAACCATCTGCTAATGGATACAAAATGATTACATTCACATCAGCACATCAGGTAGAAATAATTTCGTTTTCACTTTGTGGATTATCCATTCAAGCGTGTGACTTCTTTCATATGCAAAGCACAATCGACAGCAGCTGTCTCTGTCCTGCCACTGGTCGATATCTATACACATACATACATCCGTATAGACATCCTTTGGATAGTACCTTCAGTAGATTAGCTGCGTATTAGTTCCGTAAAAATGGCTGAGACTGAGGAAAAGATACGCACTTCTGTCTCTTCCCGTCAAATGGTGATTATCGTCCCGATAATATGTGATCCTATGGTGCAATTGTATTTTCGTCTAAGTGTAACCTTAAAGGCGTCAGAGACGTTCCACAGCATGTAGAGTGGATATCATTACGTATTCTCTGGGGCTGAAGTAATTTACAAATGAATGTGATTGTTGTGATTACTTGGGAATATTTAACGCTACAACGAGCTATGTGTGTGTGTGTGTCACTGCGAGGCAAACAAGTCAGTTGACTTTTGTTGTGCCCCATTGTCAGGGGGACTGTCAAAATGCTCAATATATGGATATGATTGATGGACGTCCTCGGAGAGTATTTTTAGACGCATAAGCTGTGTCAGTGAAGCCAGTATTTGACTTTGGGATTTTCTGTTGTATAACATTGCTTTTGACGTGTCCTTAGATACTAGAAGTTACAGTTCATCATTGGGTTTCATGATCAGTTTTTAAACGGTCATATTGACTTATCAACTCGGCGTCTACTTTGAGGTTTATACTTGTAGTTGTCATTTTCGTGAAGTTGTCATTTGGTGTCATTAGTGTACCAGTGACATTTCAATTGCCTTATTTTGACGTCCAATGTCGGAGAAATAGCTGCATCGCTTCTGTTGTCAATTCAGCCATTGTATAGCCCTGTCGTGGAGGAACCTAAATGGAAAAATTTGACTGTATGACCTACCTGAACCATGCCGAGATTGTTATAAATGTTTGAATAGTTAGTGGTGCCTCACCTTACAGTATGCCCCGGTCTACAAATTGGTATTTGTCGAGGGCGGTCTTCCTAGTTTTATCTAGCCCGGGCATTTGGATGTGAAGTAAGCTAACCTTGTCAGTATAGCCACAGCTTCTGCAGAGATCGCATTCTTTTTAGGTGGACCGCCAAGAGGATGTGGCCGGTAGCGATTTCTATCATACTGTTAACTGCGGTCTTTTAAGTGGATATTCCTGGCTTTCTTTACTCGTGCTCTCTCTAAAGTTTATCTGGAGACACGATAAGATGGACCTTCCAACTGCTAAGGGACATAAAACAAAGAAAACATTGTGCCAGCACATGTTCAGAACCCTTTCTTGCTAATTCGTCCGTTTGAGCTCATTGCAACAACGTCTCACGAGTTTAAATTTCACAACCGTGGATGAGATGGCTTTAAATGTGGCTTGATTTTCGATGTACATAGATATCGATTATCTTCCTAGAATATCGGTGGTTTCTGTCACTTCATGTCTTTCGATTGGAACACGCTGTCGTGGTTTGGAAGTTTTACTGAGCATCCAATTTTGGGTTTAGACGAAAGTTCAGAGTTTACTCCTACATGGACATTGACCCGTTCAAGTAGACCAAGATTCTATTCGAATTAATCGCCCTACAGTTTTCCCAATCTTCTTTTGATAGGAAGATTTTTCCAACTTTGAGTGAGCGAATTTCACTGCATGGCGTATTCCGCAATGGATCTATTTGGATCTACCATAGGCTGTGACTGATCCACTGCCACTTTATCCTCTAAATAGTTATGTCTATAGGTTCTTGGCTCGTTCTCTGATGAAGTTCTTCGTTCGAGATATTATTGAGCCAAAACATCCTCAAGATGATTCTTAGACATTTATTTACTAAGTCTGCAGCTTGCATGTGGTAGTGGTGTTCATTTTCCAAGTACTGCACCCATAAAGCAGTACTGATTCTACTTTGAATTGGAACAGTCGCAGCTTGGTCCTTAAAGTGATAATATTGCTTCTCCAGTTTTGGGATAGCATTCCATACGCAGCTTTAGCTTTCCTGATTCTGCTGCGTGCATCCAGTTCGGTTCCACCACGGTTAGCCGAGACCACACTTCCTAGATACAGAAAGTCGTTCCCTTTCTCGACCACTTGTCCGGTAATGTTGAGTTGAGCGCTTGTGTTTGAAGTGTTCAGTGCTGTGCTTATTTTAAGCCCCCCACAGCTTCTAGATTGTGGGCCATCCGATGAACGTCCATTATCCGATGTGAAAGTAGACAAACATTATCAACGTAGTCAAGGTGTTTAAGGTAAGATGTCATGGTCGAACGAATTCCGCAGTTACCCTCCTTCAATATTGCACAGAGTACGTCACTGATAACCACCAAGAACAGTAGTGGTGACAGTATTCACCCCTAACGTACTTCACTTTGAACTTCAAAGTCCTTAGATATCTTACCATTTTGTAAAACATGATACTTACCACTTTCGTATGCAGCCTTTGTAATAGCTATGAGTTTTTCTGGAATGCCTCTCCTGCGTAAGGCCAATCAAATAGAATTCTAATTCAAGCAGTCGAAAGCCTTCCCGAAATCATAAGGCTTATTAAGACCGAGAACGACCTAAGAATGTCTCTTGTCATCACTTTTTTTTTGAGAGTCACTATTGGTAAGTTTCATTTCTCTAGATGGTTGTTAATAGTAGTAACAGACTACAAGGCAAGACGTTTTGAGGTCTGCTTTCAAGAACTCGATTGAAGTAATCCTAATTGCTATATGTTTATGGAGCTTGATAGAAGTTTTGATTTTTCAATTGTAATGGGTTTGTCATTAGTAACTTTGAATAGACCTGGGCATGATTCAGTGACGCCCTTTTTAGAACCGGGTTTAGTACCGATTGGGATTTAACGTTGAAGGCCGCACATTCCTTTCGGCAACTTTTCCCATGAACTTTGCAATGGATTAATATTTGCAATTGGGTCTCTAGTACTGATGAATGTTTTGGTATTATTTTGTTGTGATCACTTAAATTACTTTATTTTTATTAGGATGAAATGCTTCAATCTTGCACCCTGTTAGACCTTAGCTTTCTAATTTTAAGGACATGCTAATCAATTTTAAGGAGTTTGGTTAATTGCACCACTGCTACCTTATCTACATATCCTATAATCAAGAGTTGAAAAATAATTACATCTTTTGAGAAGCTAATTCTGTTGAATATATCTAGCGATAATGTGAAGTCTTTTTTTCAAAAAAAGATTGGAATTTAAAAAAAAAACATAATTCACCATTCTTTTGAAGTCAGTGATTAATGCATTAAATTTTTAGCAATCCCTGAATTGAAATCATTTTGGAAGTCATTTGAATTCACTTGATGTAAATTAAAGTCAGTAATGAATTCACATATTTCGTTGAAGTCAGTGAACTCAAAATATTTGAAGTCAGTGAATTCAATTGAAATTATTTCAATTCATTTATACATATATACGAACGTATCTATTTGAAAACCTTAAAAAAAATGTTCACAAACAATTAAATTTTAGTTATTAAATTATTAGACGATGATGAGTAATGAGTCTTGTCGGCTTGGTTGAACAATGTATACCTTCTTGTGTTATGATCTCAGCAATATTGGGAAGTAAAAATCTTAAAACACGTTCTAAAGCAATGGGCCTATTATACAACCCTGTAGAACCCCTTCCGTAACAGTCAACGTTTTGATTAGTTTACTTAGAATTTCATGACGGTGTCATATGCTTCCGAACATGCCTCCACATTATATGAATGTCTCTTATTTGACTCTTATAGTCATATAATTGAACATTTTGCTGGGTTATCCTACTTTTCTAACGATTGACTTGAATCCTAACCGCTATATCATTTAAGCTGGCTTTGAGTTTTTAGTGTGGCTACGGTTGTATTGTTGACAAGATTCTGGAGCTCCATGTTTTGCTGTTGAAGAGGGTAAAGTTTGTGTTTCTCACTTTACGTTTCCATTTTTCACATCCACTTTCGTCCACAGTTTCGAAATCACCATCTGTCTCGAACTCCTTCTGGATGTTATCTTTTTTTTGACAATCCAGGGATAAATAGTTTTCGTAAATTGCTTCCTTGCAGTGAATAACTCGAGGATAATTAGACTTCCATAGTTTGTCGGTTACGGCAGGACCTAACTCATATTTAGGGCGGTCTGATATCTCATACCTTACGGGTTGACAACATTCCTTAATTGTGGGATCGATACAAGTGTAAAAAACCCCAAAGAGAGGTAATAGCAAAGTGGCAACCCGTAAAATAGTAGAATAGTAGAGTAGACGAGAAACGGTAGGAGTCTATAAGATTCTTTTGAAAGAAATCTTCATTATAATGTACTTGGGTTCTCAAAATACGGTAGTTTAAGGTTTGTTCCTCTCTTTTATCATATTCGGAAGAGCTTAGATTTTACACTTGTTTTGATCAGAAAGCAATCACATTGTCAAAGCTACATGAACAAGCCTATTGTTTTGAAATAATGATTTATTTATATTTTAATTTAAGGCCTTAAGTCTATGATCAAGTCTTAATCCCAGCAAGGTATCTTAATGGTTAGCTTTTTCTAAAGAAAATAAAAAGTATAACTGAAGTAAAGAATGTTATTCATGGAAAATTTTTGCACTTAGTTCTCTGAAACTACCTTCTACGCGACATGTAAAAAACCTACAAACATACATTCAAAATTCCTTCGAAATTCAATAAATATTACAATATAGTATGGAATTGCTACACAAACATTAGCACATTTTCTTAATTTTACTATCACAGTCATTGTCAAGTCACAAACCCTTTTTTCTTTTCTTGACAATATCTCTGCCTATCATGCCTCATATGCAGATTGTCATCTCTCCCTCAACAAAAAAAAAATCTATCTCAATCGCAGTAAAATATTAAATAAATCGGAAGATAAACAAATCTCCTGGGTAAAGCGCACAAAAATTAGATTTACCAGAATACCTAATCATAAATAAAATAAAACTAGAAATATTTATAATGAAAAATAGAAAATTTATTAAAACTCAAATATCTAATAAGGAATTTAAAAAACAAAAAAAATATTCTACACTTTACGAACACTTCCACCAAATATTTGTTTTTTTCCCAATTTTTATGAAACCTATTTTTATCGCTTTTGTCTCAAGTTGAACTCACCTGAAGTGTCAATTCATTGGAGTATTAGGAATGATACAATTTAGGTCAAATAGTTTCAAGGAATTGAAGTAAGAATGAATCCATAAAAAGGGACGACGATTGGAACATCACAATCCCTACCACTCCCAAAATTTATTCAAACCCTTGACTTGCTTGTGAGTTCAAATTTTAAATTCAAAATTTAACCCTTTAGTCCCCTTTTCGTAGTTTGGCATCACTTTGCATTACATATCATAAACACGAAATACTAAATTTTTATTTAAATTAATTTACCCAGCAATGGAAAATGGGCTTCAAGAGCTTTATGACAAAAATATAAAAACATACATAGAATGCCTTAGTTTTCAACAAAAAAAAAAGTTATAAAATATAAAAATTTATATATGAAATATATTTCCTTTTGTAGATTTTGTAGAACATGTAGATTTTGTAGATTCTATGCTGAATAGCCCATTTGCCATTAAATTTTCTTTAAATACACATATATTTATGTTTTATCTTTTAAAACAAAAAGCCAATCACAAGAAGAATTATTATTTTTGTTAATCCATCAATTACGTCCATTTAACATGCTTAACACGCATTCACAAAGTATTAAACAATTGATATCCATAAGCAAAACAAAAGATATTATCTATAAATGATGAAAGCAAAATAAAATAAAAAACAAAAACCTTATAAACAAATATAAAACCTGCAAATAATAAAAAAATTAAAAGTCGTAGTGATAGAGAAGCTTAAAATGAAAGAAAAGAAAAATCCAAAATGAATAAAAATCCAAATAGTTGTTAAATAATAAATTATTTATACTGTAAGAAGCTGAAATACATTTAATACATACACATTTCGATATAAGCATGTAAGGTAATGAATTGTTAATTTTAATTAAAAATAAAAATAAAAAAAATGTTAAAGTTTGAAGCAAGAATATATTTATAAGACAAAATGCAAATCCATTTAATTAATTTAAGATTTAGATAAAGTCGTATATATACATTTTTTTTTTGCAAAAGAAAACAAAAAAATATATGTAAAAATCTATAAAACCAAAAATATAAATTTACATTTTTGTATAAAAAAAAACAACAGAAAAGAAAATAATATCAAAATAAAAAAAAAAATTATATATACATAAATATTAAAACTATAGAAAAAAAAAATACATTTGAAAATGTATATGTATAAAACACAGCGATGGTGTTGGTTAATTAATAAATAGTTAATATTTAAACGGATAAACTAGTGTAACGGTTTATAAAACAAAAATGTATCTGTAATTGAAATGATAAATTTAAAAATAAAATAAAATGAATACACATTACCGGTTCAAATGAAATAAAACAAAAAAACAAAAAACAAAATCATGATACTTTAGAATGTAACGAAAAAGAAACAAAAAATAAACATAAATTAATATAAACAACAAAAAAACGAGTTTTATGAAAAATAATATTTAATTGAATTGATTATTATTAATCGAGAGAATAATATGAAAACAAACAAAAAACAAAAAGAAAACAAAACAAAAACTGATAAATAAACGTTTTATGAAAATGGAATTTTTTTGAAAACTGCGTTTTATTTCTATATGCATTTTTACAGGATATGAGACTCTAGGTAAATGAATAGAGAGTCTAGGGTGAGCACTATTTTTCAGACTATTGCTACTTCCAATTTATTCTAAATGACTACCTTCGAAATAAAAGGTTTTA
Organism: Xylota sylvarum; assembly: GCA_905220385.1. Lineage (NCBI taxonomy): Eukaryota > Metazoa > Arthropoda > Insecta > Diptera > Syrphidae > Xylota > Xylota sylvarum. Next base: position 109,340,922 of record LR999958.1, read on the forward strand.
GGTACAACAAAATGTCCAATTGGGGTCTCTTTAGGGAAAGTTTCCAATTGCGCCTAGGGAAGCTACTAACACTGAAAAGCTTGACTGCATGGTGCATGTCCTTACATCGACACTAAATGACGGTATGTCATTAGCAACGGCATGTTCTCATCGCAAACCTTAAAGCAAGAAGAAACCACATTGGTGGAATGCTACTCTCAGTATAGAAAGAAGGCTCCATTTTAAAGTTCTCGTGCGACTGCTGATTGGGTGATGGAAAATTCTCTCCAAAAATCTTTGTATACCCAGCCACTTAATGCAGACAGATGGTCAGTGGAACACCTCTAGTCCATCGACCTTCTGTCCTTCGACTTACAGCTCCTCAGTTGCTTTACCTCAATTCGAAACCACATTTTCTACACCGTGTAGCAACTCCACGAAAATAAAAATTCCTGTTGAAAAGATCCTTTAGGACATGCGCAGTTTCAAACCATACAAGTCCACAGCGCCAGATGGTATCATGCAACTGAGTTTCAGAAATTAGAAGACATATTGCTCGCTTGGCTTAGACCCATCATGTCTGGTTGTCTTTACCTGATCTACATTCCCAAACTATGGACCGAGGTTGAAGTTGTCTTTGTACTTAAAGTAGGAAACTGCTTGCACGTGAAATCAAAGGATCTCCGAACTATCAGCCTATCGTCCTTTCTATTGAAAACACTTGAAGACTGATTGATATCCACCTACACCAGTGCATTAGCCCATCTATGCCCCCTGCGTCCCAACATGCGTACTACAAAGACAAGTCAGTCGAGACAGTCTTGCAATCGTTATTGCGCCTGATTGAAAAATCACTAAGCATCAAGGAATTTAACATGGTCGCGTTCCTGGACATCGAGAGGGCCTTTAACTATGTCAGATCTACGTCAATCATGTATGCACTTGCAAGCCTGAAAGTCGATTCTTCGCCTGAAATATTGATCAATCAATTGCTCACACACAGGATTATCAATTCACAGCTGAGCGGCGCATCGGCTAGAAGACTTGTTCGTTGTGGAACTCCTCAGCGTGGCGTTCTGTCCCCTCTTTTGAGGAATCTAGTGGACTGGACGCATTATGGTTGCCTATGCAGATGACATTGCTATCGCCGCCTCCAATGTGGTCTCCTACGGCTTACCAGATAGGCCTTAAAATGCAGACCTCCTCAAAATAGAACTTTCGCACAAGCATCCCTGACCAAAATAAATGGGTCAGTGCTCCCTCTACTAAGGGCGGTTCAGTCCATTTTTACACGAACGGCTTCAGGACTGACGAGGAGGTGGGTTGTGGTGTCTCTCCGATACGCTCAAACTGATCATCCCTTTCCGCCTCTCAGATCATTGTAGTGTTTTTCAGGTGGAAATCATGGCGATCAAGGAAGCCTTGTCCCAGCTGAATTGTAATGCAAGATCTGTCAGGGATATTAGCATTTTCACTGACAATCAAGCGGTAATCAAATCCCTGGAATCGTGTCCCTTCACTTCAAAGGCCGCTTTAAATTGCCGTTTTTCTCTTCTGAAGATGACTGAGTAGTTCAATATTCACCTTTACTGGGTGCCAGGCGAAAGATACATTGCAAGGAATTGCAAGGATACGACGCGTTGGATCCTGCCGAAGTGGCGGAGCCTGGGTATACTTTTCGCTACTTTTTAGCAAAACCAACTGTAGATGGGAAAATCTCTCTACTTGCAACATTTCAAGACAGACAGGCTTGATCTGAAACGTAGTGCGGAGTTGGTCCTGTTGAAGCGATCACAGATTAGCCACGTTATCGGTATTCTTATGGAACTGTGTTTGTGATGCGATACTGGTTCCACAAATTGTTGGCGTTTGTGGATGGTAGATGCACAGCGGTGAGGCTCTCTTTTAGGCACTCTCTGTCGGCTCTGGCTACTCCAGTCATGCTAACGCTTCTTTTTCTGGGCGGTTTGCAGCTTCTTCTCGTTGGATAGTCGGTCGAGCTCTGAATTTGGCTGCAACAAGAAAATGGTCAAAGTCGACGTTTGCCCCTCTGAAAGTTTGGACATAGGTTTGAACTTCCTTCTACTTCCCAACTATTTCGGCTCTTTTTGTATATGAAGGTCATGACTAAATCGAGTTTTTGGTTAAATTCCAGGTTCGCACAATGCAGTTAGTATCTCCACTTGCTCTGCTAAGAAGCTTTTTCGTACGTACCGAGTCCTTTAAACTAACTGACAGGATGCAAAAACCGAGTTTAAACATTTTACTAAGTAAAGTGATGAAGAGATTGCGATACCTCCACTGATCAGACCAGCATGTATATGATCCGAAGTAGCGTTGTACAATGTAGCTTCACTAGTCGACAGCACCAGAGTTTGAGACTTTAGGCCAATCCATCTACCTCCTTTATACTAAAAACTTATGAGAGACTAGCTGACATTCACATACGCTGTAAACTATCCACAGGTCAATATGCCAAAGGAAAAACAGTCGAGATGGCTCTGTACTGTACGGATAGCTCAATCGAGAAATCCTTAAAAGATAAAGAATAAAATCCTTAAAAGCTGCATTCCCAGGCTTTGAAGGAGCCCTTAACAATTTTAGAACGGATCTGATTTGTAGAACAGTTTCAAACCTCAATATCCGCAATAGCCCGACCAATTGGATTGTGGACATTACTGAAGGGAAGACACATTATAACGGAGCATGAGGGTACGAAGTTGGAAGCCTACACCTCTAGAAATACCCCTCAAGACGGAGTAATCTCTCCACTACTATAGGCCATTGTACTAAATGAAGTACTCCTACAACTCAGATATAGTGGTGTCAGGACCGGTCAGGATCGCTTGTGCGGATGACTTCATATTGATGGCTATGGGGAAATTCCTCTTTTCCCTTAGTGAACAATTGGAAGGTGTCCTGAAGACCCTTAACACCTGGACCAAGAAATGTGGACTACCGGCCAATCCCCAGCAAACCGAGCTGGTATTATTAACTAACAAAAGGATAATTCCTGAGTTTACATTACCTTCCATAGGGGACACTCCCCTTAGAATATCGAACAGCGCCAGATGTCTAGGGCTCGTAAGGAGACTCTGAATAAGACCTTGATCATCCCAGCCCTGCAGTATGGCGTTAAAGCTTGGAAGCACTATCTAAAGCGGATGAAGATATCCTCAGTCGCGTCGAAAGAAAGATTCTTCGTAAAATTTTAGATTCTAATCACGTTGACGGGCTTTGAAGGAGAAAATCGAACTATACGAGCTGTACAGCGACCTAGTCAAAAAACCGCGCATTAATTGTTTAAGGTGGCTACGACATGTAGACCGAATGGACACCAGCGCTCTGGCCCGTAAAGTCTTCGAATTCAACCCGGAAGCACAATGCAGTAGAGGAAGATCTCGCCTTAGGTGACTCGCGGAAGAAAAAGGCGACCTCAACCGACTTGGAATGCGCAACTGGAGGCAGTTAGTTAAGGACCGGGATAATTAAAGAGGCTTGTGAGTCGAGGCCCAGGTTTACTCCGAACTGTAGCGCCACTTAAGTAAGTAAGTTTTGACAATGTAGGACTACAAGACAATTTCATCAGTCCATCTCTACGATAATCCAACATATCGTCATATTGGAGCCGAAGACTAAAAATTAAGCTACCCTCTATTCTGTCGAATCAAAAGTCGCATTCTTCGCAAGTCGCAAGACAACATGCTTCCCAAAGTCGTTGAGAAGATTGTTTGCAGCTTGATCCTTAAAACCTACTAAAGTGACAGATTCCATAAACTGAAAACTGATTTACAGTATTCTCCGTCGTATTCTACTCAATTACCGGGCCCCCAAGTCTTGAAGAGTCTTTAATTCACTTCAGTAATCCAACCCCTTTGGTCCTGGGCACGCTGCTGTCACGTCGTCAAAACGAAGCAACGATTTTCCTTTTCGTCTTAAACCTAAGGGCTGGGATTTGAAGATTCTCTTAGCTGGAGAGTTGGTGGCAATTCGCTCGATGAGACTTGGCCAATGTAGTCAATTTAGATCGTAGCCCAGCCTACTCGGAAACCATAAACTTCTCTTTGAAGCAGTGAAACAGATCCACTTATAAAATTAGTGAACGAAAATATTAAAAAAGATACCACTTCTAGATACCTTCCACAGCCCACAGCTCTGATGACTCGAAACACTTTTTCAGGCAGTCAGAGGCACTTACTCTCACACTCTTCCATTGGTTGTTGGATAACTTAATTTTTTTTTTCTTTGCTAAGTAAATATTTATTTTTGACACAAATAAACTCAATTTGACAGTTCCTCCCGAAAACTTACTCAACTCCAATTAGTGCTCGTAAACCAAATAACAACTGACCGCCCAGGCAAGTGCGTTTTGACCCAAAAAAAAAGAGGAGAAATCCATTCAGCCCATCAATTTGTTCTAAATTTAGTGTGCGTTCACACACCGTCACTAGGCAGATTGCATGTCCAAAGGAATTACCATAGTTCCTCGGTGTTGTGTTAAAAAAAGAACACTACTCCGCCGCCGCCGCCGCCGCCGGTCGCAGCAAAAACCTTTAAAGGATAACTTAACCCGATTAGGAATCGAATACACAGTTGGCAGGGTCATAAACTATCAGCCCCTGGTGTTTGTGTATGAGTATTATAAGTCATTTGGGGGTCAAAGCCAAGCTACAAGCAATTTCCCAGCTTCAATAATTAATTTCTATGGCACCAATGGTGTGACTGGGGTAGAACTTCAACTACTAACGTGTGCACTCTGGCAGGACCTTTGCGCCTCCCACCGAAATAAAGTTATTGTTCGTTTCGAACTATCTACCCAAGCAATCGATGGCGTTCTTTATTTGTTGATTAGTTTTACTTGTCTGCAAGAGGAATTTTTTATCGAAAATAGTTGTTTGTCATAAGCGCGTCAGAATCGAGAAACAGCAAGGACCTCGTCAAAGTGCTCGCCTTAAGTAATTGAGAGAATGGCCTTACTCGGTTTAGGGGTTTGTTTTTCTTTCTTTTCTATTCTATTTAAAAAAAAAGTACTAAATGCAAATTGACACACCAAATGATGGTGGTGTTGTGGTGGTGGGGTAAGTTAATACTTTGAACGGTAATTACAGGACATCCGTGAGGAGTATCCTCTTTGCTCAGGCGGGCGGTAGCAACTACATTTGAACACATTTGATTGTCCATTAGAGTTTAACTTAATGAGATTTCGATTTTAATTTCCCCCAACCAATTTGTTAGCCAGGCAGCCGAAATGAATAACCCGTTGGGGCGTCGGTCGTAGGGAGGTTATCCAGTTATTGGAGACTATTTTGGACACGTGTGCTCATTTAACTGTCACAAAGGAGGCGGACTGGGTTTGTGCGTCGTGTATGCTTTTCGATGCAAACTGTCATTAAGTAGCTTGTTATTGTGCGGTTATTTTGTGGCGTTTCATATTCATCAATCCATTAACTACTTTGGGGAGTACTGTGTGGGAGTCGGGCTAGTGACGCACGGAGATAATGTATTGGACCCTCGAACAATATGCGTTGTGGTTTTTACGTGAACCTAATGAAGTATTAAGGACTCAGTTTTAATGGCAGTCGTGTTAATTAGTTTTTGTTTATGATTTAGTGTGAGGAAGTGCATTTGAAATATGAAAATTAGTCTGGTTGGGAATAAGGAATGACGACTACGAAGACACTACGATGCAATTGTATCGTCTATAGACGCCAATGACATACCTATGCGAATTGGTTGTGGAAAGAGAACCAACTAAACTAAAGTCTTACCTACAATGGAGAGCGTAAAGATTTGATCCTGCTCCCAAAATGTAACAAGGCACACAATGGACACATTTTTAGGGCATACTGCAGGTAAGTAACAGGTTCAAAATATCACCAAGGCTTTCGAAAGGCCCAGTCGACGATTGATGCCATTGAGGAACTGATAATATTTACCAAGAAAGCATTGAGATTATGTATAGAACACCTCATCGTGAATGATGACACGATGAAATTTTCGATAACATTCTGGGATACTGCCGGTTCAATTTCATCAATGCCGCGTCGATTCTCGCCTTTCAGTTCAGGAATTGTTCTGAGGTTGTTGGCTTACACCTTTCAAAAAAAACCCCCGAAAACGTAATCGAATGGCATCAAATTTCTCAATTAATCGGACCACTGTACAGCGAGAAGGTGCATTATGATAATCGAAAATCGACATTTTCGAACCGTGTCTCACAACGGTGAGATATTTGTGGAGACGTGTCGTTGTAGATTTTCACAATATCTCTGTAATTCTCCATGACTAAACCTTAATGTCCACACATGGCAGCTGTCAAATAACAACGCTGTTCGACCGACACAAAAGGAAAATCAAAACTCAAAATATGCAGTCTTAATGGGACACTCTTTACTATTTACATTAAAAGCGACATTACTTAAGGCTTCGTGTTAGGCCCCATTTTGTGGAACACGACCTGTTTTAAGGTAAGAACCCCAGGGTTCACCTGGAGAAGATAAATAAAAGAAGCTGCGAATGACCAAAAACAAGAGACTTAGTCGCCTTAACATGACTGATGTAGTCAAAGACTAGAAAGATCAGCTGAGTTAGTGACTCTCACAGTGAACTCAGAATCGCAACATCATTAAAGAGGTAGTAGAATCCACCTTGGGATACCAACCGAAAAGATGGCCGTTGTATGATGATGTTTGCAAATTCAGAAAAGCAATGACAGGACTACAGGAGATGCACTTTTTAAAGCGCTGGCTGTAGCGCAAGACAAGAGCTACACGGGAGAAGTACCATGCAAAACGAAGAGAGCTGAAGAAATTCCAGCGTAGGAAGAAGAGGGCATTGATAGTCTTTTATTTTAAGGAAATCGAAGAGTCGGATGTTATACCTGTCGTGCAGGAATAACATCCGGCTGTTCTATAGGGTGTGCCATTAATTGGTTAGCTTTTTGACAAGGCTATAAAAAAACACTGTTCAATATTTTTCATCGATTGGTGCTTTATTATAATAAAGTAAATCTTCCGATTAATTTTGGAATATTATCTCATTCAAATGACTGCCTCAGTTGGTTTGGCAGTAGGCCATCCTTTTAACCCAAGTTTTCAATACATTTTCGATGATTTCGGCCCCTATTTCACAAATAACTTGACCACTATTGTTCTTGAGTGGTGGAATCGTCTCTGAATTATTCGCATAGTATTGATCTTTAATGGCACTCTACAAAAAAAAGTCAAACAGCGTGAAATTGCAGCTCCGTGCCGGACAAGCAACGACTTATTAAACGATTATTGAACTTATTGTGAAATAAATCGATTGTTGATTGGACCGCTTGTGTTGCGCGTAATGCCATCTTGCTAAACCATAGCTCGCCCAAGTTCAAATCCTTAATTTCTGATAAAAAAAAAAATCAGTTATCATGCCTCGGTAGCGCTTTCCATTGACTGTAACTTTTCTTGCAACTACACAACAACTGCAGTATTATCAATCAGCAAACCAGTCTCACGAACTGTCATCACAAATTTGCGTACATCAGCTGCAGTTGGTGCATTATTTCGATCAAAATTTCTTTTCGAAATTTGCACTCTGTCGGCAACACATCATACACTTTGGAAGTAATTTTTCAATATTTACCAACTTTGTACAATCGTAAATTGGTCCATTTCGTACCGCGAAAATATACATATTACTGGGTTTCTGTCAATTTTTTAAGCATACAAGAGCGTCAAAATAACATATGATTCAAAAAGAAACCAACAGATGGCCCACCATATACATATAAGAAGGTCAAGCAATAGGTAGCTGGTTACAAGATCAGAACTTGAGCTTTTCGAAATAGTGGAGAAAACCAGTCACCGATCCAATAGGTAGGAAGCAGCACTTCCAACAGTTCTTGAATGGGCATAATATTGAGAACGTGATAGGGTCAACGTAAAAGTATAGAAGAGGTTGGCTGAGCTATCAAAAAACTGAAGAAGAACAAGGTGCATACTTACACCAAATCATCAACCAAGTATGGATGGACGAAAGCATATCCAATAACTGGAATATCAGCTCCATATTCCCTATATATCGAAGGATATCCCTGTTAAATGTTGCATATATGTAAGATAATCTATATTGGAGATGTGGAACGCCTGAAGCTTTTCCGGAGTACAATAATCGACACCTACCACACTATAGACCAATCATCACACCAAGACAAATTCTGGAACAACTAGTGAATTTCAAGTCGAGACTGACCACATTTTCACCGACTTTAAAGCTGCATATGAAAGCGTCTAAATTCTTCTGGAGCTCTCGCCTTTTAGAATTCAAAATTCAAGCAAAACTGATTCATCTGTGTTGCGTAACGCTGGAGAGCACGCGATACAGTCTAGTTTGGAAGTCTAGAAGAATTTTCAATCCAGCACTGGATTTCGGCAAGAAGATGACGCTATAATGTGACATCTCGTGCTCAGGCATATAGTTCGTAAGGGAAGTGTTAACACGAAACCTACTATTTTTAACAAATCCGCATAGCTACTGGAATACGCAAAATCTGACTGTTGATAGCTACAATGTTGAGATAATTAAGAAATTCATCTACCTCGGAGTCAACAGAAAGCCAACGAATGACAATGAAGATTCGACGAAGGCACATCCTTGGAAATCGTTGCTACATCGACAAACCAAATGCAATCATATTTTCTTACACGAAATTATCAACTCTACCGGATTTCAAACCTTCCAGTTCTGCGATACCAAGCCGAGTGCTTGGATAAGCAAGAAAGAAGAGCAAATATTGGACAACAATGCTCCAGCCTAGAGGATAGTACAAAGAACGACAGTAAGAATACCAAACGTTCAGTTCAATCAAATGGCAAAGAAAATGGAACCACTCGGACAAGTCATCACCGTATCGATACTTGGAACGACCACCAACACAAAGCGTGGTTTGTGCTAAGGATGCACACATTTCACATTGCACTTGTTAACTCCTATAGCCTTACAAACTAATCTTTTATAAAGGCAAGCATGCTACAAAGCTGGGCCTTTTTGCGAACGACTTTTATAGAAACTGCTTGAATGATTCAGCCCAGGTCTTTTTCACAGAACGCTTCATCAAAAATTCAAAATGTTTTAATGAGTAGGTAGAGAGAAACTTTCTCTTATGATCCATCTGGCATCATAATGGACCTATTACTAGTCTAACTGTGTTGGTTTTTCTAAGTTGGCAACAAGACTCACAATATCATCCTGTCGTTGCAACTATTCTGTGGTTTAGTGATCTAAGATTCAAGCTAACGATCTCGACGAGCTTTCTAACAAGTTACTGCTCAATCGATAACCACCTATAAGCTATTCAATAGTTAATCTGCAGCATATCAACTTTGTTTTGAAGCCATTGAAACTGCCGAACATGGTTTGCACACCGTCAATGCTTTATCTACTTTGAAGGTTCTCAAGATTTTTCGATACCTAAGTCTTGCGTAAATTGAACCTCAATACACCCTACGTCATATACCAGGATCTCTTGTCCGTATCTACATAACAATTTAATACAAATTTTATACCACAATAGATGAGTTCTTATGACCTCAGCATGTTGTTCCAACAGAAGGATGCAATCTCTTTGTAGTGTTTTGTGGATGAAGAATATTTAAATGAACTTCTCTTTAAAAATGTCTGCCTAAGCCTACTATCAACATTGGACTTAACGGCTAATGGACGCCCTAATCAAGATCGCTTTAAAATCCAACGTGTTTCTAGATTTTAAGAAGCTCTGTAGAAAGCTCATCAAAAAATGCTGATGGTAGCCAAACGTCGGACAGATCGGACACACTTGAAACTGTACTATTCAGGTTCATTTCCCAGGTGGTTCGTCTTTTCGTACACTCCACCTGAATCCAACTGACCTAGGCCATTTGAATCCTATTCTATTTCTAGGGCTTCTGCAAAAAGGTAATCGATCTAGTCAGTTACATTGGAGATACATACATCTCAATTACCTGGATATAGGTACATAAACGTGATTTTCATCCCCAAGACAGGCAATAGCCCCAGTGAGCTGGCTAAAGCCTATAGACTTATTAGTCTTACATCATTTATTTTAGAAACTACACAACCATTTCTAGTATCAGTTTTACTATTCGTTTTGGAATGAAGCGACAAAAAAAGATTTTTCATCATTGCAAGACCGTTCTTGTATCCTATAGGAAAAGGTTCAAGATCAATCTTGAACCTGTCATGATCAAAACCCCAACATTAATCGATTCCAGTGAGGTAAAATATCTCGGCTAGGCATCCTGCTAGACAAAAGCTGAAATTCACATATCAAGTCCACTTTCGAGCGTCTCTGATCACTATCGAATTGCTGGCAATGAATCTGGAGATGAACTAGCAAGAGCAGTCTCAGAATCCACATTAATTGGACCGAAAACTTACTTTGGCGTTAACTGGGTTGATGCCATAGTGCTGATTTATGTCAGAGAATACCAAATTCGGCTAAGCCACTTGGAAAATGTCCCGGGGCTTAGACAAACGATTGAACAAGCCTTACCTAAAAGGAAATATTAAATTTAGACAAAGTGGGTAGAAGAAGGCTGGTAACATTTCTCACAAGCCGGAGGTTTAGAGGAGGATGAATCATTACCCTCCATTTCTGAGTTCCGCATGGAACTATGAAGCTTTTAGCCCATGAAGACACCTTTATCGCAAAGGACATACATGTGCAGGTATACTTACACTCAATTTGGATAGAAGTTCTTTAAAAGGAATATTTCCCGACCAAGACTTATATCATTATGTACATATCAAAGCTTTATTTTCATCATCTGATGTTTGCCTTTACGAGTGATGTAATTATAGCTACACATGTACATATAATCGTAAAAGACAATGTAAAGGGGATTCAATTGCTATAACAATTTGCATCCCATATTTGCCTGCTATGGCTTCAAAAAGAAAAAGAGTAGGTATGTATATGTATCTCTCTACGCGAGTCCTAAGACAGACTATTAAAGCTCCTTGCTTCAACCCCTTACCCCATGCCCAAGTACTATTCTTACAGCCAACAATCTGCATAATATAAAGAATGCTTTCAGACATCTTCTACTAAACAGGAAAAACTTAAGTCCCAACAATGTCATTTCAGACCAAAACACTACCCAACCCACCCCCCCCATTGTCCTTGATTCGTATGCATTGTGTCTCCCATAATTCCCCTCATTTGCATATGTTGTCATTGAAACTTAATGTTATGCCTACCTGGGCTTTACGAAACTGTTTTCGGCTATGGAGTGTCTTCTGTGTTTTTGTGTTTTTTTCTCTCTCTCTCTCTCTCTCTCTTTCTCTTTGTGTTGTGTTCTCCTAACGGAAACAACCTTCCATTACAATCCTGCAATCTTGATGCAGATAAGAGGAAAAATAAATAAATTCCTACACAAAAATTGTGCCTCCAACAATAGGTATATGTATATGTAGGTTATGTATAGTGTAAGCTCCCCGCACCACCACCGTTCCTCCTACAGAAGTTGTCCCCTAAAAACATCGACATTACATTGTCGAGCCTGCACCTGGAAGGAGACAACGAAAGTATTCTGTTTTTTTTTTTTCTTTTTGTTGCTGCTGCTTTGCAAGAAGGCAAAATGCCAAATGCTTGCATAATTAACGGTGAGAGTCCATTATGGCACTTACGTTCCACCCGGGAGGGTCCAGGAGTGGGAATTCCCTGTAACTCCACATCGAATGCACGAAACATTGTATAGCTAATTTCAATTTGAATTGTTCCGTCTTTCCTGTCGTAAATTTTGTGGCGAATTGTACTTCCCTCTTTTTCGTGTAATGGTATGGCCAACGTAGCCGGAACAAGTGACTGAGCGCAGGAAATGATGATTCCCATGAATTTGAATGGTGGTGGAGAATGGAATTGTGACTTTACCGAAAAATTATTATCCAAATTGTCGTATTTTCTTTTTTGTTATTTATTCGAGGTCTGTATAAGGGTCAGTGTATTGGATCCTGAGAAATTTGTTTGTATTTAAAGGTCATCTACCGTAACTCAGAGGGCAAATCCGGAATCCAAGCCGGAATGCAAACGCTGCAATACAAAAAAACGACCTGTTTGAGGAATTCACATTCACAATGGACCTTTACGTCTCCGAGTGAACGTGATGTGTTTTTCAGTCACGCACCCCTTCTTCACCTAACCTTGAGGAATTCGAACGAAAGGACGCAATCAAAATGAAGGCAATATTGCAGAACCACATATCAGCTCCTATGATTTGAAAGTTCAAAGTGGAATGCGGCAAGGATGCATGCTTTCACCACTGTTATTTTTGGTTGGAATCTGTGATGTTGTCCGTGCAGCCTTGACGACAAATGACAACGGTATTCATTGGACTATGCTATCTTGTCTTAAACATCTGAATTACGCTGACAACTTTTAGTTGATGTCACACAGAATTTCCAACTTGCATAAGGTGATTCACAATTTGCAATGGAATGCCGCATGAAATGGTTCACAATCTGCAATCTGCAATGGAACCGACTTACCAATCAAGCAGATAGAAGAGCTCGTCGTTCAAGGTAAATGTGGCGCAGAAAAGTTGAAGATGAATCAAAATCCTTAGGAATTATTTGAAGAAAGTTCCAGCGTGTTATAGAATTCTAGACACGATGGAGCGCAGGCGTTTTTGATACTCCAAGCCCCACGATATGTGACAGGAACTAGAGAAAAATTGGCAAAGATTGTGAAAGATACTGGCTCTAGCAGTTTACAGAAAGCTGTTTTCCACAACGTGAGGTAATACAGCATCAACCAACTTTTAGAGAAAAGATCAGCCACCACTCAAATAAATCGTCGTGTACTTAACACTAGAAGTAAGGAACGACTGTAGCTCCTTCTGGTGGCACAGAATTCTACGATGAGATAAAAGCAACAGAAGCGGGAAAGGAACAGCGCAGGACAAGAGATTCCGACATCCATTCAGATACTCCAGTATGTCGAATCCCTTCAAGACAATACTAACCACAAGCTTTCGAATTTACTAGATGGCTTCGAAAACTATGACTGTAACATGTCCCGGTGATATTTTTGCCCATCTTTCTGATGTACCGAATTCAGACATGTTTCAGTTTTATGCTTCTATATGCGGTCTTAAAATCATCGTTAAACTTCAGGTGCTTGCAGATTTGGTAATCTCAGATCGTCTATAAGATTTTGCGTAAAGCTTTGTGGAATTTGAGAGATTTTCGATTTTCCAATCCTAAGACCTCACAACGTATGGCTTTGGGCATCTACACATTATCTCAGCCAAGACCTTTAGTAGACCCTTACTTCTGTGGGGACTGAGTCCACAAAAAAAGTTTCTCAACTCCGGTGTTTTCCTCGTTGTTCCTTCAGGATCCGTAGGTGTTAGTAAAATTTTGTGTTCTTCAGCCATTTTGTAGAACTTCCAAGCCTCTACCATCCAACCCACCATCTTTATCCATCTCGATCCCAGCTACATAATTTTACGTTTTCTACTTCACTAAACCTTAAAGATTTGATCTTCCTTGATGTTTTGAGTCTTTGGAATGAAATTGAAAGGCTCTTTTGGTTCAGGCATTGTTTTTTATTTATCCGATGTACATACCTAAATCAATCGTTTCTTATATTTACGAAGTATCTTTGAAAACTCTGCGCTACCTAATGTAATAGAATCGCGTGAAGATTTCAATGTACTAGGTATATACTAGCAGCTAGACTGACTTACTCGATATACCGCCTTCGAAGTTCATTCCACCCCTGAACCCAATTACCGAAATGTTTTTAGTGAAATTTTTGAATTCCAGCTTCATAGTGGGTTTAAGTCGCAGACGGCATAACTAGCTCAATTTTTTCGGGATCCCGAAAGCTGCCATGTTTTCTAGAGCTCCAGACTTTGGTTTCTATCATCATCGGCTCAGAAGTTCATACAAAGTTGGCGAGTTTCTGCTTGGAATCTGTCATATCCAAGATTTGCCTTAGAAAACTAATGAATATTTAGTCTATCTTCGAATTGTCGGGTTGTACACTACCCTGGTATAACAACATGCCCAACTTTTCTGGCCAAGCACTACTAGTTCGTCTATTCTACTCATAGATCTACTGATCAGGCATGTCCTTACTATATCTCGTTTTTAATGTTCCATGATGTTTCATCCGTCCTGAACATATTGCCTGCCTCTGGGATCAAAGCAATATTTTCAGGCTTGGACTAAAATGAAACTGATAGTTTCAACATGTATTTAGAAGATTGTTTTCATAACTGCAACCAATCATCCACGCTTATAGAAAGAGATCTTGCGTCCACCACATTCTCTTCAATCTCGTTGAAGATTAGGTGAACTCCCTTAAGCCTTGTAGACTTTAAAACACGGACACGGACCAAAACCTTTTACCAAATGATTTGTAATAACCAATATGATTTACGAATTTCAAAATCACTTGAAGAGCAAGTCCACACGACCAGTGAAGATGACTTTAATTCTCTTGAGGTGGGATTGAGACTTTTGATGGTTTTTGAAATAAAATTTTCAAATATGAGTTTAAATTGTTTATGACGCTTCATGGTCGTAGAAATTTTTATTATATGAATTGTTTCTTAAAGAGATAGGTACAAGGATTTCCCAAATGAAGACTTTATTTTATTTGTGTCACCCGGGTTTCTGTTTCTTTTAAGTTAAGAAGTAGGTTGGTATTTTGAATCGGATGTCGTCAAGTTTTCAGTTAGACGAATTGGCCTTTACAATTTATTTTTATAACCTTCTTTGAGGAGAGTTGCACCTCTAACGCTTAGGCAGCACCTTGAAATGCCGCCAGATGTTTGTTAATCTTCCTTTAGAATAGCTGGAGTTGAAAAGAAATCCAATTCCCGGTAAAACTATGGGTGCAAATAAAATGAAAATAATGGGTGAATTGGCCGCAAAGCCTCGGATACCACGGACTTCCTTACTTTCCACATCTTACAGATTGTAGAGAATTTAGGATATTAAGGGTTCAATAGATTGTCTCTTTCAAATGGAATTTGGGATTGACGGTTAAGTGTCTTATTATTTAATGGGTCTATTAGAACCGCAATCTCTATCCTATCCTTCTACTCATTTCCAACTTACATGAGCAATAGAGGTCATACTCTTAGGCGTAAGTTAAATCTATCACTCGCGCTATGTCTACATTATAAGGGTATTCATAGACCCTTAAGCGTGAGTACATTATAAAAAAATCTTTGCCTAAGGACACTTGGTGAGTGAGTAAAAAGCGAATACTTTTCGTGAACTGTAAAATTTTATTCACATTTCACACACGTAGGACGGAATCCACATTCGTGCGACTAAAACATTCGCAAGAGTTTAACCTCACAATTCTTTTGCTTTGTTCTTGGTGGTCGGTCAGAGCTGATGAATGACAGGTAAAATCCGCAGATTGCTGTGACCGACCAGAAAAAAGGTTCTGTGAATGAAATGTCAAAATTAGCGAATATTCGCTGGTTCGCATTGGCAGGTCTTTGAGCTGTGAATGGACCTTTAAGATAATCCTACTCAACCTAACCTAACACTTGCTGATCTAGCAGATATCGAGTCTAAGGAGTCGGTTCTACGTTGGTTGAGCTAAACAAGTAAAGGTCGAAGGTGAATCGACCTTAAGACAAAAGGCACCATAGCGGACCCATCGCGATTCCTAGCGAACCTTCATGACAAGAAACCTAAACCAATTCGCTCATACAACAAATTTCCCTATAGAACCTAAATATGACATCAACCTAGTTTAAGGCTCCAACTTCTTCTAAGTTATTGAAAAGTATCTTCCTAAGTTCTTTAGTCAACTCTGGGTAATGGCTTGATATTCACACAGAATATGAGTACTATCATCTGCATATGTAGTTGATGAAAAGATGGTGGGTTCCCATTTGAAACTCGTTGATACTTTCTAGAAATTCCCTTAGTGAATTTGTACTGGCTGCAGTTAATTGGACTTTGATTTTTTTTTTGCCTAACTCTTGCCCATATGACTGATAATGCGACCTTTCTTCTATTGTATCAAGATAGGATATAACTAAACGAAGAGACGTAACATCACCCTTATGAAGAATAGTACATCCTTAGCAGCAGAGTTTCAAGGAGAAAGTCTAACAACAGCTTATAATGCTGCCGTAGGGTAGGTACACATGGCACTCGTAATACCGTGGCAGACAATTCACCGGAGCTTCTTAGTTGCCGTTGTCCGTTCAAGAATTTTCGGCCACCGAATGATGGCCGCGTACGTCATAATGGGTATCATTGTTGGATTTAAACCCCAAGTTCCGCTGCAAAGACGTTTACTGGCCCACATCACTCGAGTAAACTGAAGTGCTGCCCTTGATGAGGATAGGTTCTAAATTAACCAGTCTTCTTTTTGTAAAAGGTGTAAGAGTATTGTTATCAAATGCGCCCTTAATGTCAAGGAATACATACACAGCTATTTCTTTGGAACGTAAAGTTCCTTGTATCTTCTTGACAAGATAGTGAAGAGCACCTTTTGTGGATTTACCTTTCCTGTATGCAAACTGACTTGAGTGCAGAGGGATAGACAAATCTAGCCGGTCTCAATAGTTTTGAGAATAAATGATGTTAGACTTATAGGTCTACAAGATTTGGGCAGCTCACTAGGCCTATTTCCTACTTTGAGGATAAAGATTACATTTACCTGTCTCCATATAGTCGGGATGTAACCTCAGCTGGCTCTAAATAAAGCAATCATACCCGGCAGGATGAGATCAATTACCTTCTGCAAAAGCGCCGGATAAATGCCATCACCGCCGGGAGCTTTGAATGGTTTAAAGAACTCTATAACCCAATTAACTTTATCCGGACTAAAAATTTTACCGGATAAACTATTTACTTTACTAGCAATGTAGACCCTATGCTCAGATGCGTTCGGGTACGTGTGGAGTACAGGAGTAGACGAACCTGGGAACTTAACGTGAAGTAAGGTTCTAAGAGTATCCATACGGTCCAACGTGTAGGTGCCATCGGTCTTTTTTTAATAAGCCTACACAATTATCATAATCTTTCACGAGTGCGTTACGGATTCGTGCCGCTACTGGCATGTCAGCAATGTTTTCGCAGCATTTCCTCCATGTAGCATGTATAGATCGTCTCAATTCTAAATTGTGTTCTGTAAGAACGAACCTGTATTCGTCCCAACTCTTCGTGTGTTTAGAAGAGTTGAAGAGTTTTCTAACTTCCTTCCTAAGTTTGGCAAGCTGGCCATTCCACCAGGTAACCTTTCGTTTACACAAACTGGTTTTATGGACCCAGCTGTCATGATAGGAAGTTAGCAACACATCATTCATTCATGGACTGGCGAGTGTGAGGTCAAGTACCTCTTCACAAATCGCATTTATGAAGGTAGGTTTACAGCCTAATATCAAAATATCAATACATGACTACTAACAAGTTAATCTAAAAGACACACATCCCTTCTATTGATGCAACAACTGCCCAAGACATCATGATGCGCATTGGCATCGCAACCTATGATGTTGCCTAGTATCTGCCTAGGTTAGGCGAACAAGGGAGTTAAAGTTATAATGTTTTAGTGTGTAAGTTTCAAAGATTTCACGGAATTGCTATAGAACTATGAAGAAGCTCAATAAATAGTATGTAAGTACTACTCCTACACGAATTTACCACGAGTGGCAAGACTGTTACGCACGGATCCTACTAAATGTAGATACGAAGATACGAAGATTCTGGAAAACAATTCACGAACATTTTCGCTTTAAGTTACTACCGATCTCCGGCAAAAAGTTTGTTCTGAATTATACCGGAACGTGTTTCTCTAGAACACGGTTCTAGCCTTTAGGGCGCTTGCTTTTCTACTTTTCCTAACTCCACACACATTGAGTTTCATCCTTAAAATAGATGAAATAAACCTTTTGAAAAATCCCTGAATGAATTCGCCATAAATTTCCTGCCCCAAATGATGCTATTTCCCTTAGGTGTACCTACATACATATGTACATTCAATGCATCTCTAGTGCATTATTAAACCAGATAGGGTATGCAAATTCCTGCCATAAATTCCGTCACACAACAATCGCTTAAGGTGAACTCCCCATCGAAAATAGAGAAAATCGCAGAAAACTATTTACGTTGAATTTCACGCGGGAGGATTTTCATTTCACATACACACCACACACCCATCCATATGGGGAGCATGATACAGGATCATAAATGCCTTCCAGTCTGTTAAACTATCTCTTTATTTACCTCGGAGGGCATATGGCACGTACATTTGACGCGCTACGTGCGTACATACATATGTATGTACATATTCCTCGTGGCAGTTTTTAAATGCTTTCGAGTGCGGATAAACCGTTAATTAGCCGAGACGTAAAAAGCACACACACACTATGCGATACAATGCGCCAGCAATCATTATGTACATATATTCCATTCGCACACACCTCGATCTCATCCCTGCAATCCTGGGTGGCCGCCACAAATGAATGAATATAGCGTGACATTCGCTCACAATACGAAAACCGGGTGACACAATGAAATACACAAAATATTCACAGACATGTCCCATGTGTACACAAAATTAAAATTGTAGTAGAAATGTACAGGGAGCCCTGGGCTTAATGAACACACGCCCCTCCCCCCAGGAAGGGGATGTACAAGAGTTTAAGGGTGCATAGTTCATAAAATACTCATTAGAAAGCGTTTTCAGCTCGATGGTGCCTTAGTAAATTGGTTTTCGATGAAAATGTAGTGCCATTGGCATTGACATAATGACATTTCACTTTACGAAGTTTTTTTTTTTTTCTATCTTTTTCGTCCTGATGATGGATATTGATAAGTAAAATTGGAAAGTATACATACTTACGTGGAGGGTTCATATATTTTTATGGGATTAATGCGGGAATTCGATAATGCATAGAAGTAATTAAGGAATTTGCATAACAATGTGTAGAAAATACATGGATTTCGTTGTCGTTGCACCCGTTTAGCTGAACAATTTACTTACCCCAACACGCACCCCAACATGAACGCAATATTTGCATAGTATAATTAATGCAAAATTACTAATGAAAACATTTGTTTGGCTAAGTCAAGCAACACCATTTGGACAGAGTCTCACGAATGTGGTAACCAAACGTATACTCGTATAAGTGAACAATTAATTCGAACTTGCAGCAAGGATTTGTGGTAAATTAGTTGCGTGCTGAAATGTTGGTCGTTTAAAGTTGATATATGTGATCTCGAAGGATACTGCAATTTGTGAGAAATGTGACAGGAGAGATTTACTAAGGGATGATAGCAGTTGGAAGGGCTTAGGCATTGAGGTCGCTTGAAGTAATTAAACTAGGATAAATGGTTTTTCTGTGAAAGCTTAAGACGTAGGTTTACTCCATCTGATTACTGACTTATGTGTGTGTCCTTGGAAGGGAACAACAGTAGCTCCTTTATGATTTTCTAAAGTCGACGAAATAGGAACATTTCTTTGAGCTTTAAGGGGTTGAAAGATGGAAAGATGATTCAGATACAGATATGTAAGGGTAAGTAAGGTTGATGGGTTTGATGAAGGGATAGGGCAGCACGAAGGATAAGTACCCATTGTGATGGGCGAAAGGTATCTGGAGTATTATCTGTCCAATGCTGGGTTAACCCATTGGTGGTGAGATGGGTGGACAATATGCTGAAAAATAGGGCGGTAAATAGTCGGACGGGACCTTCAAGGCTTAGATGAAGAGTTAGCAGAAGTTGCCCGCAGAGAGAAGTTCTATCACCTACTCTGTGGAACATAACTGTGGACTCTCTCCTGAGAAGATTTGAAGAGACTGGCATCGACACTGTGGGATATGCCGATGACATAATGGCAAGAGGTAAATTCATGAACATCACAGCAGATACCATGAGAAATTCTCTCCGAGTGGTGAAGCGGTGGTGTCAGGAACAAAGGTTATCCATTAATGCGGACAGATCTGATTATCTTCACAAAGAAGAGGAGAGATTTGGAATTTCAGCCCTCGACACTTTTCGGCTGGGAGCTGCAGGTGACCAAGAAGGTTAGGTATCTGGGTGTATACCTAGATGCTGGACTAACTTGGAACATCCGTGTGGAAGAAAAGATTAGAAAGGCGAAAAGGATGCTTCACCAGTGCAAAAGGGTATGTGGACTAAGGTGGGACTAAGGTTGTCGAGGTCAGCATACTGGATGTACACGATGATAGGTAGACCGATTATCACATATGCGTCAGATGTATGGTGCAATTAGATAGAAGCAGTTAGATAGGGTCCAACGTCTGGCATGTTTAGGGATCGCCGGTGCAATAGGAATGACACCAACATGCGCAATGGAAGTGATCCTGGGTATTCTGCCGCTGGACTTATTTATTAAGAAAGCGGCGGCATCGACGACACTTCGTCTGCACCAGGATGCCAACTGGCACTGCGGCGGTACTATCTATGGTCATAGGAAAATCCTGGATCTCGTGAAAAACGAGATTAGGGATTTGAGTATGTCCATGGATGGAATAAAGAGAGTTATCGAAAGCTATCACAAAACTCTTATTGGAGATGGAACAGTCTATTAAGCCAAGATGATTGCTCTGTTTCATGCGTTGGATAACTTTCCTTGTTAAGTGCGTCGGCCCAGATCTCACAGCCATACAGGAGGATGGCGTGCGTGATCGACATAAGAGTTGGCCCTCCTACGTTTGCCATGATCCTACTAAGAGACGTTGTGATCTTAGCGGCTCGATCGGATGCTGACGGACAGAGGGATGGTAGAACACCTATTTAGCAACTGGGCCGCAGCGGAACACCAGAAAAGGTGGTCAACCGTGAAATGTTGCAGGCAGACGGAAATGGCTATTAGAATGCCGATTGGCACCACGCAAAAAGAAGTTTTAAGTTTGGGGTGAAGAACACTTAAATGGTTGATAGTGTCATTTCCAGATCATGGACATTTTGGGTATCACCTAAAGAACACGGGTCTTCTGGAGGATGACACCTGTGAACTATGCCTGGAGATAATCGGGACGGCAGCACATACTATATTATGTCAATGTCTGGCAATAGCTAGCAGAAGAAGGGAGGGCCTGCGTAGCCACTCGGTAGAAACCGATGTTAGCGTTGACACGAGAATCAAAGTCAGAGAGGAACTGTAGAGAAATCCAGAGAATCTCGGGCTAAAATGGATCGTGGAAGAGAGACGAAAAGGGACCCAACACTGTGGTCTGGTTCGAAATATCTCTACGTCGCAAGTCAAGCCGCTATAAAGGCCATCTCATTTACAGTCGTGAAATCCAAATTTGTGAAACGATGCCGTGAAGTGCTCATAGTACTCACACCAAATCATGACGTAACACTCCGATAGGTACCTAAACACACCGGTATTCAATAGAATGAACATTCGGATGAATTCGTAAGAGAGATCCGAACAAGACCTAAGAATAGTCGTTATATCTGCTCCAAGTGTAAAGAGAGAAGGAGCGTACTCTCATCTTGTGTCTCCAGAAAAATCTAGACAAAACACGATAATACTAAAAGCAGACTTAATAGAATGAATTTAGCACTCTTCACGGGGATTATTACCGACCACAACCTCCTGGTGTTCCACAGAAGGAAAATGTGACTAAATGCAGACGACATCAGCAGAGGGTGACCTATCAGAAAAGTCATCATAAACGACCCTAATATTTATGACATTCTCGGGTTGGTTCAGCGAGGCCGCTTAGTTATTTCAAAGCCAGAAGCAAACTTTGTCTTTTTCAGGTTTCTACACGATTGAGGTACACAATGGATCCATTGGTGATTCGACTGCTAGTTTCTATCTACCTACATACCTCTTGGGGATCAGAGTGACTAATTTGGAGCTACATTTAGGATCAGGATGAAAAGATGGGCAATGTTTTTGAAAAATATTTTAAGATGTACACAAGGGCTTTTAACCGTCTTCTACTCTTTTACTGGTCCAAGGCGTTCAGCGATACTACACGATAAGGAAATAAGTCCTACCAGCAGGAGAGCCCGGTTGATGCTCAATTTGCCTCTCGATCTATTGATCAAGATAACCACAGTATTCATTACAGTTTGCGACAGGTGCAGTCATCTTTTGGTGGTTGACTTTTGACAACCACTGAACTTACTTACGTACCTATATGTTCCCCTGTTTCGTCTTGCACTCTGTAAAGTTGACAAGCCTCTGATTCAGGCAGGCTAAACTCTTTCGAATCAAATAGTCGGTTAAGATTTTAAATTCTTGTTTGACAAGCCTTGCAGTTTTCCTACTCTTATTATGGTTAGGTTAGGTTCAAGACAATCTTGAACAAAGCTTAGCTCTACTGTACAAAATTTTAGAGTTCTAAACGTTGGCTTAGCTAATGTGTGTAGTAAAAACAGTAGCCTTTCTCTTTTCTCGTATATATAGTCCTATAGAGTGGATCTCGGCTTGAAAGTTAGAAGCTGGGATATCTGTTGTCAAGTTTTGAGCTGTGTACCATACCTGAGGATTATACCATACCAAGTAACTCTAGTGTTTCTGAGCTTAAAAGTGTTTGTAGTCGTTCCGGATCGAGTTATAAAAGTAATGTGTTCAGCTATCACTTTTTTACACGAAAAGGTAGTTCTGCCAAAGTTATTCATCATCTAAAAACCAAAAAAACGTTCCCAGTCCTCTCCTTAGCTATTTTTGAAAACAAATTCTTGCTGTGTTTTACTAAGACAAGAACACCCTTCTCATCATCAACGAAAGTACACCAGTACCTAACCAAAAGTGTCCTCCATCCACAACATACACGATATACTTCCAACGGAACTGGTTATTACCAGCACCTTGACGTCAAACTATACAACCATTATCATTTAGAACTACCAATTGCCAAGAACAAACCTAATCACACTTATTTCCGTCCTCCTAAACGAAACACCCAAAGCCATTACCTAACCTCAACGAAAAACATTCCAAATCAATTTCCAAACCATAATTCGCCTTAGGTCAACGGACCCACAAATCAATTCCACCACAGCTAAGCCAGGTATGAGCCTAGTTTAACCATTAACTTGTCCGTTGAACTTGTTGAAAGTAAAAAAGGAAAATATTTCGATTGTTTGGTAATTATGGCACTTTTGTTCCATCAATTCTGGAATATTCCCTTAAATCGACGCAATTACCAAGTAAATACATCCAATGCACGCCAGAATGACCCCTAAATTTGTGTAATAAACCCTTAATGCGCATCACATTAGCCTTTCTTTCGAATCCCTTCCACCGCACTGATGTACACATACGCTAAATTCGTCCAAGTGATGTCATTTTCCTTGGCAGGATATTTTTGTTTTTTTTTTTTTGTTCGCAAGGATGGGAAAGAAAATAAAACCTCGTTCACTCTAATGAGCTAGTAACCTTTTTAGTTAAATTACCCCTCAGGTTAGTGCCGTGCTACATCATACCGTTGCATGGGCTTTCTGTCAGGCAGGATACCCATGTCCAAGTGTGCACCACATTCGCGTGTCACGGACAGTTTTTCATCATCACGGTACAATATTCACGAATCACGATGTCCTTTGCAATTATTCATCGTGGAATGCACGAATCCTGCAGAAAGGAGGAGGAGACAAACGAAAAACAAAAAAAAAAAAACCCATTTAACTACTCTATTACATTTTTAACGAACTAACGCGATTCGGATGCGAAATGAACGATCCCAAAAGTGATTTTTCAAAAATGTCAGCCATTTGAAGAGATTTAATTAAAAATTAATCTTTTATTGCGTCACAGAGCGAAAGAGAGAGAGAGAGATACAGGCGACGAAGGTGAGTGGGGCTTATACTTGACATGGGTAATGATCCAAATATAATCACATGTTTAAGTTGGAAAATTTGTAAGGACACAAACGCCTGTGGGCAGGAGGACTGGGTAGGCAAAAGGCAACACTATACCAAATAAAAAAACAAAATTTGCGTGATGGTGTGCAGTTGCCTTTTAGCGTTTGGCAATGATTACACAGAGCTTGTGTGAGCCTGTTGGAGTCATGGTAATAACTTTGGAACAGGCATTTTGATGGTCTTCTTCGGTGAAGGCCCATGGCATAGAAAATTGGCAGTTTAAAGGTCGGTAGCTAATTAAAAATTTTGCGCAAATTGTAGTTGGAAAATTTCAGGTTTTGCTTAAATATTGAAGAGTTGGATGGCTGGATGGCTGGCCTCCTGGCATGTGTCCAATGCGGGCGTCTGAACT
Organism: Xylota sylvarum; assembly: GCA_905220385.1. NCBI lineage: Eukaryota > Metazoa > Arthropoda > Insecta > Diptera > Syrphidae > Xylota > Xylota sylvarum. The sequence goes on from LR999958.1 coordinate 109,365,124, forward strand.
TGGACTTAGAGAGTGTTAGAAAGTTTTGGGGGCCCATTATTTTCGATTGGGTTATGAATTACAGATGACACTGATGAGATTAGGGGCTGTATGGTGTGGGTTTTTCCATGGAAGCAGCTTAAATATGAATTGGTCTGCTTTACCGGAAATTTATGGCTTTTTTATGAGAGGTCATTTCAGACAACGCCGCGAGAAAGTGGAAATAAATATTCGAGTAAAAGTCGCAGCGTTTATTGAGGTGATTGAGGGCAGGGTTAAACTTAAAACTTATACTTTCTGATAGCAATTTGTTACAGACATCCATTAAGTCGCGTCTATATTCTGGAGTATCGTGCCACAAAGGGTTACATTTGAATGAAACCCAGTCGACAATAGACCAAGGATACTGGCAGCTCGAACATTGGTCCAACATCAGCTCAATGAAAGGATCCGTGACTAGGTGTTGCTTGATATGCTTGAAGAACGTTGTAGAGATGAAGAGGGAAAAGAGACTATAAATCTATATAAAGGAAGAAAAGCTTAGACTTGTTTTAGTACAGAAAGATCCAGCTTATTCAACAACTGATACCACAACAAACCTAAACTTTAATCCATGTAACCTTAAGCTGTAGCTGGAGGGGCCAATCTTCCTAACTCTATCTTATCTGGTAAGTTCATCAGAGATCTTGTTTCTCACGATCTTATTGAAGAAAGTGACAATAAATTGGTCAAGCCTTACTTACTTACTTAGGGAAGTTCAATTGTTAAGTAAGTTATGCAATGGAATCCACTTACTCAATCCAATAAAAGTGTGCGTCGCATAACGCTAACGTAGCGTATAAAGTTTGAGGAGTAATCCAGAGTGTTGGCAAAGAGTTCATGTGATTTGAAACGCTTTACAGAACTTCAAAAACGATGCCCTGTATCCACCTTGGTGGATGGATTTAAACAAGAAGTAAGGCGATGCATGAAGAATAACTCTTGCCAATCGCTATTTCTTTGGGCTGAGAAGGCAATTGAGTAGTAAGGCCCTACCCCAAACAACTAAGAAGACCTTGATCATCCCAGTCCTCCTTTATGGCGCTGAAGCATGGAATTTGTCGAAAGCTGATAAAGATATCCTCGGTCGTTTAGGGAGAAAAATTCTTCGTAAAATATTCGGTCGCGTTTGCGTTGACGGGCTTTGGAGGAGAAGATTCAACGACGAACTATACGAGTTGTACAGCGAAAACCTGCGCATCAGTCGTTTGAGATGGCTAGGATATGTAGAGCGAATGGACACCAGTAGTCCGACCACCTGCCCACTGAACACACCTCCAATATGGGCTACAAATTCTCAATACCAAACAAAACTGAATGGACACATCGGGATGTCCGGTACCAAGAATCGCTGTCAATTTTTACGGATGGGTCCTAAACCGAGGACAGAATTGGTGTTGTCGTCTTTTCAGAAGACCTGGACCTCTCCTTTAACCTTCCAAATTATTGCAGCCTTTTTCAAGCCGGAATCACTGGCATTCGTCAAGCAGCTGACTGACTGGCAGTTAATGCAGTATAAGCATCGGATATTGCCATATACATACACTGACAGTCAGGCAAGCATCAAATCCCTTGCATCCAGCAATATCTCCCGCATATCTCTTAACAAGATAGTTGGATAGTACAACCTTACCCTTTGCTGGGTCCCAGGTCACTGTAACATACCAAGAAATTGTGAGGCTGACGAAATGGCTGGAATGGGCTCATCTAGTTTAAAAAGTAAAAGTGTCTCCGACATCGAGGCGCCAAGGTCTTATGCTATATTTTGACGCGATGAGTGAGGCCAATTATCAAAGGCAGCAAATCGACCAATGCAATACCACTAGGCTGCTTTAGCAGATTCTAAATAAAACTACGTCCAGCGGACTCCTAAAACGTAGGAAAAGAACTCTCTCCAAGATAGTTAAACCTTCTGAACACTGTGCTATAGGAAGGCATGCTTAAAGATTGGGCATTCCCTACAATGACTTTTGTAGAAGCTGCAGAAATTTAGTCACCTCCTATGCACGTGCCCTGCACTCGTTAACATCAGGAAGGCCACATTAGGTGAATACCTAGTCAATGATGTAAATGATCTCAGCAACGCCTGCATGGCTCAGATTAGATCCTTCATACAAAGGAGTAAATGGTTCCCAGACTAAGAGGATAATCTAGCCACCTTACACATCGGAAGCACAATGGATTTTCTTCTGATCTAAGTGCATCCTCATCGAGGGCCGGTTTCAACCAACCAACCAACTAACCACCTCCTTACAGAAGTCCGGTACATTTTTGGAAAAAATTCCAAGTGGAACTTCCAAATTGCACACACCGACTGTTTTCCAACGGAACGCGCCATAGCTGGATCAGTCCTCTCGTACTTTACTAATGATCCATGAATCCTTCTAATCAGAACTTCTCTTTGATATATAAAGAGTTCTGCGGTTTGTTGTTCTTTCGCATTATGATAGCTATCACAAGTTCCTTCAAACTCGGAGGAAGAACTATTTCATCGACTCATCCGTCTATTTGACGCTCATCCTGTAGCTGCTCCTTCAATATATCTACAATTCCCTGAGCATCTGTGACTAGGTTTCCTCCATTATTTCGAAGAAAGTGTGATCTGGGTTTGAAGCCTGCTGCTAGTTGCTTACTAAAAATTCCGGATCAGGTTTCTTTCGCGAGACTCCTCGATATTCTTGAGTTAGGAGGCTGCGTATGCCCTAATCTTTCTACACAGGACTTTTTTTTCTGCAGTCTTTTGACTCTGTATTCTTTCCGCGCTGCTCTTGTTTTCCACTGCTACCCCTGTAGATATAACGCTTCTGATACCTTTTCTCGACTCGTGCCATCATCATCGTACCACTTTTTTTTTTACAGATCAACCATCTAGGGATAGCCATATTACTGTATTGATTCTCTTATGGGTAAACCTAGTGCTATTCACACAGTATTACGAGCAGTTAACTGATCCTTTGTCTTGGAGGCTATGTTTTCCGACTAATATGTTATCCTCCTCAAAACTCAGAACAGGTTCCGTAGGTTCTGTCCAGGAAATCATAAGACTCCTCCTTGATTATGTCTTGTGCTTCTTCGATAGGGACGTTTGCATATGTATACATACATATAAGGGTCATGTTGTAGAATGTAATCATGATGCGGATCACAGCTAGATGATCACTTATGGTCTTGAAGTCAATGATTTTTGACCACAGCTGATTCCCTGCGACGAGTCTGCCTTTTGTGGCATCTGTTATAAATGTCCCGACGTTTTTTTTTTCATTATTCTAGATTCCGTCCAGCGTATCTCCTAGATTGCAGTAATATCTGACTTCTGCGCGAGGTTAGTTTTTAGTGAACTGCCCCTGGAGTGTATAGGGTTCGTACATTTTTTAAACCAAAGACTTAAAATGACTTCAAAAAATTGAATGCATTCACTGACGTCACTGACTTCAAAGACTTCAAGTGACTTTAAAAAATTGAATGCATTCACTGACTTCAATGTTGCATGCATTCAGTGACTTCAAATGACTTCAATGGATTGAATGCATTCAGTGACTGCTAGTGACTTCAAAGCGACTTCACTGAATGCAGACCAATCAAAACGATTGCATTCGTTTTGACTTCAACCCCTTGTTTGCTAAACATGATTGGTTCAATTATAACTTCAAATTTAATGCTGATTTTTTTTTTAAGTTGAAGTCATTATTGAAGTCATTGAATTGAAACAAATCTACTTGAATGCTTAGTATGACTTCAAGGAATGCTTTCCACAATGATTTCATTCTTTTCCAGCCCTGTCGTGGACTCCATTGTGGAAGTTTTTCCGCTGCCGTTCGAAAGCAGAAAAGAGTGCCGTACAAGGAACAAACTTTCTCACTTGTTTGCATTAGTTCAGCTTACCTTCTCGAGAATGATCATAACTGTGCCTTCTCCAGCCAACTCTGTGTTAACTAAGTCCTTCCTAATCCTAATCTAACAAATATTAGCACTCAACAAACTTTACCTGTATGCAAAAAAATATTCAGTTACAAAAAAGGAAAAAAAAAAAACTTCCATTCAAGGACATAAAATATTATCTGTCATGAAACTGTAGGTAGGTACTGTTGAAGTCTCTATTTACCAGCAAATAACTTTATTTCTGAATATGAACTTTTTTCGCCTCCTAAAATGTAATTCATAAAACTTATTCGCTATACATGTATGCATGTAGTATCCTCCTACATGATTATCGAGAAAAAATAAAATGAAATTGAAATGTTACGCTGCAAGGATAATCGCGCTTTCATCGCACGGAATACGAGAACAGCTAGAATGATTTTTCCTTTTTTATTTTTTTTTTCTACTCATACTCGTACTTACAAACCCTTTCATTGCATGCATATTCATCGAGTCTCTGTCGATTTCGTTTTTATTTATTGAACTTCCTCGAAACTTCCTTAAAAGTTTTTTTTTTTTTTTGTATTTTTCTGAATTTACTTTTCATTTTCTTTCTTATTTAATTCCTTTAATGTACTTAATTAAGCGTCAAATTCGTTGGAGGTCGTCGGAAATTTTAATCCTTTTTGTTTTTTTATTTTTTTTTTTTTTTTGGGCCGTGGGAGGGAGACACATTCTAGTTAAATATTTTGTGTATCAGGATTTAAGTTAAGGCCACCCGCTGTCCTTCAGAATTAAGGATTTCATATTCATCAATTTAATTTTGATGGAAGTGACATCTTAAGAAAGGAGAACAAAAAAACAAAAAAAAAAAGAAACCAAGGCTCTTAAGTAAGTAATTAGAAGGATGAAAAGGGATATCTTCAAGATATTGCCAATAAGAACTACCTACTGTATAAGTACATGGAGAAGCACTTTTCATTGTATTCGGTTCGCAATGATTGTGAAAGAGCTAGCAATAGGAAGCAGTATGAAAAGGATATCGATTGATTGAATGAATCCTTTTCATCGAATGAAGTGAATATACGTTTTTTTTTGTATTTTTTTTGGAAGGTTTCTAATAACTACTAGAGCTGAGTAGTGTTATTGATGTGTGTAGTATTTCTTCGAAAGAAAATGGAAGTCGGAAATAACAGCTCGTCAAAAGGCAATAAGCCTTAAATCAGTATTGAAGGAAAAAATGTTTAATTTGGTTTAGACAGGTGAGGTCCTTGCATGTGTGCATGGTAATATTTGCAGGAAGTTGTTCGTAATAACTAATCGCTTCTAATAGCCCCGTAATAACAGAGTCGTGTTTTTTTTTTTTTCAACGTGCTGGCTAATTATGTGTTGAAGGACTCATGAATTATGAACATTTGAGGCATCGAAATTGATAGCATTTTGATTCGAATATTGCATGTATAACGTACTGTTATAAAATAAAATAAAATCCAATCCTTAAACACGATGCAAAACAATTTCTGCTTTTTAAATAAATTAGCTTTATTGTGTATGGTTTCTAGTTTCATTTTGATTCAGGACTAGACTGTCCAAAGAATAACATACTTTTGAGCAGTATGGTTAAGGACTCATACTACAAGAGATTTAATGAAATTGGAAACCTGTGAAGATAAAGCAGGAAACCTTGTACTAGACTCACTACTTCTGCATACTGGCGGAGAAGATCAATATTTTATTGTCAGGCACAAAAAATTATTTACCCTAGACGATAATAGCTAAAGCTTCCGTCCACTTGAATATTAAGACCGCTGGACGTGAGGACGTACCGACTGAGATGACTTAGTAGAGAGCATGCATCAACTCATTTCTAAAATTTAGTCAGACAAGCGGATGCTTGATAAATGGAATTTCAGTATCGTTTGTCAATCCTCAAGAATGATGACTCCCTAAACGACGCTAATTACGGCCATGACTGATGGTCAGAATACTTAAAACACTTCGTCAAAAATTTTGACCTTACCGAGTCCACAACGGATCGAATTTTTACAATTCAGCAGATCTAGTTGATTATCGATCACACACGACAGCATTTATAGAGACGAGCTTATAGAGCCTAGTCTAGTTTCGGTATCTTTGGCAAACATTCACTGCTTTATCAAGGACCTCACCGAAGTGACGAGCTGTCATGTGTCTTCTTTAACTTCTTCCTTAGTTGAATTGTGAGATACTCGTAACCAGAGGGACAATGTTCTCTAAGTCTGTGTAACTAAATACTAGTGGAAGCCGTCAAATTTAAAGTAATGAGCAGATTTCAGCGGGATATCACTGGTACGTTCACGACTCAACAGCACACAACATTGACGAATTCGACTGACCGCCACAGTCGACATCTAAAGGTTGTTTTTTGAACATAGTACTAACTTCAGAGAGTTATATCTATCAAACCAGTTGTCAGAATGCAAACTGTCAGTGTCACTTATATTCAGTAGTTCTTGCGATTGTATCATAATGACATACACGTTTCAACAACGTTAACAAATTTTAGAAATTCGGTTCCAAAATTATGGTTCTGTGCACCAAACTTATAGAGCGCTTACACCATATTACACCCGACATAATCGGCCATCCGAGACCGCTATTCGCCATATTGTTGACTGTTTTCGCGCAACATTTTCTTTGCAAGATGCAATGGCAGCGAGATGCATTAGAAGAGTGTTTACTAAAAAGAATATTGCATCCGTTCAGAAGACTGTTGAAGAAGATCTGAATTTATCGATTCGACGTCGTTCATAACAGCTTGACCTTTTTCCGCCCACTTTAGGGAAAATTGTATGCAAAGATCTTGGTTTGAAAGCTTACAAGGTCCAGCTCGTGCGAGAATTGAAGCCGAATGGCCATCGTTTGCATCAAAATTTCAGTGAATGAGGAGAAAATCAGTGGTGGAGCCATCGGACAATATTTTTTTCAAAAATGAGGCTAATCAGCGTGTTACGGTCAACGGTATTGGCTATAGAGCCATGATTAATCAATTTTTCGTTCCCCGAGTGAATAGCATGAATGTAGAAGAGATGTGGTTCCAGCAGGATCGTGCCATACAGCAAACGAAACAATCAACTTATTTAAAGAAACATTCGATGAACGCATAATTTTACGTAATGGACCTGTAAATTGGCTTCCAAAATCTTGTGATTCGACGCCTCTTGATCATTTTGTTTGGGGATACGAAAAAATCAAACGAAGAATATTTCTTGTGATTCACTGGTTCTTTGGGCTGAGGAGGCAATTGAGTAGAAAGGCCCTGTCGTGAACTAAGGAGATTCTATGGAAGATCTTGATCATTCCAGTCCTACTTTATGACGCTGAAGTATAGTTTCTATCTCGGGAACAACTAAAGACAGTGAACAACCCTCATCATATTTGAAAATTCCAATTGTTCCGGAGTGATAACTATCTGGTGCAAGAAATGTATAGAACCCTAACCGATAGAAACATGGACAGGCAGTTACCTTTATCTCTCTTGCACAGTTAGATTGTAAAACTCAAAGTGAGCCCGATTCACAAAAAGACTTGCCGACACAACAATAAAAAAAACGACTTTAATACCTTTTTCCTCAAGGCCTTCCCTTTAACTTTGCACTTGAATCAGTTCTCAAGGGACGAGACTTATAAGAATGTCAAGCGAATATGGCTATGACTAACTCATCTCAGAAAAAACCCTACTCTAGTGACAACTGTGGGGGACTAACTAACAAAAAGACCAAAGTGAGCTATTCAGATGGAGATGGTCGGCAAATACATTTTCTGAGCTTCTCGCACAAACCGGAATGACTGACAGTCAACCATACAGACAATAATACGTGTCTGGCTGACAACCATTGTGTGCAAAATCTCGCCAGGGGAGAATACCAAGCTAATTATGGTAGACAATCTTCCCAAACTATGCGTAGTCACCGCGTCATTTGTTCATTAAGAGTACAGAATGAAATTATACCGACAAAGGACTGAAAAGTTCTTAGGAAGGAAGCCAACCTTCACAATAGACCCTTGACCATTTCGATGGAAATGCGTTCAGTAAGGCTCTTAGAGAATCTGAACAGCAACAACCGATCTCCAAAGCTAAGCATCCAGAAGCTGAAAAGATTATTCCTGCTATAAAGAGGCATCCCCACACCATACTTTCTAGGTAAAAACACTAGCTCTGGCCCCAATGCAGTAATCGAGCAGTCTAGAGACCGTGGCGGAAGAACTGGATATTTTCCAGAAAATCTTGCTTCTTCTATCGAATATACCTAATATGATGGTTGTTCAAACTAGATTTCATCATGCCAGGGCTAAAACGGTGGTCTTGACGCACACCCAAAGAGAAACACTGACTGAGTCTCTAACATACATAGATCCTCGCATTACTTGAAGTCTTTGCTGAAAAACATTTATGAACCAAGACCGTTGGTGGAATAATATTTTAAAACAAATAAGATCTGGAGTGAAGAATCTCTTTAATAGAGGAAATCCATCGGCGACTGGCAGACCACTATCAAGTTCTTACCAGGAGTTACTAAAGAGTCGAAAATGCTAAAGAAGAATCGTTTAAACGTTTCTGCAACATTTCTGTTATAATCTCAGGATGTAGACGGCTACACAGGTTTCTTGCCCCTTACCAAAACACTACTTTGGTATCTCTTACCAAGGAGGATGGAAGAGTCCCTGGAGCTCTTTTTTAACAACCACTTTCCAAGATCCATAATAATTGCTTATCGCTGAAGCAGACCAGCAGACCAGCACCCCAACAAGAAAACTGCAAAAAATGGGTTCTTTCTTCGTGAAATCCTTCAACGCTCCCAGGGAAGACGGACATTTTCCGACAAGAAGTTGCTCCCAGGTACATACATATATATAAGACAACGGGTATAGCTCCCATTCTATCTAAACTAATTAGCTGTAGATTAGCGCTCTAACACTTACCGGCTACTTGGCGTAATGTTATCATCAAATATCTCCTCAAGACTGATAGAACTTCAGATTCCAATCTTAAATCCTTTCGTCCCATCAGTGTTTTCTCATTTTTACTTTAATGTATGACAGACACTTTAAAAATAAAGCGTTCTCTACATTTCATTGATCTGGAAACAGCCAATATGCTTTCAGAACTAACAAAGGAAAACTTGGTCATATTATATTAGATCTCTCCTCACAAAGGGCACATATGCAACAAAATGACAGATTCTGTAGCCAATATTGGGGTATCATCCCCTTTAACTAGGCATGGACCCTTTTGTAGAGCAATCAAGATCCTTTTCTATATCATCTAGACAAACACTCCTAGAAAGAGACGTACCAAGTACTTCTGCCCTGCGGTAGCACACAGAAAATCCAAGTTTCTTAACAATTTCAGCAGGACCAACCTAAGAACCCTAACTGGTCTCATAAGTTGGCATACCCTTTTGAAAAGAAATCTCTACAGACTCCACTTATTACCGTACTTCAGCTGTAGGTTGTGCCTAGAGAATGATGAGACCTCCTTGCATATCTTCACAGAATGTCCCGCTCCTACTAACATAAAAAAGTGAACGATCGGCATAATAGCATTATTCGAAAGACCGCAGTGCCAAAGTGGATCAACCACTCAACAAGCACGTTTGGAAAGAATGCTGTAATGGCTTCCACATGCCATCAAACATCAAGTTTTAAGTTTTTCCGTCAGATAGATCTCTGGAAAGAAGAAGTTTCCATTAGTTGATGGAAACTATAAACTGCTCAATCTAGTTTTTAAAAGATTCTCACTGCCCAGCAAATAAGAAAACAAAAGTGGCCACGAAACAGATTCCTGTGGTACTCTCTGGTAATTTTGTATTCAGATATGTATGTACATAACTAAGTGCTAGAGAGTGGTCTGAGCCTTTGCTGTTTGCTTACAATATTCGGATACACGAATATACTAGATGAGTGTCTTTCGTCAGTTGATGAGGCTACCGCCCCATTGTGAATGGTGAGGCATTCAAGATTGATACCAGTTGGAATTCTATCAAGTTAAATATCTTCAAATCAGTGCATAAATCTTTAGAATACCATAAATGAATTCAACATCTCACTTCACTTAATAGAAAACAGCTCACTGAATTTACAGTACCCTTCTGTTCACTACATGAATAGAACACAATTATTCCATTTCCCTTTTGATCGAAGAAGATAGTTTATTTAAATCAAATCAAATCATTTCATCACCAGAGCTACAAATGAAATCAAAAACTAACCACATGACTTCAGAATTTCTACTTGAGGATATTCCCATTTGAAAATTATTCCTTTCAATACTCTTAGAGCGCCCGCTGCTCTGCGACCTCCAGACAAAAATATTCCCATCGATTGTGCATACTCGGCCAAGTAAACATGAATGTATCACACCAACAACAAAAACAAGACAATCCTTCGCTTTTATGTGCTTGTTTGTGCAATGCTAACTACAATGCCCTACCCCCAGTTGCCACCAGTTGTACCAAAGTCATAGTCCATTGATTTTGCAAATATAGTACATACTACTACAAAACAGTATATCCATCCAACAATGGCTGCCGAAAAGGAAAAAAAAGGAAATTCTCACACATCCTGCTGCACGATTCCTGCTAGTGCATACATTATACAAACAATATATCACACACATGTTACACTATCAGCCCACGAGCCTCCCACTCTCTCTCTCTCTCTCTCTCTCTCGCTCTATGTCGTTCTCTATATAGTGCTCCACATTCAACATTTATATTCAGTTTCAAAGTTACCCAAAAACTAGGTCAGAGCCAACCAACCATCCAAGTCAGCCAACCAGTCAGTTCCAACCCCAAAAGGCGAAGAAAAAAAAAAAAAAAAACTAAAAACGGAAACCAACAACAATGGAATCCAAGAAAATCATCAACAAGAGCAGCAGCAATTCGAAAAGATTTGCAAGGATGCCCATGTACTCGTATACCCAAAGTATACAAACACAAAAATGATTCCAAAATAATAATAAGCAAGCAATAGACTTATCGAACTCGTCGTCGTCGTCGTCAGGACCAAAGCTAAGGGCCGAACGGGTGGGTTTTTCAAGTTTAAGGTGCACATACCATAGCTATACAGCATTCAGTTGCTTCATAATGGAAAAAAAAAAAAAAAAAATTAAGAGGCACCTCGTGCTTCACTAAAAATTGCATGTCACCCAAAACTTGACACAGAAATTGCAAGTCCTTCAGTTCCGTCCCCCATCGTCATCATCATCATCATCTTCATCATCGTCGTCGCCTATTAGTGTGCATCGATGCAGGAAGGAGTGTGCTGAATGTTGGTTGGATTGGAATGATGCTGATGGCAGTGGTACTCCTTAGAGATACAACAGTGGAGAGCTTCTGCCAAGTATTTATTTATTTTTTTTTTTTTTCATTTTCTTTATCCTTTTGCATTTTATTGTAGGTGTACCTATTTTTTGTATCCTTAGGCGAAAATTAAATTGTCTTGTACAAAAAAAAAAAAAAAAATGAAGAAATGGGGGAGTTTTATTTCTTCTACTGTTTTATTTGACTACTTGTAGCTTAAGTGTTTCACATTGATGGGGAGTAATTCGGTGCATCTGCTCATCTGCACCCTTGACAGTGCGAATTGTCATTAGGGAACGTGGGAAATAGAACGTATAGTATACCTGCCAGTTAAAGGAAGATCATTAAACGTTCAGAGACTACCCTCATCTAGAAAACGGTTAGCAAGATTTATAGATGAGGGTAGTGATTCAGATTTAAGGATCAAATTGGGTTGGGAGCCAGAGTTTACTTAGTTCAGGAATGAACTACTGCCAAAGGTTGACCTTCTTCCGAAGAGATACAAGGCTATCTGTAAGGAATTGCTAGGATTAAACGTATTTTAGAAGAAAAATGTGTTAATACGTTGGTCTACTGAGAGGCAGATCAAAGTATGTATGAGTCCCAGACAACATCAAAGTTTTTTCTTGTAAACGTCTGACAAACATCTGAGAGTATAATTGTCATGTTTTTTAAAAAAAAAGAAATTACCTTTCGGATACCTGATTAAATAGTACGTCCTTTTCATTCGTGTGAAGAACATACAACGGGCAATGAGAAAGGTTCTGATAAGCTAGACCCTGGGTCCTACACGCTCCTATTGGTCCAATTGTTTCTAGCTTTGTAAAACCTAAAACTGCAACCAGTGCCTATAACGAAAGCAGGGCCAACATGCCGTAGCCTCAACAGAAAGATTGGAGAATAGTAACTACTGTCGGTTCCAAACGGTTCCAAATGTTGTACGAATTCCCAGGGGACAGACTGGAGAAATTTGCGTTTATGACATCATCCAAAGTGTCTATCAGAACTCCGAAACTTCTGGACTGTAATTTGGGTAAATTTTATATATTCGAAAGGGACATCTGAAACTAAAAACTGAAACTAGAGTAGAAGACTAATGAGTGTTCAAATTATTCCAAGGCATTAGTAACTCTGTATCTAGTCCAATTTCCAAAATGATGGATAATCTCGATATCCCAACATGAGCATAGTTACGGCGGCCTTACACTCGCCGTTTATTAGTCCTTCAGCACAACCTTACCTTGCTCTCTATATGGACCACAAAAAATTAACTGAGAGGTAGTCCTTTTTAGCCAAAATTCAAAGTTCTAACTCCAATTTCACCTGATCTTTATTTTGGTCAAAAATTGGAAAAAGACAGCACGACTCCTCCTTCCTCTTTTTCTTAGTAGCGCTACAGTTCTGAGAGAACCAGAGTTTAAACAACCAAATCCTTTCAGCCAGCACAATTTTTGGCAAGTTGTTTCAATTTCCATATGATTTGAAAGACTCATCAGGCCGGAGTATTGGTTTTCAGCAGCTCTACAGAAACCAGCAATCTACGTTCGTAGCTTACTTACCATGTATTCTCAACGCAGATAGGACCTTACTGTGTTTCTTTATTCTTGCTTGCGATAAATTGTATCAAAGGCCAAAGTAGAATCGATTGACACTTTATACTTCTAAACCCTATGGGCCTATGAACTTGTAGAATACATGGAATTTATTGTAGCTTGAGCTTGAGCTTCATTACAGTCCGGAGGTAGTCGTAACAGATTTAGACTGTAATACTGCCTGAGAACGGAACTTAAAGTTTCTAGACCTTCACTATCATTTGTGTTCCTTTGCCCATATAGACTTTCAAATCTATGCTTGCACTTTAAACGTTCGAGCAACAATTAAAGTGGTCCCTAATAACCTGGTTAGGTAGATGACTTCCTTCCAAGTAACCTTATAAAAGAGTTTTCACAGCGGGCGTCGTCGTATTTATATTTGGGATAAATTGGAAGACGATTACTTGGACCATATGTGGTTTCGACAAGACGCCGCCACATCATACACAGCTGGTCAAGCAATCGAATTATTATTGAAGTTGAAGTTTGGTGGCCGCGTTATCTCTAGAAATGAACCAGTCGATTGCCGCCTCATTCGTACGATTTGACGCCTCAGGATTATTTTCTTTAATGCGATTTTGGGCTAACTGCCTCCAGTTGCGCATTCCAAGTAGGTTAAGGTCCTCTTCCACGTGCGCGCTACCTAAGCTGAGGTCTTCCTCCACTGAGTTGTCCATCCGGGTTGGATTCGAAAACTCTTCGGGCCAGACCGTTGATGTCCATTTATTCTACATGTCCTAGCCATCTTAGACGATTGATGTGTACTTTTCTGACTAGGTCGATGTCGCTCGTAGAGTTCGCTGTTAAATCTTCTTCTCCGAATCCCGTCAACGCAAACGGAACCGAAAATCGTCCGAAGAATTCTGCGTTGAAAATGACCAAGGATATCTTCATCCATCTTCGTTAAAGTCTATGCCTCTGCGGGACAGATTGGATAGAACGTATGTTCAATAAACGAAACATTAAATCTAAACTGGGTAGTAGCCAACTATGATGTAGCCTCGCGTGGAGTCTCCCAAGGAAGAGTCTTATCACCATTACTCTGGAACCTAGTATACTAGATATACTTATAACTACTGGACCTAACGCTGCGGATTTAGTCTTAATCAACAAAAAACCGAACTATTTCTCTTTACAAATAAAAGAAAAATACCCGACTTCGAACCACCTAGACTAAATGGAGGCAAATTCATCTGAAAAGACAAAATACTTGAATGTCAATTGGTTTTTACGCATGCAGCAGAATCTTCCGTAAAAAATGAGGGCCAAAACCAGCCATCATCCACTGAAGGTACACCTCCATCCTAGACCTATCCTCGCAGTCGTACGCTGTATGGTCTGGTGGCCGGCTGCGCAAAAGCCGCCAACCTGAACACCCTCACAAGGATCCAACGTCTAGCGTGTTTGGGTACCACCAGCACAATTAGGACAACAACAAGAGCTGCCCGTGCTCTGCGGGATATATGGGATTCCACGGGAATGAAATGGCCGATGAGCTAGCGAGAAAAAGATCAGAATCAAAGACCTAACAACAGATCACTTTAGGCCCAATACGACAAAAAAAGAACCAAAGAATTTCCTTCACTAAATACACCACAGCTGACTCTCCTCATAGGTTTTCTCACAGACCAACATTTAATGGCGACCCATCTTGGAAGAATGAGAATCAGCACCACAGACCTATGCAGAGGCTCTGGGGATACTGAGATAGAGAAAGACAAACCACATTTCATCTGCAAATGCCCAAGCCTCAACAGAACGAAATACTCAACATGGGAAAAGTATCTCTCAACGACCTCAGCGAATTCGCAAACACGCCACCTAGAGTCACCCTAAATTCATTATGAAAAGCGGATGGTTCAGGAGGGCCGTTTCCTTCATGGATTAATTGTCTTGTTCACTATTTTCTGGTATCCATACCGGGGAACACAATGGATCCGCTGAGATCCGAGTGAAGCTACACCTCCGTTGAAGTTGCAGTCACCTCCCAACCTACCTAAAAAAAAATTTCAATTTAAAGGACCCAATTCTTAAGATTCCAGATACAATTCTGAAGCGATTTTGAATCTTCAAATGTTTCGAGATTCTTACAGCTACGTTACAAAGCTACATAAAGCTTTTGTGTAGTTTGTACCAATTTGTATGAAATAGCACTTTGGCTAAATGTCCTTCATGGGTTTCTTGGGTTGGATACATCCCATATATGTACATTGGCATTTTGGTATAAACTTGGCTCGGCTCGTATTTCACAAGTTATACCTTTGATATTGTCATTAAAGCGCCTAGAAGATCTTGGGTTAATAGCATAGACGAGAGCTTTATAGTAACCCACTAGCTTACCATTCTTTCATACATTTCTTCTCAGACAGTTTGCGATCGATCTTCTTCATTCTCAAATAAAAGAGACTGATAGTACCTTAAGGTCTAAGCTCGTACTGGGTAGTAATGGCTGCCAAAAATACAGTCGAATCTGTCTCCATGATCCCATTCGCAGGGAAAAGATCTATCGCTCTGTTGGAAACACTTATCGCATACTCCTATACTACATATGTTTACATTTCCACAAGTTGCGATAAATATACGAGAATCCTCAAATGGCCGGAACTCCATTTTAAAGATTAACTGTCAGATTCTTGAGAGTATCATTCTGAGGATTCATGGTGATGGTGTTTCTAAATCCAAAAACTGGCTTTAAACAGGAGTAATTTAAAGTTCACTTGATCCTTATTACCTTACATTTCTACTAACCACCTGAGAAAACTTATTTTATACAGAAACTCCTTTCCCAATATAGACTCTATTTCAACAGTTCATAGCATGGCTGTTCATATACAAAGAACGCCTGCTGGTAGCCAATCAAAAAGATTAAAATAAAACCAATCTATTTAATAATTCATTATTTTTATACTTAATTTATTTGATTTAAAAGTGTCCTTCCCAATGTGTCCTTACTTAACAATATTATTCATTATCTGCAGCATTAGTCTCAACAACAACTGGTGGTGTTATCGATATTTTAGTCGTCCTACCTCCGAAAGATGGCAACCATGGTGGTGTCAACATAAGTAAATTCCCATTGAATTGTTGTATTGGTTCCCACAAAGTATTTGCAAACTTCTCAAGCTGTTTCACCGCCTTCTGTGTACGACTTGTTCCAATTTCATAAAGATACATCTTCTTAGTGGAACCGCAAGTATCACGTCGGCATCTATTGCGTCCATCGGAATAATGATCCACATAACCGTCATGATAGCTATGTGGACGGTTCCATGGATCATCATCTCTGGCTACACTACGTAAACCCATAAAAGGTTCCAAAACATCTGGTGTAAAGGCAAATAAATTAATTTCACCTACAACGGGGCCTTCTGATCTATTAATGTAATTTTTTTTTATAATTTATTTTGAATGGAAATGCATGATTGGCGATTGATATTATGCAATGATTCGAAATGAATGGCGATGACATCAAGTGAGCATGAAAATAAACAAAAAAATAAAAAAAAAATGTTAAAAAGTTTTTTTTGTAAAATATTTATAATTATATTTATAATTACAAGTCTTATAATGAATTATTTAAGTACTATAATAGATTACATTTTTACAGATAAATACGAGTATATAATATTTTACTTAAAAAATAAAGTTTAATTTTATAGTATATGTCTGGCTAATATTATAGATTAGAAGAGAAGTAGCTTATTTGCTTGAGACAGGATCAGTAGTTCAGGTTATGTCATGGTGAGCATTACTTAAAATTGTCTTACCAAAACGATAGAAGGAGATGAGTAAAAGAACATCAACATGATGAGATCTAGGAGTCTATCAGGAGTCTGTATTTATAATTTAGAGGGCAAACGAGCTTCGAAAAAATGTATTAAACATTGCCTTGTGTATTCCGAATGTATGTAATTAGATTAGTAAAGAATTGGGGAGTCTTTAACCAACCTTTCATGTGACCATGAAACTAGTCAGTGCAGAAGGAATCTGTACTAAATCGAAATTCGTGACAAAACCGAGGAAAACTGATTGGTACTTATATAAAAAATATACGCGGAATCTAAAGCGGACAAGCCCCAGTAGAATAGGCCATCACCATGAAGAACTAGAAGACGCTAACGAAATCACAAGGAGACAAGCAGGATAAAGGTCTCTCTTTAGGATGGAACTAACCCAAGCTAAGAAGCCTAAAAGAGCAAACTTTTCAAATAACACTTCCAACCCCAGCCAGTCAAAAGAAAAGTGGAAGCCTTACTAGAGAGATACAAGCTAGTAGAAATACTAGCTTAAAAAAAATACTTAGATCGAAGAGCTCCTATCCAGCACCAGGTTCATCCAGTGGGCAGATCCATAGCGAAACCAATAGCAGTTGCACTAGAAGTTATGACTGCTATTTCTCCAATATTGTCTGGACTTAGAAAACGACTTAAACCACCACAGATGTAAGAAAAGCATTTTTGAGTTGCAGCAAAGATGGAACATATTAGCAAAGGGGAGACCTAGTACCAAACATACGAACAAGGATGCATTAGCAACACTGCGAGAAGACCTCTACTTGAGTCAACTACCGACAGGAAGTTTTCGTGTTTATTTACCCAGATTTGGATTATTCATACCGTCCTAGTTGCAGTGAAGAACAACAATGCGGAATCTGTCCTTTCCTACTATACTAGATTTGAAAGTGAGCATTGCCGGTTTAAGAAACAAACAAAACATATTCTTGCAGCAGTAGACATTGGACGCAGTAGTAAATATGCCAGCTACTCTTATACTGATAGCAAGCTTCAAGACCGAAGTAGGTAATGCTTAGTACCACGCTGCGGTAGGTTTCGCGGGTAATATTAGGTGGAAAAGGAAGCTGAATTTAGTGATTGAAATCTTTAAAAGATTCCTACTCTTCTGCGGAAAAAAAAACATAATGGTGGCCCTGTTAGAAAGCGTGTTAAAGAGCTCCATAAACTTTAAGGAAACAAAGATGCTTCTGTCTCCATTTGCGATCGTCCGAAAGTGATTTATTTTTCACACTTCTTTAATTGCCCTAAATAACAACTCTTTGTGTTATATAAAAATCCAAACTCATCTTGAAATAAATCCAGGACAAAACTAAGTAAAGTGGACAGAGTAGGTATATATCGGAAACGGACTGATGGAATATAGAAATAAAATTTCATTAAATATACACATCAAGTGACAACGCGAACATGACACAAATAACGGTTGACAAAAGAAACTTTTTAACATGGAACGGGTTAAAAAAAAAAAACAGAGCTAGGTAATTACTTAATTGACAGACAGATCTATTTCTAAAAGACGTCAAGGACAAAAGACATCAACATAATTTAATTAAATACTATTCATTGCCAAAGTAAATACAAAATTACAAACAAAAAAAGAACCAAATAAGCAAAAATCCTGACAATTATGTGCTAACAGTGAACTATCTGTCATGGTGATATGAAAAATGTACGTACAGGTGTTGTCATGTGATAAATCAAACATGAAGTTGTCACTTTTTGACGTTTTGACCACAATGGCTACTATTTCTATTGGGTCTCAACCAATCGAAAGCAACAAAAATTAAGAATATTAAATGCGAGGTGACAAATACGAATGCAAGGTGACAAGAACATGAAAGAAGCTTGTGGTCTTGGCCTGAAGTTGGCGACAGTTGTCACATCAGATTCATGGGGATCTCATCGGAAAGGTTGTTAGTGATAGTGATGAGTAGGGAATCAGTGAATAACAGATGGTGTCCAAGAACAACCGTGCTTTGAATTTCTTGAAGGAACGATTGAGAATTGAGCTTTGACGTAAAATATTAAAGGCAAAAGAATGCTATCGAACATCTGCAATCAATGAAAAATAACTAGGCCCATGCAACGTTAAAAGAAAAAAAAACACACAAAACAATACACACCCTGACAAACATCTGTCATTCAGTACCAATGGTAAGATACGACAAATATGGACTTCGTAGCCCTACTGTTGATAATTCCAAAAACTAAACTGAAGGTCGGCTGTAAATCCAAAATCAGCGTAATTTTTTTAATACCTATGCATCTTACTGCACAAAATTTCAAAGTGTCATACTTCTTACAATGAACCTGACATGGATCATAAAGAACACAAAAAAAAAAAACAAATGCACAAGTGAATGAATTTGATGACAGACAAAAAAGTGTCACGAATATTCATTGAAATATGATCAAACGAACGTTTAAATTCATGGCAAATGAAAAGCATAAAGAAAATCGAGTAGAAACTAATTTAATTGTTTTCGTTGGAATATCGTGTCTTTAGAAAATGAAAACTTAATTAATTATTTGTTTGGAAACAAATTAGAAAAGTTGAAATGAATTGGAATCGGGTTGATGTTCCCTTGTTTCGAAAACTTTGATGGAAACGTTTTCGATTTCGAGTTTGATCGAATTTGAAGATGATAATTGATAGTTGACGTTGACATTTCTTAGTTCGAATACATCGACTTTATATGACAAATTTCAACATTGTCAGATTATGGTCCAAAGTATCTATGCGAACTTTATCAGGTAAAAGATTTATTTTCTGTTTACAGTTGGAACTGATATTGTGAAAACGTCATCACTTTTTCCCTAAAACATATCCGATTACAGCAACTAAACTGATATTGTGAAAACATCATCACTTTTTCCCAAAAACATATCCGATTACAGCAAATAATCAAAACCAACTTTGACGTTTCTCAGTTCGAAAATGTGTATACAGTCATTTTTCGAACTCGTTTAACATTTGACTTAAAACATAATTAATAAAAGTGTGTAAATAAAAAAAAATAAATATTAGAATGGATAAGAAAAAAAACTATAACCTCACCACGCCTCTTCAGAGTTGTGTACACTCCTCTTAATACCTGAACTACCACTACTACTGTCTCCACTCTTATTCTCCACTTGCCGAATGGTGGCATTATCTACAGTCTTGATCACTTTCTTTTTGGGTATCTTAACTCTTCGTCGAGGTTGTGTTGGTTCTTTCACAACCGATGGCTTTCTAGTAATTTCGATTGTCTCTGTCGTGGTTTGGGAATTTTCTCCCGCACTGGACTTGCTCAACTCATAGAGGAAGTACAATAACTCGACGAGTTTTGCCTTCTTGTCAGGCACCTCTTCCGGCTTTAGGGGCTCACTGTCGCTTACTAACTTCTCAGCGTTAGTCTCCAATTTTTTGAGTTGTTTTTGAATTTTCTTATAAGACGACTCATTGTTCTGATCTTCCTCACTGTGAACAGCCTTGGCCGGTTTCTGTTTACGAACTTTAGAGACAGGAGCGTAGTCATCGATATTTTTGGATATATGCTTCAACTGTTTATCGTAATCATAGCCGCTCGCCTTGTTCTCTTTGGGTCTTGATCGGGGTCTTAATCGATGTTCAGGTTGATCGCAACCACAAGGTTTACTTGAGCTACGTCCACGACTAGAACGGTCGTAGCCACTGGCGTAGGTCTGGTCTGAGTTTGAAGGCTGTGACGACTTTAATTTGTACTCGTATCCACTGGCTGGTGTTCGGGGATTTGCCTGTATTGATTGCGGACGCTTGCGCTTATAAGCGTAACCACTTCGTTCGAGGTGGTCATTATCATATGAATACTGGCTTGTGTCCATTTTTTTCTGATATCGATAGCCTGTAGGTTTTGGGTAACCCTCCTCATCAGGCCGATGAGACTGGCGCTTTTCATTGTGATTATAGTCTATGTCCTCCTGATCGTAGTCATAGTAGTAGTCATCGTAGGTTTGATCTTCCTCTGCCTTAGGCTTTCCATCTTCGAGGTTTCTTTCTCTGACATTCGGTTGTGTATCCCTTGAGCGGTCGATTTCATTAGGCTGGCGGTAGTAACGCATAGAGTTCTCACTTCGATAAGGCGGTGACGAAGGTCTACTGTGTGAATAAGCCGGTGTTCGAGGCGTTGTGGTGTTTTCTTTAAACTTCTTGGACAAGTTTTTCAAATCGGAATAAATTTTAGTTGTAGCTTTGCAGGATATACAATCTTCAGGATCATCGTCGTCGTGCTCGTTGTCTACTTTGGAATTAATACCTTCAAGGATTCGCGTCTTGCATTTATTGCAACAGCTGGTCAAGCGTGCTTTGATGGCCTCCATGAGCTCGTTGAATGTGCTCAAAGTTGGATTGAGGGACTCGTCACCTAGATAGTCCTTAAGTGATGCTTCAACTTTGACAGAAATTGGATCAATGGTTTCAATGTCCTTGCTCACGTATTCAATGCGTGCTGACTTAGGAGAAGCTTGATAGTAGTCCCTGGAAGGTCTTGAAGCCGGTTTTTGTCCAGTTGGCGTAGTGTAAGACTGATGGTACATTTTAGAGTGGTCATCGCCACTGATTGCGTTTGAGTGGTGGGTGTTCTGATGTGCACTATACATTGGTTCTGCAGCTTTGAATTGTTGGTTTCCATAAGTGTGTGAAAAAGTACTTCTCTGAGGCAACGGTTCTGGAATTTTGTATCCTTGCGACACTGGGTGGTTGTACTGTTGAGAGCCATATACAATGGAATTTGCTCCTCCATTCATTACGTGATTTCTACTATAATGTTGAGCTTCATACATCACTGGAGTTGGCACAGTTTTGTTTTTGACATTCAACGGCGTGGAGTTCTCTGCCGGATAAAAGTTCCCGTCCTTGTACACCATCGGAGTTCCAATACTTTCGACCATATTGTAAGGTGACTGCGATTGGAAGTAGTTGTTCTGATGTTGATATGTTTGCATATTGTTGGGGTGCCCTTGAATTGTTGGCTGATCCACCACTTGAACATCAGGAGAACTATCGACCTCTACAGGTTCCGCGCTGGCCCTGTACAAAGCGTTTTGAATCGAATCAGCATTGTACCGCATCAAAGCCGTTGTTGGATCTTCATCTGGCTTCAAAACGATCTCTTTCAATGCATCTTTATATCCTTCTCTCAATTTATGCAAGGCATCGACGGGGATAGATTCGATAGTTCCGTAAGCTGGATTACCACCGTACGGCACCTGACGCCTTGATCTATGGAGCTCTATGGGAGTTTCACTTCTACACGATCGATGAAGATCACCAGCTTCTGAAACTTGACGCCTCGATCGGTAGAGATTCTTCAAACATTTACACCCTTTGTAAGGCAACCAGTTATAAAAATTACGCCTCGTTCGATAGTAGTAACTGCTACAAGTTGGTTTAAGTTTTTTGAAAATACAGCGCTTTGATCGCTGGTAACCATTCTTACTATCAACATTATACTCTGAATCACTTAAACTAAGCTTACTTGCTAACCTCGCCTGTTGACTGATCGCTGAATCATGCTCTGCCATCACATCCTGATAGGAACGATCCTCTTGCCAGTCGCTGTTTATGAATTGCTGCTGATTGGATCCACTTGGAAAGGACATCATCGGGCTATCATCTAAGTTCTGATCGAGTGTTGAATGAGTTTCTATGTTGGTACTGCGATAGGGGTTGGGATCTTGATGCTGGTGACTGGTGGTAAATGGTTTCTAAAAAATCGTCGCCTGTTAATGACATGGAGGCATGTTGTGAAAGAACAACAAAATGGATGGAAATTAGTCCGATGAATGTGCGATGTGTCGAGGAAGGACAGATTAAACAAATGAAAAGCGAACTCTGTGCGGTATGCTTGTGAGTTTAGTGTGAAGGATAGAATTAACTTACCGTTGGGGTTTCTCCATCTTCAGGGGTACGATAGCCACCGCCATAGCCACCACCACCATAGCCTCCACCATAACCGCCACTGCTATAACCTCCATGGCTTCCACCATAACCGCCGTAACTGCTACCGCCATAGCTGCTGCCACCATAGCTGCTGCCGCCATAGCCGCCACCGCCATAACCGCCTCCACCATAACCGCCTCCACCATATCCGCCTCCGCCATAACCACCACCGCCATAACCACCACCGCCATAGCTGCCACCTCCATAACCGCCACCACCATAACCGCCTCCACCATAGCTGCCTCCACCATAGCTGCCTCCGCCATAGCCTCCAGTGGTGTACAGGTTGTAGTTATGCGTCACATAATGAGCACTACTGCTACCATGCTTCTTCTTGCCTGTTCGACCATCAAAATGTGGATTATGAGAATGAATTTTAGGATCAACTCCAAAAAGGTTACCTTTCTTAAAATGCCTGGCATGCTCCTCGATTTGTGGTCCCATCTCGGCTACGATCGGGTGCTGTTGGTCCTTGTTTTCCATATCAGCGTCCTGGGGAATGATAACTTCGCCGTCATTTCCGTGCATTTCTCTTGGTTTTCCTGTGGGATCGTTGGGGTCTAGAGCCATACCTGGAGGAATCATCTGTCGATGTTGTGGCTGCTGTTGTTGCGGGGGCTTTTGATCATCAAGCATTGATGGATCAACAGCCATCCATTGTTGTTCGTGAATCCATTGACGTGGTTGTTGCGGTGGAATTGGATCCTGTTGTATCATTGCCTGCTGCGGTTGTGGTGGTTCTTGAATCCATTGACGTGGGCCTTGTTGGATAGTCGGCTGTTCTTGTTGTTTCGGTGGCTGTTGTGGCACTTGTTGCTGTTCCTGGACCCATTGACGTGGAAATTGTTCCATTGTCGGCTGTTCTTGTTGTTTCGTAGGCTGCTGTGGCTGTTGTGGTGCCTGTGGTTGTTCCTGGATCCAT
Source organism: Xylota sylvarum (assembly GCA_905220385.1). Lineage (NCBI taxonomy): Eukaryota > Metazoa > Arthropoda > Insecta > Diptera > Syrphidae > Xylota > Xylota sylvarum. Next base: position 109,388,613 of record LR999958.1, read on the forward strand.
TGACGTGGATGTTGATCAGGTTGTTTCATGGGCTGCTGTGGCTGCTGTGGTGCCTGTGGTTGTTCCTGGATCCATTGACGTGGATGCTGATCAGGTTGTGCATGTGGTTGGTCTTGGATCCATTGACGTGGCTTCTGTGGCATCATGGGTTGCTGTTGCATTTGCGTGTGATCTTGAATCCACTGACGTGGCTCTTGTTGCATCATTGTTGGCATTGGTGCCTGACGCATACCTCCTTCTTGAGACATTTGATCAAACTGCCATTGCGTCGGTTTTTGACCAGGCTGCGGCTCATTCATAGTGGGAGCCATCTGTCGTGGTCCCTGTTCCTGTTGCCAGCCAAAATGCAATTTAGAGTCATCTTGTGGAATAGTGGTTTGTCTTTTCACAGATGGTCGGGCGTCCAAGTCTCGTTTGGGTGAAGCTTTTGGTGATACAAACTTCAGAATGATGGCATCCCTTCTGGTCTCCTGCTGTTGTTTCGAGGCGTATTGCTCGAGCATCTTTTGTGTCTGCTCATCATTCAGCGCCCTCTCGATGTCCTCCTTGGTAATGATGGAATTACTCTTAGGGTGAACCATTTTGACGAGCAATTCATCTGGTCCTGCCCTAGAGCTGGTGCGAGATCGTGTAGCTGCCGTCGGGTTTTGAGTTCTTCGTAGACCTTGATAACCAGAAACGGCCAGTTGATAGTCCTGCAGAATTGCTGGATTTTGAATGTTGTCATCAAATGTCTGGCGTGGAGTTTCTACATTTTCATGGTACTGAAGCGTTGGTGGTTGCTCATTGTAATGAGTTGGTTCCACTTGTTTCAGAGTGCCACCCTGGTCAAAAGCATACCACATCGGCGGCCTTTGAGGAGGAATAACCAAAGGAATGATCTCTGGAATCTGCTGCTTAATGGTAGCCACAATCTTTTTCGAAGCACTCTGTTCATTTAGACGCTGTTGGTTTGGCTGTGGCTTAATACGAACCTCATCGATTTCTGATTCCTCACCACCCTGTAGTTGATAGGTGTCAAGATTTTGCAAGCCTCCGTATCTGCTGGCCCTCGAATATGGTAATATCCTATGTCTGGCGATAGGTGGGTTGACCGCAATACCTTTTTTGGCTAGTTCCTCCTCAAAACCAGGTGGCGCTAAGAAATACGTGACATCTTCTTCGTCAACATCCGCGCCCACTCCGCCTCGAAGCTCGGGATCGCTTACGACCACCATAACTCGCGACTCATCACCCTGAGGATTACCCAAAAGGAAGAATGGTTTCTTCCACAAATTTCCTACCCAAAACTTGTCCCATTTCCACCAATCGCCAATATTTTTCAGGCCAAAGCCCTTCCAAATATTCCACCAACCGAATTTCGACAGCCAAGTTCCGACCTTTTTCACCGAACCTACTGTATACTGTAATCGAAGCCAGATTAGTTACTCAAACTTAACACATAAGTCTTGGTTTATACTTACATCATCGGGTTTTATTATGCTGACCTCTTCATCAGCGTTCAACTGATCATCAGAGTTAAGCTGGTCATCAGAGTTAAGCTGGTCATCAGAGTTAAGCTGGTCATCAGAGTTAAGCTGATCATCAGAGTTAAGTTCATCATCACCGTCCGCCCGTACTACGTGGGTGTAGGCTACTGCTACGATAAGCGCTAGCAGTAGGTACTTCGTTATCTGGAATTGAAAATATTTAAACAATGTTAAAGGACATTCAGCCTACCATGAGCTTACTCTTGTCATCCTTCACTGTTACGTTTTGTTGCACTTTTTTTCGGATTCCACTAGCAAGAGTAGAACCGTTCGCGTTAACTGCTCAGACTTGAGTGACTCGAATGGCTCGATGGTCATGCAGAAAATAGTATTCAAACTCCGAACGCACTTTGTCGTTCTGTAGAATGCTTTCGAATGCAATTGCTGGATTTGAGGCCCGAATTTTGTTGACGCTGCATAACCCCGATTGGTTTAATTAGTTTTTTTGTGTTTCCATTGCGAAATGAACTTTAAGTTCATTCGTTGAATGGCCTCTTTCGGTGCAAACGGTGTTTTTGTTTGGATCTTTTGTGCTGATGTTGAGTGTATGTTTGCTTAGGTGGTCACAAGCTCTGTCGTCGACCTTTGCCTTGGTTGAGATGCATTTTGGATGTTGGTGTATGTACATCTAGACTGCATCTATGAGACATATTGCACGATCACATTTTCGTAGAAGTGAGATGTCATGGAACTTTCGAGATGTAAATTTAAATGGAAAGCAATATCAAGGTGGAATTTGCTTACAAGGTACTTTGTGCCATAATTGGGGCGTGCGTGACAATTGATAGAATGTTGCGTTAAAAGTGCTGAATCAGCTTAACCAATTGTATCTAGAACACAATTTATTGGGAGGGCAGTGAGAGGGTTTAAATGCGCGTATCTATCATAGCATATCATATGAGTTGTTGGTTTTGAAGTTAAAAATATATGCTTACGTCATTTCATAGGACATTGATATTTGACTCGATTACACCACGAGTTTGATCTGTATTCCATGTCATTTGAAGTTCGATCTTCCGGGACTATCAAGTTACAAGCCACAATTTAGCGATAGTTGGCTGGATTTAGACAATGAGTTGTGTTCTACTTGTAAGGTTCTATTGTGGTTTGATTACGTCGAATGGTGAGTTTGGAAGTTTGTAAATGAGTAATGGAAATGGGAAACTAAGGTATGAACACCATTTCTATTTACTTGCGATACTTAAGACCTGGCGTCTAGTTGGTGTTGGACAGTGATAAAGAAAAGCCTTTAACTCTAGCTCCCTCCATTGCCATTTTCTTCATCGTATATCCTATAGGATACCTATCATACATAGGTTTGTGGTGCTGATTCTCAATCTTCTAAGATGGCCCGCCATTGAGTTGTGGTCTATGAGAATACCTATGAGGAGACTCAGATGTAGTCCTTTTTTCTTTATCCCAAAGTTTTCTAGAGACTCGGCATGAGGAGACTATACTCCACCTTACGTTGCCCATGTTGTGCAAGTTCGAGGTGATTTTGGACTGATGGGCGTTAGGATCGAGTGATCTGCTGTTAGGTTAGATTCTGATCATTTTCTCGTTAGCTCATTGGTCATTTCAATCCCGTGGAAGCTCATATGTCCCGGAAGCCAACAGAGCGTGATACTGTGCTTCGAGCTGTGTGCGGAAGCAGGCCGCCAAAACAGGCATGAGGATAATGCTAACGATAGCGGTGTACATCCTGTGGATGGTGGCTGATTTTGGCCCTCATTTTTTACCGGAAATTGTGCTGCATGCGTGAAAAGCAATCCAAAGTTCAAGTATATGGTCTTTTCAGTTAAATTTTCGTTCTAATATGCACGCTAGGTATCTTGTTTTGTCTGATATTTGATATTAGTTTGGTTTTTTGTTCATTAAGATCGATTCCGCAGCGTTTGGTCCAGTTGGTCAGGACGTTCAACGCTGTCAACGATTGTGGGCACGAATTTTCAAATCACTAAGAGGCGTTGTGAGAAGCTAGCCCCTGGGTCCCACTGACCTGTCGCGCCAAGAATTTGTATTTTGTAATATGGCGACATCATCGGCATAAGCGACGGCCCGAACCCCGTCTTGGTGTAATCACTAGGTTCCAGAGTAGTGGTGATAGGACTCCTCCGTGGGTCACAGCATGTGCTTTGCTACTGCCCAGTTTAGATTTAATGATTCGTGTATTGAGCATACATTTTATCCAAAGCCAAAACAACTACGAACACAAATACTGCTCAATTTAATGAGGAAATATTGGAATCAATCAAGTGACAAGTTTCTCGTTGGATATTTAGCTCTACGTGCGAGAGTAGCGAGTGTAGGAAGCTATACAACCACGAACTCTACAATTGAGAGAATGAGGAATGCTATAGTCAAGAACACTTCGAGTCCCAGCCGCATAGTTCAAGCGATCTCGACTACCAGAACTGTAAGTCTAAACAACTACAACCAGAGTGCCGGAAGAGATGTACGTCGTCACCATCAGTTGGTTGATTTCTCGACCAAAATGCGACACAAGAAAGTTTACTTAATTTTGGTTGCCATGGCGCTATAGTTCAAGGTGGACTGCAAATCAACAATAATCTCCTTCTCCCTCTAATTTGATCCTTTCTAACGCCGAATTGATTGAGATCCTTCTCCATTTGCGTGCACTACCGAAAGTAAGGCCCTCCTTACTGCAACAAAAACCATACGAGGCCGCTGTATTTCCACTTTATCCAAGTAGGTGAACAGACTTCTATGAAAGGTCATATCACAAGTGTTGGCAGTGGTGCCTCGCACAATCTTTTGAAGAACAATATTGAAATTCCCGCGTCGCATTGTTTAAAACTTTTTTGACTACGAAGATCTTAATATAGTCACTGTTGTCATCGTAATGGAGCAGCCAGCGTTCTACATTATCATCCCTTAGCTCTGTGTAGCTCATTTCTATAGACACTATCACTAGAGGTGTCATTGTAATCGTCCTTGTCAGCCCAACACATCAAATGCATCATCACTAATCTTCTATACTTGTAGGAGACTTCTCCAGAAATTAAGAAACGACTCCTCGAAATAATCAGACATTCAGACAACTACTGTCTTGTATCGCCGGAACGAAGACAATTTGGTTAGCTGTACGTTGATGAGTAGTCTGCCAAGTCCTCTTGCAGATGCTGAGTTATGAAAAACGTATTGCTACGATGATATTTCGCAAAGTTCACAATCAGCCAAATTCATTCTTGGATGTACTGTCGTGTAGGCTTTCAACGACGATCTTATTAATGTCGTATGTCTTGTCGAGGAACGAACTCACAGAAGCGAACTACAATAGCATCATATTTCTCCTCTCTGGAGGAGAGATTCTAAATGTGGCTTATGTTGGCAAATTAAGTCTTAATCCGAATTGTCATCAGTCCTGCCGCTTATGACGAGCTCGCACCCGAAAAAACTGTGTGATTCCTGTAGCCAAAATCGTTCTTCCTAGTGCCCATCGCGTAGTCGTTTTTTAAAAATATTTTTAGTCATTTACACAAGGTCAACATCAATGTCGATCCTATCAACATCACTGTGTAGTGCTTCAGCGGCATAATTGATCTGTGGAGCTGCATCATGTAGAACTCAAAAATATTTGACAGTTACCAGAATACTTAGTAAAATTGAATCGACTGCTGAGTCAAGATACTTAGTTTACAAAAACAAAAAAAGGAAATTCGGGCTCAACCGGGATTTGAACCCGGGACCTCTCGCACCCAAAGCGAGAATCATACCCCTAGACCATTGAGCCGCATTACATTTTTCTGCCAAATTTGATACACAAACCATATACCTTATCCATACATATCAAACCTTCACCCATTACTGTACTAACAACACTTTACCATTTAACATTTATAAAAGAAATATATTAGTTAACGAAAATAAAACATAACATGTTTTGTAACTTTTATACAAAATTCTACGAAATAAAGTTGGGCATCCATACGTACTATCAATATGCATCGGAATACGAATACTAACAAAATGATAACACCTCTTGAGCATCGCGAATGCCCTCTTAATAACAAACAAACTAAAACGTTTCAGTTCAAATACAACAGGAAATCATTGTCTTTCTAACACCGTCGCTTGAAATTCCTCTTCGGTGGTCGCCGATATGCCGGATCAAAGTCAGCCGGTCCACGGTTACGATTGAAGTTTCTGTCGCCAACGTAGAAACCACCACCGGACGGTTGAAACTCGTTGCTATTGTTTTCAAAGTACTGATTACCAAATGCTTGTCGCATAAAGCTATTCTCGTTATTTGACGGCTCCATATGTGGATGGGAATACGGTACTCCTGGTGGTGCATAACCCAATAGACCTGGTTTTAGTGGTTGACCACCACCAGCATTGTTATTGTTACTGTTATACGATTGTGATGACTGTTGTGGAGCACACAACTGCTGGTAGTTAGCCTCTTCGGTTATGTTGCCGTTGACATCGATGAAAATGCCCACATTACGCATCACTTCGAGCAGGACACCAGCGCATTCGATTTGAAACAAATCAAAAATTTTCTTAGGCGACGAGTCCTTATGGAAGACATTTAGCGCACGTACAAGATCTGAGACGGAGTGGTTAATTTGGATCTTAAGATTCGACTTTAGCTCTTGATACCACAACGATCGCTGGAGATAACCATAGAGTATGGGGCTAGCATTGTAACTCTGATCGGGACAAGTATTGCCGTACCCTGGGCGAAGACGTGGATCACACTGTGACATGGTTGGCGGAAAGAAACTGTAGTCGGTTTCGGGGAATATGCCACAATTCTATAAGATTACTTGTTAAGAGAATATACACACACAGTAAACAAGTCCTTAAGACAAACCTTTTCCTTTTCAATGAATTTCTTCAAACGTGGATCGGTACTGTTTGATTTGAGGAGCTTATCCATAAGCGGAGGTCGGTTCACCTCACATGCTGGCAAGTAGATTTCATACAACTAAAACGAGAATTAAGTAAGATAAGCCTTAGCGGATGAAAGTAATGATACAGACCTTATATTCCATTGCAGGATACGTAAGATGTGCATCGATTTCTAAGGCCGGCTTGTAATTGTCCAAATTTGGTGTTCGCAACGGTAGATCGGGACAAGTTCCATCGGCGACTAAAGCTGTAGAAAGTTGTTCATCTTCAGAGTTGTCTGGAGAATCTATGCCATCTGCAGACAAACAATAAAATATTATACTCCATCGATTGTGATCGACTCTATTGCCATACCGATTACTTTCATTGGTGTAAGCGTTACATTTTTTTCTTCTGCATCCCAATCTTCGGATGAATTATCGCCTTGCATTTGGGAATCTTGGAAAGAAAACGGAATGAGTATATCGATTTCAAGTCTTGAATGTTTGTTTTATGTTCTCGAATTGAATGACAATTCAAAGCGTCGTTCGATTATTTTTATCTTAAGAAATTTTATGAAGTACTTTAGCTGAGATAAAGTGAGTGAAAAGCGGAAGAGATGGAACCATCACCTGTCCTTCTAAGAGAAACTCATTGATAGACGCTTACAATGGGCTTTGGAGCTAGTAGAACGAAAGAGTATTCGAATACTAAGCACTACACTGCAAGACTAAATGAAACATGAGTATGAGCGAGAATGACAATGATCCACACTCATATCGATAAGTTCTTAGTTCGCATGATAGTAGGTTAGTTGGTTCGATTGGAGCAATTGAAAGTATCCCTTCCATGTCTAGGAAAACGACACAGTAGATTTTCCTACGAATTTTGCATACAAACTTCTAGTTATGCCCAGATACAGATAAAGATAAACTGTTACGTGTCATAACTAAGGCACCGCGGTTTCTAATAGAGAGCGCCATCCCTTGATGTGGTGTTTAACGCCTTTAGTCCTCTCGAGGAAGCGAGGCAGATGAGTGAATATCAAAAATGTTATCTTCGAGGGCATTCTCGTTCCCAGATATACACAAGTTTTCTGATATCCAAGAGCCGTAAATTCCATCATGAAATGAAAAGAGTTTGCTTACCATTTGGTTTTTGAAATTGCTGCTGTGAAAAGTATTTCCATCGTTCATCCGTTGGAGGAGCCACATGACGTTGAATGGGTTCCACAATATATTCCAAAGCTTGCGGGGCAACAATGGAAGTAGACGCCTGAGTAGACATCCTTGGAGGTGTGGTAAGATCAATTTTCGCAACCATATGTTCAGGTGATGCAATGCTATAGGGTTTCTCTTCTCTTGGAGTTTCTATTTTCGTCTGGTTTTCACTTGCGGTGTCACCAACACATGGAACATTACTGCAGCAGTCTGGAGATTTGATTTCTAACTGAGAAACTGTTTGGTTGTCTACGCAAACTGTAGGTTCATCATCACCATCAATTCTTCTCAAATTGTCAGACTCTGTAAGAGGAGGAGTTGTTCCTACAACATCCACCACAACATCATCGTCGTCTTCATTTATTTTGCACTGCAAAGAAAGTAATCATTCCCAATTCCATATCCCCATTATTTTCGTCTTACCTCAATCACATCATCTGTTTCAGATTCATCTATAACCAACGGCTGCTCCTCATCTTCATACCAACTCTGATCGGCATTATCATCTCCCTTACTCACCACAACTTCTCGACTATCGACATCTTTAGTTTGCACAATCTCTACCGATTCGGTGGGTAAAACAACAGGAGGTGGAAAAATATTTCTCATATCCATATCTTGTCCAGCTATAAGACTCATTTGGATAGCTTCAATTTGAATCGCATGAATGCCAATTGCATTCAACTGAGCCAAAGTCAGATAGAGTAGATCTTCAGCTTTTGATATACGAAGTTGTTGCAACTTATCGATTTGTTCCTCACTGAGGAAATACAATTTCTCCCGCAGACTCGTAACAAAATTTGGTTCTGGTTCTGCAGTTGTCGCTTCTGGCACCTCACTAGGTGACTGCAGTTTCTCCTGCATTTGATGTAACATTTTACTGGCCTCACCAGCTGGCATCTTTGCCCGGAGTTCGACAAACTTTTTACCCAGCACATCATTTGGAGCAGTATGAATGTGTCGAATAAGAGCAACCAACATTTCGTAAGATAAAGTCCCACCATGAGATAGTTTGCAACTCCCACGAGTCGCTTCGTCCTCGCACTTTAGGCCCATGTAGAAAAATTTGCAAGGAAATTCCGAATGCATGTACTCACAGGTTCGACCTTTGGCACAGCATTCTTGAAGATAAAACTTACAAAGCTGATGGAGTTTTTCTTGCGGTGGTGACTGACTACCATCTTTTGACTGAAATGAATATTTAAAGATAAAAAAAATTGATTTATTTTTACAGTTGTACCTTTACATCATGTTGATCGTCAGAAGATACGCTCTTCTCTTTGAGAATTTTCTTTGGTGTCGTTCGCTTTCTACGACGTCGTTTGCCTGTAGTTTTCCTTCTCTTTGGTGAGGACATGTCCATTGTAAAGCTATCACTATCATATGGTGGTGGAGATGTTCTATTAAAATTGAGTCGATCAACGACAAAGGGAACAGGGCTAGCACCACGCACACAAAGCATTTCATCCTCATCAACCATATCTTCATTTTGATAAACCTGTGAAGTACAACTTACATTTTCTTCCGCTTTTTGACGAATCTATGAGAACTTACTCGTTGAGAACTAGTTGTTGTGGGTGCGGGCCGTTTTCTTAGGTCTTTAGCGGCGGCTTCATCTAAAAAAGAACATTTATTGGTGTCAAAATTTATGCAATTTCTGTAAAACCCAAACGCTCTTTGCGCGGAAGCTTAAAGAATAAGCCCCTCGAAGGTTAGTTAGATGATTTTTTTTTCAAACTTTATATGTATGTATGTGCCGCCAAGAACTGAAAATGATTGTACATAGATATGTTAGACGTTCCAAGACTCATTAGATGGCATTGGGTCTAGGTAAATAGAACTCCTAAGGCTGGAATTCATATGAAATACTTGTCAGCCTTAAAATATAAACATTTGGATCGACAGGTCCATGGGACCCTGGGTCTAGCTTCTCATACCTAATTTGTTATTTGAGAAGCTTCTTCATGACAGTGATACTCTCGTATGTTTGTCAGACGCTCGCGAGAGGTGGGGTCATGTAAAAACTTTTAGATGTTCTTTAGACCGAAACTCGAACGCCTTGCTCCGTACTCCAACGCACTAACCACATGAGCCACGTCAGTCTCGCTTTAAAAATACAAAAACGACATATCTTTGGGGGCTACTCCTACAGCGTAACAGAGGTACCTCATTTACCTACCAGTATTAATGAGTGTCACCTTTTTGGATTCACCAATCTATCTAGAAATTAAGTAGCCACTCTATCGTCTTGAACATGTTTCGATTTTACTTAAATTTCTTTACAATCTCACAACACTCACACCGAGCACATGTACACTAAAATTTCAGGTCTAAACTATGTCAACAGCTTTAAGGTAGTCCTATGAATGATGAGTGATATATATTGTTGGCTCAATTAAGGACTGAAAACGTGTCGACGCTTTTATTGCAACCTGACTGCGACCGATTGGTGGAACCAGTTCGTGGTAACTTGACTAGGTGTAATAAAAACGTCAGGGGACTCTTAAGTCATAGGTTTCTAAAGATGTCGTGCTAAGAAACATCTTATGGCCATGGGGATAGGACAGAACAACTTAATAAAGTCAGCAGAACATAATACTTTGCGGAATGGAGTGAGAGTAGAGAGTGGAGTCAAGCAAAGTTGCATCCTATTCCCAGTGTTGTTTTTATTAGTGATTAGTGATGTGCTTATAACTTTGAGGTGACTTTGTCCACCTCGGCTTTGCCATGAACTCTGACAACATCTCAGCAGAAATTAAACGAAGAATAACTCTTGCCAATCGCTGTTTCTTTGGGCTGAGAATACAATTGAGTAGTAGAGCTCTATCCCGAACAACTAAGGAGACTATGTATAAGACCTTGATCATCCCAGTCCTGCTTTATGGCGCTGAAGCTTGAACTCTATCTAAAGCGGATGAAGATATTCTTGGTTACTTCGAGAGAAAGATTCTTCGTAAAATTCGCAGTCCCGTTTTTGTTGACGGAGGAGGAGATTCAACGATGAACTATACGAGCTGTACAGCGACATCGACCTTGTCAAAAAATTGCGCATCAGTCGTTTAAGATGGCTAGGACAAGTAGAGCGGATGGACACAAATGCTCCGTAGTCTTCGAATCTAACCCGGAGGGACAACGCAAGAGACGCGCCTTAGGTGGCGCGCACAAGTAGAAAGAGACGTCAACAGACTTGGAGTGCGCAACTGGAGGCAATTAGCTAAGGACCGGGCTAACTGGAGAGGGTTGTTAGTGAAGGCCCCGGTTCACCCCGAACTGTAACTTCACTCAAGTAAGTGTGTCTGCACTGTAGTCGGGAAATAAATGGATTCGTTGGACGCTCTTATCTCACTTAAAACGTCTTGACCACACTGAAGACGTGTGCCTACTAACTCATAGGATTATGAAGCTTCACCAAGTGACAACAAACATAATGAGGGAGGCTAACATTGTAGAGCTGAGGATTAGCACGATGAAAACGAAAATACTCAGCCATGGAAGCAACTTTTTCGCTCAAATATACTGGACAACCGGTTCAGAGAGTAGTTTCCATTACCTTGGAAGTATTGTCTTACCAAATGGAGGAACCGAAATTGTCGCAAGTCGAATCAATGTTAAGTACGTGCTGTTGTATGGGTCCAGCACTTGAAAAGGAACCCCCATTATTACAAAAAAAGCTCCAAACGTTTGTGAATCGTTGTCGACCAAATATTTGAATTCTGGCCGAACCGTATCTCAAAGTTTCACCATACAACTGGGGTGGAATTTACAACGACGAAAGTGGCAGTGGATCGATCACATATTTCAAAAAGGTGACAGTTCCATAGCAAGACACCCGATGCAATGGAAACTATTAACTCCAGACGCCAGAATAGCAGGTCGAACGAGAAGTACATGGCACAGAACAGCGAATAAGGAGCATAGGCATTCTTCTTTGCTGCTTAGACAAGCTATTAAGGAAACATGTATACTGGTGCTAGTTACAAGTTAATCTAGTCGTTGTTCATAACAAATTGATCAGATTCGAATATCTTGGGATTGAAAGATGTATGGTGGCACGTTGCAGTCAAGACCGTCTGAAGGTGTTCATTTTGTCATTAAAAGCACATAGAAGTCTCATTTCGTCGAAACCTTAGAGTAATCAGATTTTAACGACCAGATCGAAGGATCACCATCAGCAATGCTACTATTCAAACAGAAGCAGCAGCTGAGGAAAAAAAGAACGATTTTAAGAACAAACTACATGGAGCCTAGAATATAAAAGGAAATCAAAAAATAGTCATTTTGGTTGGAGGGGGTAAATGCTGAAGAAGGCGAAGACAAGGAAGTGCTCACCTATAGTATTAGTCAGCTGAACAAGCTTAGACTTAAAATATACTCTAGGCATACTAAATTTAACCTAGCTCCAGAAAGAATTATACATCCTGCAGTTATAAGCTAAGTTCAATCACTAAGGTGCCTATTGCGTTCAAAATTCTCGTGTAGCGACAAAAATATAAACAGTGCTAACGTCTAATGAAACTCCATCTGCCTATACACCGTCATTAGGAAAAATATAATAGGTGACCTCTTCAATGATCTGAGCTATCTTGACAATACGTGCATGGGGTGGCTGGCAGCAAATATTTTCAGAAGTAGACGGTGTGATCTACCTGACAATGACTTTTTTTCTGGTCTATGCACCCCCCTCGCGAACCACTATAAACCAGTCAACCAAGAAGTATAACTATGAAAAATACCCGAAATCAAATTCCCCATAAAAACCTAATCAAATTATTGGATTAACATAATAACACTTCAAATACAACCCTGTGCTCCTAAACACAACGCATTTACACTAATCGAAAATTTAATTTCGAATTGAACAATCTTTATCCAATACATAAACCTTCAAATCGTTCCACAACCGCTGTTCTCCAATAAAAAAATAAACCAAAAAAATAACAAAAAATTCCATTTTCATTCATGCCTCACCTAGAATTGCCATTTTGACCGAAGTTTTTTGTTTTTCATCATTATCGCTTTTATTTTCTGCGTTTGCCTTAACTTCTTCGGCAAGTGGAAGAAGCGAGCTATTTATGCGACCATCTCCCGAGAATGTGGGTATTGCCGAAGGCTCACTACCTTCGTCTATTTCTCCATCTTCTAACCTTACCGATGATGGTTCTGTGTCCGACATTGTTTTTTTTTTTTTTTTTTTAAATTATTTATAAATTGTTTAGTTAAATGTTTTTAATTTGCGTTTTAAACTCTGCGTTACTCGGAGCCTTTACGTTGTGTGGCTCTAATTTGAAAAAATAACAGTCGTGGTTCACAATTGGCTGCTGTATTCAACGTATCGAGCATTGAACGGTGGAGAATCGATTTATTAGAAACATTTTTGTTTTCTTATTTTAAAGCTCTCACATACAAATATGATTCAAGTCAACAGATTAATTGGAGTTTTGCCTTGTTTTGAATGTTTATATGTTCGCCTGCTACTTGGAATAGATAAAGGAAAAAAAAGTACAGCTGAGTAACTAGAACGGTGCTCATTCAATGACAACTCAACGGGAATTGGACCAATTTCAGTTGTTCTCGTATGAATTTGATTGTTGATAGACGTCAGCAATGAAATTAATGGGGTAACTCCATTACGATAGCTGTTGAGAGGTTTTTGCGTTTTCAAAAATAAATCGTTAATTAGGTAATTAAAATTGAATGTAAATTTGCAGTAGTATGTGCAATATATTAGCTACCATATATAGAATCTCTTTAGTTGTTCGGGATAGGACCTTACCGCAAATTATATACTGTACAGATAGTCAACCTAGAGTCAGTATTCTTTTCACCATCAAGTTAAAAATACCGAGCGCCAATTCATAAATGCAATCCTGCGCAAGATATGCTTAGCAGAGAGTTCACAAATGTATAAATTGATATCACTGCTAAGCAGAGAATTCATAAATGTAGTTGATCTTTTTTCATTGGGCAACTTTGAGCGCAATCGTGCAGCTATCAGATTCATGCATTTGTGTAGCTTTACCTGCTTTGCATTACGTTTGCTTTGCAAAGCTTACATTTATGAATTCACATGCATTTACGGATAGAGATTCATGGGATTCATGGAGAAAACCCAAGAAGACCCAATCGATATCCACTATCTTTCAAATGCTGACATATGTTGGCCACATACGACAGCATTCATAGAGGCGCTCGCCTCTATGTCTAGTTTTGGTATCCCTGTACGTATTGGAATAGAAGCGGCAAAAATGGATTTACATAGTTGTGAATGAGGGTAAAACCAATTATATGCTGTCAACAAGAAGGGTCACATAACATCGATGAATCGGACATAACGTCACAATAGATAGCTATAACTCTGAGGTAGTAAGGAGCTTTGTCTACCTCGGCTCCACTATAAACTCTGACAAGAACATCACATCAGAAATCATACGAAGAGTTATGCCAATCGCTGCTTCTTTGGTCTAAGAAGGCAATTGAGTAACAAGGCCTTGTCAAGATATACTAAGGACAGTCTATATAAGACCTTCATCATACCTGCCCTACGGATGAAGATATCCTTGATCGTTTTGAACGCAAAATTCTTCAAACGATTTTCGATCCCGTTTGCGTTGACGGAATTTGGAGAAGGAGATTTAACAGCGAACTCTACGAGCTGTACAGCGACATCGACCTGGTCATCAATCGTCTAAGATGGCTAGGACATGTAAAGCGAATGGACATCATTCGCTCATCATCTCGTCATCTTGTCTAAATCTTTTTTTGACAAAAAAAAATCCGACCTGGATAGAGCAGCTCTATCCTCATTCTTCACAGACAAATGAGTTTACCAGATATGTCAAAACTAGGTATTACTCAATACAGCTAATCTCTTTGTATAAGTGCTGCCAGAATCGGTTTTAAAATCGATAGAAAGATGGTAGGCATTGATTTGGACTCTTTAGATTTTTTTTTTTGTGGATTTTTCTGTATTTTTAGGGTTTCCTGTACTGAAACCACACTGATAGAGGCCAATCTGATTGTCGAATAAGGTTCTCATGCAAGTGATATGAAGGAGACTGATGCCCTTGTCATTAGTCTAGTTGAGAATGTTTTCTGTTGTGTGGATCTATAAATCATCCACTCATCTAACCAAATCTTAGAAAGGAGTTGGTGTATCCTCCCAATGGCAAACAGTAGGTGGAACAATATCAGCACATGTCTCTCTCCTACACAAATCAGAGCTGGATTGTAGGTAAACCAGTAGACTTATTTCCGTTAGTAGGATAAATCTAAGAAAGAGAGTTGGCGTCCTCGCAGAGCACTGTCTGGTAGGCAGACATGCTTGAAGGCTTGGTACTCCCTTCAACGATTACTGTAGAAGCTGTAGAGATGAGGAAGATGAGGAAACCGAGACACATCTCTTGAGAAGGAAAACCCTAGCTGAGTACTTCTTCGAAGATCTTAACGATCTAGTTAGACTTAACTGAAGTAAAATAAAAAGCTTCATCACCGGGTCAAACTGGTTTAATGGTTTAACGGCGAACCATACTTCTTTGGCAAGAGTTCACACCGAAACTGGTTGCCCTGCCCCTGTCCCATTTGGGAAGTTTCTATGTAGGTCTCCGGTGCTGGTAATCCGGTTTTTTTCCATAGTGTATCCCTGCTAAGCGGAGACAATGACCTATCCCAACCCATCCTCTCTACCAAGTCACTTTAAGCTGCTTTGAATCTCTCGGACGGTAAGCCATAAGATCCAGCTGCCTTATTGGCTTTAAGTTTGAATATTTCTATTATTACTTTGTTTTGATCAGGGGGACGGAAGTTTTGGCTATCGTCGTCTAAGTTGAATTGTCCATTCTCTTAGTTTTCGTCTCCGTTATGCAGTCTGTATAAGAAGTTTTCCTGTGACACTACTACAAGAGTTCCTTTTTCATATCTACGGGCTCCTGTACGGATTTTCTTGTCTCTACACCTTCTTTTTACCTTTTAATACAACTTACACTATTCCTGGAGTATAATATCTTAACATGTATCGCACTTCTAGTGCTCTTTTTTGTTTCTTTTGAAGAACCGGATGTTCTTTCTAACCACTTTGGTCGTTGGGTTCGCGAACATCCTTCTTTACAGCGACACTTTGTATTCCTTTTGTTTAGCTGCATGTGGTTGCTGGTATTCTTTAGGAGTTTTTTGGTGGTGATCTGGTGAAACCCAGCACGTCGTGTATACAACATTACTCATAGACTTCGCCGGCGAATTTGAAAAAAAAAACACTCTTTAGAGGCGTCGTCCCTATCATGTGGTTGCATAAGAGCATATAAGGCTAAGCTTAGCGACTTTAGGCTTAATGCAAAAGAGCTGCTGTATCGAGGGTGGTTCTGTCGTATGCTCTTTCCATTATCAAATAAAAATGAAGACTGTTTGAAATTTTAGTGCAATCAGGCTCTTGTACTATCGATTGTATTGTTTATGACGATATTGGCTGAATCATAAAACAGTTCTAAAAAATCATCTAATTGCAATGCAATTCAAAGACGCATATACATAGTGTTACTGCTCGTGAGGTATCGATATACGTCGTTTTCGGGACAGAGCAAATACGACGTATGTATATCGAATATCAAATTATCAAAAAGAAAAAGAGAATTTCGAGACATTTGTGTTTCAAGAAATGATGTAAACAATCAACAAGCAACTTAGGCGTCTATCTGTGGTGGGTTCGAAGAGCGTCCATCCGCTTTATATGACTCAGTCGTCTTAGTCATATAATTTGAACTCTAGGTCAGGGTCGCAATATAATTCGTACAGCTCATGATTGTATTTTCCAAGTAGCATTGGAGGCAAATTAAAGAGGAATTTTTCCTCATAAAAATTAAAATCACTACCAAACAACGCATGTTGATAAACCAAATACGTGTCAATAAAATACCCGCAATAAGCGTGATCCAATCGACATCTTCTCGGAGGAAGTACTTTAAAGTGTTGACATCTACTTGGAGGAAGTAAATTGTTTACCAGAGGAATAAACATAGTCTTCAGTTTTTCAAAGAAATTAAACCGAATTATATAATTATAAACAAGAGTCCATTCCAAGCGAATGATGAGAGGTGCAACACTTGTCGCCTTGTCATTGAAGATCACTTCCATTCCTTCCTCAGATGAAATACAGCTGCAAATCTGCCCTATTTCATTTCACTTACATAAATAAACAAACCGAATCACAAAAACAAACTTTATTGAAACATTCAAGTAAAAGGCCAATACATTCCTTTCATTATCTCGGGCACATTGCATTTCGTCCACCATCGACTGGCAAGTTCACACCAGTTATGAAACTAGCATCATCACTGGCCAAAAATGCAATAGCAGCTGAAACTTCATCCACGTTTCCCGCACGTTGCAGTGCATGAGTTCGTTTACAATTTTCCAAAAATTTCTTATAAGTCTCTTCATCCATACCGGCACGTTTCTGTAGCTCAGTAACGATAACACCAGGATTTACCGAATTAACTCGTACTCCTTTCGGTGCCAACTCTAAGGCAACGCACTTAGTGAATTGGTCAATTGCCGACTTTGATATACAGTATGCCAATAGACCAGCGAATGATCGTAATCCACAAATGCTCGACAGATTCACAATGTTACCCTTACTCTCAATCAAGTAAGGAACAGCCAACATGGTTAATTGGTAAAACGAACGTACATTAGTATTCATAATACGATCGTATTGCTCCATACTTGTCTCCTCGATAGTGCCATTATCGATGATACCCGCATTATTAACTAGAATATCAATTCTGCCGTACTGTGCCACGGTTTTTTCCACTATTTTTTTCACATCACTCTCATTACTAACATCAGCCTGAACCACGAGTGGAGCTTGTCCTTTTTCAGCTTTACACAGCGCGGCTGTTTCATTTAACCTTTCGAGATTTCGTCCAACGAGCGTTAATAATCCACCGAGTTTTGCGAATAGTTTAGCTGTATCAGCACCGATACCTGAACTGGCGCCAGTTATAACAATAATCTTGCGCGTGAAATCCATCACAAATTTAAGTATGAAGTATTGCAGCCGCCGAATTGAAACATACTGAGTGAGTTTGTCCACTTTTCCCGGGAGAATGGGCTCTGAAATGTGTGATAATGGTCAAATGCCCAGCACTTTTCAACATGGGCATTGAGGAATGCGTGAAATGAGTAGAAAACAAAAATAAAAACAACTGATAATTGCAAACACAATTAACACAATTTGAATAATTCTGCTAGTCACTGTCAAGGTTAGATTCTGGTAATCCTCTTATGTATGGTCTACTCAAACTGAGGTTTACTGCACTGAACTGACCGAGTATCATTATTTCGGCAGCCGAAGACAGAAGTTCATAAAGTAAGGTAGCAGTTGCAGAAATCAACAAACCCTTGATAACTCTACAAAAACAAATTTATTCAACTTAACTAAATATAAACATTTTAAAAACAAATCCTATGGATTTGATTCAGGAAAATTCTCCACTGTGGCTTTGACTAACAACGCCGCACTCTCTAGTATATAATTAGTAACCGCCTGTTCTTCATCTTTTTGTCTCTCCACAATATGCAATTCGTGTTCGAAATCACCAATTGATGCTTCCAATGACTCTGCCAGCCTTAAAGAAAGATGTTTTCAATATTTACAGCCAGACACACTTAAAATAGAATTAAAATATCTTACAATTTGGTTTCTTCGATTTCTTTATCTCCAGCAATTTTCATTTCTTTCAACAGAAGAGCCTTCGAATTCAATTCCTTTTCAGTTCTTTCTAAGTCTTGATGTAGTTTTTCGTTGAGATTTATCAAACTCTCCTTTTTGCGATTGATTTCAGCTAACTTCGACTCGAGTTCCTTATACTTTGTGTTACTGTCTCTGTGGGTTCAGGTAATTTCGACAAGAATGTAAAAAAGAAAAATCACAATTGATGATAACTTACTTATAAGCCGTCAAAGACGATGGGAGATTCAAGTTCATTGCTTCATCAATGCTCGACATTATGCTTTGCAATTTCACAACAGTGGCTGACCGTTCTTGATTTCGTGCGTAAATGCTGGCCTCAAAGCCTTCGTGTTCGGCAATTGCATTCGTGAGAGTGGTTTTGCTCCTATGAATTGGGTAGATAGATTCTATGCAACATTTAAAATGTAAACAGTATACGAACGTAATTAAACGATCCAATTCTTCCTGTGAGACAATTTCCATGGTTAGAAGCACCTCTTGGTTTTGTAGAGACTCTAAAGTCGAATTGCAGTTGATTAGTTGTTCCTCCAAGGCATTTATATTTTCTTTCTCAGCGGTTTCTGTATCAATCAGACCCTTGAGTTCGGATAATGTTTTCGGCAACATGGAGCGGTACTCTTCTATGGTTTTTTCGATCTTTAAAGGAAGGTATGTATTTATGATTGAAAGCTTAGTTCTAGGTTTTAATCATATTACACTGATCTACACTAATGCACCGTGACTTAGTGAGTTGTGAGAGCGGTTCCAGATTCGAATCTCGGAACTAAGGTCTTTTTTTCACTGCTCTTGCAAGCTCTCTATCCGGATGAAGATTCTTAAATAACAAAACTACCATTCGAAAATACGTCATTTCATTCGATCAAAAAATATAACACGACACGAATGGTTTTGATGAACTAGGCCTTGATCTGCTGCGCCTACTACCGCCGATGATAGAAGGAATTTCAAACTCCAAACTCGTAAACACGCATATGTAACAGGTACACATAACGAAGTCACTATGTTAGACGACGTAAGTGACAGAAACTTTGCCGAATGCGTATCCCGAAACCTAGCTACGACTCCTATGCCGCCAGCATCGAATGCCGAAGATCAAGGGCAACGCTACCAACATGCCCTCAGAAATGCCGCAACACATGCAGGTAAACAAGAGGCATACAAAGCGGCGGCGCTACAAGAAAGGACGAGGGCGGCTCGTCAGCTCTACGAGCAGAACAGACGGAATGAACAAAGGAACATGAGAAGCGCTATCGAAGATATTGAGAGATTATACTCCAGGAATAATGTACGGAAGTTTTAAAAAGAACGTGTCTAGCCAACAAGACCAGTACAGAAACCTGTAGAGGTGAAGAAGGAAACTTCGTAGTAGAGTACTGAACATATGGAAAAACTTCTTCTGCTGTATAACGGCGACTAATACCAATATTTCGCTATCAGGCAGAATGAAGCAATTCAATCTAGACAATGATAGCCACAAGTTCCATCGAACCTGATTGCCTACAGGCCGAGTTGTTCAAAGCAATTGGAGGTGACTTGGTAGAGAGCATACACTAACTCATCTTTAAAATTTGGTCAGACGAGTGTATGGGTGATGAGTGGAATCTTAGCATTGTTCGTCCGATCCAATTACAGATGTATCAGTCTCTGGAGAACGTTCGCTATTCCATCAAGGTCGGTAACAAACTCACTGAGACCTTTGATGTCAAAAAAGGATTTAGACAATGAGACGCGCTGTCATGTGATTTCTTCACCATCATACTTAAAAGCATTGTGTGAAACTCACAAGTCAACACCGGAGGCACAATCTTTCAAAAGTCTGTGCTACTACTAGCGTCCGCTGACGATATTGACATTAATGGCAGAACACAAGCGGGCTGTCACTGGTGTGTTCGCTAGTCTTCAAACGGAAGCTGCCAATATGGGTTTACCGATAAATGAGGGCAAAACCAAGTATATGCTGTCAACAAAAAGGGATACACAACATCGACAAACTGCACAAAACGTCATATAATCGACGAATTGAACAGAACGTCACTATAACTTTGAGGTACTAAGGGACTTTGTCCCTGTTACTTTGGGCTGAGAAGGCAATTGAGTAGTGGAGCCCTATCATGAATAACTAAGGAGACTCTGTATAAGACCTTGATCATTCCAGTCCTGCTTTATGGCGCTGAAGCTTGGACTCTATTTAAAGTGGATGAAGACATCCTCGGTCGCTTCGAGAGACCCAAAATTTTTCGGTCCCGTTTGCGTTGACGGGCTATGGAGGAGAAGATTCATATACGAGCTGTACAGCGACATCGACCTAGTCAAAAAATTTCGCATCAGTCGTCTAAGATGACGATGGTCATGTAGAGCGGATGAACACAAATGCTCCGGCCCGTCATTGCTTTGATGGCATCCATTGTGTTACTTTTCAAAACCATATTGATGTTTGGGTAGTTCCCTCGGTTGCATATGATGCGCTTTAATGTTTTTCGGCAATTGTCCGAAATAAAGGTTGTTCCATGGTAAAAAGTACTAGACTTTGTTTTTACCACTTTATTACGAAAATTCCTTCTCTTAGATATTAGCGCCTGATTTTTAGAACTACATTAAGTTAGAACTACATAGACCGACAGTATTCGCTGCAAGTGTTTTAAACATTTTGATGATCAAGCAAACAACGGAGTAACATCGGCATGTAACGAACCACCTATCCGTGATTAAACATCACCTAACACCTAAGATGATGATCTATCGTGTAAAAAACAAGTCGTCTGTATCAGATATGTGATGGCTACATTGTTTGAGGCAACAGGACATAATTCAGTAAGAACCATTTATTAGTAAAATGATGACAGGAGGCGAACATCATCTGCAGGTACAAGAAACCACACATGTAGTATAGCACTAACCAATATTTGTGCAACGACTTCAATGTCAGAACATAGCATCAGACCTTAAGCCAAGGAACAATGGGCCACCTAAAATCTTCCAAACACAAGGACGTGGAGGACGTGTTTTTCAGACAATCTTAATCTTAAGCTCTCTTTCGGTTTTCCAAATCATTATAGCGTGTTCCAAGCGGAAATTATAGCGATCAAAGAAGTCTTATCTTGAAAACTCTTAAGGAAAACGTGATAAACGTGAAGCAGCTATTAAATCCATGGAATTGATTTCTATAAATTCTCTAGTAGCACTAGACTGCTGATCGTCTCGATCGTCTCTCACGGAGATGGCTGAGCAGTTCAATATTCACCTTTGTTTGGTGCCGTGCATAGTAATATTCCATTCCTATTATAATGATTTACGCGATCTGATAAAAATAGATATCAAGAGCCTCTTGCGCTTCAACAGAAGTTCAAAATGGTTTAAAGAGTAGATGGAGAGAAACTTTCTACTATGATCCATGTGGTATCACAATGGACATATGTTGGCGTTTCTGAGCTGGCAGGCACTTCAACCGAACCAAAGGCTCACAAAATATTGCCAAAAATGTAGAAAATTCAGCAAGACTGAGATAAATTAAGAAACGTTGTAGACACGGTTTCAAAACATCGAGTTGCACAACAAATTGGTTGCAACCATTGCATTTGTTAATCATAGAAGCGCATACAATATAAGTAAATCAAACAGAGACGACTGAAAGTCAAAACTCTCTCCCATAACTTACCATCTTGGCCTTGATTTCGATTTGTTGATTCTCGTACTTAAACTTGTTGATTCTATCAACAAGCTCTTCCCTCTGTCTGATCTTGGCATACGCTACGGGTACAACCGACTCCTTGAACATGTTGAAGTAAAAGAAATAGTTCAGCAAATGATTTAACATGTGTACAGTCTTCTTTGGAGCTAAATTAAATCATTTTTCACATAAGGTTTGGACAAATTTTATTATTTATTATACTCACAAGGATGTGTCAGATCGTAAAACACAAAGCAGTGCGATTTATCCGAAATCTTGTAAATATGATCAATGTAATGGCAAAAGCGAACAATGAAATTTCGTCTTTCAGTTACATTTTCACTGTTTTTCATCTGAAATAAATAAAATGTATACAAAACCACTTGGAAATCAACTAAATTCTTACTTGTATCATTGGAGCTGTATCGAAGTTAAACATTTTCAAATAGCTTAGCAAAGCATTGAAGACAAATGCTTCTGTTGGTCTAGCCAAATCGCTTTCCTTTATTTTAAAAGAGAATATTTGATTCCATTCCTCAACAAATTCTTCGCTAGAAAACATTTTTGTGGATTTCGTTGGAGCTTTTTGGAAAAAGTATTTGATTTCAAAATTGAAAAGAACGGCTACTAGCGATTGACAGTACAAATGTCAGTGCACGGGATTAGTGAAGTTGGCTACCGTATAAGAAAAATGAATTCGGTTCAGGTTCACTATAAATACTAGGAATGAAATGGAATTCTAATTTGCTGCTTGGTGTACCAGACATTGAGCATCGGGGCTTAGTGAAAAGCGATAAATTCGACCTAAAAAAATTTTGT
Source organism: Xylota sylvarum (assembly GCA_905220385.1). Lineage (NCBI taxonomy): Eukaryota > Metazoa > Arthropoda > Insecta > Diptera > Syrphidae > Xylota > Xylota sylvarum. The sequence continues at coordinate 109,411,449 of LR999958.1, forward strand.
TTGTATGCCGGAAGGTGAAACGAGAAATATGTACCCAGGTTCGCGTGCACTGATTTCGTCCTTGGATTAGATTCGTTCCATTCCTTTTGATTGGTATCTAGTTCTATCTCAATCCTGTTATACGGGCTTTTGGTCGATGAATTCGGAAAGGCAAATTCAAGGTGACAATACCTCGATAAGATTCTAGAATTCCCAGTGTGTTGCTCTCTCCATTACTTGGAATATTTCAGTTATATTACTTCGGCGCTAGCCAATTGCTTCCTGACCATATCAGTTGAAAGAAGGAGCAGCATGGGAATGTAATATTGCTATATACTGGTGTTATTCAAATTCCTTATACCGCAAGTTCCCTTTGAACTCGCTCTTAATGCCCACCCTGTGACATCACTGTTCCACAGCTCGCAGTTTCAACTTCGCACATGTTTTGATGGCAAATGTGAACTGTCATTCACTCAGATTATTTTTATAAACTTAAACATCTGAAGGATGTCACGTAAAAAATGGACTGCGCTTGAAAAACCATTATCAGAGCCAATTCTGGAAGTTATCCAGGATCTTGGGTTCACTCTGATGACACCAGTTCAAGTAAGTAACGATTTACAAAGCTCTTGCCCTACAAAATATTACATTCTCTCCCCTAGACAGCGGCAATTCCTTTGCTGATGTCACGGAAAGATGTTTCAGCAGAAGCGGTCACTGGATCTGGAAAAACGCTGGCATTCCTGGTGCCACTTCTAGAAATCCTAATGCGACGGCAAGCAGAAGAGCCCTGGCGACCAAATGAAATCGGTGCCCTAATTGTTTCGCCAACGAGAGAGCTAGCTTTTCAAATCTCCGAAGTGTTGGGACAGTTTCTAGCACATCCTGAGTTAAGTTATCTCAAACAAAAGTTGCTGGTTGGTGGTAATAATATAGAAGAGGACATGTCGGGAATTATAAAAGAGGGTCCATGCATTTTGGTCTGTACTCCGGGTCGTTTGGAGGACCTTTTCGAGAGGAAGGGTGATCTCAATCTTGCTGGAAGGGTAAAGAGTCTGGTGAGTGTTCTTGTCATACATATCATGAAATCACGTAAAACAATTCTTTTTTTATTTTAGGAGTTCCTTGTTTTGGACGAAGCCGATCGCCTTCTGGATCTTGGATTCAAAGCCACAATCAATGTCATTCTTAGTTACCTGCCCCGACAGCGGCGAACAGGTCTGTTCTCTGCCACACAAACAACCGAGGTTACACAACTAATCCGAGCTGGTCTCCGAAATCCAGTGTTGGTATCTGTGAAGGAGAAATCCACAATCAGTACTCCAATTCTGTTGAAAAATTTCTTTAAACTCGTTGAACCAGAGTTGAAGTTCGTGGCGTTGCTGGAGTTTCTAAAGCAACACGCCGACAGTAAGATTATGTTATTCTTCCCCACTTGCGCGTGTGTTGAATACTGGCTTGAAATTCTACCCCAGTTCATCAAGAAGACGGTAGTTCTCGGAATTCACGGGAAAATGAAAGCCAAGCGCAAGAAGATTGTCGAGAAATTTCGTGCGGCAGATAAAGCAGTACTCCTTTGCACAGACGTGCTGGCGAGAGGGCTGGATGTACCTGAAATTGATTGGGTAGTCCAATGGGATCCACCTGCGAGTGCTTCCAGTTTCGTACATCGTGTGGGTCGAACCGCACGCCAGGGAACAGAGGGCAATGCGTTAGTCTTTCTCCTACCAACTGAGGATGCATATGTGAACTTCTTGAAAATTAACCAAAAAGTCGAACTCTCCCCATTGGAGTTGAATGTGCCCACCGAGTACGGGGAGATCTTGAATAAAATGCACAAACTTCAAGCAGCCGACAAGGGCTGCTGTGACAAAGGAGTACGAGCTTTCGTATCACACATCCAAGCGTACAGCAAACACGAATGCAATGCCATACTCCGTTTGAAAGACCTTGACTTGGGTAAGGTCGCCACCAGCTATGGCCTGCTTCAGATGCCACGAATGCCTGAACTAAAGAATTCCACTGCGGATGGGTTTGTTGGACCGAAATTCACAGTGGATGTGAATAAATTGACGTACAAGAACCAGCAGAAGGAACAAGTTCGCAAAGAGAAACTAAAAACGTACGAAGAGACTGGGGAATGGCCAGGTAAGAAAAAATTCCACAAACGTACTGAGTCATGGGAACAGTCGAAGAAGGCAAAAGACGACGCCAAGTCAAAGAAAGAGGTAAGACGAGCCAAGAGAAAGTTGAAGAAGGAGAGCGGCGAGGCACAACTGAAGAAAAAGAAGCAAAAGTTCACAGAGGAAGACTTGGAGGAGTTGGCCAATGATATAAGACTTTTCAAAAAGCTAAAGAAAAAGAAAATAACAGAAGAAGAGTTCAATGAACAGATAGGAATGGAAGATGATTAGATATGGAGTCTGTCTTGTATTTAGAATAGATGATGTATATAGCGTAGGTTAGGTCTGGATTCTATGTTTTTAATACTTTTAAGGACAATAAACTGGACGTTATACACGAAAGTATAGAATTTTTTTTAAAGAAGAACCTTGTCATATTTTTTGCAGGCTTGCATGCGTGTTTAACTCTTGCTTCTTGACAAAATCCAAGGAATACGGTGGTCTGCATACTGCCAACTTGTTTTCGGAAGGCTCTTTTAATTCCACAAAAAAATGTGGAACGCTTCACGATTTTGCGTGTCATCCTTGCGCAGGGGCCATGCTAATCTTCTCTGTATCGTTCCAATTTTAGTATATGTTCTGCCGAAGCAAGAACAAGTTCTAACCCTCTGTACAGTTACTTATTGCGTACAAATCTGTAAAAAATTCTGTGAACTATGAGTTAAGTGAAATTTATAGCGCCATCTGTTGTATCTAGCAAATACACAATTCACTGGATTTAGAGATATATATAATGCAGTTATCTTCAAACTGTATTGACATCAGAAATCAAGAGCCCGAGTCGTAGCACAAAGTACTTTCTGGTATCTTTGTCTGAAGTACTGCGGCCCTCCACGTTTATCGATCCCAGACTCATAGCTAGTTTCTAGCTCTCTATAAAAACTTCAAGGAAACCATGAGGGTCAAAACTTTAAGAAGAAGATTTGATATCGAATACCATCTTATTTCTTGTGGGATGCTGCTCTCCGTCCACCCATCATTTGAGGTTGCATGTTGTTTACAAACTAAAGTAAAACTTACTGATTTAGGTACTCTCTGTCCTCTCACATTCACCAAGGTGACTTTGTTTCCCCATTCCTAAAGGGGGCAGGAAGACGTAAATTTAAAGAATTCCTAAACTTGATTTAATTTTAACGCCTTTATTTCAAACCGAATCCAAGAGTTGCAAAAATAATCCCCTTGTCGCTTTCAGCGCCGTACGTTTTGTCGCTGTAACTCGTGAAAATGTCAAATTTACCCGCCAAAACAAAAACGCAAAACGGCCATCCATCTGCTTCTAGGTTTGTTGATCACGCCGAGTTTCGTTAATTTTTCCAAATAACTTTAGAAGTGCATAACGCTTTGTTTATTTATAATCTCGTCGCAATAATTTGTTGTTCCTTCGTTGCTATACCTTTCCAAACAAATCGAGATGTCGGTAAGTAGAGGAAGTAAAATTCCTTGACATTCGCCAATTGTAATGCTTTCTCTTACCAGGATCCACTGAGTTCTCCACCACCGGCGACGCCCAGCGATGCTATTGAACGCCGAGATTTACGCGCAGCGATGACCTCCCCCGTCGGTGATTTCGAACCATTTGAGAATGAAGATGAAATCCTGGGGGATCATACGATTCGCGATGAGGAAGAGGAAGATGGTGAAGAGCTGTTCGGTGATAATATGGAGAACGACTATCGTCCCATGCCGGAGTTGGATCGTTATGATCCAAACCTACTCGACGACGAGGAGGACTACAGTGAGTTGTCTCAGGGCGAGCGTGCCTCGGCTGAGGCAGAAATGCGACGTCGTGACCGTGCCAAAGGAATCCATCGTGATGATCGAGATTTGGTGTTTGACGACGACGAGGATGATGATGCTGGACCGAGGGCTAAGCGTCGTGCTGGGGAAAAGGCAGCCATCGGTGAGGTAGAAGAGGATACGGAGATGGTTGAGTCCATTGAGAATTTGGAAGATACTAAGGGTCACTCAACCAAGGAGTGGGTATCTATGCTGGGGCCAAGGACAGAAATCGCAAATCGATTCCAGAGTTTCCTTCGAACTTTTGTCGATGATCGTGGACAGTACACGTATCGCGATAGGATTCGTCGTATGTGCGAACAGAACAAGTCGTCGTTTGTGGTATCTTACACTGATTTGGCTAATAAGGAGCATGTGTTGGCTTACTTTTTGCCAGAGGCACCCTTCCAGATGCTGGAGATTTTCGATAAAGTCGCAAAGGACATGGTGTTGAGCATATTTCCGACATACGAGCGTGTTACCACAGAAATTCACGTGAGAATCTCGGAGCTGCCCCTCATCGAAGAACTGCGTACGTTTAGGAAACTACATCTAAATCAGTTGGTAAGGACGCTGGGCGTTGTTACATCAACTACAGGCGTAATGCCACAGCTTTCAGTCATCAAGTATGACTGCGTTAAGTGCGGCTACGTCTTAGGACCATTTGTACAGTCGCAAAACTCTGAAGTAAAGCCTGGCTCCTGTCCGGAGTGTCAGAGTATGGGGCCGTTCTCCATTAACATGGAACAGACCCTCTATCGCAACTACCAAAAGATAACACTGCAAGAGTCGCCCGGACGTATACCAGCTGGTCGTATTCCACGAAGCAAGGATGTCATTCTATTGGCTGATCTCTGTGACCTTTGCAAACCCGGCGATGAATTAGAAGTGACTGGCATCTACACCAACAATTACGACGGGTCATTGAACACCGATCAAGGATTTCCGGTATTTGCCACAGTTATCATTGCCAACCATGTTGTGGTGAAGGACAGCAAGCAGGTAGTGCAATCCCTAACAGACGAAGACATCGCCACGATCCAGAAGTTGAGTAAGGATCCCAGAATCGCTGATCGTATCATCACCAGTATGGCACCGTCGATCTATGGACACGACTACATTAAGCGCGCTCTGGCGCTGGCTCTCTTTGGCGGCGAATCCAAGAACCCAGGCGATAAACACAAAGTCCGTGGAGACATCAATCTTCTCATATGCGGTGATCCAGGCACAGCCAAGTCACAATTTCTCAAGTACACAGAGAAAATTGCCCCACGCGCTGTATTTACCACCGGCCAAGGTGCCAGTGCTGTCGGTTTGACGGCCTATGTTCGACGGAACCCAATCTCCAAGGAGTGGACCCTGGAGGCAGGAGCTTTGGTGCTTGCAGACCAGGGAGTCTGTCTTATCGATGAATTCGACAAAATGAACGACCAAGATCGGACTTCAATCCACGAAGCTATGGAACAACAGTCGATTTCCATCTCCAAAGCGGGTATTGTCACATCTCTTCAAGCTCGTTGCACAGTAATCGCCGCGGCCAATCCAATCGGTGGTCGATACGATCCAAGTATGACGTTCTCTGAGAATGTAAACCTTTCCGAACCAATTCTATCGCGTTTCGACATTCTCTGCGTGGTTAAGGATGAGTTCGATCCAATGAAGGACCAGCACTTGGCTAAGTTTGTTGTCAATTCACACATAAAACATCATCCTTCCAGCGAGGAGATCATAGAAGAATCCCAGCCTTCTGGTGTGAACGAAATCGCACAGGATGTCTTGCGGCAGTATATCGTCTATGCCAAAGAGAATGTTCGTCCAAAGCTAACCGTAAGTTCTTATACCTCACACGGGACATAACATAACATGTAGTAACACTTCCCATTTCCTTTCAGAACATCGACGAGGACAAGATTGCCAAAATGTACGCCCAACTCCGTCAAGAATCCTTTGCCACCGGATCCCTACCTATCACAGTACGTCACATCGAGAGTGTAATTCGTATGTCCGAGGCTCATGCTCGTATGCATCTTCGTGAGAATGTCCAAGAATCCGATGTTAACATGGCCATTCGCATGATGTTGGAGAGTTTCATCGAAGCACAGAAATTCAGCGTAATGAAGAAAATGCGCAACACATTCCAGAGGTTCTTGTCATTCCAGAAAGACTACTCCGAGTTGTTGTTCTTTATTCTGCGTCAACTGACCCTAGATCAGTTGGCTTACATTCGCTGCAAAGACGGACCAAATGCGACACATGTTGAGATTATGGAACGTGATTTTATCGATCGCGCCAAGCAGTTGAATATCGAGAATCTGAAGGAATTCTACCAGTCGGAGATTTTCAAAAAGAATGGCTTCTCATACGATCCCAAGAGGAGAATTATCCTGCAGATTGTGCAGGAAGCTGCCGTCTAAAGGGGAGGGGATGACGTTATTTTTTTTTATCTTAACTATACGGACTCTTGTGTATGCAGCAGTGCCTCTGGAAGTACAAATGGGAGACAACTCCAGCCAAGCGTAATGTTTTTCGTCATTTTTTTTTTACAAACCACTGTTGAGTTACAGAAGTTTTCAAAACCATAGCTGTTGTTGAATGTAGTTTCTTGTTCTTATTTAAAAAAACAAATAAAGTTATAAACATGTTTAGTTTATTAAATGGATGAGTTGTGGATGGATATGGGGATATGGGAGGTTGTCTTTAGAGGATTTACTGGGCGCTTATAATCGAATTATTTTCAACATCTATGACAAAAAAGCCTTGGGGGAGATATAAACGGGCTTTGAGTATGAAAATCCTCGTTTCGGTCCTGATTTTTGATATAGTTCTGAGTGCTAGACAGCCTTTTGAAACGCAAACGGGCCAGATACGCCGGAAAAATGTAATTTGGTCCCGGAAACTTGAAAGGAACGAAGCTGTTCACATCCAACTGGTCAGCTCAGGTGGAATAAACTCAGATTCTGCCCAGGATCCCTTTTGCAACACAATTGCAACGTGTTGTCACTGCTTGAGCAGAATCAGCACACAAATCTACATAGGACGGACTCTGCGAACATCCGCCTTAAGTTTTAGGCAGGCCTTGTAGATCTCCCACTTTAACGCTAGCCTTGTTTTGAAACGAAAAATACTGAATTCAGAAATCCGTTTAGTGGCTGGAGATTGTAGCCTTAATTTATGAGTATTGAGGAAATGGTTGAAAGACGAATCCAGTCCGTAGCCGACATCAAGATCACGGCTCTCTGAAGGTTAAAGGACAGATTTTGCAACCTAAAACAAGTCTCCAAGTTTCTAAACGATCTATCATACGATGTAACCACTTGAATTAGCACCGAGTGGGTTTTGTATTCCATTTTGTGTTAGTTAGTGAGTTGGACTACTGAGCGTGATTTCTAGGACAACAATAAAATTTGTTAGACCGTCGCCATCTCACCAATTGCGAACGTCTGTCAGACATCCGAGAGTATAATGTCACGATTTAAGCTTTGCTTAGATCCAACCAGCGTACGCCGATGAATGTATAGTTAAGAGGGAGCTAATCGCGACTCGATGTTGCGCAACCAGTTCTCGAACCACGTGAGCGTCTGTTGGCTTTATCCTCTCAGTTTGCTGTTAAACAATAGAGATCCTGAAACTGCGGAGAGCTAGGAATATGAACTCAATGTCCACCACTTTTGATACTTACACATTGGGTGCGTTCGAATTACACTTCTACAGATATGCGTAACTAGTCAACTTTCTTCTAACTGGTTGATTGACATACGTGACCTCAGAATTCCCTATCGATCAGTCAGAAGAATGTTGACTAGTTGAGTATAGCTAGAGAAGTGGAATCCGAACTCACCTATTCACCGGAAAAATTTCGCCTCAAGTCATATAAGTACATACATGGGATTCAGATCAACAAGCTTGATACATATATTAACAGTTGAGAGATGGGACTTCAAAAGCGCTGTACACAAAGATCTGGCAACGACGATCAAGATCAAGTCTCACTTGTATCTCTTTGATAGCCTAAACCTCGTCAATACTGGAACGAGGTTCAATATAATGCCCTTTCATGCTGTAAAGCTACTCGAACGCATCTAAAATCTCCTTTATCTCGAAAAATTGGTTCCCTTTTACTATTTCGAAGAAATTGAGTTCTGGCCTTGAAGTTAGCTGCCAGTTGCTTGGCGTTCTTGTAGAGCTGTCGAATGATAGATTAAGCTGGCAGGCTACAAGCACCCTCGTCTTCTTACGCATAATTCTTTTCAATGAACCTTGACCTGAGTCGACGGTTTCAAGTTTTTGAGCAGTACCTACTATGTATAGCATGAGTACTTATAAATCGATGAGAATAAATGTTCTAGCTTGTATTATGATTTGAGGACGAGGCTTGCTGATTCTGTTGCTCAGCTATTACATCGTGGGCATAGCTACTAACTGTGTATCGAAAACATTCGTTAATTCCCAATTTTTTGGTGGAAGCACCGAAAGAATTACAAGCCTGTAATGTAAAATATATATTTAACTCTTTACAAGGGCTCATCTCAAATAAACTCACCCCCCAATTGCGCTGTACATAAATTTCACAACATTACATTGCGCTGTACTCATTTTCTAAAAATATCATCAATGAAAAACCAAATTGCGTTCAATTTTGCTTGGAGAGCAGTAAACGTCCTTTAATCAAGCATAGCGCAAACATGTACAGCAAAATTTTACCCACTTTACTGAAAGGTACAATTCTCTAGGGATCATATTCATACAACTAAATAACTAAAATCAGTCTGAAGGCCAGCCTAATCTCATCGATTCTCCTTGCTACCGCTTTCTGGTGGCGTTCTTCCATCCTTACTTTTCGGTTTGTTTTCCTTTAATTCCTGATCGATACGTTCCTTCGCTCGGAAGACTTTTGATTGCAGGTAAAATGAGCCGCCTTTCGCTTTATCATTCATCTGGAATAGATGTTCAAAACTTTTTTGGACTTCATCTGGTTTCAGGTCATTTATGTTGAGAATCTGTTTGGCTTCTTCCAGTGTCATTCCTGTAATTGGACTTCGGTGAGTATTTTATTGTTGTCGGATGAAATATGAAAACATATACCTGTTCTTGCATTAGCCGCTGCTCGATTTTGACCCTGCTGACCACCACCAGCACGTTTGGCGGCTTCTTGTGATGCTTGAATTTCTTGCTTGAGAGCTTTGGCAAACGCTCTACCAATTGCCTGACCACCAAGGACAATTATTTGTGCCAAATACTTTGCCATATTAACTCCGCTCCAATTCGAATGGCTAATTAAAGGTGAAAAATAAAATTAAATCCTATTTCCGAGGTTTTTATTCGCGAATTTTGACATTACACAATCGAATTTAACCTGCAAAGTTTTTGACAGTCGGTGGTCAGATGTTTTGCAGCCGTCTGCATGTTGGTGGCACTGTTTTGGAATTATAAAGGGTGACACGAATAAAATTTAAAAAAATTTTATAAGAATTATTTTTTCCTTTTCTGAATAAAAAAAAATAAATGTTATAAAATATTTGTATGCCCTCTTGGATTTTATTTTTCTGTTTTTTATTCGGGTTTTGTTGTATTCTTTAGAAAGCAGTATTAAGACGATGCCTCTGATGAGTTGTGAGTTCTGCATAAGTCGACGTTCTGTCTGCATTCTCCATCGTCATCCTCTACAAAGTAACAAATTTGCAGCGGGTCATTGAAGCTAAACATTGCTCCTTATAGCGTGCCACATCTTTATAGATTCTGTCAAAGATTTGATATTACTGGGTTTTGTACAAAATCAATATTTAGTGTGGTAAGTCTACAAAAGCCAGTATGAAGGATTGTACGGACCTTTTCTGAGCTATGATCTCGCTCAGATCATTCTGCTTTTGCAAATTTTTGAATTCGAGATACTATTGGCAGAATTCCACTCATTGGTTGTATATTATTATAAACAGGTTCCTAGATACAGACTCCCGTGCTGGAAACTTATTCCAAGGATAACAATAGAGGGGATCAATAAATTGCAAGGTATGTCTTGGCATCATAGACACTATGTGCACTTGCTTGACTTCAGCACTAAAAGCATACAGATCTTTATACTGCTAGATATGTAATTAGATTTCAGTTAGAAAACAAGCAGTTCCCACCTATGGTCATATGCCCCACTATGTTTTAGGTTGAAGTCCATGCGTTTGCGATCTTTGCAAGGTTAAACCTTGGAAACGGTATCAACGGCGCTAGAATACATATTTTCTCAGATAGTCAGATAGAGCTTAAAGCACTATAGTTTAACTCGGTGGACTCTATGTCTTTGTCTGGAAGAGGATGAATCATCGAGGGACAAACTCCGTGAAGAAGAAAGACATATCTTCTATAATGGATTTCGTTCGCTAACTCATACTGGCCTTCCTTAGGGAGGTGGTAAGGCTGTTATTATCAATTCCTACTCTACACCTCCGCGTTGAAGCCTGCTGTGGGCCAAGTACCCCGATTGGAGATGTGTAAACAAACCATTTGGAAGGTTGTTGGTGGCAGCAGACTAGAGGGGAGAAGCGCTTTCTCACTAAAGGACTTCCTCTTGCTCCAGGCGGCAACGGACGAATTCCCTAGATAGAATCAACGGTGGCGTCTACAGTTCCAGTGAGGCCAAACTATAAGTATGTATCATACCTATATGAGCTGTTTCGATATACTTGAAATCCAGGACTATAAGGATCTCCAATACAGAGCCAGGGTGTTAGAAAAGAGATGCTGGTGGGTTAACCCTTAATCGGCCAACGGCAGCGCTGATATTCAAGTAGTGGGTTATTGACTCCAGAAGATAGAAGAGTATTTCTACGAGCTCCTCAACAAGACATATGAACAAAGTCCTAAGTTTAACATTAAAATCGTCATAGGTTATTTTAATGCCAAAATAGGAAAGAAGGACACCTTTGGTAGCACCATTCGAAAGCCTATACGACACCACGCTCACGGAGTCGTAATGTTACTATAGCTAGCACACGGTTTCCTCACCTCAACATTCATAAGGGAACATGATCACCAAATCATCATACCGTCAACCAAATTGATCGTGTTGCGATTAACATAAGGCACTCCTCTTGGACCACTACCTAGTTGTAGCCAAGTTTATGTCTATGGATATTTCTAACGCCACAACAACGGAAAAAATACTGTGAAGAGATTTATCTTTGAACGGCTGCAATCGCGAGAGATTGCCAAAATCTTTGCTGATCGCGTATTCCTCAACCTATCAGGAAATCCTATACAGCCATCATTAAGTCCTGAAGACTAGTGACATCGTTGCTAAGAAGCCATCAGAAACGCTGCAACTTTCAGGGTTTCACTCCATCACCACCACGAAACCCCCGGTTTGATAAAGAATGCCGGCAAGCACTTGTAGCAAAACAACTCGCCTATGAAGCGACGCTGCACACAAGGACGCAATCTTGAGTAATTAGAGAGGTTCTACTCCAGGAACAATGTCCGGAAGTTTTACCAAAAGGTAAAAAGATCATGTCAAGGCAACAAGAAGCGAATAGAGACCTGTACAGATGAACAAGGAAACTGAGGATATAGAAAACCCACTTCAGCAAACTGTTAAACGGCAATGATGACCCAAATTCCGCTGTCAGAGAGAACGAACCATTCAACCTGGACATTTGAAACCAAGACTTCTTCCAACCACCCGATCAGAATGAAGTGAGGATAGTAATATCCAAAGTCAAGTCCACCGAGGGTGGTGGACCGGCCGGCTGGCCTACCAGCCGAGTTATTTAAGGCAACGGGGGATTACTTGGTAAAGAGTATACACCAAATCATTTCCAAGATTTGGTCGGAGGAAAGTATGCTTAATGACTGCAACCTCAGCATCGTTTGCCTGATCCACAAGAAAGGATATCCTCATTGCATACCTGAAGGCTGATTGGCCCTTATCAGTGCGGTTTTAGGCCCGGTAAGTCTACAACCAACCAAATATTCACACTACCACCCAAGATGTCCAGGCCGATACTATATTTTTATCGATTTTAAGGCTGCATATGACAGCATTTATAGAGACAAGCTATACAGAGCCATGTTTAGTTGGCATCCCTGCCAAACTCGTCAGATTTTTGCAGAATGACGATGGAGAACGCTCGCTGTTCCATAAAGGTCGGAAACAATTTCGCCGAGACGTTTGATGTCAAAAAAGGATTCTGGCAAGGTGATGCGCTGTCATATGACATCATACTTAAAAAAATTGTGTGATGACATTGACATCATCGGCAGAACACAGTGAGCTAAATATTACTGGTGCGTTTGCAAGTATTGGAACAGAAGCGGCAAAAATGGGTTTAGTTGTGAATGAGGGCAAAACCAACTTGGAGTGAGCAACTGGAGGCAGTTAGCCTCCAGGCGCAGGTCCACCCCGGACTGTAACATAAGTAAGTCTATTATGACAGTTATACCCTAAACTTTTCAAATCGAAGTGTCAGCCATATGAGCAAGAGTTTTTAAAATATGTATATCCTTTAGTGGTGCAGTCCAGTGTGAACCTCTGTCTCAACCAACAATCCACTTCAGTCAGTTTAATAGTATCATGCTTAGAGACTGTGTATGCTAATGCCTAAAGCATGATCGATGAGTAGTGCTACATGGAAGCTTGTCCTAGTGCACTACTCTAGATTCATTGCTGAATCTACCTTCTATTGATAGGGAAATCTAGACTTTTTGTATTATCTGCATTGGAGTTTTGTGGACCATACGTGACAGCTACCCTACGATCCTGGTTTACTGGATATGTTGTTTAACGCAGTGATACCAGAACTTCTGTTCCTTTGCATATTTAAAGTCGACTTTCATGCACTCAGGACTGGCTTCAGCAAGAGTCTAAGTCAGGAATACATATTGAGTCCAAAAGAGCAAAAGATCAAGTACCCACATAATTAAAAATGTTTCCATTTTAATATTTATGTTTTATTGTAAACATACAATTATAACTACTGCTATTTATATTTAATATAAGTACACATACATAATCCTAATTGAAAAGAATAATTTCTTAAATAAACTATTTACAGGAAAGATAATAATTTCAACTATTCAATAAATAATTATTACTTCTTGGCAAATAAAAGAAAACCACTATACTTTACAAGAAATATCAACATTTTGGAAGTTATTTTTATTTATAATAAAAAAATAAAATAAATGTATTAAATATTAAAATATTCTGTTCTAATATTTGAACTAAATTTGCACATTGTCATACAAATATAACAAATTAACAACTTACTTATAAGTTTGGAAATAAAATAAACTAAATTAAACAATAAGTCACTTAAGTTAGAAGAAAAAAAAAAGTAATCTGAATCATATCCAACTTCAAGTGTAGTGTTACGCATGGAAAAAGTTATGAAACTTATGGATATCCTATCGACGAGTTCGGTCTGTACAAAAGTTAGCACAAGATATACATATTTAAATCGCTAACAAAATGGCGCTGAATAATATATGTGATAGAGTTCAGCAAAATCCTGGATTCGTATGTTCTATAATACACCTCTTGCAGTATTTCTTAACTGCTCTGTAGCCCTCAATTGAAATCTGACAATCCTGTATGTTGAGCTGTTGCAGCCCGCGACAATAATATGCGATACATTGCACTCCTCGATCTGTAATCATATCACAATTCCGTAAGCTAAGCTTCTTCAAATTTGGACAACTCTCAGCAAGAGCTCTTAGGCCGGCATCACTGACATCACACTTTCCAATATCTAGAGCACGTAATCGCGGGCAAGATCGGGCCAATACTGTAATCGAATCATCACTGACAGCCTCACAACCGCGGGCATTTAAATAGCGCAGCTTATAGCATCGTCGGGCGATAACTTTAAGGCCTGCATCAGAGACTCGATCACACTTGGCCACAGAGAGATATCGCAGAGCAGCACCTAGCTTAGCCAGTTCATATAGACCAAAGTCGGTGATGCTAAGACAATCGGAAACGCTAAGCTCTTTAAGGGCTATGCAAAAACTTGGTACGAACTTTAGACCGGCATCTGCAGAGAAAAACAAACAGATGGAGTATAAGTTAGAAAGAAGGGTCCAATAATAGAGAGAGCCTTACCTGTTATTTGAATGCATCTTCGCAGATAAAGGAACACCAATTGGGGACAATTTTTAACGACCACTTTAAGGCCGACATCATCTATGGCAGTGCAGTCAGTTAAATCTAAGTACTGCAGTAGGAGTCTTCTCGGTGGTTCGAGTCCTGGATTGATGCTTACGTTGATTATTTGAGTGCACCCTGTAATGGAAAAGGGTAAGTGTTAACAAAATAGGAATGTAAGCCTTTAAACAAGCTGAAAAGTTTAAAACTAAGCCATTGGCTACTTTGGGTTGGAACGATTTGGAAGCTAAACAGGTGTAAGTCGATAATTTTTGTCGGTGGTCTTGAATAAGATCTATACACATGGTTTCTTGATGAGGCTTTGTAATGGATTAAACTGATCGGCGCTACAGTATCCATACATACATTCAGTCATACGAACGGTAGTAACGATCAACCTGGCTTAGGGCCTTAAATGAATCACTTCGTCGTTAAGGGTACACATGTACCTACTGGGAATCCTATGGATTACATAGTCTTATTCGGAAAATGTTGGACCGCTCTTACCTAACGATTCTTCAAATCAACTGTTTGTGATCAGAGATCACAATTCTCGAAGTCCCAAACCCGCACAATCAGGTTTCGAGGCATATATAGCTGGAATGGAGTATCCAACTCTATGAACTGAACTTGCTTTAGGAATATGTAATGCCGGAATGTAGGAATAAGTAATGCTCTCCAATTGAGTAGTATAGCCCTATCCCGAACAACTAAGAAGATTCTGTATAAGACCTTGATCATCCCAGTCCTGCTTTATAGCGCTGAAGCTTGGATTCTATCTAAAGTGGTTGAAGATATCCTCGGTCGCTTAGAGGGAAAGATTCTTCGTAAAATTTTCGATCCCATTTGCGTTGACGTGCTATGAAGGAGAAGATTGAACGACGAACTATACGAGCTCTACAGCGACATCGACGATGGCTAGGACATGTAAAGCCGATGGACACAAATGCTGCGGCCCGTAGAGTCTTCAAGACCTTGCTAGACCTTGTAAAGGAAGACCTTGCTTTAGGTGGCGCGCGCAAGTAGAAGGAGACCTCAACCGACTTGAAGTGCACAACTGGAGGCAGTTAGCTAAGACGTAGCTAGTTTTCGAATATGAAGCGAACATCTCTCTGTGGTTTATGGACTCAAATTCGGTGCAGGCTACGGTTGGTGCAGAGTCCGTAAAAAAGGCTTAAGCCGTTGATGTATATAAAAACTGTGATCCTGGTATAGTCAGCGTTTGGGCCTTTACTTGATTACAGTCTCCTCCATTTGGCAAGACTATGGACCACAGAATTAAGCAGTCAATCTGGTTATCTGGAGGTTATTTCATTTTAACAACAATGTTGAGTATCTCAATCTAGATTATGGCGCCATCTTTCGATGCATGCCTTTCCATAAACATTTTTACTTACCTGTTATATCCAGATGCTGCAAATTCGTACACTTCGTCAGCACATCACACAAAGCCTGATTGGTGACGTTAACACAAGTTTGTAGCTGCAGGTGTGTCAGTTCAGGACATCGACGAGTTAATAATACCAGTCCCTTGTCGGAAATTCGACATCCATCGGATAGCATCACCCGTTCGACATCCGGACACGAACCATTCCTACTTTGTCCACACAACTGTCGAAATATCATTTTCAAAGCTTTATCGCCAGCTATGTGTTCTCCCTTCAAAGTTATGATCTTCCATAGAACCGGTCGCCATGCAAGATTCTCAAATCGCCTACACACTCTCGCTACATTGCACAATTCACAACTGTCCAACCAGCCAAATATTTTCAATACAGCCTCATCAGGCAGTCGATCAAAACCGGGCCCTGACCGGCAGGGGCCTTTTTTACTCCATGGTCCTGGTCCAGGTATCGGATGACCGGTGGGCGATGGTGACACCAATGTAGCATAGCCTTGGTCTAAACTTGGTGAGAAACGTCCCAAATTTGATAGTCCCTCTGACAGGCTTTTCACCTTTGACGGATGAAAGCGTTTGTCAAGACCTACACTTGACGAATGGTTGGAGTATGAGGAATCACGTTGCTGTTTGACGTTGGTGTATGCCGCCGGTGAGCCTTGTGTTCGATCGAGGAGATATCGATCGGAACCGCTTGTTTCACTTGGACTCGATGGTCGACGGAGCAGATGGGATTCTGAAATCAAAAAAAAAGAAAGACTCATGAGCAATAGAAGTAAGACATGACGTTACAACTTACCATGCAGTCGATCACTGCCATTGAATTCGCATAGATTCCTTAGATTATCCTCCAGGTAGTAGCGTTCATTTTGAAAATGATTCGCTTCCGAGCCCAGTGGTAGTCCTCGAATGGCACCTTGAATGTACAACTGATCCATTTTCTTTTCGAGAAAATATTGCCCGCTGCCAGCCGATGAATTCGGCGGTACACTACGTCTTCCATTAACATTGCTGCCGCCATTCACTTTCGGACCATCGCTCGAGTCCTCATTATTATCGGCGGCTGTAAGAATATACGCACTTGGTGTTCGGGCGTCTCGATATTGAAGTAAACTTTCAATAGGTGTGTAGTTTCTAGGTGGCACAGGCCTATGACGAGTCTGTGGATTCACCTGATTGCGACGAAGATCATAGGCTTGATCCATAGATGAGGATGAACTCCTCGATAAATGATACATCTCGGGTAAATCGTTGCCACGATGCTGATGATTTTCTCCACCACCCTGCTGTGACACCGACGAGGACGTGTATATAATGTCATCTGTATCTATGCTCAGGTCCGGAGACTTTCTCGACATCTGATACACTTGTGGATTGAGTGGACTCGAACTTAGTGGATGATGATATTGCTGTTGGGTATCCAAAACGGTTGTGTTGCGACCTAAGGACGCCAAGGGACACTCTACAGGCGGCCCTCGGCGTGTTTGGTGTGACATCGCTGCTTATGGTCTATCCTGCAAAAAAAAAGAGAAATGAAAACGGTTAGTCATATCCATTGTGTTGCAACAGGTATTGATGATGCACTCAGACTGATCGTGTGGGTGGACAGAGAAATGCAAGCGAACAAGCAAGCGCGTGTGCGGCTTCACTCCATTAACCGATCAATTTGTGTCGCATTTCGATTTCATATCTCATTCCCGCCCCAAAAAAAAAAAGACAAACAAAGAGGTCGTCATTAATCATGAGGATAAGAATTGATTTGTCACCCAAAAACGTTTAATATTTTGCGCCATTGTGAGGTTTTAGCATAAATATGACCAAATATGTGGAATATCAGATCGCTGGGTAAGGAAAGACGTGCCATTGTGACACCTATTACGGTTTTGTGACACATTTGTCATATCTACCTACGTGTCTGATGGACTGATGGAAGGTGAACTCTTACTATAGAGGACCATTTTCTCTTACATTAACATAAATTCCAATCCATCCAGAACAAAGCAGACACGTAGGATGGTAACATATTTTTTTTTTGCAGATCGTTGTAGGTTCAGCAAGGTTGAAGGAACTCAAAAGTACAACAAAAGGGCCGGCAGTGATTTTTTTTTTATTTGGAGTTTTTAATGGCACGCCAATAATAGATCTTTTGTGCAGTTCCCTAGAAAAGGTGAAGGAAATCACCTGATTTGGTAGCCCATACACTGGTTCGGTACCTATGAGTTTCGGAAGCCAGATCTGGCAAATTCATCAGCAATTTCATTGCCCAAGATACCCTTGTGACCGGGGTCCCAGATTACCGATATGGGTGACAGTAGTGATGTATATGCGTCCAGTGAACGATTATAGGTTTAAGTCCCCATTTTCCGCCAAAGAGTCTTGTATAAAGCCCGACAGCTTTGGTGGCCTTTCTGTCATACTAAATAGAAGAGGTTTGTGCTTCGGCTAAGGTGAATATTTAGCTGATTTGGACACCATGTAATGTTAGGGTCTGGAAATTTATGCTTCTTCTCCTAGTGAATAGAGCGTCTTACTTTTGGTACTTTTGATGCGCAGTGAAAACTGTCTTAGCTTGGCAGACATACTCCTCTTGCTTAGAATGCGTTGGGATCTTTTGATGGATTAAAGTTATTAACGGTTATTAATTCTCGAAGAACTTACAAAGTACCAACCAAGATAAAAGTCTAAATCAAGTTCTCATTGAGTCCTTAATTTGAATGGAGAATGGAGAAGCTAGGAGCAGGTCACTCTCAGATAAGTCTTACACTAATTTTCCTTAGGGCAATGAAAATAATTACGGAATTACTACAGAACATTTAGAAGCACTGCTTCAATAGAACTCCCTTTGCCCTAAAGATACCATGTTTTCCAAGACTCAAGAATAATGAACTGCAGGTCATAATGTTTTGGGGTTGTTCTCGATAAAAAAAAAACTGAAAAATCTATTCAAGACCCGTGAGAGGAAGGCTTCAATTGCCCTTATTCATGTAGGAAAGCTTCGCACCCAAAGTGGAGTCTTCAACTCAGGATTGTTGACAGAATATACACGGCAATCGTCAGACTCTACTTCATATACGGAGTACTAGTCTGGTCGACGACAAGAAAATCAACATTGCAATACTCGAGAAGGTTCAAAGCCTATCTTGCGTCTGCATAACGAGAGCCCGTACTACAGTTTGACTAAAAAATTTGATCGACCTTCCTCCCGTTGGAATCTTTGGAAAGTTGATGGCGGCTAAAGCAGCATTACGTCTTAGTGAGTCCTCGGAAGAGGTTCGTGGGAAATTGGGCCACACCAATATCCTAAGTGGATAAGACTATTCCTATTTGAACGTCAAGCATAAAACAAGGATTACTAGTAGAAATGCTTGGAAATATGGAAAAATTTTATATAAGTCTGCGATAGAGGTATACACAGATGGATTTAAGACAGCGTTTGGTGCGAGAGTCTACTCCAGTGCACCATACATTTGCATCAACAGGCGATTGGCAGACCACTGTAGTGTATTTTAAGGAGAAGGCTTTCAACTAACTCAGTAGCAAAGCGGACAAGCTATCTACTTCGGAGACTTCCCCGACAATAGGGGGGACCGTCAGCACTTATTAAATCGCTAAAGTTCCAATTGGCAATTACTATAGCCAACAGAATGGCAAACAGCATTCGGAATGACATCAGTACATGTCTCTCTTCTGAACACATCTGGCCAGAACTGTGTGGTAAGATAACCGGAAGACTTATCTCCGTTAGTAGGACAAATCTACGAAATATAGTTCAAGTCAAACTGTTTGGGGCATTGTCTGATAGGTCTGGTGCTCCTTTAATGATTGTTGTAGAAGCTGTATAGACAAAGAACAAGGAGAAACCTTGTCACACCTTCAGTATACCTGTCCTGTCATCATTAGCTTTGACAAGGAAAACTTTGGGCGAATACTTTTTCGAAGGTCTATGTGATCTAGGCAGACTCGTAATTTCTTAGGTGGCGCTACAGTTCAGGGTGAACCTGGGCCTCCACTAACATGCAAAAAAAAAACAACTTTGTTTCTGTGTCAAATTGGTTGATGTCGGTGAATCATCGGGTTCACCCTGAAACTGGTTGACTTCCTCTTATCTCACATGGGAATTCTACATGTAGGTCCCGGTGCTGGTAGACCGGTTATGGTCCTTTTCTGAGCAGGCACAGCCACCTAACCCAATCCAACCCAATCATCCGCTCAAGAGCTACCGATTCGCATATCAAACAGGTAAATCACAAAATTTTGGTAAAGAATACCTGAATCCAAATCGTACAGACCCATGTCTAGTTTTGAATGCTCGGTGCTCCATCAAGGTCGGTCACGATCTCACCGTGACCTTTGATGTCAAAAAATGATTTAGACAATGAGACGCGCTGTCATGTGATTTTTTCAACATCACACTTGAAAAGATTGTGTGAAACTCTTCAGTCAACACCGGAGGCACAATCTTTCGAAAATCTGTGAAGCTACTAGCGTATGC
Source organism: Xylota sylvarum (assembly GCA_905220385.1). Classification (NCBI taxonomy): domain Eukaryota; kingdom Metazoa; phylum Arthropoda; class Insecta; order Diptera; family Syrphidae; genus Xylota; species Xylota sylvarum. The sequence goes on from LR999958.1 coordinate 109,431,407, forward strand.
CGACGATATTGACATTATAAGCAGAACACAGCGGGCTGTCGCTAGTATTGAAAATGAAGGTGCCAAAGTGGGTTTAGCGGTAAATGAGGGCAAAACCAAGTAACAGGACAGGGACAGTCTCAGCGTCGATTCCTGAATGAAGAAAACCCTCTAATTCACTTATTGATTTCAAATCCGCATAATTCAGCTAGTACGAAGAGGTTTCTAAAGCTATTTTCCATATCTCTGCAGGATGACAATGGATAGCTCTTGCCGTTCCGTTAATGTTGTAGTTTTTCCAAAAGATCCACCGCCAACACTATTAACACAATATTTCCCAAAGGTTACTGCAAACAATGGCACTACATTCTCTCATAATGTATTCGGCAGTTTCAGGATCCTTAAGACACAGTCTGCAGGATACGTTTAGTCTATTATAGTATAGACCTCATAGACTTCGTTGAGCTTCTTGAATATTTGAGCAATTGTCGGGAAGTTCAACAGCATAAATCTCTTCTTGGAAGATGGTAGTGTTGGTATCCACTAGGACTGATAGTTGGAAGTTAAAACCGAAGATTCCAGCACCTACTCCTTTATTTGATATGTCCGTGAACTAGTTAAGCTGATTCTCAACCATAAGAATTTGAGCATTATCCCGATGTATGCGATTTGGAATAATAACTTTGAAGGGGCAGTTTAGATCCCCATCGTCTTATAAACACAAAAATATACAATTATTTGGCGCGACAGATCCATGGGACCTAGGACCTAGCTTCTCACAACCATTCGTGTTGTGCGTGTTATATTCTTGACACGAATTGGGGGAGTCAAACGCTCGCGAGAGGTGGGGCCGTGAAAGAACTTTTAGGTGTTGTTTGGGGAATGAATCGCGAACCCCTTGCTTCGTTGTCCGAAATATTGAGCAGTTGAGCCACGGCGCCTATCGCCTTACACTTAGAAAAAAAAAAAATCTCCCGAGTTCAAAGCATCAACTTGCAATCTTTGGCAATATTTTCCAAAATTTTTCGATCAGAGATTCAGGTACCAAATCAAGATATGTGAATAGGACAAGATTTGGCGATACATACTATCAGATAGTATGGCCATATTGAAACTCCTAAAGTCACAGAAGAGCAGGTCCAGTGAGGACACCAGTTACGCAGCAGATCTGTGATCACTTTATCACAGTCAAGTCGAGACTACGTTCAACTTTAGGCTAGATCAGTCTCGAGATATGATACGTCGGGCCGTTTTCCTATCGTTGGTTTGCCTTGCTAATAGCGCCCAGCTTTAGTTGATATTTATGTACGTACGTATAACGAGTTCAGGATAAGTTAGTACGGAAGGAAGAGAGCAAGCATGTTAGCGGCTAACGACGTAAGGAAAATCTCAGAAACTGGGACATAAAAGACGATTGACACAACAGATTCTGCAGAGAAATCGAGAAAACAATCGAGCCCTTTCTCATGGCATATTCACAAAAAAAAGACAACCAGGGACCTTATCTTGTACCAGAAACATTTTTCATTGAATTCACTGAGAGCGGGACTCTAGTTTAGCAGGCACAATGGATGTCCTTTGGTCGCAGTGTAGTGCAATTCTTTTTAAAAGAAACTGCAACAAGAATCTATCACACATTATCTTGATTCTTTAACCCTCTTCGTGGATACTCTTTGGTATCAGAAATGAAGGATGTATGCAGTCAACAAGGTCTTTCGCTTTTCAACTTTTTGGTAGTCAGTAGAATGGAAAATCTTCTCTTGATTCCTTCAAGAGGTGGCAGAGAAAGCATAGGAGCTCCTCGGAGCTCTTCAAAGCATTCGCACATTCTACATCTTCTTCTTCTTCTTCCTTTACGGCGAGGTTATGATCCGGAGTAGAAGGATCACAAACCTCCCTTTTAACTACATCTTTAGACCTTCGGTAAGGAATAAGTGTATGGGACCTTCAGATCCATCTTAAAGTTCCTCACATTTGTTGTAGACTTCATTTAGTCAGATCCCTCTATCAATGGTTTGTGTTGATAAACTTACACCATATATTGTTGGCTCTACTAATCTTGCTATTTAAATACAAGCATCTTCCCGCAAAAAGAAGAAAGAAACCTGATCCACTTTAAATGCTTATTAAAATGAATCCTTCTGCGTAATGTCCCACTTCCAATGGCGCCCTAAACCAGTTTCGAAAAAAAAAAATACAAAAAAAACCAACCTCACCATCGGCCAACTATCCACTATTGCGAAAAAGATAATTGCTCGACTATTAAGTCCATTTACCTATATCCACATCCTTTCTGAACCTCATCCATCCACCCTAAATGCACGTAAACAAAGTTATCGCAAAGAACCTGTCCGATATTACCACTCGCACAAAGTATACATAATTTCCCCTCTGATTGATAGATACAGCGATACAGTTTCCGAATCTAACTTCACTATTTTTTCTCGTTTCTTGGAGTTCATCTCTGTTTCGCCAAGGTAAGGAAAAAGAAAAACAAAAAAGGATTCTCGATTTCACAGTCCCTTTGTATTTATCTGATCATGGCTGACAACGTGCGCGTTACCACAGCTCCCGGTAGCCACCACAACGGAGATGTTAGTTGCGTTTAGCTTTAATTAATTGCCATGTTCCCAGCTACTTTATGATAAATGCCCGTAATCATTGTGGGTTAATAGTCCAGAAACATAAACTTATGAGATGCATCTTTCGAATGTAAACGACGACGATGATGACGATGACGACGAAGACGACGACGACGACGATGGCAGGAAGTTGTTCATGTGTTCATACATATTTTTCGTATCCAGAGTGATGCGCCCTTTTGGAGTTTTATGAGAAGTGTGTAGTTTGACCCGAGAATCTGGGTGGTATTTCATATTTATTATTACACATAACTCTCCTTAATTTTTTTTTTTTTTTTCTGCCTAAGCACTATAAAAACATTAATTCCAATCCGGACGACCACTGCTGGAAAGATGGAGTCAATATCTGTGGCTTTATATGTAAATCTCTTCAACTATTCTTCTGCTTTTTTTTTTTTTTGGGTACACGAGTGGGTAAATTAATTTTTGGCACCTCAGCGGATGAAGACGAACTCTCCTCGTACGTGGGAGTGCTATGGCCACACCTTTGGGGTGTCACTTGGCAGATAGGTTCAGTCAACTTGACTTATGTAAACCATTTCAGAAGACACTACATGTGTTTTCCTTTCATCTAACATCGGTCATCATTTTGGAATGCTAGACTGATGGTTATATGTATGGTGAGCAACATTCATCATTTACCTAAAGTATCTTTTTTCTTTTTCTATTAAATTTTTTCTTTCTAAATGAAATATTTAGGAGAATGATTAATGTTTGAGTGGATTTTAAGTTGTTTATTTAAGTTTGGTTGGCACTTATGATTTATTATTACACAAATAGAAGAGAAAAAGATGGTAAAACACACGGAATAAGTTTTAATTACCCGGATTCTGAGAATCATACATATGTACATCGGAACAAGCGGAGATGTATCTTGTCGAGAAGATCGATAAGTGTAATTACGTTTAGCAAACTTTTTTTTTTTTTTTTTTCAAGAATTAAATAGTTCTAATGGGATCTAATGGATGGCGCGTGGGTTTTCGAACGTTATTGTTTGGAGGAGAAATTCAATTTGTTTGCTCCATGGGGCTTATTGATTTTTATCTATGGAATGTTGAATACAAATAGATTGGATATAATTGAGATTGTATCTAATTTTATGATGAACAATCCTCTTAATGATTTAATGTTTTTTTCATAAAGTAGCAGACAACTAGGCCAAGACTTGCAATGGCGTTCTAATTGCATTAATAAGGATATTTTGAAATATATTTCTGTACTTTTATCATGCGGGCCATCTATTGGTTTCTTTTTGAAACATATGTTATTTTGACACTGACAGCTCAAATTGACAGAAACTCAGTATTATATTTTCGCAGTACGATTTACGTTGGAATAACGTTGGGAAATATTGCAAAGTTGCTTCCAAAGTGAATGATGTGTTGTCGAAACAGTGCGAATTTTGAAAAGAAATTTTGATCGAAATAACGCACCAATTGCAGCTGATGTTTGCAAGTTTGTAATAAAAGTTCGTGAAACTTATTTGCTGATTGTTAACCGAACACGTTCCCATGTTCGTCCTGTGAGCTGAACAGAGAATATTGCAGCTTTTTGCAGCTTTTTGAAGTGGCGGCATTGTTGGCATATTTTTCTTCCAAGACGACAATGGAAGAAACGTTAAAGTCAATGGAAAGCGCTACCGAGGCATGATAATCGATTTTTTATAGTCAGAAGTTAAGGATTTGGACTTGGTCGAGCTATGGTTCCAGCAAGATGGGGTTACATGCCACACAAGCCGTCCAACAATCGATTTATTGCCCACTAGGTTAGGTTAGGTAAATGGGTGCCTTGTGACAGTGTCACTGCTCACTTAGACCACAGTTCGGGTCAATTGTGCCCAATCATTTAACCCTGGAAACCCATTAAGTCTGCTATTGGAACCACGGAGATAATAATATGAATCTCAGGAGGTCCGTCAGCTCTACGTTACCCAAGTCTTCCAAATCCGACAAGGAGTAACCGCCAAGAGTCCTTATTCTTCTGACGGAGAGGGCAGGACAGTCGCACAGCAGGTGACAAACTGACTCAATTTCTTCTTCGTCCCTGCAACTTCTACAGAAATCATTATGTAGTACACTGGGTCGCTCCGCGTAGACGCCAATGGCACAATGACCAGTAATTACCCCTGAAACGACCCGTGCTTTGTAACGACTCAGTTTCACCAGAGAAGTTGATCTCTTCTTACTGATGCCCGGCCATACGGCCCTGGCTGTTGCGCATGTTTCCAGAAGAACCCAGCGACTATTTGCTCGACCGATGGCTTTATCCTCTATTTTCTTCCGTAAGGAACTGATTGGGGTTACTACAAAAGGGAGGGCCTGCGATAAGTGTAGCGCCTTTCGTTTCCTACGATATCCATATACCCTGGCACCCAACAGATGGTCATCGCATTACCTCTAGATATCTCATTCAAGAGCGATTTGCGGATCTTCACAAGCCTTGATCTGATTATAGCGGAGTCCAGAGCCTTAACGGCTGCCTGGCTGTCTATATACACAGTAATCGTTCTGCCAACGATATTGCTCTCACTTATAATCTAAGCAGCCTGTACGATGGCTATGACTTCGGCCTGAAAGACGCTGCAATCATCGTTCATTCTAAAGGAGTTGTTTATTCCTAGGGCTTCACAATGAACTCCGGCTCCTGTGCCAACATCCATCTTAGAACTGTCGGTATAGAACGCCTGGTCCTTTTTCTTCATGGTTCTTCGGCGCTTCCAGTACATTCTGTCAGGAATTCTTATAGCGAACCTCCTTTCAAATGGTAGCGTGGGGATCATGTGATCAGTTTCTCAACAGCTGGTAGTTCCCCATCGGGACAAAATTGAGGCATGCCCATACAGGCTCGATGTCCACATTAGGCCTTCCCTCCGTCTTACAGCGGTTTTAGCCGCCTCTAGATTTTGGTGAGGTTAGAAAGAAATTTCACCGAGACCAGGATAACCACGTCGTCGGCATAGGTCGTCACGTTGAAGCCATTTTCATTCAATATTACAAAGATCTCATCCATGACAAGGAGCCATATTAGAGGGGATAAAACTCCTCCTTGGGGGGTTACTCTGCAGACGCTTTTCCTGATAGTTACATCTCCTTGCGATGAAGATATAACTCTCGATTGAAACATCTGAGCAATCCAATTGGAGAGACCGATGCTCAGCCGAGCTCTGTGTAAGCTGCCCAGGATCGCATCGTCGCTTACGTTGTTGAACGCCCCCTCAATGTCTAGGAACACCCCAAGAGTGAATTCCTTGAAGTGGAGGGATCTTTCTATGCTTGATACGACCCTGTGGAGGGCTGTTGCCCGCTAAGTTCAATAATCGTGTAATCAGTCGTTTTGGTGCTTAGCCGGCACGGAGCTACTATTTGACGCCTTTGGACTTTTTTTGTCCGTTGACATTAAAGATCGATGTTATGCGAATAATCTAGAGACGATTCTGGCACTTAAGAGAAATGTTGGTCAAGCTAGTCGTGAAATAGGCGCCAAAACCATCGAAAATGTATTGAAAAATTAGGTTGACAGGATGGCCTACTATCAAGGCAGCCGAGGCAGTCATTTGAATGAAATAATATTCCACAATTAATCGGAAGGTTCACTCTTTTCAATTAAGCAACAATCGTTAAAAATATTGAACAGTGGATTCCAACAAATGGCCCACCCTTTATAATGGTCTATACATTTCCTTATCAGGGAACCACAACTAGTAGGTAAAGAAAGCATGGATCAAGCCAAATTTTGAGCAATCAATAGTTACCCGACCATTTGCAATGCATATAATGAATGCATCCAAACCTTATTCGCTTGCTTGACATTTCAGCGATACCAATTCGAATGGATCGTAGCTTTTTCTAATGCCATGTGTCTAGAAACGTCAGCGACAATGAAAAACCATGACAGAACTCTATAGAAAGCTAGACTATAATTATTTAACATTTAAATTGCGTTTTCTCCTACACTTCAGAGATACCAAGGCGACACACATATGTATGTATATTTGGGGACACCCAAGTTAAAAAAATAAAATGTATATGCAAATTAAATTCACCATTAAGAAAATATTTATATTTTTAAATCATAAACAACGTCAACTTATATCGCATACCACTCCAAGATGATTGGTTTTTTTTTTTGTCCAACATAATGCGGTGGTACTCTGTGTGTTGTATGACATTTTATTAACGCATTTATAAGCTAAACTTCCCGCAACACTTTAATCCACCTTAGGAATCATCTTTTTTTTTTTTTTTGTGTTCATTCGTCTCAAAAGATTCGATCAGAGATTAAAGAAATTGAATTGAATTTCGAAAAAGGAAAGGTGTGTGCGTGTTGTGTGTTGGTACCTCAAAAAAATAAAAAAAAAAAACCATGGTTCAGGCATCACTTCAAACCTAAACATCCCATAAATAACCCCCACTTAGAAGATAAAGATGAATTTTATTCTAATTTCTTTCGAACGCTCTGAAATCATACACCCGGTCGGGGTAGGGTAAAAGATACTTTTTTGTGGCTTTCATGATGTTTTCGAGATTTTTGTTGTGTGTAAGATTCACTTGAGATTTATGAGTAATATTCGGAATAATTTCAAATGAATAGATTATGCTAATCCATTCCGTCAGTGCCTCGAAAGTGTTGAGGAGAGAAAAAAAAATAGCCTCAAAGCACTCCAAAAAAGGGTTATTTTACAAATTCGATATTTGGAAATAGATAAACATTTATCAATTGAATTGTGGAATTCTTGAAAGTGTACGGTGTGTCACCGATTTGACGCCATTCATTTGGTGGAATGAGGTAGAAAATTCAAATTTGTCAAGCAATTTATTCAATTTGTTGGGACATTTATTAAACACCACCTTAAATGTCTAGCACCGCCCAGGGATGTAATAAACTATGTGACTGTAATGGCTGATGGAACACATTAGTAAAGAGGTGGTTGACTGACGGTGAGTTGACTTCGATGTGAGAAGTTGGAGATTTTTTTTTTTTTAACTATGAATACCTTAGTTTTGACTTGGATCCACTTGAAAATATGAGACAATGGGAGCAGTCTGTTGTTCTAAATATTTGTATTCGAGCACTTAGGGTAAAGTGTAAAGACATCTCATGTTGTGTCACAAAAGTTCTAACAAGGAATCCTTAGAATGAGGTATTTTCGAAGCATGATCAATGTTTCCCAGCATGATCCCACCATCACTTGGGGCCAAGTAACCGTTATGAAAGTGAATAAACACGCGAGGGAATAAAAACAAGCCTTGGACACCCTAATTCCGAAAAAAAGTTAACAATCTTCGAATTCGTATATTTTATATTGGAATTCTGAACAGACCACGTATAGCCGAGTTGTTTGAGAGCAATTAATGCCAAAAGTTCCCACAGGGGAGAAATGATTTAGAACTCAAGCGTCTTTAACGCAGTCTGACTGTCAATGTAGATGACGATATTCCTATCGGATATTGATCCCATTTCAAATAATTCCGCAGTTTTGGAACACACTACATATTACGTTCGGAAGTGTCTACGACACCTGTAGGTTTATATCACTCAGGTATATACCTCACACCGTACCCTCACTAGTTTTGGAACCATTTGTATATATGCATTGCAATTACACTTTGAAAGAGACGACCTTTCTTTGTCAATTCTGCCTATCAGGGTACATTACTTTGTTTGGTGTAAAGAAGTGTAGAGTTCCAAGTATTTTATCCGTTACATCAGGGATATTGGAAACTGATTCCCTAAGAATTGAGCTATTTTTTTCGGGTTGACCTGAAATCCACAATCCCTAGCCCATTTGCCGAGACTATTAAGAACTGATTCCGTCAGTTTACTTGTCTAAGAATTTTTCCTGAACTAAGATCACAAAGTCATCCACATATGTGTACCAAACATATTTCGACCTTCGATGGGTCTAAGTGTCATGATCCATACAAAGGAAATTTGTCTGAATAATTCGACATTCATTCAGACCCCTTTGGTCAAGCAAGGTTGCATCCTATCACCAGTATTGTTTTTATTAGTGATTAGTGATACACTTCGACGAATAATGGGACGAACGAGAACTACAGAAGTACAGTACAGTCGATAAGGAGTCTCAACAGATGGGGAACAGTTGGAGAAAACTGAAACTCATTTCCAGAATTCATACACGATGGGATGCAGGTGTAGTAGAGGCCTTAAGACCCATAATGGAATACAGTCCAGCTTTATGATGATACATCATAAAGTCTGTCGAAAGCGGGGCAAGATACTCCGGTCATTTTCCGTTTTCGTGGACGATTCGGAAACATGAGCTATAGAACCGTCGACCTAGTAATGAATATTAAAGGCGGTTACAGTATTCAAAATGAATGGGTTCTTCAGTCTTGAATATAAGCCTAAGATACAACATAGTAAGGAAAGCATTTACTTACAAGGTACAAACCGAGGTAGAGGTAACTAGGCACCTATAATATGGAAAACCGGATTGCCTACACCCTTTTGGATATGTGAGAGGTGTTAGATGATTTCGGTATAAGGACTTCTAGACAGGCAAAGCTTAGACAGGTCTGTGGAGCCATTGATAGTGTAGAACCAGTCGTAATTCCACTGAGATAATACGAGCATCATCCAGCCTAGGTAATTAGTATGGATGGAAACTGAAATGTAGTTTGCGACGAGTAACAACATTCTCTGGTAACTACTGGAAATTGGACTCTACCTCGGTTTTGTTACTAGAAAAGTCCATGACAAGCTCCAGTGATTCCTTACAGAATAAAGTCCAGTTTTCCTCTAGTTTTCTGATATAACTAAGAGTATATGAACATTTGGGCAAGATTTTCCTTAATAGAGAATAATATTTTTATAATTTTTACAGAAGTGGTACCACAAAGCCCTTTGTGTTCTTCTTATCTCGGACCTCCTAAAACTGTTCTTGCAGAAATCATACTTAAATTGGTCTCTTGAACCACCAAATTGTAAGCACAATGGCAATAAGAAATTTTATTGATGGTCTGACTAGTGGTTCTTGTCCAGTTCCTACATCATTATGTATTCCCACGTTAATTGAGTTTGCATGATCACCAGTTCAACCTATAAATCTTAAGTAGGATATCATGATTTATTGATATAATATATAAAAAATGGAGAAAACTGCGATTTTTCACTCATTGATACTTACAATAACTGCTGAGTATTATTTCGAGGATTTGTGAGAGTTTGCAGCAAAGGTACCAGTCGAACAGAATAGTACAGGAAAAGTTCAAAGAACGGGGATTCATTCTTACATTTAGCATGTGGCGTGATATATTATGGGATTAGGGGATAAAAATGCCACAGTTACTGAGCACAATTCGCAAGGCTCAGCTTTACGTTTTGAATATTCTTTCAAAGCAAAAAAAAAAAAAACACCTCCTAATTCACTGTGAAAAATATCAGTGATTTCGACTATTCTTCTGATTTTTTCTAAAATCTATTAAATTCGTTGGAACTAACCAGAATAGTAACCTTGAGTGTGACTTAAACTATTTGTGAACAGATAGTGACAGCTACTTGACGATCGCAGTGAAAAATAACAGTCAACAAAATAGCCTATGAACTGCGAGTCAGTCAGATGATGCAAAATACCTTATACGCTCCCTTATGGCGAGTAAAACTACCTCGAAAAGAAAAACCAACCCACGCTCTCTTTTTGTGTAATCACTCCATTTTTATCATTAGCACGAAAATGTTTCAGTAATCAATTCAACCTCCATTTCTTAGATTTGCGCAATGACTACGCCAAAAGGTAAACTCCATAGCTACCATGCAAATGTTTCGTGATCTGCGCAATATCATAGCGAAACATCACTCAAATTCCATCATAAATTACTATCCTTAACCATATACACGTATGTAGGTTCTCTTTTCCCCCTTGATCAAGACGATCAAGCTGTATTTCTATTGCAATCAGACAACAATAACGACCAAAAGAATTCGTAGCTTTAGGGAGATTTTTAGTTTTCATCATCAGCAGCAACAGCATTACTAACATCCGCAGCAGTATACATCCGCAATGTACATATGAGATGCAGTCAAGAGCATCCAACTCCATTGCTTATCATCATCTGCCGGACGAATATAGTTAAATTGCTGAACCGTATCCATGCGTGGAGAATGCGCGCAAAGATCGCTTAGAATAATGTTACTGTTGCTTCTGGTGCTGCTGTCGTTTCTAGCTGTCACAGTTTCCAACACATTGTGCGACTATTGTCAGGAGAGACTGGAGCACCAGCACCAGTACCAGTACTAGCATCAATGCATCCATTTACCTTGCATCCCCTCGAGAAGAGAGATAACAACCCGCCAGTGTGCAGTGCATCGGCAGCCGCGCGCTCAGGCATATACGCTTCGAATCTGGCGTGGAGTAAACATTGCAACAGGTAAAAACGATCATTAATTATGGGCTTGAAATTTCTATTAGTAGCACGCAGCAGCAGATGCTCCTGAACCATACACAGATGCATAGATACTGTTGGTGGTAGTATGCAGATTGGCTTTTACCCAGCGATCTAGTACGCTTCATGTGCGTGTGCGGCTAGCGCGACTCATTGAATCAGTTCGAATCTGCGTTCCCCTTTTGCTGCCCTGGCGACGGGAAATGATTCCCAACCAAGAATCAAACACAGAGAGATATATAGAGAGAGAGAGAACGATTCATGGGAAGAAGCGAATCCCAGCTAAGTTGGCCAGAACAGAAGCAGTGAACTTGCTTGGCCGCTCTGAAAAAATGTCGAATTCAGCTTGGGGCCAAATCATACACGACCACGAGTAGGTATACATACATATGTGTGCTGCGATAGGAGCAGCAACTTTGGAAAATCTCATGCATTCCTGCGGATAATTTTATTATTTATTGATTGATATGCATTTTCTTTGACTAATAGTCTTCCATTTAAGCCATTTTAAGAACTATTCAGGCTCCACTGGAAGCCACATCAACCTCTCGAATGTTGTTGTGATTATTGATTTATTTACAGAATCGGCGATGGTTGCATGATACCTACTTTTTAAATATGTATCACTCAAGGCTAAGAAAATGTTCAAGACAAAGATATCATCGGGGGCATGGCCGCGTTAATTGTGCATTGCATTGCAAAATATGATCCGACTTCGTAATTACTTTGATGTGGAGCCAATGATTATGGTCGCGCGATGATGAATTTATTTTTTTTTTTTATTTTTTCGGTTTTCTTTTTGTGGATGGCTTTGGCTTGTTGCAAATATTTGTGCTGGCTACAATTAAATAAAGTTATACACGAGTTTGAGCCGTTGTTTTGTCGTGTTTTTGAAATTCACGCGAAACTATAGTTTTTGAAGATGCCACTGATACTGACGAACATGATATGGGAATTCCATTCCACTCGAGATAATGTGGGGTTTTGTAAAACAAATGCATGTTAGCTGACTGAAAATCAACTCTGTTTACATACTTATCCGGTGGGGGATCTCTATTGCCTTTGTGGTGGATGAGGAGGTATTTGTAGATACTTGTGGTTTGTGGATGGTGTTGTCATCATAAGCGATTGGTAATCTTTCGTTTCTGATAGTCAAACTACGTTCGATTTTGATAACTGTTGGAATCTTTCAGAAAATGAGAGACAGTTTTCGATCTTCACAAATTAACAGCAAAGAGATACTTTAGGTCTGAATCAGCCCATCTGACATACAAGATCTAGGCGGCGCGCCTAGATGTGGTACGCATGTGGTACGCCACGGCGTACTGTTTTTACACTTTGAGTTCGGCTCTAAAACATTGTTTGAATCTACTCGATAGCATTCAGGAACGAGCGATGCCTATTGTCGTATAAAGAATTGTTAAAGGATTATTCCCACAACAACGATGCACTGTTTGCAGTCAAAATAATGAACTCCTGCGAGCCTCTAAAGATTTGAAGGCAATACTTTTACAAATATATAGAATTACGCTGGACGTACACTGATTCTACCATGAGCTCCACACTTTGCATCGAAAATTCATTGTGGTCTCCGAAAAGTTTTCTAAGTAGTCTATGTTGTACAAGCTATGGTCCAATTAGTCTAAGAAGACGTAGAAGAATGCATTTAACTCGGCGAACTGAATATACTCGTATATTCAGAACTCCCTCCACGCCACACTCAGGTCAATACAGAACCATTGTGATACCCATAGGGGAGAGATTTCCCTTGCCCATTGGTTAACCCTAGTTCTGCAAATATTGTTTCTATGAACTAGCAAACCATCGAGTTGATTTGATGTAGTTCAATACGTCATTGACTGGTCTGCTGGATAATTCTTTTAGGTCACGGAAGTCACGGAAGAAGTGTCACCCGAGCAATTTAAATCTAAGGTGGATAAGACTGGAACAGTGACAGAGAAAGTGGGTTGTATTCTCATTGACTTCCTCTTCATCACATCCACGACATATGCATGTCTTCTTGCGGTAATCTTAGTTTTTTCATGTGGTGCAGCATAGTGTTATGCCCCCGTGATGACTCCTATCAGGGTAGAAAGGGATTTTCTATCCTTTTGCATAATTCTGGCGGTCCTACTCCTGATCGAAGAAAGACCATATACTTCTTGTTATGGCACAAGTGTCTAGGGAAGACCATCTGACGTTAGCCTCTCTATGGCCCTTAATCCTTGATTCGAGCTTTAGGTAGGATGAACAACAAGGTGTTGACTTGTTCTGATGTGGATTTCGAACCTCTCCTAGCCAATTCATCGGCTTTTTCATTACCTCGAATATTTTTATGTCCAGAAACCCAACAGAGCACAACCTTGTGCTGTGTTCCAAAAGAACCTTAAGCAGTCTCACGGCCAGCTATTCTCACTACTAGGACCTCCGCTTGGAAAACACTGCTATGGTTTGGTAGGCGAACTGAATTGGATATGCCCAGCGGTTTAGAAAATATTACTAAGCCTGCGCCTACATCAATCTTTGATCCCTCTGTGAAGACAAAGATGATTTCCAATCGCTTTTCCATTCTTCTCTGCTCGGGAACGAGCTTGTGAAGGGTCTCTTAAAACCTAGGTAAGGAGTCAGGTAATCCGTGGTGGGAACATTTCCTAGATATTTATTCAGGATTGTAGAATGACTTGTTGAATTTTGTCTCCAACTATCTCACTAACTTATTCTTAAGGCACTAATAGCTGCCGAGGCTTGAAGATATCTAGCAGAAGTAGATTGAGGATAGCATTCAGTTCTGAAGTAGGTGTGCTTCTCATGGCACTTGTGATACCAATTCAAGCCAATCTCTGTATCTTCGTGAGAGCCACCATACAAGACAGACATAAGTCAGAATAGGTCTTAGTATAGCTTAGTATACACCAATAGTGTACTTTTGGGTTTTGGCTTCCAGGTTTTCCTAAAGAGTCTTCTGCATATATGGAACGAAATAGTGGCTTTCTTCATTCTTTCATCAATGTCCGGCCTCCAATTCAGTTTCTTGTCAAGTACGAAGCCTAGATATCTGGCGCTGTCGGCGATACTAAAGGGAGCGTCCCATATGGAAGGTAATGTAAACTCAACTGAACAGACACAGTGCAGAGCCGTCTCTACAGTTTTTCTTTGGTGTAGGCGTATTGAGCCGTGGATATACATCTTTGGAGCGTAGCTTACTGCCAATGTGAATGTCAGCTAGTCTCTCAAAAGTGTTTTTTTAGTATAAACGAGGTGGCCTGAAGTCTTTGCCGTAGAATGATGTGCTTTACCAGTCTTGGGCAAATCTTTACTCCATCGTAGAAGTGATCTCCAGACTTGCTAAGTTGAAAGCCTTTTTGAAAACTGTAGTCGTTTCTTCGGCTTTGCAAGTCACATTTTTTAAACGCTCGCAACTCTTACTCACTACCTTACGGAAGACATCCCAATTAGCCTTAAGAGTAGAAAGTCACAATATTGTCTTAAAATTTTAAGCGCCACCTTATCAAGTAGCACTATAAGCTAAGAACGACCTACTTACACCGACAGATTATTTTTTGACCAAGGTTGTAGTCTCTATTATATTGTGTTAGACAAAAATTTGGGTCGCAAGACCGATAAACTCGGTGTACTTTGAAAGTTGACTAAGAGCCTGTAGTGTTAATAGATTTGTTGTCACCTATTTGTGTTATACTCGTAGTCGAGAGGCACAGACTGCAGAGAGGGTTGTCTATCTCTAGTTCTGCCGATACCACGTATTTTTCTTACTTACCTGGACCTTAACCAACAAACGTCTCCACTAGTTGCGAAAATAGTTACAAAAGTAGTTTTGCAGCCAACTAAAGTCCAACTTGAAAACACTCTGAATGCCAAGGAAGGATGTTTCTCGTCTAGATCCTCCTGTGTCGATTACTTCAACACTATAGATCATCGTCGCTGTTCATGGTTTTCGAAAACCCGTTGAATGTTCCACATTGGAATATCTTGTTGATTTTCAGGCCTAATCACATTTCCAACGCTGAGCTTCATCAAAAAACGTGTGAGGATTCAATAGAGATTAGACGAATTGTCTATCGGATCAGCTTACCGATCTATTGCCCTAACCTCAGAGGACGGGTCAGGATTCTAAAGACATCACAATTCAAAAACGGAGGTGGCAGTGGACACGACATACATTTTAAAATATATCGCAGATCTATCCAAATTTTTCCTTACTTTATGTGTGTCCATCCTCGATTAGCGGGTTCCATTGCATTGCATGATAAGGAGACAACTCGCTTTGATCCTGAACCGTCCTCTGATGAAGTTTCACATCGGAAATGCGGTTAAGGCAAAAGATCCGTAAGCTGATTCGATAGACAATTCGCCGTCGAGGTCAGAAATGCACCATTAGGAGCTAGAAACTGTCATCGGGCTTTCTACCCTGCAAGTCTTCACTAGGAAAACGGTGTAATCAAGTTACAGTGTGATACCTTTGGGAAGTTTTTTGTACTATTTCTCACTTTATGACATATTGGACCTGAAAAAGTGGTCTAAAGAAGGATCCCAGAAGTTTAGCCTGGCTCGCTAACCGATATCCAGCACCATAGTTTCGGTACCAATGGAAATGAAGACATCTTAAGATCTCTTCAAATATTCAGGCGGCGCTGAAAGTAATAACACTCTACTTAGTGGAATCTAAGTCAGTTAAGTGCTATGTTGAAAATGTATAGTCTTTCCATAGACACACTGTATAGACACAACAAAGTTAAAATCCGGATGAATGAAATTGGTAGGACCAGCTAAGCTTCAGCGTTCACAAGAGAATGAGCCTTCTGTAGAAGTAATCGGTCGTAGCAATCGGCCACAGCGTTGATTAACAATTGGGAACACCTAGATACTTCGACTAGACTATAAGAAAAATATTCCGGGGCTTAAGTAGGAATACATTTTAAAGTTACTGGGCTTTCTGAGAACTTATCCCTGCCTGAGATAATAACTAAGCTACCTGAACTTGATTGTTGATACAGAGTCCCGCGTTCTTCTTGAAGATGAGGAAACTTTCAATAATAAGAAATAAGGGCCACAAGTTGATACATACCTAAATGAACGAAATCCATAAGAAATTTCCTATCGCATGAAGGCCTCAAACTACTACCGAATTTCGTTATATTTACTTTTCTAGCCTCCACCTCTACCGACAGATATAATTTTAAGACTTTATCATGGCAAAATAGTCAAATATCTTTGTTGAATCAGTTAAAATGGTTTATTAGCCAAATTCTCTACACAGAAATACTTAAACCAAACATGAAGTAGTGTGGCTCTGTTCAGAAACCATAACCTTATATGGTTTGAGTTTTCAGTGCTTCCCATCAAGGAATTTGGCATTTTTGTGAGCTAAATTTAACTATGCTGAAATCCATCAATCAAATTCATATCCCATCGCAAAATAGCTCACTTTATTGAAATGGTAATTCCATTGAAAAACCCCAATAAACAATCCACCGAATTCCCGATTTAGAAATACTCATACACACTCCCACATTCCTTTTCTCCATTTCTAACATACACATCCCGTTCCACCATCAAAAAAGGAAACGTAAATAGGTTAACATGCCTATTTTCTATTGAGGAATGCAAATCATCAATCGTGCATTCGCATTCTAATCGACATTCCTCCCTAACCTTTGACACCGTTTGCCATGGACGTGTTCGCATGTACAAAACCATTTTGTAACGCGGCCCACATTTCAATTACAAAATGACTGCTCTACTCCTATTGCTAGAGATAGAGACTAGCGAACTGATATTGAACTTATAAGTGGTTTGAGTCGGTTAGAGGTGGCATGCAATTCCTCAATATAATTGCAAATGAGCTGTAAACATTCCAAAGCAAAACCCAAGACCACCAGATATTTATGTAAAAATGGTAACCTAACCCAATTCTCAAAACCTGAGAAGTTCAAGTGATTGACATGTTGTCTTCGTAACTATCTCTCGTGATGATGTGATCGGTGGCATTATTGGATTTTGATTGAATCGTGATTCTGGAATTCACCTATTTTTTTTTTTTGTTTAAAGAAACAAAAGCGAAACTTTAACGTGGTCTGCTAGTGAATGATCGTGGTTACACAAAACCGATCACAGATACACATTCGAATCTGTATCGCGGACTGGTTGGCAGCGGGTAGGTGGCAAAAATGGTGGTGTGTTGTGTACATAACACCTTTTGATTGGTCTATTTCAAGCAGACACTGCTGCTTTGAATTTTCCATTGAAATGTGGAAAAGCAGCAAAGTTGAGGAAATTTTTGTTGCACCTATTTTCACCGCTTGGATCGGTATTATCGCTGTGCGCGCAAAAAAAACCGGCTCTCATGACTGACCAAGCAATCTAGTTGATGATTTGTTTAATACAACTGAAAGTTGATTTTCTTTTTTTTTGTGAATCGGTTTAGGTTGGAGAGATATTGCTGAAAATGTCTGTCGAAGGAGTCTGATGTTTATCCTTGCGGAAAATTAAAAAAAAAAAAGTGGATACAAATTGTGATGTTGGGAGAGAGTATACTTGAGTAAGCAAAATTAGAGCCCTGATATGCTTGTCATTTTCTACAGGTATGGTTACATTTGCAGAAGTAAATGCATTTAACGGTAATAAGAGAAACTGTCACATTCTCATATAGGCATGCTTTGCGATTGAATGTCATTCAAAGAAATGACAGAATTACCTACCTTGTTTCTGATAATGTCAAAATAATAGAAAGTGACAGAACTATCCCTAGGTTCAATTCCAACCACTGATGCAATGCTCTGTGGACCTCGTGGTCCTTCTTTTTAACTTTTTAATTAAAGGAACTACTTTATTTTATAGCGCTGCCACTTGACACATAGCATGTCGTAGTAGATCCTTAAAAAAAAGTTAATAGATTCAAACAGAAGGTAGCAGATCATCTCATGTGTCATCAAATTATACCGGAGCGTATTTGTATGACACTTCTTTTAAATTTCTGCTGCGTTCAAAACATTTTGACACATTTTTTTATGACTTTGCGTCCTTTTACCAAAAAATATGTTTAGGCGTTACATCCTGTTTGGTAATGCAGCAAAATACACACCTTAAGATATTTTGACATTAGAAAGCAGCTGCAGATAAGAAAAATGGAAGCGACCCGACCGATAATAAAACAAAAAGAGTGGTGCCAAATACTTTGAAAAGAATTAATAGTAAACCATCTGTCAACAAGCACCTGAATTGAAATTTAACATTTAATCGAATTGAAGTTTGAAGATGAGGTAAAAAGCTAGTAGACTTCTGGAGGAATCTAGTGTTTAGTAAAATGGATTAAAATTTTATAGCTTTGCTAGCTTTGTAGTAAAAGTGACAGCGCTGAACTGTTATTCTTATTTTAATTTCTTATTCTACTATTTTCCTTTTCTGAATGTGTGTGTATGAGAGAGACCGATATGCGGTCTGAAGGCATTTTAATAAAAGTACTTTGATCATCACATACACATTCCCTGAAAAAAAAAAATAGGTGAACAAAGTTATGATTTTAGTAATAGGCTTATGAAGAGCCCCACTGTTGTCTTCTGGTTGATAAAAAAAATATAAATAGGTAGGTGTATTCTGTGTAATGCCTCAACCAATTGTTTTAGGATGTTAGAGGATTTCTATGGTTTAACAGATAAGTAGATGCGACCTGAGCAGATCAAGAGTGAGTCCCATATTAGAGCTTTAGTCAATAAGACACTCGAGGTAAATTCCCCTCTCTATTTTAGTTTTCTTGATGAACTGAGACATTTAAAATAGATCCGATGTATGTAGCTGAATGTGTACTGGTGTTTCCTCAAGATTTTTGCCGAGACGTGCACCCGTTACAATCATTTGGTAACATGGCTATCAGAATAAGACGTCAAGTTTTGTTTAGTTTAGCTCGAATATGAGGATCACAGCTGAGATCAATAGACTTTAGAAAATTGTCTCGAAGGATCTAGTTTCCAAAGTCACTGGATCGTACAAATGAGGTTTCCCTGCGATCTGAGGAAACAAGGAGCCAACTGGATGGATAGGGCAGAAGCGGAACGGATAGTAACTCCAGAAGCGATCAGTGGAGCGATAGGATCGTTTTCCTCTTACAAGATCGCCGGACCGGATGATATTTTTCCATCTTTAATGCAATGGGGTGCAGACCTCATTGTACCAAGGCTTTGGGGTATATACATCCGTGGCATGCCTAGCAATAGGCTACATACCGGTAACATGGAGAGAAACATATGTGGTGTTTCTTCCAAAACCGGAAAAAAGGACTACAACGAAGCAAAGTCCTTCAGACCGGTCAGCCTAACATCATTTCTGTTGAAAACAATGAAAAGAATTGTGATGGACCATATGGAGAGCACGGCGCTGAAAGCGTGTCCACATGCATTCAAAGCTGGCAGGTCTACGGAAACAGCGCTACACCAGGTGGTACATGTTGCGAAAGAGGAGATACATACCGGAGGCATCGCAATGACCATAATAATGGACATTGAAGGTGCCTTCGATAAGATATGCTTCGAAACTTTGAGTGTAGCCTTAGATGAATGCAGACGTGAACTTCAAGGCTTAGAGGTAACCCTTCATCTAAGCAGAGGCTGTCCGCAGGAAAAAATTTTATCACCTACTCTGTGGAATATAAATGTGGACTCTATCCTGAGGAGACTTGAAGAGACTAGTACCCACACTGTGGAATATGCCGATGACATACCAATAACGGCAAGAGGTAAACTCATGAACAACACAACAGATACCATGAGAAATGCTCTCCGGGTGGTGTATCGGTGGTATCAGGACAGATCTGATCATCTTCACAAGGAAGGGGAGAGATCTGGAATTTCAGCTCTTGACACTTTTCGGATCGGAGCTGTAGGTGACCAGGAAGGTTAAGTATCTGGGTGTATACCTGGATGCTGGACTAATTTGGAAGTTCCATGTGAAAGAGAAGATCAGAAAGGCGAAAAGAGTGCTTCATTAGTGCAAACGGGTATGTGGACTAAGGTGAAAAATCTCGCCAAGGTCAGCATACTGGATATATACGATGATAGTTAGACTGATTATCGAATATGCGTTAGCTGTATGATGGCAAAAAGCCTCTTAGAAAACTGTAAACAAGCAGTTAGATAGCGTCCAACGTCTGGCATGTTTAGGAATCGCCGCTTCAATACGAACGCCGTGGCTCAAGTGGTTACTGCGTTGGACTACGGAGCAAGGGGTTCCAGGTTCAATCCCTAGACAACACCTAAAATTTCTTTCACGGCCCCACCTCTCGCGAGCGTCTGACAAACATCCGAGAGCAAAAACTGTCATGAAAAAGCTTCTCAAAACAAAAAATTGCCGTTCGGATCCGGCATTAAAAAGTAGCCCCCTTCCATTCGTGTAAAGAATATAATCACGCACAACACGAATGGTTGTGAGAAGCTAGGCCCTGGGTTCCATGGACCTGTTGCGCCAAAAATTTGTTTTTTGTTTTTGTTTTGCTTCAATACGAACGAAACCAACATGCGCAATGGACGCGATGCTGATGCCGCTGGATTTATTTATTAAGAAAGCGGCGGCATCAATGGCACTTTGTCTGCACCGGGATGCTAACTGGCACTACTGCGGTAAGGTGATAAGCAAATCCTGGATCTCGTGAAAAACAAGTTTAGGGAGTTGGATAACTTCCGCAAAAGAAGATGAGGTGAGGGATGGTAGCTGCAATTGACAGAGGGATGGTAGAATACCTAATCAGCAACTGGGCTGCTGCGTTGACACAAAGAATCATCAGAAAGGAACCTTGGAGAAATCCAAAGATATCCTCGGTCTAAAATGAACCGTGGAAGGGAGACGGAAAGGGACCCGACACTGTGATCTGCCCAAGTCTTTTATAAAGAGTGAAAGAAATTCTCCAACTCCTTTGTCACTTTGAAGGAAGGACAGAATGTCAAAACCTACTCATTTACATAGTTGCGACCATCGAACTTATTACATCATAAAACTATTCCCCTTCTTCCATCACACACTGTTGTTCCATTCAGCACATCGGGTATCAGCATAACGTTCGTCAACCAGTTGGCATTTAAACCGAATGATGTCATTAAATTTTCACCCACCTACAGAGTTGTTCGCATCTTAATGGACTTCGCTAGAGAGAGATTGCAATTCAATTTGAAGTTTTCTCGCACCAGGGAGTGTGGCATATCCACCGTAACCGACAACGACGACAACGACGACAACGACGACAACGACGACGAACCCCTCTGCTCGAGAGGAGAGCAAGACGTCAACGGAACAACATTCAGCGAATTCCAGGTGTGGCAAATCATAACAATAAAACTAATAATCGTAATAACAAATCGAGGTACAAAGCATAAATAAGCAAACAACAAAAAAAAGCTGCTTACCTAGCTAGCCCACCATTCTCCAATTTTTTTCTCCATCCGTCCGTCTGTCTGGATACACAGCAAACATATTTTTTTTTGGTTAAGGCGAAGCTTGTGGCAATCTTTCATGAAACCTCACCACAAAAACGGAGCATATCTCCGCAAGAATATCCAAGACATCTTTGCGAACGCTGTATGGCGATTTCTAGCCCCGGTAATGCTGGCACCCCTGGCAATTGATGTAATTGAAGGTTAATTGAAAGTCGGTGGTTTGAGTTCATTAATTGTGCTACGGTCATGCGGATAACCGACTGTCGGTCGGTCGATTGGTCGGTCGGTGTGTGTTATGTCTCTGTTGACCAAGTGTAGGTATTTCATTAGTTTGCTATCGGTTTGCTATTCATTCCTATGCTGTGAGTAAGATTGTCAGATACAATTCGGTGGACCCCGGCCCATGGAACACAAACAACGGGTCTTGTTTCACAACTTCTTTTACACAATGTAGGTTGGATAAAAGGTGAACGTTAAAAAAATTCAACATCTCGATGATTAATCGACGGCCTGTTGTGGGGTGACATTTAATTTTAAATAATTATAGAAAATAGAATTTTTTGTGTTATGGCCCTCTCACCGACTCTAATTTTATTTGCCTTCGGGGGGAAATGGTTGCAGTTTTGAATATTCACTGAACAAGTTAAGACCAACAAATCTGGAAGCTTTACTTTTGCGGTAGTTTTAGTCGAGAAATTTTAAATCTTATGAATAATTCATTGAGGTGTTTCTTGAATGCTTTTGTGCTCAGACTGCGGATTGGTAACATTTTTAAAATAACTGACTTTCAGTGGGTTCGGCTGCACTGTTACACCACATCAACGGTGATATTGATGAAATGTTATTCGGAAATCATTTACGATTGATGATACTGACAAATGATTAGGGCAATAAGATGCCATACATGGAGGTTGGGGTCAGATTGAATGAAAACATTTTTTTGGGAATAAGACTGTCGACAGACATTCACCACTTTTCGAGAAATCTCAGCATCGTTTGTCCGATCCACACGAAAGGAGACCCTCTAAATTGCGCCAATTCTGATATATTGTGTGAAAGTTTGAAAAATTTCGTCAACAGCCTATAAGATCTATAGAAAGCAGCTATACAGAGCCATGTCTAGTCGTCCGTTTGTGCAGAATGGCGATGAAAAACGTTCGCTGCTGAATTTACCGAACTGTCATCAGAGCATTCGCTAGTGAACTGTCAAACCACCAGTTTAATTGGCGCTTACAACAAATGTGTCAAAAAAAGTCTGTGGAACTGTTTTGATAGGACTATCAATCTGAAAATGGAAACGTAAGAAAAAAAATCCAGTCCGTCGGTCCTACGTGTGCAGGGTCTAGTATTGAAATGGAAACTGTCAAAATGGACTAGTTTAGCGGTAAATAAGAGCTAAACCAAGTATATGCTGTCAACCAGAAGGAACACAACATCGACGAATTGGAAAAAAAATTGCAGTCGACAGCTATAACTTTGAGGAAGTAAGGGACTTTGGGTACGTTGGGTCTGCTATCAATTATGTCAACAACATATCAGAAGAAGTAAAACGAAGAATAACTATTTGACAGTTGCTGTTTTTTGGGCTGATGCTTCTTGCTACCTAAATACGTAAGTAAGTAATACTCTGAATCCATAGGTAGTAGGTGGGTAGGTAGGTAGAAGTGGTTGTAACAGCAAAACGTGATGAAGCATACTTAACGCAAAAGCGCCGTTTTAGTATCATACCTCAAGTGTCCTATCAGATGTAAAAAGGGTGTTAACTAATAGGTGTAAGCGAAAAAGAGTGAATATTATTCAAATCCACTTCATTACGTCAAGGAAACTGATACTGTCCCCAATGCTAAACTCTGTTAATTCGATTAGGTTGTTAAAAAGGAGTTTACCTGTCTGTCTGCGCTGTCTGGCCCTGCCTAAAGTCGGACACTTGCAAAGGAAGTGTAGAATTGTTTCTTTCTTGTTAGCGATATTGTAGCTACGACAATGTGCATTAAACGGAATGTCTATTCTGGCCGCATGAACCTCGAAGGGCCAGTGGCTAGTACTAATTGCTAAAACTCTTGCAATATCTACTCGTTTTCTGGATAATAGTTCTTGTGTTCTATTCGAGTTGTATTTGGGCCACAGCTGCCTAACCCTGCTATCAGTTTTTAATAGATGGTGCATAAAGATTCTACCCTTAAGGGATCCCAGCGGGAGTCTCTTCGCCTCCAAAAGGGAACCATCCAGGGTATATCCCCCCTACTAGCTTCGAGGATGTAGCGGCAGATACAAAAGCCTTGATAGGAGTCTGGTTGTCAATAAGGATGGCTACGGCGTTAAGCGGAATGGTGGTTTGCTTGAGTAGATGGCAGGCCTCACGTACAGCAATAACTTCGGTAAGACATGGAAATATTGGTCGGAATCAAAGAATATCACCGCCCCTACCCCACAGTCCATTGAATCGTCGGTTTTTTGTTTCGAACTCAGTTGTCACTACGCCTGTTTCCCACTTCGGCCTGGTTGGGAAAGTAGCCGTGACATCATTTCTGAAGTTCATTCTGGGAGTTATGTATATAGTCGGTTAGATTAGCTCCTAAATCTCGTGGTAACAGATCCTGGATGCTGTTGTGACTATAAGGTTTGGTACACCAGCATCTTGTTTCTCTTAATTTGACCGCACTACATGATGATAAAAACATAATATGAAGGTTGAGTGGTAAAAGGTGCAATATTACGTTTAAGGCTTCTGTTGGACATATTTTCATGGGCCCAGTTGAGCATAGAGGTGCAGTTCTTTGCATTTTGTTTATAAGTTTGATGTTGTATTATTTTCTTAATGCAGGCCACCAGACTAGCGATCCATAGGAAAATATAGGACGCACCACAACGGTGTGCATTTATATAATAATTTTGGGTGATGTCCCCACTTCTTACCGAAGGTTTTGGTAAGAAGTGGGGCATAGAAAGCCCCGCAGGCTTTCTTTACTCGCTGCTCAATGTTGAGTTTCCAGCTTAGTTTTGGATCAAGTACCACACTCAGGTACTTATACTAGAGGATAAGGAGCACGGTTGTTCAGCCGTGGAGGGGTAAAGGTCGGTATTTTGGTTTTTGTGGTAAAGATCATCAGTTCAGTTTTGCTTGGGTTGACCCTGAGTCCACACCCAGTGACCCATTTGCTAATCTTGTCCAAGGCAGCTTCCATAATCTTACTGATTACTGAAAGAAACATTTATGGTACCAGTATTACCACGTAATCTACATACGCGATGACCTTGACTCCATTTTTGTCAAGTCTACACAGAATTTTCTTGATTACCATATGCCAAAGAAGACGAGATACAACCCCGCCTTGAGGAGGTCCTCTTACGACAGACATGGTGAAACTGCTGTTACCGAGGGTCAATTGAATGATTCTACTTTTTAGCATAGTCACTATCCATTTGGTTAACTCCTCCACACCGAGTTGGATCATAGCTTCCTGAATCGATTTAGTGCTGACGTTATTGAACGCTTTTTCAAATGTGCAAATGTGCAGGGTTTTCCAATTGGAAATCTCAATAGGATTTCTCGTCTATGCGTGAAGTTAGCTGCTGTTTGTTTGACATTTCAACTCGTCTATACTTGCCATTTTTCCAATTTTCACGTTCGGTTGCGACAACTTTACGTTTTCGATTTTCCGATTTCCATTGCAAAATCATTTTCAGCGATGAAGCTCATTTCTGGTTCAACGAAAATTGTCGCATTTGAGCAAGTCGGCAACCCGAAGCCATTACACTCACAAGACTTGACTATTTGGTGCGGGTTTAATGCTGGAAACCTTCTTCAATGACAGTCACAGTGAAGCTTACAATGGAGATTCCTGTCAGACCACGTCGTCTGCCTATTTTTGGGTTAAATTGAGAGAAGATGACTTCGAGCAAATGTGATTTCGACAAGATGGCGCCACACATCTGGCCAAACAATCGAGTTATTGAAGTCGCAAGTTCAGTGACCATGTTACCTGAAGAAATGAACCAGCCAATTGGGCGCCTCGTTTGTGTGACTTGACATCTTTGGGGCTATATCAGATACACAGACCCACTGAGGTAGTCCAACATAATATGAAATCGTTGAAATGACAAATATCCATTCTTCCATGTAATACATTCCGATTTCAACCGTGTGCCAGGGCAGGCCAGGTATTTACGTAAGAATTACTCAAAAAAAAAAAAGACAAAAAAAATGTCCCGCGCAAGTGAAAGTTTCTTTTCCATTGAAATACGAACTACATATGTACATGTGGGGTATCGACGTGTGCACAACATATCCCCATTAATACCCATATGTGTTCCATCTGTGCAGTTCAACAGCAGCCGTCTGGAAAAAAACCAAAAAATAAAAAAAAAAAAAGGACAAGGTGCCGACATATACTGTGCAGTAAGTCGGCTATTGCCATTGTTTTCCCCAAAAACGGAAAACACAAAAACCCCCAGCCATTTGTCTCATTGCAAATGCAGGCGCAGCGCAGCGCATTTGAATTGAATTTGCAATAAAAAGAGGAATTATTCGAAATCAAGTTAGTCATAAATTTCCAGAGGGGCTTACGGTTTGCGGTCTTAACTTGTACATGCACACAGAATACCAAAAAGTATCTCCTTTAGTTGCTGTGTCGTAGCTCCCCCTTATGAATTTGATTGTCCCACAGCACACAGTGTGGATTGATACCAAGATTGGTAATGTTACTCGGAATGTAGCCGAAGACTGCGCCAACTGTTTCATAAAAAGTAAAAACCAAAAAAAAAAAAAAAAAACAAAAAACGACAACGAACATGGCCTCGACTTACTTGTTTGTTTGCGGGGCCCGCCGAATTTGAACCCGCTGCTGCTAAAGCTTATAGAGTGACTTGTCTGAAGCTGACTGAGTAGGAGATACAAAAATAAGATACGTTTGCTTGTATAAATATAAAAATCCGTTGGTGTATTATATTTTTTTTTGTATGAGATTAACTTACCTGTAGATATGTAGTTGCACATTGGAAATTCAATTGTAGGAGAGCTTGCGGCGGAATTTTTCATTGCGCTAACTCTCCTCCATTTAAATCGACCTATATGTGAGTGGTGACATTTTCATGAGTTATTCAGACGCTATAAGGGGATAGACGTTGATTTTTTTAAGTGAAATTTGAGCGATAGATACCAATGAAAGTATGTGCCTCTGGGTCTGCATTTTTTGGAGACAAGATTAGGAATGGATATTCAGACAAGATTTAGTCAATCAGGCTCATATTCATGGCTGTCTTGGCTGTCGTGAGAATAAGGAATTTCTAAATGATTTCAACAAGACCTATGTAGAAACCAGGCCTAGAAGATAGGTCTAGCTACATATAACTCGGACACATTATGGGGAAAGAAGAACTCTGCAATTGAGATTTCGAAAGATATGTATGTTTTAGGTCAACGTGGTAGCCACAGTTAGACTAGTAAAAGTCCATTGTGCTACCACAGGGATCTAAAAGTCGTATAAAAACTACCCTTAGAAGCAGCAGGAGTTCGCCTAAATTATTGAGGACATAGGCACCTAAGTGTTTGGCACGTACAAACGAGTTGCAGTAGACTTTCTCCCACTTTTTCGTGCAGCTTTTACAGAAGTCATTAGCGAGGAGACCCTGCCTAATGGCGTACCTGGTGATGATGCAGTACCCAGTAATGACACCTATTATACTTGTTATGAATGACCTTTCTCGTCTATTCAGACAGTTCGAGCGTTTCTGATCCAGCTTAGGTCGGATTTGTCTATATAGTAATGAGACACGTATGGCTCTGTCCATCTACGATTGGTTGAGTTGACAGCATTGAGCTTAAGCAGTAGTTCAACTGTAGCCAGAGGT
Organism: Xylota sylvarum; assembly: GCA_905220385.1. NCBI lineage: Eukaryota > Metazoa > Arthropoda > Insecta > Diptera > Syrphidae > Xylota > Xylota sylvarum. Next base: position 109,458,719 of record LR999958.1, read on the forward strand.
ATGAGGATATTCGATGATATCGATAAGATGGTACTCTGCCTGGTGAGTTCGTCGATCATGTTTTTGAACGAAATGTGAAAGTTTCAAGAAATTTGATAGCGTCTTGACTATCCGTAAAAATTGTGATATCCCGATTAAATATCACATTGTACTTCAGCCACACCAAGCTTACTTGATCACCATGATCTCCGCCTGGAAGATAGTATTTAGATGATTGGAAAAGCCACCTCTTCCTACTTCCGATTTTGTTTTTGACCCGGCTGTATAGAAACATATGGATCCCGTTTTGTAGGCACAGATCCTCCTCCCAATCATCTCTTGAAGGGATACATGTTGAAAATCCTTATCGACCAGTACGTAGTCGGTGTCTTGCGGCAGCTGCTACTTGTTTACTATACACATCTAAAGGTAGCAAGTGAAACAAGCTTTCTCCAAAGCTGTCCACCAATGTTAATACAGGCCTGATGACGGATACATAGAACCAATATGTAAAGTGTCTTACTCTCCATTTATTTCCTATTCCTTTCTTACAGCAGCACAAGACTGCTGTGGATATCTTTACGCGTTCTAGGATATTTGGTTTCCAGATTATTCACTTATTAAGTATGAGGCCCAAATATTTAGATTTATTAGTAAGAGTCAAGCTAGTGTGACACAGCTTTGAAGGGTCAAAATGCGGAATTTTGAATTCCCTTGTGATGAGTACAAGTTCTGTATTTTCAGGGTTGAGACTGAGCCCACATCCTTTAGTCTATTTAGAGAGCTTAGAGGTCTTAAGGTCTCTGACCGTATTTAAGTCTTTAGAAGCAGTTCATTCTCTCATCTAAATAAGAGAAGAGAGTATCCCACTTCATAGATTACCCCTACTCACGAACCTTCGATCTATGACGTAGCCCAGCTTTGGCAATACTTGGTTAACTAAGAACCTAATCAGCGACGCAAGTCAAAGGTTCGCAAGTACCCGTGTAATTGCTCTGGGTTCAACGTTGCTAAAAGTGCCTTCAATATTGTGCTACGAGGGAGTGTGCTTTGCAATCCATATATTTTTTAATAATGTGCATCCTCGAGTGTAGGGCCATTTCTAAACATGATGGGATGCAGATAACAGGTTGAGGCTAATTTTGGAGTTAATTTGGACATCTATCAGTTTCTTCAGAGTTTTCAGAAGAAGTGATGATAGATTTATTGGCCTAAGATCTTTGAGATTAACATGCGAGCTTGTACCTGCTTTCTGTATAAAAACCACGTTGAGTTCTGTCGAATGATACCGGACGATACCAGACTATCATCTGATGGTAGCAACAATTAGCATCTCATTACTTCCGACCATTCAAAACAGCTAGAGCATCGCACTTGACTTAGTAAGATGCATAGAGTGAACTATAGCTCTAGATTCGTAGGAAAATAAGTAAAAACTACAAAAGTAGGTGTGACAGCCATAACGTCATCAAAGAGCTGACAGCTCAAACTATTTTCCGGTGTAAGGCTTAAGCTGCTCTCTGCTTATTTCCTGTAAAACAGGGTACACCAGAATTGGAATGCACAGTCCATAGTGTCAATTTTTCAAATTTGTATCTAAATTTCTAATAAGAATGTGGCTATGTTCGTGAACAACAGCCTAATACCATACATTTTGACACTTCCAAGGCTGATAAATTTGCTCGATGAGTAGAAAACGTAAATCGTCACTGTTCCCTAATAGGGTTATCTACAGTCGATGTGTTTACACAGGTAAGTGTTCATCTACTATTTTGTGGAACCTATTGCTCGGTCCCTTTTTACAGAGCCTTAAATATACCCTATTACAGAAAATGTCGATGATGGGGGTTTGCGAGCATATGGAGACCCAGCTTAACATAGTCGGTGGTTATTGCCAAAATCATGTCTTATTATGTAGTTAACCCATCTAAAGGAGAAACAATGAGGTTTACAAGACTTATACCTTATTGGAGATACAATGCCGTAGGATGCACATTAAATTCTGGGAATTAAGTCGCAAATTAGTTATTTTACGTAGGATTACTCAACTTAACAAAAATTCCTGTAGCGCTCTTCCATTCATGTGAAAAATATAGGGTATAAGACCACGTACCTCAGAGCACTGACCAGGATACAAAGATTAGCATGAATCTCTATTCATACCATCCCATCCCATACTACCAGCTCCATCAGAACCACGTCGACCAGCGTTTGAAACCATACTAGCACTGATCCCTAGACCTACCCCCTAATGAAACAGCTACAAATAATGCCCTTCGTTTGAAGAAATCCAACTTATAGAAAGAAGGCGACACGGGCTATAGCACTATTACCAGATGGTCACACTTGGGTACCGAGACTGATTATATATGTATGTATCATCATCCCACGACTAGGGCCTAATCGTTAAGACAATCTTTCCCTAAAGAGAGGATTGGATTAACGTTAAGGAAATAAACTCGAATAATATCTCGATTCTCGATACACGGATGGGTCAAAAACTGACGAACGAGTAGGCTCTGGCATATACTCATCTGAAGCCGAAATTGCTCGCTCTCTGAGACTTCCAAACCACGGCAGTGTGTTCCAAGAGGAAGTATTAGCAATCGCGGAAGCGACACGAGAATTATCCACGAAACTGCACCTTAAAAAGAGAACCGACAGTCAAACCGCTATGAAGGCGATCTCATCCACAGTCGTCAAATTCAAACATCTGAAACGATGCCGTGAAGAACTCACAGCAAATCATGAAGTTACAGTCCCTTGGATTCCATGACACAGCGACATTCGACGAAACGAACGGGCGGATGATTTAGCAAGAAAGGGGTGCGGACAGGAAAAGACAATGGTCGTTACCTCTGTTCTACCGCCCCTAACTCTTGTTAAATCCAATATAGAGTAAGCCTCCGTGAGACTAGCTAATGAGAGATGGAGTGCACTCTCATTTTGTCATGTCTCCTGAACATTCTGGACTAAACATGACATTGCCAAGACCAAGCCAATTTTAGAGCTTTACGAACCCAACTTAGCGCTCTTCACGTGAGCAGATCTCACTTCCTATGCGAATGCGTATGCCTGTACAGAACTAGGAAAACGGCCCGCGGTGAATACCACTTCGAAGATCTGGACGACATGTCAGGAAGCCACTATTAACCATCCTGAAATTTATAACAATATCGGGTTGGTTCAGAGAGGCCGCTTAGCTATCCCAAAGCTACCATCTTTTGTCTTCGTTTTTAGGCTATCCACGTCAGATGTTCACAATTGATCCATTGGTGATCCGAGTGCTGGGTGCTTGTGCAGGTACCCCTTCTACCTACCTACCTACCTAGTCCCGTATAGACCTGTCATCCCAATTTATAATTGTATTTTTAGTTCTTCGGGGACCGAAAGCCTACATTGTTAATTCAAAGAAAATTTGGACCAAGTTCAACATTTTAAAAGCCATAATGACTGTTCACGAACGTTTGGCGACCGACAGAGCTAGGAATGCATCGCATATAGACTTATTTTGACTATCTTGAGCCAGAGAAATCCTAGTGAGGTAGATCAGTGAGATACCTTCATCGCAAAGTTAGTTTATGTCAGTTTGTGCTTTCACCTATTACGGACTATCTTTCAAACCTTAGATGACCTTACAACTATCCCAACTCTCACGGAAGCTTGTGCATATTTATTGTGGGAACGTCATATCTAAAAACTTTAGCCATGGACAAGTCCCATACATCCTACACATCCATAATAATCATTATTGAACGATCCCCAAAATCATTTAAAGTAACTTTCCATTAATTTTATTAAAAATTAACCTTACGCAAGATTGACTTCAGAGTCTTGCATGTACATAGTAGGAATACAAAAATCAAATACCATTACGATAAAACCAACAGCGCCCTACCTCCGGAAGATTAATGCATACGACAATATTGTTTAAGATGCTGGCAACCAAAAGAGGTACGCTTTGTGGCGAATTAATTTACTATTATCTTGAATTTCTGCATGACACAACAATGTTGCATCCGACAGATACATTAATGCACTTTATGATGTGATGATGTCAACTGGATGTGCCCAATTTAGCGTAACACAAAACATAAAACAGGGTGCAGTATTAAATGGAGAATATGGTTAAGGAATTGACGAGATGTTAGCTCCCATAATGAATGTCGAAGGATTATGTTTAAATGATGTTGGGAAATTTGTTATGTCTAGTTGTGATTAAAATAAAAGAAAAAAAATTGGTTGTATCTATCATAGACACTGTTCATTGCTTGAATTCTCCACTTGCTATTGGAATACTATATCACATCGTAAGACATACATGGCTTGTCTTGTAATACTTGTAGTTTCTAGGACATTTGATGGTTTGATGTTGTCCGTTACTGGGATGTAACCTTCCGTCATTGTATATTAGCCTAATTTTACCCCTTCCTCAATATTACGCTTATGGTTACGGAGAATGAATGGGGAATTCATAGAATATCGTCGTACCATTCATTCTACAATAGGGGACCAAATAATTACTTTTGTGGAACTCCATGCAAGATTTGAATTTCAGTATTAAGGAGATACATTCTTCAACTGTATGCACCCATTTGCACGTAATTAAAACGGACGACTTCATTGGTCTCAGGGTGTGGCACCTTAACGGTCAAAAGATGACAAATCCCGGAAGCTTTCTCCTAGTTAGATATTGTTATGGTCTATCCAAGAAACGCACAAATACCTCAAGAACTGGTGTGTGGTCATCCATTGCTATACATATGTATCTAATATTTGCAGCATTTTAAATCGGAGTACCACAAGAAGGGTTAGTGACCGCTATGTTCTTATTGTGACATATAAGAATTGCGAGGCACTGTAAATGTGATTTACAGAAAAGGCATATCACCATTAGGTAGGTTTTTAACAACATTTTTAAGCGACGTAAAAGCAAAGTTAGCCTATTTTAACGCGCTTTGCCTCTGATGTACATTTGTGCAACTCCATTGGTTCAATGGTTATTTAAATGGTAGTTCCCTTACATGTACATACTCTAATGCCAACAAAGGGCTAGTAGTTACAACAGCCATCGCCACGACAATTGAACACTGCCACCGAATTACTCAACATCGAATATCAGGTCATTGCTTTCTACCAGTGAACAGTCTAAGGAATCTGCATAACATAAGTATTTACTGCCTGGCAGCTAATTATGAGCAACAATGCGTCAGTACAAATATAGAAATTTCAATACGACATCTCATTATGCGTAGGCATGTTAGCAGACTTCGCATTACAGCAAATGAGGTCTGTCAGGTTATAGTCGTACTGAAAAGATGGCCCATTTCCTTTTTGCTCGTGCCATAGAAAAATATTTGTTGTTATGGTATGCTTGGTCATCGCAATGCTGGATGGTGGAGCAAAGACTTAGGGTTTAAGAATCTTCCTTTCCATTTGATCAGAAATTTCTGAAAGTGTAAAATTTTGACCGAAGGCGAACACAATAAGCTGATCAGAGGAGAGAGTTAGGTGATCGTTTGAGGAAAATATTTGGATCTGTCAAATTGATGTGATCCTCAATGTGATCTATGTTGGTTAATATTCTGAGTAGAGTCTTGGGTAATTGCCATAATTTTCGTTGAATGATCGTGATTTTGATTGTTTGGTTGCGAACTTTGCTACGATTAAAATTAACTTTGTTCCCGTTTTCCTTACTCGGTTGACAGATGAAGCTATTCTAAATAGGCGGTGGTATTCATTGACCTTGTTCACATAGGAGTGACGGATTGGATTTGTTTTTTGCGTTTACGGGCAAGGGAGGAAGCGGAGAGCTAACATGTTACTGCATTTTGGATTTTCAAATTTTCTGGATTTTTTTTTGAGATTTGGAAATTTTAATCGGTGTCACTTGACCAAAGGGTGAAAAATACAGAACATTTAAGAATTTGCGAAGCAAACAAAAGAAAAACGAAAGCAAACCAATTCAAAAGAATTTTTTGTTGAAAATCATCGTAAGTTTATTTGACAGTGACAACTAATACGTCACAATATGCCTGTGGAAGTGTTCAGACAGGACTATCAATCTGAAGACGGAAACGTTAAAAAAAAATCCAATCCATCAGTCCTGTGTGAACAGGGTCATTGATGGCTATAAGTCACTTGATCTTGTCAAAATCTTGTCAAAAACTGATTAACTTATACCAAAAACATGGCGAAATACCTACTGTCTAGTCAAAATTAAAAATGTTGATAGAGATGAATGCGTGCTGGATATGAACAGTGTACGCCATTTTTTATCGACATATTGACATTTCTGATGATGTAACTGGATGACTTCTGATGATTGACAGCTAATGTCAAATTGCATGACGTAGTTCAATAGTGTGGATTCCGATAACAAAAAGGAATAGTCGTTTTGTAAGTTCGTAGGGGATACCCAAAAGTTAGTAATTGACTCTCTGCTAAATACTCTCGATAGGTTTAACATCTACCGCTCTTTCCCTTTATTCTTTGGAAGGCATTTCTCAATGCAGCTCTTCTTAAAATAGAAAATGCATAAAATAGACATTGAGTCTAACAAGGAGGCTAACAAACTTTGGTATCTACTATGTGCATGCATGTCCTACATCCAAATTGTTATGGTCGGTCTATGATAAAAAGAGATCTGTAAATCTCATGAGGCTCAGTCGCAGGGATATAACAGGACACTGTGTAAAAGACAATCATGCAGCACGGCTTGGACTACCTTGTAACGACTTCTGTAGGAACTGGAGGAACGAAGAGGAAATAGAATCCATTTGCCCTTTGCTATGTGATGGTCCAGCGCTAGCCAACAAAAGGAAAAACACTCTTGGGAGCTATATCCTTGCAGAACTATGTAGACGATTTACGAAATATAAATATTGAGCTGAACAAACTCCTGAGATTCATACACATATCTGGGTAGTTCAGTTCAGTCGTCGAAGACTGAAATTAGGTTCTCATGGGTTTTACAATTGGGCACAATGGACTCTTCCTTAGTCTAAGTAAGCCGTTGACAAACCTTGACAACAAGGGCACCCTACCTATATACCTAAAATGGAAAAAAAAAAATTAGATGGGAACGGGCTATAGTTTGAAGACCAGTCACTGAGATCAATAGCTACGGTTTCAGTGTTAATCTTTGTTTCACACTCTCCAATCGTAGATAATCCACTCTTAGGTTTTCCAAGAGTATTAACGATTTCGGATTTAAGCTTGACCGCAAGTTCAATTGAAGATAACATTTTGCTGAACTTTTCGCAAAACCTTGTTTAGGGGGTCTAAAGCACAGTAGATCCTGAAGAGGAACTCCAACTTATTATTATTATGAAAACTTGCAGAGTCTGACAGAGTCAGGACTTCTCTATCGCCTCAATCATTGAACTCGGTTCAATATTTTGTAGAACAAATATTTTTCAGAACCCGAGCTCGAGTACTGATCCCTCTCCCTGGGTTGTCCTTCTACCCGGACTAAACCTGTACGTAAGATCTTCTACTGTCTACGCTACTCTCCTTCTCCATTAAAAGAAGCAAATGGTTCCAGTAGAAGATAATATAAACTACCTCCATATACTTTGTGGGAGAACAAGGATCATATTTCTGACGTAAGTATTCTTCATTGAGGGCTACAAGCAAAGACCTCGCAATCCTTTAACAGACGATTGTTAAGTGTAGTTAAGGTGTTCAAGATTTTTTTTGCAGTAAAAGGTGGTCCTGTTCAGCTTTTCTGGTAAAAGATTTCACCGTAATCTAACGAGCTGTTGGTCCCGGCTTTACGAAGGTCTTACCTATAATCAGGCTCTGCTCTAAATACTTCTAGATACTCATAGGCGACATTCTCGGGGTCAACTCTCAATCAATGCTCCGTCTTAGATGAGGTGGCTTTTGTGATGACCGTTTTAGGTAATCTGTTCGAGCTCTAAAGTAAAAGTCAAGCTCGGATTATGACCTTGCCCAATTAAGAATTCGACGAAAAAGGACAAACTCACTGAATTAGGTCGCAATCTTGCACTCACGCAGCTTACATAAGATGGAGTAGCGAGAAAGAGGGACGTCTGATGAACTTTATGGACTTGGCTTAGAGGAGGAAATCTTTGAAACTGATCCTACATTGTCTCTTCGTACACATTCAGTACATGACTGATGATTTGATTGAACATTATCACGTAGGAAAGACTCCCCAGGTTAAAAGCTCATGTAGATGAATAACTGAAAGAAGTTTGCAGTGTTCTCGTTGTTTATGAGCAGAAAAGACTGGTTTGGTTTGCTACGTTTACACCACCATGTACTTATGTGCCAATTTAATTATATCAGATGGCAGATTTTCGAAGCTGATTTGAGGGCTAATATCAAAAGGTTTTCGTCACTGAAGCAAGAGCTTGTCCTTCTACTATCAACGAAAAATTTTTATTATCAAGGGGTTGGTTTCATTAGTACAATGATCTAGTATTGAGTCTGAATGACCCAGTCGTGAAATGGTTTCATATTCAGACAAAGCAAATGTTGAACAAGAGCTCATCTCATCATCTATGTGATCTTAGGAGTGGGTCTACTTAATTTTTATATACATATGTAGATAGATAACCTCAGATTTTTGTATTGATATTTTTGTATCGATCGTGTAAAAATAGAAGCGATCAGCACTTTGTGATCTTTAGAGTTTTCAAGACGTTTGATCGTGATCTATTGTGACCGATTAGGTTCGTATACACATCGCAAATCCTACATATGTACATATCGCAAATCCTACTACAGGCGTTGACCACGGATGTGTCATAACACCCACGCTTATGTTATGGTGGGAACCGATCTCATAACCACTGGCATGGTCTTATCTGATTATCGAACCTCTGCGATCATAGGTGAGGTATGAACCTCGGTATGTTGACTCCTACTATCGCTATTTCAACGTGGGCATTTTTAATCTCCAATCTGAAGGCCTTAGGGTAAAAACTAATGCCAAGCCCAAACTCCACAAAATGTCTAAAACGTTTGTCGAGACTGTTTTACAGCCATTTTGCATTCAAGTCTTTTACTATCGATGAGTAATTCTCCGTCGTAGTCTTCATTTCATTTAATTAGATGAAATCTATCGACATACATAATTCGCGATAATAGTCTCTACATATTCAACTATTAAGACTTACCGATTTACATATTACATTTTCTAGATACAACAGATAGACAGATACAGATACATCTCCTTTCATACCTTTCACGTTATGTGAAATTTCCTTAGTTTCTCAATTAGAGAAACATATAAAAATAAAACATCATTAATCCCACAATCAAGTAGTTAAATAAATACAAAACAAAAACAAAAAATCTTTTCCATCAGCCCACTCAATGGTGACCACCCAACCCAACCCAACCCAGACACTTAAGCCCCATACACATTCTGATTAATTCTCAATAAAAATTCATGGTGTCTGCGGCAGCAGTAAAAATTTTGCAATTCAAAGATGTCCACCATGGCATGGCTTACTACACCAAAGGCACGATCACAATCACAAAAGAAATGACGTTTTAAGCTTTATAAGTAATTAAGATTGATTCTCAAGAAACTGAGATAATATAAAATCGCGGCATAAAATCGAAAAACGTTTTAAATCAAAGATTCAATGTGGATTTACATAAAAGCATAATTAAATTAAAACTAAAACAAAATCAGCATTTTTTTTTCTGATTTAACCACCTCCGCCAAGACTGTCAACCGTGATGATGATTTGGTTTTGGACCCGCATTCGGTGCTCTTTTGAGTGATTGATCACCGCACCACAAAACCGATTCCCGACGAGTGTGCATAACGAAGTTTAGTAAAAAAAAAAAATTAAAACGGGAAAAGTCGAAAGTTAACTTGTCAACAGAAGGTGGTGACACAAGAAAGTATTTAAGGTTTTACCAGGTTTTTTCTTTTGTTTGGAGAATTTTGTTACTTCATTTAAAATTCTTTTCAATCTAGTCTGACATTTAATTGTTTGAAGTCTATGTGTTGTCAAATGTATCTAGGACTCGAGAAGTTATTGTCTTTTATGCAAAATATGTTTTTATTTGACAGCTGCTTGGTTTGACGATTGCAAAGTTGAGAGTGAAAATGTGGTAGGTTCTCTAATTCTTGCCTTTTTAATGGGTCTGACCTTATTCTCTTTCAATTGACGTGCCTGTCACAATTAAACACATCTATGTGTTTTTAGTTTGTTTTGACAGCCTTCCTTTAATCGGCCCTTCAGAGTTCACAATTCAGACTAGTTGGTAGGCGAAATCGGTAGGATTGTCTTGAAGATTCGGATTCTAAAACAGGAACTACCTAACCCCTTCAGTAGTTTTTGTATAAATTTCTAGCAGTTTTTGAAGAACACTTGAAATCCATTACTGCAATCAAGATTGGTGTTGATTTTCAAGCTAGGATTGAGCTAAATTGGTCTGAAATAGTCCACAGAGTAACAAAAGTCTTTTTTCGAAAGAAGCAAAGGTACCTAAAGGGTTGTTCAATTGGGACACTCCAGTTTTCCAATAGTAGCCATTTTGACTACCTATTTTTGGGATAATTTGGAAGAGGATGCCCTGGAGCATATGACATTTCAACAAGACTGCACTACATGCCACACAGCAATCGAATTATTGATCGTGACCATGTTATCTTTTTCATTTCGTTCGTCTAACTTGAAAACTCTGGACTTTTTTCTTTTAGGGCTAAGTCAACTCCATGGTCTATCTCAAGGTTTATGGTCAATTAAGGTTCGAAATTGGATGTTATTACAGAATCTTTACTAAGCCAACTCCATTTGCTCTGATGTGTCGAATAGATGAAGACTCTGTTTTGGGCAAGAAACCCAAATGTGATGTTCTAGTAATGCTTTAGCCTACGGCCTAACTTTTACTTTACATTGTAGAATGAGGAACGTAAGTGTAATGTATCTGATTGCATTAAAGAATAATTCTAGTTCCTTATTTGCTGAAATTCCAAAGAGGATTGTCTACTTGACGACTGGATGCTGTAGATATTTTCTTTCTGAAAAAGGTGTTGAATTGGGTTTCCTTTGTCACACTGCAAGATGTTCTGTAGAACTTTAGTTACTCACTGGATATGGTCGTATGCACGAAACGAAAGGAAAAATTCTATTGTTTGTTCATGAAGTAGAAAAAGAGTTGGTGAAATACTGCATCCCTGTGGTACTCCAGTGAATACAGCAAAGGTATTGGTTATGCATGAGCACAGCTTTGGTGAAAAATTAATGATCCATAGGGAGTAACCTTTCTTAAAAGGGCTCCACAGCAGACTATTTTTGGAAATATACAGGGTGTTCCCACTAGAACAATCAAGTTAGTGGCCTAAAAAATTTACATTTTGTCTGATTTGTTGAACTGAAGCCTCAAGTGTTAATCAGATATGTACATGCATAAGTATTTACGCAAAAAAACGAAGTACCCTATTAAATATTCAATCTAAGTGACTTGTCCAAGTTAGAGCTACTCAATCAGTAAGCAAAACTAATTAAAACAATAAACTTTTCAATTTACAACTTCAACCACAACTCGTATTGCAACATAATTGTACACCTCATCGTTGATGATGATGCCATTACACATGCACTGTATCGCTATTTACTTACGCTGTCATGCGCTCTTTGAAGTTATAACCGTTTGCGTTGCATCTAGTTAAACACCTTGGCTGTTGGCATCGCATTTCAGCCAACTAACTTGTATGGGATGAGAAATATCTTGTTGTCAAAAGATACATTAATGCACACAGAGAGCTCATAAGCGGCTCCGATTGCGAACGCATGGGAAATTTTCATTGCATGACACCGACACACAGAAGCGTTCCGAAGGTTGTTCCAATGAAGCGAGGGTGTCGCTTAAACACTGTACGACAACGAAACCAAGGATAATGGATGGCTGCATGAACATTCTGTCACAGCATGTCACAAATTAATTGTTTCTGGAATTGGATAGGAGTTGTCAATTTAACTGTCTGTGGTTGGAGTACAAAATGCTATAATAGGCGTCACTGAAACAATTGACAGGCTCAATGGCTTCCACAGATTCCCCATTGGGGGATTTGAACAGAATGGTCACTAATTATCGCGAAAAATACCCATCGGGTGAGGGTCATCGTTCATCCTGTAGTAAGACAATTCTGGTGAAATCATCAACGGAATGGTATGCTACTGGTGCCCGGTTATATCCTGGTTGGCATCTTGTCATTTTTATCAAAACCTGCGAATGATGGCATGGAATGTCGAGTGAGTTGGCAATGATGATAGTTTACCCACGATGGGACGAATCAAAAGAATGTAAAGTGGTATGACAGAGATACGCCGCTGTGGCGGCAGTGCTGTCATCACAAGTATGCTTCATGGCAAAACGGCTAATATGACTTGAATTGCCGGTATTTCCTGCAAACAAAATTCATGGAAACCAATTCGTAACCTAAAAAAAAAAAATAAAATCAAATAGTTTCTTAGGTCTTTTGGTGAGTGATAGAGATTCCTTTCGATCGATTACTGTAGGTAATTGGGGACCTTTAAGCGGGACTAGTGTCATGAGGGTGCTTAAGTGTACGAGTATATGGCCAGTTTGGCGGGAATGATATTCGTCAAACATTTGACAATGTATCTGCAGGAGTGGAAGTATCTAGTAGAGCTTTCTTTTTATGAAATTTTTTGCCTTGGAATAGTTTGTAAACCGAATGAGGTAATTGTCCAAAGGGCGGGCTCAAGTCTTGCTTGAATGTTTGCTGAGACCTCCCGTTGATGTTTTGAATGAATGTTGTTCCAGAGTTTGCTGAACTCGTTCTCTTGAAAAAGGAAACAGGACTTAGTGTCCATCGTATTAGTTTCTAGAATCAGTGAGTCTTTGAAGACTAAGACCCAATTCAATTTGAATGTGGGCCTTCCTTGGACTCAGATAGCCGTTCAGAGAATCTATGTTAGCATGTAAAGCATAGAACTTGAAACTGTTCTATCAGTACTAATAATTAATAAAGTAATCCACACCAATAAACGAATGCTAAAGGTGGTTCCGACGACCAAATTGTGTAGTTCCGGTTTCATTTTGGAGTCGAGCTTTAGTTTTTGTCAAAAACTTCGTGACAAATCCATAAAGATAAACACCAGCTCTGTACAAAAGCCGAATAGACAAAAGATGGTTCTTCTTTTTGTGCTGTTCAATATAAAAGAAACCTCCTGAAGATCCTACATCGTATACTTAGACCTTTATGCTTTGTTGGACACCGTAGGATAGACCAGAGACAACACGAATTCCAAAAAGCACGCTGTAGAATAGACGTCCCGACGAAGTCATCAGTACTAAGTCAAGAACCATCAATGGAATGGAATATTGGGAGTAGGAACTTCTGCGGCATAATCACATTGAACCTTAGAAACGATTCTGTACCCCTGGCTTCAAACAACTTGCCTGCGTTCACAGTTTTTCCCTTTATCCCTTTGGTGTCCCAGTTCTAATGATTGACATATTTTTAAACTAGTCTTTTGTACACATATTCCTTTGGCATATGACCATAAGAGGGCCCGGCAGCCACCCAGTCGGCATAGCTAGTCACATAGTGAGGAATACATGTACCTTATACGTTGATACTGAAATGAACGAAATCCATCAGCAACTTTCTACTGTATGAAGGCCTCAAGTTCCTACTGAATTTCGTTACACCGAATTTTCTAGCCCGCATCCGAATCACCAGATCCAATTTGATCATCATCGCGTTAAATAGTACAATTAACCTTCGGAAATAGCATTAAACTGGAGGTCACTTTCATTTATTAGAAGAATTTAACACGCACAGCAATTGTGTTAAGAAAAACTAGACTTTAAGCCCTGTACAGGTCCACTATTTGTATTCAAGTCTTTTTACTAGACAACGCAGTAGAAATTATCGCGGGACTGTTTTTAGTATTGTATTCTACCAGAAAATGTTTAATACCATAGATCCAAGCAATTTTCGTCCAAAGCCCACATTAGAAGTCAGTCAACAAAGGGTACCTTTGATCTAAAACGATGTTCAAAGAATCCTCCTGTCAAACGCAATGAAAGCTGAAGCCTATCCAATATGAAGGAAGATTAAAAAAGTTCCTTTTAACAGATAGACGCTCCAGAACTCAGCTCCGACTTTGGATGACTTCCTCTTTCCCGAGCTGGGTGAACATAACTTTTCCAAGATTGTCTTTAAGACTCATTACTGATAAATACATAACGAATTCGGTCTCAAGAATCATGCGTTCTTTCGCAGATTTTAAATAGAAAAGAGGTCCTAAACTTCAGCGTATCTAATCTGCCCGCAAAGAGAGCAGGGATGTTTGTTGGGCAGGCATGTTTATCTCTCAGGTATGTCAAAAAGTGCGTAACATGTTGATCATTACTTTGAAGTGTCGCGTAGGATGTTTCCCTTTAGATGTAACCCTATTCCATGTGTATCCTTTATTCTCAAAATCTAGGTTCCATCAAAACACCATTCTGTGCAAACTTTGTCGATATTTCTATGACATTTTCCTTCTGTCATCGTTTGTTGACACAACTAAAACATTACAACGACATCGGAAAACATTTTTTTCCCGTTTCCAACTGCATAGATACAAACATAGAAAAAAACCTGTGTATCTTTTTTTTTCGCACAAACTTGAGTTAGAAGAACACAACAACAAAGTATGGAACAAAAAGCAATAAGTAAAAGAGGAAAAAAAGAAAAGAAGGAACACTAACTGGTTTATTTTTGTTTTGTATGGTGTCTCTCTAACTTTCTACATCGCTAGACACATTCGCGTAGTTCTACATAACGTATCCGTATCTCGTTGCCAACAACATGTTGCGATAGTGTGTAACGTGGTGGTGTTGTTTGACTTTTTAAGTTTTTTTTTTTTTTTTTCTGTTTTTTATGTTCTTTTGCGCCATGTTATTCGAACTTATGTCGCTTTGCGTGTACACTGGCCATAAGAGTGTTAGCCAGGCCAGAATGTGTGCCTCTTTGGTATGCATAACGAAACAAAGACTATTGAGCGTTCGCAGTTTTCTGTGAGATGATGGATTTTATCTAGATACGCTACCAATCGAGAGCGTGGAACTCTGTACAGCACACCATTGAAAGCGGCGTGCGCGTTCACAACGAATGTGAAATACCGAATTTGCATTTGCAAATGTTGATGTTGGAATTGATTGGTTACGGAACGGTAGGCTGGCAAAGCCACCAATGCTTAAATATGGCGTGAACAGATTGCGTTCTATGATTTTGTAAAAAAAAAAAAAAAAAGGAAAACATTGCGCTGTTGCTCTCTTTAACGTATTTTTGATTGCATTTTGTTTTTTTTTTTTTTGCGATCTTATCAATCCAACGAATCGAGAGTGGACATCGAATTCGGTTCGTTGCGGATGATTGGTGGATTTGCATACATATTGAGTAAGTGAGGTTGGAATGAAAATTATTTTTAATGTCATTATTTTCTTATAAAGTCTAGAGGCTGATAAAGTCAGTGATTTGATTACCATAGGTAAAGCGAGTATAGTTGATTAGACATTGATCACAAACGAATGCAACTCGACTAGCTTCAATCCAATATGATTGAGATCCTAAGTGGTGTACAACAGGGCTGTATACTTTCACCGTTGGTATTTTTGGTTGTCAACAATTATCCGTACAGCACTGACAGAGGAATGCCGAATGGCAATTGTTTGAGAACGGGAAAAGGTCTTAAGGCATGCGTCCATTTCGTTGCCCATATGTATGTCTGTTTTGGCAGCAGTCCCAGTTAGATAGTTTTATGAACTAGTTTTGGGTGTAGAAAGCAATTATCGGACTTTATCATCTCTTATTGGTATTTAAGCTGATGGGCAGAATCAATGGGCGGGACTTGTTCGAAATACACCGCAAGCAGGGATGAACATGATCCTACATCACCTTCCCTTGGACCTATTCATAAAAGGTTCTGCTCCAAAAGGAGCTCTCAAATTGAGAGAACCCAACCTGTGGAAAGAGATAACCTACGAAAGGAATGGAGATAGGTACGAAATCAGGGATTTACTCGGATGCACTGCAAAAGCAAGAATCTCTATAGATGACATTGTGTGGATCTATGGCAGATTGCCTTCCTGCGACCACTGGTGGGACCGCTTGGGATGAATGTAAAAGTAATAGAATCAAATGAAAGGGTTAGGAAATGACGAACTGATCACCAAAAGACGCCATTCTTTTAAAACCTGCTGCGTCGGATGCTTAGGCAAGAATGGGGTCAGTAATGAGCATCAGTAAAGAGGGCTACCAGCGATTGGTATATTTTATGGCATAATTGGCGGCATAATAGAGAAAGAGGTCAACTCGTCCTGTTAATCTAGGAAGGACTGTGCAACCTCTCGTACGTCATGGCCGGAATTAGACAAGACTAAAACAAAACGCCTTCTGACACTAGATTAATTCTTTATTCGCATCTTAACTGGAGTAATCACGGGACACTGCAACATTGGAGTCATGTTCCTTAAATGCATGATAGAGTCTAAGGATTTATACAGATACTACGAAGATTAGAGAGAGATGGAAGTTAGGACTTACAGATAAAGCTGCATAGGTGCTGCTGCATGACTCAACCTCTTCGACACGACAGCAAACAACGGCTTCCGGTTAATCGATTTGGCGGAGCTCGTAATACGGTGATAAGCAGCACTAGGTTTTCAAGACTAGATGGTCGAACCGCCAACCAAATCGACCACGTGCTAATAGATGCGAGGCACACGTTCAATATTCTGAATGTTCAAACTTTTAGAGAGGCCAACATCGACTCTGATCATTTTCTTGTCGTAGCTAAATTCAAAGCTATCCAACGAGAAGAAGCTGAAAACCGTCCAGAAAGAGAACTCCAACGTTGGAAGCCTTAGCAAGACTGGAGTAACCAGAGCCTACAGAAAGCACCTGATCGAGATACTCTCTGCTGTCCATTCAGCATCCACAAACACTAACTATCTGTGGAACCAATATCATGACATCATCGAAGAAGTAGCTGAGACCACCATAGCCAGCAACCACCATAGACCACCATATCCAACAACATCCGTGTATTTTGTAGGAATCCCAAGCAACTGGCAGCTGGCAGTGAAGGAAACCTAAGGAATCCATTTCTAGCAGCTACTTAGCGGGCATCAGGTAGAGAGCGTGATAGGGCAAGAAGAGAACCCGCATCCAGTCAATGAAGAAGCCATCCCTCCTTGCTATTTTGAAGAGGTTGGCTCAGCCAACTCATCCAAATGTTGAAGATCAACAAGGGCACCGGCTCTGAAGGTCTACTAGCCGAGCTTTTCAAACATGGTGCTGATGCGTTGTAGGGTGCATGGACCAAATCATCAATCAAGTATGAATGGATGAAACTATGCCCGATGTCTAGATCTGTATGCCCCATCTTCAAACAAGGTGATCCTATGTCTTGTAAGAACTATCGAGACAAACCCCTGCTTAATGTCGCTTATAAGATCCTATCCAATGTACTGTGGCAACGTCTGAAGCCTTTCTGCAGCACACTTATCGACACGACCAAGGCAGATCCTCGAAAAGACCAACAAATTTCAAGTCGAGACTCACCATATCTTCATCGATCAATGATCATTCAATGATACCATTTACCGTCTTGAGCTCTCCAAAGTGATCCCGGCTAAACAGCTGTACGGCGTGACGCAGAAAAACACATGATGCAACTTGCAGTTCGAAAACCGTACCTGCGAACTATTCCAAATGTGTACCGGACCACGAACTCTATGAGGTGTACCAAGATGTGGATGTAGTCCAAAAATCCAAAACACGTCGACTACATTGGCTCAGCCGCATCAAGCGAATGGTCAATAATGGTCCAGCAAAGAGGATCTTCGAATCACAGCCCCCAGATTCGAGATGACAAGGAAGACCGAACCACCATTTGAAGGATCAACCTATCGCGGATGTCAAAGTGCTTGGTCTAGACAACTGGAAGCAACGTGCATGCGATCAAAGAGAGTGGCAGGTTACCGGGCCTCAGACAGATACTATTCGCGAGTCGGGAACCCGTTGAGTAACTAAGTAAGTTTACTTTGGAACGCACCTTGCATTGACTAAAACAAAAACAATTTCAACTTGCAAAACAAATATTAGGTGGTACAGGTTCATGGGACCCAGGTCCTAGCTTCTCGCAACCATTTGTGTTGTGCGTGTTATATTCCTTGCACGAATGGAAGGGTTCTACTGTTTAATGCTGTTTCCGAAGGACAATGTTTGATTTGAGAAATTTGTTCATAACAGTTACACCCTTGGATGTTAGCTTGCTGGAGGTGGGGCCATGTAAGAAATTTTAGGTGTTGTCTGGGGATTAAACCTCGATATCCTTGCTCCGTAGTTCAACGCACTAATCACTTAAGCCACGGCGCCTACATAATTTATATTCAAAGAAACTCTAACATTTAAGGCCGCGAAAATCTAACCTACTGATCAGACACTTCTAGTCTGCTGATAACCAACATACATACATACTAGATATCTCGCAAATCTGTGACCACCATAGAAAGAATACCACTTAGCGAACTTCTCCATATTTACAAGTTTAAAGATTTATTGGAATTTCTCGAAAGCGGTCAGATGAAAGGTCTGTTCTCGTTCCAGTAGCTACAACAATCGGCTGACTCATATAAATTTGAATGTTTCAGGTTTTTTTATTGTTCATACTTCCAAATATATATTTTCATGGCACACATTCGAATTTGGCCTACTGGCTTTTAGAAAGTCTATCATAAATCAACTCGTGGCTCTCTTGTGAAACGGTCCAGTCTGCAAACATACTACATATGTAAGTATATTCTCACAAAGGTATGCGAACTTCAACGAAGATAGATGTGCTGTAAATACATATTTCCTATAAAACTAACCTCATAAAACACGACAGTTTCTTTGCAAACTTCTAAAGTCACACCCTGCCCCAGCATCATCTACTATAGTGCACAGAGGAAATATTTCAAATAGAAACATTGCCAATGGCGCAACAGTCTCCAAGAGTGCATACTTACACAGATAAGTAAAAAAAAAGAAAAAAAATAAAAAATCACAAGAAAATGAATAAAAATATGTATCTTGCCTTGTATTACATCGTTTTCCAGTTCTCGTTGTAATCCGCGATCGGCTCTCATAAGTTGCCACTTGCAACGTCGCCGTTGTAGTTGCCGTTGCTGTTGCCTTAAATGCCTTGCTCCTGCTATCCGTGTATACTATAGAGTGTTGCAACAGATCTAAAGTCGACTTTAAAATAAGCAAAACTAATATTCCGCACACAACAATTCATAAAGGAGGTTGTTAAGTTGGTTGCGGTTGGTCGGTCTCTCCATTTGGTGACCGTCCTCTTCGTCGTCGTCGTCGTCGTCGGTCTGCTGCTGCTACATTCATTCGTGTAACTCTCCGTGCAGAGTAATTAAATCCTTGTTACTACTAAGCACACACTCAATAAAAAAAAAAACAGAAAAAAACATAAATTCTTCTCTCTCTCTGTAGGTTGGTTCCGTCCGAGTGCTAACCTAGGAGATATGTCGCGCGATTATTCGTTAAGTTTTGCCAGTCATAAGAGAAGCATAAGTACATGCATTCCTTTATGTTATTTATTTTTTTCTTCTTTCCTTTTCTTTTACTTTATTTCCAATAATAATTGCATTATGGAATGCGGCAACACTATTACAACAAGAAAAATAAAACACAAAACACACACTATACAGTGCACACTTTTTCTTTACAACCTGCACACATAGAAAAAACTGTATGTGTGCGTTTGGTGGTAATGTGGCAGCTCCTCTGTAAAACCGTTTATCGCTTCTTTCGTTCTGCTCTGATCTGCTTCTTCTTTTCAAACCCCACACATACAACAGAGAGCCTAAGCAACACTTTACACGATTTTACACTCTCATTACTAGCCAGCAGCAACATTCTTTGGTATTTTATATCCACTGCTCTGCAGTGGTATTCCAAGGCATACACGCACACACTTGCCGTAATCACTATTTCTTTTCTTTTTGCTTCTTATTCACTTATCATAAACTTTTAATGGCTTCCTGATCATTGAAACATTTTTTTTACCGATTCGGTAGTTTTTTTTTTCATCCAAAAAACTACTCGCAAAACTTTCTGTAATTCACCACACTGCATACACTTTGAGGGGAGAAATTATACTTTTTTTTATCTTAAAAGTGCAGGCCAAGGTGCGATCTCCTGTGGCACACAAATGAAATTTCGCAAAAAAAAAAATGAGAAAAACTTTCTACCGAAAGAGTTAACTCGCTGAACTCACTTTTTTTTAAAAAAAAAAAAAATAAAAAAATTCGACAACCGAGAGGTGGGTGGGTTGGTCTTACACTCCGAGTAGGAAGGAAAGGAGCTACAAAAATGCGTATACACAGTACGAAGAGGTGTGATATCTTGCAAAAACCGCTAGGATTTCTCTACGGATCAATAATAATAAAAGACCAACAATGACAACACAGAAGACATGAACAACAAAAAAGTGGAAATTGTTGCCTTTTTTTTGTATGTTGGTGCCTACTTCTTCTTTTTCTTCTCAGATGATCGCGGTGACGACGAAGCAGCGGGTGAGGGAGATGTGATGAAATTCCTTAAGATTGTTAACTGTTGGATTGTGTTGGTGGTAAGTATGCTCTTGCATACGGAAGGTGCACACAAGATCAACACGCACACTGATGGAGAATGGGTTGACTGGCAATACTTGTCTTGGCTGTTGTTGCCACAGGTAAGTGGGATGGAGAAAGACGAAGACAAAAAAAAAAAAAAAAAAGTAACAGATACACGGGAGTGAAACTGAAATGTATCTAGATACTCGCTTCACCGAAATCACCACCGAGAACGAGATTCGGATATCAAATACCACGAGATCCGACAACGGCGATCGGACAACACGTACCGTGCGTAGTACAACAGTGCAGAGCGACAGGTAAGTTAAAACTGACAGTTAGTTGGAATAGTGAAGGTGGGTTTACCTGTGGTTCACCTGAGATTGGTTGGATTGGAGGGTTGCCAGGTATGAATGAGACGTGTGATTGTGAGGAGTGGTGAATTTAGGGGGAAATTAGATGTAAAAGGTACGATATGTGTATTCAAAACAAAAACGAATTTTCTGTGAATTTTACAGAATAAAGGAACAAGTACTTGGAAAAGGTCCTTATCCTCAAATACAGGAGGAATCAGAAGAATTCTCCAAATGGCATCAACAATCTCAAGTTGGACTGTTTAAGACCAGGGGCTACTTTGAGCTTTAAGTCTCTATCAGTCTAATTTTTAAATGGGGTTTAATTAAGGGCTTAATCAAGGGAGGTGTTAGACCCTAAGTTTGCAACATCAAACGTGATTCACCTTACGTCCAATTGCAGGGTTTCAAACGAGACGTCCATGTCCGATGACAGATGCATAATTTTAGACCTTGCCATAGTACACACAACGAAAATAATAGTTAGATACCTCAGAAGCACGGACTGGAACCTCTTTTGTTGTAACTTAGCAAACAAAATAGAAAACCGGTGGTTGGACCCAATTCTGAACGCCAGAGACCTAAGTAGGGAGGTTTACTTAGTACAGAAAGCTGTCAACGAGTCTTTGGCGAATGCATGCCCTCTTAAAACGTTTACAGGTATCCGAAAACGCAGTTGGTAGAATGGAGAGCTGCAGGAGCAAATAGTTATAGAAGAAAAGTTGAATAGTTAGAAGAAAAGTTGCTGTAGCGAAATTGTTGGGACCGCGGACGCCGCACAAAACAAGAAGATCGATTAGCGGGAAAGCAAAAGCAAGGGAGACTCTCGAAACGTTATTGCTGACCCACTTCCCAGATTAGTACCAGAACCCAAGGCAACTGCATTAACTTCTGCTCGGACAGTCAAGCAGCCCTAAGGGCGCTAGCAAATCCAACAATCAACTCAAAATTGGTGGAGAAATGCAAGGAAAAACTCAATATCTTTGGCAACTTCTTCCCAAATCAACCTGATTTAGGTACCTCGTCACTACAATATACCAGGGAAGGAAGCTGCGAATGAACTGGTGAGGAAGGGGGAGGGAAACATAGATATACCTATGGTTACAACCTTACAAGTAGCTTTAAAGATTGTTCAAACCGCATACAGTAGCTCGTTCGAAAAACACCACGAAAGCATGTGGAAAGACCTGCAAAGTTGCCAAAGCCATAACTGAGTGCCCCTACCGCCGTTATTCAAAAAGAGCGCTCGCTCTAGGCAGGAAATAATTGAGACGGATGGTCGGTCTATGCACTGGACACATCAACCTGAATAAACGCCCATAAGGACAGGGACTGGTGATACCAAGACCCCGCTCGGCTTGCGAGGAAAAGGATGAAAACCTCGAGCATGTCCTCTGCTCGCATTAAGGGCGCTATGATACTAAGATACAAAGGCATGTCCTGCCTGGGCAAACGTCTGATGGTGTATTGTATTGAAAACGTTAGTCCAAACTTACTTTCCAGGCAGTAGTACCATATCGAATGGGTACTCAGATAATACTAGTTTTTCGGTAGAGGAAGAGGTAGTGAGTCTCGTCACATGGAAGAACTTGCGTTCGCCTTTCAAAACCCCAGGTCCTGACGGCATTCTGCTAGCCATGTTTCAGAAGTCCCCTGCAAAAGTCAGGTACGGGCTTAGGGAAATCCTGAAACTAACTTTAGCGTTAGACCTACATACCAACAGCGTGGAGGGATGTGAGGGTAATCGTCATACTTCCTTTCGTCATAGAACGTAGCGATTCTAACACCTGCATACTTTGTACTTGATGGAATATGGAGCTAAACCAGCCTTTCGGATGAGAAAACTCTATTTCCTTTCTTGCTGTAGTCTTCTCCGCTCCGAAATGTAAAACTCCTCTCAAGGATTTCACCAAAAATAAACATTTTTCGATGAAGAAAGAAACCAAGAATAACTCCTATTGAGCAAGGGTAACACGGTGTTTCAAATGCCCTTCCTCGCCTCAAGAAGATACAGAAAAACTCCTCGAATACAGGTTGGGTAAGGACGAGGTTAAATTGTAGCAATACTGAACAGCACTCTTTCCTGACGCTTTCCTTAATGGTCACACACAACTAATTGCTTGCATTTGCTTAATGAAAAGTTAAGGAAACCTCATCAAAAGCAATTAATCATATGTATACTTGTACATATGCAAAGCTCAAAGGATTAAGTTCCCTTTATAGAAATAAACAAACACTCATTGCATCGTATAATTTTTCAAAGCAAAGCAATTATTCAAATGCATGTCTCTTCAACCCATTCGCATAACTGTCGTCCTTAATTGCTTTTCATTTATCAAATTCCAAAGCAAAAGTCTTATCCTTGTGCACCGCACTTGTATGTTATCTTAACCTCAACATAGTGTCATCATCACACACACAAAACATGTTAAATACGTCGAATTACAACATGTATTGACAATGATATCAAAAGAGAAAACAGCCAATCTGCCTATTTGTCTCACGCACTTTAACAAACACCAAGCAAGGATCAGATTATTCCTTTCGATATCGATTAAACAAGTCGACAATTGGCGCAAAATTTGTATTTGCATCCTTAGAATACAGTGGTGGCGAAGGAGGATTTATTTTTCATAAGGGGTCTTACTTTCGAAGGGAAGGTTAATTCAAAACTATGGAATTGGAATGTCCTTGGAGAGATGTTTTCCTATCCTATCATTTTTGATGATGTGGGAATCTTTACGTTTTGTTTAAGTTGACATCGTAGTAACATCTAAACGGAAGCTATTTAAGTGATTGTTGGCAACTGTTGGAGGCTGTATGTGTACACTTTATTTCTATATTTTTCAAGTAAAGTATGCATCGTCCTTTCCCGAAGTTCCGACTGTAAAAAGATTTTTCCAAAATTCAATAAATTCCATCGAATCCTTTTGCCTAACTACGTCACTGTTGTACCTCAAAGGAGACAAAAATAAATTCCATTGAATGTTTAAATCATGCTGTGGAATTCGGAATTCGGCACTCCATGGTACGAAAGTCATTAAAAAAAAAGGAGAAATAAACGAAAAGGATTTTCCTGCCCCCAATTCAAACCGAGTCTATATAAGCTGCCACAATACCATGTCGTCATTTAAACCACTGACAATCGTTGTCTAACTCGTAATCGGGAAGTTTTTTTCTGTTTTGTGCATTTATCGAAGGAAGAAGGGACACCTTCTTGTGGTTTGTCAGACAGGACATTGGTTGTTATATATTTTTTGTGGAATATCTAGTGCTTGTGATTGTAAAATGAGAAGTGGAAGTCTATTCAATAGTTCATTGAATACACTTAACAATAGTGAACGATCAAAGAACTTAAGTGCATTCAATAAACAATCAACGTTTAGCTGCGCCGACGGATATTCAGATCGTGAAAGTGTTGGAAGTAGTGCACGAGGAAAACGTACGAGATCAAGGCAAGGATATTAGTGATTTCTTAGGATTTTTACTCCAATTATTGTAAAATATGGACTGATTTCATGAAAAGTGCAATGAGTGATTTAAGCCAAAGAGTATGCAATGAATTTTATCGATCTTCTGAGAAGATACATTCACACTTAGATACATGATCTATCATCCAGGAGTGGTTGTCTCTTGAACATGAAGATCCAATTATATGTTTGATAAAGAAAAAAAAAATTGCATCGAATGGTTCCGTGGAAGCGTGTATTCTTGAGGTTTTAATAAGAAATCGAAAAAAAATGTCTATTGGCGAAGAACTTGATATTTATACTCTAATCTCTAGGTACTCTATTATACTCAATAAGTGGGGGTTCATGTCCAACCTTCAAGTATGTTCACTCATAGTTAAATCTCTTCTTATGACGTCTATACATCTCGAAGTGGCAGCCTTCTTGTGTTTATTTGCTGTCATCAATGGTTGGGTTTAATTCTTTACCTCCATTTTTCTTTGAAAGACTTGATCCCACAAAAGTCTTTGTTTTGTCTTTGGTACCATTTACTGTACCTTAATTATACATTCGAAAATTGTGAGGTGCTATTCCTGCATACATGTGTGGAAATCATTTTGCTTTTCATACGAAAGTTTGCAAGACCATCATTGTTTCAGACATAACAAAGATATTTCAAGGGTTTACGACATTATTTGCATATTTTTAAAGTAAAGCTCGGCGTGTGATGATTTTTTTCTTTGAAGTAAAAAACTTATCAAAGACATAAAAAGGAAGTACAGGCTGTAGTGACTGAATTCAGTAAGGTGTGGCTACAATAACCCATCAAATCATTTTTTTGAGAAACTCTTTTTTTCAATCTTTTCAAACGACTTCGTACTTGGAAGATTCCTATAAGAGATACCTTCCATCTTGAGTTCAACATTAGCTGACTCTATGAGGGTAACATTGGGGATCAATAATGAATGATGTTGACTTCATTTTTATGGATTCTAAAAATTTTGCCTTCTCTGCTGATATGAAAATTTCCAGACATGTACTATATCATCTCCTTCTCACTCATAAATTTGAAAGCTAACATAAATCATTTTTCACCACTTCAAATAATATATGTACATATGTAGATATTTAATAGACTGGTTTGGTATTAAAAATTCAGAACCAGGTCATATCGATAAACATATAAAATGGTGTTGTTAAATGGCTGTCTTGAGCTTTCTGAA
The DNA here is from genome assembly GCA_905220385.1 of Xylota sylvarum. Taxonomy (NCBI): domain Eukaryota; kingdom Metazoa; phylum Arthropoda; class Insecta; order Diptera; family Syrphidae; genus Xylota; species Xylota sylvarum. The sequence goes on from LR999958.1 coordinate 109,484,351, forward strand.
GCCCTTACGTTAGAAGATCCAGTGGCCTCTTGACTTACGCAAGATCCATTTTTTTGTAATGCATATCCGGAGAATCAGCTGGGAGAGCCTTCCACCTTCTTAAATTCTACATAGCTTGATGTAATGCAAGGGTTCTCGAAGAGATTTGACAGATTTAATCAATATTATAACTAAAGCTATTTGCATATAGGATTTTGCCCTAAGGTTTATAGCTACCCTTATAGCTATATTAAGACATAGCGCTACAAATATGTATACGTGGCGCGATAGGTCGAAAAAACCCAGGGCCTAGCTTCTCACAGCCATTCAAGTTATATTCTTCACACGAATGAAAAGAACAATTTTTGTTTTGAAAAGCTTTATCACCACTCTCGGATGTTTAAGGAACCACTGAGCAACGGAGACCACAAGCTATAGCGCTAGGGGTAGGAAAATAAGGACGAGAAGTAGGAGTACTGATGCACATTGGTCTTAATTGTTTGTAGAAAAGATGCGAGAATAAACTAATAAGAATTCGAGTAGTAACGGGGCGGATGTGGAACACTGGAGCAGTGTTTGCAAAAAAACGATAAAACATGTATAGGTAGAGCCGGGAAACATTTCTACGTGGAGAGCCAGGAAATATTTCTCTGTTCATGCGAGTTTAAAGACTCCCCCTTACTTCTGTCTCCCAATAGTTTTAAAGTGCGATTTTGAATTCTGTCTAACAGATCCAATGAGGTTTTAGGTGCAATAAAAAAGATATGGGCGTTATACTCAAGCCTGAGACAGAAGCATTTCTTATACATACAATATTGCAGCCAGATCAGAGGTTGTGCAGTATACGGTCATCTAACAGGAGGTGTCATTTGAAATCAGTAAGAAAACGCATAATTTTTATGAAAAGTGGTGATATTTTTATTTTAATCTAAAGAACAAACTCTGGCGTTAGTAATGGAGTTGAATATCTGCCAAATATCTGCCTTGGTTCTGTCTAAAACAAGTCATTCCTTTGATGAAATTTTGCATCACGTTTTCTCATAATTGCGGCTGTATTTCACCAATTTTTCTTTTAGTGTTTGAATCCTTGGTGAAACATTCGTGTAGACTTTTTATTTAACAAAACCCCAAAGGAAAAAGTGTTATGGCGTTAAATTGCATGATCTCCGCAGCCAATTGCAGTCTCCATTTCAATAAGTCACACGTCCAGGAAATTTGTAACGCAATAGAACCATTGCTTCACTAGATGTATGGCGTTTGGCGCGATATTTTCATGGTTTTTGTAGTAAATTTTAACTATTTTAGCATATTGTACGAGTATTTATTGATCTTTATTTAATAATCCTCTAGTTTCTACTATAAATAGACAACACAATGATAGTCGAATGTCGACAGTTCAGCAATGCCGACAAATTTGAAATGACATCTCTTGTTGGATGACCCTATACTTCCTACATTGTTTGAGGAAATAGGGTCATTAAATTATCATTAGCTGATTTTGTTCGTCTTATCTTGCCTTAAGCTACAAATTATGTCACCGACAGGCCATATAGACCCAATAGAATATTTTGCAAAGCCTTTGCTGGCTGTTCCTTACTTATACATTTAGATGACTATTTAAATTTAGAGAGAATCAACAAGTAAGGTAGCTTCCTCCAGTTTTACACAAAATCTTTGTTGAGGTTTCTTTTCATGCGTGCCACATAATATACAAATCAGTTCCCATTTTCCAAGCGGAAGTCATAGCAAGAACAATAGCCGTGAGACTGCATTAAAGGCTATACCATAAGAAGGAATCAAATTTAATCCAAACTGGTGAGGTGTGGTCCAGAAGAGCTAAAGGGTTTGGAATAAGGATCAAAACAAATTGACTCCTCAGCAAACATCCCACTTTGCATAGCTGAAAAAGGCAAACAACAGATGGTCCTCCCTAGATACATGTACGACCAGAAGACTTGTGCTACCAACGACCGACGGGCTTATACAAAAGGATAGGAAATCCATTTCTGCCCTGATGGGAGTCAACTCGGTCAACAAGGACATAACCTAGTTTCTCTATCACTGTCCAGATCTCATTCACCGTAGATATACATTTTTGTGGCGACACTTTTTTCAGGACACAGAACATTGTATATCTAGTGAACCAGTGAACGACATCTTAAACCGAACAACATTTAATCACATGGATGGTATGGAGATATCTCTCCCCTAAGAGGGTGCGAATTGACCTCGTTTACCTATGCGATTTACCACACTTAAGCACTGAGTGACGATATCTTTCACTTCGTTCAGTTTTGATCGAATAGGTAACTATAAAGCTTTGTCTACATGTCCTTCTTTAATTAAAGCAAACGGGCCTGAATATTTTACGAAGAAAGCTCAGTAAAAAAATAATCCAAACAATTGTCAATGAAACAGTTTTGTAGTCTGAACGAAATGAAATCAATATTTTTTAGAAAAAATTCTCAAACTAAGTAAAATGGCAATCATGTGTGAAACTTTAAGAAATTTCTTTTTCCTATTTGCAATAGCATACAATGAATTCTATAAAGGTCATTGATTCGTCTTGCTTAAATACGTACCCCTTTTGGTAAATTCCTGGCATCCTTTTGCCTTTCCGAAGGAATCAATTAATGACACATTCAATAATTATTGTACAACATGCCCATAAAAAACTTCCTTTCAAAAATCAACCCTTGGGCATACCAAAAATTGTTGGTTAACCAACCGGAACCGTCTGTGTTTACCATATCCTCGTAACCCCGAACAACGCTATAGATTTCTTTTCACTTTCCCTATTCCCATTCTTTTTCTGTCTTCGTGTTTGTATTTAGTTTAGTTTAGTCCTTACTTTGGGATACAACACAATATAGTCAAACATCAGCGTGGCATACAAAAATCCCACATCCAAAGAATGGTGTCTTGACATAATTCTGTCTTTCCCTCAACAGAATCATCCCAATGAAGGCGTCAAAAAATATCTCGAAGAAAACCAAAACCATGGATTACACAAACTACGCATACAACGAGGCTGTGGGGCGTTTGAAGTTGATGCTAGCTGATTCGTATACGCCGTCAAAGACTACGTCGTCGTATCTTAGGAATATCAACGATGATTCAGATAACTTCTCAGATAACCTTTCGGTGAGAGTGTCCTTAAAACTGAGTTTTTCCCATATTCCAATATCTCCTTTCTGTAGGTAGTGGAACGTCCGGTAATGTCGGAGATATCAAAGTACTTGTCGCCGAGTTACAAGACTCCAAGGACTTCATACCGCAAGTATAAAAGTTTCCAACCATCCTCAGTGTCAAAGGAGAATCTGTCGACCACGACACATTACACACCAACCCCGGTTCAGGACTACATGGTGTCATCAGCACCGCCACCGACCGAGATAGTTCAGGCGCCTGCCGAAATTTTCAATTTCATCGAGAAACAGGAGGACTACATCGAGCAGCTGGAGAAAGAGTCCAAATATTGCAGGGTAAGTTCGTCAATTAGTCATTGGCTTGTCATATACAGGGCTATCTATTCCAGAACGAGCTATCGAACCTTCTTGGCAAAGTGAAAGACGTGATCAGTGAAAATGAGGCTTTAACCGACAATGCCAGGTCTGAGCTGGCCGCCATGGGCGACAAGGCAAGTGGTTCGTCCGAGAGTGAAGACAACATACGATATTGTAAGTCGCCGAAAAAAAGAGAGAAACCTACGCCTAGATACTCTGGAGGACCAACCATCGTCTACGAATCAAAAATAAGCGAACTAGAAGCCGAGCTAACCCAAGCCAACATAGATCTTCGTAAAGTCCGCAGTGAAAATGAAGACTTAAAGCGAAAATTAGCCCTCGGAATCGGTGGCAGTAGCTCCAGCTCTCTCAACTGTGATGGACATCGGAAGCAAATCGAAAACCTTCAAATGGACAAGATCTCCATGGAGGAGACCATCCGCCAGCTTCAGAAGACCATCGATGATATAAAATCGTCTAATGTCTATGGCACATCCAAGCGATACCTCACCGACTTGGTCCAAATGGAACGTTCTCAGTCCGAATTGGAGATCAAACACTTGCGGGACGAGCTCGATCAGCAGCATTTACGAGTGCGAGAACTGCAACATGAAATGGCTCGACGAATAGCTGATGAACGGGCCAACGCAGAACGTCGTTACAACAATCAGGTCGATCAGTTGGGTGGAGATTTGTCGAATCAATGGGATCAGGTGACAAAACTCCAGCTGGACTTGGAAAGACAAAAGCGACTGGAAGCGGATTTGAAAAGAGATTTGTCGCAAAGGAACGCCCAGATCGATGAACTGAAAATGGAACTAAAGGCAAATCGAAGTACTTTCCTGACGGATATAGCTCAAGTAAGTGCGGAGAAACAGTCTCTGGAGCAAGAGATTACTTCGTTACGGCTGCAGTTGGATCGATCCGATCGGCAGGGTAAGGTGGAGACATCACGGCTGACGGCGGAGATAAATTCATTGAGGCAGCGGTTGGATCGAGGCGATGCGGATTTGTTGCACTCGAAGAGGGAGGTGTTGCGGTTGAACGATGAGATTGCTAATTTGGAAAAGGAGGTGAGTTTTGTTAGGGATGTGAGTGTAACATTTATAAAGGATTCTGTTTCACAGTTGGCGTATGGTGAAATGAAAAACGAAATTCGTCCGACCAAAAAGGATTTGGATAAACGAATCTCGGAAATACAAGACAAACATGGTGAGTTGTGTTAGTGATGTGCGCACAGCTTTTGTTTAGTACGTAGTCTTGCTTATTGCTCACAATTTAAGAAAGTCTTGTTTGACACTTTAACACTTTTTTTCAATTTTGTTAAACGCACGGAATTTATGCATGTTTTCATTACACTTATGTAGGTTGTCTTCAAGAACCGACTTTTCGATATTATATTTCCTAAGGACCACAGAATTTTGCGAAAGAAGTGTCTCCATATTTGGCATTAGGTGTTTAAAGGACAATTAAATCATTTAATTTTCTACATTTTTCGCACTTAAGTTGATGCAAGTCTTATACCTGCTTAAACATTTTTAATATTATTATCATTTGCAAAAAGGTATTGTGTGTCCCTATTAGCACGATTTGCTGCCATATTATAGCTCCCAACATCAACTTCCCCAAACCTGTTTCTCTGAGGAATCTTAGAATAAGTGCGGGACGTTAAAATTTATCGATTAAATTCACTATAGCTGTACGAGATGGCGCTTCATGATGAGAAAACTATGTAGAAACTTTACGAAACGTTTCCGTGATATTTTCATCATTTTTGTAGTGAATTTTCACTATTCGAACACGATGCACGAGTAGATACCGATCCACATTTAATAACCTCATAGTTTTTACTTATGAAAAATCATAACAAGGATACTTGAGTATTGACAGTTTAACAATGGTGCCAAATTGAAAATGACACCTCTCGTTATATGACCCTTTATAAATGGTGCGAACAACGCTGTTTTTGTGGAGCTTACTTTTTGATTCTCTTGAAATCATATACATACCTATCTACAAACGTATTTCTTTCAACAATTGCGAACCATGTCTGAGAAACAGTATCCCATTATTTTTTGGGTAATTTTTGGATCTGTAAGGGCTTCAATGACAGCTCGAATATCTGCATAAATCGCTAAAGGTTTTGTGATTAAAATTCCAGTTTGAGGGATACTTCACGTGCGGATCTTAAGGGCATACATGCATGAACTTATCCGAATTAGGTTTTAGCCATTTTTAGAACCTCGTAAGTATGGTTTTATTATTTGATATGAACTAAACTCCAAGAGGGGTCCCTACTTTTTACGTCGATTTTTTTGTACTTGTATGGATGCGTTTAAATCGTTTCTTTTATATTAAAATCCTAAATCAATTTACTACCAAAGAATCAGGAAGTACTCATATTTTGTACTCTTTGCCTGCAGTTTAAAAACTGGAATATAGAAAATAGTCTAGTTTATACTCTTTATATTATAGACTTACTCCCAGACTACAAGATTTCGCTTATATTATAAAGTTATTAAGCCCGGTTTGTATTGTATCACTTAGGGATTAAACGGCCTTCAGTCATATGCCCTCACTCCAAGATCCATATATCCCTTCTAGATTGTTTTGATGATTAATTTACTTAATGTAAGCAATCAGATGTTTTTCATTAGGAATCATGAAGAAATTGTTCAAGAAAAGGATTTCACTATAGTGTCCTTCCTTGATATTGAAGGAGCTTTCAACAATGTCAAAACAAAAGCTACATACATATATCTGCTGCACTTTTTGACTCGAAGGTTGGCAGCTATAATTGCTATTGGATCGAATAAATGCTTAAAAAGAGGCTTATCCATGCTGAGCTGGGGTGCTATCTAACCAGTAGGTCGATGTACAGGGGTACCCCCTTGGGCGGAGTATTATCATCATTATAGTGACCCTAAGTAGTGAATAAGATACTCCTAATCTTGGGTAAATAAGGGTTCAGTGTTATAGCCTACGCGGACGATATTGCAATAGCGATATCAGGAAAGTTCCTTCTAACAGTTAGGGACCTGATAGAGTCTGCTCTAATCAAATTCCCAAAGCGGACAGATAGTGTCGGTCTCGAAATTAATTCGTCCAAGACTGAACTAGTATTGTTCACAATAAGGTATAAAATACGATGTGTATCTTCTTTAAAACTCAAGGGTATTGCATTTTGCAGATTACTACGGATACGTTTTAAATTAAGGCCCTCTATTCATGTAGGAAGGCCTTAGGCCCAAACTGGGGTTTCCAGCCCCGAATTGTTTACTGAAACGAGCACATTCTTATGTATGAAGAACTAATAGGGTGGATGGCATTGAGAAGATTCAAATGCTATCCTGCGTCTGAATAACTTAGAATCACTTCTACAGCTGCACTAGAAACTATGCACCATTTTTTTGCCGTTAATATCTTTGGGATGCTGATAGCGGCTAAAGCCGTATTATGTCTTAGGAAATCCTAGCAACTGGCTAGTGGAAGCATTCAAAACAAGTAGACTTGTCAAAAGGCTTGATGCCCCCTTCAACGATTCCTGTAAAAGCTGTAGAGACGAGGAAACCATGACACATATTCTGTATACTTGTCCTGCTCTATCAGTCTTGAGAAGGAAAACCTTAAGTGAGTACATTGAAATTAAAGGAATTAAAGGCTCTGTCTCATCGTCCTTCCCAGCTCTCATCCAAAACGATCAAAATATTGCTGACTCCCAAGAAAAAATCAATGGGTTAGCAGCTGTGATCGTTGCAAATTCCACCTTATCAGATACTTCTCTACCACCACCTGAATCCAGTTCCATTAGCTTAGGACAAACACTTTTCCGAACCTGCTTAGTAGCTTGAGTCCCAACTTTCCACATTTCGAGACATATCTTATTTAGTCTGGATTAAGGACGTTGTATTGGGTTAATCATGATGTTACGGTGCCGTCACTAGATACTGCCTAGTCTGACAGGCTTTGACGACGAAAGTTCCATATGTTTTGTACATGTTGCAAACAGACCATGACCATGTTGCAAACAGATTGCTCAACCGCAGCACTCTTCTTTTCGACGTCCTTAACGGCATAGGACTTTAGACTCAGTAACATTCTCTGAGTAGCTTAATAGTAGTGATAGATCTGTCTATATGTCTCTATTCACGAACATAAAAGCACTCTATCCTAAACCAAAGTTTAATTTGCCCTTGTTTTTATTAAATAAGTTATGGAAGACTGGTTTGGTTACGCTTGACAATGAGGGTGTATAAATTGATGACGAAAGCAGGGGGGAGAAATCAACTTACCTTATCTGTATTAAGGCAGTTCGCTGCTCCGCTTGACAAGGACGTAACCCTCTTTTACGAAATTGCACCCAAATCTATGTTTCTTGAAAATATTGTTGGTTGAAATTAGACAGATTTCACGAATGGAAGAGAAGGCAAAGTGCTCTGCCTGATATGAGACTAGTTTTTCATCCTACATTGCGTAACCTTTGAATTAAACCTTTGATAAACAGTAGTGACTTGAATCCATTGGCACATAAACAACTTTTTAAATGCCATACCATATCTGCATCATATTGAATTGAATTTCAGATATGGTTTTGTAGAAGAGTTTTAGTTCCAGAAGTAAAATGGCAGAAAAGTCCGAAATTTCCGCAGAATTTTCTGCAGATATAATGGTCCATTCGAAATGTTACCATAGTCATTGATATAGTCGGTCTGCCTGAGAGGATTAATGAAAAAAAAAACAGTAAATATTTTACTAAAGCTTATCACAAGGCTTCGTGGAAAAATTGTACGTTTTCCTGGAATTTTGCAAAGTTTGGAAAGTATTGCGTATGTTACAGCCTTCTCTGGATGGCAGTATATTCCATTAAAAGGGGGTCTCACGTTGGGCGCCAGTTTTTTTTTAATAAACCTTTTTAAATTAGCAAGACTTAGACTTAAGAAGAAAAGCGAGAACAAAAAAAACAGATACGGTATGTTCATTGTGATAGAAAAAGTGTGTCAGAGAAAGAGGTACTTACAAAAAGCTAACGAGCATCTTTTGATCCATATTCATACCTTTTTAGATGCAAAGCTTAAATGTGGTCTAGAATGGAATCTTAGCTATATTTTCATAACAATTTCAATTAAATTATCACCTTTTACTTTTTATTCAAAACACATTCCACAAATCACGTATCTTTTTGACCTAAACATGTACACACTTCATCCACTAAGCACTGCCCACCTTCTATCATGGCTTGTCTAGGACTTTATTTTTTAAAAAAAATATGTGTTTGTCTACCCTCGGGGTAAGCTATTGATGTTATTAAAAACGCTTAATTGGTCACGGGTTTTAAACTAAAACAAAAAAAAGATTCAATGGACATTTCCAAAAGAAAAACATTTAGCCAGTCAATAGTTTATCCATGAGCGGTAGAGCTTTGTTTTGTTAAATAAAAAAAAAAACAACTTTAATGGAAATAATTTCTTGTTATCAATACAACAAACTACAAACCACTAACATTAACAAAAATGTACGTGTGTCTGTGTGTATTTATTTTAGCCGACACTGTTGTCGAACTCGAAGAAATGATACAAAGCCAGAAGCAACTCATGGATAAACTGACTACCGAGTGTAAAACTTTGACCAAAAAACTAGAGGACACCACACTAAAGCATAAGTAAATATTTTTGTTTTCTCTCTCTCTCTTTCTCTTCTTCTTGTTGTACATAAAATTCTAAAAAAAAAAATCGCCAATGTGTGTTGTGTGCGTGTGTATTAACAAAAAAAACAGCAAACACTCTCTATTTCAAAAACAAAAAAACGCCGCCTTCCCTAAACATAAAAAAGCTTGTCTGCTTCCGATGATGGATTAACACCATGATTTTTGGTTTTTCCCCCTCTTCCTCAATTCTTTTTTCTCTCTTCCGCCCACACTCAAAACAAAAGGACTATTGAACCCGCCCGGAATCGCAAAAGAGTACGTTTCTCGGAATCGGGCTGAACAACCAACGACGGATTGTAATTGCCAAAGTGGCTGCTTTGCGTCTCATATAGCACCACCATCCTCAATCACAACAACCACAACCACAAATAAACATAATTCATTCTCATCTACGCCACTATTAGAAAAGCACATAAATAGAAAACGCATGAAACCTGCATGTAAGGCAACGTTAGAGACAACAACCACAACGCGAGCGGATCTATTCAATGAGATTCACTGTATGGAGCCCTCCTGTGCAAATTGCATTGGTACTAGCCTGTTGCCATGGGTGCAACAGCGCTTTGTTCTAGACAATGGAGACGGCTGCAGTGAATGTGATTATGCTTCGCATTTTTTCACAACAGTACCAGAACACAAGCCACAAACTGCAACGGATGTGGGTCCTGCGTTGGGCGCCAATCCAAAGGTGGCGGAGAAAATCGTTGAAACTGGAAAGGAATCTGTGGAAAAGGTGACGAAAGCAAAGAGTAACCGACCACCGGTTAAAGTCGATGTGAGTGTTCGACTGGTGCCGCGGAATAAACCAAAAATCAAGCCAATCGCGGAGGATGAAGGCGATCAGTAGAAATTGGGTGGTTAAACAATTTTCTTTTTCCTACTTATTTTGTACTTTCTTAGTCACTAGCTCTGTATTGCTTCACTCGACAAGAGTTATAAGATTTTTTATTGACTAATGAATTTGTAGCGAAGAAACGGCGCAGTTGCGTCACACGAATGAGATGCTAATGGACCGGCTAAGGCAGATCTGGGCGAGTTACAAGGAACTAAACCTAAGCAGTGTACGACGATCGAGTGATGTTAGCGATGTAGAGTCTTGTCGAGAGGAGCAATCTAAATACTCACAAATACAACAGGTAGTGTATGGGAAAATTGATTGTACTAATTTCTTTTCGTTTTCTTTTCTTCCTTCTTTCTCTTCTATTTTCTTTCTTCTTGTGCTGTCAATAAGGACGGAGATATCCGCTCTACAATCGAATGTAGAGTATTTAACGAATAGAGTAATAAATAATGATCGTATTGGTAAAATTGATAGCACACCGACAACATATAAGAATTTACCACCTGCAACTACAGGTAAATGTATAGAAAGTGGGGGGAGATACACCCAACATTACACGACACTTTTGAACACAATGTTTCCTGAACTCGTCCTTCGACAAGTTGTTGAAGCACTTAACAACTTCGTCCGATTTTGTGAAGATTTTAAGAACCTCCCCCATTTATATACATAATTTGGGACAAAGTCCTTTTCTTCGAGTAGAAACCTCTCTAATGCGACAAACATTAATACATACAGTCTCATTCACTCATACTTTCACTTATTCCAAACTGTTTTCCATCTTTTATGAACGTTCCAACTTATATCAACATTTCTTTAATTTTCAGCATCACATGAGTACAAACCTTCATACAGCACCGACAACCGAACCCCTCTGGACTCCGGAATCATATCATCCCCAATTACACCCAAGCCCTCACCCTACAGCTACGAAAGTTCCCTTAATCTCGGAAAATCAGCAACAGAAGACCTCATCAACAGTGAATCAAAAAAATCCTTCATTGAGCCCAGACCATCTACCAACTACGAGTCAACACTCGGTAGCTATGACTACGGCGACGATGAGAACCGAAAGGATAGTCTCGGTGAGGGAGAAAAACATCGCAATGGCGGAGACGATCTATCGACAAACGACTACACCATCAAGTCCCCCATCGATGAGCAATCAACAACAAAACCCCTCACCACTGAGTCCAAGCCATACGACAAAGATGACTACCAAATTGGTGGTCAAACCGTCCAACCATATGCCAGTGAACCAACCAATCCCGCAACAGACTACACAACCGACTACTCAGCCTACGAGGGATATGACCAACAGCCCTATACCGGAACCGGCTACGATCCAACCTACGACACACAATACGATGGAACTCAGGCATATGAGGGAACCGCTCTGGATCAATACGATGCAGGACAACAGCAGTATGACACCAATCAATACGGAGACTATGGAGCCCAGGACTACGACCAGCCCTATCAATCCCAATACGAGTCGACACTTCCAGCTGCTGACATCGAAAAGTCATCAGTCGAAATCGAGCCACAAGAACAGCCAAAATCAAGTCCGCCATTACCGACCAATACCAGTGCAGGAATCACCCCGGTCACTGGCAGTCGCTCGACAACGGATAGCCGCCCTCAATCGCGACCGAGCAATAGCACTGTGGGGCCAACAGGTACAGGAACAACTTCAGGGAGTGGCAACAAGCTCACAACTCCTTTGCCGCAACAGCCTGCCGCGACAGCTAAAGGACTATCGGGTGGACGAAAGGACTAGTAGTAGTCCGGAGGAAGTGTTTGATAATCTTGACTTGGAATTTTGTGTGAGTAGTCCCAGTTTGTTTGAAAGATCATCTGCCTCCTCGGACTCAATGGGGTCGGGGTCAACCGAAATGAGTACATCGCCGAAAACTGCAATTCAGAGATTAACGTAAACGTTGGACAAATTTTTAAGTGGAATCCTGTAGCTTAAGATTAAATTGTAATTTATTTATAATTTTAAGGAGTAAAGGAATGTAATATACAGCAGTGATGGTGATGGTTTTTTTTTGTTACCACTACATGGAGCTAAAGAGACGTAGCAGTGCAGTGGAGGTTAACCTTTCAACGAGTCTACCATAATGACACCGTTACACTACAAATCTCTCCCTCGACAAGGACTCCTTGAACTGGATGTCCTTCCGTTTATGATCTTTACCATCATAGTCAAGCACCAGTTACTAATGCCACTAAGAAGTAAACTAAGCACCTCGGCTTTAGCATTCTCCACACCTTTCAATACAATCTCGGAGGGCCGATAAATTGAATTTCCAGACCCTATTTGTTCAGCTTGCTTAAAATTTAGGTTATAGGCTTCTAGGGATCCGATAAAATCGATTTGATAAGTTTTTCTTTATAAAACAGTTTTTTGTCTCATCAGTATTGATTGCATTATGATTGCTAAGCTGTATGTTTGAGATTTCAGCAGAAATCGTGTATTTTTCATTCCAAATGACAATAGCCATCACAGAAACTTGGCAGTACTGCATATGAACTGACACTTCAACTCTTCAGTTGAAAGGTAAACAATTTAAACAAGAATTGTCAACACAAGCCACAATAAAAATGAAGCAGTAGCTAACATTATTCAGATTAATAACTGCAATCTGTAGAATCTACGATTTTTTGCAACAAAAAATTGTTCGATGACATAAAACGTCAGTTTTGTCGTATTCATACAAGTTATCGATAACACAAGGAAAATACAAGTCTGGTATCACTATTTTTATCGGAGCTAAGAGTTTAGCCGCTGAGGTTAGCTAAACCCACTTAATATGCAATATATTTCTAAACCTTGTCGTATGGTTCGAGGTGCTAGAAATGACTACTCCCTCCTTGTTGCTGAAAAGCTAGGGGATATTAATTGAGATTCACTTGCGAAGGTCTGCACAGAGGATGCACTCTCTACCTGAGATACAACATGCATACCAGCGTGGAAAATTCTGAGAGAATGCGAAATTTGGTTATAAATGCGGACTATGACCAGCATGTTATGGAAGGTGTTAACAGAGGCTGCCCGCAAGGTGGCGTTCTGTCTTCAGATTTATGGTGGATGGTAATTGACTCTCTGTTGCATACTCTCAATAGTTCAAACGTCTATGCTCGGGCATACGCGGATGATGTTGCTATACTTTCTACCTGCTCATACCTACAGACTATCTGCGCTAAAATGCAGGTAGTTTTAGACATGGTCGACTTCTCTTCACGAGAAGGAGTATTGTGACCGGTCTGACTCAGCCAATGCAAAAAGCGAAATATCAAGCAGAGATCCTGGATAAGAAACTGTCCAAAGGACAAAACACGTCAAGTCGAAGACATCCAAGGTGCTCTCAGTTTTTTGGCAGTGCTTTTGGCAAGACATGGGGCTTATTACCGAAGACGGACCTCTGGATCTATAACTGCTATGATAAGACATTTTTTAACTTATGCGTCTGTTGTTTGGTAGAGGGGGCTTTCGTTTAGTGTGTGATTGCCTTCTACACGAAACATCAAGGAACGGCCTGCATCGATTCCACGGAAGCTTTCCCGAGTACGCTTGACTCTGCTCTTGATACTTTCATTATGGGCTTTACTATCAATCTACATTAGAACTACCCTTAGACGGGGTGGCTTTTGGTATCATCCACACTAGAGTTTCGACATTTATTCTACGACCCTGGTTCCATGGATGTCTGATGGAATGACACCGGAACTTCAATTGCTGTGGAAAATTTAGAGTCGACTTTCTTTGCCTTCGGGACTGGTTTCGGTCAGAGTCTGAGCTTGAGCAAGAACTCTTTGAATTCGGCTGCAAAACTAAACTTTTTGACTTTTGTCTGGGTCCCAGGTTACACTGGGATTGCGAGAAATGAGATCTTCGATGAGATTTAGAGAGTGACGTCTCAAGACCTGAACCTGCTTTGGGTCTTCCCGCGTCCTCGGTCATGGGCTCCATTGACGATTGGGTTTCTTTCGAATACAAATGTGTGTAGCATGACTCTCCAGGATGAAGGCAGACTAAACGTATGCTCCCGAACCTCTGTAAACAATCAGCTGAACTCTTTGCTTTTGACCACTGACTTCAAAATTCCTAGCTTACTACATTACGCTGGTCTTACCAGTCTGACTTTGTGATACCAAGTGTTGAACAATGAGTGGGAAAGCAGAGCAGATATTTACCTCCTTCGAGAGAAAGATACGAATACTTCACCTAATATTTCGTGTTCCATTGGTTAGTGCGTAGTGGTTCTAAAGTTAGAGCTTGGTGTAGACCTGTTGCTGGGGGAAGACAGTATTTAAACTATTCGGCTTACTTCGGAAACAAAGAGACTACTTTGGTTTATTTGTGGTGTTACCCAAGGCTCCATGCTAGATACCCTACTGTCGAACGTTATGTAGAATGAAGGTCTTACACCGCCCATCCTAAGATCCTCCAACATTTGTTAGAAATAGACCATGATAGTACACATAATTCTATTGGGATCGTGCAGGAGTGGCTGATATGGGACTACAACTGGAGAAGTATAAAGTGGTCTTCAGTCCCAGGTGAGTGCTAAACGATCCGCTGTCAGGTTATAGAGTCGAACTGGAGATAGGAGATAAAGTACAATAGATACAAAGCCTTTACGTCGAGATCAGAAAGCATCGACTAATAAGACGACAAAGAAACCATCGGAAAATATGGAAGACGATTGCTTATACCAAGGATCGTCAACAAGGTGTCTGTCTCGGCTACACGAATGCTTTCTGTATAAGTTTGGGGCTACTCTAGATGTAATCACGGATCTATTTCTTCTTGATATCATCGTTGGTTCGGTTCGTTGATGTTCGGTCAACCCTTCTGGATTTTCAATGGCTGTTACCAACCGATTGCAGATGACACATTCGAGGACTTCACCAGCAGTGTTCAACCTACAGAGTGGGCGGTATGACGAGGGAATGCCGGGAGCATGGTTTTACCACTAGATTTAGCTTTTCTACCGATCTGGGAAGACTCCTTACAGCATGAGTTGTATGTGTCAGCAAACATTTCTGGTCGGCTTTTGATCGCGGTTTTAAGAGGTAGGTTAAGTATTCCGCCTGGCCCAGGGCCTTTCTTATCACCGAATCTGCTGCTTGCTGGTAATACTTCTTCCGCTGTCACCGTAGGGATGGCTGATTTTCAACTGGACTTTCGCAGTGTCTTGGGAACAGCTCATTGACGATGGTTTCCAGCAACCTCGGGCAGGTGGGATCTATTGAATGGTAACTCGTTAGTTTCTGCATTACCATCTTGCACGCTACACCCCAAGGGTTTTGCTCAGCCAGTTCATTAAAAATTCTTCGTTTGCTTCTTTGGATTTCTTCCATTTCTTTGTATCGATTTTGGAGTTCATGGAAGTTATCTCTTCCCCTGGAGCATTGATACAGTCATCATTCAGACCGCTGCTGAGCATTTTCTTCACTTCACCAGTAAACCGAGGAATAGCCGCAGTTGGATTTTCTTCGTGACATTGAAGCATCACATGCACTTGTAATTGGCCTCAGCATCTGTTCAGCTTTGTGGATTGCTGATCCATTCTTTTGGATTGTGTTGATCCTTTGGATGATGATTTGTGATTTCGCAAAATATTGTTTGGTGGTCGCTATGCGTGTAGTACGAACTTATTTTCCATGAAGTTTTCTGTACTATAGAGGTACTAATGGTTAAGCAATAGGGCCCACACCGCTTATATTGAAAGTATTTTCATCTCCACTGTTAACTAACACTATATCCATTGGATTGCAAAAGCCTACAAAAGGCTACAGGATTTTTCCCTCGGGCGTCGGTCGGTGGTAATTCTATCCTCCAAAGAGAAATCGAAGTCGTTGATACAGATGCTCGGCGAGGCAGAACAGAGGTATAAGTGGGTATCATCTATTTTAGCTATACTATGAGTAAGTATGACTCCCATCCATTTCTTGAAAAGGGTGCTTACCACAAGTCGAGATCGCTACTTTACCTGATGAGTCGGTTATCCATATACTTTCACTGAGTTTTCTATACGGTTCACTGAGTATCAATACCTTAATTCCTTGTTCGCGTACGGATTGTGATAGTAGTTCTTGTACAGCTTGACAGTGATTTAGGTTAAGCTGCAGCACATTCATATGGTTTGCAGTTCGACCATCGCCTTTTTGTAGGATGGACATCTCGAAGAGTTTTTAGACTGAGCTTGAGGCCTTTCCTTATAGTTTAAGAATGCAAGAACTCTCTGATTTCGGTCGCAAGCAAAACCAAAATATTGCTGGAGAGGGTCCTAAACCTATGTTTGGTCTTGCTGCGATTTTAGACATACTGTCTGCAACACTTGTGGACAGGACGACCATAAGTCCTGCTCAATCTCGTAACAGGTGGCATATCTTCGACGTTGATATTGTGAAAACTGATTTAGTAAGCTATTCATCCCTGAAGTGTTTACTCCGTTAAGACGGGAATAATTGAGCTCAATGGGTTTCACAGCATAGTACTTCCTAGAAGTGCAGCTGCATCTGTTTACTTCAGTAGTGTTCCCGATAAACAAAATAAAAAACAATGTTTTATTCTCGCAGCAATTTTTTATATCAGTTAGCAGACTATCTGACGGCAACTCTAAGTGACTACTACCTCCCATATTCTTCAAGTGTCTTCTCAGCGAAATTGCAGACACAATGTGGGGATTGTCAGATATTAGTCTCTTCATTGCAATCGAAACCCTAATTTCTCCTAACTAAGCTCTCGGTACAGGATTAGTTTTCTCTGGGTACCAAACCAAGTCACAGAAACATTAATTGGCCGACATGCTTTGCCCTTGATGGATCGAATGGCACAGCACTGATATAAGATTTTCACTGCTTCCTTCTACTTTAACGTAGTCAAAGCCCCTTACGGGTCACATAAACCATGATATTCAAAATGACGCTTTATACGCTAGTTAAGGGCACCATATCCTGTAACAACTACTTCTAAATCGGTATCAAAGTCTTTTCCAGAACATTTTAGGGGACTTTGTGTAAGATGGCATGAGTAGGGCTTAAGTCATTTTACTCAAATAAACTGACAAAACCAACATGTGTTACAATAATACCTTCATCACTTGCAAGCAGTTGTTAATACAATTCCTACGGCGTGTCGCACTTAAGGACCTTTATAATGGTCTCTATTGTATCTGCACCCTAATGGTATGCTCTTGCAAATCATTTCACAATTACACCCCAAAATGTGAAGGACCATCACTTCTCCTTAATTGGCTCTATTATTACAATCTTGGGAGTCAGGCAACTATTGTTCATCGTCCTTCAGAAACAAGTGGTGTATTATTATAGTCCTTTGGGAGAGTACGAACGTAGTTACCTGTATCTTGAGTATGGGAAGTTGTATGTACTACATGTGGAAACAAAACCTTTGATTGACTTACAATTAAATTAAGTGTGTTGTAGTATGTCCTTCAACAACAAAATAAGACAAACAGAAACCTACTACCAGTTCCGGGTTGTATCTCAGTGTGAGAGGCAAATAATTTTTAACTTCAGCAGCTCATTTGAAGGGTGTCACCTCGTCGCAATTAAATGAAACATTTTATTAATGCCATCACTGCTGCCATGAGGACTATTTTCGTTCACCAATTTGAACATCATAATCGAATAACAATCACTTACAGATTGACTGATTGATTGTTTTTCTTGTCAAGTTCATTTGCGTCAATTAAATTAAAACATCAATCGAAACTATGACCAACGTATACACCGATCTCAGAACGGATAACAAATCAATCGAATGTGAGGTAGGGTGCAAATGAATTTCTGTCGTGATGGAAGTAGTTAAGAAATAAACTTTCACCTTTCCAAGGATAATAGCGAATTTCCCTGAATTGCCATTCAATACCTTAGCACGAGTGGCACTGTACCTCTCGGGAAAATTACCCTCCAAATAGTGTAAATGATAGCCCTGGCACGTTCATATCAATTTCAAAGTTGCCATCCAGATATTGTTATGAAAACAAAGCAACAAAATATAAAAATTTTATTTCGAATATAGAACTAAAACAAAAAACTTTTTCTAATAAGGCAACCTGTGTAAATATTCCTAACCTATCCATCGTTATTGTGGCAGCTGTTCAGAACGAAAACGTTCGGCTTCCTTTGGCAAACAATGCGTTTTGGGGTTTTAGGATGGCGTGCTACGTGAGGAAATTATTAATTGCATAATCATTTAAAAGGTTTGCCTATTGTTTTTATTTGTGCGATAGTTTTTTTTATTATTCACGATTCGGATGGCAGAGTCTTTGTTTGTCCGTAGTGAATGTCAAAAAAAAAAACTTAATTACAAGTGGTCATGTACTAAAGTATGGAGATGGGATGTTTAGGGCAGCACTTTTTAGGTTGTCTTTTCGGCAGAGCTGGGCGTTCAATTGGGTTATTACTTTGTACAGGAGTACTACAGTGCGGGATCGGCTTGTTCCTTAGCTGGATGCCTACTGTTTCTCATGTCAAGTTGATTAACGCCCCTGTCCACATCAGGGCTGTTTCTAGTCCTTGGGCTTGGGAAATCAACTTTAAGGCGGATGAACAACAGGCAGTGATCAACGTTAGTTTGGTAGCAGATGAGCATATTTCTCTAAGGATTGCAGCTGGTAGGTATCCCTCCCTATTTTGAGAGTCTTCAGTATGGAAGGAACTCAGGCCTCTGTCGAATCTGACCTTTTCGAGTTATTAATCTTATCTTGGAAAAAAAAAAACCAAAGGCGGAACGAGTAATGTTAATTCATGAATATGACAACAAATGGCAGCTTAATCCGAAACTGTGCCTAAACAGACTAAAGCTAGAGCTGCTTGAATATCTTAAGACACCTGGGGCAGAATTCTGGTGAAGATATCAAAAAACAGAATATCAAAACAAATTTTTGGCCAAAAAAAGCAGCACCAACCATTCTTTACTGGAAGTGTACGACACTCTATTGGTATCAATTGAAGATCAGCTGCACAGATGGAAGGACCATTTTCACGCACTGCTTAATAATGAATCTAGCGAGCAGACATAGAACCTCCAACAATTGCTGAAATCCAAACTGCGATCAATCTCCTCAGAGTCGACAAAGCAGCTGAACTGGATGGCATATCAGCTGATTTCCTGAATGCAGATCCCGTCACAATGGGTAGTATTGTACTTTCTTTAATACTGGCCATTTGAAACAATGAAACCTACACTACTAGGGACAGGAAGGAGAAGTTATTGTACCAAAAAAAGACGATCTGCGTAACTTGCTGCTAATCATTCTCGAGTAATCAGTCGAGTGTTCCTTTTCCAGGAATCAGCACACCAACAGTTTCGATACCTAATGGGTATTATGATAATATTAGCCTGTCCATAGAGGAAGAAGCTATGGGCTATAATGTCTTTCGTAATGTTCAAAGCGCCTGTTGCTGATGGTATTCTTCCAGCTATCCTGCAAAGTGCTCCAGTTAGGGTTGCCAACAGGATCAGGGAAATTGTTAAACATTGTTTAAGGCATGGAGGAAAGGTCAGGGGGTATTTACACTCAAAGCAGGTAAACCAGGTCCCACTTCATCGAAAGACTGCAGACCCATTAGTCTCTTGTCATTTCTCCTCAAAACACTTGAAAGGCTTCTCGATATTCATAAGATATTCTTGATATTTATAAGAAGGAAGTGTTGTAACGGGGACTTATGCAAAGTTCAACACTCATATTTGAAAGGTAAAAGTCAAGTCGTTGGTAACAGCTCTACATGAAGTAGTAGGTAAACTAGGAAGGGGACTTTACTATAATGAACTTGCACTAGCTGCCTTTCTAATCATTAAAGGGGCTTAATGTTAGAGGGCAGGCAATTAAACGTGCAATCACTACATTCCGTGGTGGACCTGGACCTGAAAAAACGTGCCCTGAAAAGTATTAATGTCGAACATGGTAAGTATTACCAATTGGGTTTACAAGATGCTCGTTACGAGAAATAACAATTCCACAAAGAAATTAGTTAACAGAGACACTCCCCAGAGAGGGGTTTTATCTCCCCTTCTCTGGGTTCTTGTCATAGACGTTATACTTAAAGAATTAAGCAGCGCAGAGCTCAGCGTCACTGCTTATGCGGATGACGTGGTGATTTTAGTTCTGGGATAATTCCCGGATACACTGAGCGAAATGATGGAATCAGCCCCTATCACCCTCGGAAAATGGGCTGAATAGTGTGGACTTCATATCAACCAGGAAAAATAGAACTGGTACTCTTTAGCAGAAAACACAAGATACCACTCTTCAAATTGCTTAAGCTTAAGTGGAGCTTTTCCCTATCGGATCGCGGAAGATATCTTGGTACAGCACTAGATAAAAACCTAAACTGGAAACTTAACGGTCACAATACTTTCTTTATAGCTGCGAAGCTGTGAAACTACTTGAGATGGGATCAATATCCAACAAGAATATCGCCATCTACATTGATAGTAAAGCTAAACTAAAGGCGCTACAGACTTACGTCGCTAAATCTGAACTGGCCAGGAGTTGCTCCATAAGGCTGAAGGCATGATGTTCGCAGAATCGTATCAGATTATGTTGAGTACTTGGACACTGTGATATATGTAGATGGTAACGAAAGTCCGACGCACTGACGAAAGGAGAAGCTGAGCAGACAACCAATGTTCATGGCTAAGAGAATTATTCTCGATTAAATCATCAACATGGCGTGAGCTAATATGGTCAAACTTAGAAGGGCACATGGTTTCAAAGGCCTTATAGTCTGAGTTAGATCGGACAAAATTTGAAGAATTAATAACACTCAGCAGATCAAAGTTAAGAATAGCGATAGGAATACTTTCTGGTTATTGACTTCTGAGGAAGCATGCTATGGGACTAGGTTTAATGAATATGGATATATTCAGGTATTGTGATGGCATATATGGTGCAGCGGATATTTTTTATCTACTCTGTGAATGTCAAGTCATTGCGCGGAGTAGAATAAAGTACCTCGAAAAATACTTGTTGAACAATTTAGAGGAGGTTAGTGTATAGGCCCACTGTGCTTTTAACGATAACCCTATTAAACTTAACCTAATCAGTCGAGTGCAAGTCACCGATTTACCTCATATTCGTGGATTTTGAGAAAGCCTTTGACCGGATTAGTCCCGAATGCGTATGGAGATCCCATAGAAGCTGAATCCCCGAAAAAAATATGCAGTTGCTTCTGTAAAGGTGTCCCTCTATATTGGAAATTGTTTCGTCCTGGACAATGGACAGTTCTCCAACTCTTTCGAAGTACAACAGGGCGTATGACAAGGGGATATTCTGTTGCCAATCTTCTTTCTACACTGGTGACAGACAATTTATTGAATGCCACTGTATTACATCTGGCAGATAAGGTTACCAATTGAGACTGTTTAACTCATTTTGACTGTGCCAATGGTATCTGTTATTATCAGCGGGCTAAATGAAATGTGTCATTTACTGCAGGTGAATGCAGAGTCAGTCGGTCGAAGGCTCAACTACAAAAAAAATGTCCATAGGAGCATTATCTTGAAGCAGTCGTTCGAATAGAATGGCGCACGATGAGGTTGGAAAACCACAAACAACGTGGAGATAGACACTCTTAGCAGAAGTAGTGACCCAAAGGAAAACGTAGCTACGTACATCGAAAATATCTATCTGGTGACCGAGAAAGATGGAAGGGATTTTGTTAGCGCCATTTTCCCTGTCCGGAGTTAAAGGAAACATGATGATCAGCACTGACTGCTGTAAGTCAAACGTCCTAAAATGCTTTTTTTTCTTTTATTGCAGCAATCTCTTTAGGTTTTAAATTTTTCAACATCATAGCTGCGCCCAATTGAAAGCTTCTTATTCTCCAACTTTTTTTTTTGTAGAAGTTGATGTTCTTCCTTTCTTCTTTGGTCCTATTTGGAAACATTGCAATTGGAAACCCATTACATCAGATGCGTCATTTTTAATGGGATCCTAGTAGTAGTTCTCGAGAAATACTCGATTAGCAAAGATTCTGGTGGCCTGTTGTTGGTCTTTGACATTAGATGTTTTCACAGTGCTAGTTTGGCTACACGGTGTCTAAAACATTAAGGGGGGCTGATTGATATAGGGACTCGTCAAGCTTAGAACAACATATAGACACTGTAAACCAATAGGCAAATTTTCGAGAATCTCGTGCAGTCTTTGCGAATTTTCCTTGTAAGGTAAGTAAGTTATTTGCAGAATGGGATACCTTAGCGTGGGCATAATACTAGTTGGCACCAAGAGCAAGGAATAAAGGTTTATAAGGTGGCACTGCATCTTTATTTATTCACAAGTTCCTGAATCAACTGACATCACCCAGCATTCTACTGATTATGTCACTACACAGGTTGTGCCTCTAATGTGAGCTTGAGAGTTTCGCTTTCGCCCGACACGCCTTGTTTAAGTCCCTTTTTGGTATGAAAAGTTATAAAGGAGGGTGCATTTCGATCACAGTGTGATTAGTCTGGGTGATAGCTACGCCAATATTTCATCACAATGACCGCAAAGCAGATTATCCTGAATTCATTGTCGAAATGTACATATATCGAGGGCACTGCCCGCTAGTGCACAAAAATGACGCTTCTTCCCAGCTTCGTGTTAAAATCGCCCAAAACGACTATGAAGACAATGTTGTAACTGATGCGGAAGGAGTTTTATGAAAAGTCCATATCAGTGAATGGGACTTATGTCTGAAAACTGACTATTACTGTCACTCGTAAGCTTAAGACTTTCAAATGATTTTTGCTCCATATTTCGTACAGCTTTATCGTACAGCTTCTTTGGAGCCTATTGACAAACGTGTTGCAAAAAGGAGTAATGAATACACTTTAAGGTGAGATACCTTATACGCAGTGGAATGAAAGCCATTTACATAATCTGGAGCATGGATCGTTCTGGCATTGAAAGTCGTTGCGAAATTCCAAACACGATAGTGCACAGATTTTGTTAATAATAATCTACCGTTTTAGACGATTGATGACCTTGCGCGACACTTATCCTACGAGCCTGGTTCTATAGATATGTCGTCTGATGCAATGACACCGGAATTTCGGCTGCTTGCAAATTTACAGTCGACTTTCCTTGCGTTCAGCACGTGCATCAGCCAGAGTCTAAGCCTAGAGTGGGTTTGAATCATCGCGAATGGCTCCAAATTTACTTAAGCGTCTAGTGCTGGTGTCTTCGTGAAGACCTACAACACTAAGCTTCACTACTTGTTAGGGAAGCAGGTCTCTGTTTTTCAAGCAAAGATCTATGCTATCCTAATGGCTGCCGACTATATTGTTAGGAATAGGTAGCGGGGTGGAGTATCTGCGTCTGTAGCGACAGTCAGGTTGCGCTTAATAGTTCGAGAATGAAAGAACTCTCCGAGTTCGGTCGCAAGGCTGAACTCTTTGACTCTTGTCATGGTCCCAGTTTACACTGGGATTACGAGATATGAGATTTCCGATGAAATTCCTAAGCAAGCCTCTCACTGCGATTGGAAAGTTATATGAAAGAGAATACTCTTAACCCAAGCTCCTGCTTACTTTTCTATAAAAGTATCACCAAAGTGCTAAACTTTACCTCCGATCGTTTCAGAACGAAAAAACCACTACTGTTTGCTTAGAAATTAGTAAAAAAGTGTGAAAAATATCGTACAAATGATATTTAACAAACAACTACACCAAATAGTTATCCAACTGGACAAAGATGGGTCAATGTTAACATTCAGTTGTGCAAAAATAAACTTTTCAGATGATCTGATTGACCCACCCAATTCCACTGTAAACATCAACACAAGCTATATGACATCATACTCCGACAGCTCCTACTGCCGAGAGGAAGTTAATTATTTCAGCTTAATTGGTGTAGCAATCAAATAAATTTGTTTCTCATTTGCGCTAGACAAAAAAAATATTTTAAAACAAATTAATTGCCCAAAAGAACAACGAAGACAATAATAATTGACTTGGAAACTACAACTTAAGCTGCGTGTTTCATAAAAACCTATACCCCCACATGCAAAGCACACTCCTTGCGATTCAAATTGACAGTGTGCTCCATCGGCCGATAAAAATAATTTAATAAACAAAATATCGAACTAAAATTGATAAACAAGAACTTGTGATGATTCGATTAAGTAACTTGGGTGAATGAGGGGGGGCCAGGGCGGTGTCCAAGAACGGGCCCCTTGAACAATTAAGTAAATCCACCCGATGGTGTGTACTGATGGGTGGGTCTATCGCACGTATCTATGCCTCTATTCATGAATTTTTTTTCAATTCTTATTGTTGTAATAAATTGTTTGAAATTAAGATATGCCTCTCCACGCGATCAGGCGTTCGGTTAACAACAAATATCCGACAAAGATACGTGCAGTCGACTTGAGTGAACACCAGCAAACTAGCAAAATATTAGACAACGCTAGTGAGAGTGATTCCGTTTGGATTTGTTGATTGAGCGGAGCTGTGAGCGGATTATTTTCTTTTTGTTGTTCTTATCGGACGGATTCGGGTTGTGGAAAATTTTTTATTAAATATTCTGGTCGAAGAATTTTAATTCACAGTTTGTACCCAAACGCGAACGGTATCGCTTCGGCTTCTTTAACTAAGAGCTTCATTCTCGACGGGATTAGTGTTATAAACTATCTTGTTTATTTGCAAAGTTTGTTTTTTTTTTTTGTTATTTTGTGTGTTGCTATTGCAAAACAGTGAGTTATTTTTAAACCTTCTATTTGTTTTTATGCGATAATTTTGAAATTGTTGTTTGGACTGGTGGTGAGATTTTTTGTTTGGATAGTGGAAGCGCGGTATTGATCGATGTGTGATCGTTAATGTCTGACTGGAATATTTGTTTTTCGCACTAAAAATATGGAATGAATCTTGTTTTTGAAAATATTTATAGATACGTACTGCGAAACTTTTATAGATACCTAATGCGAAACATGCATTGATACCTACTGCGAAATTACATCCGGCTTTTGTTGTTCTCTGCAGATATGATAGACCTGTGAATGGTACCTATGTACATGTTTTGAGAGTCACAAAAAGTAGATTAATAACTCATACTATCCGACACAGGTCACAGGAAGGTCACCATTCTACATACCTTTTGGCAGACCATATCTTCATTTTCGTTTGGTGACCTTAGTTGTCATTGTATTGTCCATTTGATAGACAATTTCAACTTTGAATTAGGAAAGTCATTATCACCTTCGTGTATAGACTTCTAGACTGTACGACGCAAATTTTAAAGAATATCTCTCTCAATTAAGAAGAGGCGGGCAGTAACCGGCTAAATATGAGCTTAGTGGTTTGAACCCACCAAAGGTATGCTTGTATATCAGTTCATTCCATGGATTGTCAATGAGTCAAAAATCTGTCTCTATTTAGATCTACCGTGTATCTTTTATCCAACCATCAATCCATTTTATTAAGGGAACTTGCTTACTTGCACTCTTCCATAGAGCTACACATTTGAGGTACAGGTTGGCCAAAATACGCGCAAAAAACAGAATTGTTTTAGCCAACAATTAGTAATTGGTATCTCTGTCTTTTTTTCGTAACGTGTAAAGGTGATGCTGCTGAAACTCTTAACAGATATCCATCTATTAACACCGCACTGCCCACTTAATCCCTCCATTGTCATGATATGTTTTTGCTCACTGTCCTGCTGTCAAATATTTCATCGTCCGGTGGGTTTAAAGCCTTCATTGCTTTCTCTTAAGCTCCATTCACAGCTCAGCGACCTGCGAATGTCCGAACTCCAAACAAACTGTTTTTAGAACATTTATAACCACGCCATTGGAAATTTTACTATTCCAAAAGAACAAAGCTTAATTTGTCTATCGATTAGTTGAATTTCAATTAGTTTTTGTGAAGAAATTAACAATTCACCGATTTTTTCGCAAATAGGCGTCAAATTTTATTCACAATCCACACGTGTGGGACGCAATCCACATTCACTCGAGCAAAACATTCGCGAGAGTTTCAGAAGAAATTCTCACAAATCTTTCGTTTTATTCTTCGTGGTCGGTCAGAGCTCGTAAATGACAAGTAAAAGTCGCAGATTGCTAATGAAATGTTAATATTGGCGCATATTTGCTCGTTCGCATTCGCAGGCTGTTGAGTTGTGAATGGACCTTTAGGGTTGATTTGCTGATTAGAGTTAATCCTTGTCATTTCTGTTTCTTGTTCTTATTCGATGGCAGCATTTGCTACAAAGCACTGGATTGATGTTCTCGTTAACCAGTTTGCCGAGGGTGGCGAAGAACAAGACTCCTAGGTGTATTCTTCAGCGGCAGAGTACAGTTTTTTCCGATTCTTTGGCCTACAACAGAAGCGGTAGCCTGATGGCGTTGTTAAAGATGGAGTGTCCTGTTTAGACACCTATTATGTTATTAATGAGCGATCTTTTTTGTCCTGTTAGACTGTTGAAGCGTTTTCGATTCATATTATGCTCGATTTTTCTAGTGATGAGACAGGTAATACCGCATACCCATCTGCAGTTGAGTATCGATATGGTAGCACCCCTCCTCTGTGACCTGGCACCCAAATGAAGTGAATTAAGAATTGTTAAGCCACCTCCTTAGGAATCCTTAGGTTTTGAGTGAAAGAAAGAGTGACTGTTGGAAAAAATGAGAAAACCCGCTTAGATATCACAAACACAAATTTTTGGCACAACAGGTCTATGGGACCGAGGGCCTAGCTTCTCAAAACCATTCGTGTTGTGCGTGTTATATTCTTTACACGAATGGAAGGGGAATGTTTGATGCTGCTGCTTTGACCTCCAGCCGCTATTACACTTACTGCATTCCCAGATACAGGTCTATATGCACAGCATACTCTGAGCGACGCTCTTCTATGCACTTCTCATGATCGAACTTCTCGCTGCTGCCGATGCCCATATAGGGCTCAAGTGACTTGCTCACTGCCGAAGATTAAGATTCCGTACTGGCTGTCTGGTTCCTCCAATATTTGGCATTAGCCTGGATATTGCGGCAGCAGCCCGGTTAGCTTTCACGGTTGTGTATGTAATGCGCTCTCTGAAGTTGAGCCTATGGTCAAGCAGTAACCCTAGGTACCACGTAGATTGGCACTTGAATATTCTTCAGCGCTCTCATAATGAAGTTCCAGCTGGCCGAGTCGAACGTATTTTTTACGTTGAGCATTCCTGAATCCGTATTGTTGGTTGAAAAGCCCATTGACTCCTTCGTTCTCCCCAGAAAAGCCATACAGTGTGTCTCACTATGATCATAAGCCAGGTACGCCGATATTAGCCAGTATCTCGAGGATCCAACTTCGAGTCTTCCGATCACCGTATCACAATCGCTGTTATTAGAGAGTTTGAATATATTTAGTGTACTGTTCGCGAGGATGAACGCCCTGGGCTTACCTTTGTTTTTCGATGTTCTCTTCCTTTACTTGTTTCTTCCATAGCTTTAGGCTTCAATATTCTGCATTAAATTGGTGCACTACAGTGGTCGTCGTACGTCGCTGAATTGTTAGTGAGTCGGATTACTGAGTAGGAGGTTTCAGGCTCGATACCTAGACACTAGATAGTATCATCATTTTTTCACGGTCCTTTCGTAAGCGTTGGACAAAAATCCGAGATAGTAGCGGAGAATGAAAGGTCGACCTGTACAGGATCCGTATTGTGCAGACAAGGCAATCTAATCCGGAGATCGTCAGACTGAGCTATTTAATTTGGTCATGTTATAGCCTAAAAAGAGGAAATTAGGAGAAGGATAAGGGAGGTTGACTACCATTTATTTCAGAACTCTTCTATGGATTCATCCAAATAATCTTTGATTCACCTCGACCCCTTCCCTACGACGAGGTTGACAATCAGGTAGGAGATCACTGTTTTACAGTCAACGGCAATGACAGCGACAACGACTTTGAGTAAACATTTGACTATAAGTGGAAAGTTTGAATAAATAAATTAGAATTTGGTTTCCCTGGAATAGTTGCTTTTCTAGGACAAATTTGGAAAGTGGGACCAGTAAGGCCAGTCTAACCAAGGTCAATTTGCTTGTTTTAATCCTTAACTGCGAACAAAATAATTCATAAAGTCCGTGAATATACTAATGCACACTTAAAAAAAAAACGGTGGTGACCTAATACAACGACGCATGCCGCCATTCTTGGTGATCAGTGCAAACTTCCTGAAATATATTGTAAACGATTAAAGGTCTTCTCAATGACAAAAAAAAAAATAGCAGGTGAAGCCCAAATATGCATGTACCCAGCCAACACATTGATTTATGACATCTGCTAGATAATTACGAGTTAATTACAAAGGGAACCCGAGCGGAACTTGACTTCTTCGTCATTGAGAGTTGAATCAAGATTGCGGAAAAGCTATCGTGTCCGGATATTTGTGAAGCGAAATACAATTGAATGGGAACTTTATTTTAAATTTTTCACCTAGAGTATCGAATATAGGATAACTAGTGAAGTGTGGATAGTGTAGCGTTCATACTAAGGACCAAATCTCCTTACGGACACAGTGCAAACTGCTATTTGATCAGTCAAAACCGTGGTTAGAATGATTTTTTTTCAAGTACGCAATGCGTATTTAAATTATTTAACTACTGCATATGATGATGTAGTGATCAAGAGTATTCATATAAATGCAGGTCACGTTAGAGGGTACTTAAAAAGATAATGCTATGTATTCGTTGGAATCTATTAAAATAAGTTTCTATTTGAGCCTTGTTTGGATTAGTTTTTAATCTTTCATATTTGTTTTCTTCACGAACAAGGAAGCCAATCAAGTTTTAATAGTGCAAAAATTTATAGATGTGTTTTCGTAATTTAAATTATTAGTCAATAACTATAAAGACAGTTAAAGTAATGTAGTATCTTATCCCATTGCGACCATATAGCCTCAAAATAAGTGCTAAATCCATATCGTATTACATGCCTTCTTACCCTTTCAAAGTCCATCAAATAAATAAAATGAATAGTTGGTGCAATAGGTCCATGTAAGACCCAACGCCTAGCTTCTAAGAAAATAGCTTTATGTACCTTTCGAGAGCGCGTTCGATAGCAAATGCAATTGGTAGTAGATGCATCGGAGGTTGGACCAAGTAATGGATAAACGCTATGCTGCAAACTCATTTTATTAGTGTTAATGTCTGCAATATATATATTATGGGTACCTGGCCAACTGCACCATTAGAAGATTTTTGTGCTATTAAACTGAAGTCAATCTTGTGGAACACCTGAAAATACTCGGCTTAATTCCTAGAAGGGACATGTTCTGCACTATCCCTGGCATTATCATCAGCGAATACTGGTCTTGAAAGGTTATTTGAGGTAGAAATGTTGTATCATGAAAACTAATGTCTAATGGTGTTTCGGTAGTGGAAGTCTAGTCTAATCCAGCGATGCATTGAAGATGGAATCTGGAGTTAAAGCTGGCGCCTTAGGGCCCAACACCGAAGTCTCGATACCTATGGGAACATGTTCCACTGTGTTGCAGGCTAAATCTCATGCTATGGTTAAATCTTCAAAAATGTATTAACGATGCTAGAATACATATCTTCTTAGATAACCAGGCAGTGCATAAACCAATATCGTCCAACTCATTGAAAGAACTTAAAACTTGGTTGGGTCCTTGGTTACGAAGGCGGCAACAGGTTCAGAATCTGCATTTATAGGACAAATCACTTACTGTAGCGTCAATTTGGCTGCTGCTGGAAAAAAAAATAATATGCTTAGGCATACCAAACGAATCATCAAGCCTCATCTCCAAAAATAAATCCTTAAGTTAGATAAGATAAGAGAGTCAGAAATCTGGTGAACCACAGGCCACTGTTGTATACTTGCTTACTAACTTAACGGGCTCGTGAAGAGTCTCTGCCTGAGATACGGTAGCCTTCCACTTTCTTCGATCCCGGGCATGCTGAGTCTAGACCAAGTACTTACTTGATCCTTAAAAAGTAGGTTCGGTCTTCCTTGATGTCTCGAACTTGGGGCTGTGATTCGAAGATCCTCTTTGCTGGAGTATTATTTTCCATTCGTTCGATGCGGCCGAGCCAATGTAGTCGACGTGTTTTGTCTTTTTGGACTACATCTACATCTTGGTATAGCTCATAGAGTTCGCGGTTGAATTTTCTACTTTATTCGCCTTCCTCGCGTATTGGACCGAATTTTCGAAGAAGACGTTGCACCGCGTGTTTTCTAATGTCATGCCGCACAGGTGGATCAGTTTAGCCGGGATACCGGAAATTGTAAAAAGATCGTCATTACCAGTAAAAACATTTTTTTCACAGATTTCTGACAGCATTCTGACATTTCCATTGAACCAAAGTGTCAATTAATGTTAAAGTCTTGGGAATTTCATTAAAGTGTTTCCATTTTTTGATTTTTTTTTTGTTTCCAGGTTTTAAGACGATTTGTTTCATCTCTGTTAGACAACATTTATTTTGACAGCTTATTGTTCAAAACAAAAAATTTCCAACACTTTCAGTGTTCAATGACGTGCTCAGTTCACTCGAACGAAGCACAGATATGTTTGTTTTGCCAATTTGTGAATTTTTAGATAATTTGGGTTAGATTTCATATACACGTATGTAAGTAAACTCCGAGTTTTGAAATGTCAAAAATTACAAATTTGGTATTTTCAAAGTTGATTTGTGATCTAATCAAACACTTCGGTGTCATGCAAAACGTGCCATTAGATTATTTATTGATTACGAAGAACGTGTTCAGACCTCGGTTAGTTAAAATTTCGATTACCGACATTTTGAAGAGTGACTAAAGTTATTCCCAGTGCAATATTATGGATTTTATTATTTCTGGAGGTGTTAAGGGAATATTAACAATTATTTGTTACAATTGACTATGACTAGAGACAGTTTCAAACCAGATAGATACGCTGTGCAGTGAATATTTATTGCTGTAGTTCCCCTTTTAGCTTTATTTTGTATTTTCCCTAAGTTTCACTCATTTACTTAAAACAATTGATGGATTTTACATGTTCATCAAATGATAAGTTTGTTTTGCACAGAGACAACAGTCAAACACTTTGACATTCATGTTTTTGACACATGCCAAATGAAGTCTGATAAAAGTTTACACAGTTTCAAGATAACTGCATATCTGTAGAGAGTTGACTTATTTTTGATGTTTTAATTATGAAAATAAAAAAAACCAAAAATGTAATGTCAATTGAAATCGAATTGGTGAAATTGACTGGGGTTTCCCCCAATTGCAGGGGGTTAATGACAATTTTATCGAAAAACTTAAACAAAAAACAAATAAAATGCTACATATGATAAGTAGAATACATTCGCGACGTTGATAAGTCAGATTTTTCGAGAGATAGTTTTGAGTGACAGATATTTACGAGTAAATTTTGGCTAGTTAATGGTTTTTATGTATAAACTGTCAAACAGGGATGTTATTTAATGAACCAGTTTCTTCCAGTACTATAAATTTAAAACATTAATTTTCAATTATTTTAGGCCGAGGATTGGACTGTTAATCTGTTTTAACTACAGAAACGCATTATTCATTCATGAAAATGATACCATTTCGCTGGTTGACATCTGTCAAATGGGAAATGACAGTAGCGAAATCTACAAAACTAGTGGGCTATTCAAATCTGCCTATTCTTGTTCGGAATATATGCGGTCCGACTATTTTATTTCTGTCCAGAGATAGGGTAGATTTTGCATTGCATTTGTAGCCAAACTTTGAGAACCTATGACGGTTGAAATAGTTAATTTAAACTTCAAAAATATATTTTCGCTTTATCATAGTTATCGATGTACATATGGATATATGCATGTCTATAACCAAAACCTGCTCCTTTCTCTGTCTTTCTCTGTAATTACACTAAAATCAGGGCAGGTAGGGCAATCAGGATCAAGATGCACGGAGAGGGCCACAAAAAAGTAATTTAAAATGTATACCATCACATAAACATTTCACTGCTACATGTTGCACATATCCAACACATCGAATGAATCACAAGAAGATTCCAATTTCCAGTAGTAAAGAAAAATCCTGTTCTCAGTTCTCTCTGTTGATTGTCAGGTTCGCTCAGAGATTTGCGCGCAAAATTTGCCGAACATTCTCCACAGCCAAACGCATACGCATAAGAAAACCACCCAACGAGATGTCTACAGGTGGCACTTAAACATCAATTGAGGTAGGATATTTGCTCTCATATAGAGTCTGCCATGTGGCCAATCCATATACCGATACAGGAGAACCAGTTAACTGGTAAATCTTTGTGGTAGTGAACCACTAGCCAGGTTTTTTGGTTGAGTAGGACCTGCAAAATCTCACAGATTTCAGTCGTCCCGCTGTCACTCCTTCGAACAGGTGCCCACATTGCACGGTTTCAGAAAAACGCGCTTCTAAACTACAACTAAGCAACAACACTTGCAATGCAAGCTCTTCACTTACAGCTTTCCCTGTGAGGACTGTCATTATCCTTGCACTATGTGTCTGTATGTGACTTTGAGTTTTAAATGAAATCTAAAGATTCTGGTGAATTCAGTTGATATATCTTGAGTGCTGTCCCCGTTTGGATCCTGAATTTTGTGAAATCTCTTTCAGTGTCGCTGATTGTGTATCGCGTTGTGTTGTGTTTCGGTGTTGATAGTATCTATGCACTCATTCTGGTGTGATTTTCCAATCAGTTAGCTAAATATAACAAAAGATAGTATAACAAAAGTTATAAAACAAAAGAAGATACAAAAGAGAAGAAAAAAAAAAAAAAAAACCGAAAAGAAAGACTTACTGAAGGAAAAGGAAATCGAATTTACGATTCTGCGCGCAAATGTCCACTAGAGAGTATAAAAAACGAAAAAACAAGAAATAATACTATACAATTTGTTGTTATTGTGGTAACGTGTATATGGTGTGCATGTGGTGGTGGAGGAGAGCTTATTGTATTACTGGTCCTGGAGCAATCGTTTTTTGAATCTTTCGTGCAAGTGTAGCAGTTTTAGTTTTGCCTTGGAAAACACACTCGTATTCTCTTCAGTTCCATATGCAAGCGTTGTTCATCTTGGGTAAATTTTAATTGCATTGTATCCTATATCCTGTAGTCTGTAAATGAGCATGTGGTTGCATTTTATGGTTCTTTTTTTCGTTTGGTTTTGTATTTTCTTTCTTTTGTTCTTGTGGCTTTAAGGAGTGTATGACAAGTGAGACTTTAGAGGATTTCTTTCGCATCAGATCGTAATTAAGATAAAAGTGGGTAGGTGAACATTTTTCTTAGTTTTTAAGGATAATTGAAGAGTTACTAGCTACTAGAATTTGAGTACCAAGTTTGAGACTTGTATATTAGTATATTATACCAATAGGACTTTTAATTAAATTTTGAATTAATGATGAATGTGGTTCATCTTATTGAAGACTGCTTTATTCTTCGACTACTAACTGTAAAAAGGAAATTATTTCACCAACACAACCTATTAAGCTAATTGAATAAATATTTTTAGGGCATTTTTTTTCTGATTTTTTTTCTGTTTAGGTTTCTAGTTAATTCATCGGCAGTTGGAAATATTCGCTTCACGAAGTAAATACCTTCTTAAGCCATTGACATGCAGTGCAAAAGTTAATGTATTACCTAAACAGCCTTGAGGTATCCCTGCAGAAATTCACTGAATGCCAAAAGTAGATAAAAAGAAAGTGCCTACAGATTTAAAATGAACAGATACTCGAAAACATTTTTGACTTCGTGCTATGTTACCAACATTTTTGCAGCATTTTCGAGAAATGCATCAATTCTCTAATTTTTTGAAGGATTATCGTTAAGTTTGACGGTTTTTATTAAAAAAAAAATTAGAAATTTCTGATTTGTTAGCCTAAAGTGTAAATGTCAGAATAAGTTAAGCAAAAGAGTGAGAGATACAAAAAGGAAAAACATTTGTGTTAAGAACTGCTCCAATCAGAACTGAAAATGCAAAGAAGGAGTTTCTGTAAACTAACTGCTGAAAGGCCAAGAGAGGAAGTCACCAACCAGAGCGATTACCAGCAATAGCATCATTATTCTATTTCAGACAAAATTGTGCAAACTTATCCACCTAACATCCAAGAAATTCTATAAGTATTTGTCTTGTAAGAAAATGGAAAATCCCAAATTGAAGGATTTGTTGGCAATCATTGCGTTGTGTAGATCAGCATCGAAGCGTTAACGAAGCCAAATGGCTTCGCAATACATTCGTAGATACACTATCATAAAAGACACGGAAAAATAAACTTTGCTCTTCAAGTACTTAATTAATCGACCATGAATATGTACGTCGAAGTCTGCAGGTATCAGCTTCTTCTGTTCAGCATAACACTTTTTTTTAAAGAAAAAAGTTCTTCATTACTTAATACTAAAGTCCTTTAGAGTTGATTGACAATGGGTATAGGGTGAGATGCATCAAGGGTTGTCGTTTTAAATTTATAGGAAAACGCAACATTTTTTATGAAAAGTGATGATAGGTATTTCTATTGTAATCTAAAGTACAAACTCTATGGTTAGTAATGGAATACGATACTTTCCAAATGTCTGCAATGCATTTCCATACAAATAGTCATCCTTTTGATGCAATTTTCCATCAATCCCGGTTTTTCGCAAATAACAGTTCTGATATTTTCTTGTAGTGGATGAATCGTCGGTAAAGCATTAGCATGGACTTTATCTTTAACATAGCCCCAAAGGAAAAGGTCTAATATGTTTAAATCCGATGACCTCGGCGGTCAATTGAAATCTCCATTTCGAGAAATCACACTCCCAGGAAATTAGACACGCAATAGAGCCATTGTTTCACCATGTGTGTGACATGTGGCATCGTCCTGCTGAAAATAAATGTAGTTCACGTCTATAGCATCAATTTCAGAGAAAAAAGTCAGTCAACATCGTTCGGTAACGCAATTCATTCACTGAAATGGTCGCAAAAACGGTTTGAAAAAATATGGCCCAATAACACCGCCGCTTCAGTTAAAAAACAGCACTAAACAGTCACTCGTTGCGGATGGGGAGTTTGTTCAACTATTTCTCATGGGATTTTGGAGCCCCATATGCGACAGTTTTCTTTGTTACCTTACCCAGACAAATGAAAAGAGCCTCATCACTCATCACTTCTAAAAAATCATGATCTTGTTCAATCATTTCCAGCATCCAATAAGCGAAAGCACGTCGTTGTAAGCGGTCTGCTGGCTTCAATTCTTATGCCAACTGGATTTTAAAAGAATGTAGGTTCAGATCTTTATGCAAAATGAGGTTCAAAGTGGTTACGGATAAGCCCTATTTCTGTGATGGTCTCGAAATAGGCACACCTGGGTTTTCAATCACACTTTCACGTATGGCGGCGAGTTTTTCAGCTGACCTTCCCGGACGAACACGAGTTGGACTTTTCAGATTATAAACCTGTCTAAGACGTTAGAATTTATCGATTAAATTCACTATAGCTGTGCGAGAAGGCCTAAACGGCCAAACGGCTAATGACCAAAAGCAGTACGAATTTTACGAAACATTTCTGCGATATTTTCAGCTTTTTGTAGGGAATTTTCACTACTTAAACACATTGCTCGAGTGTGTATCGATCTATATTTAATAACCTCCTAGCTTTTACTTATTAAAAGTCATCGAAATAATAGTCAAATGTTGATAGTTTAACAATGGTGTGAAATTAAAAATGACACCTCTTGTTGGATGACTTGATGAATGACTTTCTTTTTGATTCTCTTCAAATCACATACCTATCTACAAATGTCTCTTTCAACAATCGCGAACCATGTCAGCTGAGATATAAACAATTCTCCATAAATGTTATCAAGATAAAAATTTCTTTCTAGTACTTCGCATTCGCCAGGAAGTCATGCCTGTATGTTTCGTCTTGTAGCTCCCTTCCTCCATTCTGAAACGGTCGTAGAAAACCCCCACTCTAGCCCAAAAACCGCACTAAACAGTCACTCGTTATGGATGGAGAGGTTGCTCCACTATTTCTCTTGGGTTTTCAGAGGCCCAGATGTGACAGTTTTGTTTTTTTATGTACCCAGACTCTTGTTGGATGACCCTTTATGTCCACCCAATACATCTGATGAGAAGATGCTACCTAGACTAGACCGTAAGGCACTGAGCCACACTCCATGGAAAAGTTTTGAGATATTAAGGGCGAATACTCGTGATGAATATTTTGGTTCCATATTTTCGTTAACTACACTATAAGGTTCCCTGTGGAACATTGCTGTCGAAAACCATACAGACGGTCACTTAGAAGACCATTCTTTTGACATATTTCATGAGATGGTAATCTACAATCCTTGTAATAACCTTAGAAAGCATTGATGTTAGGGCTATGGTCAGTAGTTTGTCAGAGAGGTTGTAACATCCTTTCTAGGGATGAGCTGAACGTGCGCAAGTATCCTCTTTTCCGGGAAGATCCCTCTTTAGTCAGAACAGAAAAAACACCGCTTCAAAGCAAGGTTAGGAACTTGGACCTTAAGATAAAAGTAGCTATAGAAAAGTAAAGAAGTATTTGGTAAGATTGAAGTGAACATTGCTTTGACGAGCTTTTTCATGGAGTCAGTGACACTATGATCATTTTGGACCAATGCACCTTCTTTGCGTCAATTTTTGATCTCATTTATATTTTTTTTGTGATCACTTAGCCCTATCTTCCATGAAATCTATAATCTATAAATTCTCAAACGTTTTTCCGGTTTTGACTGGGCTGGTTTAGGATTTTTCACTCCACTAGACCCTTATAACAAATTCTGGATAAACTGACAAATATTTGCGTCCCACAGTAAATTGTCTTCCATTAACAAGTCCAGTGAGTTTATTGCTCTTGGTTGCTTGATAGGGATCAATGTGCTCCAAATGAATAAAATAATTGAACCCAAGGAAGCCATACATCTTTTTTGTGTAATCGTCAACTCGAACCCCCTTCTTTGCCACTTCCTCTATGGCTTAGCATGTTGCAGTGGCCAGGCACCCAGAGCAGATTGACCTGAAAGGATTTTGAGTTTTTCCTTGCATTTCTATATTCATTTCGAATTCGTCGTTGTATTTATTATTGGCATTAGATCTGCTTGACTGTCCAACCAGATATTAGTGTAGTTGCCATGGGTTTCGCGAAGAAGTAGTTCCCCACCATTTAGCGTAGCAGAAAGCTCTGCCTAAAATACAGATGCCAAATGCCGTCGAATCATACCCGTATCTACATAAGTGGTACTTATTACTTATAAGGTCGCTCGGATACCTTATGAGCGCACGGGCTCCTTACACTACCTTCCTGTAGCCGTGTTTCCCGTTGCTATCAGTCAGTTAAAATAACTCAAGGAGAACAGTCATAGCTAGCTCTTTACATTGCTTTTCCATTTTTTTCCACAACATGCTACAAGTGTATCTCGACATGCTTATTTGGTTGGCTATATGCTGGTTAGTTCCGCGCTCGGTCGAGACGATAATCCATAGATTTTGAAACCACTCTACCATCCCTCGATTTCATGCAATGCTACTTTGTCATTTTACTTGTCATTTAATGAAGCTCCATTATCCTATGTAATAATAAGCATACGACATCAGCGTAAAGCTACGATTACACACTCAACGAAATTAGTCAACGCGTTGACTCTCTGACGTCAAAATGACGTGAGAATTTGTCCCAAACTGGTCAAGTCGTGCGATCGTGAACGTAAAACGCTGTCAACGCGTTGACGTCTGCTTTGACAGCTATATTAAATTTAATTTTCGGGTCAACGCGTTGACTAATTTTGTTCATCGTGTCAACGCTGTTGAGACACTTTGAGACACGAGAGAAAAAAAAATCACATGGACACAACTTCTCAACGTCGTGCGATCAATGGTCAACGTATTCAAAAGTTGTCAATTTGTGTGATCGTTAACGTTTTGCGTGTCAACAGGTTGACACCAAAAGGGGAAAAATCACATTGACACATATTACATGCCAACGCATTTTGGGACTACATTGACCTTTTCGTGTCATTCGTGTGACCGTCAACGTTTTATGCGTTGACACGTTGACCGTTTTTGAATTTTCTTCGTTGACTGTGTAATCATAGGTTAATTGAGGTAATTGAGTTTAGTAATTAGAGTCCATCGAATTCCTCCTATATCCTTTGATAAAGCAGCGCGGAACACATTACTTAAGAACAATATCGGTGAAAGATTACATCCTTGTCGCACGCTGCTTTGGTTATTGAGTTTCTCTAACAGCTTTTGACTATACATGACATTTTATGCGTCGTATGTTGCCTTAAAAACAATTATAAGCCCCTACAAAGCAAGGTATGGTTAACAAACCACCTGTTGACACTATAGAAGCGATGAACATCAGGTGAAGCGGTGATCGATATTATAATCGATGATGATCCGCAGGGTAATGATGTGGGCAATACATGAAGATCCAGACGGGAAGTCAGCTTGCTCGTCGTCGAGAATTTTAACAGGACTTAAAAGCCATCTGGGTACCTAGCATTTCGGATTGTGATCCCAGCGTTGTAGGCTTGCCTCTCTCAAGATGAAGTCAAAACAAATCGGTTTATTTTTTTACGGTAGATAAATACTTGAGATCGGGGTTTTTAAAAGGCCATTCTAAGTAGACATCAGTGCGCCTCTCAGAGTGGTAGATTCTGTGAATCTGTTCCTTATTCCATTGACAATAGGCTGAGGGAAGAAACTATTTTCCAAGACAATTGGTCAATACAGTGGGCATATTCCTCGTGGCTAACTTCTAGATTTTGTATTACTCTGCCTAAAAAGATAGAGTACTTCAATTAGACTGTTTATTACTGAGACTAGATGAAGGGTATATGGATGATAAGGCTACGAAGTAGAGTCCTCTTACCTTTACTTCTGTGCTTTGTTTTTAATTTACTATGGGATATTGGAATGGATTCAAGTGCATGCTCGCGTTCTGATTACATTTATAGTATCTCTGTTCCATGTACCATCAATTATATTCCTGAAATGATACATCGCCAGACAGACAGGCAAATAGCGTGAATACTTAAGTGTTTCGTATTTCGCTACAAAACACTAAGAAAAATGGAATAATTAAAAAAAAGTACAAAGATACTTCTGCAAATGCTTGTAAGTGGTTCGTGCCACTTAATTGTCTTTCCCTCTCTTAATTAACCTCTTAAATAATTGAATTAAATTATTCTACTCACTGTCAACGCCATTGCTTGGAAAAGAAAAACAAGATACAAATTTAATCATCTCTTCAAGAATCAATGTCGTTTCGTATTGTTTTAGAAGATGACTCAGTAGGTTAGGTTCCACATTAGTTGTTGATTTATTTAAACCAATCAATCAATGGAAAATGTAATTACAGAAGCAAATATTGATATTCGTTTGGGGTTATTGAAATGATACCTTATGAAACATTTGATTATATTTGCCAGCTTAATTACTATTCAGAAGTGCACATGTATTTACATTTATCTACAACAGTCTATGCATCTATCTAATACAACTTAATTGTTTTGTTATTTGTATTTTCAGTTCACCGATAGCCCAATAACTAAGTTATAATTGCAATCATCACCTGTAAGGCAAGATGAATGACGAAGATATTAATCAAATC
The DNA here is from genome assembly GCA_905220385.1 of Xylota sylvarum. NCBI lineage: Eukaryota > Metazoa > Arthropoda > Insecta > Diptera > Syrphidae > Xylota > Xylota sylvarum. Next base: position 109,523,958 of record LR999958.1, read on the forward strand.
AAAAAGACATGGGAAACAATAATGGAAGATCCTAACGGCTCTGGACAAGCAATTCTAATTGAATTCTTTACCCAATTCCCTTACAATCAACAGAAGTTTGATGGATTTAGAGACGTGCCCGTAGGAGAACTTAAGGTGAGCTTATACCTAGTTGAGATATTCGAAAGATGTTTGTAAATTTGTTACCCTGTGTTAGGTTGGGTTAGGGATGGATCCGATTCAACATGTTTACTAGGGGAACGAACTAAAATTCAATTGTGAATCCTTTCTGTGGTGTTTGATTATCGAACTAGGCATGTAAATATTTCTGACTCTTGAAGATTTTTCTCAAACCGAGAAAGAAAGCCCTAAGACTCGTGGTTACCCCAAATTGAATAAAAATCTTTTCAAGATATTAATATTGGGATTCGGAAAATAAACATTAAGTGTTTCGGCCTTCCAGAAATGGGAGTTGGATAAGATCACCATTTTACAATAAGTCTTCGTCCTGTATATGCTCAATAATAAAATTTCACGAACAAGTCTTACCTATCTAAGTACAATACTGACAGGATTCGGCCGCTCGTCGGGTGCCAATAATTTGGAGATCATGTTCTAGAAGAAGCCAAACTATTAAGCGCATTTAAAGGTGGTGATTCCAAATGAAAAAGAAATCAAAGAAGAGACGATTATCAAGGTTCCAAAGAAAGAAAAATTAATTGCATGGACATACGCGGCCTTCAGGATTGCTTAGGTAGCGCTACAGTCTGGAGTGAACCTGGGCCTACAGGCAGTTTCTCCGATAAACATTGTTAATAGATGACTGTCTATCAAAGGGCAAAGAGTTTAAATAAAACTTAGTAAACTACAACTCGAAGAAAATCAGCAGAGAGTTGGTTGGGTTGGTTGGGTTGGTTGGGTTGGGTTGGGTGGTTGTTGCCGCTTAGCAGGGACACACTTAGACCAAAAAGAATATCTGTTGTGATACCACTAGATATGGAAAAATTGGATTACGAGCACCAGAGATCTACATGGAGACTACCCAAATGGGACAAAAGGCAGGGTAACCAGTTTCGGTGTGAACTTGCCGAAAAACTATGGTTCGCCGTTTAGATATTTAACCAGCTTGACCCGGTGACGAAGCTTCTTATTATGTTTAAGTCAAGCCTGGCTAGATCGTTAAAAACTTCGAAAAAGTACTCGGCTAGGATTTTCCTTCTCAAAACCAAAATAAGGCAGAAATGGTACACAGAAGATGTCTGACGGTTTCCTTCTCTTTTTCCTTTCTACAGTCTCTACAGAAATCGTTGAAGAGAAATTTTGGCATGTCTATCTACCAGTGCCCAGTAAAGGCGCCAACTATCTTTCTTAGATTTGTCCTATTGACGGAAATAAGTCTACTGGTTGTTCTACAATCCAGCTCTGGCCAGATTTTTTTTAGAAGAGAGACATGTGCGGTTCTTATTCCACCTTTACCATTCTAATGCCTGCGGTATCTAATTGGAATATTATCGATTTAATACGTGCGTAAAGGACAAGGAATATACTCAAACAGGGTTTATCTACAGTGAAGGGTCCTTTGATAGGTTTAAAACATATGACGTTTATCGAGCTTCATCTACCCATTGAAACGGCAAGATACAATAAAACATTACATTACCTCTGCATCCGGCAAAAGTAAGATGCCGTAAACTTGATACATCCAACCATGCCAAGCAGATCTGGCAACAGTTGAGCAGACGCAAGACAAGTCTGCTTTGTATCAGACCAAGCATAGTTACCCTGCTTGGACTATTGACTGGTCATTATGGGTTAGGTAGGCAGGCTCTGAGGCTTTTAATTCCGGCTTTTTGTCGCAGCTGTATGGATGTCAAAGTCCGTCCAAATTGCACCGTGACTGTCTCAAATAACTATGACTAGATCATCTGCATAGTAGGGTGATGAAACCTAAAGTATTTAGAACGTCTAGGAGATTAGGAACACAATAGAGAGGTTAGAATGTCCTTTGGAGGACAATACTTACATATGTAACAACTTTAAAGGCAAGTTCTCCTTCCTTTGTTAGATCTAAGGATTATACTCTTTAGCATGGAGTAGACAGTAGAGAGCTTTTCTTTTTTTCGATACTATTTGCAAGGTGGTTGTGGTTAGTCGGTTTTATGAAAAGATTTTTGGACTAATGGTTTTCCATGAGAAAGAAAATATCATATTTATTGGTAGTTGGAGAAATCCGAATCGGATTCCAAAAGAGCCAAGGTACATAACGACCAGTACCTCTTCCAGGCCCTGTAAGCCTCGATATAGGGTTCTGTAACGTTAGTCTGTAAGTCCTGTAATGATGTTCTCAAAGACAAAATAGCTTTGGCGATCATCGAAGTGAAGCTCAAAGGTGGAGATCAAAGGTCATACGACCTCCACAAACTGGCAATAGGCAAATTAGGGGAGGTATGGCCAGGTGCTAAGCTCAACATTCTTTCGAAGGAGGATATCCTAAGTATGCGGAGAACTTGCACCTGGATCCCAGCCGACCTTTCTGTGAACGACTTGTTTAGAAGCTGCATGGATGAAGAAGAGAATGAAACCATTTCTCACCTTCTTTGTTTCTGCCCAGCTGGCTTCCGCAGAAGGTAACTTCACTTAGGGGCCTTTTATTATAATGATTTAGGCGATCTGATAATCATAATTATCAAGAGCTTCTTACGCTTAAGATTCTATACAACGAACTGTGTAAACGTCTGAAGCCTTTCTGCAGCACACTAATCGGCACCTACCAGTGTGGCTTCCGGCCGGCAGATCGACGATCGACCAAATTTTTACACTAAGGCAAATTCTGGCGAAGACCAACGAATTTCAAGTCGAGACTCACCATCTCTTCATCGACTTTAAAGCCGCATATGATAGCATTCATCGTCTTGAGCTCTACAAGGCGATGGCCGAATTCGGGATCCTGGCCAAACTGATCCAGTTGTGCCGCGTGACGCTGGAAAACACGCGGTGCAACGTGCAATTCGGAAACAGTTCTTCTGAACTATTCCAAACATGCACCGGATTTCGACAAGGGGATGCGTTATCATGTGACTTCTTCAATCTTGTGCTGGAACAGATAGTGCGCAGTGCAGGTGTGAACACGGAAGCCACTATATTTAACAAATCTGTCTAGCTGCTGGGATACGCAGACGTCATCGACATCATCGGTCGCTCACAGCGCTCCGTGTTGGAGGCTTTTACGGCAATTGAAGAACATGAACAAAGAAGCATCTGTCCACCGCCTTGGACAAAATGTCACTGTTGGAAACAGTAACTTCGAAGTGGTTAAGAAGTTTACCTACCTCGGAGTAAATATCAACTCCACGAATGACAACTTAGTGGAGATTCGACGAAGACTTACTCTAGGAAACCGCTGCTACTAGGAAACTTGCTACTGGTTTGGCGAAACAAATGGGGTCAAAACTCCTAACTCGGAGGACGAAGTGTATGCTCTACAAAACTTTGATCCTGCCAGTTCTGCTGCATGGAGCCCAGTGTTGGACGATAAGCATGAAGGCTGAGCAAATATTGAACACTTTCGAAAGAAAAATTCTTCGTCGGATATTCGGTCCCGTATGCGAGGAGGGCGAATGTAGGAGAAGATATTACCGCGCAATCTATGAGCTGTACCAAGATGTGGATGTAGTCAAAAAAGCCAAAATACGTCGACTACACTGGCTCCTCCGTTTTAAGGATCAAGCTATTGCGGATGGATGAGCGCTTGGTCTAGATAATTGGAAGCAGCGTGCCCGGCATCGAAGAGAGTGGAAGGATGCCGTGTCTCAGTTAGAGACCCTTCACAGGTAGGGAGCCCATTAAGTAAGTAAGTAAAGTTCTTACGCTTCATCAGAAGTTCAACACGTTTTAACGAGTAGGTAGAGAGAAACTTTTTTTTCCTATAATCTATGTTGTATCACAATGGACCTATTGCTGGTTCAAGTGTGTTGGCGCTTCTGACCGGGCAGCCACTTCAACCAAACCAAACCCTGCATCGGTCATTTGATCTTGTTGGAGAATAAGGAACTTCAGGTCCTGGGGTTTGGCTAAAAAGAAGTATAGATCCTTTCCAAGGCCAATCGCGTTTGACGGAGCCGATTTAGGGATTTAAAAAAATCAGTCTTCTTCAAGAGCCAGTGCTTTTGTTCTGATACTTGGCTAGTAAAGGTTAACGTAAAGGTTCTGCCTTAACAGCGTTCCATCTTTTTACAATTCGAGCACCTTGCACCTTTCATTTTGTTTAGACTTCAAACTTTTTCTTTGACTGTCTTTATGTTGAAAGTTTGGTCTGTTTTATCGCCTCGAATCTAGAGCTGTGGATTCAAAGATCCTCTTCTAGTCGGCCTGCTTTTACTTTTGATCGACGTCCAAATCTTAGTACAGTTCGTAGGGTTCGGGTTTTTATCATCTTCTTGTATTCTGAACTAGATATTTATTGGTTGCCATATTTCCTTTTCTACGTTCGTCTATCCATCAGAACCGTACAATAGAATTATTAGGATTAGTTTTATGTAGGTATCAAGGTACTTATGTATATAAACCCCTAACCTACCTCCAAGGCATGATCATGTTTTATACTAGGCAGTGGACAGTAGCCTCTTTCTTTTCCTAATTTATTTCAAAACCAATACTCTGGAAGCGTTCGTTGATACCTATATGGTTCGCGAACTCTAACAATATTAAAGTGATGCTTAGGCTCTAATTACTTAAGTTTTGACAAAGCTTCCAAACCTCCTATATTTAATATGCAAATATTTTTTTTAGACCAATCCGAAGTTCAAAGCCCATGCAGGTCGCATCATCAGACTATTCGATGATTCCATCAATGCACTCGGCACAGACTATGCCGATTCCGCGATACAAGAATTGTGGAAGAAGACAGCTGTGTCTCATTACAAACGGGACATAACTAAGCAATCTTTCGATGTGAGTATCCACTAAACACCGGACTTGTAAGACATTTTTAAAAAAAACATTTTCCATTTCATTCACAGGAGTTAAAGAGCGTTATTTTAAAAATCCTTACCGCCGCGTGCAAACTTAACGACGCACAAGTCTCGGCATGGGTTAAACTTATGGAGCATACCTACGAGATTGTCTTCTCCACTATGGACGAATTGGAAGCAAGCGCTCAGTGAAAGGGTGAAACTCCTTGCTAACAATTTCAGTAATAAGGATAATGCACGACTTTGCACCTCTACACGAAATGTATGTGTCAACGGAATGTTGGATATTAGTTTAAAATTTTTTATTTCATTTTTGTTTTTTTCTTAAATTTTCTTATAGCGTCTTTGTGAAGGATGTAACAATTAGAATTAATTCATTTTGGAATTAATCACTTAAACAAAAAAAAATAATATGTACACTAATGTATAAAAAAAAAAAAAAACAAAAAAAAAATTGTCTATAGGGGTTTCAATGGTGTTCTTTTGCAAACTATCCTCCTCGTTCGTGTCTTGTATTTCGTTTTTACCTCAGAATGCTTATTAACACAACAAAACAAAATGTCACCTAAATAAAAAATAAAACGAAAAAAAAAAAAAATAATAAAAAGAAAAAGAAAATCGTAAAAAAAATCGTTTTATGTAAAATGTGTTATTTTTTATTGAGAGAAATATATATATATACAATTACGTGAAGTATGTTGGTTATCTTTTCACTAATGCGAAGGACTTTCATTCAAAATCAAGGATAATGATGGTAAGCTGCTGTTTTTTTTTTTTTTTGTGTTTTCAGTAAATCCCCTTTGAGTTTGTGGTTTGGTGACACGTGAAGTGTAAAATGTCTGGAGTGTGCTTAACGCCAAGATTGTTATCCTTGAGCATACACATGTATGCATTACACAAACGAAGGTAATTTAAGTGGTGCCGGGTGCGGTTATAGGTGACTTGTTCTTGGTACTTTCTTTTGTTGTTAGAGTGTATCAAAGGCCGAGGATTCTGTTCTGTTAAATCTGAGTACAAAGACTTTAGGAAACAATGCGATCGACTGGTTAGTGAAAACACAATAGACTTAGGAATGAAGTGTGTTTCCCAGTTCAAAGAGGATAAGGTCCACAGAAAATCCTTAGACTAAAAGAGATTCGGACAAATGAGGTGTTGCACACGTGTCGTTAAGTTGTATGAACTTGAGGACGAGAGGTAAGGATAATCAGAAGAAATCAGAAAGTTACATGGATATGGGTCGAACAAAATATGTTCGAAAAGCCTCTTATAAATGTGGCAATTGAAATGTGTACAAAGGCACCAAAGAATTGATTAGTTGTTGTCGTTTGCGTTTTAAATACAAAGCCTAATTTAAATTCTCGCACAATACAGTAAATATGTTATTCACCCTTATTCTGTGCGGCGTTTTATTAAAAAGCCGCATTAACGCCGATTGCCATTCTTTAAGGCGCTTCGTTTTTTAAGAGTGGATTCTATGTGGAGTGTATACCTACTTACTCACGAAGCCGTTTTATGGCGTTCAATTTCTGAAATAACTCTTAAAAACCACACAAAAACCGCCACACGGATTAAGGGTGATTATTTATTTAAAACCAAGATTAGCAAAAAGGATCCCAGACATAATAAGGGGTGGGCCATCTGTTGGTTTCTTTTTGAATCATATTTTATTTTGACACTGACAGCTCTTATGCTCAAAAAATTGACAGAAACTCAGTATTACATTTTCGCAGTACGATATGGATTGATTCATCATGTAATCAGTCATTTTGGTGATGCTGCTTGGCCGGCTTTGAGCTGTGATTTAACGCCGTTGGTCTCCTTTTTGTGGGGTGCAATTAAAGATCGATGCTATGCGAACAATTGAGATATGATTCAGGCAATGTAGAATAACTGCCGACACAATCGAAAATGTGTTGAAAAATTGGGTTGACAGGATGGCCTATTGCCAAACCAGCCGAGGCAATCATTTGAATGAAATAATATTCCATTATTAATCGGTGATGGAACGATCGCTAGTCTAGTCAAAAATGTCTATATTTGCTCCTAGATGCACACTTTCTAGGAAACACTGCTTCGTGTGTCTTTAGTATTGAGCAGCTTAACTCGAAGACCCCGCAAATCTCAGAGGAGGTAGTAAACGATCGTAAGTTTTAATAAGCAATCAATAGATACCTTCAATATAAATTGGCAGGTCCGGATGGAATCACCCAGAGGAATTGCCATCATATGGGATTCTCCGTGCCTGGTTGATATAACTATTCCGATCTTGTCTAGACAATGCCAACATGTCAAAGCTTTGCCAACATGTCAAAGCTTTGCACGACACTCTAAAAGACTTCAGACCTAACAGTCTTTATTTCTTTCTACTGAAATCATTGGAAAGGCTGGTGGAGATCAATATCCATAATAACATCAGTAATTCAGTTGTTGCACTATATTCCCTTGTTGACACCATTAAAAAATCGCTGTCCAACAAAGAATTCACAACGGTAGCCTTCCTTGACATAGAAGAGGCATTCAACAACATAAAACCAGAGGCCATCGTGAAGGCTCTCAGAAAATTGAGGATCAATGCTAGGATAAGTCACTGGTTCAACCAGATGCTAGTCAACAGGGTGATCAATTCAGAACATGGGCATTGTAAATCCAGAACATCAGTTCAACGCGGCATACCACAAGGTGGGGTACTATCACCACAACTTTGGCTCCTTACCGTGAACGAATCACTCTTCACCTTAGAAAAGAATGGATTCAAAGTTATACCTTATGCAGATGACATTGCTATAGCAGTCAGTGGGAAACAGCGGAAACAAAGGGATCTCTTGGAAACAGCCCTTACAAGACTGGTCAAGTGGACAGATAGGTGCGAGCTTCCGATGAAAACGGAGGTAATTCTTTTTACTTAAAGACGTAGAATTCCACAGATAAAACCACCAGAAATGAGGGGAATTCACTTAAGTTTTTCCGAACATGCCAAAGACCCAAGTAGTCTTACACTAGACAGGAGACTGACATAGAAACTGAACAGAGATAGGGCACGCTACTATCCTCAACCCTGTGGATATAAAGATAAAAGTCACGGACTACCCCGTTCCTGGACACAAAAAGAATGTCGCGCATCTCTGAATGAGATATCGAATAATTGTAATCTCCTTCAGTTCATGGTCGCTCAGACTTCTCAGGAAATTGCGAAGCAAAGGAACTAGCAAAGAGTGGCACTAAACAGGATCTCTCGACTGCTAAAAGGGGGCTTCATCTACCCATCGAAACGGCGAGATACAATATCTTTGAATTAGCTCTGCATCAGGCAAATGTAAGATGATGTAATCTTGATACGTGCAATTATGCTAGGCAGTTGTGGCCGCAGTTGAGCAGACATAATACAACAAGTCTACTACTCGCAGATCACGCATAGGTACCCTGGTCGGACTATTGAAAGGTCATTGTGTATTAGGTTAACGACTTCCCGCGCACTTGTATGGATGAAGAATAGGAAGAATCACCGTTATACCTTCTCTGAAGCTGCCTTGCGTTATCCTCATCAAAGAAAGCAGATTCTGGGAGAATACTTCTTCGAGGAGATTGAAGATATTTTCGGTTCGGATATCAATAACATCTGGAATCTTGACCGAAAATCAAAATGGTTCCAAGAGTAACGTAAGCGACCAGCTCGTATGGTAACACAATGGATCTTACTTACTTAATGGTGTATCCTACCGTTAACGGGGATAGCCACCTAATTTAAGACCTAAAACCTCAACTCATTCTGCGGAATAGACGAGGAATTCAGGAAACTAGACAGAGCTAGAACTAGGAATAGCGCTCAGGGCATGATGTCAGCCAAGAGACATTTAGGAAAATATAAACGGAGAAGATTCGAAGTCTGCATCAATATGAGAAAAAAAGGATCACCTAAGAAAAACTAGACGCAACTGAAGAAGCTCTCTACAGATCCTGTAATGAGTCAATTGAAGTCCCAAAACTTGGCAAGTACCTAATATCAGATGAGGAATACCGTCACTAGAGATGACTCTCATGCCCAGAATCCTTCGAGAAATTGGATCAAAGATTGATTTGGTGAAGGATAATACTAGGGGAACTGTAATGAGGGAGCATATCTCTCTAAAGCGTTAATAGGGGGCACAATAGACCAATAGTTCACGGTGCAACATATCCGTTGGTGCACTTTTTCGGAGTCCTATAACTCTTTCCAATCCGACTCCTTCAGGAAAAACGAATTTTAAGAACCACTTGAATGATACCGACAACATCAAATACCAAGCATTATCTACTCCTGTTTGTGTAGATTTTTCATACCGAAATGTTAATAAGTATTGTTAGGCTGCACTTGTGCTTCTTTTCAAAGTAGGTCACCGAGATCCATTTAGTATGTAGCTACTGACCAGGACCATATCAAAACGTCTCTATAAAAACCAGTTTCAGATGAGATTCTGCCTACAGGTTAAAAACCATCTGTGGATAACAATGCTTTTAGAAATAAACTCATTGTCATCGGCGATGATTTCGTTGATGCTTATTGTTTGTCTTGTAATTTGTAATCCTTAACTTTCAAGTACTCGTCTATCAAAAATTATACAGCTCATGATGATTTAGAGGTTCATTGTTTTGTTTTTCCTATTCCGAACATTCTTTAGTTAAAAAATGATCCATCTCAGCTTCGTTGGAGTACTAACAGATCACTTATGCTTAACGGTAGGTACATATTTCCATTTAGCCTGAAGCGTTGTTAAGTAGTTTCGTACTTATGTTTGTTCGTAATTTTTTGTATGATGATAGCAATTTAGAGAATAAAGAATTTATAGAATTTGATTGTGTTTTTACAGTAAGAGATCTAAATTACTGAGTCATGCATTTGGTAGTCATACCTAAATTCTTGTTTTTGTTTTGAAATACGATCAATGCGTTGGGATTTAGTATTCTTTTCGAGCAATTAGTTGGTTTTCATCTTACTGCAGGAATGCACATAATATCTATCAGTATCTACAGCCAAAGAATGTTGCATGGGACAGGGCATATGTACGTTCCTTGAATTTTTTGTACAAATGACCGAACTGAAAACAATTATTTAAAAGAATATAACGTACCTAGACCTACAACAACTTCCACAGAAGATGTTTAGATTAGGAGAATAAAAAAGGTTTTTCAATTGGGACGCTCCATTTTTCAAATGACGTTTCTCAGCTATACGTGAAGTTAGCTGCGGTTTATTTCAAATTTTAGAACCTTCTATTATATATTTACCATTTAATCACAGAAAAGTACATGCTTCAACAAAGTTCGACATAACTTCAGTGATTGGTCCGTAAGTCTGGATTATTTTACTGCCACAAAAATTGACTGTTTCATACTCCTTCTTCAATGATGCTGGGAACACAGTTAATGTCAATGAAGATTGCTACCAGATCATGTTGACCAACTATTTTTGGAATAAAAACACTGACTTGGACCATAGAAGGCGTTTAACAAAATTGCGTTAAATGCCAAATAGCTGAAGTTCAGTGACCTTGTTATCTCCAGAAATGGACTTCGTTTGTGTGATTTGACGCCTCTAGAGTTTTTTGGAACCCCGAATTGCCGGCAGGTTCCCAGATTTATGCGAAAAAGTAGTGGGAAAGTAGTACACAATCAAATGGTACACAGAAGGATGCAAAACGTCTTAAGAAACTAGGACAGGTATGTATAGGCCCGTAACTAGATATTCCAAGTCTCCAAGTTCTTTTCCAAGCTTAGGTTCATCAGATCATCAGGCGGCAAGCAAGGAGCTGGGTGCGTACGTTATTAACTGTCAAAGTGACCAACGTCTCTCTTCCACGATTAAGTTAGAGATAGTTCAGTCCTAATTCCGCCAAATACAAGAGGAAATCTGGTTCTCCCATTCAATACTGGTATACGTGACATGCATGTGTCTCGAAAACTAAGTAGGTGACTGGCTTTCTAAAAATTGGTCAATAACCCAAAATCCTCAAGATACAAGGACTTGACTTCTTCCCTAAACTTAAAACTGCCGAAATTGAAGGGCAAAGTTGGGAAAGACAATGAAAGCAACCGTTGAGGGTTCGGAAAAGTTTGGAAAACACTGCAACGACAACTATTGAAATACGATAAAGTTAATAGAAGAATTCCAAAACAAAGCTCAGCAAGGTCTGCCATCTGGTAGGGTGACAAAGTGATTTAACAACGGAATCAACACGAGTTGATGAAGTAGCCTAAGAGCACATTTATTAAATCTTCACTCCAGCAAAGAAGCAACAAAAATAATATACACATTCTCCTTTGACCTTTGGAGGTAGAACCCGAGGACTACTTGAGAGCATTATGCACGATATGACAGACCCGCAAAAACGCGCTTAGGGGAGACTCATCTAAGCTAGATGAAAAACTACCCAAGATCTAGGTTTAATTCAAAATCTCCCTGAATTTACGGCACGACAAGAAGCGGCTATGCTAATGTACATACATATAATAGGCCATATGTTCTTTTCGATTTCGGATGAATAGCTGGCTACATTTAGACCAGTGTATACCTACTGTAATGCTACAAGATCTTACACCCAATTGAAGCTTCTACTTAGAGTAATGGAGGTGCGTAGAGTCAAGGTTCTTCACCTCAAAAGTTTCCTACGTTAAGGAGGGAGCTGGATAAGTAACGCTTCGTACATTCCTGGAGCTTGTACAACGGACATCCAGGACGCGCTGTTTTTAGTTATGTAGACCAAGTACTTTCGCTTCCGAGAGAGCTTGATCTTCACAACTGAGGTTCGGTCTTCCTTGTCGTCTCGAATCTGGGGGCTGCAATTCGAAAATCTTCTTTGTCATCCATCCTCATTGTCCATTCGCTCAATGTGGACGGACCAGTATAGTCGACAAAACACGGCTTGTTGGACTACATCCACATCTTGATACATCGCTTAGAGTTTGCAGTTTGCAGTTGTATCTTCTCCTCCATTTTTTCTCCTCGCATACGAGACTGAATACTCGACGAAGAATTTTTCCAAGTAGTACCAATTATCAAATGAGGAAATACCGTCACTAGAACCAACTCTCATCCTTAGATTCGTAAAGGAAACTCGATTATAGAGAGAACAGATTTCTTCCGCCAAGGCGTAGTAAGGGTACATAATCCTCATAACGGATTCGGAAAGGAATTCCAATGCGAGGTGTTACCTGTAGGCACAATAGATCATCAGGTCGCAGTGCAACATACCTCTTCTTCATATAATAATACTAGTGATGAACAAAGTATTAGTGCGACTAGACAGGAAAAGGTTCAAGATGGTTGCATTCGCGGACGATGTGGTTATTTTAGTGTCGGAAGAGTTTCTCTTGATGAATGATAGGCGAACTCGTGGGGACTTCAGCCAAAAATTATGCTATGGATGTACACAGCCGTTGTGGATCCAATTTTTACTTCTGGTGGCACGCTTTAGGCTGGAGGTCCAGATTCACCTCGAACTGTACCGCCACTTAAGTAAGTATGTAAGGTCCGCTTTACGCAGGAAGTACAATGACAGTGGTATCAAGGAGCATGTCTGTGGGCTCTATCAACAGATGGTCTAACTATAATTCTACACCTGTTGCCCATTAATCTATACATCAAAGACATAGCTATTTGCAGTGCGGTCTTGGTTAAGGAATCTGTATGCTTGACCACAGGCCACAGTGCAGTCCTGGAGAGTATGTCAAGTGAATTTGTTGGGTCTTTAACTGACTACAAATCCCCTTCACTAAAATTTAGCAAACGTTTCTCAGTAAAGCACCCAACAAAAGATTAATGGAAGAAGGGAGGAGTTCATATCGACCGCAACACTGTCATTTATATGGAAGATTCAAAAATAGACTGCAAATATACTGAATGTGTCGATGTCCTTTCGTGGTAGGTCTTGTGGCGTACCTTCGAAAATATCGCTATTTTCATCTATAGCCAAGTCCCGATCAAAGCCATTAATTCAGCTACCACATCATTTAAATTGGTTGAGCAATGCTTGAAGGAACTCAACCTATGTATGTTCCAAAACAATGATAAGGGAAACGAACGGGCTGAAGAATTGGCAAGTCTAGGTTTTACAGCTAGTCAACGCCGGATGGAATAGGCTTACTGACTGTGTCTTTCAAGGAAGATACAGCCCTTCTATAGGCAATCAAGTAAACTAGGCTGATCAAGACTAGATATTGTGAGAATCGTAGTTATTAGAACAGGCCACTGACCGATAGGAGACCATACAGTCAATAATGACGAGAAGAAGCCTCTAACTCACTTTCTTGTCTAGATGTCCGGTCCTAGCAAGGATCAGCCAAACTGTATTTGGGGCACCCTTTTTTGACGACCTGGAAGGGTTATCTAATAAAGGGATTAGAGAACTTATCCTTTTCTCTCCGTGCCAAAATGACGACGTCTATTTAGCTATCTACCTAGACTTTAATCAAAAGATAATGTAAGATCCACTCTATCAAAATGATGGACATCCTTCAAAGTCATTTCATTACACTTCATTCAATCCAATCACCATAAACCTCCAACGCATCAACAAGGTGCATCCAATGTCCTTTGTCACTTTGTTGTCATCACCTCAATTGGAGTACTGTCCACAACCACGACTACGCCATAGCGAGTTTGTGGCCGTTTATCTTCGAGGGTGGTGGCGAATTCAGCACCTTCCCCATTATCTTATCGTAGACGGTGTGGTCGGTGGCGGTGGCGTCAATAAGGTTTCAGTAATTTCACGCCTCTCCAAAACACATACACACACTCACATGCGAGTGTTTTGTTTTCAATTTGTTCGTGCGTTCTTCTTGTTAGTCTTCGTACGTTCATGCCTCTGCTGTTCTAGTTGTCGAAAGCGGGCGCTTTCAGTACCCTTACCGAGCTTTGTAGTTTTCAGTTAATAACAGTTGGCCCGACTGTGAGGGTGCGAAAAACTTCAGACAGTTTTATCTCGTTTAATTAGAAAAAAAGAATTTAGTTCTTAACGCGCGAAAAGTTTTATCAGTCCCACTCTAGAGGGAGGTACAACAATTTCGAACGAAAATTTTCATCGTTTTGGCAGAACAAAGTGTTGTCGCGACATCACGGTAATGTGAACGTAGTTAAGTGGCCCCTAGGCGTAAAGTGTTTATTTATCGGATTTCGAAAAAATAAAGAAAAAAATTCGCGTGTTTTGTTTTCGGTGTCTTTTCGTCGAGTGAAATGTTTTAGATTGAATTGATTTAGATATCAAGAGGAAGAGCAAATATCAAAATAGCGGTTATCAATTGCATTACAAGCAATCAAAGCTCAATAGAGAGGAGTGTGTATGATTCAAAAAATAAAAACAAAAAAATCAAAGCCTAAGTGTTGTTCCTTTGAGGGAAGTTATCACGTGTGCAATTGTTTTTTCGAATGATAACAATTAAAGGTACTCGCATTCGTATCTATTCTGGAATATACCGGTTAAGATGTTTGACAAAGTATTGAATATCTGTGTACGATTGCCAGCCAACAGGCAGTGTTTGAATTGAATTGCTTCTTTAAAAGGTAAACAATATACGGATGGGGATTCAATGATCGCTTTACAGGGTGATGAGTCAGTTGTTTTTTGTGGGTTTAAATCAATATTTACATATGTTTGTTCCTACAGAGGGCAAATAGCCAACAGATAGTTTTATCCATTTGGCGTTAAAAAAAATTCTTTGCATATGAGTCGTTCTTTACATCTCCAACTCTCGAAGCCTAAGCAAACTATCAGCAAATTACAAGTCAATGGCGAATGAGGTCAATATCTTTGGCTTCTTGTGGTTGTCATTGGTGGAATTAATTCACATCATACAGTAGGTCTGTTCACGTACCCTTTCGAAATAGCGAATTTTCACGAATTTCTGTGAAAATTAACGACATTCTGTTCGATGATGTACAAATTTTGTAATCTTTTGTAAAAGAGATTGCTTACGAGAAATTCCTTTGACTACTAATTTTAGTGCAAGAAATTTCTTTCCGCTGATCTATGAAATCTGCGAAATCTGTCAAAGCTGTCAAACCGCTGTACCGACATATTTTTTGTTAACTTGTGTATTTGCATACGTTTGACATTTCTGTGGTCACTAGTCATAACCGCCTAAGGGGACTTATACCTAAATTGAGTTATCAATACCATCGGATGGGCGATATTCGATTCTATAATGTTGTAATTTCTTGTGTTTAATTATATCTTATAGTTGCTGAGTTATATTTACTCACTTAGGTGGTGATACAGTTCGAGGTGAAACTGGGCCTGAGTTATGGATCGGGAAAAAAACAACATAAACTCGGGTGTGTTTTATACTGAAAACTAAATTCGTGTCAAATCTTTGAAGTGCTCTTCTGAAAGGGAAGAAAAATCAACTCAGGCGGTTATGACTTGTGACCACAGATATGATGTTTAAAAAGTGGCAAATTTCGTTGCTTCCGCGTTCGATTACTTTTTTGTAATTTTATCCTAATTTCACCCTCACTCATTGACATCTCCTAATCTACGAATTGTCGTGCAGAAAGTACACGAACAGACTGTATTATTCCTTCCCATGTTTTTATCTTTTAGTCGACACATTAGAGCTACGACTACATGGATAACGAGAAGGTCAACGCGTAGACTGACGTCAAAATAACATGAGAATTTGTCCCAAATTAGGCAAGTTGTGTGATCGTCAACGTAAAGCACTGATGGCTGCTGGACAGCCAAAATGACCCCAATTTTAAGATCAACGCGTTTACTATTTTCGTTGACCTATCGTATCTCTCTCTTCATTTCCAGGTCACGCCATTCAGTGTCATCTTCGTAGCATTAGTCAATATCTACCACTACCGCTGTGTGTCTTCACTGACGGACTGGATATTTTTTTTACGTTTACAGGCAAAAGGGAAAAATTTTAAATATTTAAGAATTTGCAAAACAAACAAAAGAAAACGAAAGTAAACCAATTCAATTGCTGTGAAAAGCATTAGTTTTGTTGTAAAAAGAATTTCCTGTTAAAAATCATTGGCGCTGACAACTAACATGTCAAAAAAAGTATGTGTAAGTGTTCAGACAGGACTATCAATCTAAACACGGAAACGTCAAAAAAAAAAAACTCAGTCCGTTAGTCCTGTATGAATAGGGTCAAAGGTAACAACAAACCCTTGAGCGAAAATAAAAAAAAAAAAATCATCCTCTCTGCTGAAAAGCGTTGGCAGATTTTTCGAACCGCTTGTCAACGCATTGTCCATGTTCCAACACGGAAGTATAAATCATCCTCACATTCTAAAATTTTAAACATTTACAAGGTTCCAAACTATTTGCATTTACATACATATGTACAGTGGGTCATCAGCTTTCTGTTCAATATTTTTCAACGATTGTTGCTTTATTGAAAAGAGTAAATCTTCTGATTAATTATGAAATATTACTTCATTCAAATGACTGCCTTGGCTGGTCATCCTTTCAACCGAATTTCCATAGATTTTCTATGGTTTCGGCCCTTATTTCACGAATAGCTTAACCAATATTGATCTTGAGTGCCTGAAGCGTTTCTGGATTGTTTGCATAGCGTCGATCTTTAATGGCAGGTCGTCGAAGTTCTGTACCGGCCAAGCAACATCAGCAAAAAATCTGGTTGCACGATTATTGAACTTAGTGTGCAATAAATCGAATGTTAGATGACTTGTATGGCATTTAGCACCATCTTACTGGCAATATATCTCACCCAAGTCTAAATCCTCTATTTCGGTTATCATGCCACCGTAGCACTCTCCATTGACTGTAACGTTTCTTCCATTGTCGTCTTGGAAGAAAAAAGGGCCAATAATGCCGCCACTCCAAAAACCTGCAAATAGCTGCAATATTCTCCATTGAGCACACAGGACGAACACGGAATATGTTCGGTTATTAATCAGTAAACCAATCTCACAAACTTTCATCACAAACTTTCACCACAAACTTGAGTACACCAACTGTAGTTGGTGTATTATTTCGACCGAAATTTCTTTTCAAAACTATCACTGTTTCTGCTGCAGCACAGCATCCACTTTGGAAGTAACTTTGCAATATTTCCCAACATTCTTCAACCGAAAATCGATTCAGTTCGTGCCGCAAAAATATAATACTGAGTTTCTATTACTTTTTTGAAGGCATAAGAGCTGTCAGTGTCAAAATAACGTTTGATTCAAAAATAAATCAACAGATGGCTCACCCTTATTTTCTGTAAAATCTATTATTTTACTCTAAAGTAAAATTTTTCAGCAAATATTTCTATATATCACTACAGGGTGAGTCTTAATTTGAAAATTGAAACAATTTTGACATATGTACCATATTTTACTTTTTGCGGTCTTTTTGAGCTTTGAACGATAAAGCTGAAATTTCTTGGCAGCTGTTAAGTAAAACCTCACATTTTTTGTTTGCGCAGTTTCTACTTAACATCAATGTGGTGAAAATATGGTTCAAGAAAATGGGGCATGACAAATGTATAAAAATTGTAAAAATTCTACAAAAATGGAGAAATGGAGAGATATTTCGTAAAGTTCGCACTTTACCACTCAGCTATTGTAAATTTAAAGTCAAACCCATTGCTCCTGTGACAGAAAGTGTGACTGAAAAAACATTGATCACAGCAACAACAACTTCAACGTTAGGCCTAATCCTAAATTGGCTGTTGCTGTCCAAATGCAGCCAACTTTGCGTCGAAATTTTTAATCCTACCAACCTGAAAACTTTTGATATTTCGGTGCAATCCAGGAAAAATATTCCCACAATGTCTGTCTATGTTCTCACAATTTCGCTGTGTGCTGTTTCCTGTTTCAATGTGTTCTACATCACAGCAGCTGTTTATTTGCCTCTACTGTTCTTTTTGGCTGCTGCTGTGTCAATGTGTTTCTACTATAAAAGACATTTGGAGCAATTAGATATACCAAACTACCACATTTTTTATAAGAATCTTTGAATGCAAGGACGTTTGAGAAATATCCGAGACTAAAACTGTCATGAAAAAGTTTCTCAAAAACCTAAATTGACATTAAAAAGTAGGTCCCTTCCATTTGAGTGAAGAATATAACCTGTAAAACGCGAATGATTGTAAGAAGCTAGGCCGTGGGTCGCGCCAAATATTTGTATTTGTATTAGTATCTTGGAATGCATGCTTACAAAGTTCAGCTGATTCAAGAATTGAAGCCGGAGGATCATGAAAAACGGCGTACACTAGGTGATTGGGTGTTAGAAATGCAGACATGTTATGGTCTTTTCAATCGTCATGAGGGACGAGACACATTTCTATCTGCATCCATCTATGGTGTACCGGAAAGCTGAAAGTGATTGTCGAGGAATCTCAACATACATAGTGAGTGGTTTTTCGGCACGTGGCATCATTTGGTCTTATTACTTTGAAAATGTAATTCAGTGAATCTGACAAATTTTTTTTTTGTCTGCAATTGAAGAACTAGACTTGAATGGTGTTTATTTCAAGCAGAATGGAACTACGAGCCACAGAAGTTCTGATACAACTGCATTATTGCACGAA
Source organism: Xylota sylvarum (assembly GCA_905220385.1). Classification (NCBI taxonomy): domain Eukaryota; kingdom Metazoa; phylum Arthropoda; class Insecta; order Diptera; family Syrphidae; genus Xylota; species Xylota sylvarum. The sequence goes on from LR999958.1 coordinate 109,542,428, forward strand.
CATTTTTCTGCACTTCAGTTGGCCACCAAGTAGATTGTGCGATTTAAAGCCATTAGATTTCTGTCTTTAGGGATACGTTATGGACGCCAATGATTCACAAACGATTCACGCACTCAAAGATATTAGAAGACCATTAATGGAAGATCCAATACATATCTACTTTGTAGATATATGACACGACGACATGAAGTTTGGGAAGAGTGGAGGTACCGATGCACATTGGTTTTAAATGTCGGTGAACTGAAGGTATAATGTAGCTATTATGTTTGGGTGCTGTTCTTTAAAATAAGAAAAAAACAATTTTTACTGCTCTCGAGTAAATTTCTTAAGTCCGCTGATATGGGGTCTTCGATTGGTTTTAAGACATAACGTTGGCTTTTATAGACTACGGTTTAATAAGTAAATTGGGTGATATATTGTCTACACCGTTTCGTTCTTGATGACTTTGATAGATAATCTAAAATGCAAAGAATTTCGTTATCAGCGTTTGCCTATTCATGGATAATGACTTAAGAATCAAGTTTAGCTTTGATGGCAGTAAATAGCATTGCCGTCATTATCAATAATAATTTTAACGACCTTAACGAACATTTTTGTTCCATTTTCATGGCCGAAAAGTGAGGACGTTGGTTTAAATGCGAGGAACAGTGAATTTGATCAGAAATTGAACACAAGAAATCATTTAAAAAAAATTAGAAGTACAGTCGGAGTCAAAATTGAACTTTGACGATAGCATTTATTTGATTTAAAATGTATGAGCACAACTTATTGGTATTTTCGAATCTATGATGATGAATCTACATATTTGGATATTAAACATCAAGTTTTTCGACCAAAGGACGAATGCAAATATCGGTTTCACTTTACGGATATGCCAGGTTGTGGTTTATTAAGGAACTTCACGATTAAAGATAATTCGTAAGGTGACGAATAGGAAAGTCGGTGTATTAGTGCAATGGGTTTTCAGCTGAAGAGAGCATAGAGTACACTTACTTGCTACAGTTCAGATTGAATCAAGCTTCAACTAATAAGGCTCTACAATTAGCTGGGTTTAGTAGCACACTCTAAGTTCATTACTACATCCTTTCGTTTTAGTTTTGAAGACTCTATGGCCCGGATTACTGGTGACCATTCTTTTTCCATTTTGTGCCTATCTCAAAGGACTAATCTGTCCTCCAAAGCCCGTTAACGTAAGCAGGACCGAATATTTTGCGAAATCGAAATAATACACCAACTGCAGCTGGTGTACGCAAGTTTCGCAATTCTTGCCAAGAATTTTTTTTTTTGAAACAACCACTTTTGATACAGTCCATGCTTCAGTATCAAACAGGTAGTTAGAGGCTTACCAGGATAGGGCCTTACCTTTCCCTTCTCATTCCAAAGAAAAGGCGAATAGCGAGAGTGTTTTTTCGAATGCTTTCTGTTGGACTGTCATTGTCAGAGTTGATCGTAGAGACAAGGTAGACAAAGTCTCTTACCACCTTCAAGAGGTACTTTGATAAATTCACAGTGAATTTTGAGCAGTCACAGTGAAAGAAAATCGCAGTATTTTTAAATTTCACGGTTCTACCTTTCGCAATCGTCCGACAAGCATTTGAGAGTACCTATAACGATCATAAAAAATATTTTCAATATTGTATGTCGGCGATGACATTATATAACGCGCACAACACCGTGTCTATTATTGGAATTCCGAATGACCTATAAAAAAAAATATATACAAATTATTTACTGGACACCCTGTTTCCTTATTATTTATCGTTACGATAATATTTACTCATAAAAAAATTCAAATATATTTTATTTTATATCTACATACATTCCACTATAATTGACGTCACGCGAATTTGGCCACATATTGGGTCTCTCGTGTCAAACTGAACAAACATAAAATATTGCCTGCTAGTGGTCTGTTTGCTTTTATATTAATTTTAATACAGATAAGTTCAAATCTATTTGTTAAATTTGTGGCATTTTTGTATGACCCAGTTCTAAGTAAGTAAGCAAAGAGTTATGTTAAAATATCGAAAGGTTTGCTAATAAAACATACCGAAATGTTACAATCCATCAGAAATCGATTGCGTCTTACCCTATATTCCATGTTCTATACCATCCCTAATTAAGTTCTGATTTTATTAAATAAATTAAATTAAATGCAAAATTTAAACTGAAAATTATGCCAGATTTGGTTGTCAGAGAAAAAGTGCGCGAGTCACAAATATTTATCAGAAGAATAGTGCAGAATATCGGAGCAGTGTTCATGGCATGATGGGAAAAGCCAGAAATTTTACATAAATAGCTCGAATTGTATTTAATGAAGTACTGAATCATATTATTGATTACTGACTTACTTTACTTTCGTTGGCGCTACAAAGTGTAGTAGCCTGGACCTCAAGTAATATGCCTCTCCAACCGGCTTGATCCCTGACCCGCCGTCTCCAATCTCGCACACCAAGCCGACGGAGATCTTATTCTACCTGGTCACGGCATCGGAAATGAGGTCTGCGTTGGTTTCTCAATTCCTCTGGTATGGTGGCGTTGAATACTTTACGGAGCACCAGTATTCATACGCTCTACATGATCCAGCCATCTTAACCGTTGGGTACGAATCTTTTTTTTTAGGCTTATGTCTCTTTACAACTCTGATACAACTCTTCATTGTGTCTTCTTTGCCAGACGTTGTTTTGCTTATCTACACAAACAGGACCATATCTCGTGCGTAGGACCTCTCTCTCGAATACAGCAAGAGAGCTTTCATCCGACTGGGGGGGGGGGATGCTGAGTGTTTTCTACAGCATCTCCTTGGTTCTAAAATTCGAACGAACTGCTACGATTCGCCCTCAGTATCCAACACATATTGCCTAATAGATGTGGTGTGGTTTATATGTTAACCCTCTAGAAACAGAGAAGGACCTCAATCAAGGGTGGTTAAGACTTAATGGTACGTCACTCCAAATCTCAGATAAGTCAATATACTTGGATTGTACAAAAAAAAGATTGAAATATTTGGCGAGGCAGGTCCATGAGACCCAGGGCATAGCTTCTCACATTCGTGTTGTGCGTGTTATCTTCTTTACCGCCGTATCCGAAAGCCATTGTATGTTCGACGGAAAACTGACTTAGAGAAAGAACACATCAGCAAGAATAAAGACTGCCTCTATGCCTTCTATATACAGTAAAATCTTTGTAAAAAAAATGGGGACGTAGGCCTGTGATCATCCTTTGGATAAACATAGCCCAGTCTGATGATCTGTGGCAGTTAGGGTCAGGTACTGACCAAAATTTGAAGATAAGCATGCATAGGCACAGCTACCCCCATTAGACTCACACCAACTACAGCCCTTGAAACTATATTTGCGCTGATTTCATTAGAATTGCAAATAAAAGAAACATCGTCGAAGAGTGCCTCATGACACCGCACTATTGTGTATTAGTATCATGTGATAAACTTGATCTTCAGTGACATGTATCCTCTGAGGTTTGAAAGTCAATATTCCTTGTACGATTCATGCATATAGCATTTGTAAATAAAGAGCTACAAGTTACAAGCAAATGCAAAATGCTAGAAAAAAAACTTTATCTTAATAAAATTTATGTAGACTTAATAATATCTTAGTTGGCATGGCTTGCGATTGTTGAAAGAAGAATTTGTAAATAGGTATGTAATTTGAAGAGAATCAAAAAGTAAGGCCCATAACATAATTTGCAAAGGGTCATCCAACAAGAAGTATCATTTTAAATTTAGCTCAATTATTGAACTGTCAACATTTCACTATTATTTTGATGACTTTTGATAAGTAAAAGCTAATATGTTATTAAATATAGTTCGAAAAATATTCACATAATGTGCTGAAATAGTGAAAATTCTCTCCAAAAATGGTGAAAATATCGCGGAAATGTTACGTAAAGTTCGTACTGCTTTTGGTCATCATCAAGCATATTCTCGTACAGCTATAATAAATTTAATCGATAAATTTGAACATCTCGGACAAGTTAGCGATGTAAAGACTCCAAATCGTATTCCTCCGGCAAGACCAGCTGAAAAAATAACCGCCTTAGCTGAGAGTGTGACTGAAAACCCAGTTGTATCAATTTGGAGACGATCACCGGAATTGGGCCTATCCGCAGCCATTTTGCATCGCATTTTGCACAAAATTTAATATTAGGCAGATATTGTATATCAGTATTGATCTCAGAGTTTGTACTTCACAATAAAATAAAAATACCATCAATTTGCATAAAAAGGTTGCGTTTTTTTATGGATTTAAAATGACACCTCTTGTTGGATGGTCCTATACATCGGCAGGGAATCTCCAATATAAACTATGTATCTCACCCACTTTTGTTAGATCCAAGTTTATGAAATGTTGCCACGACGAGCTCAAAACACTCACAACAAATCATGACGTTACATTATTTTGGTGGTTTCCAGTACACACCGGTATCCAAGGAAATGAACTTCAGATGTCTGATAAGAACGGGATCTGAACAAGACCTGACGATGATCTTTAACTTTGTTCTAACTCCCCTAGCATATTTTATTTATTAAAGCTCTTCAAGTTGTCGTCTACACTATAAGGCTACTAAAGAATTTAAGGACTACATAATTTCGCAATATTATTTATACAGTCATACATATACATATGTACATATCTATAGACCGTTCAGCCGTCCTCCATTTATTTGTACTCTGAACGTAATCTCAGAAGGAAACGAATGACTTATCAATCAGAGCAAGAATGACTGTGTTATCAGAACGCATTTGGAACACTACATGCGCCACGTATGTGTCACAAATATTGGTTATTATCTTGCAAATGTAATCACAGGGTTTCTAATGCCTGGAAACCCAATTCCACACTTTGCACCTATGACATGGATGGATGGCATGGACCTTCGACTTACTGCACAGTCATATAAAGTGTGCAATAAAGTACGCTTCCATACCATTAAGCTTTAATGTTTTGTGTGGACATTGATGGATGACGATAGAAAGTATCTATTGCCACCCGTATCTCATTTTCTATTTGTCGTAATAACTCGAATGTATCTAACAAAATTATTATGACACTTGGTGGTAAGCTCAGTGAAATTTTATTGATATTGATTAGTTTACGATCTCTTTGATGCAACCTTTTACTATTCCTCTAACTGATGACAAAAGTATCTTCAAGTATCTACAGCTAAATTTGTGTATAAATCAGTATCTCTAACTCTTTTCTAGTACACATATTAAAGGTCAACAGTTTTCGATACCAAAAAAAAAAAACTCCAGACACCATAATTCATTTCATAGGTCTATGTAGTGTACACGTACATACAACCAACATACAGGTCTTTTGATATACGAACACCTTTTATTATGAACGTCATATTTCCGAAGAATAATATTTACATTGCTACCATAAAATGATAGCAGCAGGGTATTTCTATTTGAATTATAATTTATTGCCTTGTAATAGATATACTCGTATCCAGCTAGGAGTGGATACTCCAACTTGACGTCACGGATATGATAAAACTTGACTGATGAATGAAGATAATTAAATGGTACAAGTTATACATGAGTTCCAAACAATCACTTATTAACCAAACTGATTAGGTGGGCCTAATCTTTATATATCTGGAAATTAGTCACACTGCAGTTTAGGAACGGAGGGAAAAAATGTTTGCGGCAAATTATTTATTTCCTAGAACTTCTGCGGGCCTGACATTTAGTTATTTTTTTTTTTAGGGAAAGCCATATTATCAGTTTGTTTAGATTCGTACGTACATATATTGTGAAGTAGGAGTCAACATCCGTACGGTGGTAATAAAATTTATTAATCGTTTTCAATTTATTGCTTTATCAACTTGTAAAGGACTGCAAAAGGTTACTGCTGGTCAGGTGCTTATAATCGTGGTAAGTGGATAATCATTGATCTGCTATTAAATTTGAGTCATGCATATGTACTTATGGTGATTCATGACTGTATGATCAATTTTACCTAGTGAGAATCAGAAAGTAAGGGTGGTGTTTCAACTAAACCTTGCAAATTCATTTGAACGGGAAAGGGATATGAACCAATTCGTCTTACACCATATTTACTGAAAGCTCTGGAAATGATGACCCGAAGCATACCCATTGAGAGGCATGACGGCAGTCTAAGCTGCAAAGGCTTTCGTAGAAAATTTCGTCTCGAGATTCGGCAATCCTTTAAAAATAAAGACTGACCAAGCTAGTCAGTTTAAGTCTAAATTGTTTAGCGAACTCGCAAAATTGTAAGGAATATATAAGTTCCATAATACACCTTATAACCCGCAAGCGAACGGCATGGTACCGCATTTTTATAGACAACTCAAGAGTTCCTTGAAGGCCAGAGGCAACTCTGACCACTGGAGCGCAGAATTACCAAGCCTAATGAAGATTTGTCTTAGCAGCCCCAATGGTACCAGCAAATCTGCAGTGGCACTAGCAAATCTGCAAATCAACTCAAGATTGGTGAAGGAATGAAAAGAAAATCTCAATATCCTGGCAACATGGAATCGATTTCCTTGTTTTAAAGGTGTTCTTCTACCGTGGTTAAACCTGTCATACTCTACAGGCATCTTTTCAGATAGCTGGAAACTCGCCTATGTCCGGCCGATCCCTAAAAAGGACTATAAAACGTCCACCGATCCATAGCCCTAAATTTAGTGCTCTCTAAGGTCATGGAAGGCATAGTAAATCTCAAGCTTATGAGATATATTGAAAGAAACCGTCTTCTAAATGACAGACAGTATGGTTTCCGTCAAGTTCCATACGCCAACCAAATAGAACCAAAGTATTCACCATCACGGTGAATACCGAGTAGTAGACTTTGCTGACGGTCAGTATAGTTTTCGTCAACAAAGTTTCACACGGAAACTAAATAGAACCTTAGATAGACCTTGCTATCTCTAAACCTTCCAATAGAATCTAGCACAGTGCCCTCTTAAGCAAAATCCAAGCTTACGGTCAGTATAAGTTGTATTGGACGGATATATACTTTTATTGCATTCTCAATCAATGCTGGTGTACCACAGGGCTTAGTATTCTCTCCGACCCTGTTTTTTTTTAATATTTATTAACGACCTTCTGTCTTTTACTCGCAATCTAATCTATTCCTTTGCGGATGACAGTACTCGTTACTTCGCTTATTCTGAGACTACTCCTCGGCTAAGACCGCAAGCTCACCGTCTCGAGCTCAACTCCGATATTGATACAATAATGTGCGAAAAATTGGGTTCAGCTCAATTTGCCAAAAATTCAGTGCTGTCTCCTGTCTCTGAAGAGGGATACCAATGAAGTCAAACTAATGGCGTGTCAATGCTTGGCATGCAAGTTACCCCAGACCTTCACTGGAATCATCGGATTTCCGAAGATGCGAAGAGTAGCGCTAGATGCCTTCAATGCGGACTTGGCTACTATTTCTAAAGCTTAGATTCGCCAGAAACTCGAATACAACTCACATGTTTGGGCCTGAGTACCTGTAACTTGTCTAAGTTAATTAGATCATGTCCAGCGTCAGACATGTAGATTGATCGGTGACCTGTCAATTTGCAAGAAAATTTCTTGGTAAAAGTATCGTCGGAATGTTGGATGCTTATCTGTCCTGTACTGATATTTCCACCACAGTTATTAGGACGAAATCTTTTGTTGTGTCTAGACTATCGATCAGTATAACCTCACAACACGATCTATCTTTTGAAACCCTTTTTTCGGTCGCACAGTAAAATGTAGAAGCTCGTTCGTTAGTCACTCAAAACGTTTGTGGAATGACTTGCCCTTCTCAATATTTGAAGTCAACGCGCATCGTCACCTAGACCTTTTTCGTTTTCCTTCCAATTTCTAACTTCCCTATACCATTTCCTTTCAATTCATCACTGGGTTTATAACTTTAAAGAACTTTAGTCCTCAGTGATGAGGAACATTTAGAATGAAAAACCTTCCCTCCGGTCAAACTGCCTTGTATACATAGTTCACGGTTGTACTTTACTTTAGTCATTACTTTTATTCAAACAATCGACAAACAATCTAAAGTAGAAACGGAAAGTGTAATTTCAATAATGTCATTTATGACATAAGCATATGTCAACGTAAATTCTAGTGCGCCGTTCAGAAATCTGGGTCAGGCCAAAAATTCTGAACGTGCCCTAACTCTTATCTCATCAACTCAACAACCAATCAACAAACATTGCAAACAGCAAATAATGATTGTTACCTGAAATGCGTCAGTTCCACCTTTAACCTTACACATGTCATCTGACAGTTGATAATGCAAGAAAACATCTTTGATTCGGTAACTTTAAAATTATCGATAATTGTATCTATAATTTATTCTCTCTATTATTTACGGTTGCTATCATAGAAAAACCTCACATACTCGTATCTACATTATCAATAATTTTGTATACATCATATTTTTTCACTTTTTAATCTTATCTTGGCGATTTTTTTTTTTTGGTTTTTTGATTCTTTTTGCAAAATCCTATGTTTAAAAATAGGAGGTACAACAATAATTTGCTTCGTACTGTCATTGATACGAAGAACACTGCACATCGATATAAAAAAATTTGATGTTAGTTTTGAGTTTATTGAAGCAGTCAACTGATGACAGTTGACAAAACTCATCATATCATATTAATAGAATCATACAACACAAAAATGGTCGAGTGTATCTACAAAAAAAAAATGAATATTATATGAACTGGTGTAATATTTGCTGTCCTCAGCAATAGAACAACACTCGACACAGTCTATTAGTGGCGCACTATTCACATCAAGTGTCATTATGATCCTTCAAATCTGTTCACAGGTTTAAAAATAAACTAGAGTAACCTTTTTAGTGGCCTATGTGCAGCCATGTTTATCATGTGAACAACAATTTTCCGATATGCTCTTTGAAGTGGTGTACAAATAAAAAAATATCCCCAAACATGTATCGCAAAAGATAACTTTGTTTGTAAAGGGCTTTGTTTTTACTGAATAATGATCCTAGTGAATGATGTGTGTGCTGTTTGGGGTGAGATAATGGCTACGTGGTATTTTTTTCGAATGAAATTTATAGTTAATCGTCAGCAATGTCACTTTTTTGACAGTCCATAATGCTCTTGACAAGCAAGAGAGTTATAACAAGAAAAAAAAAAAACAACAAATCGTTGACAGTAGCTCATTGCCGCCCAATGTGTCTTTGACGTTATCTGACTGAAGGTCGTTTAGTGCGAATAAAATAATATTATACTTATAAGAGGAAGTAATTTTTCAGTAGGAATGGAATTATTATTGAGTCGTGTAATCATTTCAATGTAGATGATAGTAGATTGTAGATTTTACTCAACCTTATGACAGTTTGGGTTTAATGTTCGAACGCTGATTTTGCAATGTTGGGTTTCTCCATATTTATGACAACATACCGAACGCAGTCTTATCTTTAGATAAACACTTACACAGGTTCTAGCAATTCCTTAACATGATGACATATGAAATTAAGCTTTTAAAAGAATTACGTCACAAGAATCAGCAAGAAAAAGACTAGAACCGTGTATCTACAATCTGCACGAAGAGCTGAAGGGCAATAAAAAGTAAATAGGTCTAGGACTGAGGAGGAGTAACGCATTGAATGTCATGGGCAAAAGTACCAGCTTCTTCCAAGCCGAAATACACACTATAGGTTCTATCTTTACTGCGACATTAGGTCTCTCAACGTCCATCATTTTGTTAGGTCTAAACTTGTGTGGGACTTTTGTAGAATGGAGGACACCATACCCTAAAAAAACGAATTCAGGATGACAGATAAGGAAAATGGAGCAGGAACCTTAAAAATCTTTACGGACAGACAGTTTAGATCGATCTAAACAAAATAACCTACACAGAAAGAAAAATAGGAGACAAAGAAAATTGGCCTAAGATGGCTACCTTGAGGAACCTCTAAATGGACGTCAAAGTGGTTGGATAATAAGAGGCTGTGAAGAGGACTTTATACTCGTATTGCCGCTCCTCTAGAAAGAATAGAGAATGGAGTGTCCTGAACTTCAGATAAAAAAATTTGATTACAATTTTATCGAAGGCGTAAGTTTACGTAAGGGTTGCCGTCTGTATGAGGATACATACATACTTGGACTTCAAAAAGTTCATTGTGATACCATGGATTATGTATTGCTATTAGTGGCTACCCGGGATCTCATGAAACCAACCAGATCCTTTTATAAACGGAACTATAATCATGAGCTCTAAAGACTCCAGTTAGCTAAGGACCGGGGTAACTTTTTGGTTGAGGCTTAGGCTTGTTGGTTGAAGCCTAGGACCCCGAACTGTAGCGCCACCTAAGTACGTAAGTAAGTAAGTCTAAGAACCCCTGTTCGCTGAACCTGTTATGACTTAGCTTAGGCCAGATCAGTCGAGATATATGATCTGTGTTTAGTAGCGCTCATCTTAAGAAGATGTTTATATATAGCGAGGGGCACACCCATGGCTTGTGATTTCGACAGAATCCTTAGAGTTGTACCCTTTCTGGCGAGCACATCTGGCTTACAGTTACCCATAGTATTCATGGTCTAATACCAAGCATAGGTGAATGTTAAACTACTCATTTGACGTGAAAGAGTACGATTAAAGGGCCTTGATTATTGTTTGACTGCGTCAGTGAAAATGCTAAAATCACAGGATTAGGCTTCCTTGATCGCCTTAATTTTTGCCTGAAAAACGCTACAATGATCTGAGCGGCAGAAAGAAATGCTCAGCTTTCGATCTTGTAGCCCTCTGTGTAGTATTCAGCAGGCAGTGATGAGTTTCTGTAGAGTGTAGTCGATAATTTCATGCGTAAAGTTTAAATGATCAATGATCGAGGATTGACCATTGTGATGGCTGGACTCTCCGAAGAGGGTTTAAGTCATATGGCTACACTGGTAGTCATCTGTATGTATATAAGGACAACAGATGACGCATAATGTTAATTGCTACAGAAGGAGTAGTTCTTAGTATATTTGTGGTCTACTTAATTTTTTACTTATGTCCTTTATACCTTTGTTGGTCCTAGATCCTTCCTTTTCAGCCCAACGACATCTGCTTCCTTCTCAATATTCGCTATCATTTGGTGGAGGTCCATTATTCTATAGGCTATATACATCGTTTGAGTTCTGATGTAAGAGTCCATCGAACTCCTCCGTTTCCCGTTGACAAAGCAGCATTTAGCTCATCGCTCATCACCAATAAAAATAATGTTGGTGAAAGGATACAGCCTTGCCGAACCACACTATGAACTTGGAACTCCTCAGACAGCCTTCCTCTATGCAAAGCGTGACATGTAGACCCATCGTATGTAGCCTTGATAATTGCAATTCGTTTATCTAGAATACCTGTCCTGCGCAAGGCAACTCAAATATATTCCCGATTGACACTATCAAAAGCCTTTTCAAAATCGAAGAATAGCAGGCGAAGTGGTGAACAATATTCAACGCACTGCTCGATGATGATCCGAAGGGTGTTGATGTGATCGACGCAGGAGGATCCAGAATGGAAAAATGCTTGTTCTGCATCTAGTGTATCTTTGAGGTGTTCTTTCATTCGCTCAAGGTTAATTCTAGTTATTATCTTAGCCACAGTAGGCAGCATGCAGATACCTCACCAGTTATTGCATTGAAAGTGCTTTGATCGCGGTAATGATCACATGCTTAGTGGGGGATGTGGTACGAATTTGGGTATTTCTATCTTCGGATACCTCAGTTTGACTTGGGTGCATATTGCTAGCGAATCTCTTCAGCTGATCCTCATCCGACATAAGCAAAGAACTATCTAAGACCTTCACAGTATAAGGATTTACTGATGCAGTAGCCTGGGGACCACCACGACGCGGTAAAGCAAGGAATATATTACGAACTTGATTATTGCGCTACTGGCCCAATTCATGTGTTAGGCGATCAGTAGTTTCCCGATCAATCGTCATGCAGATCCCTGGTCTAGTTATACGTGGTATAGACCCTTTCAAGAGTCGTGATCAAGAATCCAAGCGATAATGATTGCGTCCTGCAATGTTCTTGATGTTCAAAGATGTGCTCATGTGTGTAGTATGAATGATGGGACGCAGAGAATAAAATCGGGATATAACTTTGGCTAGACGAATATCAGTCAAACAGTCCATCCAGAATTTTCAGCAGAAAGGAGATAGATCGGAGATCATTTGGTTCCATATTCGAGCTTCTTTGGCCTTATCTATGCAAATGACATTAATCTTAGTCCATAATTAAGAATCGGACAGAATTCGGACAACCCAAAACTATAGCTTTATGTCCAAGAAGCACGATATCTTCAGATTGCTGAATGTCAGAAGGTCCGAACCTGGAGATTTGAAGAGTTTGAAGCAGCGCAAAGCACAGAGGTGCTTTTTCGTAGTTACTGTATTAAGAAGGTTGCAACACATTCTACCAGAAAAGTATTTTAAGTATTCAGTGATTCAATGGACTCTTTACTAGAGGACGTCCAGTGATCATCTGGATTTATGAGCTGGGTAGATGTTGATGAGTTTTTTAAAATAAGTTTTTGCAGCCTAAAAGTTCCCGAGGACTCTTCTATAATCTCGCAGACGAGTCTCCAAATTCCATAAACTGAACATACCTAAACCAAAACTTAGAGGTATAAAAATCCGATACCATACTTTCTCACCACCTGTCTAATATAACTGCGTAGTCTGGACTGCAACCATTCTAATTGACACTTCCGTCCAATCAGCATGGTAGTAAAAAAAAAACAAACAAATCTTGACTCAGCCAAATGAAACCTTGGACGCACGAGTTAAAAAAAATTCAATTCTTAATAAAAAATCTATTTTTGTTATGCAGGTTTTCTATAAATAACCTTAGCTAGGTTCATATCAGTTGCGATAAGAATAGATACAACTGAGGTGAGTTGCGTTGTGGGAAATTAACGAAAACCACTCTGTCTGCTCCGAACGGAAACAAATGGTAAGAAAATTTAAACGTTAATAGTGTCTAGATGTAAAATTAGCGGTTTTTATCAGGAAACAGAGGAAGTAATACCATGTTTCATTGCAGCAAAATGTTACCCAATCTTAAACATGCAAAAAAAAATAGCGCGAAATATTTATCGATTTATTGTTGTTTGGGTTTCGCTTGGGTTGTATGAGTAAAACGAATTCAACCGTAAGACTTGTACGGTCTAGTCGAACTTTTAAGTCCTCATCACCTTAGAAACAAACCATCGTTAAGTGCGTTACAGACACAAACCAAAGTCAACGCGCTGAAACGTCTAAATTTAACCCGAAACGTAAATATGATGGATTAACAAGCTTTGATCGATTTGTTATTTATTTTTATCAAATACGTGTTCTGTTTTTATTGCCATGATTCAACAACCTAACGTTTGCAATTAAAAATAAATTGAAATCAAAATTTCATCAAAATTCACCACTTGGTTCCAAAATGTCAATCTAGAAAGTAAAATAGAACTTTTGGCTACTTCAGTGAAAAATACCCAAAAACAAATTGATTGATGGGTGTTACTTGTGGTGATTGCTGTTGGAGGGCGCCTAAATAGGTAGCCCCACAATCGAAGCCTAAATTTAGACCAAATATCAGCAAATAATCGAATTTAACTTTCCGATAGCAGCCGCAAGGTCTTAAGAGTTTTTTTTTTTTTGTAAATTATTTTCAAACACAATCTGTGTATTATGGTGGCGAATAGTTTTGCGATAACACTAAGGACGGACGGCTTTTGATGAATTAAATGACACACAAAGGGAAGCAAAAAAAAAAAACAAAACGTTAATTTGGATTTAATCTGTACTAATGGACGACAGAGTCTAAAATAAAATCAAAGTATCTACACTTTTCTAATCGGCTTTTGTTAGTGCTATTTTATATATTTTATTTATTTTTTACACCAAGAGTAGATTAGTTAATTAATGTCTACGTATGTCTCTGTTCGCATGTAAAGTATTTCTGGTTACGGAACGAACCATTTATGATTAATAATGTGTCAGAATTAACTTTATGTGGTTTTATTTGAAAGCCTGTCCATTGCTTTGATGTCACCGGCAATGGATCAGGGAACATTAAAATTTAGTTTAGTTTTTTTTTTTTTTTAAAGAGGGGAAGAGGACTTACAGATGTGACACACGCAATTTGTTGAGTTGCTGTGCAGTAATGAATGACATTTGATATTTTTGACAGAAAATGTTATTCATATGACCCTGTTTTACAGTCGAGGGGGGAAGCAAAGAGGTGACATGTGACGGCAACCTGGATTTTTAGAATAGCTGAAATTTTTTGGATTTTGTTTTGACGTTTGGAAATGTCAATCGGTGACACACACCAAAAGTGTGAAAAAAATTTAAATATGAGTGCAGCACAGAAAAGAAGAACGATTTATTGTTGTAAAAAGAATTTCTTGTTGAACATCAAACCAGTTTAATTAGCGGTAACATGACAACAAAATGTCAAAATGAGTCTGCGGAAGTGTTCAGACAGGACTATTAATCTGAAAACGAAAACGTCAATAAAAAATCCAGTCTGTCAGTCCTGTGTGAACAGAGTCTTACGTAGAATTGTTGAAGTTCTGCTATTCAACTCCTGTCATTTTGGGAAACTCTTGTTTGCCTGATTTGATTTGGCAATTACTTTGATTTACCACCACACCACCTCCAACAACGGATTCAGAATAATCGACTTTGAAGTGAAGCAAAATCTCCTCGTAGCTAGCACGCGGTTTCCACATCTCAATATACACAAAAGAAAAAGAGATCTCCTGATCAGTCAACCATCAACCATATTGATCACATTGCGGACCACTTGTTGTAGTTCGCAATGTCCCTTTTCCGATCGAGTGATGAGAATCGATGAAAAACGGCTTCTCAGAAGGAAGAAAGGTGCATGAAAAGCGCGCGATTGAGGAAATAGAGAGATGCTATTGCAGAAATGAGGTTTGGAAGTAAAAAGAACAGAAGGCACGGACGAACAAGAAAACCTAATAGTAGAATCACAGTCGATGTTGAGGATATGGAAAGATCACTTCCGCAGACTGTATAACAGAATGAACCATTCAATCTGGACGATGATAACCAATATTTCCGTTCACTCGACCTGGATGAAGATAAGATAGCGATATCTAAGCTGAAATCCAATAAAGCTGCTGGAGCTGATGGCCTGACTGGCGAGCTATTCAAAGCAGTGGGGGATGTAAATATGGTCGGACGAAAGTACATATGCCCATTGAAAGGAACCTCAGCATTTTTTGTCCGATCCTCAAGAAGGGAAATACTCTAAACAGAACCAACTATAGAGGAATAAATCTCCTTAACGTCGCCTACAAAATCTTGCCTTGTGTCAGCAATCTGATTAGTCCATATCCGTGTGGTTTTAGCCCAGGAAAGTCCACCAACGACCAAATTTTTACACTAGGCCTGATCTTGGAAAAAACTCAAGAATTTCAAATGGATACCCTTCGCCTTTTCATCGGTTTTAAGGTCGCATATGACAGCATCTATAGAGACGAGCTATACAGAGCCAAGTCTAGTTTTGGCATTCCTGCCAAACTCGTCCAGAAGAATGATGAATGAAACTCGTCAAGGAGAATGCAAGCTGCTCTCACCCCTCTAGACCAACTAAAGTAACCCTATACAACACCGTGATCATCCCAGTCCTGCTCTCGGTTGTTCATGTGCTTAGAGAGCTGAACTTTTATCGATCACTCAGTAAGAGCTAGTTTCAATTCCTAACAGTTACTTGTGAGTTCATCAAACCTAACAAGTATCCCAGTACATCCTACTCAGAGCTGGGTTAGAAAAAATCATTTCGGGGTTCAGATACCTAGAGTTTCCTCTACTGATAAACGATCAGTAAGCGCGCATTTAACAAAGCCAGTGTTAGGTCACAGAAGTCGTACCATCCCCTTGTTTGTACCTATAAATGGAATGCACATAAGAAAAGCCTAATAGCCAATACCCGGTTGAGTGATCTTCGTACGATCAGCTTTCTGGCATAACTTCCATTTTGTATTTCGTGCAGTTTAAGGTGATCATTCGATTCCGATTTCTGGAGACATTCTCTGTCCGCTGTTTAGTTTTGTCTCCGATTTTTAAAAGTTGAAGTGACTGAGGTTATCTAAAATCTGTGACTTAATAAAAAAAAAAGTCCAGAAGCATCAAATCAGACGAATGAGGCGGTCCAATTCTGACTGGAGTTGACTGATCCATTTCTGGAGATAACAAGGTCACCGAATTTGAATTCCAATAACTCCATTGTTAGGCCAGCTGTGTGGCATGTGGCGCCGCCTTTTTAAAACCACATAAGCTTCAAGTCATCCTCTTCCAATTTGTCCAGATAGCCCTGTATCCCTTTGCTTTCCGTTAATTGAAATGTCCTAAAGTCTTGAATCTAAAAAAAAACTCCAGTCCGGCTGATCTTTTCACTTCTAGTCCTATAGGGAGTAAGTTCAAGATTATCTACATGGCTGCTGTGGGGGTACTGGATTGGGATCTGGTAATTCCTAGGCAAGTCATACGTTGGTTGTTTAATGGTAGTGATAGGGCGTATTTCCTCTCTACTATCGACCACCATTCAAACACTCCATAGAGTCAGACTTGATTCGGTTTCAAACCCCATATCTTGCCAAAAGCCCTACGGTATATCCAGTATACCCTTGTGGGTTTCTTGATTCTGTTTTCTAGATTTCTTCTCCAAGTTAACTTGTTGTCCAGGATGACCCCAAGATACTTTACATCGTTTTTTAAGGTTCAGTTTTACTCCCCCTAAAGGCGGTATACGGAAGTCCTCTAGCTTGTATCTTCTCTCTTTCCAGGGTTGACGCCTAGGCTGCAGTGGTCCGCCCATCTTTGCTAGATGTTCAATGCCGACTGCTTGAGCTCATTTAGTATGTTCAGATGTTTCCCCGTAATTAAGATTGCGAGGTCATCAGCATATGTTATACATTTGAACCCATTGCTTCCCAATGTTTTAACAACTTCACCCAATACCAGTATCCACAACAAGGGAGAAAGAATTCCCCTTTGAAGGGTCTCGTTCTGGACTCTACCTTTCGTACTTTCACTACCTACATCAGCTGTTATCATCCGATTGGATAGCATGTGTGCAATGAAGTTATTCCTCTTGAGGGGATCTTCGATAATGTGAACTACGTCTGTGAGAGGTGTTTCCACGGACATCCTTTTGGTGTAAGCGTGCTGGTTGATGCTCAGAGATAAGATGGATAGATTCGATTTGATATGTTCGTCACAAATCCTTTCCAAAGTTTTTTTTAGTAAAAATGATGTCAGATTAATTGGTCTGTATCCTTTTGCTGTACTAAGGTCTTTCCCAGGTTTAGGTAAAATCACTACCCTAATTTCCTAAGCATAATTATATCCATCTTCATCTTATACCATCCCTTTAAAATACACTTCCAAGGAAGATATTTTATCAAAGAAACACCTCATCAGTTGCAGTTCAAAGACTGTGTCAATGTCAGGCCAATACTTCCGTCTTCCCAACTTCCGTAATCACTTTTTCACAGACTTCATCTACATGCCCCTCATCTTTTAAATGTCATAATCCATGACAGCTAAAGTAAAACTCTAATATCAACTTGTCAGCCAACTGCAAGAGTATACGTACGGCCAGTCAAAAAAGATAAATTACCCAACAGGAGATGAGAAACAGCCACTGGGGCGTCGTCGGCAAAATGATTATCCTTGTACGAGTAGGTATACCTGCATAAATTTCAAAAAAGTTGACTAAACTTTTACATTTGCAAAGTTTTTAACGTTCAACTGGCTGCATAAATTCCAAACGAGACATGGATGAGGGAAATTCATTTCCATGCCGACATCAGCATGTCCTTGAACCGAACGAACAACCTTCATCCTAGTCAGATTGAATTACATTATCCATACCTAGAGTAAAGGAAAAAAAACAGTATCTACCCTGCCAAGGGGGAGTACTAAAATTAGGTAATCTCACAGAGGAAATACATCCACCAGACCTTGGTCTTGTATTGCGGGAATACCAGTCATGTATGTATAGTTGTAGAGTAAAACTTTCTTCTCGTCCTACCGAATGGTAAAATTGATTTCGACAGCATCCCTCACGTGCTGCGGATTCCGAACTCATAAATCATTGAATCGTTACTCGGTTACGTTACAGTGTAGAAGAAAATCGAAGGACTACCGCAGAGCACTGGAAATTAAGACGTGAAACTGGGGGAAATAAAATTTCCGTACGATATGCCGATGGTTTATGGGTTTAGTGAAGGCTTTAAGTGGAAGTGCTTGGATACGAAGGAATCACCATCTCTACTTCGAGAACAGAACAATCAATTAGTTTCCAGACTAAAGGGAACTCTGTACTATTTAGGGGTAGACTTAACCATTGAAAGGACGAGGATTCCAAACGTGGAGACGTAGATAAATTAGGTCATAGAAATTGGTCACATCAGAGTTTGTTCTTAAATCATGTCCTGAAGTAGGATATTGAACAGCTCAAAGAACTTAGCTTAGACCTAGAGATTCCATCGACACCAAACGCCTTTGGTTTTTTAATTTGCACAGATATTGCAGGACGAGGGGTATTCGTAACGCCTCCGTCATATTTACACTCTCCACGCGTTCTTCCATTCCCTGTTGTCGTGGGAAAAGTACAGCCACCATGTTTTCGAGAAACACCCGTAGGCGATTGTTTTCGGCCACCCTTCAACTTCATCACAACCACTTGGTGGGCTTTTTCCACTTTTGGTCGGCTTCGTTGCGATGGGGCTTCTATTTTTACTGTCTTTAATTCCAATTTCTATGTTTCTCCGGGAGGTCTTGAATCTCCGGAGTGGAGTTTCCCATGGCTGCTGTGTTCTCTGGAAAGCTGGTACAATCGTTCCACCAGTATACTAGTGGCCGTTGGGCGTTTGATAATTTAAGTTGCATGGATGCATCACAGGCTCTTGTCAATTCTCTTCTAAGTTGATTCGCCTTGGGATACATATATCTTCCATCATCAACTGAAATACTTCAACGTCCAGAGTGTGTGATTTCCATCCCTTTTTCAGCGACTGCCTTCTTTGCTCTCTAGGTCTGGATCGTAGCTGGAAATTGATCGCCTGGTGGTCGCTGTGCGTATACATGGTGTATACTGTCCACCCTGCATTCTTTGCCAAATACGTGCTCATAAAGGTGATATTTATTATTGACCCTCTTCAGCTAACTCTCGGAATTCGCGAGAACTATGTTCAACGATGCGAACGCCTCCACAATGGTTCTTTTTCTGGCGTTTGTGGTATATGAACCATAGGCATTGAAATCGCCTGCAAAGACGATGTGGTTTCTTCCTCTTATGGCGGTGGTTTGCGATGTTGTCAACTATTCGCTCAAATCCTTCTTGTGTGATGCTGGGAGGCGCGTAGCAGCTGAAGGAGTATATGCCATTTCCTTTGTCGCACAGTCAGCCTGCCAGGCGCGTCATTATATTCTTTTCGATTGCTCGTTGACCGCATATCCATATCGCTTTATAAAGCATACATACCTTCCTGCTCTAAGCAGCAATCCTTTGCTTCCTTTCCACCTCATTGCGACCGGACCGGTTTTCACCTCAGCAATTAACCCAACCGATTCTTAATTTTCCAGCCGATAGCGCCTTGTTGACGAGACTTGCTGCCAGATCTATTACTGTGGTCTACGTCCCGGCATAGATTTTCCTCATAGACCTTATTGCAGTTTTCGGTATCGACTTTTGCAATTCGAACTGCTCCAAGAGGGTTAGAACGACTTCTTCCTTGGTGGTGATTTCATTGAGACCCTTCACCTCAATTCTAACCTCGTGTGCCATGGTTTTGACTTCGGATTTTTTTTCCAGGGTCCTCCACTTGTTGCTGAAAGTTCGAACATTGGTCGTCTGCTGCAGCAATATGGTCTTTCATGGTCTTCCGGACGTGGTCAACATTTTCTTCCAGCTCTTTTGGTGAGGGTTCGGTTCTTATATTGCCTTTATCATAAGCGTATCAGGTCAGGTTGGTTTCCTTCTTTGTCTTTCACGTCCCTTCGCCTGCATCCGTTTGAATAGGACTGAAATTTTTATTTACATAACTTTTTTTAGACTCAACTACATATTTCGGACAGCAGCTCATAAGACGTTGTTTATTCCTACAAATTCCCCTAAAAACTGTTGCTTTCTTCTACTCAACTAATTGTCCTTTCACATGCATTTATCTTTTCCAGATATTGATGGAAACAACACCACAAACAACCAACAACTGCATCTCATTCGGGTCCTATCGCAACAAACAAAGATACGAGTACTATGCAATTAGATTCTATCGAACGTGATTTGTCGTTCGTCCTGTGCCAGCCTTCGTGGCACTCTACCACCACCACTAGTACCATTAGACGCTGTACTAAGAGAATCACCATATCCCATCGTAAATTCCAATTCGATTGCCAATTTAGCAAATCTCGGGCGGACATCCATGCAACGTGGCGTTTTATGTTCGGTCTTTTGCTTTCGTTATTAGCAGCTACACTCCTGCCTGTGGGTGAATGTGGTTGTCGCATCCAGGAGAGCGAACCGTGCGAGACCATATGTATCACAAACAAAACCACAAACGGTACCAATTGTATTATACGAGCTCTAGTCCTTTTGCCATTGAATGATGTCTATGAAGCATCGTTGGGACGGGTACTGCCCGTTCTACGGGTGGCTGAGGAGAAAATCCGTGAAGCACAACTAATCCCACCGTCTATACGCTTCGAATGGATACCACACGATGATAAATGTGATGCATCCTATGCGTTGATTAATGCAATGGATGGGATTTTGAAGAACTGTTCGCATGTCATCTTTGGGCCTTCATGTGATTATCCTTTGGGTAAGTAGGAGACATACATACACACTGGCATGCATAAAATGAATCATTTTGTCGTGTAGCATCTGTGGGAAGGATAACAAAGTACTTCAATGGCGAGGGTACACCATTGATATCTGTTGGTGGAGCCACCTATGACTTTGAGAAGAAGAAGACATCATGCTCGGATGAGTTCTACATGCTGCTGAGGACGGGCATTGTGAGTTTTCAATCTCTGGCTAAGCTCACTGTCCGGGTAATGCATCAGTAAGTCCATTGTATATATATGTATGAGATCTAAGGGTAGAATTGCATATATTTTTCTCTAAACCAGGTACAATTGGGACACAGCCGTGTTCCTGCATGAGCACAACGGACAAATGAATGTCGCGGGAATGAACACATGCTACTTGATGATGCAGAGCCTTGCCAAACAGTTCCAGCACGAGAATAAGACTTTTTCACAATTTCGACTGGATTCGGCCAATATGAAGAATTTGACGGCCGATTTCGAGCGAGAAATCGGTACTCATCATTCAAGTAAGTGGGAATCAATGTAAATTTTCAAAAAAAATAAAGCTTTTAACTGACAGCTACTGATATGGTGGTAGATGTCTTAGGTGTGATAGCTTTAATAATGGTTTGCGTATTGCCCTGTTTTAGTTTGGGCGCAAACCATAATACACACTATTGTGAATTCATCGAAATTCGATGTTTTTCATTTGAATTTGAATTTAAGTTCAATAAAGGCAGTTAAGTATTTTATATTCTACTGCTTTGAAACATAATGGAACAAGGATATTGTGTAAAATGAATCTCCTTTCGGGTTTTTGTAAAATTAATATTTAAGCAGTTTCAGTGGCTTCAAATAGCCTGTAGATACTCAGATGCAATGACTATATTGTGCCACCAGGAAGGAAAACCTTGTTTTACACATTTGATTTGAATTTTCTTGACTCACGGATACAAGATACAAGAGCAATCGTCGGTCTCTCCTTAAGCATAGCAAACAGTAGTTTCACTTAAGTCTACCACATTGTGATGCTTAACAACAAGTGATTCTTTAGAAAGGACGAATGTTGCTGATGTGTTAAAGACGTTCAGAAGCATTGTTTACTCTGCCTACATCATGGAGATCCGTGACACACGTATTAAGATCGTAAGAAACCCAATCTTCAGTGGACGTATTGATTGAGGATGTAGGAAGTCTCAACGCAGAATCAAGTCGTGAAAAAGAAATCATCCTCCAAACCTTGACCTACAATCCTATTCCCAGAGATCGCAGTGTAATGTGGAACACGAACAAAGTCTTGACAACCATTGATTAAATTTGATTGATTAAACTTACAAGCGAAACCTCGGAGAGCCAGGAGCAGGCTTGCCTAACGAGTAGGAAAGTCTACCGCTGTCAGTTTTCACAACGATACCAGCATCTGATTCTGATTGAAACCGTCTAGTTTCAGACTCTGGTTGAAGTCAGTCCTGAATGGCAGGAAAGTAGATTTTAGTTTTGTACATCAGCCATCTGGCCATTGATGTAGGAGGGTCCCGCAAGGTCATCAAAGCTTTAGTACAGATAATACGTCGTCGTCCTGTTTATAAATACAGCTCATATAAGCAACAAGGGGCGATAAATAAAGGTAGGGCATCGCCCGGTTTAGGCCGGTAAGAAGGCAGCTTGATAAGGAGAGTAAGATTCCACCTTATCACACTTAGGTCCTTGTGAACCCGTTGTGATGCCCAATGGTCCCAGTTCCTATACTGTTTTTTTTACCACTTTAGGAAGTAATAACTGCTCGATGGTGAATTGGGTCTCCAACCATCGTGATGTTCTCAGAAACCTAGAAAGATTGTAAAGTAAGACATCAGATAGTTCTTGTAAGTCCTGGAAGTAATTTACTTCTAGGGTCTTGTCCCTCAAGTGACATAGGCTTAGGACAGTAACACAGATAGGGAGGTAAATCCTCTTGAACCCCTTCGTCACCGCATCTTCTACTTATGTTGTCATCGTTAAGTATAAGTTTCATTGCGCAGTTCCAGCGAACTCCTACAAAATGACAGAAAATCTCTGTCAATGTTGCTAGGTCCACTTATGGCCAGTGAGTGGACCTACCAACATTGACAGCTATTTCCAGTCATTTTGTAGGAGTTTGTTGGTTCTGCCTTTGTCGTATCGTGGTCAAAGCCGCCTTGAAATATCACATATTGCAACCGATTTCCACGCACTGTTGGCTGTCATTAGGATCTTATGTTCGATTCGCTTCCTGAGCTTGGAAAGTGAAGGTTTAATCCATTGAAATGTTTGATTTTGTGCTGTGAGCCAATACCCTTAAGGTTTTCGCGACAGTTTGGACTTTATTTCAATAGCAAAAGTTTGCTTTAAAGGCTGCCTGACTGTTAAAAAAAATTGGTGATATCATCTCGCTGTAATGCCTTCATTGATACCATATTGGCTGCCTTTACTACTGCCATGACTTTCACTTGGAAGATACTTCTGTAGTCAGAAAGTCTGATCGAGCTTATATCCATCTTTGACCCGTCTGTGTAGATACATAGATAAAGACTTGTTTTTGGTTGGTTCTTTGGTTTCTCATTCTTTTCTCCTTTTGTAAGTCCAAGTGCAGAATGGTTTATCAAAGTCGATGTATGGTAACGTGTGGTTCTACGAGGTTCCTTAGAATCTGTGTATCGCCTTCCAGGTTTGAGTTCAAGTCGATTGATTGGCTCATCCTCAAGACATTATTGGCGGCAGACTCCTGCATTTGCAGGTCGAGCGTGGTAGCATGAACACGACGTTGTTCTCATCGTGCTGTATTTTAGTCATTGCTTTAAGATTGCTTGCTTTGTCTGAACCTCGCCACCAAACTACGTTCCCATATATAAGGATTGGTCTTAGAATTGCCCTATACATCCACTGAGTTTGGCCCTAGAGTTTGGTCTCCATCTTCTGCCGAAGATTCGGTTGCAAGTGTAGAACGCGATCGCTTCCTTTTTAACTCTTTCATTGATAGAAAGCTTCCAGTTAAGTTTCCCCTATCTAGTATGACTACTAGGTACCCTCAATAGCTGTTTGTTGGAATTGCGGTTAGTTCTTTTATTAGTGAATACCATGATCTTGGATTTATTGGGATGAATCAATAAAGGTGTCAAGCGTCTTTAATGAATTTTCTGACAGTTCGCGGATAAATGGGTAAGAATTATCCCCTTCCCAGCAGCACTATATCCTGTGCAACTATCTTAACCCTGCTGTTTTCAAGTTCCAGAAGTATTTTGTTGATGACTAGAATCAACAGCAAGAAGCGATGACACCTCTTTGTGGCGACCATCTGAAGGCAATCGCCCGACTTAAAACTCTGAAAAGCTTCCGTGAATCCGATAGAATCCTTTCTTTTAAGCTTAGTGCAGAAAGCAGTCACGTACTTACTCACATCCCAAAGGATCTTTACTCTGATAAGCCTCATGTTTTGGGTAAAACACCTTTGACATGATTTGCCCAAAGAAATTTCTTATCCAAAATCGCTTCCAGATATTTTGCTTCATCGACTGACTCAGACTCAGAAAAAGAACAACCTCAGTTCTTAGAGAAGTGGCCGAAAGTCTACTCTAATTTTGGACCTTATGTGCATTATGTGTAACAGACTGGCGTAATGCATGACACGGTAAAACGTACAACAACGCATCCAGATGGGGTTCCAAAACTCCGTGTCTATAACGAGCCAGGACCTAGCTTCATGGTGTATCATCTTGTCAGCTTTTAGTACTTGAATGGCTTTGTTTTTGTTTGGTTAGCGGAGGGGGAACCTTCTATAGGCACCGTTTTCCAAGTTACTTGAAAGAGTCATATTTTTACTGACTAAACCAAACCTTCGCTAACCTAACCTTGTAGTCTGGCCTTCCAAACAACCGCTGGCTTTTCCTTCTGCCTCGAAGACAATTTGCTCGAATATCCGCAATATGATTGCTTAGCCAAAAGACTGGGATTCTCCTATTTGTCCGTATTCTTCTTAACATTGAAGCATCGCACTCCTATTTGAATGGCTTACAGCGAACTAAACTAAGAGAGCAAAAAGTAATGATACCCCAGTGCAGACATGGACTTAAACAATATTGTAATAGATGCCATTGAACTGTCAAAAGCCGAGCAAAATTTGCAATCATTACAAAAGTTTATATTCAGTTTGTAGTTACGTTACGAAGTATCACGTTTTCCTTACAAATGCCAAATTGTAAGTTCTAGTCTAGTAAACTGTAGTTCGCTCCTATTGTAATCCCACTGATATGTACATATGTCTCAAGTTCAAACGTCACTAAAATGTCATTGTCAATTAGTCTCATCATAACTTGCTTAGCATAAAATCATATTCATGCAACTTTGGTTTTTTCATAGCAAATGCAGAATGCGACTAAAAAATTGGCACAAAACTGAATCGGCACGAATTTTTATTAGGAGCTTCATCTGTCAGAAGTTTTTTGACAGATGTCAAAATATTTTTTTCAAATATTTACGTCAAGCGTTAAATTTACTTTTAGTCTGTTCCCTTACCTGAAAATTCGTATGAATTCTAGTCCATTTCCGTTGCTTAACGGAAACAGCAACCAAACGCATTAAGGATTTAATTTTTATTTGGTTTGGAACAATATATTTCTTAAAATTTCTAAAGATCGTACTTCTCGTGTTATGTTCTTCTTCATACATGACATTTCAGTTGTGCTCAATTATTGTTGTTTGAAGCGTTCCCTAACTTTCTTAAAATTTTCATTATTTTCTGAGAGAATTATCTTCCACTCTTAGGAATATGTAATCCAACGATTTTTGGTGCAAAAGGTAAAAGAACAGACATTTTGTAAACTGTCATCTTTTAAAAAAACGTGCGACTTTTGAACGTCAGTTAATTCTTACAAATTCAGTTAAATGTATACAGATGCGATTGTATTGTTTATTTATACATAGTAATCGTTAGTTTTTTAGTGAAGGTAGTTTAGTTAACAATAAAGGTCAAGTATTCACATTAAATATTCCGATTCCCATTAGTAAAATAGGCGTGTTTTTTTGCAAGTCGATACAACAACTGATCACATATGGACTTAGCTAAACTCAGATAAATTTCGTGACTAACCTCTTAGTCCCGATAAAAACAGTGATACCAGACTTAAATTTTCCTTGTGTTATCGATATCTTGTATGAAAACGTCAAAACTGACGTACGTTGATGTCATCCAACAATTTTTTGTTGCAAAAAATTGTAGATATTCATTATCCAAACTCAGAATAATGCTACTACTGACTTAGGAGTAGACCATCCTGTCTCGGTTTCGGCCATTATTTCACGAACAGCTGTCCAATATTGTTCTTGAGTGCCTGAATCGTCTCTAGATTGTTCACATAGCATCGATCTTTAATGGCGTCCCACAAAAAAAATTCCAATGGCTTCAAATTGCAACTCTGTGCCGGCCAATCAACATCACCAAAACGACTGATTACACGATTATTGAACTTAGTATTCAATAAATCGATTGTTAAAAGGCTTCAGTGAAACGTAGCCGTTGTGGAATCATATAATAAACTGTTTATCATGCCTCGGTAGCACTCTCCATTGACTGTAACGTTTCGGAAGAAAAATGGGCCAGTATTGCGCGCACAGGACGAAAATGGGAATATGTTAGGTTATCAATCAACAAACCAGTCTCACGATTTTTCATCACAAACTTGCGTACATCAGCTGCAGTTGGTGTATTATTTTGACCGAAATTTCTTTTTCGGACTGTTTCGGCAACACAGCATCCACTTTGGAAGTAACTTTTCAATATTTCCCAACGTTGTTCAAGCGTAAATCGATCCATTTCCTACTGCAAAATTATAATACTGAGTTTCTGTCAATTTTTTGAGCGCATAAGAGCTGTCAGTGTCAAAATAACATATGATTCAAAAAGAAACCAACAGATGGCCCACCCTATACTTATGCATGTCAAATACAAAATTATGTATACATATGCCAGTGTAATTTGTCCATTGTATACGAATGCAGCGCTAGTTATGTATGTACATGTAGAATGAAAAATATCGTCTCTGTATATTCGAATAAAGTGTTTGCATTCTGGTCGCTTAGCCTATAGATTTGAATGCCAAATAGAGTACACCAAACCCCAAAAATCTCTTCAAATAAAGTACTGCAGTTACAGGATGACGATCCATAAATACTCGTAATTCATTAATTCGTACGCCTCTCTATAATGAACTGTCAATGATTCTGTCAAAAAAGTAAATCAGATTTAACTATAAATATGAATTTTCTGACATTTACTTGTTCAAATGCGGATCGAAAATTAATAAATGTTTTTTTTTTTTTTAAAGATTATGCAAAGCAATTCCATCCAAAAATACTACATCTTCCAAGAACGAAACTATTTAAAGATTCATAACCTCTTAGAGCTACCTACACACTAAGCATAAACTTCATTACGAGTAGACATCCTTATTACAATCCACCTCCGGTTCCTTACAAATACAAATGGACCAACAATCTACTCATCACTTCTAAAATGAGTTCACTAACAAAACCAATCAGTATCCATGTTTATTTAACTACACAACTACACAGCACTACAAAAGGCCGCGCCGACAGAAATATAAATATAAGTTTGCCAAGGACCGAATCGTTCTAATTAACTTCTTCCACGAAGCTCACAGAAATTAATGAACTTCAAACGAGACAAAACAAAAAAAAAAAAAAAATACAAAATAACTGATGAAACATGTCCTGTTCATTAATTAATGGAACAGGAAGAATCAAGCGAATTCAATTTGACATCATGTCCTTCATCCTCGGCTAAAAGGTAATTCACTAATTTTCCACACGAGCCAATAAATGTTCCAAGTAATATGTATTCAGATAGTAATCGCATTTTTTTTCCCACAAAAATCAATACACAATCCCGTGGAATGTACATATAAATGGTAAAGATACTGTATGCAGATGAGGTTCGTTTTTATTCGTTTTTATTCGTTTCAAGGTCAACCGAAAGGATTTGAATTTTGAACTTGCACTGCACCCCTGTCGTTGTAAATATGATTCGTACAGTCCCTTTCTGCAAATGGGTTGTTTTCCTCGTATGAAAACATATATGTATGTATCTAAAGTTACATCATGACTTTTCGAATAATACTTGACATTTGCAATTTCAATTCCACGATAGGCCACGGGTTGGGTTTCATCCAAGAGATTCGGATCTTACATTCATTAAAAAGATACATATTTGAAAAACTCTCTTCTATGTACAGCATTGACTAGCAAACAAGGCTAATGGAAAGTCGTTAGTTTCAAAATAGAGCATAAAACTACAGAGGACAACAAATGAGAAGGTATGCTCCAATATCAATGAATTCTAATTAGAAAATGTTTGGGGAATACTAGTACATTGTGTACTTTCACCCCCGACACACTAAATCGCAAACAATTGAACATACCGTACCCATACCCTGGGACTCCTAAAGAAGTAGCCCACGGTTGATTTTTACCTCATTTATATTCGACTCATTACTGTAGCTTTTCCCTGTTTATTCGTTTATCAAAGAACATCGATTGTCGGGCTTCAATTGAATTTTTGGGATGCATAGCAACAAATCTGGACCGTGTACGAGATGTGGCGACGCAGCCAATCTCACCTTTGGTGCCGTTGTGGCACGTGCTTTGTGTAACTTGGAAGGTATTGTTATGCTTATGAAAGGGGACTTAGTATTTTGTAAGGACCTTCTTTAACAATGTGTTACTACATCTATTTTCGTACGAATGAAGGTATTTTCTGTCCTTTCAAATCTTCTGGGAAATATGTACTTTGAAGAACCCATTGATCAAATCTTTTTGTGATCCTTGTAACTTGTTGAAGGATACCATTGTGTACCCACAGCATTTTTAGTTTATGAAAAACATGCGCTTCATTGGGTATGAATACGATGTTGAAATTACCAAGATGATTATGGAAAATGTATCTGAGTCGACGGTAAGAATAGAAAATTTGTAACGATTCACAAGTTCCTGCTGAAAACACTTCGCATTCACGTCGAACTATATCCAAAACATTCCAGCTATCCCAACTTCAGCTCAACACGCTTCCATGCAAGGCAGATGGGTAGATCGCCTCATGAAGTGGAAGAATAATCAATCTATGCAAAGAATTCACACTTGTAACATTCCTAGATACAGATGGGAACTTGTTTAGCCAAGTACTTACTTTCTTCTCCGGCTCGGCAAAACTATATGCTTCAAAGAAAATGTCCTAACTCAGAGCTAGAATCGCACCATACACATGCTCTACCCATTTGGTAAATAGCATCCCTCAAGGAGGAGTGCTAGCACCGATACTTTTGAAATTAGTACTGGACAAAAATTTTATTGTATCTATCAACCTGTTACAGTGCGTCATAGTTGAAAAAAAGATGCAAAGCCGACCTTATCCTTTTGATTGGTTTTGCTAAGACTGTTGCATCTCCACTTTGTTTTTGGTCTTCCAACCTGAAGTGCACCCTGAGAATTCCATTCGAAGGACTGTTTGGCGATGTTATCATTTGGTTTCCTTAGTGCGTGACCAATCCAGTGCCATTTACGCTGTCTTATCTCAACATCCAAAAGCTTTTGATTCGTTTTAAGCCACAATTCCTGGCTTGATATAATTTGGGCCAATAAATCTTCAGGATGTGGACAGACACAAGTCTGTACCTTACTGATGATGTTTGCCGAGACTTTCCAGGTTTCACAGACATACAAGAGCACGGATTTAACGTTCGATTCCAAGAGTCTCAACTTAGTAAGGAGATTTTGTTGAATTTCTAAACTGGAGACAGTGTACCAAAGGTAGCTAAAGCTTTGTTTATTCTGCTTCAGATGCTACAAAACTTCCCAGGTAGTTAAATTGTTCGAACTCCTCAATTGGTGTCTACTTCAGAGTAATACGCTGCAGTTTGGAGCGGCTTGTGGTCATTATTTTTGTTTTCTTTGCGTTAATACTTAAAATTCAGCTGAGTCTCCATTCAGTTGTAATGATCGCGCAAGTCCGCTGATGGTATTTGCCAGGAAACAGATACCATTGGCATAGTCCAAATAACAGCCTTTCAAACGGTTTGCATTGGATGCCATGTCTCTCAGATGCACCTACGGTGGGAGTCAGGTCGTCACCTATCGCCAGAAGAAAGAGGATATTCTCATTCTCTGTTACACTTCGAAGGAGTCGGAGAGCTGTCCATTGTGTAGAACAAAACACCTTGCGTTACTGTAGGACTTTTTTATGACAGCAACTATCCCTATTCTAAGAAGAGATCGTCAGATACATTTACGATTTACCCGGTCAAAAGCCTTCTTAAAGTCCACGAACATGAGGTAGAATGGTGACTTAAACTCGGCTGATTGCTTGAGGTGTTGATGTAATGGACGCACGATTGACCACTGTTAAACCCCGCTTGATGCTTTTTGGTGGTAGACTCGATTCTAACCTTTATCCGTTCGAGAACTATAGTCGCCATTAGTTTCGGAAAAGCGGACAGAACGGTGATACCACCACTGTTATTGCAGTTCTTAAGATTGTCTTAAGATTTTTAATATTATATAAGGCCCCTGATATTTTAATAAGGCCCCTGGGGTAGGTTTCACGGAAGTAAGCCTGTAGTTACGGAAGTAAAATACGAGCCGTAGCGGGATCTGATTTCAGGAACTCATCCGGAATATCGCCGGGTCCAGCTGCTTTGAGAGGATTGATCGGAGTCTTAATTTCTGCAACTGTGGGATGTTCGGTGTCAATTCCCCTAAAAGAAAGCAATTTTGTCCCAAGGTGGTCACCTGTAAAGACTATGAGACCTTTCTGGAGAATCGAAATCTATTGGTATCTGGGATTTCCGAATTGACTAATCGATGGGATACTAGCGTTAAAACACCTCTTCCAGTCCAACAACTATGATAACCCGGAGTATGTGAAGTAGATCCAGAGATCCATCTGGATCCATCTCTGCAAGAAAATATGCTCGCAGGCGGTCTTTTCTATGAGTTAGTGCTTCATATTCTATGAGAAGGTGTACTTTTCTTTATTCGTGATTGTACAATCTGCATTGTCCATCGTCTTCTATGTTCAATATTGTGACATGTTTCCTTAACTAACAATGACCTGAGGTTTTACTCCTTTTTTGATTCCAGTTGTCCAGAAATTCTTTAGCCTGTCTGAGCTGGAGTATGTTATCGTAAAGTTTGGCCCATTTACTCTTTATACCTTTTTCCAGTCCTTCCCTTATTTTGTGCAAAGGATTTCGCTCCCAAGAATGTGGCTTATGACCTAGTTCCTCAACTGCTTTATTTCTCTGTACTGCTCAGCTACTCCTAGCCTAGATATCATAATTTTCGAATCAAACGCTTGATAGCCTCCTGACTGTCCGGCTTTTTTGTGTTTCGTTGCTGAGTTCTTGATTGTTTTGTCACGGAGCCCTTATTTGGGCTCTTATTTACTTAACGATTACCTACGGTGGTTCCACATTTCTATACCGAGCACCCTGGTATCTGCAATCACTTGGTCTTTGAACCGGGGGTTAGGTCTTCCTTTTCGCCTTGGGGTCTGGGAATCGAAGATCCTTTTTTGGATCTCATTATAATTCACTCGATGTGGCCTATCCAATGTAGTCGTCTTATCTTGACTTTTTGAATAGCATCCACATCTTGGAATAGCTCTTAGAGTTCGCAATAGTGTATATTTTCCTCAATTGTTCCTCGCAAACAGGACCAACTGTTCGACGAAGTTCAAAAGTCCCCAATATCAGCTCTGGTTTACTGTTTATCGTCCTCTAAAAAGGCACGCTGGGAACGACCACTGTTGTATATGTCGTCTGCGTAGCCCAAAACAGAGTGCGAGCCATTATTACCACTTTTTTCTGAATTTTCTCAACTTACGATGCTTCAATGATGAGGAATTTATAATGTCAGAACTTATCTCATCAGCACCGAAAATCTTCCACCTGATACGAGCAAAGGCAGAACAATCACAAAGGAAATGATCCAAAGTATCGTGGCTCCCTCCACTCAGTGTCGCATATACTGGTGTCTCTTGAGCCTACCACATTCAGATGTTAAGCAAATTA
Organism: Xylota sylvarum; assembly: GCA_905220385.1. NCBI lineage: Eukaryota > Metazoa > Arthropoda > Insecta > Diptera > Syrphidae > Xylota > Xylota sylvarum. Next base: position 109,574,367 of record LR999958.1, read on the forward strand.
GAAAGGAGTCTACATTATTTTCTCCCGAGAGACAGTAAGAATGCCGCTTATTTCTTACAGACCTTAATGGAGGCCCTGTTTAGGACATGCGAAGACCCATCGCTGGTTCAGGTCTTATATCCCAGTCGTACAGATACAAAGGACATTGTATAGGTATAGTGATAAGCTTCATATCTTCCCAAACACATCTTTGCATTCTAACACTTCCCCAGGATGTCGGACTATGTACATATGTATATGCCAGTGCCAAAAATATAATAATTCTTTTTTGAGTTGACAGCAAGTTTATACCTTGTTGCAACCAGGCTGGGTACAACCAGTACAACAGGTATGTCGAGTTTTACTGCTTAGATCAAGGTCAGCCTTCGTTAGCGGGCGAAACTATAACCCATGCTCGGGTTACGTGGAAAATGAGTTTCTCTATTGCGTGACAAATTTCCTAGATGTGTGTTTTCTCGAAATGGAGACTTCTGGCCGCCGAGATCGTGCGATTTAACACCATTACACTTTTCCTTTAAGGCTAGGTTAAAGATAAAGTCTGCGTTAATGCTCCACCAAAGATTCATCGAGTAAACAAACATATCTGAGCTCTTATTCGCGAAATAAAGGCGCCAATTTCATCAAAAGAATGACTATTTGTAAGTAGAGCCAAGGTGGACATTTGGCAAATACTGTATTTCCTTACTAATCTCATGACTTGTGCTTTAGATTAAAAAAGAAATATCGCCACTTTTCATAAAAATGAACGCGTTTTTCTATTGGTTTTAAATGACACCTCTGATTGTATGACTCCATATAAATATATATTTGAGATCATACGTCATGAAGAGATCTCCACTAAGCTGGTGGATTTCATTACACACCACACTATTCAGCAGGTCTCAGAAGGCTAGTCCTTGACTTTGTCTTATTTAATTGGTCGTTGGTATATTTAATCGTCAGCGTACATAGGTTTTTCTGCGTTTTCTTACGTTTCCATTACTTCAAGATCGAAAGCCATAAAGTCATCTTTGAACACTCTCTAGAAACGTGGAATAACATCGATATAACCCAAGTACCTACCATAAAGAAAAATTGACCCAAAAATATTTTATACCATACCAAAGGCTATTACTCCTTAGGCACACGACTGTCAAACCATAAATCACATAATGTTAGCAAATTCGATAAACATCAACAAATTAACTATAAATAAACACAACAACAGTAGATGTCCAAATTTTCCTTAAAACGAAAACAACTTCTATTTAGCAGCCAATGAAAGCCTTGAATTTGACGAATGATTTCCTGTAACAGCCCAAGCTACGCAACCCTTATCCAGATTTTTTTTTTTTTTGTCCACCACAGGCTAAGGAACGTTAAATTCTTTCATGCGTATAATGGCAAGCAGTAATCATCACGCAACATTTCTAAAATAGAAATTCCTTAATGACGAAGGAATAATCATTCATGTGAGAATTGTATCCTTTTCCAAAAGTTCTTTACAAATAAATTGATTTTAACTGAAAATGTCTACTATGTACATCTGGCGAAGCGTCAAATGTGAAATTGTTTGCGAATCATAGCCCGGAAGTTTGAGAAACGGAAATAATATGTATCATCAACATCCTTTAAATGTTATGTGTACATATGTAAGTATGTGGACATGGATGGTTTTTTTTTTTAAAGGAAGTCTTTAATGGAGGGATGGTATATACATACATATGTATGGGCTCATTTCTCGATACAGACCTAGATTCGTCCTTGATTGTCCTGTTTAAGACGACACATGTACAGAGCGATTGGATATCTATCCAAAATTTCTTCAAAAGCATCCAAAAGTTTGAAGCTTTAAAGTGACAGTGGTAGACCACTTACAAGTACTACGGCCATAAAGAAGAACTAATTCGGCGTTAGGGCGAAACCGTCGTATTTTAGTTGAATGCAGTGCTATTTTCCAGATATCTAGTTCTATATCCTGTTCCGCCGGGAATATCTTTATCACTGTTTTGTAATGAGGTTCGCCGATGATCATGAAAAACAAAAGTGGTGAGAGTATACAGCCTTGACGTAAATCACTTACAATCACCATTCATAGACTTCAAAACCCCTATGCGTCTTTTTTGTATGCCTTCTCTGTTCAAATAGTCGGAGTAGTAAAAACTATGCAGAACTATATACTGGCCTGTTATTCTACCAGGATTCTTGTTTTTTTTTTTAAAGAACCGAAAGCATTTTAGTGTCGAGAAGTTTACGATATCAGTTCATCTCTCAAACCTCTGAACATTAGCGAAAATAAGAGGAAGTGTTCTCCAGGATTGACACTTTCTCCACTAGAATATCAGCTACAAACCTTGGTTAGCGAGATGCCTTGGAATGGTGTGGGCTAAGAAGCTACAAAAAACCGAAGATTAGGTACAGATATCCAGGAGTATCCATTCAGTCTATTTGTACTCTGAATAGTCATGTAACCCATGGTGCTATTCGAACGAAGTCCAATCGTGAGTATAAACCCTGACCAAGGACAAACGTTTAGATCCTGTGAAGTCACACTGCATGCTTTATTCTATTAGTGAGTTAATTTATTTACGACTTAAGGTTCAAGAAGCTCAATCCTGCTACTGAATTCAAATATTCGTTGCAAGTGATTAAAGGACTGAAAAAGGCTTTAAGCGCAGCCTGATGCAAATACTTCGCCTTGACTTTCATTGTTCACTGAAGACACCACTATTTCCTAAAGTTTGCTAAAATTTTACTATATATCGTCGATTAGACACTGGGCAGGACCAGTATTGAGTGCGAAGAACGTAGGCATTGAATTCGTGAGGTTGTGTAAGTTCTGGCTAGACGTTGATTAAAACACAAGATTAACTCCTGTGAATTAGTTCCCCACAGTTGTTTGAAATATGATCCAGAGTTTCCTCGATTTCGATGATGAATCGGTACGTTCATTTGCTTGACTAAGTTTTCTGAATGCTTAGGATCTTACAGCGTCCAGTTTTCAGTATGCATTATGTTAGCTGGAAAAGATTTGGGTGGTGTATGTATTCCCACTTTAGGAATTAAAGATCCAAGGAGTTCATACTAGAAAGCTATAAGAAACACGTCGTGTCGAGGCAAGTCAACATCTTTGCCACAGCTATACTGCAAGTACTGAGAAAAGTTATCTTTATATCCAATCGCGTAAGCCCGGTAAGATAGACCAATCCGTTACGCTTCCAACCACACCAATTTCTTCCAAGCTGCAGTTCTACCCATCTTGACAGCATCCTCACTCATCTTATTTATGATGATCAAGTCAAGACCACTCTCCTCGAACAAGGAAAAAACAAACACTGATGATTCCCGGAATACAGAGATATCTACCGAGAAGGCATCAAAATTAGACCAAAATTCAGCTTACTGGTAAGAGTTGGAGTGGATTGTACTTCTGGGATGTGTAGTACTAGAAATCAGTGATTCCGTATAGCGTGAACTATCCACTTAAGTGATGTGAGACCTTCTACTGTCCTCTTGCCATAGTCAAAACTGGTGGCTTGCAACCTGGAGTCTTGCTTTGTCAGCCTGTTTTTTTTTTTTTTGTTGCACCAATGAATATGCAATCTTTTAAAGTTACTAGTGTCCCAAGCTACAGGCATGCATGTATTCGTAAGCCTGAATGATCAATAAAACTCTTTCTAGAGAGCTGCCTTTAGGCAGTTTACTGCCTTAAACATCAGGCTCAGAATATTTCATTCCTTATTTCATGAGAGACGTCGTATTGGCTTGGTTTCAGGGGATTCCATATTTTGCTCGATGCCATCATGAGTGTCCTCCAAACTGAATCGTAGAAAATAAAAAAATGTCATATTCCACATCTTGTTTCATCTCGTCTCAGTCAAGACAGAGAGAAGATTCATTATACTTTATTAAGATACACTACAAAGCACCCATATACGGAAGGCGGCTGACTATGGCATAAATTGACTTCTTCCAACTTGATATCTTTGACTGAGACACGGGGTACCGCATCGTTAGTCCTCTTTACTATATTTCTTGCACTTCTTCTGCACCTTCTGTCCCGTAAGGCTTTTTCCAATATTGTAGTTACTGCCTCTAAAGCCCTTGTTTGGAATGCCATTCAATCTAGATGCCATACTATCACGGAATCATCTACATACATTTAGTTTTGTCATAATAATTATGCACACACTATCCCAAGGATTTAGGTCTGCATGCTCCCAAAGTTCCTTTAAAGTGTTATTCTTACTTCTTTGGATTGGATCTGTAGATCTTGGTTTCATCAGTATTTCGGGTGCTCGGCGATTCGAAGACATTATCCGGACCATGGATGGGTCGGAAATCCTTGTCACTTGTATAGTGACTTCAGAAGCCATAGCATTTGCTGTGATATTGGAGACTCCCCAAAACTCACGGCGAAGATGTTTTCTTTTTCTTCTTAGGTGGCGCTACAGTTCGGGGTGAATCTGGGCCTCAACCAGCAAGCCCCTGCAGTTATCCCCGTCCTTAGCTAACTGCATCCAGTTGCGCACTTCAAGTCAGTTGAGGTCCATTTCTACTTGCACGCGCCACCTAAGGCGAGGTCTCCCTTTACTGCGTTGTCCCTCTGGGTTTGATTCGAAAACTCTACGAACCGGAAGATTTGTGACCATCCGCTCTACATGTCCCAGTCATCTTAAATGACTGATGCACAATTAGTTGACTAGGGCAATGTCCCTGTACAGTCGTTGAATCTCCTCCTCCATAGCCCGTCAACACAAATTGGACCGACAATTTTTCTCTCGAAGCAACCGAGGATATCTTCATCTGCTTTGGATAGAATTCAAGCTTCAACGCCATAAAGCTTGGGATTATCAAGGTCGAATACAGAGTCTTCTTAGCTATTCGGGATAGGGCCTTACTACTCAATTGCCTTCTCAGCCCAAAGAAATAGCGATTGGCAAGAGTTATTCTGAGGTGTTATTGTCAGAATTGATAGCAGAGCCAAGGTAGACAAAGTCCTTTACTACTTGATAGTTAGCGAAGATGTCTACGTCCAGTGTATTTATTATCCATCGCATTTATTGTGCCTTCTTTGAAAGGGATTCCGGGTTTATTCAACTCAATTGTGCTTTAGCTAGGATAGCCAGGTGGCTACTACGTATCTTATTTCATTGCAGAGGAGTAGGAGCTGGGTCTTTGTCCATAATGCGAATCACACCATTTTATAGGAGGAAAGGAAAGTAAGACCTACTTAGTCAGCGAATGGACTTAGAAAGATGCGACAGTTATCCAAAGATATAAGAACGAGTATATCCAAGAACTTAAGAAACACCAACTACCTTATATTCCTACTAAACCTACCATTGGTTTACTACTCCCTACAATTGTGCATTACTTCTTCCAATGTCTCCCCAAAGTAGAGATTCGGCTCATTCAAGAAACGTGTTGAAGTTTGGGTTCTGTTGGTAGAGAATGTGAGTGTTATTTCCAGTCTCAGGGTCGTTGGTTCGTGCCCCACGTTGGGCGCCATTATTGTGTCTTTATTGCCTCTATAAAAGTGTCTCTTGATTAGATTGGTTAAATGGATTTTAAATATACAGAGACTTGCAATATTACTGGTCCTTGACATTTTGGTATCTAGACACGTCTTCGACTTGGGTAACGTCTCATCACGTCGCTCTTGTAGTTGGTCACTTCAAATACGAATGCACCAAGGTCAGGTCCTTATCTATTACTCTTCTTTATCATCCTCATTCACACACTCATCATAGTTTTTATGATGAGAAAATTCCCTGTTGCTTGATTATGGAAGCTTACATTCAACTGAATGACTTTCAGTGTGCACAGCACTCCCTGCGTCAAGAAATTAATTTCCCTCGCCAACGTCTTCACAGTGTGAACTGTCAGTCGTATGAACTTCATTATCCGTCCCTAAGCACTTAGATTTCTTTTCCCATCGACCTGGTTCACTGTATCACAACACGTATCACTGCGCTCTCAAAGGACTACGTAGAAAGATCAAAGGCGAAGGCGATTGTTTTTTTTTTTTAATAAAAAATAATCCAACGAAACGTATCCCAAACAAGGAAACAAAGAAGTAATGATGCAGAAAACAAAAAAAGATCCATCATGTGAAATCTCCTTCTTTCATCATAATAAATCAGTACGAACATCCCTTTTTCCGACTAAGAACACATCTTTCACAGTAAACTGGACACAAAGATGCCACCTTTGCTTAAATTACATTGAACATAACGTCAGCACATGTTCTACGGACCAGAACATACATAACAACAGCTTGACATCTTATCAGAAAAAATCCTTAAATGTCCTATTTTTGTTCGGAAACCTTCTCACACTTACAACAGATGTATCTGTTACACCTTCGGTCTGTTCCTCTTATCACAGCCAAGATTTATTTCCATGAACTTGATTTGATTTTCGTTCCACAAAAAAAGAGCTTTCAAAACTTTCCTCCCACAAAACACACACACACGTACACATAGGGACTTAAACACTTTCTCCTTTCACAGACACTTTCCACTCGTGAACTGCAAAATGATATTTCGCCACAAAAAAAAAACCCAAACTAAAGCAGGGCACGAATACGACCACGACCACGACGACGACGACGACGACGACGACGACGACGACACTGTGCCGCTGTTTTTTGGACCCAAACAATGATTCCGGCGTCCTAGACATAACAGTTTTCAATTACACTCATAACCGTACGGTAGTGTTTAAGGAAAATTCCGGTATTTTCCCACAATAGATACGAAAATACGACGCGCTTCTCTACTCGTAGATGCATTTTGTATCTTTTTACACTTCAACAGTGTTAAAGTGTATCTAGACGTACATTTCCCGGCAAAACCAATGTGGCCAATTGTTTATTTTCAAGTCATGCACTGACGTTCTGAGGTTTTGATAATAAATTTTCGAAAAATGTAAACAAAAGGCTTGTAGATACACATACTCGAGTATGAGTATTTACGCGAATCGGTGGTAGCGCAACGCACGAAAGTTATAGAAAAATTTTACCAAGTTTGAATTGTTTTTTTTTTTATTTTCTTTTGAATTTCTCTGAAATAACAGAAATAAGTGGAAAATTTAATGAAAAGCTTTTATGAAAAAAAAAAAATAATTGCAAATTCCTTGCAAACACACACACCTTGAGTTTGGGAATTGAATTGCTCGTGTTGCAGTTTTAATATTTATCGTCGTTCTTCGCCGCGGCCGTCGTTGAGGACGTTTCGGGATTTGTTATATTTAATTTTGGTTGTTTCAGTGCCATGACCTATAGTAGCTGCATTCGCTATCTGGCAATAAATTAATGAAAAGAAAAATAAATTTTCTTTGAAAATTAAAGTTATAGATACAACTAGCAAGTGTAGTGTACTGTGCAAGTGTAGAGTGTCTCTGTTTGTACAAGTTGCAACTGAGAGATAAGAAATATCTGCGGATAAATAAATTATAAAAACAAAAATGCAATAAATAAACACAACAACGATAGAAGGTTTGTATAACTTTACAGATACGGATACGGACACTGGTAGCTTTGAGAAAACAATAGTATCTCAGAGCTACTGATAAAAAAGACTGAGTGTTGAACTTTATAGTGTCGTACGCCTTTAGCCTTTAATCGGCGAGAAATTGATTATTATTTATTTTTCATTCATTTGTGTGTGAAATATAAATTCCGCTTGCTGAGGGGGGGTTGTACTCGTGCCTAGTGCATTTTTGAAGCACCACAGACAGATGAGTTTTATGAATCATGTCAAGAGTGGGTTTGTGTGTTTTTTTTTTTTATTTTTATCCTTTTATAGATAGTGATTGAACCTCTTAACCCTCTTTCGATGACACACACAAAGGGAATCGATTGGTAGTAGGGTGTTCCAGCACGACCTACTCTACTAATTTTAGAGTTAGACACGAGTTTCTATTAAAGGAACATGTTGCCTTTAGAGATTTTAAATTGAAAAGACCACGAAACCAATTGAGAAACAGAAGTTATATGTATGTAGGTGGAGAGTGGGACGAATCGAATTTGTCGAACACACAATTGAGTCTTACAATTTGTCATCTAAAATGAACATCTACAGATACGTAATATGGACTTTCTTTGGTTTAGATACAAGCACCCTTGTACTATTATAACTATTGTTCAGGTTTCGAATAGAGTTCGGGGACGTGAGATGTGGCTTATGCACAGTAAGCCCTTCAGCTTGTGATGTAGCATTGTGATGAAAGAGACCACGGAAACCTTTTGGATAATAATGAATCCCTTCAATTGTGCAGCGAAGGAAGCCCGAAAGTCTTAATGAGAAAGTCTGTAGGACATTTCATAAAAAGGTAAAGGAATGTATTGTATGATATTTACTTTTGCCACCTTACTCGTACTCTTTCAACCGTGGAGTTTTAATTAATACCATTACTTGGAGGGATAGTTGCCAGTGTTTTCATTGTTCTACGCGGGCCTTTTTCGTGGCCATTGTTTAATTTAAATTTTTGTGTTGCTAGTATGTATGTATGGAGTTTTTTGAAATGAGTCGGAGAGACATCTATCTTTAGACATCTATCTGTAGATATTTACCTTTGAAAAAATAAGTGTCATTTCACTGTCATTCTGTGACAGATATGTATATTTAACACGGTTTTTTGATTACATATTAGTGTAACGTGGTCTAATGTCAAGTGGTACAAAAAGTCAACTAAGCGTCTCTGTTGAGAATCAAAATTTTAACTGTGGATCAGACTGAGAGTTTAGGACTTTGATTACTTATTAACGTAACGTAATCTAATGTCAAGTGGTACGAAGTGTCAACATGTTGTGGACCAACCATTATCCGTGGATCACCGACATGTCAGGCGGAAAATATTCAGACACTATCAAGGCTTTAGGTTGGAAACGTGTCCCGATTTAGTTAAAGACGAAGTAAATTCTTGATTAGACGACTTCGTAAGCCTAAACGTAACGCAAGCTACCAAAATTGTTAGAGCGTCTATTGCTTCTGTAATCTTTTTTCAACGAGATGTTCGAGTCATCCTAGGTGGACTTTAGCCTCCATTATCAAGAGTTTAGCTCGATATTAAGTTGGCTGAGGTCCTTTCTCATTAGTATGGTGACTTTTTGAACCATTTAGACTAGTTTGAGGTTGGTATGTACATAGGTTGTACAGTTCTTGGTAATATATTCTTCTCGACTCACTGTCAAATGCATACAGAACCGAACATCTGTAGCCCTATACATTCTTGACGAGATTCATGCCTTTAGGTTGTAGAACAGGATTGCGATGATTAGGGTCTTTTAAAGAGTCACTTCTTAGCCTAAAGAAACAGTGATTGAGAGAGCACTGGTATCATTATTTGAATTGAGGGTGGAACTTAAGTAGACACATTCGACATATATACATATGTACATACGTAGATATAACCTTGTGTTTGAAGCTTTCCCATGCACTGTTTTTGCAACCTCGATCATACATTTTATTCGATAGTACTGGGCCAGTTGTAAGGCTCTTAAGAACCCTTATTTGTGTTGGGTTGGGTTGGGTGGGTGTCTTTGCTCAGTAGGGACACAGTTCGAATAAAGGAAGGTCTACCGGATACCGGATTACCTGCACCGGAGACCTACATGAAATCTTTCGAAATGTGACAGGAGGCAGGGCATCCACTTTCGGTGTGAACCCGTGCCGAACAAGGAGACAAATCTTTTTATTTTACTTAAATCAAGTCTGGCTAGATCGTTGACATTTTCAAAGAAGTATTCGTCTAAGTTTTTCATTCTCAAAGCCGATAGGGTAGGAGAAGTACACAGAAGATGTGCCATGGTTTGCTCCTCTTCCTCGTCTCTACAGCTTCTACAGAAATCGTTGAAGGGAATACCAGGCATTCTTGCATGTCTACCTTTTAGACAATTGTCCCGTGATGGCCCCAACTATATTTCTTAGGTTTGTCCTATTGACGGAAATAAGTCTACTGTTTTTTCTACAATCCAGCTCTGACCAGATTTGTTTGGAAGAGAGACATGTGCTGATATTATTCCAACGACTGTTACCAATTCTTATGGCTGAGGTATCTAATTTTAATTTTATTGATTTTCGAATTTTATTGGTTCCGGTCTGCACCCTCTTTAGCTAGCTCGTCCGCCATCAGTTTCCAAAAGATATTAACGGGAAGAAAATGGAGCATAGTTTCTACTGCAGTTGTACATAGGAGTAGTTCTAACAGCGTTCATTATCAAGACGCAAGACAGACTTTGAAGTATTCGAATATTGCTTGGCTTGTCCAGTGCCATCCACCAGACCTAAATAGCTAGATGGGCAAGATGGCTAGATAATAGCCATTCCACTCCTTCTGATGATGAACGGTCATTCTTCGAGGAGTTAAATTTTAGCATTGTGAAGACGTCTACACCAGATAGCCGAGATTCTAAAACTGGTACGGATTAGTCCTTGATGGAATAAGCTTCGGCATCGTTCTCATCCTCAGTAACTCTAGGTGCCTCGGATTCCTCAAGAGGCGTTAAACGGTTTTTTAGTCCTGCAGATTTCGTCCGAAACTCGAATACAACTTACATGTTTGACGGGAGATCCCGCAACTTTTCTGAGCTTATTAGATCACGTCCACCTTTAGGCATGTAGATTGATGGGTGACCTTTCAATTTGCGACTAAATTTCCTCGCAGAACATCGGTCGTGAAATTCTGAAGCTCGTTCTTTAGTCACTCAACGTGTATGTGGAATGACTTGCCCTCCTCAATCCTTCCTTAGGTGGCGTTACAGTTCGGGGTGAACTTGGGGCTCCACTAACAAGCATCTCCAGTTAGTCCTGTCCTTAGCTAACTGCCTTCCTCAATATCTCATACAAATTATGATTTAAAAAGATTTAAAGTCAACACTCATCGCCACCTAACTCTCTTTTCTTTTCCTTCCAACTTTTAGCTTTCCTATACCATTACCTTTCACTGCATCACTGGGACTACTTTAAAGGACTTTCGTCCTAAGTGATGAAATACATTGCAAAAAAAAATCCAAGAACCTATGAGATATGAATTATCGGACTGAGACCTCTAGGGTTTACAGTCTATCAAGCAAAATGTGCAGGTTACATTCAAGCTTGTATTCTGTCTAACATATCGTTGAAACTGCATTGTACCTCTTAACAAGTATCTAGACAGTGTAACCTTATCCTCACCTGAGTACCAAGACTATGACATCCCAGAGAAATGTGAAGCTGACAAATTACCACAACAAGGCTTCTCTGGTACCAATAGCATATGCATGACCGACATCAAGGTATCAATGTTTCTTACCTTTTCCACCCCGCCACGGAGTAAATTCCATCGGTGACGCCATCTAGACCAAAAAAAAACATATGCTGGGCATTCTTCATACTAATTTGTGCATCAATCAGGTCTCTGCGGCCTAGATTTCTTAACAGATAAATACTGAAGTAAATAGTTCAAAGGCGACTAGAAGCTGTGAGCACCCACCAGAGCCTATGTAGCTGGCTTTTAAAAACCTATCGTTTGTAGGGCGTTAGTGTTCAAAAGTGTCAGATCTTTAGTTCAGAACGCATTTATCCAGTGCGAGAACAGACAGATACTTTCACCGTAATCCAAGTATTTTTGATAAGATCTCCACTAAAATGCTGTATTGATGACCATGAAAAACAGCAAAGGTGAGTGCATGCTGCCCTGTGGTACTCCACTTTATAACATTGTGAAAAACGCTACACTCATCACTTTGAAATGCTATTTGTTGTACATATAAGTTTGTCTACCTTTATATTTGGAAAAATTTAATCTCAGACGTATTTGAACTAAATATGCGTCAAGATCTTGAATTGGTGTAAATAATGGTTAAGTTTTCATAGACGACTGGTGCGCGGTTGCATTGGTTATTTTCATGATTTCAGGTTAAATGGGCAATATGTCCAATAATTTACGTTTCGCCTTGATATGGTGGTTGGGTTTATCACTAAACGACTACCAATATCTTGTCTACAAATAAAACGTGTGGCGCGACAGGTCCATTGGACTCACTCAGCACATGAGCCACGATGCCCACAAAATATCTAATATCGTGTCTAGACGGCTAATTAAATAGCCCGCAGTCGATACTGTAAACCAAATCTTCATTTCATGGTTTGCAGATACTTTTTGGTTTACATACCAGGGACTTGCAGCAACCTAATCTAATATTCAATTCTTCTTAAGCTACTCAATGTATCAAATAGAACTCCTTGGACTCTTCACTTTTGGTTATGGAACGAGCAGTAAGGAAACTAACAGATTTCCACCCAATTTAAGCTCCCCTCACTCTCTTAGTATCCTCTTTCCTAGTATCCTGTTGGTAAAGGATGATAGTAAATATTTGCATGCGATACGGCTTAAGCAATTCATGTAACAAATAACTGCAAAGAGGATAACGTATTTGAAGTTTGGGTATTATAGTTTCATAAGTCCAATAAGAGGCTTGTGTCTTAAGTAAATGTAAAGTATCAGAACTAATTGAATCATTCAACTCATTGGTATAATACCCAGAATTTCTATCCTTGTATCTAGGAATTGAACAGAATAAATGTAATCACGTAACGTACGTCTTTAATTTAAACAAAAGTCTCTCGCAATAAATATCCCCTCAAGGGTTTTAAGGATTTTGTATTTTTTGTTGACACAAATATAACAGTGACGACTTAATGGCTGACAGGACTGGCTGTCAACATCCTCAAACCTACAAAATAAATATTTAAGAAGACATTGTCATTCATTTTTACGTAATCGAAAAGCAAAAAATCGATTGATGTCGTTGAAGCAAATTAATTACAGTTCCACTGACACGTAATTATTTGCGTATGTGTATATCTGAATATCTGAATATCCTGAATACGAGGATGGAATATTCATTCCAATAATTGGAATTGCAAGGTTTTTTTTTTTTTTAGGAATCAGTCCTCTATGACCATATAGAGGAAGGAAAAACTTATTTAAGGCATTTAATTAGTCACTTACACGAGAGATAACGTTTTAGTGGATTTCATATCCTTTTGACGTCAGAATTGACTGATTTTAAGGAAGTAAATCCGTCAGTGAGCTTTGTTATTGAAACGTTCACTATTTACGCGCGGGGGACTCATATAATTGCAAGGAGATACAATATCACTTGTGTTTGAGAATCGGTATATCGTTTACAGCACTCCGGTGGTTAAGTGTTTAATTAGCTTTGGGAAGTTCGGAAAGGAGCTGTAATTAAATTCGTATCTGTCTGTTTGTCTGACTTGGACGTGCTAAAGAAAAATCAATGAGTACTTTGCAGCACATTGAGGATGTATCTCAGTTTTTCACTTCCCGTCACTATGGTAGTCAACGTCGTATAAGATAAAGTATCTTCATGGTACCAAAAGAAAGGATTTTTGGAAATGAATTGCATACAGCATTGCGGAATAATTAGTGTGCCTTGTAGGACCTTGGCTTACTCTATACGTGTACTCCAAAAAATTGTTTGTTTGCAGAGAAAACTTGAGATGTATTATTTTTCAAACACTTTTGATGGAAGATGGGAAAACCCTGCAAGTTTGAACTCCATGCACTGAAAGCTAAGACAATGAGGACATACCATATACATACATAGGTAGACAAGATCTCTGTGAATAAACTGACTACTGGATGTAGTTCTTGTTCGTCCTTGACATTGCTTGTCAACATTTTGATCCATGCTTAAAGGTTTTCTTTTAAATTTGCCACTTCATGGTAACCAGATAAAAATCTTGACTCCGACAAAAAGAGGGAACACTTCCACTGGAATCATTTTTACAAGGAAGTACTTACAAAGTACACTTACAAAAATATAACTTTAAGCCCGAGGATATACCATTCCTCTTTAGATGGGCAATGCTTAGACATCACTTCCATGGTGTAGTAAGGAACTAGCTAGCATAAGGTAGAACACTCGACAACTTCTAAATGGAGCTAAGAGAAGGAATTTCAACTAGAACTGCCCAATTTCTGTAATGAACTCACGGGTACAACAGAATTAGTCGAATTGTGAATAAATAATATTCATTAGCCGTCTTCTTAGACATTGAAGGAGCATTTAGCAAAGTCAACAGAGACAAAGATAGAAACAGTGGAACTCATTTAAAATTATACGTTTCGACAGGCACACCTCAGGGCGGAGATATCGACCCAAATCTATCAATTCTTTTTAGCGGTGTGCTGGTGCCAGTAACAGACAAATTCATTTCAACTATAAGCGAGCAACATAAATGAATCTAAGGACCTTGGATACCTAGAAGTTTACAGAAGAATCGGTGGCTATAATGTAGTAACTTAAGATTCAGTCACTCTGATAGCTGGAAGCTGCAGAATGCAATAGACCATGCGACGATTCTACAAGGAATAATCAGTTAAGTAGTGACAACTAACAATACATTTAGCGGTGCAGAGAGAAACTATGCTAAGTGCTATCCAGCTGCCCTTGTCCTGAAAGGTCACCTGATAATATTAGAATACATTCAACGTAACCCAATTCTTAAGAATCAAGATATCAAACTTGACAGATCTCGATTCTCCAGGGGTTTCAAAGTTACTATAGGTGACCGTCGAAAATGGAAGAATGTAGGTCACATAGCAGAACCTAATTCCCAAATCTGGTATATCGATGGTTCCATCTGCATGGGAATGATTGCTAAATCCTATTCGGAAAGGTCTAAGTTGGTCTGTGACTCTTTGAATTTCTTTGAAAATCTTCAACAAAGTTACCGTAGCACGGATTCTAGGATATGAACGTTTCAAGGGTAATGAATAGGCTGACAGTCTAGCGAGAATAGGCTTTTGTCGTCCACCCATTGGTCCTGAGCTCAGTTTTAGTGTACCACCTAACAGTGTTTACTCCAAGATACCATGATGGGAGATCGACATATACTCGGACTATTGCGCCAAGGTTTAGGGCCTCAAGGCAAGCGATAAAGTTAATCAACCCCAAAGACATTACTCAATCTCAACAAAGAACTTTAACAGGCTATCGTAAGGCTGGACCGTAAGTCCAGATAGAAGCCATCTGCACAAAATAAAATCGTCAGATACTGATATATGCCACCTATGTGGAGAGGAAAGAACAAAAACGGCAGGACATATCCTTTACGTAAGTTGAGGAGCCTCAAGGAAGAAATAACTGAATTTGAAGCGGTCCAATAGAAACTAAGAAACTGGAAAGTTATACTGAGGTTTATTAAGAGCCAGTACAAGAGCCAGTACAACATTACATTTAACAGGCATATCACTCGATAGTTGGCGCAAGACATAGGATTACCTTTTTTTTTAAAGTGGGTATATAGAGTCGACGTCAGGTATACTTTAGTCCTTCCCTACTTTACTAATGCTCTGATGCATACTCCTAATCAAAACATCGCTTATGCAGAAGAATTCTGATGGTAAGCCATAGGACCCGACGACTTTATTTTTTTTTAGCTTCATAATAGCTATGCTGATGATTGTGAGACATCTTCTTGCGGTGTTACTCTCTCTGCTTGATGGTCTTTCAATAGCTGCTGAAAGTGCTCCTTAAATATGGATATTTACTATTTCTTGGACGTCGGTAACTATGTCTCCTTAACTATTTCGAAGAGCCTTTATTTTGTTTGAAGCCTGCAGCCACGTACTTGGCTTTCTTGTCCAAACTCCGGTGCGGGTTTCTGTCATGGGATCACTTAATATCCTTGAGTGCGTAGACCTCTTCTTTCTATGGACTTTCTTTTACTGCGTGGCTCTTATAACCTGTATTCGCTAAAAATTTCAAAACAGACCACAGTGTTGGGTTCCTTTTCGTCTATCTTCCACTATCCATCTTAGTCCAAGAGACTCTCTGGATTTTTCCACAGTTCCTCTCTCGCTTCCTTTTCGTGTTAATGTTAGCATCTGTTTAGCAGATGGGTTACTACACAGACGCTTCCCAAGACCTAGTGCCGAACATTCACACATGTGCTGCCCTCCCGATTTCCTCCAGGCATAGTTTAAAGGTGTCATCTTCCAGAAGACCCATCTTCTTTAGGCGATACCCGAAATTTTCATGACCTGCACCAAAGCTACCATCCATTTCAGTGTTCTAATCCCCAAAGCTTAGAACTTCTCTATGAGTGGTGTCAATCGGCATTTTAACAGTCATTTTCGCCTGCGTGCAACTTTCTCTAGTGTTCCGCCGCGGCCCAGTTGTTAATTAGGTGCTCTACCATTCCCCTGCCAATTGAAGCAAATTGTTCCGGACCAGAGGTTGGAACTCCGAACTTCAAGGTTGACCCTTTATTTTCTAAAGAGTCCGCCTTTTTGTTGCTCTCAGTCCCTACGTGTCTCTCACCCAGAGCAGTGTCATCTCATTTCGAGATGTGCACTCATTGGGTTTATGAACACATTCCAATGTCAGTAATATATCACTTATTGATTGTCCAGTGAGGTATATTTTTCCAGACTAATATGACAGACTTGTTCTGCTTCTTCTGAAAAGATACTTGCACCCGCTCTGCCATCCATCATGGAACCATCCGTAAAGATGATTATATCACCAATCTTCTTTTACGAAAGTGTTCCATCCTCAATAAGAGTTTTGTGATATCTTTCGGTAATACTCATTCTCTTTATTCCATCCATGGGCATATTCAACTTCGTAATCTCGTTTTTCATGAGATCCAGGATTGCCAGTTGGCATCCATGTGCAGATGAAGTACCGTCGATGCGTCCACTTTCTTAATAAATAAGTCGAGCGCAGAATACCTAGGATCACTTTCTTTGCACATCTTGATGCCGTTCGTATTGCACCAGCGATCCCTAAACATGCCAGACGTTGGACCCTATCTAACTGCTTCTTTACAGTTCCCTGGGTGGCTTTATGCCACAATACAACTGACGCATATGTGATAATCGGTCTAACTATCATCGTGTACATCCAGTATGCTGACTTCGGCGAGATTCCCCACCTTAGTACACATACCCGTTTGCACTGATGAAGTACACTTTCGCCTTTCTGATTTACACTTCCACATGGAAGTTCCAAGTTAGCCCACCATCTAGGTATACACCCAGATACTTAACCTTCCTGGTCACCTGGAAGGTGACCGATCCTAAACGTGTCAAGGGCTAAAATTCCAGATCTCTCCTATTCCTTGTGAAAATGATTAGATCTGTCTTTTCCGCATTATTGGGGAGCCCTTGTTCCTGACGTTCATGAATTCACCTCTTGCCATTATTGCTATGTCATCGGTATATCCTACAGTGTGGATGCCAGTCTCCTAAAGTCTTCTCAGGCGAGAGTCCATAGTTAAGTTCCACAGAGTAGGTGATAAATTCTCTTCCCTGCGAGCTAACCCTTTCTCTAAGTCTTGAAGTCCCCGTCTAAATATTTATCGCCCTATTTATCAGCATATTGTCCACTCATCTCAGCACCAATGGGTTAATCCTGCGTTCTTCTAAGGTTACTCTCAGACTTTAGAAGCATTTTCTATCGACCAAACCCATAACTCTCCCGTCTCCCAACTATTAATGGATTTCTTCCTCTGGCATCAATAAGAAACTTGAGGAGGATCAAGTTCTGATTAGCGCGCTGGATGGTATGTGAAAATCATGCTTTTGCTTACACAAATACTTCACCCGCTTATCCTTGTTTCTGTCTTTAGAAAATCATATCATTTGGATCGCCTATTCAAGCATGCTGTCAATGATCCGGTGATCTTATAAGATCCGCACAATTCTTTGCCGGCCAGCAATCACTTGTCGCTTATCAATGATTGAGGTGCTATTGATAGAGTATATCATTGCATTGTCCTTAGGTCGTAACCTTTCGGACAGTCTAACAAATGCTGCGACTCTTAACGTGGAGGCTATTCTAACCTAGATATGAGCTTTTTATAGCTTCGAATGCACCTGATCCTGATAAATCTTCTCCACTTTTTCAACTTTGCCCTCAAAGCACCTCATTTTCTTTGGTCCACTTCGCTCTGCCAGCTCTGTTTAAAGAAGAAGTAAATTAGCAGCCCTAGAGCGAGATAATCCTAGCTCTATGTTCAAGGATATCGCCCAAATATTTAGAGCGTATTCCATTCTAAGAATCTTCTTATGCATTTCGGGTGTACACGACTAGGTATGAAAGGATTCAAACAACTTAAAGTAATAAACTGGAAAAAGTCTAAGGGATTGAAGTTCCCATGCAAATACGTTTCCATAGTCCATATGCAGAAATGACGATGCCGATAAAATCCCACGTCCTCCCACCATGAAATCGAAAGTTACGTGACAATATCACTCTAAGAACTAAATGCCACCGAGTTCATACGTCAATGAGCCAGCAAGCACGTTGCACTTTTTGCAACTTGAACTCCCCGTGCATTCCCGAGTGTCGGCCAGGAGATGATAAAAGAAAGCACAATGTAACAGTTTAAAAATTCCATGCCACTAGATACCGGTACAAAACAATAAAAGGACATCCGCCATGGACTATGCACACAATGATTCCATAGAAAATTTCTGCGATTTATCCGAATGACTTCATTCTACCAGAGCACAATAATCTCTTAAAAAAAAAAACTGACCAACGGAACAGTTTCATTTGGGAAATGATTTCATTGTGAAAATTTGCTCCTGCCATCGTGTGGACAGATTCCAAAATGGTAGATAACGATTCCATTATATCCGCTAAAGTGAAAAATAAAAATAAACCTTCGAATCTGCCCACAGGATATACCTACGGTTGAAAATAACGAACAACAGGTGAACAAAAAAAGCGTAAATACAATCACCAACAGGATTAAGGATTAAACCGAAATTCAGTGAGATTTAAATTTCACCAACAACGAAATCCGAAAAAAGGATTTCTTTTAATAAACGCCGACGTTTATCTCCTACCCTCCCCACCTGAACAGGTTTCGTTCTGATCCTGAACCACCAGCATTTGAATTTGATACGTTTCCACGAAAATATACTCCTAATTGGATGCTTTTAATTGAACTTGGCTTTGTAATACATCCGTTTAGGGTTTAACTTCTTTTTTTTTTTGGTTTTTCGTCCTTTTATTCTTCATCTCTGTTTCTATAGAGAAAGTTAAACTTCTTATTCTTTGAGGGATAATGAAATGAACTAAGTTCGTTGGGGAAAAAAAAGAGAAAAAAAAAGGATTACGCACGTTATCGCTCGAAAACAGGCGTTTCTAACATTCGGACACATCGGAATATTCCAAAAAACTAATAACACAATGCCTACACCTATCAGGATAAGCCAGAAAAACTTTTGTGATAAACTTTTAATCTCAAATGATGTTCGCCATCCATCCGCTGCGAATTCCTTTTGCGGTAGAGCAGAAATGATGAAAGGAATTATTCCGCACGCGAAGAAGAACTTATGTTCTTCACAGGGAATGATGTCCTCCGTTTTATTACAGACAGTTAAGTGCCTTTTGGGGTGGCAATTCAGTATTTATTGAGAGGATTATAGTTCATAAAGCCTAAATTATTATATTAATGGGCAATTTAGTTGGAGATCAAAAACAATTTTGTCCTTGTTGCTGGTAGTAATCCACATCCACTATACGGAAGGACACACTTGTAGGATGTTTCTATAGAAAGGAATATTAAAAAAAAAATACAAAAACAAAAAAAAAAAGCCATTTGCTCGAGGGGTATGGAGAACAATATCCTCAAATGTCACTGGATATCAGTAAAAGGTTTGCCTGGGGCTAAAAGTCATATTTATAATAATAAGAGGAATGTCCTGGAAAATATTGATTGTATGTTGTGGCGGAGCATTAGGAGTAAAAGCATTCCAATTGTGAATATTTGGTTTGGAAGTCATGGGTTTATGGAATTATTTATGGATTTTTTAAAATCATATCGTACGTTTAAGGGTACTTGGGGTATTCTGCGATTCGGTCGAGAGGTGTAGCTGGAGTCATTTATAATTCAGGCGAATGTAAAGTCACAAATGAAATGGGCTTGAGGCATTTATGGAGAAAAAAAACCACTTAATACCAGATTGGGCGACATAACCCTCGTGTGTACATGGAACACTGCCTTCTCTGTACAAGAGCAAATTAAATATACAGAACACAGGGGTGTCAAAAAATGGTATGACCCCGTAAAAATGTCACAACTGACTATGTACCACAGAGAATTTATATCTGCAATGCTAATTGGACTTCAGAATTTATCTTGCTATTGTTCATACCTGCTAGTGGATAAAAGGGATGTCTGCTTCCTTTCAATTGATGTAAATTTTTTTTTAAATTATTCCTAAAGCTAGCCGTAGGTTTACCGCAATTCAATGATTTTCTAGCAATCATACATCAATGTTTCGGATCAAAGAAATTTTGACACCTGCGTCTCCATTGCGTAAGCTGCCTTAGGCTGAAATCTTTTAAAAAAAATTTCAGCAAAGGTGTCTATGCATATATGTATGCTAAGTAGATAGCGATTACTTTTCAATCGTTGATTACAGTGTTGAAAATCGTTTTGGAGTCATTCTGATGTACGTATGTATGTTATTCCCAAAGCAGAATGAGAGGAAACATACATGAATGCCCAATCTTCGGGGATGTATTTCGGTAATATCTTCTCAGCGAATGGAGCATAAATGGACCTATCGGATTTTTACGTATTGAATATAATCGATCAATAATTTATTCACTGGAATGGGTTTGACAGATACATACATCGATAAGGTGGTATTCTCGATATGTCTTATAGAAACAAAATGGACCAGGATGCAGGTGCACTTCATTGACTGCAATACCATCAATAGTTGATTTCAGTGACTTGATTGACCACTTGCCCACATTCATAAGAAATAGACCTCAAAGTAGGTGAACTTCATTGACATCAATAAGTGGCTTCAATGTCTTCACAGGCCACTTGAATTATAAATAATATAAGGACATCAATAATTGACTTCAATAACTACATTGAATTCAATGACTTTACTGAGTTTAATGACTTGAAGCTAACTTTAAAGGTATTTTTTGAATGTCTGACTGCTGTAAATGATTAGGCTATGTAATGACCACTGTCCTTCATTGACATCAATGACATCAGTAACTGACTTCAATGTCTTCATTGACCACTTAATCACGCGTAATGGACCTCGAAGTATGTAGTACACTTCATTGGCTTCAATGATATCAATAATTGACTTCAATAACTTCATTGATTTCAATGACTTTACTGAGTTTAATGACGTGAAGTCTACTTCAATAACATTTTTTACAGGTCTAATCTAAAACCTGCTAAAAATATTAAAGCTTAGTAATTATTAGGCCACGCTAAGTTTGGATACTCTCGTACTTCTAGCCATTGAACATGATGTTCTTATTGAATAAACTAAATGACCATTGAAGAATCTATAAACGATATAGAACGCACTAGTGGAACCGCAATTGGTCGAAGAGACATATGTATTTGATAGTTCTGTATACATCAAGACAAGTTGACTAGGTCGTTCAATATGTACTAACTTAGGTTTTTTTCCGAGAATGGATAGTGCCCATAGTATTGTTCTTTTCCTTCTCATTGTTTGTAAAAAGTTCAAGCACTCTAAGTTCACTCGATTTTGAAATAAATCAAAGTTACTTTTTGACCAAGTATGTCGAAGAAACCTCACAGTAACATGTTTCCTCATGGAATGTTCAAACTCCGTAGGTATGTTAGAAAACTCTTTAATTACTTATAGGTAAGAACAATTGAGAGTGAAAATTCAAGAGTCAGTTGAGAAAAATCATTAAAATTGCATGTCTCAACATTTAAAATTTAAGGATTTTTACATGACAGGCCGTTCGGATGGTTGTGGAACCTTGTTTCAGATCAATAGCCAAAGGACTTGTATCGTAAACAGAGTTAACAGCTTATTTTGCAGAATCTTCAGTCCATTGGTAGAAAAACATATCACATTGGCTTACCAGTCTACAAGTCTGATGTTCATCTCCAAGTCAAATAGAAGGCCTTACGAGCTGCGAAAATCTTACGGACATACCAGTCTACCATCATTATGGTGGACATTCATATTAGAGACCACAGAGGGTACCATCATTATTTTGTCAAAAATAGAGAAGGGTTATTGTAAGAGGATCGAAGAATCGACCACTCAAGGAATAAGAGATTTGCGTAACTACAGTTGAAGGCTGTCCTCAAGGGAGAGTGCTTTCCCCTGTTCTGTAGTCCTTAGTCAACTGCAATATTTAAGTTGCAGAATTTGTTGACGATTTAGCTTACACGCTCAATCTCTGTAAGACCGTGAGCTCAAATATATTCACATACCTAGTTTATCACTGAGCGCATCAATAGAGCCTTCTAAGCCAGCCAATTGGTACCTGTATTCTTAGAACTTGGGGTTTTAGTCCCAAAATAATACACTGATACACTGGTACATTATCTTGGTTAGGTTAACGTCGACATATACATATGCGGCAATAATCTGGTGCCTTAAAGACCTTGAACGGACAGTGGCAAATAAGTTTGTATAGCTACAGGGAATTGCCAGTCTTGGTATCACCAGTACTTAAACAATCAATACTGGAACCAAGAAATCTGATCTGTTTCACTCAGTATCTAAAGATGGTATTTGAAGAGATTTCACTGAGTCAGATAGTAGGACAGGACTCAAAGTACAAACAAACCACATAGTGGCCTTCTGTCAGTCATATGTTGCTACAATGCCTTACAATCACAAAACACAACGTGGTTACACTTTGTTGGGTTCCTGGTTAGCAAAGATTTTCAGCCACCAAACCTGTGAACTACGGTTGACTCGGATTCCGCATTCTTAAAACCAGAAAGTTTTTGTGGAACCAATTGGACTACTATTACTTTAACAAGCCGATTGGGAAAACCTCCCGAGTTTTAGATAATAATAATCACCAACCAATCCTTATTCCAACAAGGAAATCATTGAGAGAAACTTCTTTAAAATATCTTACCCAATCTCCTCCGTACAAGCTATAACAGTACAGCTCCTACTTTCCAGGATGCTGAGTACCTCATTGACAACCAGTAGCCAAAGTAGACTCCACTTTTTTACCAACTTTCACTACTATGAATTCCGACAAATAGTTTCTGGTAGCAGAGGAGCTTCGAGACATTCAATCGGTCTAAAATTGAAGTCACTTTCCATAGACTTCATTCAATCCTATTGTTGATGTTAATCTTATCGGTCTCAAAATCCCTAAGGAACCACCAGCACATTGCATCATTATATGGTTACTAAGATAGCATTTCGTCTCAAATGTTTTCTACTAGACTATTAAAATATTTCTTACCAATGCGGCGAAGAGCAAGTGTAGTACCATACATACAGGGTGTCCGAGCTAAGAGGTATAATCCTTTAAGAGGAGATTCCTGAAGTTCTGGCGAGCAAAAAATGCCATGGATTAACTGGGACACCCTGTATAATGCCAATGACCTGCCAATGACGCGTCAAAAACTCTGAATAATATTTCACAAAAATTCTATCAAAATTTAGCCCTAAGCCTCAGCATATTGTCTGTGCACTTTAGCACTGACTAGATTAAGACCGCCCACAGACACGCCCATTTTTCAGAAAATTTGCTCCTTTTTCAATACTCTTACTAGAATTGCAATAAGTTTCTTTGATGCTTGAATAAAAGGATAAGAAAAATCCTTAGGCTGAGGCTTACTAATGGTAAAACTGGCTTAAAAAATTCGACTGTAAGTAGAAGACGGATTTTTCAAAGAATCATGAAAATTCTGCTCGAAAAAAAGATTCCATTGTCAAATTTCAGTAGTGGATGATTTTTGAATAAGTATCCAAGTCTTTGACTCCTAAACTCAGCCATTAAGGCTCTATGGTTGGCAGAATGTGGTAATAGTAGCAAATTTTACTTCTTTAGGAATGGTAAAACTACAATGTGGCCTTTCATGGATAAGTAAAGAGAGCACGTTTTCATTAAAAATGGAAATAGAAACTTGATGAATCCCACCTCTGCATATGACCTGAACTTTTTTGAGTCCAATCTTATAAGCTTGCACTGTAACCAGATTTAAAAGTCATGGACGGAAGTCAGAGTGGTTTTTATTCCCAAGACAAGAAAAAGTACATACGTTAATCTCAAATATCTTAGCCCTATAAGTTTGTCATCATTTATCCTACAAACCCTAAAAAAATTGATAGACACACCCATATACGCTGCAGTGTTAATCCAAATCTTCTGGCAGCTTCTCAACATGCATATAGTAATGGGAAATCGATTGAAATGGCCCTACACTCATTAGCAAGCGTTATTGAAAAATCTTTAGATTGTAACGAATTTACTTTAATAGTATTCCTGAACATTGAAAGAGCGTTTAACAACGTCGAACCAGAGGCAAATATAGGCGCACTGTCGAACCTTGGAATTGAGACGGCGATTAGTGAACTGGTGAATCAGTTGCTTACTAACAGGTTTATCAACTCAGAGCTGGACGAGGTCTCTGATCGTCAGTAGGGGTACTGTGTGATCCCACCTCTTCTTTGGAACCAAGTGGTGAATGAACTGGTTTTAATCCTGGAAAGGGAAGGGTGCAAGATAGTTGCTTATGCAGATGACATTGCCATTGCTGTCTCAAGGACATACCTCAATACGCTTAGGGATCTTCTACACAACTGCCTCTCTAAGCTCTCCAAATGGACTAAAAAAATGCGGCCTGGGGTCAATCCTCTTCACAAAGAAGTATAAAATTCCCAACTTTGTTCCAGCGAAACTATACCGGTACCCTCCTGGTGGTGACAAATATGGTCAAGTATTTAGGCCACGTCCTAGACAGTAAATTAAGCTGGCAACCCATCCACCTGGAGTGAGTTAAGAAAGTCACCACGGTTCTATACTGCTATAAGAAAACTCTTTGAAGTAAATGGGCACTTTAGTCTCGAATTACATATTGGCTCTATGCATCCATTATCATGCCCATACTTACGTATGGCCTGAACGTCTGGTATACTACGCTGGATAAAGCCATCTACTATAACTTCATTAGTCGTGTGCAAAGAACAGCATGCGATTGCATTATTGAAGCCCTGAGGATGACTCCAACTGCGGATATGGACATACTGTTCCACATGCTTCCGTTCGATATCTATTACAAACCAGTGGTAATAAATGCGGCTATTCACATGAAAGCAATTCTTTTGTAGACCAGTTAACAAACTGGTCACTTGTCTATTCTAAATAAACTAGAATGCATCCCAAAAGACACTAATTATACCCTCCCGCAGCTCCTATTCAACAAAAATTTCGGAACCTTTATACCTTCCAGGCCTGATATAGGGCCTCGCAGTGGATCCGTTTACCTCTATAAAGGTGGCTCCAAAACAGAACCAGGTGCTTTCTCCCAAGATCTAAATTGCAAAATCTCCTTTCGCCTCTCCAATCACAGTAGCGTGCTTCAGGCGGAAATTATAGCGATCAAGGATGGCTTGTCCTGGCTAAAGTATAATGTAATATCCGCGAGAGATGTCACCAGTTTTACCGATAGTCAAGCCCTTTAATTGCCGCTTATCTCTTAACTAGGCGGTAGATCAATTCAAAATTTTCCTCATTTGAGGGTCAGGCCCTAGGGATATTCCAGGAAATTGCATGGGCGACAATTCTGTCGATTCTACCGGAAAAGAAGAATCTCAACAAGCCTCTCGCTACGTGCAAACTCTTAGTTTAGCAAAATGCGCTACTAACCGTGAGTGATCGAACTGCACCACATTCTCTATTACGAAACAGATCTGACCTGAGCTGGAACTTAAGGGCTCCTATAGTCTAATAAGACTAAAGAAATCCTTCATCAGCACGATAATAGGTGTCATTATGGGACACTGCGTCATTGGGAGGAATGCCCTCAGGCTGGGTCTCTCGGGAAACGATTTTTGCAGAGGCTACATGAGTGAAGAAGAGGAAGAGACTATTCTTCACCTAAACTATATTTAGGAGAATACTTCTTCGAGAACCTTGGCAAACTACCAAACATACGCATTAGCCGCCTCCAGTTCTTTATAAAAAAAACTCATGTTGGTTCAACGGGTAGATTGAGGACACAGGATCCTGTGGTATCAATACTGACTTAAGTGTAGCTGCACTTGCTGCAGTCTGCCAATCGAACCTAAACAGATTTAAAAAATAATGTATTCTACAGTAACAATAGGTAAAAAAAGGATTTGCTACACACATCCATCAACTCTTAAAGTGTCATTCCATTTAAATCAAGCTGGGTTCAGCTCTCTGAAATTGACAAAATTCGTCGAAATAGTCTTTTATAGATGTACGAAGTGATAAATAATTTAATATAGAAATGGAAAAGAAAATATAATAAATAAAATATAAAAGGTTTGTTAAGTACATATATTTCTTTTATAAAACAGATCTCGATTGAAATATAAACAAAAATTTATTGTTTTCTATAAAATGCTATAAACCAATCAAGGACCTTTATTGTCTGTCTCTCAAAAAATTTATATTTCTCAATAAAAACATAAAAATCCCTCATAACAACGAAACTCATAACAACTTAAAATAAAGATTTCCCTCAGACATAAACCATGGAAATATAAAATAAAAATATCTCCTTTCTAAGTATAAATTAAAATGTCATTAACTGAGAGTTATTTGAGGACCTTTCAAAAGTTTACGACTTTCTTTTAAACCACTGAATAGAAACTTTTTTCAAGATAGGGTTTTTTTTTTCTGAGTGCAATGTTCTGGAACCTGGACAATAATTAGATCCTTAATTAATTATGGCGGTAAAATATAATGAAAACCATTAAAAAAACAAAACCTAAAGTAAATCGTTTACAATATTGAAAGCCGTTACCAATTATCCTTTACGTTATCGCCTTGTCTGGTTCTATAACCTAGAAGTCGTTAGAAAATCTAATAACTTTTTGTATAAAAATAACGACTTTACTTGATAACTGCAATCAATGTGGCGACAAATAATTGACAACAAACAAATTTGGAACACCACCCACTGTTACATGAGGATTTTTTTTTATGGCTACTTTGTTTGTAAGCTATTCAGCAGGAATGGGTGTTAAAGTTATGACTATTATGATTTTAATTAAAAGATGTAAAGGAAAATGCATAAATCAGGCTTACAGCTTATGTATGTTCCAACCTTATTCTAGTAAAGTAGGATTCTGGTCTAAACATAAATTTTTAGAGAACTTTTGTTGGATTTTTATTAGAAAAATGGTTGTAAGCTTTAAATATAACTAGCAAACCCGCACAGCTTCGCTCGTGTATTTTGAAAGAGCGAAGTATGAATAAGTTGATATGAACATCCATAGCGCCATTGGATCTACAATATATTTTCTAAGAAAGCCAAATTATGAAATTAAAATTCGATATCAAGGCAAATTCGAAAAGTTTCAGATTTAAATAAGTAATTTTTATAAACCGTCGTATTGATGAAGCGGAATGCACCATGTGAAGGTAAAATGACCTGACATGACAGGTACTTCTCTGACTCTCTGTATTTATTTAGCTACAGGAGTTATCGAATTAGTCCTTTTGTTGCGAATATTTCAGCACTATATTCCGATAGGTTTCGCTATTCTTTAGCATCTCTTAGCTATTGTTCCAACAGACTGTATAATGGAATGAGTGCGAGGCTCAAGCTCATTCTCAGTCCATTCCTTCATCTCCTCCGTACTAGGAATTCTGATAACGAATCCCTGATAGTGCACGATTTCCGTCCGGAATCTCTATATATTCCACCGGTTCAGAATTGAGGCATGACCATCGAGTTTAGCTAATCATTGTCTGGCTTTCCTCGGTCTTAACACTGTTTTAGCTGCTGAGCTACCACAGTAGATGTCAAGTGGAAAAGATTCAGTATTATTTCCAGGCTTGTTCTTTGTATTGATCTCATTAATCCCGTCAATATCAGACAGCCTGCCCATTAAAACCTTGTCACGCTTTCAAGATGATATTTCTTCTCAAACCCCTCTCCAAACAATCGGAAATGTGTACTAGTACACCACTTTAAGTTTGAATCCCCATGTTTTCCTGAACACCACGCAAGCATCTTTGTATCGATTGACTACCTTTTCTTTTCAGTATAATTTGGAATCCAATAATACGCCAAATTATTTGCAGTTTTCGGAGGTATAAGATTAATACAGTTCATACGTAGGTATTTGTAATCCGGTCTTGAGAATTTCCTTGTAAACGCAACAACCTCGGCTTTCGCTGGGCTTATTTTCAGACCCCGTCCTTTGAGCCAGTCACCAGGAAGAAACTTTCCTCATATTAGAATAGCAACATCGTCGGCGTTGGCTCCTACGTTGAAGCCATTGCCTTCTAGTTCTTTTACTTAACTGGCTACCGACCCGTTAAGAGTCACTATCTGAGACACAGCAGCCTTCCATTCTCTTCGATCCCGGGCACGCTGCTTCCAGTTGTCTAGACCAAGCACTCTGTCAGATCCTTAAAACGGACGTTGGGTCTTCCTTGCCGTTTCACACCTGGGGCCTGTGATTCGAAGATCCTCTTTGCTGGATCATTATTATCCATTCGCTCGGTGTAGCCGAGCCAGTATACTCTTCGAGTTTTGACTTTTTGGACTGCATCCGAATCTTGGTACACCTTATAGAGTTCGCGGTTGTATCTTTCCTCCATTCGCCCTCCTCTCATACTGGACCGAATATTCGAAAAAGAATTTGTCTCTAGAAAGTGTTCCATATCTGCTCTGCTTTCCTGCTTATCCACCAGCATTTGGCTCCATATAGTAGAACTGGCAGGATCAAAGTTATGTAGACCATGCATTTCGTCTTCCGAAGTAGCATCAGTTTCCTAGCGTAAGTCTTCGTCGAATCTCCACTAAGGTGTCATTCGTGGAGTTGATGTTTACTCCGAGTTAGGTGAACTCCTTAACCAATTAGGCGGTGGACAGATGCTTCTTTGTTTGTTGACAACATGTACCGGGTTTTGTCTTCATTTACTTCAACGCCAACTCGGTTCACCCGTTCTTCAATTGCCGTAAAAGCCTCTAAGACTTCGCGATGGGAGCGGCCGATGATGTCGATGTTGTCTGCGTATCACAGCAGTTGGACAGATTTGTTGAAGATAGTGTCTTCCATGTTCACAACTTCCCTGCGCACTATCTGTTCCAGCACGAGATTGGAGCAGTGACAAGATAGCGCATTTCCTTGCCGAAATCTGGTGCATGTTAGGAATAGTTCGGACGAACTGTTTTCGTATTGCACGCTGCATCGCCTGTTTTTCAGCGACACTCGGCACAGCTGGATCAGTTTAACTGGAATCCCGAATTCGGCCATCGCCTTGTAGAGCTCAAGACGGTGAATGGCATCGTATACGGCTTTGAAGTCGATGAAGAAGTGGTGAGTCTCGACTTGAAGTTCGATGGTCTTTTCCAGGATCTGCCTTAGTATGGAAATTTGGTCGATCGTCGATCTGCCGGGCCGGAAACCACACGTATGTGCGTGTAGATTAGTGTGCTGCAGAAAGGCTTCAAACGTTCACACAGTACGTTAGATAGGATTTTATATGCGATATTGAGCACGGATATGCCTCGATAGTTTTTACAAGACATTTCTTGAAGATGGGGCACACAGAACTGATAATCCAGTCATCACGCATGGCTTCATCCACCTATGCTTGGTTGATGATTTCATGCATGCACCCTACCAAAGCATCAACACGATGTTAGAAAAACTCTGCTGGTAGACGATCACAGTCGACGACCTTGTTCTTCCTCAGCTTTTTGATAGCTGAGCCAACGTCATCAAAACTGGGATTTGGATGGCCTTCATTAACTGGATCCGGGTTCTCTTCTTGCCTTATCACTCTTTCTACCTGATGTCCATTAAGTAGCTGCGGGAAATACTGCTTAAATACATCTACTATTCCCTGCTTCGGTAATTTTGGCATTGAAGTATGATTTTGTCATCATACTCTGGACAGGCTCCTTATGCTCCTTTCAAGAAGTCATAAAACTCCTCCTTTATGGAGTCTTCAGCTTCGTCGGTAGGGACGTATATACATATTATGCTGATTTTTTGGAATGTTGCCTCGATGGAGATCACAGCCATATGATTGAAGATGGGCTTAAAGTCAGTTATCATTTAGCGTAGCCCATTTCCCATGACGAATCCGCATCCTAACATATGAAGTCTCTGGTGGCAGCTGCAATAAATCTTGCATTTTTTTCCTCCGTCCTGGAGTCCCTGTTCCAATTTTATTAAACCCTTAGGACGATGGGCCGGTTTCACTGATGTCAGTAACCCGCTTCGGGGATGAGCGCTGCCGTATAAGCTGCTCACCCGCCACCATCTCTTTTCCAAAAACTTGACTTATTCTTGGAAATCTTTATCGGTCTGAGTATGTCGAAGTAGCCCACATAAAATGTGTTTTTGTTTTCGTTTAAAGCTTTGACGCCACCGTTGCCTCCATCGAGAGAGTTCGTCCGTTGTCGAATTTATAGTCCTGCTATTTTCTCTTGTTCAACACTCGCGGTTATAAGTTCAGCAAGTCGAGTCCGGATGAACACCAAAGAGTACCCGATGGCTACCACTAGGAGGTAAGTTAGTTCTACCCTATTCCTACAGCATCCAGCCATCATCATTGCTTTCTAGAATATTACCCAAATCGTCCACTACTAAGAGCCATATAACTGGCAATAGGACTCCGCCTTGGGGTGTACCCAGCTTGACTCTCGTTCTGCCATTTATGTATTATGTATGATATTACTCAGTTCTTGTTTTTTAAAGGTCTAAGTTCATGAATAAAAATGAATAAAAAAAAATAACAAGTATACGCCATACGCCCCCAAAGAATCTAATGAAAAATAAAGAATGCAATATTATCTCTCTCAGCTTTAGGGCATTATTTAGAATCATTATTAATCCAAACGACTTTGCTTTTTGAGTTTGAAATGGAACCACACCCCTAGTAGCTGGCGGTGTTTTTTCAAAGCAACTATTTTTCTGATAAGTCTTTGTCATGAATGTTAATTAAAAGTGCTGGAGTACTTTTCTGTTTATCTAATAATGTGTCATTCCAAAACCGGGTGTCAATAAATATTATTTAAGAATTCGGTTAAGATACATTATTTAAAATACGTTTTCAGGGGGTGGTTTCAAAACGATAATTGTATTCATTTAATGATTCAATTTAAAAAGACACTCAAAAACCAACAATTTTGGTACGTTTCTATCTAGATACAAGGAACTGCAGATACTACTCATTAATTAATTCGGAATATTAATTGTTTGTTGAGCTCTTTTTGTATACTGATGTACACTTGATGTGTCCGAGGTACAATATTTGTCAAAAACAATACCTATAATGGGGGAAAAAATAATTTAAAAAAAAAAATTGATGCTGTTTACATGCAAATAGGATGGTAATTGCAAATTAAAAATCGAATTTACATTTTTAATGAATGATAATAATATAAAAATGTTGTCCTCATTGTACAGGAGAGAAGCAAAAATTCATTAAAGTCTTACATAACTCTGGTGAAGAGGAATATAATAATGTTTTGTTATTAAAGTTCTTAAATATTCAACCAGAATAATTAGAAAGGTATTAAATGAATGGACAGTACGACGATGGTAAAGTCTTTAAGTGTATGTCTGGTGTAGGTCCATTGTTTCTTAACTTTAGTAGGAAAGAATACATATTTTTTGAATTACTGACGAATATTCTGATTTGGTCCTTGGAAGTCCGTTTTTTGGGTTTAGATTGGTTAACACATTTAGTACTTTTGTAGGTAATTTCGACTTAATTCAAGTGGAGGCTGAAGCTGTGCCCATCTGCTGAGGTTTGTGGTTTGATTTACAGATAATACCGAAAATTTGTTCCATTTGGTACAACATCTAGCAATCGTCCAACAAATATCCATGACACGGCCCTTTCCATTCGAATATTGCACCCAACAACATGAATAGTTGTGAGAAACTAGAGCCCAAATCCCATATTGAGCTATTGCGGCAAACATTGATATTTTGGACTCCATCTTTCTTCTGTTTCATTTCATTCATTCCTCTAGGCACTCATAGAGGAATTTTTTTTATATGGTCCGTGCCCATATAGCTGACACTGTGACCTAAAATATGTATTGTATCATCGGCGTTAATTTAGGCTAAGAGACGTACCACTTCTTTAATGAAGGATAGTATGTCGTTAGCAGCAGAGTATCTCAACTCCCTTGATGACCATATGTATTTCTTTATGGAAAATACGCTTGATTAACCAATGTTATGCTGGGCATTCATAGAAAATATGCTCGGATGTCGTCATCTTCCAAGTAGAACCTACATTCCGTATCTGAGCACAGATTAAGTGTGTTAAGGTGATATCTCCGGTCATAGTAACTTGTGAAAAAGCTCACCATCTTTCGAACACTATACTTCCTCAAATAAAGGATTTCCTTGTAAGATTCATGCTAAATAGTTTTTCCCAGTGGCCCAGACGAAATTTGTGTTCCCAATCGGCATCCCAGTTGACACCACAGTAAGGTTTAGGTCCTACGAATGCAAATTCTGAACCATCCCTAGCTAGTTCATCTGCCGATCGGTTGCTTGCACTTCTTTGATGGCCAGGATGGATCCGAGTTTTATCAGGCAAGAGATTGTAGTGGATCGTAATAGCATTTAACTGATATAGAGTCCAGTAAATTGGATGACAGCGCTTAAAGTGTTGCCTGGCTATCTGAAAGATGAATATCCTATCGCCCTTAATATCACTACTAAGGTTTCACCAGATTCCTTTTGGGAATTGAGTCAAAGACCACAAATTCTTCCGTAGAGGCATCTATTAACATGGGCCTAGTGGAAGCTGTTTATTAAGCCTAACCCTGAGATATTTAACCTCACAATAATAAGAATAAGATCTGTCCTACGATACCGCCAGTCAAGGCATTTTTTCGAAGGGGAAGGTTTGACATTTAGTCTCTTCTTTCTTAGCTGACAGAGCTATCAGATTCTTCGCTTCTCGCTGCTCGAATTAATTTCATTTGCAGCCCAGCCTTCTCTTATTGGCCGCCAATATCTCATTCCAAGATGTTTCTAGCAATTGTGTATTTTTGGCTTTCCGTCAGCAAATACTCTGCGTTCTGGATTACTCATTCACAGTGGTGGCAGAATGGGACATCCGCATGTTTGTACTTGTGGAGATACTCCCGGAAGCAACCATGTCCCGATGGAAATTGCGTTAGGTTTAATTCCCATTGGTTTCTGTTAGTCCTTGATCCTCCTATATTTGGCATCAAGATACATAATTCCGCTACTGCCCGGGAGGGTTTCTCACGTTTCTCACGGTGGTCTCTATAGCTGAGTCTGTGGTCCAGCAGCACTTCCAGTTACTTGATGTATGTCTTCGACTCAATGGTGTGCTCACCGACCTGAATGGTCCACTAGTTCCAATCCTGATATCTGTAGCCATAGCCTCCCGTTCGCCATTGTTTGAGTTGCAGTTGTGCATCACTTCCTCTAGTGTTTTGGCCACTACCACCCAATATCATCAGTATATCCAATGATAGCCACTCCTATCGGCCTCGATGTTCTTAGTATGCCATTGCACATTATGTGCTAAAGAATTAGTCCCAGGATCGACCCTTGAGGAACTCCTTTCGTTATCTTGTATGGTCCCTCTCCCATGTCATAGAAGAGGTTCTACCTTCTATTATATGCCAAACACATTTTGTATTATATGGATGATGCTTCGTGTCCTTCTGAATCCGAGTTCCCTTCCGTATATTGCTCTAATCTTGTTCGTATAATTCTTTTGAGCACTTTCGCCAATGTGTCTTACATGCTCTTGTTATACGCTTCCCCATGGGTAAGATTGTAGTTCCGCCCTGAGCGCCTGGAATGATTCACTTTTGCTCTTTTTAATCAGTTTACGGAGCTGGTTTCCCATCCTCTGGAATACGACTCGTAGTTCTTCATAATCCAGGTGTGTCCGTGGAGACATGGTTAACCATGGTACTCTCCAAAGCAATTTGGATAGGGCTGATTTTCCAAGCCTCACGCATAATTGGCTTGACTCGTATCTCTCATAAAGAGAACAAATTTTTAACATTGAAGATTGCCATAGCAATGAAAGAAATATGAATTTTGGGTTACCCCAAGGTTCTGTCCTTTGACCTATTTTTTTCTTAGTCTATATAAACACTTTGTCTGATCAATCTTTTATAGCAATGGCACATGACTCTTTTTGGCCTCTGAACCTGGAGCTTATATAAAATATGATGCTTACCTGCTGAGAATCTGATTTGCAAAACATAAACTAAAGTTTAGCAACGAAACAAAACGAATGTTTTTAGTCTAAGAAAGGATTCTTTAAGTTATTCTCGTTACAAAGTGTCAGTGGTGCCGTAAAACGATGCTTCTGATTTTGACCTCAATGAAACTGAAGTTAGATTCCATTAATTTGTACACAAACTTCGTAATTATTACAACTGTTACATCATATGCTTATGGTTTGATAGTAGCGGTCTTAGTGCTGACCCTTGTGGTACATCTTAAATAGTACGATCGTTTTGAATTCTGTCTTACACGGGTAGACCTCAAAATCAATTAAAAGCTGACTCTAAGCGAGGCCTGAGGCGGTCAAATCGGGCGATCTTGCCGGCCATTACAAAGCACCAAAACGAGACATTTGGCGACCCGGAAACGCATACTTCAAAATGTCTATTGTCTCCAGAGCTGTGTGTGCGGTTGCACCGTCCTGTTGCAACCACTCTTATCATACGTTACTACATATTCATATTGAGACATAGGAACTTCGTGTTAAAACTCCTCAACTTTGTCCTTGGTATCCTAGCTATGTGGGGCAGTAGCGCAAATGAAGCTCGTCCTGAAGATGAAATGCGCATATGTTCGTATTGGAAGCACAATCAATTTTGTAAAAAGTTTTTCTTTTAGACCAAACATAGTGAAATCCTGGAATCTTTCCCAAAAAAGTACATTTCTCTGCATAAATCCGCTTTTCATCATACCTCAAGTGTAGCACTACATGTGATAGATACTACTACAGAAAACTTGAAAAGCAATTGCAAAGCACATCACTCGTTCCTTGCTTAAAACCCCGCAAGGCAATTGGAAAATTTCAAAATGAATCCAGCAAATATTGAAACATGAAACCACATGACTAATTGCATCCCCCCAACACACATATTACCACCCGGCTTAGGTCTCTCCCCCAAAGGCTCCTTTATCACTCGACGCACTAATGTTAGGCGTTTTAATCAATTTTCTTGTGGCAAAGCGTTCAATATTTCTCCTCCATTCGAGTATGGTGTTAATTTTAATTATATTTCATCCTGACATACCAAGGAAGAGGAACAAGGAAATATTTCCTCTCAACCTCGTCCCGACAAACAAACACTTGCGTCAGCGAACCAATGAATTGGACTTTTATGAGGGTGTAGTCAAGCAGGAGACACAAGTGCAGAAAATGAATGAAAACTGTTGACATTGAAATGGCAACTAAAAGTATATAGTTATATGTATTCCAAACAAAACTTACTGTGATTCCATTTTATTTAAAAAAAAAAAAAAACTTTTATTCAAATGTTTCCTTCCATAGAACAACTCTGAAGGACATTCCAAGTGGGTGTGGAAAAATACAAAAAAATTCAAAACTGTCTCTAGGGTTTTATTCGTCTTCCTCCTTTTTTTTTGTTGGTTTGTGTCTACTCACATTGATGGTTTCATTATTGTATGTATCTACGAGTAAGTGATTTCATTTGAACGGAACATAGATTTTTTGAGGACTTCATGTGGGTAACTATGTTTCCGATGAAATGAATTGGAAACAACTAAATACAATTGAGGTGCTGTTGTGAATGAAGGAAACATGGGTATTGTTATAGTTTTGTGTGGGGTATCACGAGCACTTAACAAATAATGAAATATTTTTAATAACACAGCCTACCTAAAAGCATGAGACAACATATAGTACAACGACGAGGATAATGCATTAGAGAAGGTTTTGTTAATGTGCTATTGTACCCGAGGTGGAATTTTGTTTTAAAGTGCTTAGATACTAGTGATTCTGCCTCACAATTTAGATCCTACTAATTGGGACTAGTGCTAAGAGCTATGATAACCCTCAGTTCTTAGCCATTAGTGCTCTCCAATTTGTAGAAGTACTGTCGTTGTCAAAACTTATTCTGTGTGAATTTTTCGGCCATAATTTGGATCACGAAGAGTTTTAAAAAATTTTGACAAGCCTCGTCTTCTTTGTTCCTTGCATTCTGGTGTCCCCCCAATATCAAATGGAAGAGCCATAATGTAGTTAAACTATAGATGCATGAATATGGTCGAAAACATGGCATAACCAAATATGAAATAGCTTGTTGCCTGTTTCATGCTAAGGTATCTGTTTAGAGACACTTTAAGTCATCGTAGTACCTTTTCCAATGCAAAACAGAGATTAGACTAAGGCTTGACTATTCGTCTTCGTCGTCAAACTCTAAAAGGATCTTAACAACTGATGGACTTGGCAGCATTATTATTGAATTTCTATGTTGTTAAGAAAATCCTGTATAGAGAGATCCACCTAGTCATAGCTAACTGATTGGAGATGTCGGCTTGAGTGGTAAGACCTCTACCGAAAGTTTTAAGCCTGCGCCAATAACTGAGGATTCGCATAGAATGTATTCTGGTGTTTCCTGTTCTTCAAGGCAGTTAAGATGAGAATACTCGTTGAGAAACATTCTGGGCTTGATGAAGACCTTGATAGCAGTTCCATTCATATCTTTAAGTACTTTTGAGTTGAGCTCGATCTTAAGGTAGTCCATAGAAGAGTTCATGATAAATGAAAAGATTTTAAGGTCTTTGTCTTGATTATTGAAGGCAGTTTGTTTGGAATTGACTAAGTTTTAAATCTAATGTTGCAGTCTCGGTCATAGACCCCAACTACCTATGTACATCTACTTAAAAAACTTATAACTAAATTTTAAGCATTCAAGAAGGATGACTAAATTAAAATAAGGATATCAATTTAATTTTAAAACCATCAGTGCATCCTTAACCCTAGTCACTAGGCTCGACAATAAGCAATTCGAATCAGATCCCAGTTTTAGGATACTAAACAATATTTTTTAATTCAGACATATGTACATATGTATATGCGTTGAATGTAGAAGCAAAAGGTCTTTCAGAGCATAAGGTCCATAATATGCACGAGAGCGATACATTAAATGCCAATCTTTGCTAATCAGATTGTATCAGTATACTCCAAATGCTGGCTCATACAGTGGGATACTCCCACTTTTAAAAAAACGTATCTGTACGTCGTCGTGGTTATACGCTCAGTCGGTAGTGCTTCGGGCTACTGAGAGGGAGATTTAAAGTTCGATTCACAGACAACACCAAAGTTCTGCCATGATCCCACGAACGTGTGACAAACATTTGAGAGTATAACTATTATGAAAAAGTTACTCAAAGCAAAAATTATCCTTCGAACATGGCATTAAACAGTGGGCCCCTTCTATTCGTGTAAAGAATAGGACACATTCGAATGGTTGTGTGGAGCTAGACCATGGGTCCTCTACAGACCTGGTACGCCAAATGACTTTATACCATCCTCAGTAGGAAACACTTGGATTAGAAGAAATCTATATCCTTCCATGCTACCATCCATCGATGCGACCATCCATCCATGCTACCATGTCGATAGAGCTCCAAGAAAAATTATTGTCCGGAGTTCATAAGGAGTTTATTAATATGTAATGACCTGTTAGTATCCCGAGAAGGTTGCTATAGTTTTTGGGTGATTTAGGATATATATAGCACTTCCACTTCTTTTTAAAATTTTGGAGGTTTAGACACGACTTGTACTATCTATAAACATACTTCATTTCCAGTGTCTGGTCCTCCTCATAAAAAACTTCATCATAGTGGATGTCTAAGAGACGATGTAGAGATTTTTGAATAAACATTTTTCAATACAGCCAGGTACAGCAGGGACAGGATCTCACAGCCTCTACTAGCCTCATTAATAAGTATTCTCAACGACTTAGAAAAATAATCCTTCAGTTCTATTCAGAGAATTACATTTATGTATAATCTGTCCCTGCCCTACATTTTATGTCGTCAAATGGTTCTGGATGATCCATAGTCTCACATCAATAATCACAAAAAAAAAACAAATATAGGTGAAAGAACGCAACCTTACGTAAATCCACTTTGGATCTCGAATTCTTCTTACAATTTGGCTTTATGCAGGACGTGATACTTACTTATATACATAGGTGGCGCTACAGTCCGGGGCCTCCACTAATAAGCCCTCCAGTTAGTCCTTAATTAACTGCTTCCAGTTGGGCACTGCAAGTTGGTTGAGGTCCCCTTCTACTAGTGTGTGCCACCGAAGACAGGGTCTTCATCTAGTGTGTTGTCCCTCCGAGTTGGGTTCGAAGACGCATTAATGTCCATGTTCCAGCCATCTCAAACTGACTGATACGCAATTTTTTGACTAGGTCGATGTCACTGTACAGACCGTATAGTTCGTCATTGAATCTCCCCCTCCAAAGCCCGTCAACACAAACGGGATCGAAAATTTTACAAAGAATCTTTCTCTGGAAGCGACCGAGGATATCTTCATCCGCTTTTGATAGAGTCCAAGCTTCAGTGCGATAAAGGAGAAATGGGATGATCAAAGTCTTATATTGAGTCTCCTTAGTTGTTCGGAATAGGGCCTTACTACTTAATTGCCTTCTTAGCCCAAAGAAACAGCGATTGGCAAAAGTTATTGTCCGTTTTATTTTTGCTGAGGTGTTGTTTTCAAAATTGATAGCAGAGCCAAGGTAGACAACATCTCTTACTACCTCAAAGTTATTGGGGAAGTTTTACCAACAGTTAAAAAGAACGTGTCAGGCCAACAAAACCCATACAGAAACCTGTAGAGATGAAGAAGAAAACCTCGTAGTAGAATCACATTCGTTGAAAACTTTTAAAAACCTTGTCTTCTCTGAGGGCATAGGCGCATATAAGATTTATATTCGCAAATTTAGCCTTGATGCGGATTGTCATAAGTCGTTGGCTTAGGTGTCGAAAGCTTAAGAATTCATGCCGAAGTCAGCCGCTTACAACAAATCCGCACCCAAATAGATGCTGCTTCGGTTCTCTGCAGCAGTCATCGTAGTATATGTAGCAGGTGTTCATCCTTTTTTTTGCTCGGCCGATCGCATTGCACTTTTTGGATGACGGTGATGTCTGCTTTATAGCAGTCTAGGTCCTCTGCTAATTTTTAGCTGCACGCGGTCTTTTAATTATCCTAACATTCCACATGCAGATACGAAGGTCGTTGTCCGTTTTTCGATTGCTAGGGTCGTCAACAGTGAAGTCGTCCTTATCTTAGACTTTAGTGGTTTTCGGAACTAGTTTGGTTTTTTCGTGGTCGGTAAGTTTCCTATACGTACAACGCCCAAATTGGAGGTCCTTTGTGCCTGGAGCTGTAGGTCTTATCTCGGAAAGTCGGGTATTTAGAAAACACTAACAACTTTGGATTGGTGACGGTTGGTGGGCATTGATTCGATGGTCAGGCGATGTTACCCATGTACTTGTACATCAGACTATCCACTATCTTTTGCGGCACTTCTATGGAATTTTATGTACAGAAGGTTTTCAGTGCATCAAGTCCTGATACGTTTCAGGCAAGAGGAGAGTAAGGACGTTTGCTAATGCAAGAGGATGAAGCGTTGGATCTAAACTGATTGTCGGTTCGGGTTCGACCTGATACTTTTCCCGGTAATCGTTAAAAAGTTGTTCCGTTTGGTACTTGCATTTTTAACTCTCTCTGTAACATTTTTGAACCAATTACAGAAGTACATCGCTTGTGGAACCCATTCAGCAGTACTGGTTTCCATGTCATTCGATCGTTAATAAGACTTTAATGTATGTACATATAATATGAAACTGAATTGTGCCCCTAAAAGCAAGACGTTCTTTAACCTGAGTCAGGACATTTCATTTGTATTCTTTGTACAACTTCTGGACTAGTCCTACTTAATGATAGAAACATACTTTTACTGCGACATGTCATAGGAATTGCTTTTTTGGAACCTGGTCGTGAATCCCACCTCAACACAGTATTATGCTTTATAAAGGTGTTTCATTTTTTGGGTATCTGTGAAGTTAACTGCGGTTTGTTTATTGTTTTAAACTTCTCTATACTTGTGATTTAATATTGGAAATGGAGGCAACAGAAGAGGATGACTTGAACCACATGTGGTTGCAGCAAGATGACGCCACATGCCACACAATTGACCAAAGAATCGAGTTATTGAAGTCGAAGTTCAATGATCGTGGTCAGCCGCTTCTGGAGTTTTTTTTGGGACGTTCATTGTCTTCGCCGATAAGGTAATGATTTTAGACGCCCGCTAGATTATTTTGACCCATTCCTCGCATCTAAACATCTTTCTGTGGTATCAGTCACTATCTAAGTCGCAAAAAGTTACTTGATTTCGGTACTAAGGTAATGCCTGTAATGTGCCCTGGGACCCCAAGGTACTACATATGTAAGGCAAACACTTGGTTGTATCGCTACTGGCCTAAACCATTTTTTTTTTCAAGATTAGTTAGTAGCGATTAGTTGTTGATTTGAGTTAATTCCTTGGGATCGTTCAAAAAAACATTTTGACTTTGTGCCGTACGTCAGTTCCTAATTATCATCTGACTAATCCCATGAAAGAAAAACTTTTTAACCTTTAGTTGTTGCGCGTCAAATAATTAAAAAAACAAAAAACTGCTTATGGAAACCGTGCCCGCTCTTAAAATGTATTATTCATAACGTTCTCCTTCTTCCTTGCCAATCATGTCTAATGCCAAGTTCATCAAAAAAGCAGCACAT
Organism: Xylota sylvarum; assembly: GCA_905220385.1. NCBI lineage: Eukaryota > Metazoa > Arthropoda > Insecta > Diptera > Syrphidae > Xylota > Xylota sylvarum. Next base: position 109,615,162 of record LR999958.1, read on the forward strand.
CTCCAGGAGCTTAAGTTACTCGTATTTCTCTCTCGTCTACCTCTCGGTATGGTTAAAGAAAAACACGACGCCCCATGCCGTATTCCTTGAACTTAACATCTCACTTTCAATAGCAGCGCACAAGTCCTTATAAAATTCCCCTCTAAGAAAATACTTTAAGTTTTTTGTTATACTTTTGCTACAACACCCTGAATGCACATCGTCATCTATGTGTATTGAAGGATGTATCTGTCTATCCTGTCCTGGATGAACAGAAGAAACAAAAAAAAAAAACAAAAAACAAATGAAGTGCAAGAGAACTTTTCATATTTCAGAGCAAAAAATAAAAAAAAAAACCTTATAGCCGCAAGGACTAAAAGAAAAATCTAAAAAAAATAAAAAGGATAACACACTAGTTTCGTATGGGGCTCCTGTGAAGTTGTAGTAAGTTTCAGTCGTCATTTGGAAAACTTTTCAACATGCAAAACCCACTGAAGTAAATTATTAGACTAGGTAGCTACTCTTTCACCATAAAAGGATACGTGTACGTATGGATACTACATACATATAATTGGTTTGTGTATACGCATACGCTTGGGGTGTAATTACGCTTAAACTTGAGAGCATGTGCCTTCCCTTCGTTCAATTAATTTTAATTGTTACTCTAATTCTGTTTCCTTTCAGAGCATCTATTGCACTTGATCTTCTTAGTTTGCAGAGAAATTCAATCCAAACCAAGTCCTAAAGTTTGTGGGTAAAGTTCCATGACGTCTTCTTCTTCTGGGGTTTTGAAGAGACTATGACTTTTGAAATGACATGACGCCTCTATAATACGATTATCTTCTGTACACTTCCTAGTACTATGACTACGACTACAAAGCAATGCAACAGATACTATCCAACCCCCATTATTCGTACTGTGGCTATTTATACGCCACACACTATACGGATTTCTGGACGTTCGTCAAACGCCAATGTGTATCCGCATCACTGGCCTCAATCAATAGCCCCCCTGCTATTAGGCAGAGTGCTCTATAATTTTACAACATTGACTGGACGTGGTGGGTGTCCACAGTCCACAACTAAAATCAAAGATCGATTTCACTATATCAACTTTGATAAACCCACTTGGGTTTGGCCCTCTATAGAAAATATGAAAAGGAAGAGGGTGAAGTTTACTGCACAAAGACAAGTCCCTTATTACTGCAAGAAATGTCAAGGACTTGCGTATACGAGTACAATAAATTACCAACCATATTGTTGAAGTACGAAGGGATTACGGCGACTTTGGTGCTCTCATCTGAGACAAACTGCTTCCAAATGTGTCATCAACTTTTGGGAAACAATTTATTTATGAATTTTCCTGTCACTGGGTTGCCGTTCCAAGCAATATAGTTTTGAATTGCACTAAAGTCAGATAAATGTCTTCGAATATCCACTCCAGCAAGTTGGTTAATATGTCATGAAACTATTAGTTGTGTCTGCTTACTACTCGTATATTTTTACTGCGAGATAATCCTCTTAAAGAATTTTATTTCTGCGAGTAGTGCGAGTAAAATGTGTTACTTTGGAGAGTGATGTCAATTTTCGAAATGATTTAATCAGGACATTGTATGAGTCCTTCTTGAAAATGACAGGTAATTTGGTTAGCCTGAGGAAATTTGAACAAGTGGAACAGAAAACAACAAGTATCTTTTGGATTTGTGTATTACAAATCAACAGATACTTTAACAACTGTACATAATTTAGCACTTCCCCTTTTTGTGTTGAAAAAACTGTTGAAAAAAAACAGGACTACACTTGTTGGTTTGTTGATAGAATTCCACAAGTTGTTAGAAACATTACGAAGAGTATCTCGAATGAATACATAATGTTTCTTTTAAGTACATCCTAAACCGAATTTCTTCCTTTTGTTGTCAGGATGAATGTTTTCTTTGACGTGCACTTATCAACAGTGGTTCTAACAAGTCAGGAAACATTTATAGAGTTGAACAACTGCTACCATTTTGTTGTGTTACAAGTGTTGTTGTTGATTAGTTGACTTGTTATTTTCTACATGATGAGCCTTTTAATCTTTAGATACCTAGTTCGATGATATCTGTTGGAGAAGCCATAAAAAGTTGTTGAAGAATAAATGGCCAGTAAAAAAGTACCCTGGGGCAATGAAACGTGCACAACATGTGCTATAGGAGCAAATTTAAGTCCCACATGCCTCCATCTTAGAATACAGAAGGAAACTATGCTGAATGACCTCATATACCTTGTGGTTCAGATAGCTTTACAGGTCATCTGAGAATACTAGAATACATTCAGGAAAACTCAGTTTTCAAGAACCCAGATAACACGCTCAATAGATCTCCGTTCTACTAAAAGTTTGACATTGTTGTAAGGAACCTCATCCAATGGAGAATAGTCATACCCAAAGACTTGACATAACCCTCTGTCATAGGCTGAACATTTGAGTTTTAATGAAATGGCTGAAAAATGTTTTCCTTGTACGTCTACACAATTTGTACTTTGTACCCAAGTCGAGCGCCAATTAAAGAGACCAATTCTAGATGGTCTCTAAGATATCATCAATTTGTCATTTCACAAGATAAATTTAGCCTAAACTGTATCAAAAGGGCACTCTAACCACTATAGGTGTTGTGTGAGGCAGCCTTCTTTTCTCCTACTGATTAGGACCACTTCTGGCTTATGTTCAGCTAATTTTAAGCCCATGGACTCGAGCCATCGTCAGGCCATTGCGATGGTGTCGTTGATGATTTGCTTCCAGGAGCTTGGCAATCGCAGCAATTGCAATATCGTCGTGTTCTGGTATGGGAAGGCCGAGAATCGCATCGTAAGTAATGTTCCACAGCTGCGGACCCAAGACCGAAACTTGGAATATCCCTCCCGTGACATTGTACCCTCATTCGTGTCATAGGTTAGGATTTTTCTTCGAAAATAGTCCCTCACTATCTTAATTATGTACATTCTTTGCAGAGCGTTCAGAATGTGCATCCAATTAGTCGAGTGGAATGCGTTTTGAAAGATCAAGCGCGATGACCGAACAGTACCGTTTCGCTTTTTTTTTTTTTTGTTTTTTTTGAGTCCACAACCACCTGGATTGCGCCCGTTGTTGTTGATGGCGATTTTCGAAAGCCGAAATAATATTCAGCTAATTTTCAATGGGTGCTTCCAACCGGTTGCATATGACACGTACGAGGATCTTACCAGCAGTGTCCAACATATGACGAGGGGTACCGGAAGCATTGTTTCCTTTGGGGAGTTGCACCAGACTTTGCTTTTACCATCGATCTGGGAACACTCCTTCGTTCAAGCATAAGTTGTATGTATATGTCAGTAAACATTTCTGGTCGGCTTTTGATTGCGGCTTTTGTAAGAGCTAGATTAGGTATTCAGTCTGCTTGCTGTTAATCCTTCTTCCACTGTCACCGCAGGGATTGCCTGTGCTAGTTCCAAAAGCTGATTTTCAACTGGACGTTCGCATTGTCTTGAACGGTAGCTCATTAGTTTCTTCATTATCAACTTGTACGCCATACCTCAAGGGTTTTGCTCAGCCTCGTTAAACAGTTCATTAAAAATTCTTCGTTTGCTTCTTTGGATTCCAGTTTTAAGGCGTTTACTTCTTTGTATCTATAGTCGAGTTCAGTGACAAAGGTTAAGTCCATTATAAAGCCCACACCATTTCTATTGAAAGTATTCTCGTCCCCACTGTTAACTAACATTATATCCAGGATTGCAAAAGTCGCCAAAAGGCTACTCCCTCTTCTGTTCGTTCTTTTACTGCCCCATTCCACGGCCCATACTTGCTATTACTACAGAATTTTATACTCGGTTGTCGATGGTAAGTCTATCCAAAAAGAGATGTAGGTTCAGTTGCATCACTTTCATATGGTTTGCAGTTTGACCATCACCTTTTTGTAGGGTGGACAAAAGTGATTCCTGTCCACATTCTCCTTGTTTCTCCAAAGTATCAATTGGGGCTCTAGGAACCAAAGCGGCTCATCTAAGAAGAATGAAAATCAGCACCAAAGATCTATGCAAAATGAGGGCCGCTCCTACCTTATACTGGCTATTGGACTAGTGGTATTTTTCATTGTTTCCTAGGTATCCCACACCGGGGAATACAAATGGATCTGTTGAGATCGCTCAGTCTACCACCTAGCTACATAGGTACTTTCTCTCTTACTAGGGTTAGTATTACCACGGGTTGTCTATATCTCTAACCCATATCTTATGAGCAATAGCTAGATTAACAAGATATTCTTTTCTCCTTGAAGCTCTTACCGACTTGCGATCATTGGTCACGTTTTACCGATGGTACTGTACGGCGTGAATGATACCCAGAAGTGTTGCGTTTGAAAGTTATAAAACGATAGAACTGTCCACCATCTACATCTAAACACTGCAGATGAGAATTTACAAATATTTCCATAAAATACACCGAATAGCTCTTCAATGTCCTGAAAATAAGGTCATCGGATGAATCTATGGCTCAGGTGCCAGAGCTTTGGGTACTGAGGGTGGGAATAGTGTAGCGAGTATTGTGTTTCCATATGACCCAAACTATTCAGACTTGACCTGGAAACTTTTTGCCTCCCTTATTACACAGATGTCGTTTTCGATTTCTGTAGAAGCTGTACGGACGAGAAAGAGGATGAAACCATGACACATCTTCTGCCCTGCCCTATCGATCTTGAGAAGGCAAATCCTAGGCGAGTACTTCTTCGAAGATCTTTGTCACCCGAGCAAACTACTTAGTTTAATGTCTAAACGGCGAACCATAATTCTTCGCCATGGAATCTCACCGAAATTGGTTACCCTGCCTCCTGTCCCATTTACGATGTTTCCATATACATATGTATGTCTCCGGAAAATCGGTAATCCGATTTTCCATAGAGGTCTCGCAATGAACCTTTCTTTTGATCTCCCTGCTGAGCGGGGAAAACCACTCAACCCAATCCAACACAATGAAGTCTAATCTAAAAGGACACATACTAACTAACCAGCCATTGACACTCATAGTCCTAAGGTGTTACTTAAGTGACAAATGCAATCACAGAGCACTGCATTCTAAGCAGATCTGCTCGTAGGATATGTGAATATGGCACTGAACTCTGCAGAATCTTCAACGAGGAAGAACAAATGCGTACTTTTATCGATGTAATGATTTAAGTTATCGAAACAATGATACTTTTTTAACAGTTTCATGGGTCGGTAATCCTTGCTCTCCCAGTGGTACCACATACTGGATCTATCCTCATCTATGCACACTTATGTGACCGCGCCTAGAAATCTCTGTAAATTCATGAAAATCTCTTACCTTACCCTACGGACATTTTACTTTCTATCTACACATATGTAAATGAAAAGGATAATACAGAAAATGAGATAAACAATTTGAAAGTCAAATATGTGGGAGTTTTTATCGCTTCAAGGATTTTCTACTCATTTTCACTAAAGTGTAAGTTGGTATGCGCGAAGGTCGGTTAAGTAGAAGCCAACAGAGAATAGGACTTAGTCCAGGTGAACTGCATAAAAAAACAGGATAATGAAGCACATCAGCGCGTACCCACGAACAATGAAAAGAAAAACTCACGACGCAACGATGGACAACGTAGCACACAACACGATTATTCTGTCAAATAATCTGACATCCTGCGGGAGCAGACCAGTTAACCGTATAATACGTGCTACACCGTGCCTTGCATAAAAGATAGGTTGCCTCCTTAGATATTCATTTTATTGATATTAGCATAACGATGCAATTTCATGCCGACGGCACCGCAGTTCCTAATGTTATTTCCGTACTCGGTCACCATTCCAAACAAGGACACGAGTATTTTTATAATATTTACATTCTTGTTCTCTTCATCGATGAGGAATCTCTCAAAATTTACATACACGACTACAAATCTGATCCACAAACTAATCCAGTATGCAGATATTCTGATTGAATCTACATTTTTATACTATGTTGCCAAATAGATTGCCAAATAAGCAAATCTATCCAATAATACACCGAACACGGGTAGGACGTCATCGCAGGGATACGTAGGCAGCAAATCGAAGGGAAAAACAGCACACAAGCAAATAAACGAGCCAGTCCTCGGCAATCGATAATCAAGGCAATAAATCGTGGGGCAAAATTTTTAGGACGTATTTTACGGTCCTTTTGTTGAAAACCAAACCGTCTCTGGCCACACAGCGACAGTGGGTCGTAAATTAATTTCGCCAATCATGTATGGATTTGTGTGGATGTGGATGTGAATTAGCTGGTAATTCACAAGAATGTCCTTTTTGAAAAGAAACCCAAATTTAAAGTTGATTGGAAGATAGAAAGACAACTTATGTTTCACACCTCAAAGGACTCTATAATTCTTCAGAAAAAATCACCTCAACTCCTGGAAAGTTTTTTTTATTTCTAACCACAAAGTCCCACACTTGGGTAAAACACACGTGTGTTTGCCAGTGTAGGCGTCGGTCGTATGCAGTTAAAACTTGGAAATGTACATAATTTCAACTGCGGTCGACTCAGGCACTCGCCGGCATACACTCTGAAATGGAAAACCTAATTCCAGGACGTAATTGATCAATTTTTTTTGAATTCTAACTGTCAGCGGTGGTCTGTAATCAACACACATCAGTGTGTACTTTAAAGTCAACTCACCGCTATATTTCAAAACAGTTTTACTACTTTTCCACCCCGCTCTTCCGTTATTAATAATTAAAAACCGTTCAATAGCCCGGACAGTATAGAACCGATAATTACAAATCAATAGATACGGCCGGGCCGGGCCTTAGTAAATTGTGGTCGACGGACGGTGTGTGTTATACTCTGTTTGTGTGCGGACACCATTTTGTCGGAACTGAGATACATGTGTTAACATGAAAATTGATTTTAAATTGTACGACACATTACGCGCTGGTGGATTCTTTTGTCATTTTTTTGGTTTTTCGTTTCCCGTCGGCGAAACCAAAATAATCACTTGGACACGACGCACGATGTTGGGTTGGGATTTTTGACCGCAATTATTTATACTGACCACAAAATTGCGCTTCGCTGCATGATTTCATGAAATTAAAGTTAATGGGTAGCGAAATTATCACAAGTCAGCGACCGCATAGATGTAATAGGGTAGGGACACAGCCTTAATCGTGGCGTATTCAATGAAGTCTTTCGACGGTCACCACTGCGGATAGACAGGTTAAATTGAGAGCTGATGGCTGGAAATAAAAAGTGGCTGGGAGTGGTTTGGAATCATTCAAATGTGACAGCTTCATTTAGACACTCAGAGTAGACATGTGAATGGAACCAATTGATTGGACAATTACAGAGTTCAAGGGCAATGTACTCGTCTGGTAGATTGGGTAGATTTTTTACCTACATTCATATACTCGGAGGGAAATAGATTCATTACCATTTTTCTTCGAATATCCTGTCAATGAAGGTTACTACTATTATGTTTATAAACTTTATTATTCAAAAATTAAGGAAAACTAGATTTATAAAGAACTGTTCTGATGGACGACCGTAGCAAGAGCCTGTGACATTTCCCAAAACTCTCCAGCTGTCAATTATCAGGTAGTTTCCTGTCGACTGACGTTTGCGATGGCAGCATTCAAACACAACAACTACTGTCAATGATTAACAACAGTTGTAAAATGTAATGCAATAACTCATGTTGCTTAAGATTAGGATTAAATATCACTGCGGCCACAGATGGGCGAATTGAATTCCTCCAATTAGAGCTCACTCATGATACTCGAGTTAGTAATAAATCCTATTAGATCTTTGAGTGAGCTAGCGGATATGCAGATATGAGCTGCTTCAAGGTAGAATTTCCCTAAGTGACAATGACATGTTCTGATTGGACAGTTACAGGACACAAAATGTGTTCTGCTGGTTCTTCGTCCTCGTTGCTCATTCTGCAAATGTTATCTTGAGTTATTCCCATAGTCATAATGTCTTTTTTAACCTGACAGTGTCCAGTGAGGAATCCTATGACTATACGAATCTGACTTCTAGTTACACCTTGGAGTTGTTTTTTTTCTTAGAAAATGTTTGTCATGAACATTTTGGCTTGCCTGTTAGCAGAGTTTCGCAATGCTAATAGTAGTTGAAGGCAGTCTAGAAGCGCAACTTTGCTGTCAGAGAGAACGAAAATGTTCTTATTTGTTATAGATCTGTTGATATTTTCTTTGAGACAAAGGCAAGGATTTCCGCTGAAATATGAAGTTACATTTGTCTATGCTTGTGTAGATGAATGATTTTGTATTGACGCCGTATACTCCAGCTCCAACTCCTTAATCTGTTTTTGATCCATCTGTGTACCGTACAAGACCGTACAAACTGTTCCCAGTTATGGCGATCTGGGAATGTAGCCTTAAAGTTTTGGCTGAAGTTAAATTTTGATTGACAGTTAAGGTAATTCCAAGTAGCCCAATGTCTGGATGTGCTAGCTTTGATTTATTGTCAAGCTTATCTCTGTATCTGAACATGTAAGGTTGGGAGATTCGAGTTCTAGGTTATATGTGTCCCAATCTGTGGATCTTGGCTCTCTATAGTATTTGAAAATTTTAGAGCCTAATAGGATGTCAAAACGAATTTGACGATGGCCAGACATAGATGTTTCAGACAAAACATGCCAGTTCCTAATAAAGTTTTTTTATAAATGTGGTTCATAGGGTGAAGTCAAGGACTTCTTACCTAATTCTGTTTATAAAGGTAGGGCTATTTCCGTAGGAAGATTATTTTTATAAATGTATTCTAAAAGTGACTTGCCTCTTTTGTAGATGTTTGAACTACCCTAATTGGTATGATGGGCATTCGCGTCGCAAGGACTGTCAACGTTTTTAACTTCTCCAGAGGACAAGTCTTCTGACGCCTTCGACCTTTGAGGCTCTCCCTTAGCCATTGCTGCTGAACTGCTAGTTTCAGATGTGATGGTTTCAGCTGTTTGGTGGTTTTTTTGGTCCTTAACAATTCCAATTGTTTTTCCCTTCCTTGCGTCTACCAGTCTTTGGTGACCACTAAACTTTAGATGAGCTGGCACTCTATCCTCAGTTTTGGCTTCAAGTTCTTTACTCTGGACTGGTCTCAATGATCTTTCTATTTTAATAAGGATCTGTGAGAACTTGAGGAAAACTTTACAAGCTGGGTTTGGGATGCAATTCTTAGAAACCTCATCTATTGCAAATGTGATGGTTTCACCTCCGCTCTTCTCCTTAGTGACCCTGAGGACTCGCCAGCTCTTGATATATATGCCGGGGTTTTGTTTCTTTATGACGGAAACGTCTTTGGTGAAGTTGTCCGTTTCTGGAACGAAGACAAACCAGGTGAATAACTTGGGAACCTCATGTCCCTGAGTTATACGCAAAATTACGTTTTCCATGACTTGTTTCTACCTACCGCAGATATGATGCAATTTTGGTTGCTGTCTCCATCCGTCTCTACAAATCTCAGGATGGCACAGTTTTTGTAAATTTTGTCCATCTCTTCCAGTAGGTTCTTCCGCACCAGCCTTATCTCCTGGTTCGTACGGATCTGCTTGGGGTGCAACCTAATATAGTATCCCTATAGGATAGGCCTGATGTTCTAAGTCGCTTCTGTGCAGTCTCCAACCCGCCAGACATTTTAGGCATGCTTCCTTATATTCTGCCTCCACTTGAGACGTTGATCGGATCTGAGTGAGATTTGGGAGCAGACTTTTGTTGTGTGTTTACGTGACTTTATGTGTGGTCTATGTTTCTTTGTTCTTCCTGCCGTAGTAAAGATATCTATGGACCTGCAACGTTTGCTGGTGGTAGGTCCACTTTGATCTTCTTTACCTTTCTTTAATTTGTTAAGTAGAACTTTCTTTTTTAAAGAGTTTTCTGCAACCTTTTCAGTACCCTTGGCTAGAAGAAAAGGTGTACTGGATTGTTTTATTTCATGACTTTTGTTTTGTGTTCTTATGCATCACAAGATCTTCTGTAATTAAAATGGTGTAATTCCATGTGTTCCTAGCCAAATAAAGGGTTGAAAGAGGCTTCTTTTCCATTCCATTCTACTACTGGATTGACACTTCTTAATCTTTTTTCGACAAGACTTCGACAAGAAAAGTTAAGACTACAAATCAAATTATGCAAATGAATTTAAAAAATTCACTTTTAACAAGGGTAGGATTTGAGAGTATCTATACTGATGTAGATTTTATATTTCGTCTATCAAATTTGTTTGTAAACACAATTTGGAAAATTTGAAACATTTCTGGTTACATAAAAAAATTTATTAGACATTTAAAAGGATATAGATACAGCCTTATTTATTGTTGACTGTCTTGAGGTAATGTTACTAATGTTCGTATTAATTCTTCCATTATAATCGATTGTACTTATTTTATATGTATGTATTGTTCAGTCACCTTTATTACAAGGAATTGCCCGAACTTATATGATAATTACGTCAAAAACTTCCATTCCAACTACAAACTTGAAACCACCACCTTTGCTTACAAATTGATTCAACAAACATTTACTTGAATTTTATTTACAAAAATCATTATCAGCTTAAAAAACCAAAAAATAAACACTTAAAAAAAAAGTTTCATAAGTCCCACCTAATCGCTTTAACTTTTATAAATCAACAACGATGTGACATTTCACATTGAGTCTCGTCCTTTTTCCAAAATTGAAATCATTCATCTGTATGCAAAGTGGCTTACCGGTGAGAATAAAAAAAAAAAACACATTTGTAATTTCCGGCTGTTACCCGTCGTCATCGGCTTTAACTTGTAAAAATAATATTTTCCTTCCAAAAAAAAAATAAATTAAGTTATAAGTGCAAACATTCAAAAAGATTAATGTTACATGATATCATATTCCCGACGAAGGATACACCATACTATGTACATATACATCTTCGTCAACTGATGGTCCAAACGCGATCTACCCCCACAATTCAGTTATTTACTTAAATACCTTAAGCTCTCTGACATTTTAAGCTTTTGGTTGAAGGAATATGTCTATTACATGTACTCGTGCATACAATCATAATGATGATGGCAGGTAGGGTGACATATGCTATCCTGCGTGGATTAGATTAAGGAAGTTTAAACCATACGTTACAATTTTTTTTTTGTAATATTATTTATGCCTACACTGTTTTGACGGTTACTCTTTGATTTATATTTTTTAAATTATCCTTTAGGAAATATGTACCTACACATGTCTGTATGTCAAGGATTAGGGCGGAGGATAAATGTAAAAAATTGTAACTGATTGGATTAGGGTATAAATCGAAGAAGACATGTTTATGAGTTTACAATTTATGAGTTAGTATGCGGATTGAGGTATCCTAGTTGCGTGAATATTTTAAAAAAAGCAAATGTCCTTGAAATATGATGTAATACTAGTACGCCTCGTACGTTTTTTTTTTTTGCTTATAAATGGAATTTATTCAGTAAAAGGACAGCAATCTTCATAAAAGGTCTTGTTGTTTTATTTTTTGCTGCTCAACCCGTTTTTAAAAAAAATTCCAACATATCAAGGTAAAATCAGAGTCTGTACGACTAGCACATGACCAACAAAATATAGACCCAGTATCTTATCTCAGACTGGGTTGAATGGATGCCCAAGACGAGATACATAAACTCAGAACTGGGTGACTGCCAAGTACATGCACTAGCCTCTAAAGGCACCCCACAAGGTGGAGCCCTATCCCTTCTACTATGAATACTGGTCGCAAACGAAATATTAAAGAAATAAGAACGAAATGTGGTCAAAGTTGTCGAAGTGTTGTTGCCATAATGGCGACAGGTAAGTTCATACCCACTTCAATCCAACCTCAATACCCTACACCTACACGCCTTCAATGGGTGAAAAGATGCGGATTAAACGCTTGAAAACAGAGATGGTCTCTTCACTAACAAGAGAACAATCCCACACATTAGGTCCTTGAGACTCAATGGCACACCCTTCCAAATCCCATTTAAGTCGAGATACTTGGGCTGTATACTACCGTAAACTGACTTGAAAAGAAAGCACAAGCCTGTGGTACTCGAGACTTCCTGTGAGCGTCTGCCACTAAGTTGCCTAGCATGGCCTGGTATTGGCTAGCGAACCAACTGTCAGTTCGTTGTATTCATTTATGTGTCTTAGTTTGGTAGCGTAGTGTTTGCATGCATGTTGATTGTAGATTGTGTATATCTTTTTGGTTGGTAGTTGCCTGAGTTTGCAGATTTTTAATTCATAAGTGCCCGTTCCTCCAGGCATAACTGCTGCATTATGGTTGTGATAACTTCATTTACCATCTCCCAGACTTGAGGCGTCGTTAACATAAAAGTTATCAGCCTTCTTGGTGTCACCCGTCTACTGCCATTGCTAGCATGTTTCTGGTCATCGAGTATCCTTGGCATTTCATTAGGATATGCTCTGCGTTCGGATTTCTTCATCGCAATTAAGGCAGTATGGGTCATCGACGTGCTTACACTTGCATAGATACTCCTGGAAGTATCCATCCCCGACAGAATTTGGCGTCAGGTAGTAGTTTACCTCTCCCCTTTGATGGTAGTATTCCATCTGTTTTGCCACTTTGCCTGTATGACTCAGTCTCGCGTTCTACTTCCGCCTTTTTAACTTCTAAATTGATGGAGATTCAGCCCGAGACTATATTTATAGCTTATGCTACCACTGTTCTAAAAGTGCAGAACTCTTAGCGATGCGATCCTGTGCGCTGCGTTCATGCACCTCATGTAGGTTTTGATGTCAGTCGATGGTGCCGATATGGCATACGCGTACCTAAGCATCGACATCGTTGGTAGCAGATTTCTAATTGACTGCCTTACCTACTTACTTAGCTCGTGCTACAGTTTGGGGTAAATCTGAGCCTCCCTGGGACCATTGACTGCCTGGGTCCTTCAATATTTGTCATATCCCTGGACAGTGCGTACATCACGTGCCCTTCAAAGCTGAGCCTGTAGTACAGCAGCAATTCGAGATATCTGATGCGTGCAATCGACTTGATCGTATGCTCACCGACCTGTTTAGTAAGCTGTTCTACTCTTTTCGTGCTGCTTATGGTGTGCGAATTCCAGGTCTGATGTCTTTAGCCAGGACCTGAGATCTCTAATGACATGGCTACATTTCGCCAAGAAAAAGTAGGCATCTTCTATATAACACGTACAACACGAATGGTTGTGAGAAGCTAGGACCTAAGTCCCATGGACCTGTCGCGCTAAATATTTGTATTTGTAGCACTGGTCCAAGCACTGACCCTTGAGGAACTCCTCTCATAATGTTGTATTTCCTTGGCGCTTCTTCTGTGTCGTAGTGAAGGGTCTTTTCTTTGAAGAAGCTGGCAATTATTCTCATTAGATAGTTAGGTGTCTGCAGGTTGCATAATGCTCTGCTTATACAGTTCCATCTAACTGAGTTGAAAGCGTTTTTGATGTCCCTCCCATCTATCTTTGTCCCGCAATTGCATTCCGCGCAATGTCGTACATTTCCTCTACTACTTATATGGTGCTTCGCTACTTTCTGAGGCCATAATGTTGGTTAGAGAACCCGTGGTCTGCTTCAGTGTATCGCTCTAGTCTTGCTTGTATGATTTTTTCTAGAACTTTATCCATTGTGTCGAACATGCCAAACGGTCTGTATGATGACGGCTGATATTGACTAGCTGCTGTCTTTTCCACTTTAGCCTTCCGCTAAGCATGTCGTATACAAATGCGTGAAGATCTCTAGCCTTGTTTGGATCGCTTTTTTCAGAACCAGGTTCGAGATTCCATCCATTCCTGGCATCTTGTTAATTTTTATAGCTGCTGCATCTTTTAGAAATTCCTCAGCTGTGACTGGCGGTATTATTCTTGCTTCCGCTGGGGTTTCTCGGAGGAGTATCGGGACTTCATCTTTTGCCGGGAATAGTGGGCTAACAAATCAGGTGCATCATGTTCGGGCATATCGTGACATTTTTTTTAGTTTTTTCACTACTATTTGATACACGCTACCCCATGGATTGTGCTGCAATTCATCCCTAAGTGTCTGGAAAGAATCTAGTTTGCTATTCTTTACCAGCTTACGGAGATGCTTTCTTCTTGTTTGGCATTGCTCCCGCAGAGTTTCATATGTCTCTAAGTCTGGCTCTCTGATACCATCTACCCATTCTAAAACAATCCGCATGCAAATTTAAGATATCGTCACACATATATATGTTTCCTGCCGTTTTTTGTCCCCTTACGTGGCACGGCAGCATTACATCCTCGGGATAAAGACTTCGTTGCTTTTTTCGCTTGTTCTTCTCCTGCGCCCATAATGTCTAGAATGTATTCAAGCATTTCATTGTCTACGTTATTTGTTATTCAACCCAACTTTTGTACTTTCACCGAGGGGTTACGCTTCTAGAGTCGCTCTTTAGAGAAGAGGGCCTGATGGTCTCTGTGCGTATACACGCCTGAGACATGCTATTTTATTTTTCTCACGATTGACCTACTGGCAAATGTTCGATCGATGATGGAACGTACTCTTCCATTGTCAAATGTGTTACTGTTCCGTGATTGAGTAACACTAGATCGATGACAGCAATGGCTTTTCTGGTTTGTCCTAGCAGAATTCCACTCTACTGCACATGCATTGAAGTTTCCGGTTACAACCACTGGTAACTTCCCTGGTTCCTTGGCTACCAGACTATACAGCATCTGATAGTATGCATTCATAGACGTACTCAGTGGGCTATAGCAACTGAAGAGGTAAATTCCCTTTACTTTGGCGTAGACGAAGTTTTGCGGTTGTCCTGGTCCCGGATCTTTGCTTCCAAAAGGGTAAGTACCGCACGTTCATATTGCTACCTTTTTGGTTTGGTCTTCTACTCATCTTCCGCTGCATTAAGGTGTTCTGTACTGTTCGCAGATAAAGGCTACATCCACGTTTTCCTCTCTCGTCGTTTGAGCAAGAAGATCCTGAGGGGCTTCGAAGAGGTTTAGGTTAATTTGAATGCACTTCATGATCTTTGTATCATTTCTCAAAATGTGCTTTTATAGGGTGGGCATCTAAAAGTTCCAGTTTCCATTTTACATCCTGGTTAACATATAGCAGATGTTGGTGCACTTCTTCTTGATGTGGCCTTTACCTTCATCGTACACATCTGCCTATGTGGTCAATGAATGTAATGAATTGTCTCCTGGCATCAATCATTTGCAGATTTGAGTATTTATCCATTAGACATCGAAAACCTTGAACATTTGGGAACATCTCGACGAATTTAGGAACTATTGCAATAATTTGTGTGATGTTCTCCAACTGACCTTGGTAATATCCCGCTGAATACACATGTCATACCATTTCCATGAATTCACCATCGTATATCACATTTATCTTTATTCTCAGATATCTACTTCCAAATACGACAACAATTCCACAACTCACTGCAATTATCACCACACACCGTAGCAGTGGGAATAACCACCATATCACTCAACTACAATTGTAAATGGGGTCGTCTTATCTGCGACTTATCTGTGAGTAAACTAATTAGAGGGCAAGTTGATATTATTAATCAATACCTATCCAAGGGTATAAATAATATATTCACTAAAGCTTTTGATCTCATACCAGATACCCCGTCATTAAGTAATCATTCACTGTGTAGTTTAAATCTCGTGCACTTTTAAATGTATCTACATATGTACGTACTGACCTATCTACAGTGGGGTGGTAATTACCGAGATAAATATACATTTCCTTTACATTTTGGATTTCAATAAAATTGCTTCAAGTGGATACTACACTTTATGAAGTTTAGCAACTATTTGCAGCTATTTTCGAAGAGGCGCTTCTGTAGAAAAAAAAACTTCACAGAAGAGTAATGTTTTCTGAACTGCCACGAGTCCTCTTTTGAATGTGTAACGTGCTTAAGTGGTTAAGCTTTTAATTCCTTCAATTAAATTAACTCGAAAGGTAGTAGAACTTGTACGTCTAGTTTTTAAATTATATTTTTGTTTCAAGTTATAAAATTATCTAAGGATTTTGAAAAAGTATTTATACACACTAAGTGAGCTAAAAGTACTCGAGATACATATTTGTACTTCTGCAGTTACAACCTGTGCAATGCTGGTCTGTTCGTGTGTAAGAGTTTTTGGATCAAAGTTGTACATAGTTGGCATCTTTTCTTTGGAATAATAGGAAGATACATTAAAGGAGTGCTACCTGTGACCCTTATAAAATTACGTTTCCATGAGCATGATGATTGAAAGTATCTTTACGGGTTTCACATGTTGTGAAGCTCAGATAACAGTGATACATTCCACATGGTATGACCAATCCTCTGCTCTTTTCTTCATCGTCATGTAATGCCTATAGGTTCTTGACTGGGCTCAGAGATAGCTCTGAAATGTAAGCCAACCTCTAGGAAGTCAGAACAGACGCGGTATGTAGAACACTCACAAACCTCAATATCCACAATGTGCTGACCAATTGAATTGTGGAAATTCTTGAGGAAAGACACATTATAGCGGAGTACGAGCGTACGAAGTTGTAAGCATACGCCTATAGAGATACCCCTCAAGGCGGAGTAATCTTCCCAATACTATGGGTCATTGTACAGAATGAAGTACTCCTACAACTTAGGTAAAGCATCACTTATGCGGATGATGTCATATAGATCCCGGAAAAATTCGCCCTATCCCTAGTGAACGATTGGAAGGTGCCCTGAGGACTCTAGACACCTGGACCAAGAAATGTGGACTAGCTGTCAATCCCCTGAAGACCAAGCTGGTATTATTTACTAACAAAAGGAAAATTCCTGAGTTTACCTTCCATAGGGAGCACAACCTTTAGAATCTCGGACAACGCCAGATATCTAGGTTTCGTATTTGATAAGAAACCGAACTGGAGACCTTATATTAATGAAAGTTATAAGAACGCCACTATTGCGTTCTATACATGCAGCAGAAGCTTTGTGAAAACTTGGAAACCAAAACCCAAAATTATACTGTGGATCTATACTTCTATAGAAAGGCCTATTCTGACTTATGGCTATCTTGTATATTGGCAGCAAGACTACCAAATTTGTGGCTCTCACGAGGACATAGAAATTGCCTTGTATTGGCACCACTGGTGCCATGAGAAACACATCTACTGCAAGACTGAAGGCTATCCTCAATCTACTTCTGTTGGATATCATCGTTCAAGCCTCGGCAGCTATTATTGCCCTAAGAATGAGTCAGTCAAACAGCTGGAGACAAAATACAACGGCTATGATTCTGAATAAATATCTAGAAAATGTTCCAACCACGGACTACCTGAACTCCGTACCTAGATTTCAAGAGACCCTTTACAATTTACTCCCCGAGCAGAAAAGAATGGAAAGAGGTCAGCTTACTAATAATACACGCACCATCTCTGTTTTCACAGATGGAACAAAGATGGATGAAGGCGTAGGCTCAGGTATCATTGCTGATCCACTGGGTATATCCTATTCAGTTCGCCTCCCGAACCAAAGCAGTGGTTTCTAAGCGGAGGTCCTAGTAATGACAATAGCTGCCCGTAAGTTTGCGTTGAAGGCAATACCACAGGAAGGCATCAACTCTTTCATCGACAACCAGGCAGAAAGAAAAACGATTTCTGTTATCGAAATAAAATAGAAGCTTATGAAGTGCTATCATGCAGATTTTAAGGTTGGAACACCGCACAAGGAACTCTGCTAGGTCCCTAGACATGAAAATATACCAGGTAATGAGAAGGCCGACGAATTGGCCAAAAGAGGTTCAGAATCTACATCAGATCAGGTTGACACTTCGGTGTGCATCTCGCCTTGCTCACTGAAGGGCGAAGCAAGGACTAGGGCCTGTCCTTGCTAGCCCGTCAGGCTAGTATCAGATGGTCTTCCCTAGATACTTGTGTCATCACAAGAAATATCATTTATGGCCTTGTTTCGATAAGAGTAGGAACACACTGTGGTTCCACATGAAAAAACGAAGACTAACGGAAGAATGGCATGGATGTGGGGATGAGAAAGTCCAGGTCTTATCCGCCTTAGAATTAAATTTCTCGGGTGACATTTCTTCCGTGACTTAGAAGAATTATCCACCAGACCAGTCAATGACATCTTGAACTACTATACATACATCAAATGACCTGGATGGTTTGCTGGTTCATAGGGTTAAACTATGAGCAAGGGACATCTCTCCCGTATGGGTATCATAATGGGTCTGTATTGACGTGAGTGTGCTGTTCCACGCACCTACCCACTTACCTAACGCAACTTAAGTCAAGCTCTACAACTTTGTCTATGAGTCTAGGTTGGGTTAAGTAGAGGTATAGGAAATAGACCTTCCTTCTAGATGATACATTCTTCACCCTCGGTCACATAGCCTTTACAGAAGTAATTAGAACAGATTACAAGCCTTCTGCATGTCCGCCAATCATGTCAAGTTTGTCGTCTAGATGTGACACCTACCTGCTACCATTTTCCTGCCGAAAACTAGTTAAACTTCAGTTATTGTTTGGATCTAGAGAAAAAAAAATGTCATGATAGAGAAAAAAGTGTCATGATACCTCTTTTACACCAGAAAATCGAACCATGTTCGGAAAGTTAGTAAGCCCTGCTTAATACTTCAACTATTGCAGTTTACAGCTGTAGGATAGGCCATTTAGCACCACGTAACTTTCCCGTGGGACTGGGTAGTTGTTGCAGCCTTTTGATCCGCTCTTGAATGTAAGGTTTCCAGGAAAGTTTCTTAATCAAAATTAGGGCCAGTTCCCTGAAGAATAGGATAAGTTGGGTTTTCTGGGGCCGACCCTCCAGATAAGATTTACATATCAGCCCAATTGGAGATTTAAGGAAAAAGTTTTTGTATATTATTTCTAAAACAGCCAGCTGTAGCTGAGTTGTCTACATAGACATCCATCCTGCAACCATATCCCTATAGAGTAAATTGTAGCTCATTAGCCACAAGATTCTAAAGGAGGAGACACAGAATATCTACTGATAATCCATCGTTCACAGGTACTATCAGCGTCTACTTGGGCTTTGGTAAGGGCTCCCTAATTGGAATCGAACAATGATCTGAGTTTTGTGATATATCTAAGTTGGAAAGGCGATTTTGTAAAGCCTAGAAGCCACTTAGAGATATTTTTTTCAGTCCCTTGGTTTCCTTACAAGAAGGCACCTCCAATTCGAGAGATTAGGCCTTAGCCTCACACACAATCAAGGTAGTCGTTGCTTATCACTCTCATCATCCTGGAAAAATGTCAAAAGTTCGTCGTAAGATTGTTTCTAGAAGTTTCTAGTATGCACGATGTAGAATGGGAACTATAAGTGGTGTGACTGAGAAGATCAATGCAGATTTAAATTTGAGTATAGTGTAGAAGTATTTCTTTGAAGAACGTAAATTAGTTGGGACTTCGTTAAAATTCTCTGATCCTAAACTGACTTTTTTTTGTTTAACTCTAACTACCTTTGTGCTTCTGTAAATAGTTCTTCTATGAGGTCTACATATGTAGCTGGTGCTTGTGTAGCTCTTCAATTCGAATTCAGCTCTTCGCGAATAGCTCTCTAGCTGAAGTTACTCTTAGACGGCGTATTTGAGGCCTTATGGCAATCACCTATCTTTAGGTGACTATAAATGTTGTCGTTTTCAGTTAGGATGCATAAGCTTTTAAAAAATACTTAAAACCACATTCCTATTCGTACCCTTTGTCAACGTGGTTTATACCGATTGGCTTTCTTAGGTGTTCGCCTTACTATGACATCGATTCTCCTTGTACAGCAGACACGGCATCTGGATCTTACCTCCATGCAGTTTGCGTAATACGGATTGTCATTATACAGAGATAGACTCTAAAGCATCTATGGCTTGTAAGCATTTGATTCAAATAGAACCAATAATTTGGGTTAGGATTCCTATCTGACGACAATCGGTCATGCGATCGTGATGTACTAGAAACGTAACAACAGATCCTTTAGCCTTGGGTTGAGTTGGGCGGTTGTCCTCGCTCATCAGAGAAACACATAGACAAAAAAAAAGGTCCATTGTGATACCAATATAGAAAAACTGGATTACCAGCATCGAAAACCTGCATAGAGACTTCCATGCGACAGGAGGTAAAGCAACCAGTTTCGGTGTAAACTCATGCCGAAAAAGTATGGTTCGCTGTTTAGGCATTAAAACAGTTTACAAGCATTAAGTTGCAAGGATTCCCTAAGCCGTAATGCTGCTTTAGCGGCCATCAGCTTCCCGAAGATATCAACGAGAAGTAGATGAGCATAGTTTCTAGTGCAGCTGTAGGGGTGGTGCTAAGAACGCCCATTATACAGACGCAGGATAGCCTTTGAACCTTCTCAAGTATTGCAATGATGCTTTTCTTGACCAGTGTCATTGAGCACACTAGTACACCGTGTATAAGGATGGGCCTGGCGACTGCCATGTATATCCAGTGAACAATTACCGGGTTGGGCCTAAGGCCTTCCTACATGAATAGAGGGCAATCGAGGCCTTACTTGTACGGTATTGAATATTCAGTTTCCAACTGAATAACCCCCAAGTATATGGCGCGATCTGAGAATTGCAATTCAATACCCTTGAGTTTTGGTGGAGTTATATTTCATACCTTCTTGTGAACAATATAAGTTCAGTCTTGGACAGATTAACTCCGAGCCCGACACTATCTATCCACTTTACGACTTTATTTAGAGCAGACTCCATCAGGTCTTTAACTGCAAAAAGGAACTTACCTAGCATTACTATCGCACTGTCATCCGCATAGGCTATGAACCCTTATTTACTTAAGATAAGGAGTATCTTATTCACTACCATGAGCCACAACAGTGGTGATAGTTAATACTCCACCCTGTGGGGTACCTCTGTACATCAACCTTCTAGTTCGACAGTACCTAAGCTCAGCATAGATAAGACTGCTTTTAAGTATTTGCTCGATCCAATAGCGAAGAAGTACAGCAGATATAGCTTCTATTTTGACATTGTTGAAACCTACTTCAATATCAAAGAAGAACACTATAGCGAAGTTCTTGTTCTCAAAAGATTTCTTAATGATTCCTAACAATGTGGTCTTTCCAAAGTCTTTAATAGAAAGGACGATAGGCTGATTGGAAGGAAGTCCGTAGGGGATGCGTGGAAGGTCTTACCGACTTTCGGTATGAAGACTACTTTGGCCCTCCTCCAGGATTTGGGGGTGTAGCCGAAGTTTAAACAACTTCTAAAGATAATGTAGAGCCAACGACTTCAAGTCTCAAAACTTTGCTGTAATTCCCTTGGTAAGCTACCATCGAGACCAGGGAATTTGTACGGGAGGAAGCTGTACACTGCCCACTGTATTTTCTTGGAGGTGGCAACGTCCTCTGGCACTGTAAATTGGACTCTTTTATGGCCTCTGTTTTACTACCAGGAATATGGGTGCCCATAAGGAGCTCTAAGGATTCCTACATAGTTGGAGATTATCATAAGATCTTCCTAATCCGAGATGAATCACTAGTCTTTTCTAAATTTTCCCAAAAAAAGATGCTAAGACGCCCTTTGCGATTTTCTGACCTCTAACCTTAATTTCCTAAGACTGCTCTTCTAGAAATCCCAATCAAGTGTGTCCCTAGTTCCCTTACTTCTTTCAGAGTTGTTCTTTAGCCTTACTAACCCTTATTTGATAAGCTTTGCGTCACGCTTTTATTATATTTTTAGACCTTTCCGCTAGATTTACTGTCAAACTTTTCTTACGAGTTCCGAGAAAATTGTTCTAAAAATTGAGCAGAAATATTTTGAATACATAACCGAAAAGTATCTTCGTACATCTTCGATAACAGCTGCTGCATTAAAAGAGATTAAATGTCAATTTGACAAATGCTGTCAAATTCATGATTTATCAGAAATGTCAAGTAGCATAGTTTGTGTGCCGCGAACTGTCATTTTAATTTCATATCTAAGGCTGAAATTACCGCACAATAAATATGCCATAAA
Source organism: Xylota sylvarum (assembly GCA_905220385.1). NCBI lineage: Eukaryota > Metazoa > Arthropoda > Insecta > Diptera > Syrphidae > Xylota > Xylota sylvarum. The sequence goes on from LR999958.1 coordinate 109,637,091, forward strand.
CTTGAAGTCCTTTTTTTAAAAAAGAAACCAACTGTATTTATCTAAAGTTTCCTTGTTCATTATCCTTTCTGTAATGAAAAGATGGTAAATAAATGAATAATTACTTAGTAAACCAACTCAAATGAATGCAAATCCCTCAAGTTCCGCTTATTAAGAAAGTCGCTTGCTGTGCCGTCATTAGCTTCCACCACTAAGATTTACTTCCGGCGGATACGGAGGCATATACTTATTTAAAGACTTAAGAAGGAAGCCACGAAGGAAGTTATATTAAGGAAGATTTTTCGCAAACCACATTTGTTTTCAAATAAAGTTACACTTCAAGTTCTATCATCTATATTTCCATCCATCGAGGTAGATAGGTGATGAGTTCCAAACAAAAGCCCAACCACCCAAGGAGGGAATTTCATTAAATATTCGAATATAAGGAAATTAAATTGACTGTACTTAGCCGCAAGGTGAGATGTAGTTACAATTTTGATATTATTTCAATTCACACTGTTGTGGTTCTGTCAGTTGTACTACAAATAGATCGTATCCTGCTATTCGTATCCTTAGAAAGTCCATTTCTTGTAATGGTTTGCCTTGCAGGTGGGGTACTTTAGTATTCCTTTCTAAATTTGAATCGAATTGAATCTTGTTACACTCGTGTGAGAATGTAAGATACTTTGTAAAACAAGATAGATTCCTATCGAAAAGTTTCTATCGATTTTTAGAGAGAATAATTTATAGGAATGTTGTTTGTTTTTTACTCCTTTTTGGTATAAAAGGAAGTAAGAATTCTCTCACACGTACATATGTAGGTCATAGGAGACGAGGTGTTTTCTTCCTTAGGTCAAACGTTGGTGTGGAAGCAATTTCATGAAAGGGTTCTTGAGAACTAAAAAGACGTTGACTTTGGATAATACTATACCTACTCCCGCAAACAACGATAGAAGAAGTTTTTATTTTTTTTTGTAATTTATCATCCTTTGAACGGTTTACGAAGAAAAAGTTTTTATTGAGAGGAAGGATTCGCCTTTGATTTGCAGGAAGTCAGAGATTTGTGACCATTGAACCGTTGTAATATCTAAAATACTTCAAAAACGATAAAAGATCTGTCGGAAGTCTTAAGAACCAAAGTATCAGTTGGTCGAATTTAATTTTAAGAAAGACGGTTGCTTTTCCATTGGTTGGGAACATATTTGTACCCCAATCCAGGAACATATTGCTTTTGATGGCATTGATATAAGAATTTATAATATTCTCTCACGAAAGGCGAACCTAACACCAGTAAATAGAACCCCGAGATGGTTGTAGATACTTGCTGAATCTGCTCTTGAATTACTGGAAGTGTACTCCAAACTTAGCCATTCTTTAACAAAATTGTTTCATGTGGACATGAGATAGGTCAGGCATCAAAATGTACACGTCTCTACAAACCCATATGACAGGACGTCACACTACGATATAGAACAAGAATTTATTGTCATTGAATTAAGCATCAATGTCATTGTTAGTTTTTCAATTGGATTTTTCAAAATGTGAAGTCAGCTGCGGTTTTTTTTTTTGACATTTCAACTCGTTTGTACTGCTACTTAGTCATGAGAAATGCTACACACTTCCACAACGGTTTATTTTATTAAAATTTGCGTTTTGTTGTGGCAACTGAAATCATTCTCAACGATTGGGTCCATTTCTGATTCAACAGTGGTGCCAAACCCACAAAAAATGACCGTTCCGTGCGGGTTTTATGCTGGAAGTATTCATACTTCTACTTCAATTATGTTGGCAATTCAGTCACAATCAATGGAGATCGCTACCAGGTCATGTTGACTGAATATTTTCGGAATAAATTGGAGCATATGTGGTTTCAACTAGACGGTGCCACATGCCACAGAGCTGGCCAAACAAACGAGATATTGAAATCGAAATTCGATGACCGTGATGACCCATCTCCAAAAATTGACTTGCCAAGTGATCGCCACGTTTGTATGATTTGACGTCTCTGGACTTTTTTCTTTGGGCCGATGGCTAGTCCATTATCTTTGAGAGTACGCCAGAGACTTTAGAAGACCTCAGGACTAACATCGAATGCCAACTTGCCGGCATAGGGCTTGATAGGAAGAATGCGTCACGAGCAATTTCATCGACTTATAAGGCGATCTCTACAATGTGACTCTGCTAGCCATGCGGTAGATAATTTAAGATCAGGGTAATACTGAGGCATAGGACTTTGGTTGTAGATGCGGATGGACAGGGATTAGCAGATGCTGCTCAAAAGGTGGCGTCCTGTCTCCACTGCTATTGTGGTTGACTTTCTGTTGCATACTCTTAATACTTCAAAGGTCTACACTCAAGTATATGCGAATGATGTTGCCATACTTTTTGCCGGGTCATGCATAGAGGCTGTCTGTGCAAACACTCAGATGGGCTTAGACATGATCGATAAATGCTGCACTAGGAATGACCGTTCGGACAGTTCTCTAAAACGCTGTGTTGTTCTCTTTATTTGAAGAAGGGTTGTGATCGATCGGTTACAGGCAGTGCTAAAGATCGTAACTATCTAGATCTCAGATGAAGCGTCATTTTTGCGAGTGATCCTGGTTAAAAAAAAAATTTGAGCAAAGACATCCAAACCACTATCCACTTTCTAGCACGGTAAGGATGGTTTTGACCATACAAGGCATCACCGAAAAAGGAAAGTGGCTCTAGATGTCCTGCTTAATTTACCTCCGCTTGATGATGATGTACATATGTATATCATGGACTCAATGGAGTTTTGAAAACCTTACGCGACACTCAGCCTACGAAAGTGATTCCAAGGAAATACCGTCCGATATAATGACACTCATCCTACGAAAGTGATTCCAAGGAAATACCGTCCGATATAATGACACCGAAATATCGGCTGCCCTTCAAATTTGAACTCGACATGTTCAGGACTGGCTTCGGCCATAATCTGAGCCTGGACAGATGGCTCCAAAACCAGTTAAGGGTCCAGTACTGGCGTCTTCTTTGAGAACGACAAAACTTGACTTCACTTCTCTTAAGGCAAGCATGCCTCAGATTTATACTATTTTAATGACTATCGACTATATTGTAAAGAATAGTTGAAGGGGTCGGAGTACCTTGTGGATCTTGTTTCATTGACTTGAAAAATTCATGAACTGACAATACTCATTGATTTGGTACCGCTTTTATTGGCAATGACTTAATTTCTCATTCAAAAGTTCACTGTCACCGGCATACAAAACTACGTCATTCACGCGCCTTAAAGTATCCCATCAGGTCAATGTCACATTTGATGGAAGTTCCTGTCTGATTGATCTGTCAATATCAGTTCACCAACCTATTCGTCATAAGACCCATTACTCTTTGCAGTGTAACAGGTCGTTTAACTCTGATTATTACATGAATCACGTTTTTTTTTTCAATTTAATAACACAATCATGACATGATCTGCTTGTTTGGATATAAATGACTTTTCCTTTCAAAATGCTGATCAAATACAACAGACACTCGTCATGAGTTCTTCCAAGAACACGAACGAGATGAACTCCTATTAAAAATCACTTGGGATACCCAAAACAACCGACAAAACCGCTTTTTGATGATCCAAACAATGATATCATTAAGCGCGAATCCTAATGTTCCATTCGTGTGCTAACAAAGTCGGTCCAGCAACTTGTAAGGGTGACACGGGTACTTCCTTTGTAAATACCACGAGATATCTGTTTCCTACATTGTCATCACAAAGTACTCGCTTTTATAATAAAACAATTAATTAATAATTACTTTGTTAATGGCTTGATTTTAATTGAACAAGATATACTAAAGGGAAAAAAAACCGCAATCAGATTTTCCAGACATGGTGTCTGCCTCAAACAGCTATAAACCTTTTTTTTTACGATAAAATCGTAAAATGTTCTCTCAACTTAAATGTTATAATGCGAACCCATATAAAATATTTACACTCTTGACATTAACTCAATTAGCACAACCCCTCCGTATGTATCTGAAGTTGAAACGTTGTGTCAGGTAGATTCTAGAAAAAAAGCTATTGATGAACACATGCGAGTATGAACGTCAATTCGTGGCAATTTGGTTTAAAAGCTTTTAAAAGAGTTACGACGAATTGGTGGATGTACATCCCTGAAGCGATTTAAAAATAAAAATTCCCAATTTCTTAATGTATCACGAAATGGTAGTATAGTAAAATACACGCAAGTTAGTACTTCCTTTGCTATAATGTTTTTGATTGAACCAATCAGCAAATTGAGCATTGAACAGAATCGTTAGAGACAGGGTTGTTAAACGGTCGTATATTCAATGATTTGTTAATAAAATTTCCCGCGAATATATGTATGATTACAGTCCTTGGGGCAAAGAGAGTAGCTGATTGGTTTTAGAAAATAGGGTGCTTACTTACGAAATGGATAATGGAGTTCCACAAGGGTCAGTTTTTGGTACTTTTCTGTGGAAAGTAATGCACGATAAAGTACCTCTTACGACTTCAAACTTCTGATATAATAACGATACTTGACTTCGCTATCGATATTACCATTGTGGTGGTACCCAAACTTTTTATATCGTGTAACTGTGGTTGATATCCAAGGGCTTCAAACTAATAGACCATAGCACTGAGACCGAATTCATCAGCAGTACAAAAAGTAGGTGAACATCAAATTGTATCCAAAGCAAAAAATAGGTTTACTGGAGTAGAGATACTTATTAAACCCTATATTTGGCATCATTGGCTGCATTGGTGATAGAGTTGGTACCTCTACCATTCTTTGTTAAATACTCTATCGTTGAATGTGTTTTTTACGGACTTCACTGCCTGAATTTATGTGTTTCGAAGCCTTATAAATATATATCTATCTGATACTATGTGCTTTCATTTGAATTTGAAGAATTCTGATAAGTAAACCATTGCAGTGTCTTTCAATCGAAGGTTTCAATTGGAGACAGGCTTAAGAAACCATAATTATTGTATAAACTTATCGACAGCATGACAGCTACTAGATAAGAGTCTCTATACCTAGCTAGGCATCAAGAAATATGTATATTTCAGGAAACTATATAGATAGCAGATAAATTTGCAAGGAAGTCACCTGCAGTTAGTAATTCTTAAGTCTTACCTTTCATGAAGATTCTTTTGTACTCCACAGGAAGCTTAAATAAAAAACCTTATTGGCCATCAATGATAGAGTTTGAATAAGCCTATCCTTCTGAAGAAAGGAGAAAGGAGACTATTGATAGTTGCTTCTTTTCGAAGTTTAAGGACCAAACTTAAGTAAAGTCGAGGTGAAGGCTGCAAAGACTCCAATGCTTATTTTTTTGTTTTGCAGTAGTGATCCAGATGCCGTGCGGAGTAATAATCAAGACCCACGAGGCATATCAGACGCCCGCCTCTTCAGATCAGCGGTCGATCTTTTCATCGGGAAGGCTCTTAGATAGTCTAGGGCGGTTAGGTCGGAATTAGGTAGCTGGATTGAATTGATTAGGGAACTGAAGCTTGAATTTTTATCACCGGATCATAATGACGTCCTACTAGATGAGATTAGGCGGCGTACACAGGGCAACGAAGGGTCCATAGTACGTCGCCACAATACAAAACATGTTCAAACAATTTTCTGAACCTTTATCTGAAAAAAGGAAACTAGCTGTTCTCAAGGTGGGCGCCGTGGCTCAAGTGGTTAGTCCGTTGGACTACGGAGCGAGGTCAAGATCAATCCCCAAACAACACCTAAAATTTCTTTCACGGCCCCACCTCTCGCGAGCATCTGACAAACATCAGAGAGTAAAAACTGTCATGAAAAGCTTCTCAAAATTGCCGTTCGGATCCGGCATTAAACAGTAGGCCCCTTCCATTCATGTGAAGAATATAACACGCACAAAACGAATGGTTGTGAGAAGCTAGGCCCTGGGTCCCGTGGGCCTGTTGGGCCAAAAATTTGTATTTTTTGTATTTAGCTGTTCTCAAGAAGAACCTAGCAGCCTTCTATCAGACGCAGTTTGGTCTGGCCGACCCCAAATCGGTCAAAGACCTGGTGGCGTTATATAGAAGGCGCAAGACTGTCCAGCCGTAGTAGGAATATTTCAGAGTCGGACTTGGCATATGTCGACCTCTATTGAGGAACAGACGGTTGCAGACCGTTCCGACCGTAGTAGGAACGACCAACCAGCTAGGCCCATTTGATGTTTCAATTGCGGGGAAGGCGGTCGGATGACTAGTTCGTATTCTGCTCGTAGACGTTGCTTTGGATGTAAACCCGTTGGGGTGTTGACGTAGGGATTGCCAGAGGTGCTCGGAAAACGGTCCACTCGGTCTTGGGTCAGCAGGACGAGAGCGTCGTTGGAATTCAGTAGGTCTGCTAGCGACCAGTTGGTTTCGGATAGGGTTTTGATTAGGTTTTACATTGGAATCATACGATGAGGATAGGTAGTCCATATTTAGGGATTAACATTTATGGGATTAGGCTTTTAGCTCTATTAGATTCAGGGGCATCACGCACCATCGTATGTAGGGAAGGATGGTGCATCCTGAAAGGTTTAGGTGTAGGTTTAAAAAAGAGTAGAATAGGGTCACTAGCTTTGGCTAATGTTGCGGGAATAGAAGTGTTAGGAGTAAGGTCTCTACCAATAGTAGGGCGAGGTAGGTCAATCTTTTTGGAATGTCTCGTTATTCCAGATCTACCACATGCGATGATCCTGGGATCGCGGGAATAGTCTCGGATCTACGATCTAGCATTTGTAGTTTTCGAGTCAGGAGATAGTGGCTTCGATTACAGAACTAATGGAGAAGTCAAATTGGGACAGATCCGAAGTTAGGGATTTAGAGCGATTGATTGAGGTTTTTTTTTTTAAAGATGGCAGAGGTCTTAGGGTGTACAACGTTGGTAGAACATAGGATTAGGACGTAGGCCGAAAATATTAAACAAAAGTATTCTATGGTTTCATCTGCTATGCAGGACCATATTGATAAGGAACTTAAGAAGATGCTCGATGCGGTGGTAATAGAGAAGTCGAGAAGACCGGAGCCGTCTTCGATAGTCCTTATCAAGAAGAAAGATGGGTCTTATAGGATCTGGGTCGACTAATGGATGCTTAACCACTTCCGTTCATTTCGTCTACATTGGACAAATTTCGCGATGCGAAATAGTTGTCTTCGTTAGACATCAAGTCGGCCTATTGGTAGATCCTTGTGGAGGAGGGATCACGCCCATTCACAGACTTCACGGTTCCTAATAGGAGTCTTTTCCAGTTGAAGCGAACGATTTTCGACTTACACAATACACCGGCGACGTGGCATAGATTCATCGGCACCGTTTTGAGTGCCGATTTCGAACCATACGTCTTTGTGTATCTTGACGATATCATTATTGTCACGAATTCGTTCTTGAAACACCTTGAGATACTAATGCCTAAAGACCTCAAGGCATTTGTGAAACGCAGGGCTGAAAGTCAGTCGGGAAAAATACAATTTTTGGAGACCTTCACTGAAGTGTTTAGGATGTATCGTCGATAGGAATGGCTTGCATGTATATCCGGAAATGGTGGAAAGCATGGTTAGGATTCCACCACCATAGTATGTGAAAGAAGTTAGGAGATTTATAGGAACAGTTTATTGGTACCGGCGTTTCGTACCATATTTTGTCAGCTTAATTAGGCCTCTACCAGATTTATTAAACAAAAAATTAGAAATTCGTTTGAACGTGCGTCTGGAGCTGGAGGCCTTGAAACTCAGGTTGGAGTGTAGAACTACTCCAAGCTTAACTTAAAAATAATGGAAGGATTTCAAAGAATCAAAACCTTGCTTGCTCATTTCGGTGCAGTTTTTTGCTAAGTGGTGTATAAGTGGAGTATAAATAGTGATGTTTCGCTAGGCGCTTTAATAGAAAAAGAAGAGGTGTCAGCTCTCCTCCTTGAGGGGTGCCGATATTGACAGATCTTTTGGTAGTATTTGTGCCTACTTCTGGGTTGATACTTGTATTCTCTGGCATCGAGTGAATTCAGCTTTAAAGAGTTTCAAGTACGTCATCAACGCTGTACGCTATCAGTAAGAACTTTATATTTTCCAGCTGTATCTACGCCATGTTTTTTACCCAATTGAAAGCTGTTGCCATTGGCATTCGACTGCAATATACTTTATGTATCTGAAGTGTGTTTGGAATTTTTAAATCAGTTCAACTTTTTTCCAATGTTCGCGGATCTAGTTACAGCGAAAGACCTGTTGCAGTTTGACTTTAGGGCTCTAACCCCAACCGTAAAGTTAGCAAAAATTGAAGAACCAAAAAACCCTGAAAAATAGTAGAAGTAGTAGTATTTACGCAAATATCTGGTAAACATTTGAGAGCATAACAGTCGTGAAATAGTTTTTGAAATGAATCCCTTCCAGGGATAGCTTGTTTAATAGAGCGTTGATTGCTGAAACCATAACTATCGCAGTTTTGGTACATGCCTGTGGATGCATATGAATACAATGTTCCAATTTGTGTAAAACAATAAATCACGATGAGGTCCATTTCTCTTTTGATGAAAACCTAAGTAAACAGTAGGCGATGTATTTTTGGTGATGAAATCTGGCAACCAACCAACCTTAAACAGTTTGTAAATCTCTTTCCACACGTCTCTACATGATTCTATCAACAGGATACTTGACCCCACATGGAATATTTACACCAATTTAAGGACTGCTTCCACCACACCAGCGCCCAGCGGTGCAAATAAGCATGCACTCAACAAACTAGTCATCATCAGCTAGTAGAACAAATTTGCTTACAGAATATTTGCAGCTACACACATATGTGTCGAGTCGAGTATCTCATTGTTTTTCCAAATCCCTCCAACATCACGAACTCCTAGTACGTAACCCCGTCCACCCACTCAATGCTAGTGCTTGGGATTTCCCAAGTGAATTCAAACAAAGGGTCTGCACTGCCACTACGCTGGCCTTAGGTCAATTTTAAATACAAAATCCTACAAGCAACGTACAGCAATCGGCATTCGTCCCACTTTGTCCTCGCAATCCATTTGTTCCAGCGAACACTGTTATCTCACAATCGAAGATACACAAACCTGCTGGGGCTCAGTTGGCTTAGAAGTGATTACGTGTTTGTAGGTGCATGACCAGTTGCATGACTGGGTCATAACTACATTTTGTGCCACTAATTGTTGCGATGAAATGGTTGGAATGATGTCGTGTGATTTATTCGAAATGGCGACGACGACATCGACAGGGTTCATGACATCCTTTAGGGGTAGTTCAGGTACTATTGGATTTACTCCTGCGAACCCGTACAACCCCTGAGTCGTTGAATCGCTTTCTGCTATTTTTGTTATTTACCAAAACAGTTTTAGCTTAGTTTCGTGCTGAGGACCATACATAGTTGATCCTAGAAATTTGTTTGAAGTATTTTATCCTTTATCCAGGCGATTGGAGAAAACTCTTGCGAAATCGATTGGCGGAACACGAGTATTCCCCCCGTAGCTGTAGGAGCGTATCTCAGAGAATAATTGAACTGTAAAACTTTGTGAGGCTTTTGTTCAGCTGCGTTGTTGTCCTTTTTTTGCCGGAATTAATTTGTTTTCCAATGTTGTGCGAGGATGGAGAGTATTCTTGGAAAATCTTTGCTGGCACAGAAATTAATGGAAAAGTTTTAACATATTTGGACCGTTTTTGGATGCGTTCCAATGGATGGATTTAGCAACGATATTGATTGTCCTTTATTATGCAGATGATGCAGAGATGCAATCAGAGTTTATGAAATCCGTTCTCTGATGACCACAAGTCTTTGGAGAATTTGTGACTCCATTGGGATTGATTGATTGGATTTTCGATGGAAATGAAGTTTGTTTCTACGCCGAACAAGGATGGTATCCTGAAACTTGAAATGGGAAAAAATGAGTCAGGAGGGACTACTTACAATGCAAAGGACGTTGTAGAAAACTTCTTCGTCGAGGTGAATTCAGCGCAATGGTCTTGTTCCAATTTAGTTTCGGAATCCAGGAGTGCACCGAAGACTTATGGTGATTTTGAAATTTTTAGTTCAACTCCTCCGATCCTTGGGGGTTTGAATTGATGCTTTCCTGCTGAAAAGAAGAATCTCTGTCTTAGGTCTTTATGGTGCAACTTTTCTGATCTAGAATTTCCAAACTCTCGGCCATCATAAAGAACCATGTAAGAGGTGTGAGATATTCGACTACTGGCTTTCCATCTATGTACGAGCATGGAATACATTTAGTTGAGCTTTGTGCATACTACTTAGAACTTCACTGTTTATTTTATTTTTTGAAGTCTGCCGACATATCTGGAAACTTATCCACACTAAGTCAGTTTAGGGACTATCGTTTCTTTTGTTAGAAATCATAGGGGTTGGTACCTTGGAAAAGATTTACGTCCGATGAAGGGCCGGAGAGAAGACCTCGATCTTAGAGCAAGCTCCTACGGCTAGAAAGTTTTATATGTCGTTCGATGTTGGTCCCAAAAAGAAAACGTCCAGAGCCTTGAAATTCGACAAACGAGGCAAACAATTGACTAGTTCATTTTTGGAGATAACATGGTCATCGAACTTCGACCATGGCGTCATCTTATTGAAACGTCATAAGCTCCAAGTCATCCTCTTGCAATTTATCCCAAAAATAGTCATGGGCCATTAGCGATCTCCATAGACTGTGACTGTGTTGCACTTGAAGAAGAAGTATGACCCAATGACCTGACACCTCCAGCATGAAACCTGCACCAAAGGGTCAATTTTTGTGGTAATAATGGCATTTCGTGAACGACTTCGGGTTGCTGAAAGGCTTTGATAAAAAAAAAATGTGGGTAATTTCGAAACGATGTTAAAGCGCATACTTTTCCATGATTAAATCGGAAGTATAGATAAATTGAAACGTCAAACAAACCGCAACTAACTTCATGCATAGCGGAGAAACTCTATTGGAAAAATGGGGCATCTGACAAATCTTTTACTATCACCTTCTCCGGATTAGATTCGAAGACTCTGCCTCTTTCGTTGGTATCTATTCGTCTATATTCCCTAGCGATCTCCAACGAGTTTTGAATTTATCAACACAATTATCATCGAAATAAGTCAAGAAAATACCAGAGTTAGCCCTAAAAATGTGTAAGACTTCGAAAATGTTTTGCTTGGACGGAGATAAAGAAAGTCATGGTCAGCCATTTTGTCGGCAATTACGCTGTCAATTGTCTTTTGAACAGAAAATGTCACATTTCTGCAAGTTTGTATAAATAAATGAAATAAACTGAAGAAGCAGGCCAAACATGAAAGCGATGACAGCATTAGGACTGTCATGTATCGAAAGTATTGCCAACTTTAATTTTAGGGAAAATGGCGATGAATCTTTCATGATTACGACATATTCAAATGATTTTGACGTTTCGCTTGGATGTCCTTTTCAAATTTAGTATTTAAATCGGTTGTGGCTTTGCGTGTGTAGGGGCCACTAGAAGCGTCTCAATTCATCGATTTCTAAAAAGTTGCATTTCGAGTCGTATAACATCCAAGTTTTTTAAAATCAAAACCATTATTCTTTTGAAATAGCGGGCATTTCTAAAGCTTTTGTAATACGCTCCATGCATCCATGCAACTTCTACAGTAAGTCATTGTAATCAGTCACGTAGTAAAGGAGGATTGGAACTAGAGACGAGTAGTGCAATGTAGATTCTACGGAAGGTGTAGGAGGAGGAGGTAGCGCACTGTACTGTGTGCATTAACAGCGCAACCAATCATAAGATCTTCGCTCCTATCCCTGCAGACATTCACCAGAGGCTCTACGTCTTTTGTTGGAGGAGGCTCTAGGGAGTCATACGGCATGTATGCAGATATCATGACAAAACTGCACCTGCACTTGCTCCTATTCGCACAGCGACAAGGTCAGGGGCACATAGTTGCGGCAGCATAACCACTTTAACTCCATTGCCAGATCGTACATAGTGTAAAGTGGCAATGCTTTCAGGTAGACCTCTAATCCGTCGTTTGAAGATCCAAGGCTTCTGCAGCAAGGCAATATCTCAATCTACTCCTCCACAAAACATTTGGTCACCATTGCTAATGCAGCTTTGCTGCGGTGAAGTTTCAATTGAATCACTCTAAGTTTTTCCCGGTACCGGCCCCCATGATGACCACATATCCATGAGGTTCATCATTTTATCGCCCTATCGGGTGGCTTCACAAGTTGAGTCTTTACTGGTGATCCTTGGAATTTCACCAGAGCGACTTTAAGCCCGCAGTTGAGTTTCCCCCCTGCTTGCCTAACCGTCTCGCTTCTTCCCTCGGACACCAGATCGTCACTATGGTACCGCCTGATCTTCAAGTTAGAGGTGTCCGTCACACATTCATTTTGGTGACACAGCCTTGCCAGGATGATCTCTTTGCTCTGTGGTTTCTCCCGCGACAAAAATGATCAGCCTCTCCACGTCCTTGAGGAAGTGAAGTCAATCCACTTTCAGGTTGATTCCCTCCCAAAGGGTGATGATCTTCCTTACAGTTTCACTAAATCATGTCTTGGATTTTTGATTAACGCTTTTTATTGCGTTAAATCCTTGCTCCACGGTTACTTCCCTTACACCAATGTCTCCGGCATTGACAGGAAGAAAGTCAAGTGACGCTAAGAGAGCACCTCTGAAGATACTCAAGTCCAGTTTCCCTCCCTTCCCATGTCGGTAACACCCATTCGAAGGTCGTGTGCCTCCGCCTGACTACGGGTTTTACCCTTGTTCGCTAAGGTTTTTTTCCCTCTAGTCGCGTTGCTCTCTTCCCCGTAGCTTGGTCCAGGTCACTCCGCTTTCGAGGATGTTTGCGATTTGGTTTGACTGACCTTCTGTTTCCTGGTTTGTCCATCACCCTTTCCACTTTCATGTGGTCTCATGTGGTTAACATTCCCATACACAAGCTGTCCATCACCTTTTTCGCTTTCCGCCTCCATCATGCTGGGTTTAGCTGAACTCATGGTCTCGGTATCATTTTTCAACCGTTTCCTAGGTTCTGCCTCTTCAGGGGTGGTTTCGGCCGATGTTGAATTAGCAATCATTTCAGTCAATTCATTGACCGATATGTCACAGAACCCGAGACAGAATTTGCCAATGACAATTTTTGCCTCAGACTCCGCTCAGAATCAGGGTCTGCACCGTCATCTTTAGGTTCGGCTTCCAAAACATCGATTAACCTCTTGTCGTCTGCCTTGCTGCACCGCATTGTCCATCGGCATCGACGATTGTTCAACTGAATCCTTTGGTTTAACTCCCAGTAGACAGGCATCACTGGGTAGGATTGCCGTGTTTATATAGGAAAAGAACCATGTAAACAGCCCCTTTCCCACTGTAAATGTAGAAAAGGTCATATTTACCTAATTACGATGAGCAAAAAGTTCGGGTTACCTTTCGGTAAAAAAAAAAGAAAAATAAGCTACCGTTATGCATCACACAACAAAAGCAAAGCATTGTATCCTTGAGGTGATTCTGTAGAACAAACAGCAACAGGAAGACTCAGTATGAAAAGATTTATTACGAGAGAACATCCAATAATGCATATAGATAGATATGACTATGACTATGAATTGCAACCTCACAATTCATAAAGCTGGACATGTAATGTATTGTTTACACTCTTGAAATATAAACCCGTATATCAGCGCTTGACACTGATGACGAAATTATCCTGTCCGGCCAAACAAAACACAAACATTTCATCTAACAACCAAACAAAGCTATATATGTACATGCACAAGCATCATCACCACCCAGAGTTATTTCCATCCCTTAGGCGTAGAAAAACCCTAAATTACATATTCATTAGGGAGTCATGGTGAACCGTCTATGAAACGCAAATATTCTTTGTTCCTCTTGCATCAGGTAGTGGATATATTTTTGGCATCCACGGCTACTTGTCGGATGAATCAGATATTTGTCAGAGAGCACATGAAATCATGGCTGCAGGTGAAGCATCCATCATGTAAGAGATTTGAGGTAATTTATGTAAATAACTTGAACCAACACGCATGCATCCGAACATATCTGATGAACTGATGGTTCTGTTGGTGTACCTACCGCATCACAGTGAATGGTTGTCGTGAAAATTCCTTGAGATTTTAATCAGTCTTGTCATGAGTCTTAATTCTGTCTGTTAATTTCTTTCACCTTCTTATCTGGTGTCTGGGGGATTAAGTCCCGAAGTGAATATTTATATTATCGTCAAAGTTAGCAGGTATTTCGTAGAATGTTGACTTTCGCGATCATGTATCTCCAAAATGTGTTTTCGAACATTACTCAAAGTTTGTTCAAACTTTTAATTGAAAGTGTATCTATAGACACATACGAGTACTGCCCATTCATTTATTCTATTTTCAATTTATTGGAACGCTTATTCTTGTCGACAATTGATGTACCCATTGATAAATCTATTGTTTGACCTTGGCCTTCAATATATCACTTCGATTAGATTGGAGTCTTGCTGCTGACAATTGTCAATTGACCAAATAGACTCATAAAAGTGGACGTAGAATTGCATTGGCGTTCTGTGGTGTCAGTAGATAGTTTATGTTGTGCGATATATCAATCGCCCTACTCAGGTACCAATTCAAATGGTTTGGAATTGAAGTCGTGACTTATGGAGCTATTAGATCCATTTATATGTGCTTATACCAGGGTTGAAGATGCCTACATTTGGACGCATACAATTATAATTGAATCTGTAATATAGACACGTATGCAGTGTCCTAAGGGAGGTTTCTGTCATTTAAGGGTCAACTTTCGTCTTCGACTACTTATCTTGCCGCAGTGAATGTGCTCAGTGCGACTTTATGAATTCAGGAAACGATTGCAGTAGGTTCACCGTGCCCAAGAATATAAGGTTGAGGGTTAAATCAGTCTCTTACGAGCTCCTTTAAGTTCTTTAGCAGGGCTTGCCGAAATAGTGCCTTATCCCAGTAAAACCGGCTATGCTGAAGGTAGACCAATTTTTACCGGCTTACTCGTGGAACCAACATGAACTCTTCAAAGACAAACCAAATAAAACAAGACAATATAACAAATTTCGAGGCCTGCCGTCAACCAAACACAACAACAGCATTGGCGACTTCTGTTTCGGAAGCTGCAATCATAATCACGTCTACCAACAGACGATCTGCTGTAGTGGGACATCCTACGGCTAACAAGAAGCATAATCCCAGTGCGAAGAAGTACAATTTTCAGAGAAAAGTACGTCCTAGAACGAGAGAAGCTGACTGAGATGAGGATGAGCGTAATTCTACCAGTTGTGCGAGAGCTTTTCTCGACGACAAGAGTAGCCAACTTGTTTCGAGGGGGCTCTGTGGGTCATTCCACTCCTACCAGGCCACTGTTACAGGGCCTGCCATTCGCAAAAAAGAAGGCCACTTGTTGTTAAGGGAAGTCTGCTCGCTATGTGAAGGCGCCCAATTCATACTACGCGGAGGAGCCAACTCATCTCGCGAGTGTTTCCCGAGTGTCGCACAAACATTCGAGAGTAAAACTTTCATGAACAAAGTTTCTCAAAACAAAAATTATCCTTCGGACACAACATTAAGTGGGCCCCTTCCATTCGAATGCTTTCAGCCAGCCTGATGCCCTCAACAACCTGTAAAGATAAAGAGACAAGCATCGTATAGCTCTATGATGTCTTGAAAGTAGTAACTTCTTAAAGTTCTATTCCTTATGTGACAAAGAGCTTGGACAGTGGCACAGGAAATGTGGTGTATCCTCGTCGGCTTCTTCGTCGCTGCATTCTCTGCACAGGTCGTCACCATTCAGTTTTTGTCTCATAGTATGATTTCTTAGTGGGTTGTGACCAGTGACTACGCTCTCTCTTTGCAGACGTTTTTCGGTTCTCTTTTTATCGTATCTTGACCAAAGTTGACGAGATATTTCGTAGGTGGGAGGTTGTTCCCATCTGGTGTTTGCTGCCTTAAAAATTTTCCGATCCACTAAAGTTGGTAGAGGTGGTAGAGTGGAGGTGGCAGAGTGGAATACATAACGATTTATCATTCATAGCTCGTCAGTCATTTCATTTTACATGACACCCCTATGCCCGGGAATTCAGCAGAGTTTTACGTTGTGCTGTGAGCCAAGAATCTTGAGCTATTCGCGACTCCTCTGTGAGAATGTTCTCAAAGAAGTTTATGTTATTGTCCAAAGAGCGACAATCATGAACTCTTCTTTTATCGAGGAGTTTAATGAAGTTCTAAGCTTGACGAAGACCTTCAGAAAAGTTGTTATACATATGCGATCGTGAGAACTAAGCTCAGATCTTAAATGGCTAGTAGGCTGTTCACAGCAGAGTGCAGGGCCATGATATTGTCTTCGACAGTATTACATCTTGGCGACTCAGTTGAGGGTAGAATGTTGCTTCAAAGAGTTAAGAGAGTTTTTTATAACCGGGCACTCTATGGCACAGATTAGTTTGAAAAATTAAGATCAAGCGTTCAACAGAGACGACAATTTGAAGTTAGTACCGAGTGTATGTAAGTTCATTCCGCCTGTGAAACACATTCATAGAGAGCACACTTTACAACTCCAGAACTTTTGCATGTTTCACGGTTTGGAAAGGAGATGTAGAAAGGGGAAGGTGTAAAATCTGAAAAGAAAAAAATAGAAAAAATTCAATGTTCTTCTTAAAAAACTTACCCTCACATACATACCAAAACACAGCAATACCCTAAAAGCAATCTTCATGGTCTGAGACAAGTTAAGAAGTAACCAAAAAAGTTTCGAAACATGCATCAACCTAAAAAACACAACAACCACGAAACACCTAAGGAATATTGGGTATGTACATACATATCCGAGTATCCTTGCAGATTCTGCAATAAGTCAAGTGAAACCTCGTGTCGCATTATGGAAACCTGTGGATCAAGATTCCCAGATATCAGATAGGGATACGTCGATCATAGACCCGCTTCTCATTCTTACATTCCTCAGAGAAACTAATTTGGAGAAGGTATTTCAACGTGCAGTATCCTTGCCAACGAGCCAAAAACCCTCAAGCCTTGCAAGTGAGACTGAAAAGGGATAACCCAATTTCAGTCTATTTGATTTAATTCCCTACTCAATCTATAATATTAACTGTGCAGCATCAAGACCTTCGGTTTAGATGACTTACCCGTGACACTTTGGATCCTGGGTAGGTGAATTTAGTCGTCAGGCAAGAGTGAATGAAGAAATCTTGTCTGTCTGAAAACTATGGTACCAGCATCGAACAAGTTTTTGTCATCAAAGAACGAAAAACTAATCAAGAACGACCTCTTGTTGGCCTTCGACCTTTAAGTGGTTTAGAATGGCTACAATTTTAATTCCTAGGCTTCATTTCAAGACTAAATACATACATGTATGTAGGTAGGTAGGTAGAAAGGGTGCCTGCATTGTGAGCCCCTATCGTAATGTAGGTAACCTAAAAGAAGGCAAAAGTTTCATTGTGACTTTAGTATAGCCAAGCGGTCTCTCTTAACCAACTCGAAATTGTTATAAATTTTAGGATAGTTAATGGTTGCTTTCCTGACCTTTCCTTTCCAAGGTCTCTGCACATGTTTGGGCATTTGCATAGGAAGTCTCTGCAGAGGTCGTCTAGTCGCATTCCTATTCGGTTGGAAGAGCCCGTTAAATTCATTTTATTAAGCGCTAGAATTTACTTGATTTAAGTTTTGTCGTGTTTTGTCCAGAGTATTATGGAGATGAGACTGCGTTCCATTTCTCATTGGCACGAAAGCTTGTTCTATGTTAGATTTGAAAAGTCCTTTTACTAATCTGTCCGGCAGTTCGCTCCTTAGAATATCGGTGTGTGCTGTAACCCAAAAGAGTGTAACATTGTTGTTTGCTGTGAATGCTGTGAGTTCTTCACGACAACGTTCTAAAAATTTGGATTTGACAACTGCGGATGAGATAGTCTTCATTACGGCTTGATTCTCGAAATATATGTCGATTATCTTTCTGGAGTGCAGTTTCGTGTATAATTTTAAGAGAATCAAAAAGTAAGACACATAACACAATTTGCAAAGGGTCATCCAACAATAGGTGTCTTGGTGTTTTAAATTTCACCCCTTTTTTTAAACTCTCAACGATTAACTATTATGGAAACGACTTTTGATAAGTAAAAACTAGGAGGTTATTACATATGGACCGATATAAACTCGCACAATGTCTTAAAATAGTGAGAATTCACTATAAAAACGGTGAAAATATCGCCGAAATTTCGTTAAAGTTCACACTACTTTTGGTCATCATCAAGTGGCTTCTCGCACAGCTAAAGTGAATTTGAATAATAAATTTAAACGTCTCGGACAGGTAAGTGATATGAAGACTCCAACTTGTGTTTGTCCGGTAAAGTCAAGTGAAAATAGCGGCGTACCTGAGATTGTAACTGAAAACCCAAGTGTGTGCATTTCGAGACCATCACAGGAATTGGGCCTTTCCGTAACCACTTTGCATTTCGCATTTCGTATAATATTTGACAGATATTGTATTCTATTACTATCCTCAGGATTCGTACTTTAAAATTGAATTAAAATTACCACAACTTTTCATAAAAATGTGGCGTTTTTTGATTGAGGTATAGTTCCGCTTGGAACACGTTGCCTTGGTTCGAAAATCTAAGTGAGCGAGGAATTTCGGATTCAGATGAGTATATGACCGAGTTTACTCCTTCGTCAGTTTTTGACCACTTCCGTGTGAAAATCGAGATATTATCTGTGTTGATGGTCTTACCGTTTACCCAATCCTTCTTGAGGGAAATATTGTTTAGACTTCGTCACATACACATAGTCTGCCTCGATACCCAAGTTTGCCTATCTCCCAATAGTGCGGTGAGTCGTTTTATCCCCCTTTCCAAAGGTTGGATTGTTTCAAACGTAGGGGACTCTTTTCAGCCTTTTCCTTTAGGTGTCAGTCTAATGGAATCAGTGCCAATATGGTTTTAAGGCTTGTAGTTGGCGTGGTTTTAATGACGCTGGTAGTCTCTGTACTATCCTTTGTATCTTGGCTATGCTAGCCTTTATATCTTGGCTACTTCCCTGAGGTATGTGACCTTGAATATTTACATCTAATATCGAAACTAAGGAAACCTCATCTCTATCTCTACCTTGTTTTCATTTCGTTCTTATTCTCACAAAGCAGCCATCAAAGACACATGATAACCTGTTTTAAATGCTATTTGCACATTTCCCTTGAACTATTCTCTGCCATAAATAGCTCTTTATCCTGCCAGTTCCATTTGCAAGGTATGGTTTACAACGAAATATTTCTTTACGTCGCCAACTAATATTAATCCATTTTCAGTGCAACTTTGCAATCAGGATAACAATCAAACCTGTCTCAACACTATTAATAGCCCACAGTT
Source organism: Xylota sylvarum (assembly GCA_905220385.1). NCBI lineage: Eukaryota > Metazoa > Arthropoda > Insecta > Diptera > Syrphidae > Xylota > Xylota sylvarum. Next base: position 109,656,437 of record LR999958.1, read on the forward strand.
CCTTTTGTTAGCAAATCCCAGTTACTAAAATATTTTACAGCCCACAGCGGCCATCATTACTTTTTCCGGGTGTGAATACCAACCAAAAATAAAAAAAAAAAATTTACAGCAAGTGCTTATCTTACCAACATCCTTGGGGAGTTTAAAAAACAAATTATTCTCTCTCTTACTTAATTCAACTTTAATTGCTTTCATTCGAGTTCATTTTGCAGCTTCCTTGTTGTTCAACCCAAACGCTAGCTGAAAGGATTAAATCAACAACCGCCTCTTTCCCTTCGCGGCACCTGAATACCTTTTGTAGTTATTTTCATCGTAAATTATGTGTCCTTAATCCTTTCTCTCTTCTTTTCGTTTTTTTTTTTTTTTTCAGGGAAATTAAAAACCTTCAATCGAATACCAACTTGTGACTGTAGGTGTTGTGTCAAGATACTGCCTTAATTAAGTTTTCTTTTAATTACGAAATTACTATTCACATTGTGTGTGTTGGTGGGTGTAGGAGGGGTTGTTGAAATGGAAATTACGCCACCATATTACCTCTCGATTAATAGAGTCAGAAAAGTTAAATAGATGAGCACAGGATAAACAGAATCCATTCGCTTGTTAGCGAGGATTTGCAAAATGCCAGTCGATAAATTTTCTGCCACCAACAGATGATGTCGACATAGAAACTACTCGTATAGTTGGTTTGAGATAGTTATTTTGTTTTAGTCGTGTGAAGCCAGATCGATGTTCCTGGCAAACATGGCAGCTTATGACATCACAAGAAGTCTCCCAGAGGCGGTTGTACGTATACATCACTGGTAATGAAATTCCTTTTAAGATTTTCTTAAAAAGGATGTCGTCTTTCTATTCGATGGAAATGCCTTGTCGGCAATATACAGCCAAAAAACAAAAAAAAAATCGTTGGCTTTGTTGTGAGGATGTGATTGGGATTGAAGGAAAACAATTCAGAGTTTTACGACTTTTAAAAGCAATATCCTTGTGATTAACATATAATTGATTTTAATAAACAAAAGTGTTGTTATGCAACTGTATGGTGGTGTGGAGAATTCGTTTCGTTTTAATATACATAAATATTGAATGACGTATTCCATGAGTCTGAGGGTCGTATTAAATCTGAGTCACACTTTGTTTGTTTATTCAACTTTATGTCCTGTAAGATGTGTCCAAGTGAGATGTAAGGCTCAGGCTGTATTTCACACTAACTTTACTTACTTAACGGGCTCCCGACCCGTGTACAGAGTCTTCCAGTCTCATCCATCCTGGACACGTTGCCAGTTCCAGTTGTCTAGATCAAGCGCTCTGGCATACGCGATAGTTTGATGCTCGATGTGGTAAGGCGAATTCCTTGGTTGAGCTCTCCTGCATTTTATTGTCAATAGTTTCAGTATACAGTGAAGCAAATGGACATCAACGCGAATTCCATGGTTGAGCTCTCCTGTATTTTATTGCCAAGAGTTTCAGTATACAGTGATGCAAATGGACATCAACGCTTCGGCCCGAAGAGTCTTCGACAGTGCAGTAGAGAAAGTCTTCGCCTTAAGTGGCGTGCACAAGTGAAAGAGGACCTCAACCAATTTAGAGTGCACAACTGGTGGCAGTTAGCCAAAGATCGCGTTAACAGGAAAGGCTTGCTGATTGGGGCCCAAGTCCACCCCGGACAGTAGCGCCATCTCAGTAAGTAAGTAAGTTTCAGTATACATTCTGTTTTCCACATCGAGCTAGCAGTGCTAAGTGTCTGGTAACTTGTTAACCGATGCCCCAGTAGTTGGGTGATTTGTAACATCCGGCTCGAAGGACCAAATATTGAGTCCGTTTAACAAACTCGTTTACCGTTTCACGAACTCGCCAATTGAGTAATGGATTAGTTCCACTTTAGAGTTAGAACTATCGGATTTCAACAGATTCTTGTAGAATACGCACATAACTGGGGAAGCATTATGTTCAGTCGAGGTCTGAGAGACGGGATAATAGGTTGTATCAGCCTTATAGGGCTGTCACAGTACATTGGCCCTGATGAAGTGCTATTTTCCCATAATTCCCTAACCTCTGTTCGATTTTTCTAAGAAAACTTTCAACGATTATCATTTCCCATAGTGGGAGTCAACTGTCACTCGTTAAATATTAATAACGTCAATTTGTTATAACTTTTGAAATTGATCGATTAAACGTCAGAAGATGAGTAACATATGCGTTCAAGGACCTAGTTCAATCCCATATCATTATAAATTTACAATTTTTTATTTTCCACTTCCGCCAACTATGTAGACCATCCGACTACACCATCTGTTATTCCCATGTCAAACATTGTTCAACGCCATGTACACGTACTCACTAGCTCCTACAGTCGCACACAGGGACCATGCATACATTCCCGGATAGGCCGGAGTTGAAAACAAACTGCCGACCTTGACATTGATTGCACACAATGCATGCGGCTCCTACCCCAATGACCACCATCAGGGCAGAATAGTATCTCCTCATAGTTCAACACATATTGCTGTTTAAATTCAGAGGATTATCTCGAATTACCCAGCCCGGAAGGACGCTACATCCTTCGTTGTATTCCCAACTCTTTGTAGTGATAGTGAAAAACTTTAAAGACTTTCGCCAAACTAATTTAAGCGGATTGCTCTACTGGAACCAAGTAGATCCTGTTTACTTGTGCTGTCGTCCTCTCTTCCCTTTCGTCATTTGTTTTCATCCTTAATCGCAAACATTACACAGACAAGAATGCTGCCAATAAAATGGTAGTTAGATAGTTTTTTTTTTGTTGTTGTTGAAGAATATTTAAAAGGAGCAAAAAGCACCCTAATCATCCCCCGTTCGTCCTGTGCAACTGACAATGGTGTAAATGTGGATTTTCAGTTAAAAGTTTTTGTTTGCACATAATTTTGCTAGTAGCAAGTTCTTGAAATGGAAATCATTAAAGCAACTAAACTCATTCAATGGATGCGATGTGGTCCTGGTGGTTTTGCCTTTTGCATAATGGCTCGGATTTGTGGGATAGGATTATGGTCATGTTTGACGCCGGAAGGATTTTCACTTTTCACCACAGTTTTACCAACTATTTCCGCAAAGCGTAAGTCATTAGCGCCATTCTTGAGAATAATGAACCTTAGGGCTTTAGGAAATTTTTTACGAAAACGAATGAGTTAGTAAATTACCCGGAAATGTACGCAGGACGAGGGGTGTCCTTTTTTTTATAACCCCACTGTGCTCATATACATAATTGGAAAAGTTATGGGGCGGTTTTAACATTTAGAGATGGAAATGTCCAAATGGAAACTAAATGGTTTTTGAAAAGTTGATCCTTTTTTGGTGGTTATGCCACTCATGGGAGAATGTGACTTGAAGAGGATAAGAACAGCAGGAACTGTACATACAACACCTGAACATGTTATTAACCCTAGACTGATTCTTCGCCCCTTTTTTGCATAAAGACCTTATTTACTCACAAGGATAACTCTATTTCACTTGAGAAGTAATTTATGCAGATATCATGTATTTTTGACAGACTACTGGTGAAGTAACGTGTTGGTCTTGTTCGCAAATTTAAAGGGTGTCCCATTAGGAGTCTATCATTTAAAGGACGAGTTAATTTGTTTTAGCAATGTTTGGTAGCTTTATGTTATAACATTTGTCACCTGCTGTTGTGATTGTTAGTCACGGAACACTACATAAAGGAGCAACGCGTCATTCTTATAAAAATTAGACTAAAACTTTTCGAAAAGGTTGCGCAATTCTCAATGGATGAAGTACAACGAATTTAACGACAATCTTAAGGTTGCTTGAGTAATTTAAAAAGGAAAAGTCTCGCCCTAAGTCTTGACCGATAGTCCAGGTGTATCTCTTCGGTATAGAGCCAGACGCTTACATAAATCTTTCAAGAAGCTTCCTTCCGCTTTGTATACCAGTGCTGAGATTTGGATAGAGAGGACTGATCTAGTGTACTTCATACGTGTTCGCCCCAGATACGTTCCACAGTCCTTAAAAGTAAATAGGATAAGGTGATGGATCTAAAATCCTTTAAGGATTCATAACCACACTTCCCTCCTTTCGGAATAACCAGGAGAATACAGCTTCTATAGATTGATACTAGCTATGGGACCACCTGGTTCAATGTTTTCCACAGCATGACCGATAGTATGCCGTCATGGCCAGCCGATTTATAGGAAGAGAAGCTGTTAATAGCCCAGGAAGTATTAACTTCTTAATGTCCTTCAAGGATGAGGATTAGGAGGCCTAAAGAACCGGTGCATGAAAATTCTCATTTTTACTTCCTGGAAAAGGTGTTTACTAAGACAATCCTTATATGGTTGCCAGAACTTGTGTTTAAAGCACATCTCTAGTAATCTTCCTCAGATTGGATAGATCTTCGTTCCACCAAGGTGGGTATTTTTTCTTGCTGTATTTAATAGGACACGAGACCTTAAAACCGCAACCATAGTCATTTCTAAGGTATTGGCGTCTAGTTCCTCAACTGACTCAATTATCAAGGCGGGTATTCTTCGTAGTTTTGGTTTAATAACCTGACCAAATTTCTTCCAGTCTATTCTCTTAGGGTTTCTAAATGGGTCATGAGCATCGACCTCGAGACTCACATTATATAGGATCCATCTGTGCTCGGAAAAAGACCAACGATATCTTAAACTTCTTTCCACCCTCTGAAACTTTCTGTACTCGGAAAGAAAAAAGTTGTTGTGTTAACGCACGTTACAAACAGAAAGGTTGGACATCACTAGAAAATCAAATAAGGACTTACCGCGTTCGTTAGTTTCAGAACTACCCCATAATGTATGTCTAGCATTAGCGTCGAAGCCCAGAAGCACGTTGTCCTTTTTTGGTGTAATCACTGCTCCTTCCCGAGTAAGACAAGCGGATTATCTGACGCACTCTTCGAGTGATGCAGATTGATCTGAATAATTTTTAGGATTGTATTCCGGCAACTTGTCGCGACCGTCGGTATCTGCTGAATCATCATCAGGACCAAAGGGGTGGAAGACCTTGAATTTGGCCTACCTTATGCAGCTTTTGATAAGCCTTTTCGAGTGTCACCAGGCTAGCCTCGTTGGAGGAGGAACTGTTTTTCTAAGGTTACTCTGCAATAATTACTGCCCAGCCCCTCAAAACGGCGGCATTGTGCAATTTTAGACATTGGAGAGGCACATTGAGCCAGATGCGGGCCCCAGATCTTCTGGGGATATCCTTAACGGGGATAAGCTTGAGCTTCAAGTTCTCCTCGGCGTCACTAATCTAAGTCATACACTTGCTGAGGAAGTCTTTGGAATACTGGTCTTTGCATCTGCTTACCCGATAACACCTGACCAACGCAGCGGAGTCGAAACATTGCAGAGGTCCGTCAGGATTTCCCAACAGGTAGTCCATGACCATCTCCGACAGTCTGGCCTCGATACTACCCACTTTTTAATGACCATCTTGTCATCGGAGGAGCGCTCGTTTAATAGGGCGACTTGCAGAGCCGTAGAGCATTATCGATGCCGCAACTGTTGCTGAGAGCGATCTCTGTGCTTTGGTCCGCCGATATTTAGCGTAATCCTTGCCAGGGCAGTCGTTCCTTTTGGTTTTCCTTAAAGGTTAGCCTTATATCTAAGGTAATGTCAAGGTACTTTAACTCTGGTTTAGAAACCATAGCGTGATCGGCCATGGTCACTTGTATAGTGTCCATAACTTACCCGTTGCTGATGCGCACTACTTCTTTTTTTACTTCTACAAGTTGTAGACCCATGCGTACTAGCCAGTCCTGGACCAATTCCTCAAGGAGTTCGTTCACCACAACGATTGCTATGTCATCGGTGAAGTCAATTTTGTCGGTGTTGTAGAGCAGTATCCTATTTCTAAAATAGTCCGTCATTAAATTTTGCAGATACACTGGTACTGCCTTGGCGGTAAGAGCTCAAAGAATATTCGAGTTTGGGGTGTTGAAGGCATTCTTGACATCCAGCGTGATAATTGCACAGTACCTATTGTTTACTCCAGCCCTTCCATCAATTTCTTTCGATGGCTTTTTTCGCGGTATTCTATCGATCTGCAAGACCACTCGCCTCATCGATTGATTTCTCCAATCCTGAGGTGGTGTAATACCTTTTAGTAGGAGGACTAGTCTCTGTTTCTTCCACTGGCCGGGGAATATTCCTTCTTTGCCACAAGTGTGGAATATATCCGAATAGATGTGTGGACGCCAATTTATTGCTGTTTTTAAGGCAAGGTTGTGGATTCCATTGACACCTGGTGGCTTTTGGTCCTTAATTTTTACGCAGACTTACAAGACATCTTCTGCGGTGACGAGGGGTATTGGTAACGCTTCCGTCGTATTTACCTCCTCTCCGCGTGTTCTTTCATTTCCTGTTATTGTGGGAAAAGTAAATTTCGACTACAGGTACTTCGAGTCAGCTACTTTTAAAATGAATGTTATGGATATTTGTAAATGATCCTAATATCTACCCATTCCCACGTGATTTTAGTAAAAGCTACTAGGTCCTTGGCGTCTTTGAATAATGCAAATTCTACAGATTTGTAGATGCGCAACTCCAATAGTGTCGCACCTATTACAGTCCATCCTATGTCCTCCTTCTTTATAGCTACATCAATCCCTACCCCATCTACCATTTAAATATCAATCTTTTGAGTGCCTATCTCCTGCAATATCACACAAATCGACATCACAATCAGTCTCATATTTTATTCACATAAAAAGTATCTATTCTGCACATGCTGCTATATATTACGAGTATCTACCATTCAGCGCACATCATTTATGGTAAGTGTTCTCCAAAATCAATTTATGTGTTCAATTCGGTCCATGTCTTCCAAAAATATCACAAAAAAATAAACCTCACCTTTCCGCAATAAAATTCAACCTAATAATCCCATTACTCATCCACCTGACCAGCCCACTGACCTGCGCGCAATCCGGATGAGCTGCTTTCTGTTAATAGGTTCCTGTCGAAACAAATTTTCTAAAATTAGGAATTACCCACCCGCAGACCAAGAATTATGAATTTCGCCCGCCCTCCCCAGCCAGCAGACAGAACGAAAGCACTCCCGGGCATAAGTCTTTCCTGCATTCACCGCCGCCTAGATGCCACAATATATTTTATTAACAATTTTTATTGCCTCATTATTTGTCTTATTAATGGACGATTATACAAATTACCCGAATGCGAGAGTAAACCGCTAAATGATTTCATGTGTCATCTGCAGTTTCTCAAGCGTTTCCCCTAAAACTGGCGGGAAACCATTACCGCATCCGCGCTATACTTTTGCACATTTCGCGAGTTTCAATCTAAAGATGCGGGGAACATAATTTATCGGACATTTTTGAACGGACTTTTAGCTTCTAAGTGGAATGACTTATTACGGACTGTGCGGGTTTGACAGCGCATTCGAACCCTCTTAGGTGGAAATTAACCAAACAGTGGTTCGAGATACTTTTCGGTATTGCTTGTGCTGTGTGATTTATGCTCTCGCAAAAGAGGAACGTGTGCCTAAATATAAATCCGCCCTACGAGTTTGGAGGGGTTTTTAATTGAATGTGGATAATTACCGATTGGATTAACAATGTGGTCGTTAAATTAATTCGTAACGTTGGAATTAAATGAATAAATAATCGCTCAAGAGGATTAATTGTAAACAACATTTTATATTGGTAAATGCTGTCCATGTACATAATTCCATTTAGTGTTCTGAAAGCCTGGTAATTGAGTACGATTTTTGGTGGCCACGAGATGACTAACATGGGCTAGAGGTTTGATTGGCGTCATTGACAAAAAAAAAATGAAAGAAAGACTGTCGCGATTTGCGGTGAGATTAGCATTAATTTGATGTTAGAAATCTTAGTGGAACTTGTTTGTTACTTGTAATTGTTTTGTTTGTTTTCGTTGACAAATCGGGAGAGTCGTACTTAAATTTAGAACGATTGGAATGTGTTCGTGCGTAGGTGGATTTGCATAGATGGGTATCAATGGAAAGGAGAAAAATCATTAAAGTTTTACAACCCAACTTTTGGCAACAAAATTTACTATTCAAACCGACAACAAGGTGGTAAAATCCATAAAGTGTCGATTAGTCAATAAATCGTAATTATTGCCGTCATACCCAAAATTTGTAAGCAATACACTCTGCGTGTGCAAGCGGTTTTCGAATTAATTCTGGGAAGCACAACCAGAGAGCTAGATAATCGCCAATGTGCCATGCATACCCATTGCATTCCAATATTTTCTTAATGTTCAACTAAATGGCGCCCAACGCGAGGCCAGAACTTATGACACATGCCCCTCTCACAAGCCGTATGGTTAGTAGCAAATGACTAGCAGAAATCCAGTTTTTTGAAAACATTTTCATGAAAAGATCGTGAATGACTCGAATTTCCTTGGCATGTGGAAGAAGGAAGTGACTGTCAAACGTATAACAAACTGTAAGACTTGGAGAATTTGATTTTCCTACGATTGGTAGAATTATAACCAATTCAGTAAAGATTGTAGGGAGACACAGTTTCCATGGTAGTCATAATAGTCCCAACTCAAAATCACCAAACAATGGGTCTGTATACCTGATATGAGTAAGCTTGGACAACAACCATTAAATAGGCAGGAAGGAGCGGTGAGTTATTTAACCCAGTAGGCTTCTTTATCCGAACAATTTTTTTTGATTGTGTAAAAAGATATTGAGAGATGACTTACTGATGCTTCTGATTTTTTATGAAAGTTCTTCAGTGAAGAAGATTCAAAGAGGCATCCCACAAGGTTCTATACTAGTGCCACTAATTATTATAATTTTGTAATGTCGGTGCAAAGATAAATCAAATCGCTTTCTTTCTTTCGAAATTTGCATTACGATACATGGGTAATGCAATTTGAAGCGGTGATGACTAAATGTGGAACATGGAACCACGTCAACGAAGCAGCAGAGAGACCTGAACTGAAGGACAAAAATGACGAGTCCAAGAACAATGTTCAGAAAACGCCGCAAGGGCAAAGTCAGATTTAATCATTGCTATTGATCTGAGTCTGTTGCCACTGGTGAAAGGGTTGGACATGGTCAAGAGTCTCTGGCAGCGATTGAAGTCCGAATTTGCTTTCACAAAATCAGTCAAGAACGCGACACCGCTGAAACGTGTAGTGACTTACAGTAGGCATGAGACGATGATTTGCGCAGGAATTTAATCGAATCCTTCGATTCAGAATATTTTTACAGCTGAAGTGTATGGGTGCTCATATACGTGATGAATTGTTGTCGATACTTCTGCTAAACGGACTGCCATCTACTTTTGAGTTGCTGCGTTGTGTTATGGAGTCTCCCGACAATTTGCCAAAACCTGGATTTCTGAGAGAGAGAAATTATTGAGAAGAACGATGCACCAAATCAACGCAACACGGATGGTGATACTGAGGCGATGCATGTCCGTCGAAGCGCAGGCCAGAGCAAGTCAAACGAGGTACACCGCATACGAAGAACTACGGTCATGCAAGTGAAAGCGACAGAACATGTGGCACTTGTACTTTGCCACCGATGTAATTAAGTGGGTCAAGGCCTCTAAACTCAAAAAGTGAATCGTCTGCAAACAAAGAAGAAAGTACTTTTCACCGAACGAAAAGGGAAAAATCAGTCTTTGGGGGTTCTGAAGAGCATGGATGGAAGACGATAGTGTCTGGACCGTCGCTGCACGTCTCATATGCGCAACGACGTACGTTTGTTTCTATCTTTACCTTCGATGGTGGAAGAAAAACTGCTATTGGCGATCGATGCTAACGCTTGTGTTGATTCTAGGGGAACAGCTAGGATTATCTTTACAGACAGATAGTCTGAAAGGTCAGTAAAGCCTCAAAACACATTATTGGTCAAAAATTTAAGGACTAATCTTCTTTCTGTTGCATGGATAATGGATCAAGAAAATACTCCTCAAGCTTGCTTGGTCAACGAAAAGGCATCGAATTTTGAAGTGTGGCACCATAAACTTGGTCACCTGAATGGAAGAGATCTCTTAAACATATCTCGGTGAAAATTGACGACAGGAATAGACCTCAGCGATGGGAGAAAATTAAAGTCATGCAACGTCTGTTTTCATGGAAAAATGACAACAGTACCGTTTCCTACAAAGTCGAAGAGGTGTACAAAACTATTGGATCTGGTCCACCCTAATGTCTGGGGACCTTTCAGAACAGATTAGCTCAATCGAAGTATTTCATCACTTTCCTTCTCTTGGCCAGAAACCATATCAGCGTCAAATTATCTACGAAATATGTAGTAAAAAATTGCCTAACCTGAGTCATCTAGCGGTGTTTGGAGCAAAAGCTGGACAAAACTCCTGGCAAGGTAAAATTCGAGACGCGCTCAAGTGAGGGGATGATCGGATACTTTAAAGCATCAAAGGGTTAACTGTGTAGATTCCTGAAAAACGAAAAATAGTTCTTACGAAAGATGTCAAGTTTATCGAACACGAGCTGGTTGGTTTAGGGCGTAAAGAAAAGTACTTTGCGGTACCTGATGAAAAATCTGAAAGGTAATACGGATGAATTTAAGTGGAGTAACCGATCCAACGATCAAAAGACGATGAGAAGCTCGAAGCAAGAACAACTAAACAATATTACAGGAGATTTTCAAAAATTGACTCTGAACCCCAATAGCAGAGAAGAAAGTATCAAACAAGGTCTATATCGTGCAACATCGAAGAGAAGGGAATCGATCGGCTGGGTCTGAATGAAGATGATAGAGACGATGAGGAAAGTGAATCAGATGACGAGGTTTATTTCGATTCAAGGACGAAACTGTCGAAATGGCGAACATCGGAGAACTATCACTTGAGGATACAATGTCTGGAACCGAGGCACAAAAATGGCTGGAGGCGATCAAAAGGATTCTAAGACTAATCAAAAACGATACATGGGACCTGGTCTAGCCAATAGAGCTGTTGTGACCAGCAAAATTGTTCTGTATAGTAAGTTGAAACCAGATGGATCGTTGGATCGAAAAAAGGCTCGGGTTGTTCCCAGAGGTTTCGAAAAAACCTTTGCACCTGTTGCTTGCCTTGAATCGATCCGACTCCTAATGGCACTGACTGCTCGTGGAAACTTGTCAGTTTAGCAGATAAATGTCGTTGCGGCTTATCTCAATGAAGAGAAGGAGGAGAAGATTTATATAGATCCTCCGAAATACTTCCAGAAGGCATTGCAGATGCTACTAAAGGAAGATGGACAAAAGAATCTATTGGGAAGGAAGGTCAAACAAATGCTCCAGAATCTCAAACAAGGTAACAACGTGTTTCGGCTCAGAAAAGCGCTTTACGCTCTTCGACAGGCAGGGAGTCAGTGGCATAAATAGCTTCATGGACCAACCGGCCACTGGTTTTTTCTTCAATAAGTTGATTGTTTCGTTTCGTATACTGTGTGGCGCCATCCTGTTGAAACCACATCTCTTCCACATTCATGCCATTCAATCAGGGAGCGAAAAAATCGTTAATCACGGCTCTATAGCGAATACAAAATATGGTCCGAAGACTCCACCAGCCCAGATACCGCACGAAACTGTGCTTTTTCGGGATGTAATGGCGTTTCGAAAATCTCATGTAGATTATCTTCGCTCCAAATGCGACAATGTTTCTTATTGACATATCCATTGAGACAAAATAAGCCTCATTGCTGAACACAATTTTTCGATAAAACAGCGGATCCAATGCCAGTGGATTTTGGGACCATTCACTAAAATTTCGACGCAAACGTTGGTCATTTGGCTTCAATTCTTGAACGAGCTGGGTCTTGTAAGCCTTTAAACCAAGATCTTTGTAAAAATTTTCCATAAAGTGGAACCAAGTATCAACCAAGCTGTTGTGAACGACATCGAATTGATAAATTTGGATCTTTTTCAATACACTCCTGAATGGAGAGTATTTTTCTTCTGATGCGTCTCGGTGCCACTGCATCTTGCATAGAAAATGTTGTCGAAAACTGTCAACAATACGGCGAATAGTGGTCTCAGATGGTCGATTATGTCGAGTGTAATATGGTGCAAGTGCTGTATAAGTTTGACGCACAGAACCATAATTTTGGAACCAAATTTCTAAAATATGGTAACGTTGTTGATGCGTGTATGTCATCACAATAAAATTGCAAAGACTACTAAATAAAAATGACATTGATAGTTTGCAATCTGACAATTAGCTTGACAGATGTCTGAAGGTAGTATTGGGTTAAAAAAAAAACCCTATTTAAAAAATTGTGTGGTTTTAGAATCAAAAGAGCACTCGGATATACGGTGTCGGTTCATAAGGATTGAAAGGATATTTCCGTAAGAACTTAGTACTTGGGCAAATTACCCAAAACGCTATTAGCAATAATTTTGATAATTAATTTAGTATTCATTTGCAGGCATAATTAATCGTAACAGCATACGACAAACGAACACACCCCTACTACCCAGATAACTAACCATAATTAGTTTATTTGATGACAAACCAAAATTGTATTATCTCTGAATTTCCACTAATAGGTCATCAATAATGTGAAATAACCATCAGCTAATTAAACATCCATTTAGTGGATCTGAGCCGAGAAATGCCAGCGCGTATCTGTGTAATAGCAACCCGACTGTATGTACATATTGACCAATTCACAAGTATCTACATAGGTACGTAACGTAAATAAGTGTATACATCTCTCATCACCTCACCGAGAGTAAAATCAAACACAGAAGCTCTATAGCATCAACAGGTGCTCTTCGGTAGGTATCGTGTGCCTTGGCTAAATAAAACCCTGCACAGGTATGTATCTATGTATATCCACATCGACGTAGTTAACTTTTGGAACGTATCCAGAAAATAATTTTAATTCCGGGAAGAGAATTCTCTGTTTTATTTTAAATTACAAAACTCAGCGGTGAAGGCAAACAAATGGGATTCGTTTGCATAAATATTTCTTTTAACGCTGCAACGCAATCTAGATACATTCCTCAATTACTCATCGTAAGCCCCCCCATACGCGAGTACGCCCGGTTGAGTACGTAATTAATGTGCCGCACCGGCCAATGACAAAGAAAATAGAACAGACAAATTCATCTGATGAGATTCATAATAAAATGGATATCAAAGATATGCAAATCGGCTTACACCTAGAGCAGCAGCAGCACGAGGAGGTGGCCACGATAGGCGACGATGGGTATAAATGCCATGATTCACCTGCGACAACTCGTGCTGCTGCCAGATGATGTTGATGTCGGTTTGTATCGTGCTGTCGGTCGTTGTGTGTCGTCTTTAGAACGTCAAAGATGCCAGGCATACCAAGGATGCCAGGATAGGTGAGAAGTGGAAGTACAGTTCGAACCACTAGGCGGATTATTATAGTACTACAATCGTTGACGTGCTCATGATTGGGATGTTAATGAAAACGAAAGAGAATCTTGATGTTGTCGCTTGTTGAATCAGTTATTTGTTCGATGTACATACATATACATATATTCGTATGTATTGATCTTTAGAACTCTAAAACTATTGCATAGCACACGTGTGTGTATGTATATTACTTAATGGAATATATTCTATTGTAATTGAGGAGCTTCAAGTCGGTAGCTGCAGCACAGTGAGTTAATAGTTTCGAGAACTGCATGCAGTGATATGAATTTTGATGGGAGATTCCGCTTGACATGTGCATATCAATGAGCGATGGACGTGTCTGTGAATTGAAATTTACTTCAGTGAATGAATAAATAATGACATAAAGTGTTATAATAGTGTTGATCGTTATAAATACCACAAGTAATGAAGCTTTGATATGGTTTCGACAAACTACAGATAACATTGTAAGGTATGGGAAATAGGTGGGGTTTGACCGAGTATACCCGACACTATCTATCGGAAGGGAAATACGGAAGGATTAGGGAGGATATTCATAGTAGATTTGACCACTATATCTGCTTATTGTGTGGAGTAGACATTTCGTTTCGATTGTTGCATTTAGCAAAGACAGATACCATTTGAATTTAGCAAAGACACCTATCTATGATAATGTCAATCCTCCTGCTGATAAATCGTCACCTAGTGAGAAATAACTGCTCTGTATATCTATTGAAAGTTCCTGGTAGCCTGACATGCAAACTTACCGAAGACGAGTGGAAGACTCCAAAGACTCCACTTAGACCAATTGAGGTCAATTGTGATGCCATGGATCGCACCATTTGACTACCCGAGACCATAAAAAAAAAACCAATCGGAGCTTTTGATAAATCGAAGGAGGCTCGTGACGACCTATTGACGATAATTCGACTTGTTTGGCAAAGAAGTGGGAGTAATAGAAATTAAGTAGTCTTTTTTTGGGACAGAGCTGGGCACGTACATAGTACCTTGAGAATGGTACCAACTTTTCGCTCTATCGAAAAAAATTGTAGATACAAACCGGATATACGGTTTATAGTCAAGGCTCTAAGACTAGGCTTGAGTGTTATCCACACATTACCAGCTCTGTCTCAAAACCTCCGCCAGCAAATGCGAGTGCCTGACTTAGGAAAATGCATGCATACATAGTACAGATACGTACATCTAGACGGCAGTTGTTCTACAAAAAAAAAAAAAAGATGGAATGGGTCTCTAGATTAAAAAATTTGGATACACCACCATACAGGCTACCAGGGCACATCAACTCGCACCTACACAGTCATCTCTCTACAAATTTATGCGGAAAATGAACAGCTCCAGCAATTTAATTCGACTCAATCGAAAAATAGTAAAGGCTCTAGTACAGACAGTTGTGGTACGCCACCAGAAAAGATTTATTCATGTAGAAATGCCTACAGCCTGAGTTTTGAAGAAATGGTTTCCACCAATTTATGTGTGAAATCAACAACCCAGAAATTCACACGTGACTCAATCGACAGAGAGTTATAAAAATAATAAAATTATAGAAGCACTAGTATAGACCCTTGTGGTACGCCACCAGAAAAGATTCATTTATATATGTATAGTACTTACAGAAGTCTGAGTTTCGAAACCATCTCTCGACGTGGTTCAGTATCAATTTAATAATGTAGATTCAATGGTATCCTCATTGATTCAGAGGAATCTATTGTTTATGTACAAGTATCTGCAGTTTGCTGAGTTTTCCTTCGGTAATAGAGGCCATTTTAACCATTCTATGTTTAGACATTCACAAGAATATTCGAGGTTTTAAGCTTAACCATGGCAGCTATTTGAGGGGCTTATTTGTTTTCCCATGTAGCCTTAATATGATACCTTGGTGTCACGAAATCATTTGGACATGTTTAGGATCTCTTGTACAGCAACCGGTAATATGGTGTATGACTCCTCAGGATGGTGGTTATCTGTGATGGATATAGTCCTGTAACGACTAAGTGTCGGGCTGAAATGTGTGGATGTTGTCATTTCCTAGAGACCACCCTTTGGATTTATATTCCACAGGTTGTTAATTTCCTTAAAGATATCCGGAGATATGAGAAGATTATCTTTTCATGCCACCGGATGTCTATTTTAGTTCTGACCATTTGTCCTTACATCTTCGGGTTATGCAACATTTTACAGTCAGCTATCTCTTCATTCAACCAAGTGTACTGGCTTTCAAATATTTAATCCAAGTATCGGAAGCTCTAAAAACCAGGTTCATGACACATTCCACCGGTGATGATTTCCTCTTCAGAATAGCATGTAGAATGCATGTTTACTTACTTACTTAACGGGCTCCCGACCCGTGAAGAGTCTCTGCCTGAGACACAGCAGCCTTCCACTCTCTTCGATCCCGGGCACGCTGCTTCCAGTTATCTAGACCAAGCGCTCTGGCATCCGCGATAGCTTGATCCTTAAAACGGAGGTTCGGTCTTCCTTGTCTTCTTGAACCTGGGGGCTGTGATTCGAAGATCCTCTTTGCTGGAGCATTATTGTCCATTCGCTCGATGTGGCCGAGCCAGTGTAGTCGACGTGTTTTGGCTTTTTGGACTACATCCACATCCTGGTACAGCTCATAGAGTTCGCGGTTATATCTTCTCCTCCATTCGCCCTCCTCGCATACGGGACCGAATATCCGACGAAGAATTTTTCTTTCGAAAGTGTTCAGTATTTGCTCTGCTTTCCTGCTTATCGTCCAGCACTCGGCTCCATACAGCAGAACTGGCAGGATCAAAGTTTTGTAGAGCATACATTTCGTCTTTCGAGTTAGGAGTTTTGACCCCATTTGTTTCGCCAAACCGAAGTAGCAGCGGTTTCCTAGGGTAAGTCTTCGTCGAATCTCCACTAAGTTGTCATTCGTGGAGTTGATATTTACTCCGAGGTAGGTAAACTCCTTAACCACTTCGAAGTTACTGTTGCCAACAGTGACGTTTTGTCCTAGGCGGTGGACAGATGCTTCTTTGTTTGTTGACAACATGTATTTGGTTTTGTCCTCATTCACTTCAAGGCCAACACGTTTCGCCTCTTCTTCAATTGCCGTAAAAGCCTCTAACACGGCGCGCTGGGAGCGACCGATGATGTCGATGTCGTCTGCGTATCCCAGCAACTGGACAGATTTGTTGAAGATAGTGCCTTCCGTGTTTACACCTGCCCTGCGCACTATCTGTTCCAGCACAAGATTGAAGAAGTCACATGATAGCGCATCCCCTTGCCGAAATCCGGTGCATGTTTGGAATAGTTCAGAGGAACTGTTGCCGAATTGCACGTTGCACCGCGTGTTATCCAGCGTCACGCGGCACAGCTGGATCAGTTTAGCCGGGATCCCGAATTCGGCCATCGCCTTGTAGAGCTCAAGACGATGAATGCTATCATATGCGGCTTTAAAGTCGATGAAGAGATGGTGAGTCTCGACTTGAAATTCGTTGGTCTTTTCCAGGATTTGCCTTAGTGTGAAAATTTGGTCGATCGTCGATCTGCCGGGCCGGAAGCCACACTGGTACGTGCCGATTAGTGTGCTGCAGAAAGGCTTCAGACGTTCACACAGTACGTTGGATAGGATCTTATATGCGACATTAAGCAGGGATATGCCTCGGTAGTTCTTACAAGACATAGGATCGCCTTTCTTGAAGATGGGGCATATAGAGCTGATAGTCCAGTCATCGGGCATGACTTCATCCACCCACACTTGGTTGATGACTTGGTGCATGCACCCCACCAAAGCATCACCACCATGTTTGAAAAGCTCTGCTGGTAGACCATCAGAGCCGGCGGCCTTGTTGTTCTTCAGCTTTTTGATAGCTGAGCCGACCTCTTCAAAACTAGGAGGGGGAATGGATTCTTCATTGACTGGATGCGGGTTCTCTTCTTGCCCTATCACTCTCTCTACCTGCCCATTAAGTAGCTGCTGGAAATGCTGCTTAAATACATCTACTATTCCCTGTGCTTCGGTGACTAGGTTTCCTTCACTGTTTCGAAGAGCCTGCGTTCCGGGCTTGAAGCCAGCTGCCAGTTGCTTGGCTTTCCTGAAAAACATCCGGATGTTGTTCCTATCGCGGGACTCTTCGATATCCTTGAGCTGGGAGGCTGCGTGGGCCCTTTTCTTCTTACGCAGTATCTTCTTCTCCTCCCTTCTTCTGGTTCGATACTCTTCTCTCGCTGCCCTTGTTTTGCGTTGCAGCGCTTGCAAGTGTGCATTTTCTGTCACCTTTTTCCGGCGTACGCATTCATCATCATACCAAGGGCTCTTTTTGGGTGGTGGCTGGTAGCCTATGGTGGTCTCTGCTACCCCTTTGATGATGTCGCGATACTGGTTCCACAGATTGTTGGCGTTTGTGGATGGTGAATGCACAGCGGAGAGTCTCTCACTCAGGCGCTCCCTGTAGGCTCTGGCTACTCCAGACGTGCTAAGGCTTCCAACGTTGAATTTCTTTTTCTGGGCGGTCTGCAGCTTCTTCTCATTGGATAGTCGAGCTCTGAACTTAGCTGCAACAAGAAAATGGTCAGAGTCGACGTTTGCCCCTCTGAACGTTTGCACATTCAGAATGTTGGATGCGTGCCTCGCATCTATTAGCACGTGGTCGATTTGGTTGGCGGTTCGACCATCTGGAGAGCGCCAGGTTGCTGTGTGGATTCGTAGTCTTGGAAACCTAGTGCTACTTATCACCGTATTACGAGCTGCTGCAAAATCGATTAGCCGGAAGCCGTTGTCTGTTGTCGTGTCGTGGAGGCTGTGCTTTCCAACTAATCCGCCGAAGATGTTTTCCTTACCGATTTTGGCATTGAAGTCCCCGAGTATGATTTTGACATCATACTCCGGACAGGCTCCGTAGGCTCCGTCCAGGAGGTCATAAAACTCCTCCTTGATAGAGTCTTCAGCTTCGTCGGTAGGGGCGTGTGCACATATTATGCTGATGTTTTGAAATGTAGCCTTGATGCGGATCACAGCCAGGCGATCGCTGATCGGCTTAAAGTCAATTATCATTGAGCGTAGCCGATTTCCCACGACGAATCCGCATCCTAACATGTGCAGTCTTTTGTGGCAGCTGTAATAAATGTCGCAATTTTTCCGTTTTTGCATACCTGATCCTATCCATCGTATCTCCTGGATCGCGGTAATATCTGCCTTGTACCGCGTGAGGACAGATTCAAGTTTTTGAATAGCACCAGGAGTGTACAGTGTACGTACATTCCAGGTGCATACTCTTATATCATAGTCCGTGTACGTTCCGGGTCGTGGTATTAAATGAGGGGGTCCATTATCCGAGGCTTGTGTCTCTCTCATAACTAAATTTTTTTTACGTGGTAAGGAAGTTACCCCGACGGCACAACCCCCAACCTGGAGGGCCAGTTCCATTTTTTGAAACCCCTAGGACGAGGGGCCGGTTTTAAACCGAAGTCAGTATCCCGCTTCGGGGATATGAGCGCTGCCGTTGGCCCAATAAGGGCTCATCCGCCACCATCTCTTTTCCAAAAACCTGACTTATTCTTGGAAATCTTTATCGGCCTGAGCTCCGAATATGTCGAAGTAGCCCAGATAAAGTGTTGTGCTTCCGTTTGAAGCTTTAACGCCACCGTTGACTCCATCGAGAGAGTTCTTCCGCTGTCGTATTTATAGTGCTGCAATTTTCTCTTGGTCAACACTCGCGCTTATAAGTTTAGCAAGTCGGGTCCGGATGGACACCAACCAGTACCCGATGGCTACCACTAGGAGGTAAAATAAGCACAATTGATGCGCAGTAACAGTTACAACACTGGACGTCGCCAGGTTGACGCCAGTCAGTGCCTACCCTATTTCTACAGCATCCAGCCATCGAATGCATGTTTAGTGTTTGTTATTATGTGCATCCCTCCTGAGACGTCCATCAGAGCGATTCCAAGTGATTCTATCCAAGCAGGTGACATCATGGCTGCTTCACTCAACCTTTAGCTATAGTTGTGGCTGCATAAAATACAATCTAAAAGTACTTAACTCTGAAGGACTCGCAAAAACTAGAAAATTTCTAAAAATACCAAACACGAAAGTATCTTAAGTATCTCAGCATATTCTCATTCAACTTTTGGCTTTATTTTCTTAATAATTTCAGAATTTTTTTATATGTTCTCCAACTACACACCACTCTGTGCTATTTGCACGTATCCATGTCTACTATGTATAATGCCCCATAATAAAATACATATTCCACCCAAATTCAAGATATTATTTCCTCTTTTTTTTTCACTCAAGAAACGAGACAGCGTAAAGCCGACTTTAATGGAAAGAAATGCTCTACGTATAGATGCTTCTAAGAAGTACCTCATAAGTCATAAAAATGAAATGTAGTTCCCATTCACGAATCATCATATGTATATCCATTAAATAGAATCCTACGGGTGAAAGCGAAAATATCTACTGATTCATGAAATATATCTTACTTCGGCGTAGCAGTAGCAGAAGCAAAAAAAAATAAAATCAAAGCTAACTGGCAACCGAAAAGAATCTAATATGCAAATTGCACTTACAACTCTTCAACGTACATATGTATGTATATGTATATATTTTGTATCTTTACATCTTGGTGATGTATCTTTTGTGAATGCATATCATCCTTTACGTCTCAGCAAATGTATTCATATCTGCAATTCCCTTAGCTGCGAATATGAGAAGCAAGCCATAGTTATCATGTCAGGTGAGTGTATATTTTTACGGCACAAACCCTGTCCCTACGACCAACTAAAGGGCAAACTTTCCACATGAAAACAAAATTTCTACCTTCACATAAATCAGTTTATCTGCGAACTACTTTAATATGCTCGCAGATACATATTTTGCTTCCTTGTGCAATAAAAAAAAATAATTCAGCGAAAATATTTTTGTTTACAAATCGTCAAGAGAATAAGATACACCAAAACCAAACCGAAGCGATACAGTGTATCTGTTTGATGACTTGACATTTCACTGGTGATTATTAAAGCTCTTTATAGCCGGTGTATTTATGGTATTGTTCCGTCATAAAATGCCGTTTATTATCGATTCCAACCTGTTGGCATTGGTAGTAATGAAACATTCATGATTTATTCAGCGCTACACCCATGCAGTCTTAAAATAAAAAAAAAACAAATAACCGTGTTCTTCGAATCGAGTCGTACTAATTTTATATGTGTTGCAGATTGGTCATGTCGGTTTTTAAGAACTCACTAATAAAAAATTCTAACTACCTTCCTTCAGTGTGGCGTTTAGTTTTTGGTCAAGGTATCCATTCGATTCCCCACCACAGAAGGAGGGGGGTAGAGAAATAAAAAACAAATTTTATACTTTCGCGAAGAACAAACAACTGAAATGGGTTTCTTATTGATAGTATCGCATCTTTGGCGAAGCGATAATGATTGATGATACCATTTCGATTGGCTTGCGCGCAATAATGCATCCTTTTCTGAACATGACTATAAAAATACCAATTTTCAAGGTCAGGCACGGTTACGTTACGTGCAGACGTGGTGGCACTTGGAAAAATATCGTACGTGACGTATGACATACAAGAATGTCATTAGTGTCAGGATGTTCGTATTTGACACATTGTGTATGTGACAGTTGAAAATATTTTACACATGATATGGTTTATATTGAAAAAATATTGTTGACGATGTCACTTACCATTGACATGGCAAAACGAAATTTGACAAAAGAAAATTTTAAAATCGATTTCTTTCGACTTTAGACTTTATGAGGGGATAACCCAAATGTTTTGTTTAAATCAGGAGCTATAAGGATAAACACTGCGACAGTAAAGAAAACACCATCATATAGAATTTAATAAGAGAAACAAAAGGAAGGTTCGATCCCTAAATGGCTCCCGACGCGGACACCGGAGACATTGCAGCTTTCCACTCTCATTTTGAGGGTTCTTATAGCAAATTCGAAATTAGTTTTTGTCTTCTCGATGAATGCTTTTATGTCCAGAGTTATGGTTGATAAAGATATTATGAGGTTTGGCTTTAAATTCGTTAATGTTTTGTTATTTGATCTATCGTCAAATAACTATATGGCCAGAAGCCATACGTAGTTTGAAAGTTCACACAAAATATTGACTTGGATTCTAAAATCTATGTTTAACAGGGATATCCAACGAAAATTCTTGAAGACATATACGTGAATTAAATTCCCATTCAGAATCAAGACTGGTCAATAGTATCTTCTACCAAGAAAGGAAGCCTTATTAATGAAGTGTTTTCTTCGTTGATAAAATAACCAGTATATGCTTCATTCATGACGAGTTTAGGACTTCAACCACAAAAATTTCCTGCTACATGACTAAAGGGAAGAAAATGGCAGAGGAAGTGTTCGTAAAAAGTGTAATAGATACTGTCACTCTTTCGCCCTGCAGCATTTCAAAAAGTGTATCATTAAACCAACCAGAATGTTATCGATTTCTAACAGACATCCAGACTCACCGGCTTAGATAGTTTGTGTCTTAAAAAATTATGCCAGGCAACGTAGATACATGCTCTGAGAACTATTGTTCCGATAGTTTACTAAGAAGTTCCTTTGAGATCTTATTACTCGTGATCTTAATGTGGCTTGAGACCAAATAAAATGAAATCGATTTCCGCAAGGTTTAAGCAAAACTGTGTTTTTCCAAAATTCCTCACTAAATATCCGTATCCGTATTAGGTTCAACTCAATCAGTCTTTTTTACTTAAATCCTGTCACCTCTCGAGGGGCCTATGTGCCATCTGGTTCGGATTTCTGCAATGGGTTTCAATTCACTCCAGCTCTTTCCCAGTAGTCTCGATTCTTCTTCGACTGTTCTTCGCCATGTTTGCTTAGGCTGCCACGCTCTTTTGTCTGACTGGGTGAGTGGATTTCACTTCACGCCGTAAGGTGTGACCAATCCATTACTACTTCCTACTCCATATGGTGACGTGTGCAGGTTCGTGACCCGTTTGCAGATAAAGCTCTTCGTTGGAGATGCGGTTCGGACAAAAAATCCTAAAGATGTTTCGTAGACATCATTGTAGGTTTGCAGTCTTCGAGTGACAATGTTGGTAACCTTCCAAGAGCTACACCCGTAAAGTACAGATTCTGAATTGGATCTGAACAGTGTCAGATTGGTTTTTGTGGTGAGAACTTTGCTTTTCCAGATTTTTGATAGATTTCCTAGCGAAGCCTTAGCTTTCCCGATTCTGCAGCCAAAATCGAGTTTGGTGCCACCGTCGGCCGAGACAATGCTTCCTAAATATAGAACGTATTCGACTTTCTCGACCTGTTGTCCGGCAATGTTAAATTGAGCTTCAGAGTTTGAAGTACTCCGGGCCCTACTTTGTTTGTCTTAGCTTGAACATTTTATGCCATTTGGTGGAGATCCATTATTTTATGTGCAACGAGGCAAACACCATTTGAGGTAAGACATCTTGTCCGCCTCAATCCTCGGTTTCTTTCAGTTAGTGCTCCCCGAAGTACATCGCTGATGACTACCAGGAATAACAGCGGTGAAAGTATACAGCCCTGGCGTACTCCACTATGAACTTCTTGGCTACGGCTGGGAGAACGCATATTCCTCTCCAGTGCCCACATTCCATCATATGGCATTTCTTTGGAGGTTTGATGATCATCCCTCTTTTCCACTCCTCCGGGAACCGCTCTAAAAATTAGCGGTTGGAGTAGTTGTCACCGCTTGTAAAAGCTCGCCAGGGATACCATCAATGCGTATCGCTTCATTTCTTTTGAGGGATCTGATATCGGCTACTATCGCAGCGCTTCTGGGAGGTCCGGTTCTAGTTCGGGAATTTGTTGCTGCGGCACTTTCGTTGGAAATTGAAAATATGACGCCGTATTGTCTAGCACTAACGCAAAATTTTTCCTCCATCTTTTGAGCTGAGCTTCTCATCCGAAATCAGCAGACTGTCACCTAAATCTGTCATTGAATGTTGTTCAGAGTTCTCCGACCACCAGTGAGTTATTTTGTGATGTTATAGATGGTCGTAGTGTCACACCTGTTATCTGCTTCTTTAGCCTTCGAGGCCACTGCATTGTCAGTCATATCTGACACTATGCTGCGCTTCCTTCCTCTTCACATGATATTGGGCTTCTAACTCTGGTTTCTCTACAGCTAATGCCGCTGTAATCCGAGCTTTAAGTGAAATACGCTCAACGAATCGTCTCCAGGTATCTGCTGCTAGCCATGTACTGTGACTTTTCTGTCTTTTACTGATTTAGGCAACTGCTCCAGATACAAAAACATTTTTCACAGCATTCCAATGGTCATCCATGTTTGTATCCATGCGTTGACCTGCTGATTGTTTCAGCTTCTGTGGCAAGATCGTCCCTGAATTTTTGACACACCGAATTCTGTCGATATTGTACCTGGTAATTCGAAGCAAATTTGAGCTGTTCCTATTGACGGATGTAAACGGATGTATACGAGGGTGTATAGAATAGATGATGGTCGAGCTGAATTCCTAAATCGGCTCCACGTTTGTTTCGGACGTCTAAGACGCAGTCTGTAAAACGTAGCCTTGTCACAAAATGGTCGATTTAGTTTGACGTTCACTGCCTGTCAGATGAGACCTAAGTGACCTCGTAGCAGGCCTTGTGGTCGAATGGGGTGCCTCCAATGACTAGCCGATTGGTATTGAAGAAATCTACAAACCTTTCCCTATTATCATTGCGGTCTCAGAGGCTGTGAACTTCCATTATGTGTTCAAGCGCTGTGTTGTCGATTCCTACCTTAGCGTTCAAAATAAATATTTGCATCTTTTTTTGAGTAAAAATTCAGTTCACTTATTAGATTTAGGTTTTTGGAAATGAAGTACTAAAAGCTAAAGATGCAACCGCGTCAGAAGTGGAGCCTAATGTTGAAGTCAACCAGACCTTCCAAGCACAGACTCTACTCAGACCCAGTCCTGTAGAAAGGTGTAGTGCAATGTCATCAAATTTCATTCCGGGTTTTACCTAAAGGCACCTCGTCTAGTATAGAAGATTCCTTGAATATTGCTGCCCATGATTTAAGTATCAAGAAAAGTTCAAGAACTCAGCTAGAGCAAGTCAGGCTTTCGAGTACGGCATATACAATTTTTTTTCTAGATTATTAAGCGAAGTTCTTTGTAAGGACTATCACTAAAATGCGAGCTATCTAAAGCATCTGAAGCGATTTGACTCTGTGGTATTGCGTTGGGTCTAGGTATTGGTATTCAGGGTAATGAAGAAGTTAATGCTCTTGTCAGGAAAGGTTAACAAAGTTCTATAAGATGCTGCTTAATGGTTAGCAAATGTAATCAACACTACAGTTTTTGGCATAGACTAGGGTCATGTCGCCAATCGAAGAAGCTGATGCGACTAAAGAGAGTTGAAAGCATTAGTACATCGCGGGACTTCCTTTTACCTCTTAAACGATAATTTTAAGCCAATTGGTATGAGAATTTTATGTCTTTTGTTAGGGATAGTAACCTTATTCTTGAAGAAAGAAGACAAATGCCGCAGCTACACCAAAGTTTCTCACAATCAATCGTGTTATACGTGTTATGCATATACTTCACAGGAATAGAAGTCCCTCACTATTTAATGCCGTGTCTGAGAGGCTTTTTTATAACAATTATACCTTCCGATGTTTGTCAAATGCTCGTGAGAGGTGGAATAGTGAAAGAATATTGGGTGTTGTCTGGGAATCAACGTCGAATCTTCCATTCAGTAGCTCGATACACCAACGACTATGCCACGGAGACGTGTGGGGGAATCCACAGGATCTACAATATGAGGTGAAATTGAATTTTTCATTATAACCTCAAAATTAAAAGCACTTTATTCGTTTTTTTTTCGCTTTTTCTGAAAATTGCTATAATGATTGATGCACTATCAAATATCTAGTTTTTCTCAGAAAATAAAAGGTTTTTCAATTGGGACGACCCATTTTTTAAAAGCCTTTCTTGACTATGTGTGAAGTTAGTTACGATTTGTTTGACATTGCACTACAAAAATTGATTTTCCGGTGCGGGTTTCATACTGGAAGAGTCACAGGTCTATATTTTTTCTTCAATGATGCTAGCAACTCGGTTACAGTCAATAGAGATCGCTACCCCGTAATGACTTTTTTTGAGATAGATTAGAAGAAGACGACTTGGAGCACATGTGGTTTCAACAAGACGACGCCACATGCCACACAGCTGGCCAAATAATCCAGTTATTCAAATCCTACTTCGATGGCCGTGTTATCTCCAGAAATGGAGCAGTTAATTGGCCGCTTCTTTCGTGTGATTTGTGGCCTCTGGATTTTTTTCTTTGAGGCTACGTCAAGTCTATGATCAATACCTACCATAAACCGTACAGGAGGACCAGTCGATACATCCAAATAAGCACATTAGTTTACAATTTAAAAAATCACATAACCTGAGACAAAATTGTGTGAAAAGATATGATATTTCAGGACCCACCTCCTAATCCCGACACACAGTATTTATTTACTTTTATTTGAGTCGATAAATACATAACATCTACTGAAGCGTAGTTTAATTGAAACCTAATTGTGTTGTCCTTATCCATGAACAGATTCTGATAAATTCAATCAACAAATCATCTGTAGGCACGGTAAACAAAACAGAAACAGAAATAAATACGAGTATCAATCCTTAGTTGTCTGTCTTACATTGAAAGGATATCATACTAAAACATTTTTTTATTCTTCTCAAACTCATACAGTTTGCATCCTTCATAAGATATCTATGTAGATAGTAGATACAAACAAAAAGACAAATCGTAGTCATTTATAAGTTAACTTAATTTATCTTAAAATATTATTCTAAATCCTGTGGTGTATCATCCTTAAGTGATTACTTCTCATAACATTAAGTGAATAAAGACTGATTTATTCCAATTAATTTATTTAAGTCCTGCCATTCATTCTGGGCCATAGGGCATTCGAATTAATTAACTCTACCATGCACAAAAGAAACTCTATATCCTTTGTAATACACTCTAATGTAAACTACTTTTACGAGCCCATATAAACATTTTAATTGGTTTTGCATGTTAATCAAGCATATGTCCGAAAGGTCATTTGTGGTATCTGTATCTTATGACCTTGTCAACAGTCTTGTGATTTGTGCTTTGTGGAGTGTAAACTTAATAACATAATTTGCATTACAGTTCCTATTTTTTTATATTTTTTTTATTTTATTTAGATTTGATACAGTCAATCTGTGAACTGAACTTCCTTGAGTTGGTTCTTTAAATGTGTATGTATAGGGTAGTCGATATGGACTGTTTATGCTAACAATCATTTCAAGCCCCAATGGTATTATGTATATTGCATTTAAGACTGTAACAATCACTGTAGATCATGTTTCAGCAAAGGATTGCTTCCTGATCTTTGTAAGGTTTCTTTGGGTTCTCTTGTGATTGATCATCATTAAGCAGGGATCTTTATGTTTGTTCTTTACACCAGGCCTAATCAGTAAAGGTTCTATGCCTGAAAGATAGAAGTTACTCCGCCGAAGGATCCGGTAGAAAATACTGGCTGAATGTGTATACATATGAAAGACTGTATTATCTACCTTTAATTTAAGTGAAGAAAGATCTTCAATCTCCCTAACGCTTTTGATTCACAAGCTGAAGATAGATGCGGTAATACGATCGTTTATAGATTCACTACGGAAATAGTAAACCATCAATAGTTTGCTACTGACTTCGGATCTAAATGATAGTATCACTACCTCATACCCGAGCAAGTTATCTGTGGAGACAAGTAGCCGAACTCGGATCAGTCCTCATATTAAATCATAGCTCATAACTGCGAGTGTTTTCTCACTGAAGCATTAAGGTATTCTTGATCCAGGCGACAACCGACGAATTTCCTAGAATCAATGCAACGGTGCGGTCTACCATTTCCAGTCAGATTAGTATTATCCCTATAAGAGTTGCTTCTACATATTTGAATCTCAGGTTTATAGGGATCTCCAAATCTGAGCCAGGGCGTGTGAAAAGATTTACGATGCCCTACGATGATCCTACTGTTGACGAAACTAGGAGAATACTCAAGAAGTACAAATCGATACCCAAAATCTTTTCATCGATTTTAAAGGCGCTTTGCACAGCATTTATAGAGACGAGCTATACAGAGCCATGTCTTACTAGACAAATTCGTTCAATTATGCAGAATAACGAAGAAGAACCCTCGCATATGCTGGCAAGAATATGGGACACACAACATAGACCTATTAGAAAGAACGTCACTGTCGACAGCTATACCAATAACCGAACAGCTATACCAATTGCCAAACGCTATGTCTTTAGGATAGAAAGGCAGTAAAGCTCTATCGTGAGCAACTAAGGTGATTCTTTATAATACCTCAAACATCCCAGTCCTCCCTTATGGCACTGAAGCATGAACTCCATCGAAACCGAGAGAAAAATTTTTCGTAAGATGTTCGATCTCATTTGCCTTGACGGGCTTTGGAGAAAGGAGATTCAACGATGAACTATACGAGTTGTACAGCGACTCTCTCGAAAGTGTTCAATATCTGCTCTGCTTTCCTGCTTATCGTCCAATACTCGGCTCCATATGGCAGAACTGGCAAGATCAAAGTTTTGTAGAGCACTCATTTCGTCTTCCAAATCAGGAGTTTTGAACCCATTTGTTTCGCCAAACCGAAGTAGCAGCGGTTTTCTAGAGTAGCTCTTCACCGAATCTCCATTAAGGTGTCATTCGTTTAATATTTACTTTACAGAAGTATGTATGTATGTAAACTCCTTAACCACTTCGAAGTTACTGTTGCCAATATGTAGTGACGTTTTATCCTAGAGGGATAGATGATTCTTTGTTTGTTGACAACATGTACCTGGTTTTGGTTTTGTAAGAGCCACTAAGAGGGCACGCTACCGATGATGTCAATGGCATCTTCGTATCCTAGCAGCTGGACAAATTTGTTAAAGATAGTACCGTCCACGTTAACAGCTGCCCTGTACACTATCTATTCCAGTACGAGATTGCAGATGTCACACTATAGCGCATTTTCTTCCCGAAATTCGGTACATGTTTGGAATAGTTCGGAGGAACTGTTACCGAATTGCACGTTGCACCGCGTGCATCAATTTAACCGGAATCCCGAATTTGACCATCACCTTGTAGAGCTCAATACGATGAATGGTATCATATGCGGCTTTGAAGTCGATGAAGAGATAGTGAGTCTCGACTTGAAATTCGCTGGTAAGTAGGGATATGCCTCGATAGTTCTTATAACACAAAGAATCGACTTTCTTGAAGACCAGGCATACAGACCTGATAGTCCAGTTATCGGGCATGGCTTCATAAACCCATACGTGGTTAATGATTTGGTGCATGCATCCTACCAAAGCATCACTATCATGTTTGGTGAACTCCACTGGTAGACCATCAGAGTAGGGGGCCTTGTTGTTCTTCAGCTTTTTGATAGCTCAGCCAACCTCTTCAAAACTGGGAAGGGAGATGGCTTCTTCCTTGAGTAGATGCAGGTTCTCTTCTTGACCTATCACTGTCTATACCTGATGCCCATTAAGGTATAGACACATCTACTATTCCCTTTACTTCAGTGACTAGGTTTTCTTCATTGTTTCAAAGAGCCTGCGTTCCGGGCTTAAAGCCAGCTGCCAGTTGCTTGGCTTTCCTAAAAAACATCCCGATGTTGTTCCAATCGCGGGACTCTTCGATATTCTTGAGCTGGAAGACTGCGTAGGCCTTTTTCTTTTTAAGCAGAATCTTCATCTCCTCCCTTCTTCTGGCTAGATACTCTTCTCTCGCTGCTCTTGTTTTGCGTTACAGCGGTTGCACGTATCCATTTTCTGTCACCTTTTTCCGACACACGCATTCATTATTACCCAAAGGCTCTTTTTGAGTGGTGGCTGGTAGTCTGTGATGATTTCGGCTACCTCTTTGATGAAGTCAGGATACTGGTTCCACAGATTGTTCGCGTTTGTGGATGGTGATTGCCCAGTGCAGAGTCTCTCGGTTAGGCGCTGGCTACTCCAGTCGTGCTAAGGTTTCCAACGTTGAATTTCTTTTTCTGGGCGGTTTGCAACTTCTTCTCGTTGGATAGTCGAGTTCTGAATTTAGCTGCAACAAGAAAATGCTCAGACTCAACGTTTGGCCCTTTGAAAGTTTGTATATTCAGAATATTGAATGCGTTCCTCAAATCGTGGTCGATTTGGTTGGTAGTTCGATCACCTGGACAGCGCTAGGTTGTTGTATGGATTTGTAGTCTTAGAAACCGAGTGCTACCTATCGCTGTATTATGAGCTGCTGCAAAATCGATTACCCGGAAGCCGTTGTCTATTGTCGTGTCGTGTCGACGCTGTGCTTTCCAACTAATCTGTCCAAGATGTTTTCCTTACCGATTTTGCCATTAAACCGCCGAGTATGATTTTTACATCATATCCCGGACAGGTTCCAGAAAGGTTTCGTTCAGGAGGTCATAAAACTCCTCCTTGATAGAGTCTTCAGCTTCGTTTGGAATGTTGCTTTGGTGCGGGTCACAGCCAGTCGATCGCTGATCGAACAAGATGGATAAGGATTTAAATGAGATTCAGGTCAACCTTATCCTGACCATTGAAACATCGAGTATCTATCACTGTTAAAACTTCGATTAACTTGATTGTTGGTATCATATTTTCATCAGAAATTTGTGAGGATATTTTAAACAATTTGTTTAAAGGATGCTAAAACTCTAAACTACGATATTTTGTGCTAAGAACACTGGTACTTGTTTAAGAATGTCGTATAACTATGTAAAAGGTCATCCAACAAGAGGGGTCATTTTAAATTTCATGATATTGTTGAACTTTCAACACTCAACTGTTATTGCAATGACTTTTAATAAGTAAAAACTATTAGGTTATTGAATATGGATCGAAACACACTTGTAAAGTGTGTTGAAATAGTAAAAATTCACTACAAAAACAGTGAAAATATCGCTCCACATGCCACACAGCTGATGAAACAATGGCTCTATTGTGTGACAAATTTCCTGGAAGTGTGATTTCTCGAAATGGAGATTGTAATTGGGTGTCGAGACTGTACGATTTGACACTATATTTTTGACTTTTTCCTTTGGGGATATATTAAAGGTATGCCAATGTTCCAAAGATTTATGCGCTAGAGCTGTTGTACGGGAAATAGAGTCGCGGGAGGAAATATGATGAAAAATGTCATCAAAAGAATGACTATTTGTAGGCAGATTCGAGGTGAACATGTGACAGATATTACATTCCATTACTAACCTCAGAGTTTATGCTTTAGATTAAAATAAAAATAATCACAACTTTTCATAAAAATGTTGCTTTTTTCTTTTAATTTAAAATGACACCTCTTGTTGGATGACTCTTTACTTAAAGTTCAAAACCCACATTTAAGTCCCCCAATATATAATGTCTTAATCAAGAGAGACAGAAAAAAAAACCCCCTTCATCTTTAATTGCGAAACCTTCAAATGAAGACTGATTGAAGTTTTGATAACGATCATACTCTGTTACACAATAATGATTTTAATAGACTTCAAAACATGTTAATGGTATTTCATCGCTCTGGCTTTTGCCCGTCGGTCGTCGATTCAATGAACTCATCGTGTAGAGGAGTTGGCCAGTGCTAAATCTTCCTCGAGACTCCAAGAACCCGTCTCATTATTAAAACAAAACTTCCGCTAACGACTGAAGTTTCTTTGCGCGATGCCAAATAAGAATTGCAAATCACTTCGCAGTGAAACAGCACAAAGTTATAACATCCACACCGCATCACACAGCAATAAGTCAAAGAAATACTTTTTTTTGTTTTTTAGTTTTTTTTTTCTTTCGAACTTCAACACTCCTAGGCACAGAGTTGAATTTATCAGACAAATCGGCTCCATTCCGAGAAGAAAACACAACCTCCAGGCATCTAGCTGGCACTTGATGGCTAAATGCCTAAACGATGTTGTTATTTCCAATTTTTGTTGGTCGGCAATTATATTTCGTCCTCTGCAGACGTTAATTTATTTTATTTCAATATTCACGTTTTCATCTGGTGTGTTGTCATAACATAAATTTCATTAGCACATATTAGCAGCTCGAATAGCGCCAGGTGGTGGTGCGCCATTGGGGAGGTGGCTCTGTTACGCGCTAAGGGTAGTCATAATTTAAAACAGGGTTTTGCCAATAGAATCGCGTGCCTGACATTAGCATACTGCCACCACCGCACCGTCGAGATACATATTTACAGATCGTGATTGAAATTGTATCTACACACATTAATTCGGCGGTGAGTGTTTGTTTATTATACGATTTGATGTGCTATGGTTGCAATGATTAATTACATTGTTTTGGCAGAAGCTGCTGGTAATTGTTTCACGAGGGTGATTGTTTATTTAACTATGTTTAGAACCTTCCATTGAATCTATTTTTGAATTTAAATTTTGTATAATCAAACACTTGTGGGCTTTTCATTTGTAATTCATATCCAGATACTGAGGGTTTGGTTTGGTTCACATCGTACTGGGGACTCGACACTCGACCACCTGGTGCTTAATTTAATTATAAATGCATTGATCTGGTCACAACATTTTTACGGACTATTAGGCACTAGGTTTTAGTATTTCGCATATAAATAGTGAAGCGGAAGAGTTATAGATGCTGTTTGTCAGTAGGAATAGTCAGGAATAGTATATCTCATGAACGCAAGAGTTCTCTTCTTCTACTCTGCCGAGTAGACTGAAAGTAAAGAGTCCATAAGGCCTATAAGGCTTTATTTGCAAGACCCAAACTGACCGAAACTTCTTCTTCAATGTCAGTCATGCTTCTTCAATGTTACAGTCAGTATATATTGCTGCCGGACTATGTTGACTGACTATTTTTCGAATAAATTGGAAGACGATGATTTGAAGCTAATGTGGTGCCAATAAGACGGCGCCACATGCTGGCCAATTAAGTTGTTAAACTCGAAGTTCGGTGACTGGTCTCATTCATACACTTTTTTCTTTAAAGCTCTTCTAGTCAGAGTAGCTTTTGAGAAATATAGCCGACAATAATGCTCCAGCAAAAAGGATTTTCGAATCGCAGCCTCCAAAATCTCCAAACCTCCTTTTTAAGGACCAAGCTATCGCGGATATCATAGTGGTTGGTTTAGATAACTGGAAGCAGCGTACCCGGAATCGACGAGAGTGGAAGGCTGCCGTGTTTCAGGCATAGACTCTTCAGAAGTCGGGTGCCCGTTAAATAAGTAAGTAACTAATATTCCACCAGCTCGTCGTAAAGCATCGTTATGGACTTAGTCAAAACCCATGACTCCATGATATTATGCAATATATATCTCTTCGGCATATTTATCTTGTGCCTACAGTACTCGTAGATATATGGGTAGGTCCATAGAACGAAAAAATAATGTTGACACGTGCCGATATTTTTGGAAAACAAATTGTCTCCGATTCGTCCGCCCTTAGTTCCGATATCCAATATTTCTCTTTGTTTTCAAAAAGTAAATATGATACAAAACTTTTATTAACACAATTTGGATTGAATTGCCGAAACGATAACTTTATCTTCGTTGAAATGTCCTTATCCATGAATGAACTCTGATGTATTCCATCAACAAATCATTTGGATTCTAGGTAAACAAATCAGAAACAGGAATAAATATCAATCCTTTGGGGTAAATACCTTAAGTTGAAAGGACATACTTTTGTATCAACAATGTATGCAAACTTGGATAGGGATTTGTCGTTTCTACAGATACATATGAGTCAAAACAATGATTGATGATTGGCAATATTCCATGGTTGAGTATTTTTTTTATTTCCCTACCAATAGATGATACAAAGAATTTACACAAAGAGACTTTCATGAGATCATGAGGTAAGGCAATGGACTGATGGGAATTAAAGATGGAGAGAGTACCTATGTTTGTTCTTTCAATTCAAGTTGTGACAAAAGTAGTTTCTTTAATGGCAAATAGTACTAAGCCAACAGTATGAAAGGAAAGAGGAACTGTGCACTCGATATGATCATAAGAACTCTCCTGAGAGCCTTCAGTGATTAACCTCTGACCTTTTTCCAGACCAAGAGACTAAAAGAAAAGGCTCTGGAAAGATCCCAGAAAACTTTTCTATAAAGCTAGCAAATCCAAATGGACTGACTGACTATGACGCTTACAAATTGATTCTCAACTTATGTATATACAAGTCATTGAGAAAAGCATCGCCTATCCTGGACCCTCTCTAATGCAACTAGGTTGGGTATAATCCTCTCCAAAAACCCTCCAATACTCAGATACCCTTCATACGAAGATTGTTTTTGGACCCTCTCTTGTAAGGAGTTCATTAGTCTTCTAAAAGATACACATTTTCCGATGGCTTCTCAGTTGCATTGAGTCGAATTTGGATTCTTAAATTCTAAGTTCCATTAAGAAATTAACGAAGATCGTGTACGTCAGTTCAAAATAGTAGATTAAAGCTTCCTTCTCGTTCTAAGTTTAGGAGGAGTTTTGAACAAATTGTCAAATTCATCCCTAAAGGGGGCAGTTTTATGTAAATTTGTACTCCCTGGTAAAGTTATATGTAACATCACATTGGATTTCAAAGCGATATATGTACTTATAGATGATCATCCAGAGGCAGACAGATTATCCTTGAAGTGTGTGCACTTCGTATCGGTCATTTAGAGATCCTTGAAAGTAAAGCAGCTTTTTTGCAAAACATACACTCTTTCCATTCCTTCCATTCTTTCTAGGGTTTTATCCACATCAACCAATTTCCTGGTGCTAAGATTTTTAGAGATCAATAAAAGGAGCGAAGTACGTCAGGCAATCTCTATCCACTACACTAGGTTCTACCAAAATGGAATGCTTAGTTCCTCCAATAAAGGATGGACACTTGTCCCCTTTGGTCTCTTCATGTGCAAAAAGAAGGTTGATTCCAGTTTAAGTACCTTCCACTGACCTTAATCACCTCCCTCTACTTTTCCTTTCGTACTTCTCTTAGACAAGCCCCATCGAAGTACAATGCTTCTGGTACCCATTCAGTCCTTGCTTCAGTCAAACCAGGTTGGCTTTCCATGTTGACAGTGACTAAACATTCCGGTAAAACGTGTTCACTACTTTCTTTTTCTTTCCAATTCATTCTCATCCAATCGTCAGACCTGTTTCATCATTTGAAGACTTAATCCTTCGTAGACTTTTGAAACCGAGAACCTGTACAAGGGTCAAGACGTTTCAAAAACTTTATATTTTCAATAACAATCAAAAAAAAATAAACATTCTGTATAGCCACGCCCACATTTTAAGAACGCAAACAGACATCTAGTTCGAAGCTATCATCAAGCTGATGCAGGGTGATGGGTGTCACTACCGACTTATACCACCTTTTGGATAGAGTGTGCCTATCGCCCCAAGTAAGATATGAACTTGAGGGCATCCTTCAGCTTAATTCGAATCACACCCGAAGGAACAACGCAGCACCTCACCTTAGGTGGCGCGCACAAGTAGAATGGGACCTCAACCGACTTGTGGCAACTGGAGAGGCTTGTTGGTTCAGGCCCAGGTTCACCCCGAACTGTAGCGCCACCTAAGTAAATAAGTAAGATTCTTCAACTTAGTAAGGAAGTATCTAAGCAAGGTCCTCATGGTCTTGTGGGTAAAGGAAGAGTCTGTGGAACATGTCTCTAGTGTCGACTCTTACTCCTTATATGATGGCTATAAAATCGGCTTGGACGATGCTGCAGTCGTTATTTATTCTATAAAAGTGGTCGATCGTAGGATTTTTTTCATGGGATCTCGCAGTAAATCCTAGTTCCAGTCCAGATACCCACTTTGATATCGTTAGAGTGCCTTTTTCATTAGTGCGCTGTCCATTCATTCAATGAAGTCTGACAAAAATTCTGATAGTGAACCTCCCAGCAAGTTTCAGCACTGGAAGCATATAGTCAGTGGTATGGTGCTGGTAACCAGAATCTGGATGCTTTCCTATGTTTATTAAAAAACTATTGCAGTAAAGATCTAGCAGAAAGAGACTAAGCAAGGCATCTACTGCCACTTTTAGTGTCGTTCTCATGGATTCCTGGATCTCGATGCAGGCCGGTCAGTTGATGCGACTCAAAAGATAATAAATCTTCTCAAGTACTTTGCACCATACTATACACTTACATGTCAGAATGACATGAGTCTTCCAAACGCCGCATATAGCCGTGTTGCTGAGTAGAAGGCTTTCTTAATGCGATCGTCGATGTATCTAATCAAATCCAAGATTACACCTCGATATCGTGCTGATCTTGAATTGTTCAATTGAACTCTACAGATCCGTAGAGCATTGAAAACAGAAATTTTTCTTAGTGAATAGGATGATTTATATCTTTAACGGGTTAACTCTCCCGTCGTCAGGAGGTTTATATGCTCTTGTCAATTATAATCGTGCTTACCCAACGACTCTAGCATCAGACCGATCCGTAGTATACTTGACTGTCATTTAAGTTGCTATCATCCTTCGCAGATATTTTCTACTATATGTTCAGAAGGCTGGAGGGATATTGATATCTAATATCGAAAGACACCTCTCCATCTGTCTTGAAACCGTCCATACAAAAGTGTATTAGTCCCATAAAAAGATATCTATCGCCGAATTGGTCGATCTCGCAAGCCATGTCGTGTAGAGCGACATAAAAAAATGTGTGTACAGTATCAACATCTTGCTGAAACCACATTCTCTTCAGGCTCACCTCCTTCAAGTCTGATCCAATGACACAATGTCTGGTATAACTCCACACCAAACTGCTTATTCGCTGACTGCCGCATTACCCTACATTTGCCATCATTGCGTGTCATGCTCATTGAGCATTTTAATTACTTAGATACTTTGATGGCTCTACAGTCACCTACAGCTCTACATTTGCAGCAATTCGAAGCAGACCAATTCTTTTGCAAACAAATGTTCAAAATGGCTGCCCATCTGTCAAAAAAAAACTTCTGACAGTTACAGCCATTTGTGTGTATTAGGGTTGATTCACATTAGACACTGTATTCATGTTCACCCTGTACTACAAAATAATTCCCAGACTTGATGCTGCCTTAGGGTATACCTCTACCCAACATGTTGTTCTAATCATCCTCAAAAAATTAACCCATAGCAAACTACTCGTGCGGATCCCACATATGCTTCAGATAACAATTTCCAAGTTGGGTTAATGCCCCTACGGCTTTGTTTACATTTTATTCTTCAGTATTATGTTTAGACCCATTCTTATTTTATCATGGCCAAAAATAACACAATTTTGATCCTTTTTTTTGCTTTTCCTTTCCATATTTACCATTCATATCTTTTCACTTCAACATCGAATTCGTTGAGCGTTTCTTGAGATACTTCTGTGTTGAACTGAAGTGAACCTACTGCTCTACTCGTTTGTCCAGTTTTATTGAATTTTTTTTGATTTTTTTTTTTTTTGTTTTATGCAATCATGCCCGAAAAGCTACTGATGGTTGGATGTGTTAAGGAACATCATCATAAAGTACAAAGTAAAACAAATCTTTTTTTAGTTCATTGTACTACCATACCTGCTGTCAGTGGTTTTAAATTTAGCAAATAAAACTTGCACGAGCATGTACCAAAAATAATATACATTACTCGTCAATTAGCTGATTGATTGTAAGCAGATGTTGCATTGCATCAAGGCACGATGTACGGAAAGGTGAATGATTCGAAAACGTTTTTGACATTTAGCTGTCAGTCGTATTCAATGTTCAATGTTCTTGTATTGCATGATGATTAATTACAACGAGAATGCATTTTCAACTGAGAGGTGAAGGATCTTATATGAAATTGAAAAATAGAAACCTACACATACATAATTACATAAAGTATCTCATATTCCAGTGAAAACCTTCACAACTTGATTGACAAGTTCATTGGAAATCTAAATGACCTTAATTGCCGTACTATTCTCCCACGCGGATAGATACAACTATTTCAAAGTGTCATTATTCATCCACGCGAAACAATCCAAGTGGGACTATCTTTCATTGATAAGGGAAGATTGTTAATCTAATAGATACTTCTACTGTCAGTCAAAAACACTCAGGGCTGGTTCTATTGTTTGTCTTGTATACAGGCGGCATGCTGGTGTGGGGCGTCGTATATGTATGTTTCTTACTGGAAATTGTTCGTGCACTCATAAAAGATCCATTGTACTATTGAGCTTTGTATGACTTTTTTGTCTAAATTTTGATGATAAGTTAGTTCAGCGTTAAAGAAGTGTTCAACAAAGATTATTACTTTGGATACACTTGATTTTTTTCCACTTAATAGTACTAGAACTGTTTCGCAAATAAATGCCAGCTATTCGACTTAAAGTAAAGCCAATATCAAACCTTAAGACTTCATCTCTGTCACAACGAAGATGGTCGCATATCTACATATAGATAAGATAGCTGAACAAATTAATATTGCCGGGGAATAGCGATATTCCAGTGAACTGCAGAATTGACATTTTCGACAGACATAGTACTAGCAGAATACAAAAACGCTTAGGTGGAGAGGTAAATGAATTAACTTGCGAACTAGCAATGAACGGGGCTTAAAAAACCAGCCTAATCATAAGCCTAATCATAAGCTCAGTTCACTCGTTTTCTAACAGACATATCAGGTAATAGAAGACAAGGGATAGTACAGATACAGAACCTGTATGGATCTCGAAGGAACACCAGCAAAAAACCATAAGCAAGTCAATTTTCTTTCCGAAACAGATCTGCCTTCGCTGGATCCAATTTAGATACTCCAGTTCATCAAGTATCTTTGAATAGAGGAGGTTCACTAATGGCATTTTTGGGACAGCAAATACTTTTTCCATTATACTGGTTTCATCATACTACTTATAAGTGTCGCTTTAATTTTGAGCTCCGTTAGAATTCTGATCAACCTAAGGGAACACTGTTGAATAATTCTTATTGTCAGAGTGCTAATTTATTCTTCTTTTTCAGCAGGAACAACTTTTTTTTTGCTTTGCTTTTTCTCCTTTTAAATGAGGTCGGCTCTCATTGTACGTAGTCTCCAGATCCTAGGGTCCTTTATCTTTAGTAAGAATAGCAAAACCTATAGATTTCAGCAAAATCTACAATTTCTGACCCCTTCACCATAAGACATAGAATACCATTGTTCAAATAACTCTACAGAAGTGGACCTAGCACAGAGCCCCATGGCACATCACCGGTAACCTAATATCTTTCAGTACCATTGTTAGTATTTAATTTATAAAGAACCTTGTCTAGTAGCGGACACAGACTCTTACTTAAAGTGCAGAAGTTTCTGAACTCCATTAGCGTTTTTACTGATCTTGGCAGTACCTCCCAAAGCTCCCCTTTTATTGCACAGAACTCCTTGGATAAACCCAATGCCGAGCTAAGCTTCAGAAGTCATAGAGTTCGTTGTGAAATCTTTGTGTCTTTTTCTACATTTTCTTTCGAAAAGTGTGTAGATGCAACAAGCTATTCTAGTCTGTTGAACAAGCTTGCCGTATCGCACATAAATAGAGTGTGAGCTCTACATGAAAGACTGAAGAAAACTGTTTAAGACTGCAAACATATCTTTCATTCACTATTCACGCTGATGAATTTCAGAAAGAAATACGAACGTTTGCGAGCTGATAAGATTCCTGGCTCATAACATTCTTCAAGTCGCAGTATTAGATTGGGTTAAGAAGGAGAGTGTTCCAGTCCATCTTGGCAACGCCGCTTTTTACACCTTTTGACGAAGTATAGGCTTCATAGAACTCATCATTTAAAACTCAGTGTTCTAGATGCGGTTTTTCTAATGATTTGTTGACACTGCTTCTCTTAGCTCCCAATACCCTATACTGTATTAATTGGATTACGTAACAGTAGAGGGAGAAGTGTTGGCCATCATTATTCAGGTTAAGTTGATCACGGCCCTTAGAAATCTGCAGAAGGACACTTTCCGGATTCTAAGTTCCATCTGTACCGTATCTGTTCATCTCTGCAGAAGCTTCCACACCTTGTCATGCAGTTATCTCATTCGAATCCTACTCTTGCAATTAAAGTAGCAAATCCCTATCAACTCATGCGACTTTTTCTTTTGTTTGTACATACCAGATATCATGATCAGCTTTAGGCCCTTTAGCACTTTATACAGAAACTAAGGTCTTTATTTGTTTTAAAGGAAATTTATGACCATATTCCTTGGGGTTCGTCTGACAAATCTGACTAACATCTGACAAACATTCGAGAGTAAAACTGTTGTAAAAATTATTTTCAACAGAAATGAAAAAAAAAAAATTGTAGGTCTCTTTCCAACTTTGGAAGAATATAACATTGACAAGGCGAATGGATGACAGAAGTTAGGCCCTGAGACCTATATAGGCCTAGAAACTAGCTTTTGTAAAATTTTTTTGACTTATATTCCTACTTTCCAACCAGTGATAGCTCAGAATACCTTGTATTTTTCTACCTACATAGCTACCTC
Organism: Xylota sylvarum; assembly: GCA_905220385.1. Taxonomy (NCBI): domain Eukaryota; kingdom Metazoa; phylum Arthropoda; class Insecta; order Diptera; family Syrphidae; genus Xylota; species Xylota sylvarum. The sequence continues at coordinate 109,696,263 of LR999958.1, forward strand.
TACGTCTTCTAAAGTCTAATTGTATCAGGTGGGTTGCCAACTTGCTCCGAGTTCAAGGCTCAGTTAGTCCTTGCTTATTCGTCAGCCTTCGTGTTTCCTGCTACACCTACATGAACAGAGGCATAGCAAAATCTTCTTTTTTTTAACCGATACCGTTCGCCCATATGGCATATGTATGGCTGATACTGCGACTTAAAAGATCTATTAATTTGTTGATCCAAAGGGTGAAGTTATCCTAATAAGCATACCGTCTCCTTTATGACGACTGGTATGTCCTTAGTAGCAGAGTTTTTCAGCTCCACTGGCGGGCGTAATTCTTTATGAAAAGATGGCCTAGCCGTAGTTTGTGTTCCAAGTTATTAATCTACACCGTAACAGCAACTCAGTTGACGCCACAGTAAGGTTTCGGTACTATCAACGCGGATTCTGACTCAGCCCTAGCTAGCCAATCCATCAGATTCTTTGCAATTCTTTGGTGAGCTGGGAATCAACCGAATTTGCCCTTGTTATATCTGACAAGAAATTGTAGCGCATCATAGCACCACTTGACTTTCATGGAGTCCACTGAGTTGTACGATAGTGCTTTGAGCGCTGCGTGGCTATCCGAGAATGTACCAACCACCTTGATGCCTTTCCCTAGGTGGAACAGATCTTAATGTCATGGATTTCGACATGGAACACAGACGAATACGTGTTGCATCCAAAGACTCTAGTTCCAACTCCAATTCTGTAATTGAACTCCATTAAACCAGTTTTCTCGGTCCAAGATTTCTACCTCAAATATCCTTCCAACACATTGATCTGCTTTTGGAGATAATTGAAAACATGTCCTTTCTAGGACTTAAGTCAAATATTTCCAGATGTCCCACAATATCTCGTGGCTTGTACTTATATTCTAGCTACAGTTTCACAGCATATCTAGCAGAAGTCATCCTATTCAAGATTTCTTAGTCGTTCTTCGTGCTGTATATCCTTAGGTTGTCATTTCACGATATGCCTGACAAATTGAATGAAATCCTTGATGAGCTCGGTTTCGATACACCATACGAAGCTATGTACCCTCAAAGGGAGGTTTGGCAAAGGAAGGTGTTCTCTTTCCAAAATGAAATTGCAATATTACACAGATGGTTACAAAACCAGTGAGGGTACGGGGTCAGGTATGGTGGCTCTGAGATTTCCGGACAAATGCAGAATGTTCCAAGCAGAAGTTCTAGCTGTGCTCAAAGCTGCCCAATTACCTGAGATGGGATCAATATTCGAAAGGAATATTACCATCTACCATACATTGACAGTCAGGCAGAGCGCTAAACACCCTATAGTCCTACAGCACAAAATCTGAAATAGTCAGGAAATTCTGCACAATCCTCAGTGCATTATGTACACAGAACTGTTTCAGATTGTGGTGGGTAGCTGGACACTGCGGTTTTGTTACCGTAAAGGTTCTCTAGGAATTGCAATGGGGCTACTATGGTACCTTGTGCCTAATAATACCCTCATAACCCTTTCGAGAGATTTCGAACCAGACCACAATGTTAGTTCCCTCTCTGGATTTCTCCACAGTTCTACTCTGGTTTTGCCGCCTCGTGCCAAAGCTATCATCTGTTTAACAGAAATCTTGTTCATCCTCTGCGTTTCTACCCTGTGGCTTCCCAAGACCTCCCTTCTACTTCTATGTGCTGCTGGATTTCCTCCAGACATAGTTCACAGGTGTCATCCTACAGAAAACCCATCTTCTTTAGGTGATACCCGAAATTTCCATAACCTGTAGATAACGCTACCACCCATTTCAGTGTTCTTCGCCCTAAGCTTAGAGCTTCTCTGTGAGTGGTGTCAATCGGCATTTTAATAGCCATTTTCGATTGCCTGCAACCTTCCATAGTTGACCACATTCTTTGATGTTCCACCGTAGCCCAGTTGTTAATTAGGTGCTCTACCATTCCTCTGCCAATTGCAGCAAATGGTCTCGGACCAGAGAACTCCAAGGTTAACCCTTGCTCTGCTGGGTCCAGTCCACCTCTTCGTTGCCCTCAGTCCCTACGTGAACTCTCACCCAGAGCAGCGTCATCTCATTTCGAGATTACAGAGTAGGAATTGCTAATCCTTCCTCTGAGTCTTGAAGTTCCTGTCTGAATTGTTATCGCCCTATTTTGCAGCATATTGTCCACCCATCTCACCACCAATGGGTTAACCCTGCGTTCTTCTAAGGCTACTCTTAGACTTCCAAAGCATATCTTATAGAAGGCACCTTCAATGTCTATTATTTTTGTCATTGCAATGCCTCCGATATATATCTCATCTTCCGCAACGCGTACCACCTGGTGTAGCGCTGTTTTCGTAGACCTGCCAGCTCTGTATGCACGTTGTCTACTACTCAAAGGACACGCTTTCAGCACCATTCTCTCCATATAGTCGACCAAAATGCTTTCCATTGTTTTCTACAGAAATGATGTTAGGTTGACTGGTCTGAAGGACTTCGCATCGGTTGAGTCCTTTTTTCCCGGTTTTGGAAGAAACACCACATAAGTTTCTCTCCATGTTGCTAGGCGTGTAACATATATACCCTTAAGCCTTAGTACAATGAGGTCTGCTGCCCATTGCGTTAAAGCTGAGAAAAGACCGTCCGGTCCTGCGGTCTTGTAAAGGGAAAATATTTCTATCGCTCCAATCACCACTTCTGGAGTTACTATCCGTTCAGCTTCTGCCCTATCTACCCTGTTTGCTCCTTGTTTCCTTATAGCCCAAGGCTGATGTGACTTCAGGCTTCCCGGAAAGTGTAGTTCCATCAGGATCTCATTTGTACAATCCAGTCTCTCAAAAATCTCCCCCGTTCTATTACGAATAATTCCGACTTTAGAAACTGGATCCCTCGAGACAAATTTCTGAAGTCTATTGACCTCAGCTGTGCTTCTCATATTCGAGCAAATTTCCCTCCACGACTCTCTTTTACGTCGTCGCAGCGTTGCTTTTAGCTCCTTTTTCTTTGTGTTATACTCATCCCATGATTCAGGATCATCCCTTCTCATGGCATGATTAAAGGCTTTTCTCACCTCTTTCTTTAAAATTTCAAGTTCACTACACCACCAAGGCATGGGGTCCTTTTCATCTATTGAAGTAGTTGCACACGCCTTTTAGTAAATGCTGCTGATTGTAAATGCTTCAGCAGCGACTCTACTTCCCTAATGGTTTTCGGTATTCTGCGTACCCTCCCATTCAGTTTATCCCGTAACACTTCCTGGTATTTTGCTTTGTCCGTATTCCTGGGAATCCTAACGTACATATTTCCGATCTTTTTTCCTTTTAGATACGAATCGAATCGAACATCAAATGAGATGGCTCTATTCCCTGACCCATTACCTTCCAATTTGATATTCTATCAAGCGTTCTATTACTACACAGAGTCCCGTCAATAACTTCCCTTCGCCAATACCTCGGAAGTCTAACTTCATATTTCAAAAAACCACAAGAAATTGGTGAAAATGCCTTTATGGCTAAGGACAATTTAATTTTTATAAAATAAAGCTTTGCAGGCTACAAAACTGGTTCTTAGTTCGCTAATAATCGCCTGATCTAGACCAAATATTCTCATATGAACTCTACTAGACGAAACGTATTAAAGATGGAATCGAATCCTGACACATTACTCATCACCTGTACTAGTCTCAGCTCCTGCAAAAGTGTATCTAACACCATAAACACAAATTGTGTATCGAGCCTTAAAAGAACTTATAATCGTTGTAATCTTTCGTGTCGGATTTTTATGAAAGAGGTACAATCACCACAGATCGCCAATCACCAGGAAGTTAATAACGTATCCAGGTACAGTTTAACTAAAGCCTTGAGTATTTGTAGCCAAATCTCATCCACATTAAAAAATGTAGTTTTAGTTTAAACGATTTTATCGTCAATCCGATAAATAAAATACTGAGTGCATTAATGGCTTCAGTCACGTTCCAATTTCTCCTTAAAAGCCAGTTCTTTTGCGAATTTTGAAGATCAGAGTGGAGTGAAGTGGAACTCCTCCTTCTCCCTGAATCTCAGGGTATTGTTTTTTCTTTCGAAACTAATTACGTTCTGTTGTTACCGACTATTTCAAATTGACCGGAAATAAGTAATTACTATCGCCAAATACTTACAGAAGTATCTACGCGTGTCTGCCATTCACTGAGGCTTAAAAGGACAAGAAAACCTAAAACCAGGGTCCTATTCCCCCCTTGCCGACCCTGCACCCAACACCCACCTAAAAGAAAAAAAGAAAAAAAAAACTCTCCCACACCACACTAACAGATACAACCCCCTCGAAGACATCGCGTTGGTAATCTACTTGTTTTCACCACATTACCGTTTCATTATTCCAAAGCGATGCCCATTTGTCATTTCTGTTATTGAATCTGAATTATTTCTCGTTTGTTTTTTTTTTTTTTTTTCATTTTTTTTGCCCGAAATTCTCTCCAAAAACGAAAAAAAAAAAACAAAAAAGCATAAAAGATACTTTTCTGTATTTTCGTATTTTTTTACGCGCTCAGGTTCTTTTTTTATTCGCTTTTCGTTATTGCGAGAGAATAAAGAGACGATGTTGTGGCGACGGCGATGACTGTGTGGGGGGTAGGGTGAATAAAAATTGAAAAACTCACCTTGCTCGATCATTTCTGGAAATGAAACTTGTTCTCAGTTCAGTTTGAGTAGTTTTAGCGATCGATCGTGTATGTACGCCGCGCTTAATTGCTTTGCCGGATTTTTTTTTTCTTTTTTAAACGAAAAGATACATATTTTAAATTTAATATATCCGTATCCGTTCGGCTGAGTTCTTTAGTTAAAAATCGATATTTTCCATCTTGTTGGGTAGGAAGAAAAATCATTTTTATTTATTTTTAATTAAATTACGCGAATACTTGTTAAATTGGCCGAGATGTTGAGGTAGTGATCTTGTTGTGTGTGGCTCTGGTAAAAATAAATATAAAAATGTATCTGTAGCAGCACGCAGGAGATAGTGCATTTACGAGTATTGTTGTAGTTCAGTGCGAATTTGAATTCTTTTTCGAATGCAACAGCAGCAAAATAACGGCGACGCCAACCGGTGTGACAGTGATAAATTGTGTCAAGTGCCTTTATTTACGTATATTTCGATTTGTATTTGTATCTGATACTACCTCATGGGTTAAATGCAATCAATTGAGAGTCAATATCAATGTCAGTGTCAACGAGAAGTAGAGAAATGTTTTTTTTTTCTTTTTGTGTATTTAATTTAACTTTTATTTTGTTACAAGATTTAAAAAAAAATAAAAGAAAAATGAAAAGTGTGTGCGTGTGTGGTGGATGGAAGTATCCGATGGATTGACAAAACTGGCGCGCAAAATTCTGTTTGAGTTGAGGTCAGCACACAGATGTGTTTGATGCGTAGATATGCATCAATCTATCCATCGTTTGAAGTCGAAATTTTTTGGTGAAGAAACCTTTTAGTTGATTTTTTGTTTTTTTTTTTTCGAAAAAGATTTTGACAACGGATGCGAATCTTGGATTTTTGTTTTATTTTTATGAAAATTTATTGCGTGGGATTTTTGTTATCTTAGATACGGATTGATGGATGCCTAGCCTACGTATCGTTGGGGGCGAGTAATGGATGTTTTATTTTATTTCTTTTGTTTTTCATCCGAAAAGAAAAAAACTATGTAAATTCCATTTGCAATGTTGTGACCACATCTAAGCGAACTGCTGCGGTATAAGCAATTCAAAGAGTTTTCGATTTTTTTTTTTTTGTTTTTGATTGACTTGCCTGGAGGGAGGTAATTGATTCAGTGACCAAGCTGCAAGGGATGGTAATTTTATTTATAGTTCCATTTGGATATGGGATGTTATTCAATTTCTGGATCTTTAGTGGGATTTATTTACCGGAGGGAACGGAAGTGGGTTTCAAATGAAGATGAAGATGTATCTAATTGTATCTAAGCTGAGTTATGTTGGGGAGCAAATAAATGTATGATAGTAGTGGGCCCAAACCTACGGCTTTATGATGTTCATCTGGAACACCTAACTACGTGTGTTCAGTCCGAGTAGATACTTGGAATCAGTGTACGTACCTAGATAGACCATAGGCCTATATACTAAAGGTGACTGATTTAAAGGCATGACCATTCGAAAAGCAAGAGTTGGTTACTTCCTACTTCTTTTTTGTATCCTGAACGTTGCCTGATGCATAAGCCAAGTCTTGTCAATATCTCATCATCATCATATTTCCTTAACCACGGGAGAGCATACGACGGCAACAAATCTATTTCATCTATCTGCGACTAGATGTTTCAACTGTGGCTACGTTTTCTTCTTGGTCGCTGCTTCTGCTAAGACTGTTGATCTCCACTCTGTTTTTGGTCTTCTAACCCGACGTGCACCCTGAGGATTCTATTCGAAGGACTGCTTCACGATGTTATCATTTGCTTTCCTTACTGTGTGACCAATTCAGCACCATTTACTCTGTCTTATCTCAACATCCAAATGCTTTTGGCTCATTTTATTCAACAATTCCTGGTTAGATATAACTTGCGGCCAACGAATCTTCAGGATGTATCGCAGACAACGCTTAACAACAGTCTGTAACTTGCTCGTGATGTTTGCTGATACAACGTTAGATTCGAAGAATAAGTCTCAACTTAGTGAGCAAGTAGATTTGGTTGGATTTTTAAGCTGGAGGCAGGGTACTAAAGGCAGCTCGAGCTTTGTTTATTTTGCTTTTAACGTCCAGCGTCGTTCCATCATTAGATTCTACAAAACTTCCCAGGTAGCTAATATACCCGACTTCCTCAATTATTGTCTGCTTCAGAGTAATACACTGATGGAGCGGCCTGTGGCCATTATTTTTGTCTCCTTCCCGTTAATACTTAAACCGGCCAACTCTCTATTCAGCTGTAATGATTGGCACATCACGTCAAGTCCGCTAATGGTACTTGTCAGGAAACAAATGTCATCGTGATAGTCCAAACGATTTCGTGAACTACTGTTCACGTAGCTGCACTTCATACGCACGCTTTCGTCATTTGCAGCTTGCTGTACGTCTGCTTGTAGCTTGCGTATAAACAAACTAAGATCTGTCTACGGAGCAGCAAAGTCGCATTTACCTGAGCTTACTCAAACGTATTGCTTCTTCCCTTTCCTGGGAAGAGATCTCCAGATACAATCACGATTTATCCTGTCAAAGGGCTTCTCGAAATCCACGAACATGAAGTAGAGCGGTGACTAAAACTTGGCTGATTGCTCGAGAATTATGCACATGGTATTGATATGATCGAAGCACGAATAGGGGGATTCACACTGATCAAATTCTTCACCAAGTAAATTTGCGTTTACATTCATCAAATCTAGGTCATACTGATTTGACGAAGAATTTAATCAGTGTGAACCCCCCTATTGACCACTGCGTAAGCCCGCTTGATGCCTTTTGAGGGTAGACTCGATTTTTACCTTTATCCGTTCGAGAATTAATATCAACGATACAAGTTAACCTAGTATCTATTACCAGTAATCTCTTTGTTATTCTCTTATCCCACATTGGTCATAGCAAACTGTAACACAATCAGTAGACCAACCCTTGATACTGATAGAGATTGTTATTGACTAATGAGTGTTTTCTGTTCTCAAAATTAGGTCAACTGTTATCTCATTCTCTTCTAGTCTACTGAAATTCCCAGGAGGCCAGCAAAGATTGTCATATTCTATTCGACGTTTTGTCAACAGCTAAAAGTGAGCTTTGGTTAGTACAGGAAAGGAACTCCAGGAGAATCCCCCTCACATAACAATCGTTTCCTCATTTCTTGAGAAATAAATTCAGATTTTCAGACTGGAGTTCTTTCCTTTTGAAGGAAATAGAAAATGCCCTTCACCTCCAGAAATGATCCAATAATACCAAAAACTGATACCACTGGTGAAGTAAAGCGAAATAGAGAAACGGAGTGGAGTGGAGCGATTCAATAATTTCAATATACACATGATCCATAAGTAGATACATATCCTTTTGTCTCGAAATTAACTTTTGGGAAGAGAACTGCTTTTCATTTTTTTAGTGAAATTATTTCTCACCATTAGTGAGATGTGTTTCGATGGGGAGCAGATTTCTGTGAAGTTATTGATCCACTCTCACAAATTATCCGTTTATACCAATAACTTGATCCGATTCTAGATATAAGATGAATGGAGTACCGGAGCGGTTGTGTTATTTGCGACATTTTCTCTTTCGAAAATCATTTCTTGTAGGTGCTATCAGGAGCTGGACTACTTTTCATAAGATTGAAGCTATTTCTCATAAAGAAGTGATAGGTACACATCACCTTCACACTTAACATGTGGAACTAATTGATACCAAATAGGGAACAATAAGGAAAAAGGAATACGGAAGGAGATGTAAATCTCTAATGTTCTCATTTACTTGAGACTTTCTTTTAGTTTTTTATTCATTATACTTAGTCCTACACAGTAAGATACAGTATTGTTCAGAATCCTTCCACCTTATGTGGGATCCGTGTCGAATATCGAATGAATCTTCTGAAAAAGACTGGACTTGTATATGGTATATGGTATTCTTCACAATAAGTTAGGGTGAATATGTATCCTGATTTTGGTAAATAATAAGATACGACCACCAACTTTGAGGCGACTTGTCTTCAGTATTTGCGTTCACTCTCTTTAGTTTTTAAATGACCAAGAGACACCGAATTAAAAAAAAAAGAACTCTCCATGCACATTTATATGTAATTTCCTATCTGACTTTCTTACTTTCCAATTTTGTGCAATTTCAGTGTTCTATCCCCCAAGCAGACCCTGAATTACATAAGTACAAACCAAGACTCAAGCCCTTGTCCCAAGCGGGATCTTCTCCCTACTCATGAGCTCAGACTAAACATCACATCACAAATCTGCTCAAAACATCTGCTCCGCTGGTATTGTGTGAACTGATTTATTTCGGTTCCTTGTTCTAAATATCCGCTGAACAGACTAAGGCCAGGGACAAGTGCTGCTTTTTTTTGCTCTTTTCTATGTCTGTTTAGCTAAACCTATCTTATTTATGTAAATTGTATCTACATAAGTGAACATACCAAGTTCTTTAGTTCTTCTACAGTTGTAGAGCTGGAAGTTCTATCAGCTTTTGACCTTTTATAGTTCGGGTTAGATATACTTTGTAGCGTCTTTTAGACTCAGTGGGTGAGAACCCACTTCCCTTGTGAGTATTGCTGTGATAAAAAATGATGCATGATTTGGAATCGAATAACGTAGGTACATTCACTCATAGCCGGGTATCCACGTCAAAGTAATATTCTTATTGGATCGGAAGGAAGTTAAAAGGAGTTTAACGCGATTTCAAATAAGCTCCGACTTCAAATAAGCTTGTGTAACTTGAAAGGACTGAGAAAAATTAGACTGTCTTAAAGAACAATGATGAATCATTAGTTTGTCTCATCGGCACTTTATACTCCACGAATATAAGTGATGGAAGCCGATGGGCTCGAAGACACCAGTGTCGACTATAGTCATATGTAACAAGCCTAAATTTTTTTTCTAGCTTGGGTTTAAGTTCTGAGTTTAAACTATCTCTGACCTAACGTTGAATAGAACTTTGTGTTCTGTAGTAAATTCTAAAACTCCGTCATTCGACAATCGTCTGCGTGCCCAAATCTCGTATAGCACAGGAAAACGTTTACCATAAGTCAAGAATTGAATGTTAGGTCTGATCAAAGAAAAGTCTGTATGTCTGCCTTTTGCAAACCTATGGGAATAAAACTCTGTTGATACTTCCAATTGACAAACATGGATCTACAAATTGATATCAGTATATGAGAAGTACAAGTCCAAGTACAATTACAAGTATAAGTATAAATATAAGCATAAGCATAATACAAGTACAAGTACATATACAATTACAAGTTCAAGTGCAAATACAAGTGCAAACTCAAGCACAAGTACAAGTGCAGGAACAGGTACAAGTACAAATACAATTAAGATAAGTAGGTTAATACATCAGCCACATTGGGGTAGTGCACATCTATCATCAGCTTTTATATTATACCAAATTGAGGTAAAAATGCAGAAGGTGTACCTTCATCAGGGTTCCATGCTATGCCCATTCTTGTTTGTGGTTTTCCAAAACTTGCCAGAAAGAGTATTTTCCAATGGAGCAATGTTAAAGCCCTAGTTCTTGTATTTTACTGTGATACATGAAACTTGAACATAAATGTCTATTCGATGTTTTTTTGTAGGGTGCATTTGGACTGTCAGAACGAGCAAGTTGAACAAGTTTTGAACGTGTTACTCGTCTAAACAACCAACGTAGCCAAGCCTAGAATAGACAAAATTGTGAAGACTCATTTCCGTTAATAGAAAGAGCTTCGATTACTTAATTGGCGTCGTTGTAGGCTACGAAATTAGGTCTCAGCAATATCTGTAGTAGCTGTATGTTTTAAAGATTACGTCTCTGTTTGAGCAGGGACGTTATCTATCGTAGGTTATGTTGGTATTGGTCTTACAACGTCTTTGTTAACACATGGCTCTCAGGTCTTTCTGTCAATTATATTTCAAATGTAGAGGTCTTTTTTAGGTTCTTCTCTCTGTTTCTATGTACTCTCTCCAGTTTAATAGTCCGAAGCTGGTAGTCGAAAGATGTTCACTATTGAAACCAGCGTCACATCAATTCAACCTAAGCTTCATTCAATTTTTAATAACAGCAAGAACCCAGAGAATGTTATACGTATTTACTTTCTAGCATGGACGCAACTCTCGCATAGGGCTTATTCATGCCTAGACTGTCTGAGAGATGGCATAATGCCAATCAAGCTTGTCCTTACATCTTAGCCTTAGTAGATTGATAGACTCCTTCTTAAGAGTCTTCTTAAGGTAGACTGGCTACAACGATCTAATTATAGCGCATGCATCTAATTTCGAAGAAGTCAACATGTCCCGGTACCCAGCAGTTGGTTGATATTTTTTCCAGTTTTAGTTTACATAGCTTTACGAGCTTGGATCTTACCGATGTTGGTTAAAACGTTTTAGTTGTAAACACAGATCCTGATTATTGTCCCTAAAATACTTCCCTTTAAACTCATTTCCACATTTTGTCTTATGGTAGTTATCTCAGATTGAAAGACGCTGCAGACATCCTTTAATATAAAAGAGCGCTTTGTATCTGAAGACTCACAGTAGATGCTACTGTGAATAGCCAGTTCGTTCTCGGATCAGAGTCTGTCCTTAGAAATTCTGATATTGAACCTCCAATTGCATTGAGACAAACGTAAATACATACTTATGATGGAGTCCGTTTATGTCTATAGTTTCGACATATTCTACCGGTTTCTATACCGATGGAATATAGAGGCGTGACCATAGGGCCTTGCTGTCCAAAGATCAGCAGCTCCTAGTCTGAGTGTAGCTTAAGTTGCTAAGCTTCCGCAGTATACGTCTAGTGGGGAAAGATACAATATTGTTTCAAAAGCTGCCGTAGGTGTTGGTCTCACCGATCCCATCATTTTCAAACAAACTGCCCTTTGGATCTACATATGTATGTAACGCTGTCGAGATTGCATTTCTTCTCGATGCATACAATGCATACATGTATACAATGCCACGTAGGACCGTTTAACTTAAGCTTGGAATCTAGTACTATGCTGAGATATTTTGCTGTTTTCTAAGGTCAACCAGATCAACCTAAGAATTTGCTGGATTTACACCCAGATCCCCACTTTTGATCCAGGACAGCTAAGGAATAGATTATTTGGAAACGAGGCAATATTTCGGTTGCATAGCTGAAGAAGGCCTTTCTTGGACTTTATCGTTTAAGAAATAGGTTATTGTCGCTATAACTCATTTCATTTCATGTACTGGTATCTGGTGCTATTGTCATGCCGATCAACTTAGTTAAATGAGTGGTAAGAGGGACTTGCAATGCTCAGTTCAGATTCATAAATATAGAATTTTGCTGGGTCTTGCTATTACTATACAAAGTACCTTTCTTCAATATCGTTATAGAAAGTATTCCATCTACATAAATATGTAATGGTAACAGAGTCTTCCTCAAAGCTGGTTGTTTCTTTTCTAAAACTAGCAGCTTCTCTAATCATACTATATGTATACCAAGGGCTTTCTCTTCCTTGTCCACAAAAGGCAGGCTTTTCGCGAAGTCTTGTCAAGAATGTTTCATATTATATCCAGTATCTTATAAATCTATGCGTTGGATAAGTAAGCTTTGAATCTCAGAACAAAATACCTCTCGCGAACCCCTGACAAACAGTCTAGAGTATGATACTCATTTAACATCTTCTACAAAAGAGAAAACCGCCCTTTCGATACAGTTTTGATGGTCCCTTCTATTCGTTCGAAAAATATTCATAAGTAACACGTTTGAATGATTATTAGAACAGAGGTCATGGGCTTTTTTTACGCAAATATTTACGTAATCTGAAAATACCCATGTCATGTAGTACCGGAAAAAAAGAACTCACTGAAACAATCAAGCCAACTAGCCCCAATGAAGGTTGGACGTAGTACACTCATTCAAAAAACTTTAATATCTTATCGCTTTAATGACATTTCTTTCGACTTTTTTTTCAAGTCTCCCCTATCACTATCTCTATGCAAAATAATCCCCCCTAGCGTCAGAGTTTTACTAGCATCATTGCACTATCATTGTAGAAATACTGATAATGTTATTTTCGTACCCAAATTGACCTTGGAATCTACATACTGTATTTATACATACTAAAAGGGAATGAATAGTTTATATGGAACGTGGACAGATTTGAATTCAATTGAAGGCTCAAAAAAAAGTGTAGGGTCTTTTGTGGCGGTCTGTCTATATTTAACAAGAACACACTAGATTCGTTACGCATGAAGCGAGGAAAAATTCGCAATATCTCACAACAAATTTTCCGTATCTGACATGACATTGTAAACAAAATTTTCAATTTCACTCAATCTCACATCGTGTTCTTTATGTGTAAACAAGGAATAATATTGTTTACAATTCTCTCATCGGACTACATTCAAAAGTGACCTCTGCAACAGAGATTAGAAAAAAATATATATTTGCAACTAAAGGAAGTGATGCCAGATACTTAGATACTGACGGAATGCGGGTCATTTTAATCTGACAGCTAGATCAAACAACTGACTGGTAGTTTTTTTGACGTAATCATGTGAGACACAAGCTTAACGCGTAGGCGATAAAAATACGTATATACGTATGTATGTATGTATGTATATTTTTTTTTGAAACAATATGTATAAAAACATCGAACAGCCGCATGCATTATTTACGAGCGAAAAGAAAATATTTTATTTTTATGAAGAAGACACACTCAACTGAGAATGAATGTGAATTCTTTGCTATATTCTCGCAGTGGAGTAAGTATTAAGATATCACCGCACCCCAATATACAGCCGCATGGGTGTATAGATACTCACTTAACGCCGGGTGTATCTCACTTTGATTCAAGGAAATAATAAAAACGCTTTCGAACGCGATTTTGATTTGCGTTCGACCTTGTAGTGTAAACATTTTTTTTTTCTTTCTTTCTCTGTCTATATTTACATCCATCTTTGAGTTACTACACCTAATCAGCTGTTTTAATTTTCTTCCTCGACTGAGGCGGGGGAAGACGATTTAAATTGGCAAACTTTCGATAATATCTTTCGATAGAGTTTGTGGATTAATCGAATCCCCGGGTGTGTTCAAAAGTATTTCAATTTCTTGTTTGACACTTTGACATGTGACATTTGTGGTGGAGAATGCTTTAGTTAAACAAAATCAAATTTGGAACAACACCGTATGGTTGACAGATGTGAAAATTTACAAAAACACTGTCTCTTCGGTGATTTATGGACGAAGCTGTCGAAATGAAATTCCATTATTTATTTATTTCTTTTTCTTTCCTTTTGTGATCTGAAATCTCTTATAAGAAGGTTAGAAACCGAAAAATACATGTATACATACATTTTTTCTTTAAGAATTGTTGATAGTTTATGAACCGATCGTGGATTGAGTTTAAGTATTTATCTACCAATTGAGAAGCTTAGAGATGGGTGCTCTTAATATATATCTATATGTATGTATTTTTTATTTATGTTTAAGTTTAAATTGATTTGATGTACGCCGATGGAGAAATGACGAAACATTATTTCTTCATAATTGTGTAGATACAAATTGGAAAAAAAAAGAATACAAGAGAAGGAGAAAATGATCTCGTGATCTTGTAAGCAATTATCTTTTCACCTTGAACTTGGGCTTGGGCTTTCAAAAATAATTACTATCGCTTTGTTCGTATAGCATAAATGGTTTTTATTTGAGTTCAAGTAGAGATTGACTGAGGTCTTTAATCGATTAAAGAGTGTCGGAGTGGAATTAAGATAAATTCTAGCAAAGCAAATATTGTTTACAAAATGTTTTATGAATCATTAACCACATAATCTTTAGGTCTCTAACTCTATACAAGGGGAAAACAACAAAATGTGCTTAGTATTGCGTTCTGGGCGCATATGTATACTTTGATCTCAATGTGGAAACTACAATATTATTCACTTTTGTTATCGCGTTGGTTTTTCATTTATTAATATACACAGCGAAAATATACATAGTATGGCATCGAATGTGTGATACATTTTATGGAAAAACATATTGCAAGCGCACCTATGTATGAACGTGGAATCTGTTTGCATGCGGAATTCCTTTGTATTTTTAAATATGCATACCATACCTACAGAGTGGATTTCCATCACTTACCTATAAATACATAGCCAAACAAGAGATTTTAATATTAAAACCCAAAACAGCAGCCGCTTACCTTTATTTCGATAAATTGTCATCGGCTATGAAACCATCTGTTCAAATGCAAATTATTTTTATTTAAAAGGTTTGAGGTGAATGGATATTGCGGTGGCGGTGTTTTTGAAGTTCAATTTAATCATCCTAGTGATGTCATTGTGATTCTTGCTTAAGGATTGCATTACTTGTATTTATTTCGACAATAATAGTCTTAGTCTACCCTAGATCACTCTTTGTAGGTTAGTTTCTCGGAACGATCTTTGACGATGTTCACACAGGACTGGGTTGGGTGGTTGTACCCGCTTAGCAGGGACCCACTTAGACCAAAAAGAAGGTCCATTGTGATACTACTATGGAAAAACCGGATTATCAGCACCGGATTACCAGCACCGGAGACCTACATGGAGACTTCCCAGATTGGGACGGAAGACAGGGCAACCATTCTGATGGCTGTGGTATCTAATTGAAATTTTATCGATTTAATAGGAGCTGATGGTTCCCCCTAGCTTTGCAATTACCTTGAATATCTGTGTGACCTGGAACCCAGCACAGGAATACGTCGCACCTGACAGTGATTTCGTTAAGAGATCCGCGGCATTGCTTTAGCAATTTGCATCGAATTATTGGCGATTCCAAGGCTGTATTCGCAGCTTGACCATCTATGTTGAAAATAATAGCGCTGCACTCTATCGAGTTAATCGATCGAGTTAATCGATCGAGTTATCGCGGCTTCAAGGACTTCTGCTTGAAATACACTACAGTGGTACAGTGGTCCGGCAGTCGAATAGTGATACAAATATCCATTTCCATGTAAGTCCCTGTCACAGATTCGTTTGAATTTTTTTCCGATTCCCAAGCACTTCTGCGAGGTATCCTGGTTTTATACTTGACGTTAAAGTCCAGATAGGGGACAATGTAGTCCGAATTACTAGGAGTAGTGTTGTGGCCGTTTAGAATGATTGCTTGACCCATATTTCCATGAGCCGATTGCAACAATTCCCTAAGCCTTAATGCTGGTTTAGTCGCCATAAGCTTTACAAAGATATCAACAGGAAGACGTTTACTGGCGAGTGGAAATCGAAGACTTAACGTGTTACGTCAATCCGGATTTTCAGTTTTTCTGAAATTCTCTGGATTTTGTTTGAGGGAAATGACAATCGGTGTCACTCGACAAAAGGGTGAAAAACTATCAATCTGAACACGATAATGTCAAAATCCAGTTCGTCAGTCCTTTATGAACATCGTCTTTGACTGAGAAGTAAACCTATGGATGCCTCTTGGGATAGATTGCTACTGTTTAGGTTGATAAATTATTTGTATCTATTCCGGTTGTTGTCACCTCAAAGTTTGTTCGTTCTTCTCAATACTTCAGATACGAGTATTGTTTAACTTTGTCATTCTCCTGACATTTTATTTATTTTATTTTTTTTTTTGAGGGATGCTCCTCAATTTTGAAGAATGGTTCAGATTGGTCCTAGAAGTTATTTCGGATTCTTAGCGATTAAAAACACCCTTTCTCCTTACGAGACCACCTTTAAGCATTGAAGCATGAGGTGTGTTCAACCTCAAAAATTGGACTCGCTTCCATTTGAATTGTATTAACACTACTCTCGCCGTTGTTTCTTCATGATGATTGTTGATAACAGCATCCTAACCATCATCATCTCTTTATAGTGCTATCTGGAGTTCAGTCCTCATCCAGTTTCATTTTATTTTTTTGTCTGCAAGTTGAAGACTCATGCATGTCAACCAGTCTCCAAGACTGTCTCCAAGACAGTCTCCTGATGGCTTCATTGCAATCATGCTCCAACTCGTTATATCGTTAGCAAAGCTACATCTTTGATTACCTCGGATTTGTCAATATAGGAAAACCATCAAACAGTAAGTAGCGAACCTAATACGAAACCCTGGGGTATGCCCACCCTATGATGTTGTACTGCTTACTTTCCCTGTCGGTGTCGTACAAAAAAATAACTATTTTTGAAGTTCATATTCTTGTGTCGGACTACACTTTTTTCGTATTGCTATCAGGAAGTTTTTGACATCTAGTGTCATGATGGTGCAGGAGTGCTTATCCCTGTTCTTTCATCGTCTCCTTCGCTAGCTCTTATTGCCGCACTGATGACTTCATCGATGGCGTTGATTGTGGAACGTATCTTTTGCAATTCATAGACGTTCTACAAGACTTCCTACTTCATCAATCCCAAAATCCTGTCTGTAGCTTATAATTCTCGTCAATATATTGCACTTCCCAGAACTCGCTTAAAGTTTTTCTATGTTTCTTTCTTTTTGGCTAGTACGACTAGTCCGTGTTTCTTCCGATTATTAGAGACAAGTATTGTTGGCTCCTGCAAACATTTATGGGCGCTGAGAACGACAACGAGAGTTGCCTGCATCCTTGTCGAATTTCCTCTATTTGTTACGGTAATAGGACAGCGATTACGTTTTCAAAAACACTGAACAGAGTCTGTGCAATGCGTTTTTGACCTTCGCTGCTTCGATGCGGCACATGTTCTTCCCATTTGTCTTAGACGCTTATTTGTCTTGTTGGCAGCTTATTTCTAAAGATATACATAGGTAGGTAGGTAGGTAGGTGGGTTGATGCGTCCTTGTGGACCCATTCTGATACCCACTAGGAGTTTGGTCCCAGTTCCTGTAGGTTTTTTCCTTACTGCTTCCTTTCTGCTCATCGGTGATTAGTGCCTCCAACCATAGTGACATCTTCAAAAATCTGGAAACATTGTATAGTGAGACATCAGATAGTTCTTTTAAGTCCTGAAAGTAATATCATGCTCCTCAATTGACATAGGCTTAGGCAGTGACACAGGTAATGAACTTGAACTTCTTGAACTTGTTTCTCGCCGTAACCTATGCATATATTGTCATCGTTGAATTTAAGGTTCAGTGTGTGGTTCTTTAAAAGAATATGTCCAGTGAGTACACCTACCAACATAGACAACAGTTTCCTGTCATTTTGTAGGACTTTGTTGGTTCTGGCTTTGTCATATCCTGGCCAGACCTTCCTTGATATATCACAGGCGGTAAGCAAATTCCACCTTTCATTGGGCATCATTTGGATCTTCCATTTGACTCACTCTCTGAGATTACAGAGTGAAGTTTTAATCCATTGATTAATCCATTGCAAGGATGTTACATAGAAGTGCTTGAAAGGATATATCGTCTGTTGATACTAAGAGTAGCTCAACCTAGTCAGAGCTCGTTTCCAGCCTCGTCTTTGCGGCCATATCTCGAACTTGATCGCTATGTGTATAATGATTCTGCTGATGGCTAATATCTCAAGAAGAAGAAACCGGACTATTTCAACGTAGTCTAGGGTTCACGTACCACAAACGCTTCACGGTTCTAGAAGCTTTAGCATCGTTCGATATTAGCCATCAGTCTCTCTTGCTTGACGAGTCCTCAATTTTTTCTGAAACGGTCGTTTGGAACAGCTGTCCGATATTCATATGGCCTCGTCAAGTTGCTTGTAGACTGCGTATTGTGAGCAGGTTTTGAGCTACCCTGCAGTGGTTTAGGTAGATATGACCATCACTTTGGGAATATTTGGCTTACACTCCGGCTCGAAGGACCAAATTTTTGCTCAGTGCGCCTTTTCACTGTAGCGCTCGGAGCGGTGCTGTATTTTTTTGTCATCTAGTGGGAATCTAGTGCTCTAAGTATAACTTGACTCTCACTAAGTATGTGGATGGATGTATTCCTTATACCTAGCTTCGGGACGTGATGTTTTCCATTTAAAAGATGTGCCCGAGTCAATGCAGTCTATATGTTTTGTAGAGATTGTTTTTGTACCTCTTTTTCCATTCACTCTGTTCTCTAAATGGGCCAACTAATCGACGAATAAAGTTGTTAAACCGCTGAGTAAAGGAGGTCCATCGATTAAAAAATAACTCGACAGAAAGGTCATCAAACTTTATGTAACTCTAACCACTTATAGATTCTTTTGTGATTCTTGGAAATTTTGCTTTTAATAATGATGAAACCTATATGGAACTTTCATCATACATTTATAAACTAATATTCACAGATATACCTACAATTCCTGTCTCTACAGCTATGCTATAAAATTTAAGTGAAATGGCTACAGATAGGGATCTACGTTCTCCAGTGATCATCTAACCTCGGTTGATATATTCTACTTTGGCTTCTTCAGGGTAGTGGCCTTAAATGGTTCACGCACTAAATGATTTGAAAAGATAGAGTTAGTCATGCACCGAGTGGTCCTTATGTTTGATTCAAGGGTCCAACTGACAACTTTTAAAACAAGGTTGATCGAAATTCTGGAGAAGACTTCTGAACTCATTTGTTACAGTCCTGTTAGTATTTCATAACTCTTCAAAAACTGTCACAAAACTGTTTTCGAATGCCATTTTTGTTTGTTTTCAAGTTTAGATATGTCAAACACGTTGAGTGAAAATCCTATTTATACAAATTTAATGCGACAAACGTCATATTGCATAATTAGCTCTAATTTCAGTCATATGAATTTTTAATTTAGCAACTTTCTAAATTTAGCTTGGAATTATCATACTAACGAGGAGGGTCTTGCCGTTTCAATTTGAATTTATCAAGTGACTTTAGAATTTCCAATTGTCTTAACATTTAGTTTAAAGAATTTATATTTGATTTATGTTCTCTTTTATTTTATGATATCTGCAAATGAGTTTGCAAGTTTATAAACAATGGTGGTATTAATAGCAGGCTAAGTATTTTTTTTTTATTAAATTTATGCAAATCTTCCGCGGTCCTCGGGTTTCTAAATATACATATATTTCTTTTTGTGAATATTTTTAGTTTACGCCATTAAATAACTATCTTAGTGGTTACTTATGCATAAATGGAAATACGAAACTAATATGCCATCAAAACGTGCAGACGTCGTCGAGTGTGGTTGGAAGATGGTAGCTAAGTCTAGCCAGTTCATCTGATGAGTCATTGCTTTGATGCCTGGCACCGAGAATAGATTTACTTTATTGTGGCAGACCAATAAGACAGTACTGAACGAGTTTAGTCATGGCTTTCAATATTGTTTTATTCCTTTTACAATGTTTACACTGTCATGGTTTTCGAACTCGAAAATAATGTCAGGCTTTCGTGGTGATTCGAACTCTAATATTTTTAACACGTAAAGCATGACATCTTCTATCCTAATTCCCCACCACTGATATCATGGCGAGTCATTCTCACCACATTTCACTTTAAGTTTTTATTTGTTTCAAGCTCTAGGCTGTGAAGGACCTTCCTTTTCATAAAATCTCACAAATATGGTGTTGAATCTGACGTTTACCAAACCCATTCGATTTTGACATATTTCGAGATTAAACACGTGTATGCTGTCAGCTGATATCTGTCAAATATGACGTAATGGAAACTAGATTCTCAGAAATGACACATAATTCAGATCAAAGTCAATAAAAAACACATATTTACTGATCATTCACAAACTTACTTGTAATCATTGGTCATGAAAACAAATTGCGTATTAGTAATTCTCAGAACATGCAGTTGACTTAGGCAGATTTTGTTTTGCTTGTTTAGGGATTTCCGATAATGTTTATATTGGGTTTATCCTAGGAAATGTACAATTATTCAGGGAATGGCACTTAGTTTTATTCTCCGTAATCAATGATAAGATTAGCTGATTTGACAAACAATCACATTACATTCCAACGAGTGTCATCCAACTGTCAGTTTTTATTCAATCTGCTGTTCTCTTACTTTAGCATAAACGTCAAACTAAAACTTAAACTATCAGGATGCGTCTCACTTTTATTAATTTCTCATATGCGCGCAATTAAAAATAAATATACATACATATAATCCAAAGTACCACAATAACAATGTGTGCGTTCCTTGAACTAAAACTTTACCCACCGACATCTGTCATCCAACTTTTCGAACTTTACTAATTCAATAACTATGGGGTAAAGGTGCAACTGCAAATAATATTCTCCGGCAGTTGTCACAAACAGGGTAATAGTGAAATATCAATATCCTCTGAACTTTTAGTAACACTCTTTACCGTATCAATTAATAATTACCTTTGGACAGTTCTATTTAGGTCTTCATTTTCATAACTTCCGTACTCATAGTGTGGTCTTCACTTGCATAACGTCCGTATCCGTACTGTGGTGTCACAGTTGTGGAATTGTTTCAAAGAACTTTTCTGGAGATATTAATTCATTTAACGATTTCGTACAAAGAGTGAGTCATAAAATAAAATGCGAGGTATAAATTAGTCAAAATAAATTTCAAATAGATGTTTGAATCCTCACTTCACTTGTAGAATGTGTTGACAACTCTAGTCAAATATCATATAACTCAAGATATTGCAATACGTTTCTGACAGCTGCACGATTGCAGCTCAACTACATTTATGAATTCTCTGCTTAGCAGTGATGCCAATTCATATATTTCTGAACTCTCTGCTTAGCACATCTTGCTCAATATTGCATTTATGAATGGGCCCAAACTATCGAAGCAACTGTCATTAAGAATTGACAATAGTTTCAAGGTTCATCTCCATAGACATTTGAGAAATGCATTGAAGTGATGTCAATCAATAGACTTGATTTATAGGCCTCAGTCAGAAGAGTATTGGACACAAAACCTCATAAATTACAGAAACGTATCTGATGCAGATAAAATCATGTTTATACATATTTTGAATACCAATTGGACTGCAGTTGATGAGATTATTGAAGTTGAAGAGTTTCGTATCATCACTAGTCACTGTCACTTAGTAGTCTTATCTTAGTTCTTTTTCATTTTGACAACAATGAATGTCATATCCATATATATTGTAAAGCCACTTAAGTAAGTAAGTAAGAATGTCATTTTGCCAACCACTTCAATCAATCAAAACATTACTATATACCTTACTTTTGTTTATTTATCTTAACGTCACGCCGCCACGCTGCTGTACACAATGATCACATTTTCTACCACATGATGACACATAACAAACTGTTATAAACTGATTAACAACTATCTACACCCATCTTATGACATCGTCGACTATTCTCTGGATTTTACACCTGTCACACAAAACAGAAACATGTGTTTGAAATCTTTTTGTCGGTGGCATAGGTGCAAATTACTTTCGCAATTAGTAACATTTGACACTTGTACAATAATGACAGATAAGTACTGACACAAATAAGGCTATTATTTGATTAACTGTCAATTTAACTATGAATGCTAAAAACGATGAGTAGATGTACGAGTATGTATGTATATTTACAATGTAACATACTTTCTTGCAGTCATTTCGATTTTGGAAGGAGTCCAAATTTGCTAATTTAATTTTGCCTCCTATTAACTTGTGTTATGGGAATTTTCTTCTCCACAGTTTTGTTGTAAACAATAAACTTCTCATACTGCACGCTGCTGTGATAATATCAACAAAGGAAGCACCTTACCTGTCACTAACTTTAAGTTTAAAAGAAGAATACAAAATCTTGTAGAAAGTTTCACCAATAAAGTTTTTATTATTCTCGTAGAAGCTGGAAAGAATCTTGATAGTTTGGCAGAACTGAGATAATGTCAGTTTGCTTTTATTTTTTGTTAGAATGCAGTTTTACTACCACTTTACGGGGTTTTAGTTCTTTGTAATGGGTGGCAGACAAGCTGGCACGTTTTACTAAACCAATAGTAGAGGTTGAATCGATTTTTAGTTCTTTTTGTCTATCCATGAAAAAACGTCAAATCATAGACGTCATACAGCATTTTGAAAAAATGTAAATCTTTATGAAGTTCCATTTCACTAATGCCAACAATTTTAAGATGCAAAACACAAATGGATGCGAGGAACTACATCCTAGCCCCTACATGGTGCATCATTATCATATTCTTTCCAATTTTGACAGCTGTTGTATTACTGTCAAATGAATTGACCATTTCGCTGACAATTATATGACAGATGCTTAAAATGAAATGGACTTACATATTTACAAACAAGTCATATATTTCAACCTAAATGACTAAATTTTCAAATAGAAATCCGCATAAAAACTACACACGTCGGTGGCACTAAATGTCACACTTCTTTGCTATCAAATCGCCCATTGGCAGTTAATTTTATACTCGTATTATTATTTTGTTTTGTAAGAAAAATTTGTTTGTTTTAGTTCCATGTATGATGTGTCTTTTACAAGTATACACGTGGGCTATACGAAGTCGTTAGGTTTTTTTACAATATATTTAATGAATAATTCAATTTTCTTTTGCTTAAATCGTAATTAATTTATTTTATGCAAGGCTATTAGTCACTTTTCGTGGACGATGACTTGGGAATTAATAATTAACTCAAGACCCACCAGTTAGCACAGTTCTGTTGGAGACGAGTAGAAAAAAAGTGATCTTAGATTATAATAAGGAAATTTTTAGTGAATACTTTGATTTTGTTAATTTATAGTTAATAGTGGGAAGTTTTATTTAATTTTAAAGGTTTTAGAAGAGTTTAATTTATTTTTAAGATGACCTATTAAATTTTACAAGAAAAGATCTGTGGAAGGTATTTAAAATTAAAGCAAATAAATAGAAGATTTGTTTAAATTTAATTTATGTATGTCGATTTTATTGCGGTAAATTCTTAGAAAATTTTTAGTATACTTAAGGATTCCAGGAATCACGGATTTTTTTGACTTTTTTTTGCTCTTTACATAGAAACATGCTACACATCTCATTGACCCGCGAATCGTATCTTGATAAGTAAGTAAATCTATGCAATCTAAGAAGATCTGTTGTGTTGACGTAGTGTTTAACTTAGCACCCGATCTAGTCTTATTATTCTTAACAACCATATGACAGGCTGAGAGAACATAACCTCTTTTGCCTTTCAGCAAAGTTGATAGGCATGTGATTTAGACATACCCATCTTATTCAGATGGTATCTAAGCAGACAATGGCTTGTCAGAAGCCAGAATACTTTTATTATTATATAAAGTATCTGAAACAATACTAAACGAGCTTGGCTTACTGAATGGGCTGTCCTACGTCCAATATTATGTAACCTCATACCATTTATCTGATTAGTGGAGGAAATGATTTGGGATCAAGAAATTTCCTGTAAAGTGTTAACGTCTGGCTGATCCATGCATCTGCTTATTCTCTTTCAGTTAAGTCAGTAAGGTCAGCAGATCAAATATCTCGGCTTGTTGCGGTAAGGTTTAATTTAAGGTTACGGTGTTCGAAGAACTGACTGTACAAGCAATGTGGGCGCCGTGGCTTGAGTGGTTGGACTACGTGGACTACGTAGGACTACGAGCGAGTGTTTCAAAATTTGAATTTGAATATAACATGCGCAGCACGAATAGTTGTGGGCAGCTAAGCCCTGGGCTCCATGGAGCTGTCAACCATTTGTATTTTTGTTTACTGTACAGGCATATAGATACACTTAGACCAGAAAAAATTTTGATGCAATGAAACTATTTCCATATGTGGCTAGCCTACGACTAATGGAAGCAAAAAGATTATGAAGCGAAGGATACTCATAACGTCTTAGGGTAGCTTATGGAGCAGTCTTCTGTGGAAGTCTTCTTCTTCAGTCTTCTCCTATTCAACGCTACAGCTTCTGCAAAAGTCATTTAAAAAGAGGTCTAACCATTAAACATGTTAGCATATCAGACAGGGTCCAGTGAGGAAACCGATAACTTAGCTAACTTGTGATCGGATAAGCACATGCAACTTGATTCTACGTTTATAATCCTTTTAAAATGTGTCCAACTGTATCCTGCAACCATCTTGAATAGATACATGTATCTAGGGGTATATCTAGCTTTCCCTTTCGACAAAGTCAAGAGCCGATGGTCTTGTAGTTACTCGGGTTGGCACTGGCTCCTACCTTTGAGGTGAAAGAGGACGATTTCACCGACTTGATTGCCACTTAACTGATATTACATTGTATATTCAAGGGAATGGGCTGAATCCAAGTTTCTATGACTTCTTCACAAAATTTGGGCAACATGCCGACAATTTGGCGTTCAATGTTGTTCATGAGGTCGCCTTAAGTCCTTAGGTTATTGGCATAAACCATGGACTTGACATATCCCCAAAGAAAAAAGTCCAGAAGCCTCAATCCACACAAATGAGGCGACCAATTGATAGACTGAGATAGCATGATCACTGTACTACAACTTCCACAACTGGATTGTTTGACCAACTGTGTGGCATGCGGTGCCGTGTTGTAGAAACCACATATGCCCTAAGTCATCTTCTTCCCATTTATCTCGAAAAGAATTAGTCAATATGGATCAGTAGCGATCTCCATTGACTGGTACTGTGCTGCCGACATCATTCTAGAGGAAGTACAGGTCGACTCACTCACTATTAGATTTGGACTGAGCTAAATTGGTTGGTTTCAAATATAAGTGTCTTCACGGTCTTCACAGTTCCTTCTTAAATTATTTTTGTAAAATTTGCATGGACAAGAAGAAACAGGAAAAGTGTCTTTCATGGCTTTTTAGGAAGGTAGGTAGATGAGTTGATGGCGGGAATAAGACTCCAGAGTTTGGTCCAAGTTCATATACTTGGTTTTTCCTAGTTGATTCCTTACTGCCCTTCGGTGAATAGGGTCTCCAATCATCGTGATGTCCTCAGAAACTTGAAAAGATTTTGAAGTGAGACATCAGATAGTTCTTGTAAGTCCTGGAAGTAATATGTTCGTAGTGTTCTGTTCCTCAATTGACATAAGGTTGAGCAGTGACACAGGTATTGAGGTGTATCCTCGTGAACCTTTTTGTCACCGCATCTTCTGCATATGTTGTATTCGTTGAGTTTAAGTTTCATTGTGTGGTTCCTTAGAAGATTATAGCCAGTGAGTGCGCGTACCAACATTGACAGCGTTTTTGTAGAAGTTTGTTGGTTCTGCCTTTGTCGAATCGTGGCTAGAGCTTCCTTGACATATCACATGTTGTAAGCGATTTCCACTTACTGTTGACTGTCATTAGGATCATTCGTTCGATTCACTCGCTGAGGTTGGAGAGTGAAGGCTTGATCCAATGAAGTGCCTGATTTTGATCCAATCCAGACCCTTTTCTTGCAAAATAGTCAGCTATCTCATTCTCGGTTATTTCCTTATGACCAGGAACCCAGTAGAGTTTTAACTAGTAGAGAATAACTTGAACTTGATTTCTGTGGCAAAAATTGCTTTAATGGCCGCCTGGTTGTCAATAAAAATGTTGATATCATCCCGTGGTATTGCCATCATTGATACCACACTGGCTGCCTTTGTCACTGCCAGGACATACGCTTGGAAAACACTGCTGCAGTCAGGAAGTCTAATCGAGCTGTGCGTGTTTAGTTCCATGGAGAATATATCGGCGGTCGTTCCTATATCCATCTTTGACGCGTCTGTGTAGATAGATATAGATTTGTCTTTTGTTGGTTTCTTGGTTTCCCATTCGTTTCTTAGAATAATGTTAGAGAATTGTTTTTCAAAGTCGGGGTATGGTGACGTGTAGTCACTATTTACGTCTTCTCCTACGAAGTTCTTTAGAACCTGTATGCCCTTCGAGGTTTAAGTTCAAGCTGTTTGATTGGCTAATTCTCAAGGCAACTTCTGCATGTACAAGTCTAGTGGTAGCATGTTAAGGATTGTTTCCTGTTTCTTAGTTTCAAAAGTATTTCGTTGGTGACTAGAATCCATACTAGCAAGGAGAGGAGACTTCTACTTGTGGCGTGCCTTTGGAGGCAATAACCTTTAAATGGCTGGCACCCAGTTTCGTATTAATATTTCTTATGTTCAGTAAACTTAGGGTCAAGACTTTGTGATCAACGTTGGAATCGATCTTTTCACGGCGCATGTTTTGACAGTTTTGAAGGCTCAGCAATGTGTATTCTTTGTCCTTTAACGACCTTTTTATTGTGCTAACGACCTCGTGTAATGCAGATTCCACACGTTTGCCTTTAATATACGCGTGTTGCTCTGTGAAGATGAGATTGGGGTCAAGTCTGCTACAAATGTAGATTTTTATTAGTTTTTTCAAGTCTAAAGTCTTTCACAGTAGTGTGGTTCGATTTGCCAGCTTTTGGAATGAATATTACTCTTGCCTCCCTCCAAGCCGATACGGT
Source organism: Xylota sylvarum (assembly GCA_905220385.1). Classification (NCBI taxonomy): domain Eukaryota; kingdom Metazoa; phylum Arthropoda; class Insecta; order Diptera; family Syrphidae; genus Xylota; species Xylota sylvarum. The sequence goes on from LR999958.1 coordinate 109,723,141, forward strand.
ATCTGGCCGTATTCAAGACTGCGATAGTTAGCCTCTTGTGGATCGGTGTGATCACATCCTTTATTGGCTGCAGAATAATGGGAAAAAGTCCAACATCTCCGGTGGATTTGAATGGAGGAAAAGTGCCCATCGCCCAGATTATTGTGTCTTCGATTATAATCCCTTCTGGAACTTTCGATTTTGTTACCGGCAAAGCAGCATCCACACTTGTGTTGTTCGCATGACTTGGGGTGCATCCCCGAAAGTATGTATGTAACAGAAGGGTCAGCGTTTCTGACCAAGACTGTGTCCAGACCCCATTGATATCTTTGAGATATCCTAGTTCTTTAAGATAGCAGGTTCTTTAGAAAGGGCTTTTCTAAGTCTATCTTCTTAGCTTCTTAGATTGTTTCCACTGCCAAGTGGTGACATAGTACTTCACAAGGCAGCCAAGTTTTGATAATTGGCCACAAAATGCTCCTTCGAAACATTATTTAGGACAAGAACCTTTCTGCAGGGTCCTATTGCCTATTCTACTCGCAAAATATATAAAATGTGAGGTAGATAAAAAAAATCAACAGTTTCTTTGACAAAAACTCAAAACTTTTTAGTGCAGTGGTTGGCAACTCAAATGGTGGTAGGTTTCAGTAGAAACTTTATGGGTGGGGTCCACACTACATTGGGATATTTTGTTGGCAATTTTTCCCGTTCGCGCTTCAATTTCTAAAATATTATCTGATAGCAAAAGATAGCTGGCGTTTTGAACCAAAATTCAATTTCAAGTTACAGCATCTTTGCTTACTCAGGGGAATGGCAGAAATAATTTTCAAAAATATGGTTTGTGCCCAAGATAGTAATTGAAAACGGTGACGATTTCACGTAATTTTTCTAGTTTCTACTTAAAGTTCTTGGTGCTGTCATTTATTGAGACTAGAACTTAGCTAAATGGTGCTACCTCTCCAGATAGCCCGGTCCTTAGTAAACTGCCTTCAATTGATCCCATGAGATTTGAAGTCTGATCGATGATACGATGTAAAGTTAAAAATTCATATAATTACTTAATACATATTTTTGAAAGAAAAAATAAATTTTCCCAAACTCAGACGTGCTTCCAAAATAAGTTCCACATCAGTTCAATTCATTCTCTTTGAAGAAAAAAAGCAAAATTGCCATCCTGTCAATGTGTCCCACGTGCCTGTGCTCTTGTTTCATTTGCTATTTAATAAATTATTGGCGCACTAAAATAGCAAAACAGCACGAGACACATTGCGTCAGAAATTCGCAAAAAAAAAATATATACATATATCTATATACTTAAGTATATATTTTATTTTAATACCCACTCGCAGATTCCAATCACATTCATCCGTCCTCAAACAGATTTATTCAAATTTTCGAGTTTGTGACTATCTTAGTCTACACTATAAACTACGCTAATTGAACACAACTGCTAGGAGTTCATACTACATATATTTCTTGTTTATTTAAAAAATTTAAAATATTTACATTAAGCATTCTTAGGCAAAACTCTCTACGATATATGATCTGGGGACGTGCATTGATTAACAAACTGTAAACAATCGACCGACGCGTATATATATTATGTCAACAAATTAATGATTCTGCGCAACGTGACTCGGTGTCGGGCGATGAAAAACAAAAAAAAATAAAAAAAATAGATTAAGTACTTGTATTTAAAAATAGACGAGATGCTAAAGTGCTGATAGCAGCAACATTCCATACATCGTTTCACCTAATTTTAATTTAAATGTTAATTAAAAAAAAAATATAAAAATACAGAAATGCGTTTCTCTCGACACACACTCGAACTATCAACATTTTTGATTTCTTCGAAAGGCCAAAGTGATAAGATTTTGTTTTAATTTATTTTTTTAATCCGCTGTAGAGTTTCTAAAAATAAACTTTAAGCAAAAAAAAAAAATTGTGTGACACAATACAAAACAGTGGAGAAGAAAAGTCTGGCTTTGCTTTTATCTGCTCGAACGCAGTCTTTATCTGAATTATTATTGTTCCATACACAAGTTATTATTTTAGATTTGTTTGTTCGAATGTCTACTTGTATCTAGGAATGATGAATCGCCATGAGTAACTATGCATTGTTTTCCTTTTCGAGTGCTCAACGTTGCCAGTGGAGTTATGTTTTCATGAGTCAGTATGGCACGAGTCGTGCAAGGAAAATACCACATTTTCTTGGCTATCCTACTCAAGTCACGAACCTAGCCGGCGTGATTTATTGCAAGTTATGTTTTATTCAACCAAAGTTGCAAGTAGTACATTTCCGCCATGTCAAATCGACAGTACTGTCATTTGCGAATTTGTTGAAATGAAAGGGTGGGTGCATGCATAGTTTTTTTTTTAAATACTGCGCATGTTTCTATTAATATTTAAGAGTAATAGATTCTAATAGGTAAATTTCTCATTTCCTTTTATTTAAACTTTTGGACCCTAAGTATTAAACCCCGTCCTATTAAAGTGGACGTCATGTTGTGAATTTGTAATAGAATAACACCTTCCTTAATTTGAAGTTAATATGTTACGTTAAGGTTACGCAGCTACGTCTCTTATGTAGATGTATACGTACTTACTGTGCTTTCTTAACATGGATAGTGGTTTACTCCTTTTCATCTCTACACCTTCTATAGAAACAATTGGAAGGGACACACAGTCCTCTAGAGAGTTTACCTATCGAACAGATCAAACCTTTTTACAAAAGTAAAGACAATGCGTGGTCCACGAATTCAACGAAAATTTAGTGAAGTGAAGACGCAAGGAGGTCCTTTGGTTACAAGAACCTTTCCAGTTGTGTTGGAAATCTAATATAAGATTACTATTCCACTTTGTATGGCTTTATATGAAAAATAAATCAATTTGGGTCTTAGTCCCCAAGATTTATTGTTAAGGCGTTGCCATATATACGTTGCCCTAGTCGTCTCATTTTGGTGTGAGAATTCCAGGTAAATTTTTCGTCGAGGATTACTCCATGAAACTTGAATTCTCTTGACAGATGACTTGGGGTAATGTCCATTTTTCCACTATTCTTCTGAAGTCGTTATAAATGTCATCAGAGAAGGTAACCGTAAAGGACTAGCTTAGTCTGGGTATACTGAACAGTAGTCATACGAAACACGTTTAGACCTGTAGTTCTCTTTAGAATTTATTTGCCTTCTTTCCCATAAAATAATGGATCTCAACAAAAATGTCCAATCTGAAGCTACTTTTGTTACTTTTGTTTAAGATAAATGCGTTAAACAAAAGTCTCTGAATATTTGAAAATCCTTCCACTCACCCAGTCAGGTAGAAGGGTGGGACAACCTTAGCAAACATGGCTAACAACAGTTGAGGAGGAATCGAGATTACTAAGGAAGGGCTGGAGTTAGTTGAAACGCATTGCGGAAATTCAAAGAAGATGGCGCGCAGGGTTTGTTGACACCATATGCCCCTCGAGGGATGACAGGATTCAATCTAATCCAATTTTGTCAAGGACTTCACCCACAACCAAGCTCCACATAAAGGGAAATATTACTCCCCTCGCGAACGTCCTCTCGTGGTTCTTTAGGATCTAGGTGCTGAAAGATTGTAGGTCTTCGTACATCAATTTAGATACTGCGTTGTCCTCCTCCTTTTCTTTTCAGAGCAATGATGTCTACAGGCAGACAACTATTAGCTATTCTAACCCTATGCGGTTGCTGTCTTTGTAAAGACACTTATATAATGCAATGCAACCCTGGTGACCTAAAGGACTAAAGGCGCTCACTGACCATTCTATACAATCTCGAGGTTCGAGGTATGCTCTCACCATCGATACTTGTGAGCCTCGGTGGAAATGGGTTTCGAAGGGCAATAGTGCTTTTGGTCCTTGACCGCTGTGTATCTGTCATCTATTGTCCTTAAAGACCGTGTAATCCCACCCAATTTCGACAGTGCTTTATATAATATGACCGCTGTAAGATTATTGAATCGATTTTGTGGAGTTGTCACTGTTAGAATGTTACTCTATAGATTATCCCGTCGCTGTAATCCTTTGCTTTGTTAAACAGCTTATGCGACTCGAAACTTAGTCGTGACAAATTAAGTCGTCACTGTGTTACTTCCTTGCCACCATTTTTTTACTTATAGTTCAATTCGTTTCATACGCATCCGTAATACCTCTTCCACTATAATTTACTGTGTTATATAGATTTAGACAGTAATCTGCACTTGTTTCAAAGTACTTTCTTGAATTGTGAAACCAATTAGTTTTCCCTGAGTTACCCTATTACTTGCCTTCAATATCTTTACTATCCTCCGACAAATTTTTCCTCTAGTCTATCAACTCACTTTGTAAACATTTCTACTGTCATAAATTCTAGAGAATATTTCGGCCTTACACCTTATAATTGGCATCACCGCATTCGCCTTATCTGTGAAGTATTCTGAGAATCAAAATACTTTCTTTGTACAGCATTGCAGTGTGTACGAATGAAGCCATCACGTCATGAGTCATACATTCAAGTTACATTTTTTTTTTACTTTAGTAGATACGAGTTGAAAATTCGTAATAGTCTCTTCTATGCCACACGTGTCAAAGTTCTCAACCTTTCATGTGTCATCTGCCACCTGAAGTTGGATACATTGCATGTAACGTTCATCTGATTGGCATCACTTGCATGGTTGCTTTTCAATTATCTACCTTTTTTATTTGACACACAATCAGTTCAAAAGCTTAACTAGGAAGAGACAAAATGATTAACAGCCTTTTACTGACATATGACAAAGCGTAATAGAATATTTTAAAAATATTAATATTAATAGCCGCAATAAAGTTTCGCACGCGTTGATACCCCCACATGGGATGATGGGCGAATGAAAACAATAAAACTAAAACATTTCCATTACCTACCGCAATAAAAAAAACAATTCAAAGACATTTTCTAGTAGGCATGGATGGTGTATAGGGTAACCAGGGAGTAATAAAAGATTTTAAGGTTTGTTAATTCCCTCACGTAGATCTGAACTTACTTAATCGACCTTGACAGAGTGATTCCCAAAGAATACAGAACTTGTTTTGTACTCGCATAAACGATTTTTTTTTTCATCTTTTTTTCAATGTACATAATATGAGAGTTAATAGGTGGAAAGAGACTTTATTTTGATTTAAGTGAGGTGTGAGTCCTCAGTGAGTTTTTAATGACACTTCCATGTAATTTTTTTGTTTTCGCCCAGAAAATGTGGACTTCATGTGGTCTAGTGTGGAGGTGATGATGACTATGTAGAACAAGATTGTTTGCGGCTTATGATATTGGTCTGTTCTACTTAATAGTGACCTTTCTTCGGTGTATATACTACGTCAATACACAGAAATCAAAGTCAAAGTATGGTCTATACAAACATCCAACTTGCTACTGAAGGCTACGGAGGATTCGCACAAAAAGTGGAAGTGTCTCTTTCATGGGCAATAAAATTTCATTCAAGTTCAGAAGCGATAGAATATTGTACTGTAACGACTCATCTTTTTAATGTGCTTAAGCTCAATGGCTTATATCTAGTCTTGACACAGCAGCAGTGATTGATTTTTGACTTATGCTCCCTTATGGAGGAAGTCCGATGTAAGGAGAGAAGATACTATCGATGGGGTGTAGTGGTTTGAAACTTTGGTGTTATTAGTTGAATGTACTTCATGGGTGGTGTCCGCATTGTACTGCTTCGGCTCTTAGTGCATTGCATTTTATATTAGGTGGAGTTAGGGGGCTGTCATTTTGATTTTTGATTTGATTTATCAAACTACTTTCCATCTAATAGCCAAACCCATTACTATTCCACCGTGTCCACCCACCGAATTTAATTGAAGATGAGTCAAGTTTGAATTGCAGTCTAGTTTGGATTGTTCCAGAACCATCAAGTTTTGCCGTTGGCCTGCTGGGACGGTATTTCCGTTGGTACTATGCCAGCCGCATCGTATGAGTTTGTTTAAAAGCAGCATTCTCTCAACGCGTTGATTTTGAAAGTTGCCTCAGTCTTATTCCTGTGCGATTCCATATTCATTGCATCAGCTCATATTTGGTAGCCATAGAGCATTACCGATGCCGCAACTCTTGCTAAGAGCAATCTCTTCCTGTGCTTTGGTTTTGCCGATATGATCCTTGCCAGGGAAGTCGTTCCCTTTACTGTCTTTTCAGATGTATGCTGCAGGTGTTCCTTAAATGTTAGGTCTACATTTAAAGTAATGCCAAGTTACCTCAACTTTGGTTTGGAAACTATAACGTGATCGCCCAGGGTTACTCTTATAGTCTCCATGACTTTTCTGCTCCTGATGACAACTACTTCTGTCTTTTCTTCTACAAGTTGGCTAGTATGTGTGGGTCTAATACTAGCCAGTCCTGGACCATCCCAATAGCTTCATTGCAGTCATGCCCCATCTCCTTAATGAGTTTGGTGGCTACAGCAATTGCGACATCGTCAACAAAGCCAATTATATTTGAAGATCTCGGGATTCCAAAATTGAGAACGTCATCCTAATTACATTAGATTCCACAGTAGTGGGGACCTAGTACGCAACCTTAAGGAACGCCTGCCTTTGGCGTTATACTGCGTCGCTCCATCGTCGGTATTCTAGAGCAGTATCCTATTTCTAAAATAGGCCTTCATTATCTGGTACTCTATTGTTGGTAAGAGCTCGCAGGATGTTTCTTCAGTTTGTGGTGTTGAAGGCGTTCTTGACATCCAGCGTGATGATTGCGCAGTACTGTTTACTCCCACCCTTCCATAGCTTCCTTGGATGACTTTTTTTTTGGTATTAACGACTTCGTCGATGCCGTCGATCGTAGAGCGAGCCTTGCGGAAACCGATGCAGCTGCATGGCCTTGCGCCTCATCGATTGCACTCTCCAATCTGTCACTTATGATTCGCTCCAGTATTTTCCCCATGGTGTCCAACATGCATAGATGCCAATACGATGAAGGCTCTTGTGGTGGTTTATTACCTTTTGGCAAAAAGGACCTGTCTTTGTTTCTTCCACTGGTCGGAGAATATACTATATACTTCTTTGAGGCAAGTGTTGAATATATCTGCGAAGATGTGTAGATGCTAATTTATTGCTTTTTTCAAGGCAATGTTGGGGTTTTCATCACTTTTTGGTCCTTGATTTCTACACAGACTTGAAACACATCTTCTGCGGTGACGAGGGATATTGTTAACGCCCCCTCGTATTTATCCTCTGCGCGTGCTCTTCCGTTCCTTGTTGTTATGGGAACACGTTTTCTAAAAACGCTGTGAACATAGGCGAGGGTTTTCGGCCTCGTCGAACTGTGTCTTTACTTTCTTTAATTGCAGTTTTAAGGTTTCCCCGGGCGGTTATGCATCTCTCGTGGAGTTTTCCAGACATGCCCTGTGGCACTCTACTCGTAGGCGATCTCATCGGCACAGTAGTATATTGGTGGCCGTTGCGCATTTACTGTTTGCGTTAATGGATCAGAGGCTCTTGTCAATCGTCTTGTAAGTTGATTCGCCTTGTCGGCGGTTGATCTGCGAAGGGATATATTTTCCATTATTAGCTCTCAGACCATCTGTGTAAATAGGTCCTGAGCTGTCTCGCAATGGTTCAGGTTTAGTTTAATAACCTTCATGTTCGCTGGGAAGGGTACAACACAAGTTGAAATGCAGTTCGTCTTATGGGCCTATTCTGGCCTAATTGTAGCTGCAATTTCTGTAGCCTGCCAATCGAACCTATGTTTCCAATACTGTGCTTGGTGGTATGCCCACTTCCTTACAGAGCATGCATTCCAACTTTGACGAGTAATGTTTTGCCTTGGGACTCTTTCCACCGCATCTGTCTTCGCTCTTAAATTCCATTGCACGGTGACAATAGCTTCGGGTATGGTAATATCTTTACAGGTCCGGTTTTTCTTAGTCGACAAATTTACCCAACCGATTCTGACTTTTCCAACTCCTACCACTTTGTTGAGGATGCTTGCTGGCAGACTTACTACTGCTGTCCCTGAATAGGTCTTCCTCATAGACTTTATTACCGTTTCTGGTATCGCCTTTTTGTGGTCGAACTGCTCCGAGAGTGCTAGGGCGACTTCGTCCTTAGTGGATGAAGTATCATCAAGATACTTCACGTCATGTGTCATGGTATTGACTTCAGCTTTTCTTTCTAGAATCGTTCCCACTTGTTACTGGAAGTCCAAAGTTTGGACTTTTTTTGTTTCCTTTAGCTGCAGCAATAAGTCTCCCTTCGCGGTCTTCTGGACGTGGTTAACATTTTCTCTCAGATTCTTTAATGAGAGTTCTGTTGTCACCATTCCTTAGCATGTCCGCGTAAGAAAGATCGCCTGTTTACTTTATCTTAAACACATCAGGACGGGTTGTCTAAGCCTATGAGGGATACTGATGCAGTTTGCACTAGATAACACTTTCATATTTTGATAATATCTGTACAGAAACCCTTAAGCTCATGAACAACTTACTTACTTACTTACTTACTTAGGTGGCGCTACAGTTCGGGGTGAACCTGGGCCTCAACTAACAAGCCTCTTCAGTTAGCCCGGTCCTTAGCTAACTGCCTCCAGTTGCGCACTCCAAGCTTGTTCAGGTCCCCTTCAACTTGTGCGCGCCACCTAAGGCGAGGTCTTCCTCTACTGCGTTGTCCCTCCGGGTGTGATTCGAAGACTCTTCGGGCCGGAGCACTGGTGTCCATTCGCTCTACATGTCCTACCCATCTCAAACGACTAATGCGCAGTTTTTTGACTAGGTCGATGTCGCTGTACAGCTCGTATAGTTCGTCGTTGAATCTTCTCCTCCAAAGCCCGTCAACGCAAACGGGACCGAATATTTTGCGAAGAATTTTTCTCGAAACGACCGAGGATATCTTCATCCGCTTTTGATAAAGTCCAAGCTTCAGCGCCATAAAGCAGGACTGGGATGATCAAGGTTTTATATAGAGTCTCCTTAGTTGTTCGGGATAATGCCTTACTACTCAATTGCCTTCTGAGCCCAAAGAAACAGCGATTGGCAAGAGTTATTCTTCGTCTTATTTCTGCTGAGGTGTTATTTTCAGAATTGATAGCAGAGCCGAGGTAGACAAAGTCCCTTACTACCTCAAAGTTATAGCTGTCGATTGTGACGTTCTGTCCAATTCGTCGATGTTGTGTGTCCCTTCTGGTTGACAGCATATACTTGGTTTTGCCCTCGTTTACCGTTAAACCCATTTTGGCCGCTTCTGTTTCAATACTAGCGAACGCACCGGTGACAGCCCGCTGTGTTCTTCCAATAAAGTTGCACAGACTTTTGAAAGATTGTGCCTCCGGTGTTGGCTTGTGAGTTTCGCACAATTCTCTCAAGAACGATGTTAAAAAAATCACATGACAGCGCGTCACCTTGTCTAAATCCTTTTTTGACATCAAAGGTCTCGGTGAGATCGTTACCGACCTTGATGGAGCAGCGAGAATTCTCCATCGTCATTCTGCACAATCTGACGAGTTTGGCAGGGATGCCAAAACTAGACATGGCTCTGTATAGCTCGTCTCTATAAATGCTGTCATATGCGGCCTTGAAATCGATAAAAAGATGGTGGGTATCGATTTGGACTTCTTGGGTTTTTTCCAGGATCTGCCGAAGTGTGAAGATTTGATCGATTGTGGACTTTCCTGGCCTGAAACCACACTGATAGGGCCCAATCAGGCATGATAAATCGGTTTCATGCGTTTTTTTCAACTTCGATCTTCAAATGCGTCATTAACCAGCGCAAGAGGTACTTACAACTATTTGTACAATACGTCAACAACATGGACATAATCGAAAGAATGCAGTGTGCCCTCAAGAACTTTAGTCGTCTCTCATTATGACGGATACCCCCAGTTTCCGAAACCCAACAGTGTGATATGTTATAGTTTGGTCTTAGCTCGACAAGGCATCTCTTCAGTAGAATGGATGAGTGTACATCTGTAAATGAGATCACTTTCATTTCTGCTTGACTGTCTATTATATATGTACTGGGTTTCGAAAACAATTTTATTGAAGAATGTCTGGCAATGTTTAACTTAGAATCCATAATCAACTCAGAATGCATTAATCTTCCTCACATTTATCTTCATCCCTACTTTGTTTGATACAGTTTTCTGATTGTAAATTACTAGTTATACGTCCTGAATCCAGTGCGAAAGAAAACACGTTATTGCTTTCATTGATCAATGCAATTAGCAGTGGTTAAAATAAACAACCCTGACATACCCCAATTTGAACGTCAAAGTCTTCTATCACACTACCGTTGTACAGAAAGTGGCACTTAACACATTCATTGGCTTAATTGTTGCTAAAATGACAATAAGTTCCATAAACGAAGAACAAAAGATGACACCTGTCAAAGTTAAAAGAACGACAACCTTAATTTATGTCAAAAAAAAAAATATTCTTCCAAAAAAAATAGTCTAATCATGTTAATGAAAAAAATATCTTAACGTCAATTGGAAACCATCAATGATGAGTCAAGGATAAAGACCTTCCTGCGATGTATGCATAAATAATTCTAACAAAAACAACAATTTTGACATATAACAAAACTCGCCTGTCAAAAATCCATTAATTAACAATAGATGATTAAATACATATTTAAGAAAAATCCATCTGCATATTACACTTATTTGTTTAAACAAACTCGTATAAGATATTTTTGTACAAAAAAAAAAAAAAAATATTAATTTTAGTAATTAGAAATTCATTTTTAACACGAAAAGAAATATTAAATAAAATTAATGTACAATCCAGTTTGCATTTAATTATAATTTACAATAGGAACTGGTTTTTTTTTTTTTTTTGAGCCAAAAATATCGCAATACAAACAAGTTTCGAAAACAAAAGCAAAACAAAAAGGAGAAATGTGCTTTTATTCTTCTCTTTCTCTTTCTCTTTGTAAATGAAAAATAAATAATAATAAACTAATGTTCTTTGGAAATTTTTTTCTTTGTAAACATCATTGACGACGCAGTATTTGTGGCGGCCGCATCCACAGAAAAAACAATAACAAACTATGAGGGGATTTTACATATGTACTATACGCAAAGACCCGAAATATGTATTACTTAACATTGTAACAATTTGTGTGTGGAATTTTCACAAACAAAACACAATTTTCCTCAATGAAACACAAACAGACTACAAGACCACGACAAAATTGGATATTTGTATCTGACGGATGTATCTTTTTTTTATTTTGTCCGAAGTGTGTACATGTAGTAACTATGAAGTTGGCGGCATTTCACAGTCCGATTCGTTCGATTTAATTTCATTTTACACATTGTTGCCGCATAGCCGGCAATTAACACTGAATTCCGTACATAGTCATCAAGGAACAAACGAGAAAGGCAAAATTAAATAAAAAAAAAAAAAAAACATGCCTTACCAATTAAGAGCTATAAATAAACTTAACATTTGTATCGTAGAACAAATTGTTGGCTTATTAAAGTATTTAACTCTCCTCTGCTTCAGAGATAAAAAAAAAATTAAAAAAAACTTACTCGGATCAGATGAACTTAAGCCCGCCTCGGGATGATTCTCAATTGTTACTTGTTCGACCAGTTATTATTTATTTTATTTTGGGTATACAATTAATCATAATAATAGGAATGTACACAGTGGGAAGCGTAAGTTTGGGGTCACTAGGGTTTAAAGCACTACATAGATGGCAAGGAACTTGAAATGTTTTGGATGTCGGAAATGGTGTAAATTTTCCATTTGCTCTCAGATTTGAACTCGTATCTTTTAGTGATTGCATCATATTAACTGCAGAATTTTTATGAAAAACGATGGTAGTTACCAACTAGCTGTTGGACCAGCATTGTTTTACAGCCCTTTTTGTCGTATTTTTCACGTCTCTGAGTCCTGGATAAGATGTAATGATATTCGACATGTAATGTCCTACAATACAATACAATACAATTATTACTCGTTGAACTAGACTCAGTATTTACTCTTAACAAACAGCCGGCTATGAATGGAGAGAGTTCCAAAGAATAATAAAATTAAGGCGCAGCTGACAAAGTATTCTAACAGACAACCATACCTAGACAAGGTAGCGTATCAGGTCAGTGATATGTACGTTACTTATTCCATCTCACGACCTAGTAGTCTATTGTACCATCTGCTGTACCTTTGTAAGGTTTATTCCCTAATATGAGTTCCACTCATCCTACAATTCTCCAGGAATCATGTTTGAGGATTTCGTACTCTTGCTTAACCTCGACAGAGATACTCAAGGGTTTTTCCATAGGGACAGAGCAAATTTGTATCTTAATACAAACGCATCCTTAAACTGTTTTTATGATCTGTTAATGTCAAAACGTCAGTCAAGGCTTACATTTCTATCATAGTGAAGGTCACGAACGAGCAACATTTGAAAATTATTGAATCTTACTGCTGAGTTTCTGAGTCGGTGGTCACAGCTTTAAGGGCGTTTGCTCCAATTTTCGGTCGTAATCATTTTCCCATCAGACAGACTGTGCTTGTTATAGTGAATAAATTCGAGTCAACGTATTCACTATTGAATTGTCCTGTACCAGTGAGATAACACACCGATCGAAGTACCGAAAATGCCAAATCGGTCGATTCCACACCGTTCACAGGAATTGGGAATCTTTCAGTCCACTTTGTGGCGAATTTTGGGTAAAGGTCTTGCCGTACACCCTACACATTAACTCAAGAACTGAAACCTCTTGATCATTTGAAGCGCCGAAAGTTTTCCGATTGGGCTCTGCAAAAGTTTGAGGAAAATCCTGAATTTCATCGAAAAATCGTCTTCAGAGTAACAAGCCAACAACGTTAAAGGAGCTTAGGAACAATATCGAACGGGAAATTGCCAACGTTTCGGCTGATATGTGTGGAAGCTTGGTGGAAAATTGGCTCAAAAGAATCGATAAGAGGGTCTTTAGTCGGCGTATCTTTCTCCAATGACTGACACTTGCTCAGGCATTCTCTTCTGAGTCAATGCCCCATCAGTATGTGGTCAGAAGTCTCGGTGAACTCATTGCAGAATCTGAAAAGGCCCTCGTCTGATATACCTAATATTCCTTGAGTTTAAAATGCCATGTTAGAAAACCTTTAAGGATGCATAGGTATGCAGCAGCTATAAGCTACAAAGCAAATGAAAAATTAAAAACTTGCGTCGTTGCGTCAGCTTAGGTAGGTGGGTTGGTTAAGAGCAGATAAACCCCTATTTACCGCACTCAGGTCAGTATAGACCCATTGTGATGCTCGTAGAAGTGAAAGGTGTATTCCTTAGCTCTTGAAGCGTTACCTAACCTATAATGGTTTAAGATGGAATGTATGCTACTTACTGCGTATGGTATAGAAACCATTCTGTCGATGGATGTGGTTTACCGGTTTATCGGATAATTCTTCGATGTCCTGGAAGAAGTATCCTCAAAGAAATTCTGTTCTTAGATGGCAGAGGCTTGAGCAATGACACAGGAAATGGGTAAGATCTTCATTGGTCAATCGTAGTTTCTTCGTGTAGTACTGCAGAGTGTTGTACCCCGTGACCACTCCTATGAGCGTAGATAAGGAATTCCTTTCTTTTTGTGCTAGTCTGTCGGTTCTTCCTTTAATAAATAGAGACCAGTTCATCAGCCCTTTCCTTCCCTGTTATACCTTCATGACCAAGGATCCAGCAGAGTCTTACCTTAAGCTCTCTCGATAGCACTTCAAAGCAATGTATGAGCAAACCATCTCCTCGATCTACCATGGTCATTAACAATGTTCGATTACAGCACAACCTGTATTACGACAAGATTGATTGACTTGACGTTATCCGGTACTTCAAGTCGATTACAAACTGGAGAGTTCTGTCGAAGTGTTCCTATCGGATCATAGGTTCTTCGCCTTCCAAATCAATTGCAAAGCCATTATTTCGCAGGAGAGGAGGAATCCGTAAAAACCTACTTGAATACGCTTTAGACAAGTCTGTCCAAACTCATCCTAAGCTCAGAACGAGACAAGAAGTCGAGGATGCTGCACTAGATGTTTCAAACTGTCGTGTCCGGTTATGAAAACCTCCTGTAGATCGCCAGTTCTCTGGTGGAACCCAGAACTGCAGAGACTAAAAAGGAAGCCAGTTCAACTTCTAAGTCGGACACTCAAGACAAAGATTTTTGTGAAAACATCGAAAATCTTGGTGAAGCCAGTAGGTAAAGTCAGTCAAACCACAGTTACTTAGAAAACCTGATGGTACCTACACTGAGAGGAAAGTGGAGACTTTTAGTCGTTTGCTGGAAACTCAACTTCCGGGTAACCAGATAAAGTTTTGGTCATAGCTTAGCCCACCTGTCCATATTGAGCTTGATCTAAGTCCCTAAACTAGGGGTAACTGGTATACTGCATCGAACGTGGCAACAGATGAAGCTATCAAATGTGCTGTAGCATCTTTTGATAGTTTCAAAACGCCAGGGTACAATCCAATTACTGCCAACTTTGAAGAGAATATTCATTGCGTGTCTGCCACTGGCATATATTCCTATACTTTTGCATACGGTTTGGGTGGCTTTTATACCAAAAATTTGTTGAAATGACTACACCCTCGTTAAAAGTTTCAGACGTCTGTCTTCCTTTTTGCTGAAAAGCTTGGGGATTGTAGTCGAATCGCAGGTTTTCACTGAGGATGCACCCCTTATTTGAGATGCAACATGCATACTGTTAGATTGCGCTTCAAAATTTGCTGAATAGAATTAAATGCACGCTCAATAGGAAAGAATACGCAACGGGCATTTTCATCGACATAGAGGGCGCTTTCGACAATGCGACTTTTGATTGCATGTGTGACTCTTCTAGACAACGAGGGGTAGAGGAAACATTGGTATTGTTGATCAGGACAATGCTGATGAATAGAACTTTGGTTATAGATGGCAGATATTAACAGATGCTGCCCACAAGGTGGCGTTCTTGACTCTCTGTTGTATACTCGCAATAGTTCAAACGTCTACGCTCAAACATTCGGGAATGATGTTGCCATACTTCCTGTCGGGTTATACCTATAGGCAGTCTGTGCTAATGCGCAAATAGCCTTAAACATGGTCGATGAATGGTGCACTAGAAATGGGCTATCGGTCAATTCTTTGAAAATTGAGGTTGTTCTATTCACGAGAAGGAGGATTGTGACCGGTCTGACTCAGCCAGTGCTAAAAAGCGTCACTATCCAGATCTCGTCACTATCCAGATCTCCGATGAAGCGAATTATCTGAGAGTGACTTTGAATAAGAAACTTTTTTGAGGAAAGCATGTCAAGTCGAAGACATTCAAGGAGCTCTGAGGTTTCTGGCAGTGTAAGGATGCTTTTGGGAAGATATGGGGCTTATCACCGAAAAAGGTCCTCTGAATGTATATGGCTATGGTAAGATCTTTTCTAGCTTATGCTTCGGTTATTTGTTGAAAGGGGTTTTTTCACTCCAAAGAACTGCCTGTTTCGGAAGGAGCTTTCCCGAGTATTCTGGCTCTGCTCTTGATGCTCTTCTTGGTTTACCTCCCCTTGATACTTTCATAGACTGTACTATCAACGCAATCTACCATCTTAGACGGGGTGGCTTTTGGTATCATCCCCATTGGCGTTTCGATGACCTTCCGCGACACTTACATATCTTACGATCTTGATTCCATGGATATGCCGTCTGATGCAATGATACCGGAACTTCGGCTACTGTGCAAATTTAGAGTCGGCTTCCTTGCGTTTAGGACTGGCTTCGGCTTCTAGTATCTTCCTGGAATTCTAGTTCTTCAAGATAAACAAATTGTTTCTTCATAAGTTGATTCACATACACGAGTAGATTTAAAAGAAAGTAGAGAGGTATTCAAGCCCTTTACCGAGTGTCGACATAAGCTGTAGCAACTTATCAGATTTTTGATGACTTTACAAAGTACTTCAGCTTTTGAAACAGTGTGCTAGTTGTCCTCACTTTTATCTAAAAAAAAAAAAAACCCTAGCCCCAAGTGAACTGTGTTCTCTTCACTTCATTAGGAACTCTAACTGCTTCTATGGATGGTTCAGGTTCACGTCGTATCCCATGGTCTTAGTCTTTTTTTGTCGGTTGGTAAGTCGGAAGTTTTTGAAGACTGCTGAAAGCACCAGTTGTTGGACATTTCGGATTTCTACCGACTAGGGACAAAAACCATTATAACTCTAACTTTGCTTGAGCCTACGGATCACATGAAGTCTTGCTCTAGTTGGAAGAAACCGGGCTTTCCTAAAGTAAAGGATGCTCCTCCCGAATACAATTGTCAAATGTTGTCAAAAAAATCATGATTCTTCCTCGTAAGCTAACAAGAAGATACAGCAAACAAACTTGATTGTTCAGCAGTTTCCTATTAACCCAAGTTCAATTAAGTTTAAATCCATTTAGGTACACTATTGGCGTAACATATTCTTACTTTTTTATAATTTTCTTGAGGTTAAGTTGCATTTTTCAGTGTCTATCACCAGACAATGAAAACGCATTTTCCTAAGTACTTCTTTAGTTACAGGGAATTACCTTCCAATTCACGAATTTCCTGCTTGTGTCAGATCTAGAACGTGTAAGCCATTATAAGCATGTAGTATCTCCTCCTGAATATCCTGAACTGTTCTTACAGTTTTCCTACAATTAATCTCACCTACTATAGATCCTTACATACGCAATCAAACAGCAATAATACCGCGAAGAAACCTAAAGTCTACTATACAGCGCGAACATCTAGGCGGGTAGTTTAGTATCTTTTGTCATCAGTTTTTTGATGTTGCTTTCTTGTCTTTTATGTCAGCTCCTGTTAACAAGTTCAATAAGCCAAATGAAATGTAAAACTTTATGAGAATAATAAAACTTATGACTTATAGTCACTTACGACCCATATTTTCGAAAGTTGTGACAAACGAGTTCATCTTGAGCAGATCAGTAGTCGATGTGGGACGCGGTTACTCATGGAGGCTTGACACTTTTTCGACCAATAAGAGAACGAAGCGTGACGAGCCATATTTTTGTTATGTTACAGTGTTTAAGGTCCAACTATTTCCATCTGTTGCAGTATTATTCAATGACATTCCCTTATTTACAATCCACCTTCTATATTTCAAAAATAAACGAACACACCCCCCACCACAGTGAGTCAAAACCAAATCGAAAGCGAAACCAAATTATATATTGAAACTCATTAAAAAGCAGTTACGAGCAATTACATCCACCGAATGCCGAATCGAATGTCCTCATCGTTAAGATGGTTCTCTGTCTTTTCCCCCCACCGGGCGCATTAAACAAACACCCGATTTACATAATTAGATACAAAAACACTTCACCAAAAGTTCTATTTTGGTCTCAAGACGACCTTAAACTCTATTTTTTTATTTCGTTCTTCCCTTCTTCCTCTCACCGTACTCTATCAAAACCGAATTTAGAAGAAAAACAATAAAAAAAAAAACCAAAACCCGTTTAAATTATTTCATTTCTGATTAGTATTCGTCGGTGCTTCCAAATCGCACACACACGCTCGCGCTCTCAGCACTCAAAAGTCAAACAATCAATCATTGTTGTGTTTATTTAAATAAATCTATTCAATTTAGGAGCACTTTTTTGAACGTGTGTTCAGAAATTCTACTCTAAACTGTCAATTGCCGACAAAGGAACTCAAAGTGAATTGTAAAAATGTACGCAATGACATCATGTGAATTAATGCTGTCAAAATAATAATAAAATAATCTCCGAACCAATTGTGATCAAATTGGCCGCACACAGTGATGCCAGAGGACGGTTGTGTAATTAAGTGAGAAAATCCATTTTTTTTGTGTTTTATAGCGAAAGCCTCCCCCTAATTAAAATGTGTACCCGAAATGAATTAAAACCAAAATGAATAGAGAAAAGTGTAAACCGCACCACCAGTGTTAGTGTATAGAGTATTGTGAACGCATAAGAAACGAAAATCAGACAAGAGTTTGACGTTTACGCCCCGCTGTAGTTACGTTGTCAAGCGATGGGCTTGAGTCGAATGCTACGCGTAGTACTTCTAATATCCGCCGCTCTTCATGAATCAGTGACAGATACCGCTAGTGTTACAGAAGAACGTACCAAAAGCTCTCAAACCGAAGTGATACAGATTTTCAATGCTAGTGACTATTATCCTGATCCGACAGCGTTGCGTAAGAAGCTAACCTTTACCGTTTTGCTAACAAATAAGGAGGCAGACAATCAGAATGACTGCATCATGCCAAAAGTTATGCCCGCTCTGGAGTTGGCCATTCGTGATGTACAACGTCTTGGATTTCCGGGAGTGAATTTCGATGTAACGCTCATTTCGCGCGATTCGTTCTGTTCGTCGACATACGGAGCGATAGGATTCTTTGAGATATACTCACGCTGGCCTGATATAAATGCTGTCTTTGGGTTGTCATGCGATTATTTGTTGGCACCGATTTCGAGATATTCTGGTGTTTGGGAGATTCCAGTGCTATCGTCTGCTGGACGATCGATATCGTTTGACATGAAAGAGGGTCAGTATCCGACTTTGACGAGATTAATGGGCGGCCTGACGGCTGTGGGTTATGCCATACGCGGAATGTTGGACGGATTCAATTGGACGCGAGCGGCGCTTATGTATCAGAATACGGATACGAAGACATCGGGTAATTCGATATGTTTCTTCTGTATGTCAGCTGTACACAATGTGCTACGAAAGATCTCAGTCTATCAGATTGGATTCGAGGAGAAGTCGTTTCACAGGGCGAATATAACGATGCAGTTGCAGAAGATCGCACGAGATGCCAGAAGTAAGTTGATTCGGTTTAACATTTATTGCATGCGACTATAATGTTTTGTATGAAATTTATATTTGAAGCTGTTTTTAGGGCAGAGTCATGTTTTTCCAGCAAAAAATGTGCATGCAGTTCAGGACGCTTCAGGTTATTGAAACCCCAGAGCTATGTTAATCCAAGGTTGCTAATTGTCAGCTTGTATCCAGCAATACCCTTACCATCTTGACCAACTTGTTTTTTCTCCACATTTTCACGCACACCATTCCCATATTGTACCCTATGTATTTTTAAGCTTCCCATGTTGTTCAAGTTAAGCGGCTAGATACCGAAAAAGTTTTGGCCGCTTCTACCTTTATCCACCAGACAATAGTGCGTTAAACCCAAGACGCAAACCAAACCTGAAACCAACAAAGAATGTGGCCGCCATGACCGGTGATTGTTATGAGAACTCTTATGGAATCGCTTCTAGACTCTAGTCTAAGAATTCGAAAACATGAATTCCGTCAGACCTAGCGTTATTACTTACTCCATATCATCATCTAAGATACAAGGTCAGAGGTTTATCCAATAAAAGGTTTTACGATGTTTGAAGCAGTGGGGTGAGTGTTGCCATCTTATGTTCCAACCTCAAACCAACAGCGTCATTTGGGAGAAGAAATGTATTCAATTGAAACAAAGAATCCATTAGACCTCTGCTTCCACAAATCTCACATAAATACATTCCAGACACTCAAGGCTTGAACTAAGTTGTTGATTCAAAGCTAGTACCGATCTCAAGCATTTTTTTTTATTAAGCTTGCTGCCTTTTAACTGTCCTGTTCTACGTTCTACGTACTACGTAACATTCCCTGGCTTTACGATGAAGATCAAGGCTAGTAAATGTATCCTAAACAGTCAAGACTTGAACTAAATTTTTGACTCAAGCCTAGTATCGAACTCTAGTAATTTGTTTTTCAATAAGCTTTCTGCATTCTAACTGTCGTGGATACCTTTCAGCAGAAGCTAAGTTCTACTCAACATTCCCTGGCTTAACCTTGCCTTGATCTTCAGACTAGTAAGGATCATAAACTTCATATAGGTATACCTATTGGCATTGTACTGGAAAGATGATTGGTTTCGAACTCTCGTTGCAGTAATTCACTGCTCATTGGTAGCTTTATTCCTGTAAAGATAGTCTCATTATCGCCAGGCCAGGAATGTGAGTGCTTAGTACCAACTTAAGTAACCCATCCTTGGAGTCAGTATCAAGTCTAGCGTTAAAGAGAATTCTTTACAGTCTCAACACTGCGTTTACTTCCTTTAATTTTGTTGTTTTTTGTACAGTGACAGGCGGAAATCTTCAAAAGATACAAGAGAGCCAGTACCCACTAGTATTCGGAACTCTTACCCACCACTTTCCTTCTCTTCTCCCTATACAGCATTTCTTGTACTCCAATCAGCTAGTTCAGTCTGCTCCTTGCTATTCATGCGCGCTGTTTTGCTGCATGAGCCTTTACCAAATATGGCTATGCCAAGGGTACTACTGCTACATTGTCAGCGTACCCAACGATTCTTAACTGGGACACAAAGTCGAAGAATGTCATTATACGTTGTGAAGCACAGAACCGGTCCTATTATAGATCGACTCCTTCCGTGATTTTATATTTCTGCAGTCTCTCACTCCCTTCTTCCTTCCAGCTTTTGTCCTCCATAACTTGTTGTACTATATTTCATTCCAGATGTGCTCCAAAACTTTGTCCTTCGAATCGAGCATATCAATTGAACGGTTATCGGGCTTATCGGGCTCTACTTTCCCCACTGATTTGGCATAGCCTCATCTTCTAGGCAGGAATTGTATACGTATATATTCAGCACAAGGTTCAGTGCTCGATTTCCTATACTGCCCAGACCCAGGTACGTTTCAATCTCAAATCTGGTATATGCATCTAGAAGCTTATCAGAAGTAACCTGCGGTCGCTGTGCTATGTAAACTACTATCGCTGAAGTGGGATTAAGATAAAGATGATTTTTCGAAGAGAATAGGAAAGACAACTGGCAGTGCACTCAAATTTCTTAATTTTTGTCATAACGTACACAGTCGCAATTCCTTCTCAAGGTTAGTTAAGTGTGAGGTCTCGACTGCGTACTCCAATCCAGTTATGAAACATAAAAGGCGTCAATCTAATCTAATTCTATAGCACTGCGTCGTAGTCAATGCTATAACTCCTAAGTTTTTCTTCTGATCAGTGGATCTGCCCCCAAATTATTCACCCAGCATGAAATAATACCAGATTCCACTCCAGAGACGACTGCTATATCGATATCTTGCCTTCTCTGATGAGTAACAAAGGTGGGTTCATATATCGATATATCGATCTCGAGGCCAACGCAGTCATATCCATAATGACAATCAAGAGCTTGTTGTTTCGTAGTGAAAACCAACGAGCATGCTCGTCCATCATGCTCATCGATCATCCTCGTCGATCATGCTCACCGATATTGCTCGTCAATTTTCACTAACTAAGTCTAGATAAATCTCCTTAACTACACTTCAAGAGTCGTAAAAGTTCTAGGAGGGTACGTTAAAATTGTCTCATGATGTTGATATTCTTTAGGCATCCCACCAGGTTTGTTAAAGAGAATAATTGCCGGTGGCAATTAACACCACTCTTGGCTATTGCATGATCCTATTTGTAAACTTATATTCATCTGTACCTGAATACGTAACTTTTTTTTATCTCTGGTCAAGGTAACATCAAGGATCTCTTGCCTTCTACTTACCATGAAAGTTGATGTTTGTTCCTTACTTTCAATTATGCTAGTTGAGGCATTATATCTGTGAACAGAAACCTACCTCCTTTCTACTTCCTTTGCTATTTTCTCAAAGCTAACTTGTAAACATCTACTACTTCCTGCCCTACTTTGACACAGCAACATCGCATTCTATTCCATCAGTAAAAATGCACACAATTGTCAATACCATCCATACATATTTCATCTTGTACTTCAGGTACATCTACACGGTATTTTCGCTCCTTATTTAGATACCAGTTAAAGCATGTTAAACTTTTTCTTACCCTTCATACCCTTGTCAGAGAGGACAATACATATTCCCAGCTCTATGCTGCATCTGTCAAATGTAGTTCCTTTTCCTGTTTCCTTAGAACATGCTTCAATTGCACCTTAGAGTTATTTGCTGTGATATATGTATGGGTAACAATACCCCTTTCATGTTCATGCCATGAGTAACCAAATGAAGTGACATGGAATAGAATAATATATTATCCTTATCTGGAGACAGTTTCTCGTATAAAGTGGACACACAAACTTAAAATGTATTTAAAACCTTGAAATTTAAAAAAAAGTCCTTTTCTTAGGGTTGTTATTTTATTTTGCCATAAAAAATAATTTAAGTCCTTCCGCTCTATAAAACCGAATATAATGAAACCTCACCATCAAAGGATTTTGGTAAATTGCTAAAAAATAGTCGTAAAAGCCCAGCCCAACCCAAAAACCCAAAATGCAACTGCCAAACGGTTTGTATTTTGAAATTTTGCGTTTGCAGCATTTTCACGGTCTAGCGATTAAATAATGAGAATTGTTTTGTATTACACATTTGGTAAGCCAACCGAAAAATCCTAAATACGCCAACTGTGCCAATATGTACCACCAAACTCCATGAATTTGGAGCGATTCTTTGTGTCAGTAGTACGTTTAGGAGTTTTGTAAAAATCCCTTACAAGGATTTGGCGCCAGGAACTGCGCGCTATGGAGTCATAGTTTATGAATGGATGTGTGGTTTTATTGTTCAAATATCCTGAATGTGTGGATGTTCTCTTTGATTTAAACTCACTTGTGATGTGCGTTTCTATGTTACAAATTCATCACAATGAAGTTGTCAACAAAGTCAAAGGCAGTCATCAGTTACATAATGGTTGTGTTCAGTAGAGTATACAATCACGACATTCGGAATTCAAGTGTGAGATTTTATCCTAATATCTAGGGATTTGCGTTTGCATAACATGGAATTTTGTAGTAGAAAAGCACTTACCATTAATTGTTGCACACAACTTTCTATCTAGAGAGAAAAATGTTGCTCGATAGGGTGAGGGTCAAGCAAACTCGTAGAGCAATTTGTGTGAAAATTTCTTGATAAATTAAAATATTCACAAAGTATCTATAAATTTTCAAACAAATTTAGTTTTATGTAATTGAACTTTGTAAAAATGTTTGTAGATTGAAAAATATTTCGGATTTTACCTCGTAATCTGATAAATCTTTAAAAGGCTTTGTGAAGTTAGTTAAGAACTGCTTGTTTCCCATGTGCGCGTGACAGTGATCCAGGTGTCAGTCATGAACCTAATAATTACTCTATGTACCTACTGATTTCGAAAAAGATAATTTAAAGTTCCTTAACAATATGCCGGATATCATCGATTCTTTTTATTTCTCGTATCTGTAGTTTCTATAAAAATCGTTGAAGGTGCCACACAGTTTTCTGTCATATCTGCCTACCAAACCTAAAATTCCTAAAATGTTCGCACAAATGGAGATAAGTCTCTTTGTTTTCTTACAATCCAGTTTAGGTTGGATTTCTTTAGACACGAGCCATGTACCTACTGATGCTCTTCCACCTACTGTTTGCCATTCTGATGGCTTCAGTATCCAAGTGAAACTTTATCGATTTATTAGGAGCTGACGGTCTTGGACTGGCGGCCCTTTGTATTAAGTACATTACAGTGGTTCGGCCATCGTCTAGTGGGGACGCACTTGTACCAAACGTTATTTTGGATCCATCTATGTACACCTCTATTGCAGACTCATTCAAACTTACTTCAGATTCCCAAGCACTGCTACTAGGAATCCTGGATGTATACTTGACGTTTAGGTCCAAAGAAGTGGCAATATAGTCCGAATTATAAGGAATAGTGTTATGACGGCTTTAGCATATTTGCGTGATCCATGTTAACACTAACCAGTTGCGAGTATTTCCTAAGTCGTAATGCTTCCTTTGCTGCCATCATCTTACCAAAACTGACAACGGGCAGATGATGGGGCATAGTTTCTAATCCAACTGTAGGAGTGTTTCTAAGGCGGACGGGATAAACTTTAGATAGCTCTTAAAGTCTGTATACAAATATTTTGTCAGAAACGAAGTAGAACTGATTCCCAGAGGTTTTTCATCATTTGTAGAGTTTCAACGTTTACATATAAGTTGTAGCTGCCGTTATTGACGTTTTTTCCCTATCTTGCGTACGTCTTTGTTGACAAACAATGTTGCTATCCCCTTGGTAAAAGGCTCCCCAATGACTGGGCTGCATTTCCTTGCAGCTGAACGAGTTTGTGGTTTCTATGTTGATGGCGTTCTGTTTCACTAGAACTCATCGCATTGAAACCACCATCTTGTTTTTCGATTCATACTTTGTTCGGATTGTGATTTCCTGCCTTGGAAACAACAAGTGCCATTTCGTGTGGCGAAGAATGGGATAATACATTTGCATACTAAGAAGAAAAGGATCTTGGGGTATAACTATACATCAACAATTCTTTCAAGGAATATGATCGCCTCTCTTGTAAATGAGACTGATTGGTTTCGCATATTTGGTTGATGATTTGCATAGCACCGATGACAAGGCCCAATGGTTTTGTAGTTCCTTAGCTTTTTATTTAACATCGACTCTACAATTTTACCCTAATAACTAGGGTAATGAAAACGTGTCCAATGACGGCCTTTAGGACCAATATTTAGTCGCACGACGCTACTTCTGGCGATGCAGAAAGAAGCTATGCTGGAAGCCTTAAATTCAGTAGTCTTACAGGTCATCTGAGAATACTACGATACATTCATCATACTCAAGAGCGTGACCCCAAATAGGGAAATGAAGGTATAAAATCCTGAATGTAAATACATAGTTCGAAAATGGCATCACTGGAGGCACCTTATACATAGTACCCACTCTACAATGGGGGATCGACAGACTATCTGACTACTGAGCCAAACTTCAGGGCTTAAGGCAAGGCGATAAAGTTCATCAACCCAAGCCAATATAAAGTCAAGATTTTACTCGATCTCAACAAAGATGACTTAAGAACCTTCACGGGTTACCACATTACCACAAATGGTCAGATACTAATATATGTCAGCTCTGTGGACAAAAACCAAACGGCATGTCCAGGTTCCACAAGGAAAAGATTACTTACTTCACTTGAAGTTGATAAGTCCATCGGTAACGAGGAAACTAGAACCTAAAGTTATGCCGAGGTGTATCAAAAGGCTCAATACAATGTCTGGTTAAATTTATTTGGGCCAGTACAATAGATCTCATAGGTCGAAGTGAACATTCAGTTTGTTAGTTCGTATGACAACTGCGTATTCATTTCTTAAGCCAGTCTTGGATGTCAATAATGACAATTCAAAACCTAACACGTTCTTGTGGAAAAAAGGTTTGTCTAACTTGACCTTTTGCGCCTTCAAAATAGATAAGCATAGTTTTTCCCTTCTGGTTTGCAGCGTATTATTCTATCTACTACGATCCTTGGATAGTTTTCTCCAATTAGCCCTGCCAAGCCTAGCCTGGAATAGGTTAGGTTAGGTTAATGGCTTGACGAGACAAGAGAAACTTCCACCCGTCACAAATAGATCACTGTAGATCCATTATGATGCCCTAGGGGTTATGTCTCCAATACTATAGCACCTATGTAAAACGTATAGATCTTCAAGCTATCCCGAGCCGTTTACGAATTTATGCAAATCTTTTAAAGACTTGTCGAAAAGTTCTTCTAAGTCTTGGAAGAAAAAATGTCTTCCAGAAATATTACTTCTAATGTGTGTCAAATTCCTCTCCACAAAAGAGTACCTAATCGACTATCCCATCTGTAGCCTACAACCATAATCAAATCATGAACATTAAATTATGGCTCGAAAACAACTGCATCCTTATCGTCTGAAAGCCTAAAATTTCTACTTTATCGCAGATTACCTGGCCTAGACAAGAGCTAACGAAGCACTCATTCCTGTATAACTCTAAGCACGGCAAAGAGAATACCTTTGAACCTTCGTTGTCGACTCCTTTTTTTCTTAAGTAGTTCGATGAACATGTGTTCAAGGACCCTATCTCTCCTTCTACGGCTTGTTAGAATAATAGTTGTACGTATTTGTTCTAGTATCTACTAGTGTTGAGCGAGCATTACGACGATTTCGTAGGCTTAGTACTTAGTAGTTTGAATATATTTTTTTTTTTATTTTAACAGCGAAGCATTTCAACTATCCCAAATATCTCTCACTCCCCTTATACTGGACCCGGTTCCATATTTGTTAAAACAAATGTTTGTCGCTAAACCAATTAAGTAGCTTCAATCCTTAAATATCTCAGCTGAGCTGGTACAAATCCTAGATATCACTCTACATGCAGAATAGTTGCTGTAGATATCCCCAAAGTTTCCCGTAAAATAGAGCTCTATCATATAATCTTTGGCATAGTTGCTAACTATTGTTGAAAACAAATTGCTAATAACCGGTCAATACAAGCTGAATAGTATGCATGTTAGTACTTTTCGACTGGTATACCTCAGGGCGCACCTGTTTCTGATACTCTTCTAGCATCTCCACGACAACAATCACAAACTGTGTGTTTTCAGTGACAACACATTTTTTTGGAACAAAAACCCGACTTGATGTCCACACAAAGCAGGGATGTCTATTCCCTCTGACACATGGTTCTGATGTACCTACATATGTATATTTATACATGTATGTATTTGGAGATGCTAATGTAGACTATAACGTTCTACAAGACCTTTGATGAATTAAGTCGTCTGAAAATTCTCCTTAATTCTCCTAGCGGTAGATGCCTTCGGGTTTCACCAAAGGCCTAAATTCTTGCCCAAGCTTACATGTTCTTGTAGAAGCTCTCTCAACATGTGCAAGTTTTCTAGTCAAGACAATGACTAGCAGATACATATGTATAACACCATTAGATCAATAAACGTATGTACATCCACCCTCCACTCAACAATTGCTGGTGTACCACAGGAGTCAGTTCTTACTCCGGACTTGTTTTCTATACTATTTAACGATTTTCTCTCCATTTCTCTTGAAAAATCTAAACAATTTCCTTGTGGTCGTTATTACTTTTAATTTTATCAAATGTATTCCTTATCATTTCTAGAACAATATACCATATACAGATATCAATCAGTAGCGCCCCAGTGACAATATAAATTTACCGAATTACCAATTGACATGTATACATACGTATGTATCTTGTTCTCTTAATTAGAAATCAATAGCTTGTTCAGAACATCAAATACTTGTCAATTGATTGTATATAGGAAATGAATATAATTAGCTTGCTCTCGAGATAAGTTTTTACAAATGGTGTACCCGCTTTGTTCTCGAAAGGCATATGCAAGTGTTCATAATTCTATACTACAGCACGTGTGGTGCATATCGTCATAAGCATCGCGAGCCCCACTTCATCAGAGTCCATTTGACATCGACAAATTGCAAGACCATGCAAACCTTAGCACGAAAGTAATGCATCGTTTTGAACACAGTGTACCAACTACCCTAATATGAGAGACTTTTCTAAATAGGAATACAGATTATTGTCTTCAGCGACTTAAACGTGTATCTATGTATCTATAACTCACTTCGATACTCAAACTAAACTGATGACACCAAAACACATTTTTAAAAATTCCATGCCAAGGATCCATTCTTTCACAAACTGTCTTGACATTGGTCAACTCTGGTTTAACATGACACGACCACATGCCCGTAACGCAAAATCAGTATCAATAATGTTGAGCTTCCTGTTTTGAGAAAAAAGATACTTTATATCTACAAGAGCCCCTTTACACAGAAAATGAGTTCATGTTAGATTTAAATTTTGTTTTCTCATTTGACATTCAGTCCCAAGCTAACAACATATTCCCAACTGCAGGTACATCGAAGTCTATACTACAGATAATACTATGTCACATATACCGAAGAACTCAAGGCGACGAATTCTTGGAATATGACATTCAGCAGTCATCCACATGGCAACCAAGAGAACATTTTTTCTCTAAAAATCCTCCACGAACACCCTCCCAGTAGATTTGAAGACCAGGATCAAGAATCTGTAGACATATTCGGACGCTGTCTAAACCTTATAGGTTCACATGTCCTAAGAAGAGATCAAATATAAACTAATCCAACTGTTAATGACTGACAGCAAAACCTCTTTAAACATGCCCGTATTAGCTGTCAAAAATGTCTACGATTTCTTTATCATTTCTCCCATTCCCGCAATTATCATTTCCAAGGCCTCTTTCGATATAATCCGAGGATTATCCCATTCATCAGCAAATTGGTACTTTTCTCCGAAACCAAAATGAACCCAAATGCATAGGGGGAGGGTTAATTATCTTCCAGATCATTGTCCCCCTAATACTTCTCTAAGGATGTCAATAGCATGTCTGGCACTTTTGACATAAATTTCTGTCGCATGGTGACCAGAATGAGTATAGACATTTTGTATGCTCAGTTAATCCTTCACGGGTGGCATTCCAACAGACTGTATCCTATTAAGTACATCCATGTCCCAGAATACGTTAAGTCGTGTTAGTACGTGTTGCTTGTACAATTTCAATTTCTTCATAATCCAAAGACGTCTGTCATTTTGGGATGGTATATGATACAATATGTACACGTTTGCATATTTGCATTCACTCAAATTTGAATACACACAATGAAAGTGATTAGAGTCCTTGTGTTAATAGAATCACTCTTGTTCCCCTTATTGCGTCAGTAATAGTCGCAATCTATCTGTCGGTTAAATGAATTACTTAAACTGACAGTATAGACAGTTATTAGCCGACTGGAATAATGGATTTAATGATTCGACCACTTGATGATTTCAATAGAATTTTCTCTATCGAGAGTGTGATAGACAGAGTGTGATCGTTAACCCCTAGGGCTGTCATTAATCGCTGTCGACTGATTAACTTAATAGATAAGTTCAACTTAGTTACTCGTATGAATGAAATATTCAGAACTTCATGATGTTCATCTAAAAAAGGTAAACAAATTATTTTTCTTTTTTATTTTTTTTTTGTAGAAAACTACTAACGATATTAGACAAACCAATTTAAATGATTATTTATAAATAATTAATGGGGAGAGTAATAATTTCTAATACATGCGGGTAAATCAATATTCTAACCAGCGTCTGACATAACCCACTTTAAGTGAAGCCATTAAGAGGGGGATATTATTTAATTTGTTGCGTGTAATTTTTATAGTTTATTATTATGACACAACGTATTTGACATAATGTAATAGGTTGTCAGTTTCTTCTCACTTAGATGCCACATGTATGTACTTTAGAAAACTTTATTACAATGCCTGGAAGTAACTTACCTATGTACATAATATGCACCATAAATGGTAAACGAATCTTCACCACTCCCGCGTCAGAACATTAAAATTGTTCTACTGACAGTTTGTATCGTGCTTGACATTCTTGTCTGGCATACACATACGTTTTTAATTTATTTTCTATAAGAAATTCTGATTATGAAACCAGTGTAATTACTTAAGTTAGCATAATTAATTAATCTGTCAACCATACTTGGTTGAAGTTACACCTTTTAAATGAACTGTCAAGAACTGACAGTGACATTTTTTTCAACACGTGTGCAATGCAAATTATGCTCTTGCATCATCTTTTATTGGTTTTCTTGTTAAAAATAGATATATGTACTATTCTCGATGATGGGAAATCTTGTTCTGGTATTGTAATTGAAAGAATGTCGATTTGAAATAGTAGTTAGCCTCAAAGGTATAACAATGCGTGGGTGCATTCAATGCCAGGAATGTAGTAGATGAGAAGAAATAGAATAAAAACGGGAGCATGGTTGCTAACATTTAGTCATGAAAAGCAATTAGTAGATTATTTCGCAATTTTATTGTTTTTTGATACACATTTTTCACGGAAGCGTATACTTGCTTTTAAATGAAGCAATTGCCATTGTACACGACCAAGTAAGGAAATTTAAACAGGGGAATGTCATAAATCTTCGCAAAAAGGAAGCTAAACTGATAGGTCGGTGATCTTTAGGTCCCACAGCTCGTATGTGGTACTTTAGGTATGAAAACGACTTCCACCTCCGTCTACAGTTTGGGAATGTAAGCTAGATTCAGACAACCCGACATGTTGGATGTAAGCGAAGAAAGTACTGTATCTTTAGATTGCTTAACCTCAGGAGGAAACATACCATCAGGTCCTGTGGAGTTGAAGGGTCTGAACCTGCGCATGAGAGAGCTATTAGGAAAGTGATTATCCATTAAAGGATCAATAGACACCTTACTATAGGTGGTCTAGTGGCCATGGTAGCTGGGTATCATACTATTGCTGCAAACCAGCCTACCTGGAAAACCTGAGAAGCATAGAAAACCTTAGAAGGTTTCTCTATTCGAAGGCAAAAGGAGGTAGTGAGTCTTCTTGAAACGATTGCTGCTAGACTTTGCTTCTAAATACCTGGCAAATTTTGGAAGGAGAAAAATTTCTTATGAAAACCATAATAGTGTCCAATTTCTAGTCCCAGAGGATGTTGCTACCTCCAAGAAATTATAGTACATAGCTTACTAGTATAGACATCTCTTGGTCTCAATGGTATCTTACGAATGGAAATACAACAGGGTTTCAATACATTAAGGACCTAGCCTCACATTATTCTTAGGAGATGTTTCAACTTTGGCTACACCCCTGGCTTCTGCCGGAGGATCAAAGTAGTCTTCAAGAATTCACATGCATACCCTAAAGTCTTCCGTCCGATCAGCCTATCTACTTTTCTATTCAGGACTTCCGAAAGGCTGATCGATGTCCACATTAGAGCAAATTTAGATAGTAATCCTAACACGCGTTTCGCAAGGGAAAATCGGTAAAGTCTGCCCTGCACTCGTTGGTAGGAATCATTGAGAAATCTTTTGAGAACAAAGATTTCACTATGGAATCCTTCCCCGATATTAAGGAAGCTTTCTACAATGTCAAAACAGAAGCTATATCCGCTGCACTTCTCCATCTGTATTGTATTTAGCAAATGCTAAAACCAGGCTTATGCATGCTGAGATAGGTTCTATCTGTACTACTTTAGTACTGTTCATGGAAGTGAATAAAATACTCCTTACCTTGGTTAAATAGCCGTTCAGTGTCCAAGCGGAGTGTGCGTGGAATTTCAGAGGGGATAGGATCCCGCCATGGAGGGTAGTCCATGCACTTGGCAGTCTTCCAGTTCTAAGTTGATGTGTCTCGTCTTGATCATTCATTCAACCCTGTCTGAGATTACTAGATCTACGCGATTTTTTTGCGAAAATATCCACAAAAAGTGGGCGTGGCTAAAGATTTTAATTGGAAATTGGAAGAGTTCTAGAGTCTCGGAGCATAATTCTATCCAGCATCCGTGTGGTTTTTTCATGAAGGCTGGGACTGTGGGCATATGATTTTTCGGAATTTAGCTGCGTCTTTGTTGGACTGTATTACACTACAGAACTTGCTCGAGATGGATTTTTCAGCTTATATTGTCTTTTTTCCTAGTCAGCGCTTGGCCATGATATATACATAACTTCCTGGCATACCTGCGCAAGTTCGAAAACTCAGGTGACCATCATACGGGGTTGGGCTTCGTTTTGCCCGTGACTATTGGGCAGAACCTTGCAAGGGCTAAATAGAGAGCTGAGGTAGATAAGCAAAGGGTGGGCCATGTGTTCAATATTTTTATTGAACTTAGTGTGCAAGAAATCAATTGCTGGCCGACTTGTGTAACACATAGCCCCAACTTGATGAAACCATAGCTCGCCCAAGTCCAAATCCTCAATTTCTGACCATAAAAAGTTGGTTATCATGCATCGATAGAACTCTCCATTGACTTTAACGTTTCTTTCATTGTCGTCTTGGAAGAAAAATTGGCCAATAATGCCGCCACTCCAGAAACCTGCAAAAAGCTGCAATATTCTCCGTTGAGCCCATAAGACGAACATAGGAATATGTTCGAAAATCAATCAGCAAACCAGTCTCACGAAATTTCGGCACAAACTTGCGTCCACCATGTGGAGTACTTCGACCGAAATTTCTTTTCAGAGATTCGCATTGTTTCGGCAACATGGTATACACTTTGGTAGTAGTTTACGTAGTATTTTCCAACGTTGTTGAAGTGTAAATTGATCTATTTTGTACCGCGAAAATATAATACTGAGTTAATTATTTGAGCGCATAAGAGCTTTCAGTGTCAAAATAAAATATGATTCAAAATGATACCAACAGATGGCCACTTTATTTTCACCTCGCGGTTGAACCGTTTAGGAAAAAGCTCCTAAAAGCATTCCAGTCTGTTCTTTTGATGTTACGATATGGTTTTTGCAGTTTGAGGTTTTCGGACAGCTTGGACACTTTGCAGTGTCCAAACTCTGTCTGTTTCTGGTAATGAAAGTGGGTCCTGACCCGATGTTTTAAATTTGTTTGTATTGAGGAAAAGTTACATGAGATACCCATGTCTTTCTATGGACGCTGAAGTCCATGTGGACACTCTCTTAAATTCCGCAAGAATGAAGTCCTTCTGGTTTATTTCTATGTCAATCTTTTTAGCAGTTTTGCAATTTTTTCTGATAATTCTACTTAAAGCCTTCATTACTTGCTAAAGTGTTTAAAACTCTTCAACCTTCGAGGTTGATTTTCCAATTCGTTTCAATGTTTGACGATCTCCTTTCATGCCGAATGATATAATTTAACATTCCTCTAGCACAAAGCTTCACCTTGAGAATATCTACGAAGAGTTCGCTGAATTGTAATTACTTTCTTGGAAACTCATACGGCTTATTTCACCTCGCACCATAAAAGGTTATCGGGAAAATTGTATCTACCATTGAAATACATACGTGTCAGGAATGTTGTAGATACTTTCATTCGATTCTCCGAAAAGGAATCTTCCCAGCTTATAATTCAGCACTTCAACTAGTCTCAATTTTATTCCCCAACCATTCAGTCTTCATTTGGGTACATGTACATCAAAGACTGTGTAGTCAAATGTGTCCTTAACGCCCAACAAACTATCGCCTAAACGCCTCACTTACGACATCCATTTAACGCATTAATCACGTAGTTGTTAATTGCTTAACCAAACCCATTTAGATTTCCTCTTCTGGAAGCACAAAGGCCTTGGCGAAAACACTTTCATATTTATTTATGAATGAACCGACTGTGTTTATATGTATTCCTCAATGAGCTGCAATTACATAAGATAACTACAAGTACTCATCGCTGCAGTTTATTTAATTGCTTATTCAATTTATACACACAATCTTCTTCCATATAAGGTGTACTTGATTCTGATGACAATACTCATAGGTAAGCCACAATAATGATCTCTGGCCAAACTGAGGCTTGTAAGTGAATTTATTTTAATTATGAATAGTATCTCCCGGAGGCCTTTGTTTCCATGTGAAACAGAATAACTCCGAGAGATTCAGTCATTCACGAAATGAGGCATTCAACTCTGTTGGGTGATAAAAGCCATTAATTCGTAATATTACTCGAACACACATTACTTGGGGGGAAGATGTCGGGTGGTGTTAATTAATTTCTGTGAATGTCAATGTTATTAATTACACTATTTGCGATAATACAGGGTGGTATTCCATTTGCAAATCGAAACTAATTAATCATTGACTTTCAAACGCGCCCATCCACAGTGATGGTCTCTAAAGATGAACACATAGTAGATGCAATTAAAATGATCCACATCAGCCGTGTATCACATTCTAAATATCTTTATTGTTGTTTTGAAAAAAAAAATATACATAAGTAGTAATTATAAGACCCACGCAGAAATGCGATGTGGAATGTATATTGTTACTTCATAATGCATGCCAACCAGTAAGATACACACGAACAGTACGGCTGACAAGTTATAATCTATTTTAATTAAAGATGAATATTAATGATGTCTTGCTGTCAGTTCTTTTTTTGTTACAAATGTCAAAGGTGACATTTTGCTGACATTTTGGATCGACGATACTTGTTGTTTTCTATGTTTATTTTGTCGATATCCGGCGAATTGGTTTATAGCGAAATTTTACTACAACGTTTAGCTAATTCGAATGCTGATTCAACCTACTCGTACGATTAACTTTTGTTTTCTGGATGACATTTCATAACACGCTAAACTGAGTTAAATGATCTTTTAATAAATAGTGACATTTACGTCAAAAGCGGTTTCTTTGTTTGCGATCATTACGATCTTAATAAAAAAAAAATAATTAAAACTTCTGATATTGATATAAATATGTATAATGATGTTGATTGTATTTTACGATCGGAAATATGAAGTTGCACGCAATATGGCAGATCACATCTAATTAAAACAGAAATCATAAAAAAGGAACAAGTTGAGATGTGATGTCTGACAACTATGTTTGGTTTTGAAACGTTTTTTCATAGAACGTAGTAAGCTTACTCGATCAGCATGTAGTTAACAGAATCTAAAATAGTTTTACATTCGTATACCACGTACCATTCAAGTTTTTCAGTTGGAGCACTTTTACACGATGACTTTTTGAGTCAGCGACTCTCGAATGTGTAGGAAAGGGAAGTGAAAAGTGACGGGGATAGACCGAGGCGCACGGGTAGAGGATTTGTGTGACTTTTTCGTGTTCTCTTTTATCTTGTTTGTAGTTTTTCTTCAGTTGCTTTATTCTTGTATTCTCAGCGTGGAGTTCGTGTCACAGACACCGTGTGTCAGAGCAGAGCAAAATGCAGAAGAAGGGAGAAAGAAATATAAAAAGTCGCTGACTCAAAAAGTCATCGTGTAAAAGTACGGCGCGTCTCCAAAAGAGAATAGGAAAAAACCCCTGACTCAAAAAGTCATCGTGTAAAAGTGCTCTTGTCGGTTCGCGTTTCAATGATCCTACAATCTGTGAAGAGTTGAGCCCTAACATTCCAGTTCTTCACCTCAATTCAGACAGGCTAGCTTGTTTAGGGCAGTCTTGTACTAGAAGATGATGACAAAATTACTAACTTTTTTTATCTTACAGTCAACTTGTATCCAAGGGCCTATGATATTCCTTACAATATTAACCCACGCCTAGGAGTATACGTATGCGTGTCTTTTAACAAGTGGATGCTGAGTGAAGATGGAACAAATTTTTCATTGCAATGGTTTAAAACTCAGGTATTGGTCAAAGAAGGTGAGCCTTAGCTCTTCACCTAGGCTTTTGTTGTTCCAGCCTGTGTGCACGTTTCGTTATATGGATAAGTTTTTGCATATGAAGAAGAGGAGTACCATGGGGAATACTAAAACTTTGTTGTGTAGTTGTGAATTTCGACATTTCCCCGATTCCTTTTCCTTTGACGTGCATTGTATCAGTCTTAACCTAGCTATTGCACGACGTGTTTCTCGCCCTCCTAAGAGCTGCTACAGATTGTTGG
Source organism: Xylota sylvarum (assembly GCA_905220385.1). Taxonomy (NCBI): domain Eukaryota; kingdom Metazoa; phylum Arthropoda; class Insecta; order Diptera; family Syrphidae; genus Xylota; species Xylota sylvarum. The sequence continues at coordinate 109,758,316 of LR999958.1, forward strand.
ATCTGTACAAATTTCTTGAGATTGGTGTGCCCTGTTGTTACTGTTACTAGCTTGATTGAGGCTCAACGACCTGTGAATCCCCGAACAGCGAACAAACAATTTTTTAGTACATTTCTAAGCACGCCATTGACAATTTTACTATTTACAAAAGAACAGAGCTAAGTGGGCACAGCGCGTTGGTTTAAGTGGTTAGTGTGTTAGACTACGAAGCGAGGGGTTCGAGTTATTTTACGGCCGCAACATTCGAGGATAAAACTGTGATGAAAAAGCTTCTCAAAAACAAAGATTGCCCTTCGGATACGGCATTAAACAGTAGATTACTTCCATTCGTGTAAAGAAAATAACACTAATAGTTGTGAGGAGCTAGGCTCTGGGTCCCATGGACCTGTCGCACCAAAAATTTGTATTTTTAAAAGAACAGAGCTTAATTTATATATCGATTAATATAAAAAAAATTAATTTCAACTAGTTTTTGTGAAAAAATTCACTGATTTTTCCGCGAATAAGCGAATGGTTTTCTCGAACTGTCAAATTTTATTCACATTCCACATATATAGGATACGATCCACATTCACGCGATCAAAACATTCACGAGAGTTTAAGCTCTCAATTCTTTTGTTCTGTTCTTGGTTGTCAGTCAGAACTGATGAATAAGAAGTAAAATTCGGAGATTGCCAGAAAAAAGTGACTGTGAACGAAATGTCAAACTTGGCAAATATTCGCTCGTTCGCATTCGCAGTTCGCACTGATCTTAAGTCTGCGAACTGGCCACTCGTCTATTCTAAATAAACTAGAATGCATCCCAAAATACACTGACTACACACTCCCTCAGCTCATTTTCAACAAACTTTTCGAAACCTATATACTCTCCAGGATTGACTGGCAGGGTAATGTAGTGTCTCGCAGTGGATCCGTTTGCTTTTGTTTCCGAATCTTCTCAAGTGGTCGTTCGTAGAAGTTTACTTCGAAATAGATAAACTCCTTACCAACCTTTATCAATCTATCGGCTCGGTAGAAACACCCAATAATATCGATGCATATGCTTCTGTATTGATTCCAGCACTTTCTGTTGATGAGGCATACCTAACTGACACTCCAGTCAGGCATGCTTTCGTCCTTCCATACTGTAGCTATGATGTGATACATGCTCCTTATAAAACATTGTTTCCAAGAAAAAAGCTATCGGGGTCGATAGCATTGTTGTTCTTAAGCTTCGTGAGTCTCACTCTTTCTGCTTGTTTCCTGTACGTGGGTAATGGTGCAGGGAAATAACTCCACGGGAATTTACTCCATGTGGAGGCCCAGGTTCATCCCGGAACCTGCCACTTAAGTAAGTAGGTAAGGAGCAGATTCTTGGTCTCCATCACTATCTCGCAGAGCCTGTCCTCTGTTTGAATCCTGCAGCCAGTTGCTTGAATTTCTTGTAGAAATTTCGGATAATGTTTCTGTCACAATACTTTTCGAAGTCCATGAGACGGAATGCATCGTAAGTTCTCTTTTCTCTACTTATGGCTTTATTTTCCTCCAGTCTTTTGGTTCTATGCTCTTGTGGAGCTGCTCTTATTTTCCAGTGAAAGGCCTGTAGGTATATATGCCGCTTTTGTTATAATTTTCCTCCGTGAGGATATTATCATACCTTGGGTTTTTTTGGGGATTCTTTTTAGGCTATAGTGGCGTTGGTTACCTCCTTGATGATGTCGCGACACCGAAGACATTAGGCATTAACGTTTGCGACAGGTTATGGCATATTGGAGGGTTTCTCGCTCAACAAAATATACCTGTTCTTAAATTTCAACTGTAGATGAGGCGGCTGTAGGAAATAAGAAAAGAAAGAAAGGATTGTCCAGCCTTCCTGTAAGTGTCCAATTTTCTCCACGAAAAAAAATCTACTCGTAAGAGCCTATTTCTTCGACAGTCTTGGCGACTTAACAAGCATCTAAAAGCCTACTCATTTTTTACAAACGATGCTCTTCAGAAATGTCAATCTTCCCACTACCTCTATGTTTGGTTCTTCGGTTCTGAAGTTTCTTATTCTCATTCCAAGTTCGGTGTTAATCTTCGCTCTGCCCTGATGAACTTAGCTATTATTAAATTTCTTCTGTCTGTCTTAATGCCGGGCTGAAAAGACATACATACATACATAAAGAGAAGCCAAATGTAGTCAACTTAATACACATATGTATGAATATCTTTGATGTACTCTTCTAAGCTCCATTGGATTCCCCTCTCTGCATTGTCCAGGAATCTAGGCAATATGTCATCAAACACGATTAAAAAACATGATTTGTTAGAGGAGGCAACCTTGTCATACACCTATAGTGGACTCAAACCATTAAGAGCTCATTCTGAACTTATATTGGATACAAAGCATGCGATAGATACATATCGAACGTCTTACTACGAATATGCATCATGCACCTATGAATATGCATCACGCACCTATGAATATGCATCATGCACCTATGAATATGCATCATAGCTCACCACTGTCTTACACTTGTTACTTTTGTATCTTCCAATCAAATTTGTCTTTTGTAGGAGGAAAAGTTCTTATTTCAAATCACAGATGGCGCCAATAGGAGGCGTGTGAACTACAAACAGTACTAGCCTATAGTCTAAAACCAATCATCGAATAAACCTTCCACCTACCAGATGGCATTAAGAAGTGACTGTAAAGCTCTTGTCTTGAGCCTTGAAATTTAACTTCGAACACGATAACAATATCACATGAACTTGCAGTTATAGTTTGACTCACATACATATCGTATCTCGTATTGTATTTATGCGAAGTTGTCTAGTACATTGGAATATGACGTCGAATTCCGTATTTCATCACACTATCACCAAAGTAATGAAAAATATTATCACTATCACATTACTACCAGTCGACTTGATATATGACTCTCGAATCTGGACAAAACGCAGTTGTAAATCTTGTTTTCTGTCAAAATGTCTGTCTGTGTTCTAAAAAACATTCATTTCCACCGGGTACGTCAGTACTTTAGTACTGCTCCTTGCTGGACCGACTGTACTCGAACTCGGGTACTTTCAACTCCTCAGAGAGAAAGAAACACACATGGTGTGGTTGGTTATATGCAGTTTTGAGAGGCAAATCAAAATAAATGACGACGACGACGATTTTGGCTTTTTTTTTAATGAAGGCACGCTTCTGTTTACGTTCTACATTCATCTATCATACGTACATGCTCTCATATAGCCTTCAGCGGAATTGAATTGCAGATACTGACAGAATGACGACTACATATACATATGTAGGTTCAAGATTTCAATATCCGTCGTCGTCGTCGTTGACCTTTATATTTTTTCTCCGTTTAATTTTATATTTATTAAATTCTTTAAAAAAAATATAAAAAAAACTTGTTGTTTACATATTCTTGTTCTTCTTGTTCTACTTGCAGTTGTGATAATGTGCGCCGATCCAAAATCCATCCGTCAGATACTTCTAACGGCTGACGAGCTAAATATGATCGACAGTGGAGAATATGTGTTTATCAACATTGAACTCTTCTCTAGGTGAGTGTCAGTTAAGTTATCTGTTTTCTTGTTTTTTTTTTTTATTATTTGAATTTTGATAGAGTATCTATTGCGCTTATCATGTGGGTGAGATCCTACATTGACAGAGACTTGATTGAGATTCTAAATGCTAAACTGAAAATAAAGCAAGTTCTTTGTAGAGATTTTATTATAACACTTTCTATGTTTTTTTTTTTTTCTTATGCGGTATCTATCGAAAGGGGGAATCGGAAAAATCTTAGATAACCGAGGGCTATAAATATACTTACTTATGGAATACAAAGATACATTCTGAAATTGGCTTTCGTAATGCAAAAGCAATAAAAAAAAAAGAAATACGCTTTACTCTGTTCAATGCCATAGATAAGATTTTGTTTACATTTTTATTTGCTGTTCATATTTTAGACCTTTGTTGGTGGTATCTCTCCGCGCAATGGGAATATGTAGTCTCTTGTAAATTATTTAATGTTGGTCATCAATATTTTTATGGTTAATATTGACATACATATTTTTACGGAAGTAGACGAAATTTTTGAATAAATACGTAGTAGAATTAAAGTAGAACCGTAAAGAAAATGGGAAGTATCTTAAGTAACTTTTGAAAGTCTCGCAATTGTTTGTTAGCAAACAATTGTCCATCTTGTGGTTTTCGATAATTTACATATCTTATGGATTTCCACACTGCATGGTAACTATCATAATTCATATTATAGTCATGCAAGGGACTTCAGATCTTGATTGGGGGTTAATGTCTTGTGTAGAGTTTCCTTAATTGTTCGAAACAGAACTACATATGTATGTTAGTCCAAATGTAGACACATATGTATGTCTTTTGGCTTTATTTTCTTGTTCAGAGGTCTTTATTGCTTAAATCTGACTGTTAACTGTCAACAATAGCGTACTTTTACACTATTACACCGCTTCGCTTCGCTGGGACTCTGACACTTCTTCTTCTTGAAGAAAATGTCAATAGTAGTATTTTTGGCATTATTTCAGGATCCACTTAGTTTTTTTTTTTCAATTTTGATATGGAAATGAGGATAATTTTTGGCATTTTATTGGGGGTTATGTCACGTCAACGCGTTACTACATAATTCCCTTTTAAGTCCAAAGAAACAGCTCGTGGTAGAAGTTATTTTTTACCTCATTTCTGATCAGGTGTTCTTTTCAGAATAGCAGAGGTAAAGTAGATAAAATTTCTTGACATTCTGTCCACTTCGTCACGGTTCTATGTTTGTTTTTGTCCGCAGCATACCACTAAGCCAAATTTGGGAGCTTCTGTCTAAATACTCGTGACGGCTCACTGAGTTATGTCAACTACATGTGTCAATATCATCGGCATTCACTAGTAGTTGCTCAAGCTTCAAAAAAAAAATGTGCTCTGGTATGTACATATATACGTCAGCTTGCCCCAAATCTATTTTGACATCACAAAGTTTTTGGTGATATTTGTACGGAGCAATGCTCTATTGCCATTTTCCCCCTAGTTTGACAGGAATACCAAAATTAGACATGGCTCTGTACAGCTTGGCCTTTAAGTCGTTAAAAGTATGGTGAGGATCTCCGGGATCTGTCGAAGTGTAAAAAAATTATAGATTTTAGACTTCAGCACCGACTGTGACTCTACCAGAAAATTTCCTCGTTCATCTTAAATGCCAGTTCATATTGTTTTTACCTTTAGGCTAAACTTGCTGGAGTGAAAGCTCCCAATATTTTCAATAAAGCAAATCTAGTAACCTTTCTTCTTCTGCTAAATAAGCTGATGTTCCCATGTCTTTTACTCGAGGAGCACGCCCTCATATTGAGTCCTCGGCCTACTATTCAACGCCGTTTACATGTTTCTTGATTTGGCGCATTTCCTTGCCGGCAGGCTTTCTCAATGCGACTGATGTTCAGTTGCTGAGATCTTTGGCGCGTTGAGGTTCTTGGGTTTAGGCGAATACTTTCGCAACTTTCCCAACGTTCTTCAAGCGTAAATCGATCCATTTCTTTTTGAGTTTCTGTCAATTTTTTGAGCGCATAAGAGCTGTCAGTGTCAAAATAAAATATGATTCAAAAAGAAACCAACAGGTGGCCAACCCTATACAACATAAGTTCGTTGATATGCACTTATCTTAACTTAGACTATATCGCTTTTTTTTTCTTCTTTTTTTCTTTTTGGTTTCAAACTGATAACTTACGTTGGGTTGCGTTCATCGATCCATTTCCGTTTCTCTGCGAATAAACATGCGGAAATAATAATTGCAGGAATCTACCGACTTGTGGTCGAGAAGTGAAGTAACATTTTGACGTTTACAAAGCCAATGGTAGGCCTCATTTGATCACAAATTTTTGTCAACGCACTTCATTGAAACGAAATTGAACGATCAACACGGATTACATATATCACCACATCCCGTATATCTGAACAGATTTAGCCTAATAAGTTGCTTTTTCTTTAGTGATCGCTATTCAGGTCCTTTATGATAAGAGGTCTGATACCTAACCTCACTTACATAAGTACTTATGCACTTTTCATGAGCTTCCTGAGGATTATACCTACAATTCCTTTCCCTTTACGCGTGCCTTATGTATGCCAATCTCTGTAAGGACACGACTGACATGAACTCTATCATATATTCCCCTCATGCGTTTCCCGCTTAATCTAAAATTAATGATGACTACAGATTATTGCTTCCCAAATCATAAGCATGACATTTGTTTCCAATGTCGTAGACCTATAAAATTTCGAGCCCCCAAAACGTAAGACTGCTTTTGTGTTTCAACAAGCAAATCGCATTGATAGTGTGAGTGGCGTTATCAATCCACACCATGAAACGTAAACACGCTTACTGCCCGAGTAGCTCATGACCCAGGGTTACATTTTGGTATTATTGTCGCACTTTGATTCCATTGATGTCGATCATTAGTTTATCAGCTGGTCAAGTTATTTAAGACTTTTATGACGATCTGTCAAAACTAAGATAATGGGACGACCAGTGTCAAGGCGAATGATGCCGCAGGAGTTGTGATCTAATTTAGTTACTCAGCCATCGTTCAATCATGGAACCTTAAGTCGTCTATTTATTGTTTTTCATTTTTCAGAACAACGCAATAAATAATTCTATTCAAGGAGACACAAGAGGGGTTCTCACCGGAAGACAATTGCTTTGATTGATGAAGTGCAACCATCGCTAACGTGCAACCATCGATCACGACTTCAATTACGGTCTTTGTGTCCTAGGCAATGACTTATGCAGTTAAAAACGTTCTTTCAATCAATTTTTTTTAAATGACTAAGTGTAGATATTTACACTGTGGTGCTATTATTAAATCAGTTAAGTCCATTAAATCATTCTGCCGTACCACTAAACGTATCTGTATCTGTCATATCATCACGATCTCATAATTATAATTTATAAGTGTACCAGTGGGATGCAATTGAATAATTGACATTCCACCCACCCATGGTCATCGAAATTACAACGAACTTGCATCGCAAATGAATCAATCTTGTTGACGATATTTTACTCGGAACGATGTAGAATCTCAGCGAGCTCAACGAACTGTCAGGTCTCATTTGTCTTGGACATTTATTCCGGATAGGTTTTTTTTTTTTTGGTTGTCATCATAACTTTATTTTTGGACTAGGAAGTTGTAACGTCCATTTTTGTTTCATTTTTTTCAGAGTTCCGCTCATTCTGTCAGAACCGTGGTTCGATAAAAATGACACAATCGAAAACAATGCAAGGGCACGAAAGGCTTACACAGCTCTACTGACTGTTACACCAAAACAGCCCGACAACGAGGAATACATCAGGGTGTCAAATGAGGTAAGCACTTTATTTACAAAAAAAAAGATTTCTATTTTCTATGGTCCATGTGTCACTTATGAGAAAAAAAAAAACCAAAGTTGTTGAACACAGTCCCTTGTAGTGTGAGATTGTAAAAAAAATAAGAAAGAACGGATGTTGTCCAGCATAGAGATGTGAACGATGGCGGTGTCCCTGCTGTGTCAATGGCTTCATGTTGTTTTACTTCTTGCTGTGCACCTTTTTTTTTCTGCGCCTCACAATTACTTTTAATGCTCGCGGCAGAAGAATTACGAGTTTATTGTAGTCGCCAATTTTCGTTGAGGTCGATTTAACTTTGGGAAAATAGAAATGACGAATGGGAAATTTATACAACATGAGGTTCGCTGGGTAGTGATGGGGAAAGTGTAAAAGTTTATGGTTATGTTGGAGATACTCCCCAAGCGGTGCCTTCTATTACAATACATGAAATTGGTTTGGGTGGAGTAGAGTGATGGATAAAGCAGAGAAGCTTTTTTGAATGTCAGATTTTTGCTCATTAGTAACATAACGATGATTGACGTTTACTTACAGCCAAGCCCAGCATTCCATGTGACAATTATACGCCCTTCCTTCACATTATGGATTATGAACAAAAGTATTTGATTTATGTGTCATCATACCAGCATTCAAAGCACGTGCCTGTTTTTACTTCGTTATCTTATTATGAGTTTGATGATATTGTAATAAAGTCTAAAGAGTGGCGTTGAATCGATACACAAATTGAGTGTTTACATCTTCATCCAGTATCCGTTCATTAAGTAAACTATAAAATAACTGCAAAGAAGGCCATGGGTCGTGTTGGGTTGGGTGGTTGTCCCCGCTCAGCAGGGACACACTTCGACTAAAAAGAAGGATTACCGGATTACCAGCACCGGACAGCTACATTAAGACTTCGCAATGTGACAGAAGGTAGGGCAACCAGTTTCGGCGTAAGCATATGCCGCAGAAGTATGGTTCGCCATTTAGACATTAACCCAGTTTGACCCGGTGACAAAAAATTTTATTTTGCGTAGTCTAGCTAGATCGTCTAAGATGGCTAGGACATGTAGATGCTCCGGTCCGCAGAGTCTTCGAATCAAACGCGGAGGGACTACGCAGTAGACGAAGACCTCGCCTTTGGGCGTGCGCAAGTAGAAGGGGACCTCAACCGACTTGAAGTGCACATCTGGAGGCAGTTAGCTAAGGACAGGGCTAACTAAAGAGGCTTTTTAGTGGAGGCCCGGTTTCACCCCGAACCACCTAAGAAAAATAAGAACCTAGATCATTAAGATCCTCGAAGAAGTACTTGCCTAGGGTATTCCTTCCCAAGACCGATAAAACAGAACACATGCACAGAAAATGCCTGGAAGCACAGGAATACATCGCACCTGACAGCGATCTCGTTAAGAGATCCGCGACATTGTTTTACCAACTTAGATCGAATTTTCGGGGACTCCAAGACCTTTATCGCAGCTTGACTATCTATGTATGTAGGAAACAATAGCAATATCGAGTTCATTGAAAGCCTGATAGTAAATTCACGGACTGCTGTGGCTTCTGCTTGAATACACTACAGTGAACTCCTCTTTACCAAAGATCAGGAGTATTTCATTCACTACCATGAGCTACAATAGTGGTGACAATACTTCACCTTTAGGGGTACATCTGTACATCAACCTTCTTGTTAGACAGCACCCCAGCTCAGCATGGATAAGCCTGCTCTTACCATTTGATAGACCCAATACAGGTTGAGAAGTGCAGCAGATATAGCGTCTGTTTTGACATTGTTGAAAGCTAATATCAAGGAAGGACACCACAATCCTTGTTCTCGAAAGATTTCTCAATGATTGGGACACCGATAGGAGATTACTATCTAATTTTGCTCTTGTGTGGAGTTCGATCAGCCTTTCCAAAGTCTTTAATAGAAAGAAGGGTAAACTAATCGGACGGAAGTCTTTAGGGGATGCGTGGAAGATCCTACCGGCTTTTGGATTGAAAACTACTTTGGCCTTTCTTCAGGATCTAGGAATGTAGCCAAAATTTAAATTCCTAAAGATAATGCAGTAATTCCACTGATAAGATACCATCCAGGCCATGGGATTTGTACGGGAGGGAGCTGTACACTGCCCAGTGTATTTTCTTTAGGGTGACAACATTCTGGTTTTCTACAGAATGTGCCGTCTCGGTTGTACTACCAGGAAAATGGGTGTTCATAAGAAGCTCTAAGGCTTTCTCGCTAGACATAGTCCAGTTACCATCTGGTTTTTAATGTAACTAGGAATAATTGGAGATTTGGTAAAGATCTTCCTAATCCTAGATGAATCACTATTCTATTCTATATTTTCAAAGAAAATATGACAAGAGGCCATTTGTGCTTTACTAGCTTCTAACCTATATTTCCTAAGACTGCTCTTATATAGATCCCAGTCAAGTGGGTCCCTAAAGTGCCATGCTTGATTAAAATGCTTCCTACCTTCACGTCGAGGCTACTGTGTCCCCACACTATTGTGTCGACTGATTGGGCAAGCTTTGCGTAAGGTCAAAGTCATTGCTCTGAGTGCGTCCACCATTTGATCTACTAAAGTCAATACCGAACTATACAAAGCAGTGGTCAGAGAATGACACGTCTCCAGATACCATTGAGTTCTTGACGCTAATCTTAGGTAAATTCGCGACAAAGGCAACGTCAATGACTTCCTGCCAATTGTTAGTAATAAAGGTGGGATCTGTTCCCTTACTAAATTACAATTTACAAATAAGGAGGTTACTTTCCAGTAAGTAATCGAATAGACACTCGCCTCAGTGTCGCAAGCCGATTCCTTATTGGCTGCCTGGGTTCTAGAACATTTGGCATGAACCTAGATATAGCGGCAACAGCCGGGTTAGCTTTCAGGCTTGTGTATGTTATGTGGTCTGTAAAGTTGAGCCTATGGTCAAGCAGTACCCCTAAGTTCTTTTTGTTTGTCTTTTCCAGTGTTCTCCTACCTGTATTACCAGGCACTCAACTTTCTTGCGGCTGTTATGATAATTCCAGACCTCTTGAACGAAGTCCCATATCTTCACGTCTTTGATGGTGTTGTTACAGTTTCGCGTCACCTTCTCTAGGGTTTTAGTTACTACCACCATAGGGATGTCATCGGCGTATCCGATTATGTCCATTCCTCTTGATCTCGGCTTACGTAGTACTCCATCATACATAATGTTCCACAGAGCAGGGCCTAGAACTGATCCCTGTGGAACCCCTCCTGTAATTTTATATTTTTTCGGCCCTTCGTCCGTGTTATAGAAGAGGGTTCTGTAACCGCCCTAACTTCAACCAGAACCTCGACAACTAGGTCCTCAGGGAATCCAAATTGAATCTCAACATATTTTTCTATTCACGACTGAACTACATATTTCTTTCCTAATACCCGAGTCATATAACATCTTCAACCAGTCCGCCGAAAGGGGGAGAGTAGGGCACATCTATTACTCAATCTTTTAAAACCACTTTACACATTCCCGGTATCCTCTCCAAGCAAACGTAGTCAACAGTGTTTACTTTAAAGGATAAAGGATAAGCTAAACAAATGAGCAAAAATACTACCACTGACAATCTGTGAACAACACAATGAAAAGGAAGTACCAATCTCCTCCTAGGAAAATGTCCTTACATACCTTCCTAAATGGTGGCAATTATTTGAATTCCCAGTCACTCCCGACTACAGTCAATTTAAACCCTTCAACAACAAATTAACTAATTGGATTGTACCTCTTCTACTTGCAGATTAAAAACATCGCAGCAGCCAAGTACAATTACACATTCCGCGATAACGAACCACTGTCTACGTTCGTGACATCCTTTTACGATGGCGTTCTGTTGTATGCAAACGCCCTCAACGAAAGCATTCGAGAGGATCCGAGCGTCCTGCAACGTCCCATCAATGGTACGGATATGGTACGCCGCATGTGGAATCGAAGTTTTCCCGGCATCACCGGCAACGTGACAATTGACTCGAACGGTGACCGCATCTCAGCGTATTCCCTGCTGGACATGAATCCGCTAACAGGACGTTTCGAGATAGTAGCACACTTTATGTACAATCGATTGGAGTATGTGGAAGGTAAAGTCATTCATTGGGCGGCAGATCGACTGGAACCACCACCCGATAAGCCCGAGTGTGGTTACGATGGCTCATTGTGCCCGGATAACTGTAAGTGTGTGCATAGCAAGGATAGGTGATGTTTTTACCATGTGGAATCGTGTGGTTAATGAATAATTGTTTGATGTTACAGCTCTGCCGGGCTATGCTATACTGTCGACGGTGCTTGGCTTCTTGGTGTTGATTATGATTATATTCTTTGTCCTGGGCTACCGGCATTACAAGTCTGAAGCGGAAATAAACTCCATGACATGGAAGGTGTCCATAGACGATGTGACGTGGCACGAATCGGGTGGTCGATGTTTTCGTGGTTCATTCCATTCCCTAGTCAAGCAGAATAGTCAAATGACGCTGATGTCCGAGGACATGGGTTCATTGTGTGGCGACCGACAAATTTTCATCCCAGTTGGTACGTACAAGGGTTGTCGAGTGGCCATCAAACGAATCGAAGAGGGTAGCGTGAATTTAAATCGGTCATTGATGTTGGATCTGAAGAGAATGAAGGATCTGCAGCATGACCACTTGGTGAAATTTTTCGGTGCATGTCTAGATCCATCAAGAAGTTTTCTACTAACCGAATACTGTCCAAAGGGTTCACTGCGTGACATTCTCGAGGATGAACAGCAGTACCAACTGGATTTGATGTTCAAAATGTCCTTGATGCACGACATTGTACGCGGCATGCATTTTCTGCATAATTCCGACATCAAATCGCACGGTAATCTCAAGTCATCCAATTGTGTGGTAGACTCGAGATTCGTGTTGAAAATCACCGACTTTGGTTTGCATTCCCTGAGGAAGAAACCCATCGAGGACGATGTGGAGAACTGTAATAGTTACGCTTATTGGAGCAGTAAGTTGTAATTTTATGTCGCACCCTTACAGTGGGGTTTACGTTTCCTCTTCTTCTTTTTTTTTTTGCAGATCTTCTGTGGACAGCTCCAGAACTACTGAGATTAGAAAATAGACCACCCGAAGGTACCCAAAAAGGGGACGTATACTCATTCGGTATCATAGTTCACGAAATTACTACCCGACAGGGACCATTTTATTTGGGCAAGACGGCAGATAAATCGCCTCAGGGTAAGTTGGCACCGTTGGTGTGTGTGTGTTGTTTTTTTTTTTTTTTTTATTGTTCCTGGGGGAAAGGATGGGTTATCCCAGGAAGGAAATGAACTTTTGTGTATAGTATGGATACGACAATACGGTCCCATGGAATCAAAAAGTTAAAGTGAAACTGAAAAGTTTTCCTTCGTATTTTTCGGACGGGTGTCGTTTGCGTTATGGAAAAACTTTGCGGTGACAAGTGCGATGTTTTTTATTTCCTTTTTTACTTTTTTTACTTTTTTTGTTGCTGTTTTTTTGCGCTCGAAAGGACACAGGCATGACAAGTTTGTCAGATCGGTGTTTGATTGAATCTTTAAATATAGTTCTGGGGACACAATGAAAACAGTTGACAAGGACGGATTCGTTTGTATTGATAGGTCAAGGCAGAGGAAGTAGAAAGACCTGTGAATGATGATTGGAATCAAAGATGTCCACTGATGTGGATTGACATATTGGATGCTTAGAACTTGTAATGAAAGTTTGAGATGTACATATTTAGTTATTTTAGAAGTTATCTTATGGAAGTTCTGTGAACATATTTTGGGATAAATAGGAGGAATCAGCATCACTTGAAGAGGCTGAAAATTGGCCAAGGGAGATAAGGTCTTATTTCAATAAGGTTGGCCATATATAGTACCAATGACATTAGATTGAAGTCCTCGATTTCAGCGAGATACGACTTTTCTGTCCTAACCTTTTCTGCTAACTTTCGTGGCTTTGTGAACTGAAATTAGGATAACATCTAACACCTGAAAGTATGACATGAAATCACTGTGAATTAAGATTTTATTGCATGCTTTTTGGTGCCAATTTTGTTTCCCAGGAGCATGGTTAGAGTCTCACGCATCAGCCAAACGGTTTAACTGATTCGAATGGGATTTTGCATGTACTTTTCAATATTTTCAATATAGCGCTGCCGTTTTACTTGTTTTATATATCTTGTATCCATTTGTGGGTCCTAGGACCTCTACTTCATCGATACGCCTCAGTTTCCTCCAACTCTACCCCAAATGCTGTGCCTCCATCTCGACTGTTCTGCCCCATATTCTTTTCCTGGGTGAATTTGTAAGCATCGCATGGTTAGCTGTGGAATTTCTAACAATTTTCGAAACGTGTAAATAATCCACTTCCACTTCTGTCGTTTGACAGTTGTACCTACAGGTTCCTGACCCGTTCTCTGGCAAAGAACTTTTTGTAGAGACACGGTTGATTCAGAAAATCATAAGCGACTGTTTTTCTCATGCAAAGTCAAATTCAGAACTTTACTTTGCCGATTCGGTTAGATATACTCAGTTCGGTTCCATCATTCGGTCACAGTCAAGGTGTTTCAGTTGCAATGGAAGAATCCATCCCATTTCTCCGTTAACCTTAGGCAAATACCACGAAGCACATCGCTAATCAACAGTAGGAACAATATTGGTCAAATAATGCCGCCGATGACTTCATTACGTAGGCCGCCGATTGGGCCCGTTGTGTTCCCCTCTAAGAAGAGACTGTGTGGTAGAGAAGGTAAAAAGGGGGGATGTCGGTGATAGGGAAGTTTGATTTAAGGATGGAGAGTTGGGTGGGGTTCACTGTTCCGGGAAGCATCCTGTATTTCTGACGAACTCCAGGCTCTTTCAGTAACTGTAACGTCTAAGAAAACTCAGTGCAGGGAGAACTTGTCTTACCAAGTATTCGTATCTTAGCGTCCCTAATGTGGGATATTCGCAGAGGAAGTGCTCGAGGTTTTCATCGTCTTCTTCGCATGCTGGGCAGGAGCTTAATATTACCAGTCCCAGTCTGTATACATGTTTGTTTAGGTTGATGTGTCCGGTGTATAGACCGACTATCCGTCCTAATTTTCTCCTGCCTAGATCGAGCGCCCTTTTCGTCTGACGGTAGCAGAGGCGCTCAGTCATGACTTTGGCAGCTTTGAAGGTTTGCAGTCCTTTCCACATGTTTTCGTGGTATTTTGTGAACGAGCTATTGTATGCGGTTTTAACAACCTTTAAGGCTACTCCTAACTATAGATATATCTATATTTTCCGCCCCCTTCCTCGCCAGTTCATCCGCAGCTTCGTTTCCTGGTATATTGCAGGTACCCAAATCAGGTTGACCTGGGAGGAGGTTGCCAAGATATTAAATTTTTCCTTGCATTCCTTCACCAAATTTGAGTTGATTCTTGGATTTGTTAGTGACCTCAGGGCTGCTTGACTGTCCAAGTAGAAGTTTTGGATTCTAGTTCCGATGCAAGTGTAAATCCAATGGACTTGCTTCAGTTTAAAACCCCACTTCTTACCAAAAGCCCTACAGCATATACAGTATGCCCCCTTCTGGCTTTCGTGATTCTGTTTTCTAGATTTCTTCTCCAAGTTAATTTGTTGTCCAGAATGACCCCAAGATACTTTGCATAGTTTTTTAGGTCCAGTTTTTCTCCCCCTAACAGCAGTGCACCGAAGTCCTCTAGATTGTATCTTTTCATGAAGAGTACCACGTCGGTCTTTCCAGGGCTGACGCTTAGGCCGCAGCGGTCCGCCCAACTTTGCGTGATTTTCAGTGCCAGACTGCATAAGCTCACCCAGTGTGTTCAGATGTTCCCCGTAGCGGAAGCTTGAAGGTCATTTAATTTTTTCACTAGTCACGAAAGCACTAAGCCTCATCAGAAATAACTCAACTTTTGGTGGTTCGTAAGAGCTGCGCGAGAATACTGTCAAGTCTATTGCGGTTTGAGCACGAATGTCATCGTTCCTAGGGATAGGGTGTGTATTAGAGTATTTCTTAGCTCAGGACCTTTCGTCTCAGTCCTTGCATCTCATGCCGTCGGTGCTGTACATCACGAAAAGTTGGGCGGACACAGATTTCCGGGCCAGAATCACAAAACCCAAAAGGGTGTAGTGGACATGCCCCAGGGTTTTTCTACACCTGGCTTGAGAAGGCATCCAAGCCAAGTAAATTCATACCGATTTGACGACCGATTTGATGAGTGGAAACACCCCTAGCAATAGCAAACCCTAGAACCATCCCGAAATTGGTGACGCTATGCAAGAAACACGTTTTCAACCTTCTCCCAAATCAGCCTGCATAACAAAAAATGAAGCCTCGTACGCATAATTCCACGAAAACATATGAAAAGGCTTGAAAATTTGTAAAGCTGTCAAAGCCATGACAGTGCGCCCTTGCACGCCCTTGCACACCGGAACACTTTCTCTGTTAACTGTCAAACAATTTATGCATTCCTTGCACCGTCAAGTGAAATAACACATAGTACACTGTCACTCAAACATAGTAAACTATGAATTTTCAATTTCAATCGAATTAAATATTCAATCAAAATTCTTTGTCTAGAAAAACGGTTCAACTAGAAAATCGATGTTTCTATTGTGGAATTTTACTGCTCAACGACCAAGGAACCTTTTCGTTTTGAAGTCAATTTATTTTGAAAACGGCATAATGCATTTTTCTTGTAGTAACTAACGGTAATATTCCATCCAAAAAGCAATCGAGAGAGACATCATTAATTTGAATAAGCAAACCAATTACAATGGAAAATCGTAAAAGACAATTAAAGGCACCACGGCGGGGTACAATGCGACGTAATGCCTACAATCATGGCAGATCCTTTAGACCGCAATCTACGGAAATTGGAATCAATTGTCCACCGAATAATAGTAATAAACAGCGAAATCGTGGCTCTCTTAGCAGTACAACATCGTCGTCCACTTCAATGAGAGCATTTAACTTTAATGTTGATTCTTTGGGTCATAATCAAAATTTCATAGCCCTACCGAAAGAGTCGACCGATCGAAGAATTGTCAAAGTCCCGAATTTAAACAAGACCCCAATGTACAAGAATCCTACAACATATAATCTGGTTATGCAGAGTACTTATCTATTAGGAGGTGTTAACTATGATTTAGGCTTGGAGAAGTCAGACATTAACGGCAAGCTAGCATCGAAATATTGCAGATTTTTGAAAAAACGTAAGAAAGTCCAAACGGAACTGTCAAATTATGGTGTTAACAAAGTTTTTTTTGTTTTGTTTTGAAGTTTCTGCAAAATATCCGCCAACAGATCGTGATGTTGTTTTTGGGAATGCAAGAGTATTCCTGAAACATGCTGCTTGTGGCTGGGAAAATTCACGCATTCAATGGCTGCTGGACTTGGAACATCGACAAGAAATGCGTCGCGCTAGATCGCAGTTGTATGATGATGACTATGTGGATTCATGTTGCTTTCCGTTCAGCCCTAACATGCTATTGTGAAACACTGAGTGACGTTTTCACATATATTCAATAGATTGTATCAATTTTTGGAGTGAATAAAGAAAGTTGGAAGATGGAAATGTCAATCAGGATGCTATATCACTCAAGAACTGCTAGTACTTTAGTTTGGGTTTAAGTTTTGTTAAATGTACCAGAGGTGTGGTACGATTTCATCCTTTTTGGTGTTTGAATCTGACAGGTCAATGGTAATAGGTCTGTTCGGGTACTTTCTGCACGAAAGTTCGTAGATGGTGAAATTTCAAGGAAAAATCTTTCTCTCAGAGGAAGACAAAACTACGAAAAAGTAAACGAACGCGGAAACAACGAAATTTTCTCGCTTCTTAAACGTCAAATGTCAAACGCAATAGCAGAGCCAAGGTAAACAAAGTCCCTTACTACCTCAAAGTTATAGCTGTCGATTGTGATGTTCTGTTCAATTCGTCGATGTTGAGTGTCCCTTTTTGTTGACAACATATACTTGGCTTTGCCCTGGTTTACCACTAAACCCACTTTGGCAGCTTCTGTTTCAATCCTAGCGAACGCACCAGTGACAGCCCGCTGAGTTTTGCCAATTATGTCAATATCGTCGACATACGCTAGTAGTTGAACAGACTTTTGAAAGATTGTGCCTCCGGTGTTGGCTCGTAAGTTTTGCACAATTCTCAAGTATGATGTTGAAGAAATCACATGACAGCGCGTCTTCTTGTCTAAATCCTTTTTTGACATCAAAGGTCTTAGTGAGATCATTAGCGACCTTGATGGAGCAGCGGGCGTTCTCCATGGTTATTTTGTTGACTCTTCATTACTGAAAACCTTACTCGGCTATCTACGAGCCGTCTATTCAATCTACCGATCTTCCGTGGTTTTATTTTGGAGTGGAAACTTCTAGGTGTTATCCCGCAACAGGGCTTATGACCAACGAGAGGTAGACATGCAACTCTTCTCGTCAAACAGTCACCTCCTTTATTTCTCTCGAAAACTTCATGGCTTAGAATCCTGCGGTAACCTTGTTCGTGGATGCAAGATCTTCGAAAAAATGGAGACAAGCTGGCCTGAGAAGCTTACACCCTACAGTGTATGATCTAAGGCCTATTTGTGCTATTTGCTTGTCTGATTACTCGAAACTCTTAGAGTTTTGGTCGCAAATTGCTCGTAGAGCTGTTCGCTATTACTGCTTTCCCTGGAGCGCTGATACACACGCCTTGCACGGTGACACTCTGCAGGCTTCCTTTTCGATTATAGTATACTGGTGGCCGATGCGCATGTCCTGTCGTAGGCTATATATGTAGGTATCAATAGCTGTTGCCATAGCACAGGAAAGGCCTTGTCGACTGTCATCAACTGAACTAACTTAACACCCGCGATTTAGGTGTCTAGTGTTTTTATAACAACCTCACTAGACTTTTCCCAATCCTGTCACCAACAACCTCTCATTGAACGATTTGCCTTTTCTTTTTCTTTTCAGAAATCATCCAACTGGTCAAGTCATACCCCAATGATCTCTCTAAGCCATTTAGACCGCAAGTATCCAGCAATAAGCATGAGGATATGAGCAGCTTAATGGTGAAATGCTGGGCAGAAGAACCGAGCGAAAGACCCGACTTTAATACCCTCAAGACCACGATCCGTAAAATCAATAAGTAAGTCACTAAATTCTTATCTACCAAAAACCCCTGCTAATGCTTTCTATTATAGGGACAACGAAACGGGAAATATCGTCGACAACCTACTCAAGCGTATGGAACAATACGCCAATAACCTGGAGGAGCTAGTCGAAGAACGCACCAAAGACTACCACGAAGAGAAGAAGAAATGCGAGAAACTTCTCTATCAACTGCTGCCGCAGAGTGTCGCTGCCCAGCTAATCAGTGGTCAACCAGTCATAGCTGAGACCTTCGACCAAGTCACCATCTACTTCAGTGATATAGTCGGCTTCACAGCCATCTCTGCCGAGAGTACACCCATGCAGGTGGTGAAATTCCTAAACGATCTCTATACCTGCTTCGATTCGATTGTCGAAAACTACGACGTCTATAAGGTGGAGACGATTGGTGACGCCTATATGGTCGTGTCAGGGCTTCCGATTCGCAATGGCAATCAGCACTCACGAGAAATTGCTCGTCTCGCACTGGCTCTGCTGAAGGCGGTGCATAAGTTCACAATCCATCACAGACCCGACGATCGACTGAAACTGCGAATAGGTCTGCACACCGGCGCATGCGTGGCAGGAGTGGTGGGCCTTAAAATGCCACGCTATTGCCTCTTCGGCGATACTGTGAACACTGCCTCACGCATGGAGTCGAACGGTGAAGCTCTGAAAATCCACATAAGCCAAACGACTAAGGCCAGCCTGGACCAGTTCGGTACATTCATAACACGCGAACGTGGCTACGTCAACATGAAGGGTAAGGGCGACATGCTTACCTACTGGCTGGAGGGTGAAGAGCCCTCCGACGATGGCTGCATCGACATAACCACAAAGAAGCACCTCCTAAGCAGTATTTCGAATTTCCCTCCACCGTACACGACATCACCGGCGTCATCGCTGCGTAGGCACCGAAAAATTTCCTCATCCTCGCCCAAGCTGAACGGCTGCGGCGTGCTAGACTCACAGAAGACTGATGAACAAAATAGCTTAATAGGTTGCACGTTCTTCGACGAAGCCACCGTCGACTGCAATAGGGCTGCAGATGTGCGGCAGAACGGCGACAGCAGCGACATGGACCTCTGGGAGATGTCCAACCTAAAGGCACTGAATACTAAAAACACCAATCACAGGCACAACAGCCCCCGCCGGGAGCTTCTGCACACGTTGACGCTCTCTCCACACTCGAATTTCAACATGGCCCGGCGGAACTCAACCAAAACGGCGTCAGACATCGCCCGGGCGGCGGAGAATAGCAAGCGATACAATCACCATAACAGTAGCTGTAATAATAGTAAATCTAATTTAAATCTAATCAAGTCGAGTAGCAGTAATAATAGTTTAAGCTTCAACAGCATCGTCAAGGCGAACAACGTTAAGAACCTGAAAATCATTTGCAACTCCAACGACGTGGACAGTCTAAAAGGCGGCGGCGGCGGTGGCACTGGTGTCACCCAGCCGCTGCTGACGAAAATCAATTCTTGAAGGGGGCGTGGCAATCTACTAGGCCAGGACTCAACTGTGCATATTTCTTTAGTGTAATCGAATGCGAGCGAGCGAGCAAGAAAGAGAGAGAAAGAAAGAAAGAAAGTTTGTATCTAAGAGCTTAACACTATAATAGTTCGTAAGATAGACCTCAACTTAGTTAAATGTTCTATTAGTAGTTTTGTAAATTAAAACATATGTTCCTTTTATTTAATTATTAATTTTAACAAAGAATTAAACAAGTAAAATCAAGAAAATTATGTTTTCGCTCGTTTGGTGTTTTATTTTTTTGAATTTGAAACGTATCAACGGTGGAAGTGGTGGTGGTTTGTATTTCCTGTTTGGGTTTAGCGGAGACACAAATCGGATGCTATGTTTTTTTTATTTCATTTAATAGCTTAGCTCTGTTTCATTTGAGGATAATTAAGGTAGAAACAGGAACATTTTTGTGTAACTAAGCAAACAAATATGAAAGAAAGCAACAGTTTAATGTTATGTCTCCACCAAAATTAAATCCGGAATTTAGCGAAAGAAGATTTAGATTTACGTAAGGTGTCTCCACCGGGATTTAGGATTTATATTGACGTTTGCTGTCAAGAAGATTGTCACAGCTGGTAATATTTTTATAATTTCTGGAAGTGAATACAAATTGTATTGCTGTCTATAGTTACTTAAAGACTAGAATTACTAAAATGGTTACCAAAAATGAAATAAAACCGAATTACTTAATGTATTTTGAACTTATTTGACGTTTTAATTTTTATTTTATTTTTTTTATTCTCAGCACATGAAAATGATATGTGCTGACATATAAAAGGATTGTTTGATTTATGCCGGATATATTATAAATCTCGGATTTAGATGGGATTTATAGACGTCAAATCGTATGGTAAATCCTCGGGATTTAGTGAAGATTTAGGTGGATTTAGCGAAATCTCTGCTAAATCCTGCATTTAGTTTTAGTGGAGACACAGCATTATGTATCTATTGACATTAATAATTCAAACAAATATGGTTTTGCGAATGTGGAAATGTAAAATGGAACGTAAACAACCGTTTAACTGAAAACAACTTTATTTCGAACAGCTAAAGACCCGAAAACTGTCCTGCTTTGACCAGTTCTCGAACCCTCTAGTTCTTCAAACTTGAACAAGCGACAACTAACAAATCGAGCCCTGTGACTCTCAACCTATTGAATATAGCGTGTATTCATATGAAGCGCGTTCTTCTACTATTAATCCTTTTATATTTATGGAAGTTCTTAAAGGCAGAGTAACCCCCCTTTTTAAAGATTAAAAACGTTGAACTTTAAACAGTGTTACACTTGATTGTATGTATCTTCACCTAGAGATGCAATATGGTTTAGCTCTTGATCTAGATTCTTGATTCATTTGCAAAAGGCCTTACAATATGACCAAGATCACCAGTTTTTCATCTCCTAGGATGAGTGAATATGTCATCGCCAATTGTCAAAATAGTCTTCAGTCTGAGTTGCAGTACCATTCCTCACAAGCTGGATTAGTGATATCAAAACATTAGCAAGTGGTCTTCGTGACTTAGCGGTTGGTGTGTTGGACTACTGAGCGGGAGTTCGATATTCGAACGGTCAAACGTGACACGAGTATCTGACATCACAAACATCTGAGAGAATAACTGTCATGAAAAGCTTCGCAAGCAACTTGTTAAATAGTAGGTTCCCTCCATTCATGTGAAGATAATAACATGCGCAACACGAAAGATTCTAAAAATATAGGTCGCCTGTGAAACATAAAAAACAGAAGAAGCTAGGGCCTGTAGCGCTCTTAGCTGCAGAATCATCAAAATTTCTTTTACACGTAAATATACACAAGGTGACGCTAAGGTCCTCATTCGGTCGAGGGTCAGTAGCGCTTGGTTGTAATTTACATGCGATTGGCGTTCTGCAGGACATATGTAGCTGATGCGCTGTTTGCACTTTGCATGGGAACATCTTCAAGTATTTCACCAAAATTCGGTGGGAAGACCGTCTATTGACAGCCTAAATATGTGACCCGGCGTCTGATTGATATTTGAGGTTCCTCTTGAACACCTGCACTCGCAGCAGTGATATATTCGACCAAATAGTTGCTCCCGTGCTGATGTCTCCTCGAAACGAGATTTTGCGTACTTGGTGCCATACGTATAAGGAACTGACCACGAAATTCACGTTTTCAAAAACATTGACAGAATCATTCTGCGTTCTTGAAGAATATAGCGATCCATGTCCTGTCAACGAATATTCTGATTCTGTTAACTTCACAGATGTCAAAGTGGTGATAATATAAAACGTCAGACGTCCAAGAATGGTTGTTGATCAAATTTTCACACTTTGGCAGATCCTGGAGAAAACTCAAGAAGTCCAAATCGATAACCACCATCTTTTCATCGATTTTAAGGCCGCATATGACAGTATCTATTGAGTCGAGTCATACAGAGCATTGTTGCCAAACTCGTTCGCCTATGCAGGATGACGATGGAAAACGCTCGTTCCTCCATCAAGATCGGTAACGATCTCACCGAGGCCTTTGATGTCAAAAAAGGATTTAGACAAGGTAACTTGAAAAAAATGTGTGAAACTCACAAACCAACAGCAGAGGCACAATCTTTCAAAAGTCTGTGCAACTTCTAACGTACGCCGACGATATTGACATAATTGGTAGAACTCAGCGGGCTGTCACTGGTGCGTTCGCCAGTATTGAAACAGGAGCCGCCAAAATGAATTAACGGTAAACGAGGGCAAAACCAAGTAATGCTGTCAACGAGAAAGGGGACCATAACATCGACGTCACAATCGACAGCTTTGAGGTAGTAAGGGACTTTGGCTACCTGGCTGTGCTATCAATTCTGAAAACAACACCTCAGTAGAAACAAAACGAAGAATAGCTCTTGCCAATCGCTGTTTCTTTGGGCTGAGAAGGTAATGGAGTAGTAATCGAGTAGTAATCTCGAACAAATAAGGAGACTCTATGTAAGACCTTGATCATCCCAGTCCTCCTTTATGGTGCTGAAGCACGGACTTTATCGAAAGCGAATGAAGATATCCTCAGTAGTTTCAAGAGAAAAATTCTTCGTAAAGTATTCGGTTCCGTTTGCGATATCGCAAATTAAAAAATTGGGCGCCAATCGTTTAAGATGGCTACGACATGTACAGGGGATGAACACCAGGGTAGTCTTCGAATCAACCCCGGAGAGACAACACAGTAGAGGAACACCTCGCCTTAAGTCGTGTGAGCAAATAAATGGAAGGCTCACTGACTTAGCGTGAGCAACTGGAGGCAGTTAGCTGAGAACCGCGCTTACTGGAACGGCTTGTTGGTTAAGTCCCATGTTCATCCTGAACTTTAGCGCCATTTATGTAAGTAAGTATTTGCAAGAATGAGAGGATCTTCCGATAGGTGGATTACTTTGGCGACATCGTGTATATGAAGTTTCCTTTTCCTATGTTAAAATTTAATTCTATACAGACAGATAGCGCCGTGGATCTGCTTCGAGGCTAAACCCCCAGGCAACACTAATTATTTGTATTTTTGTATCCAAACAGGCAAACATGACTGAATCAAATCCAAGACAGGTGAAGATCCCCTTCTACTTATGCGCCCCATCAAAGGCAAAGTTTTCCTTTACTGCATTGTCCTTTTGGTTAGATTTGGACTGCGCATCCTAGCAATGTTCATGTTCATATTTTAAATTGCAGACCACGTATCAAGTCTTATATATCCTGCGACAGACAATCTGTCACATTCCTCGTCGTTTATCTTTTCTCCTCACGTATTTTGTGGAAACCGATTAATATTTTGTTTTTACGTTGACAGGGTTGAAATAAAAATAAAGTACTACCAGAGCCTTAATGTAATTAGTCACCAAGTGCTCATCACTATTCATTTGCGCATCATTATGAAATAATGGCACAAGCATAGTTTGTGTCATGAGAGCAAACCATTATATTTGCGTCAAAATCTCATAAATTTGATTTTCAGTTTAAGGCAAATGAGAATGTCAATTTAATCCGGCAGAAAACTACAGAATCACTTACAAAAGAAGTCATACCAATTAGTACACAGAAATAGAACTCATTTGAATCAACTTTAGACAGATGTACGTCATTTTGAATAGTAATTAGGAGTCAAAAAGATGCCATCCGACAATTTCCCAGAACAAAATTAAAATTTATGCCCAAATGCATACCATTTTTGTCCTCATTCCATCCACAAAACATTAAATCAACACCCACGCCAACCTCAAAATTAGCGCAAATTACATTTCCAAACGCTAGCGCTAAATTAACACTCAACCCCTTCCTAACCCAAACAAACACATCTCAACAAAACGCTACCATTTCTCCATCCAACATAATCGAAATTCGAGCGAGACAACCCGATTTCCTCGTGTACATGTTTACATTTTCCACAGGCTTTCAACATACAAATAAATTGACATATTTGTCAATACTGTGTTTTCTCAATGTTGGCAGTGCTGAATTTATAGAAAAAAAAATCGTCGGACGGGTAGTCCATTATTTATATTTATCTAAGTGCTTTTGCCTAATAAAAACCATAAAATTCACTTAATTACACTTACTAAACGTCTAACCCGTAGACAAAATCTTGTGTTTCACTTATACATGTTTTCATTGCGCGTTGCTGGGCTATAAAACTCCGAAATCGGTCGCTAAATATGCTGCTGCAGTGAAGTTCATTGACGTCCCTTGAGCGGTTTTACATTTTGTTTTTCTTTTTCCTGGAGAAATTTGTTTGATTGTTTTAAAAGGTAATTAATGAATACAACTAAACATTATTTCTAACACAATATGCAGTAATTACAGACTGCGTTTTGGATCCGGGCGCCCTGCAAAAACGTTTTGAATTTTGGGTGACAATTAAGTAACTAGGTAGGAGTCCTCTATGCGCTCTCGCTCTAGTGTGGCCAACAATTGTTATGTTTCTCCAATTGGCGGCAGGTTATGGTGTGCAACTAAAATGCTAGAATAATATACTAAATCGGTTTAAATGAAATATTCGTCAATCTTTGCGTGGGACAGTGGTAAAAGCAATGCAAATGCAAATCACTGCTCGCTGGGGCTCGAAATTTATTCTCGGTTGCCAGTGCGTCCGTCACGTTGCTTGAAGTAATCCCTGCCATTTTTTTTCGTGTGTGATTGATTGGGAATAGAAATTTTTTTGTTAAGATATATACTAAGATTGTGGTGGTGTTGGGGATAATTTCTACTTTTGGTTGAATTTCTTGTCAAAAAATCGTTGGAAAGTTGCGACAGTTGCCGAGGTTGCGTGCATTTTTTTTCTTCCCAATGCAAATGAGGATGAGCTTCTGGTAGGAACTTTTGATTTATAGCATTGGGCGGTGTAAGTGTTTTGTATGGAAATGCAATGTATCGTCTCTAGATTGTTCCAAATCAGTAATCATTTTGCTTTGCACCTTCGTGTGTTGATTTCCCTAGTTGTGTATGGAAAGGTTTTTCCCCTGATTACAACACGAAACCAATAGAACTTGAAGGAGCATTAGATGTGAATGATGCAAGGCATTATTGCAGTTAGAACACTCATCGAAGTTTTTTTCGAGTACATACTAGCTGCAGTAGGTAACCCAACATATTTGTGTATAGTATCTTCGATTCTATATCTGTCATGTGAAGGTTATGGCGGTTTTTTGTTGATGTCAGCGAGTGTGCGCACTAGTGCGAATAGAACTCACCTCATGCGTGGTTCTCGCCGCGGATCTGCATAACTCTAAACATGATTGCACTGGAATCCAGCACTAGTCAATTATGTAAATGTATACTAGGTTGTTTATACTCACCCTTGTGATGGCAATTTTCATTTAATTCAAAAGAGGATGTACATATATGATGATAAAATCAGAAGACTTGGTACATGGTGAATGGAGCACTCCCATATGTTGCTGAGCTACATTGACTGCAGGATTCCTTTGGTGAGTTACATGCTTGGAATAACGCTCAGTGATAAGAAATCAAACTATTTCCGCTACTGTTAGGATGCCCCTCGAATAATTTAACAAATAAACTGCTCAGGAGGTTTGCATCAAAAGAGCAACAAGTCTTTGCACTTAAACCTCTACAAATACATATACTTTGGCGCGACAGGTCTATGGGACCCAGGGCCGAGCTTCTCAGAACCATTCATGTTGATTCTTTCAACGAATAAAAGTGTACCTACTGTTTGATGCCGTTTCTGAAGGGCGATTTGAAAAGCTTTTTCATGACAGTTGATGGGGCCGTGAAAAAAATTTTAGATGTTGTCTTGGGATTGAAGCTCAAACTCGTCGCTCCTTAGTCCAACGCACTAACCACTTGGGCCACGGCGCCCACCTACACCTCTATGGAGTAAAAAAAATGTTAGTCTGTGTTGCTGCCATTGCCGCAGACTTTTTGGCGTACTAACGACAAACAATTGATTTAGAACTTTCGGCCCTAACAGAAGTAGAGGGTTGCATGGCTATCGGGTACACTTCTCCGCGCCTGATATCTTCTCTGCTGATCACGGCATGGATCTATGAGCAATATAAGCGAGGGTAACGCTCGCTCCTAGGTTTCTCTTCTCAATTAGTTTGAACACGTTTCCTCAATTTGAACCTGAATGACTCAACCATTGTAACGTGATGTTACGCTAGTTTTGGACTACAGTTTGTTTCACCACAATCACTCTGAAAATTTTAATAATTATAACGCGTGTAACCATAGCGTTGTGCAATCGAAATTCCACTGAAAGTATTCGAACGACATCTCCCAGCCGCAATGCCAAATCGAGTAGTGTTGCATATGCCCATCCGTTGATATTTAAATAAACGAAATCAATTATGTAGTCATTTCTTGAAAGCTTGAAACTCGTTACGCCAACGTTAACACATCTAATCTTTAATAAAATGAATGGCCTGTGCATCCCTGCACCGCCAACGAGTTTCTCTTGAAGTTGAGCACGAAAAAAAGTTGAGCTTAAAACGTTCACATAGTATTCCACAACTATGTCAGGGTGAATGTTCTTCTTATGGTATCACTCTTCATATGTCGTCCATAGTCATCCTTTTAAGGTCATTTTCGCGAGTTGGTTATCCTGCCTGCTGCATCAGCTGATATTTTTCATTTCGTATAACATTTCCCCAAATATCTGGGTAGATCAGTAATTATTCTATTGACTCTAAACGTATGCACTGAAATACAAAATTATTGATGTTTAACGATATGTCCACAACAATTCCTTGGACAATACATATATATTACGTATCCACCTGTTCAAAAACACTTGCATAACCGCTTCGGAAAATCAGGTGCACATGAACAGAAGCTTACGAATTGTATAGTTGTGCCAGAAGTATTGTTGTATTAGTTCCAGTCCAACGTACAACAAATACCTAAGATCAAGTGAATAGTACTGAATCAACCTTATCGTGAAACTTAGTGGGGTAACGTGGATATTTCCTGAAGCGATAGGTCGTTCATTGCCTAAAAACTTTAAACTTTATGATACAGCCTGAGACATGAGTTAGAACTACATAGTTGGTTGAAAAAATAATTTTTCTAATTTCTTTGGATCCATCTTTGAAACAACTAGAGAAGGATCCCTTGCTCCTCTAATACGTAGTTCTAACTTATGCTTTGGACTGTTTACTTGTTTAATTACTTAGGTGCCGCTACAGTTCAGGGTGAACCTGGGCCTCATCCAACAAGTTTCTCCAGTTAGCCCGGTCTTTAGCTAATTAACTCAGGTCGGTTGAGGTCTCTCTTCTATTTGTGCGCATCACCTAAAGCGAGGTCTTCCTCTACTGCATTGATCCTCGGGGTTCATATACACTTTAGTGTACATTTATAGCAGTCTGTCATCATCTTTCAGAATCGCATTACTTTCCTACTCATCTCACACGATTCACAACTAATAGCGGTCCATATCAGAAGAATGAGCATCAGCACCTCAGACCAATGCAGGTTCTGTGACGATATAAAGGCAGAGGAAAACACAATACATTTCCTCTGCGAAAGCCAAAGCTTCAACAGAACCAGATACCTGCAAAAAGTATCTTTCAACGACCTCAACGAACTAACAAACACGCCACCTAAAACCGTCCTAAAATTCATTATAGTTCAGGGGGGCCTCTCGTCGTGGATTCAGTTTTGGACTAATTGTCTTGTTCCCTTTTTTCAGGTATCCCACACCGGGGAACACAATAAATCCGCTGAGATCCGAGTGAGGCTACACCTCTGTTGAAGTTGCAGTCACTTACCTACCTCCTACTCAAATTTACTAGAGATACTTGTGGTAATACTTGGGAACTCATTGAATGATTTTCTGTGTGTGTTAAAGTTTTCGTAGGTTCTAGCCCTATTTTGTTCTCAATTCTGTTGAAGTTTTCTTTGACATTATGGTCCCCTATTCTACAGGGTGGTTCAGGTCTTATTATTGTGTCGTTGCCTTTTATCTCAAAATATTTCCGTTCGGCTCGTTATGATTGTGCAGTCATACTTACAAAATGTCGTAAAATTTTGGATGGATTCAAGGTCTTATCTTAAAAGTTCATGGACCAGTTTCTTCCTAAGTTCCAAAAGCACTTATACATCACCATACTGTCTGATAGCCTGTAGATAGGGTATCGTATATCGCATTGCTGAGTTTCGTATGAGAATTCTGTGAAAGCAAAATTTTTTGCCACCATTATCTCTAGGAATTGCCAAAAGGGAAAACTCTGTAAGGAGTACAGCGAATACATTCGATTCAATGCATTTTTTTCTTACAATTCCTTTACCATCCTTAGAATCGTTTGATTTGCAGTCAGTTTTAGTAGTCTCCATAACAGAAGTTGGGGTGGTTTTTATTGTTCTAGCAATGCAGAAGCATTTTTAAAAGGAGTCAATGATGAACTTCAATTATACGTTTCATTGTGGGGTTTTAGGTTCGAGGTTTAAAAAAAATATCAAACATTGGTAAAACATCAACACTGGAACCATGTATAGACTCTTTACGGCAAGATATTTATTTTAGTTCTATAATAAAATCATGCTCCAGGAGCTATGACTACCTTTAACTAGAAAGGGCTGTAGGAAGATTAGAAGCAGAAAATAGTTAATACCGATGCAAATTGATCTTAAATGTTTGAAGTTCAAAATGAGACGGAGAAAGAGATTAAAGAATTCCTGTACTTCACAGTATGAGCATAATGAGCATTCTCTAAACTTCAGTGACTACAATAGAATTTATTTGCCTGAAGCAGGCATAAAACAACGCCTGCTCGTCATTATATTTAAGTTTCTTCGAACCTTTGAAACCCGCTTTAATTTATTCATTGGAGCGACATATTTTGTCAGATTATGCAAGAGGATTATGTCTTTCATCGTAAGATATGATCAATCTATTGTCAAAATTCTTCGACGTATTCTGAGACCGGTTGTCGTATCATGTTCTTATTTATATTTTGCTGATATGACGTAGGTTTGCCTAAGTTTTGTTTGTTCTTATTCTGTGAGATCGGTCGTGGTGTTACCTGCGATGGTGACTTCCACCAACTTGATTGTAAAAGAGTACTGTATCCGTTTCGTCCGTGGTGCCAAATATTTCCTCGTTCAAGAGTTCCATGATGTTCAGGTACTAATGTTGTGAAATCTGTTGGTAAACACTTATGTATGTCTCTGATTAGCTGATGACTCGAGGAGATCTTTATTTTTCCAGTGGCTTAAGGCGGGCTTATTCGTAGAGTCCTTAGCTTCTTAAGTATCTCTGTGTGGGCGAGTTTTACCATTTGATATCGTATACCAAATGGGGAACCAATATGTTATCAATGTTCTTATAACTTGTTGTCAGTTCTGGAAATTGCAAAGTTTGCTCTTTTTAGAACGATAGCTTAATATTAGCAATCTGTTTTTTTTTTCGGTACTTTCTGATTACACATTCTCTATAAAAGTTCAAAGAATTGTATCATTTATCTTTACCCTCAGCTCTAGAAAGACTTCCAGCAATTCTAAACATTATACTCGTATGTATGTTGACAGAAACTGAATAGTTAAGCACTGTATAGAATCTACGTCTCTTTTCGTTCAGAATCCAGGCTAGAAAAATCGAATCTCTTTATCAACTTCTGACCGGATACGTTTGTTTGTAATATTAGCCCTTCACCAACCACATATATGAGAAGAAGAATAGTTTTATCGCAAGCAAAACGTTTCTCGTGTTGCACAGCAATGGTTGCATGATATTCACCGTGAGCTAAGTCTTAATGTGCTGCACCGCTAAGTTCGTGGTTCGATGGTTGACATGTGGTTTTCTTTAATCCGTGCTGGGGCATAGCGCAGCGTTATACCTGTTTCTCTTTGAGGGGTAAAAAAAATTTCGATTGTGGTCAATGCTAAACCTAGCCTAATAACTTTGCGTATACTCAAGGGCTTTTGACCCTTTCTGCGCCACATTTCTTGCTTTAAAGTCGTTTTCGGGCATACGATGTAGCGAAGACAGCGATTTGGATAAGCCTGTAACGTTTTCGTGATGAAACAAGTTCATAAAGACTAGTTAAAAGTATTCCATATGCACTGTGAGTTTTAATTATTTCTCCCTCGAATCAAGCTATAGGTGTCTGCTTTAAAATTATAGATTGGTGTGTTGATTGACCGGTGCTCATTGTTTTTCTCTAGTTGCTATGATTGACCTAATTCCTTTCCCTTGCGTGAATATCTGATTGAGTGTAAAACGGCTGCTGATGTTCATGTGCTCTTTTGCAAAGTAGAACTGAAAATTTTGCTGGAGAACGTAACGGGCCCCCTTAGGAGCATGAAACCATCTATTTCTGAACGCCATCTTATTACGTCGGAGTAGGATTCAGTACTTTTTTTTTATAAGTCCTCACAGAAGCCACCGACAAGTGCTCCGCAACTATGCGATACATTTCGGTTAAAGAATCTCCTGGGACTGCAAATCATCTCTAATAAATCATACCTCCACCCATATAAAACGTATTTCTTCATTTCCCTTTCAGTTTGCATTAAACTTAATGGAGTCAAAGCCTTCTGACGCTAAATACTCAAAGCAGCGTGCTTCAAAGGTTACAAATTTTTGATCAAAAATGACGTCTTCCCTGGAACACGAATATAAGGTAAGCAAAACTATACACGACCACAATCCTCATTCCATTCGAAACTCGTACTTAAATTTTGTTTTTAATTTCAGAAAATGAACTTCAATTGAAAATGTTTTTGGAAAACCTGCATGAAACGGTAGGTGAAGTTATTTTCGAAAACCTAACTACAAAGCTGCAGGAGTTGCAATAATTTTCACTTCACCAAAGGCCGTGAGTTCTGACCCCCGAATCAACCAACAACTGGATAAAATTGCATGAATTAAAAGGAACTAGAACTTTTTGACCGAACGAACTTAGTCTCGGTGCACAACGTATAATCAGTTATTTTATGTGCCCAAAGGCACCAATAGTAAAATATCCGGCATTCGGAATCCGGATGCTTGGTTAGATGAATTTAAAAATTTTCGAAGAAATAATTTAGAAAAACTAAACATGGAGCAGGAGGAAAGAACTGAGCAACTTATCTCAGAGCAATCGTCGACACCGCTACTGGGCTCCGATCCCATTGACATTTCACCACTAAATGCGTGCACCTCGTCGAGTACACTTATCAATGACGATGACGTGCTATGCGTGTCAGAGGACCAACCTGCGCCGGAACAAGAACAATTGCAGTTACAGCTGTCAATACCCGGTAAAACGAAGCGTAACAAATACGCTACGTACCTTTCGAAAAGAGGCCCAGGCCGTCCACGAAAGGATGTGCAAGGGCTTTTCTATAAAAAAGCCGTTCGCACGCAGCTGAAACGGAAGAATTTCAATAGATCGATCTTAGTCAAGCGTTATCTGAGCGATGAACATATGCACGCGGGCCGCTTTCTCTCGCACAGTCACCCGTCGCCGTCGGATGCAGACGGTTCGGAAAGTTTGCAATCGCTTAGCGAGAGTGCATCTTTCTCTCACAAGTACGAAGGGAAATTGTGTTGCCTTTGCAATTTGAGCGAGCAGAGTCAGTTGGGTCAGGGCGAGTTGCTGAGATTTGAGTCATCACTTCCGATGGACATGTACGGTGAGAATGTAACATCACATCCGATTGCAGAACCTGATACACTGAAAATCAAGATAAACCTTACAAATCAAACTGTATCAAAAGATGTGTCGAGTTTCAAGAGCGTAATAAACCACCACACGGATGACATCAATGAGCTGGACGTAATCGGACACAGAGAGCAGTTGAACCTGAGGAATCTTCAAGATTCCAATTATTTCTACATACATAAAATGTGTGCACTTTGGTCGCAGGGTATCGTTTGTGACGCCGATGGACTACTGAAGAATGTCGATGTGGTTGCGGCGCAGAGCCTGAAGGTTCAGTGCTCCTTTTGTCAGCATTACGGTGCGAGCCTTGTCTGTAAAATGAACTGCGCAAAAATGTACCATTTTCCGTGTGCAACAGCGGCTGGGTGCTTTCTCATTGTCGCGTCATTTGTGACCTTTTGCACGGATCACTTGTACCAGATTCCAGTCAATTACACCGATGGAAATGTAACTTGTCAGACGTGCAACGTTATGGGGGACATTAGTAAGCATGTAATGTGCAGCATCTGTGGCGCTCACTACCACACAACATGCATTGGGCTGAAGGATACGCCAGGCACTCGAGCCGGTTGGCAGTGCACATCTTGCATTCGATGTCAGATCTGTAAGCAAACCGATGTTATAGACGAACGTCTGATTGCCTGTGAGCAGTGCCACAAGGTGTATCACTCGAATTGCTTGCGACCGATAGTGGCGTCGATCCCTAAGCTCGGCTGGAAGTGCCGCAATTGTCGTATATGCTCGGATTGTGGATCCAGGACTCCGGGAGCGGGCGCCTCCTCTCGATGGCATTCGAATTACACAGTCTGTGACTCGTGTTATCAGCAAAGAAACAAGGGATTCTCATGTCCGATCTGCCACAAGGCGTACCGAGCGGCGGCCCACAAAGAAATGGTTAAGTGCTGCGGTTGCAATCGATTCGTCCACAATACATGCGACGCCGAGGCCGATCTCTCCGTTTACCACCTGCGCAAAGAAACAAACCCAGACTACGACTACATATGTGCGCTGTGCAAGAAACTCTCCTACAAGAGTGATGGAATGATGGGAAGTTTGCAGAACTTTGACGTCACAGACGCAAATTCACTGGACAACTTCCAGGTACCGATTCGAGGAAGAGCGCTCGACACGTTACTGAAGATGCCCAAGAAGCGGATGAGACTTAAGGACATATATCGCGGCAAGGGAAAATTTTCGCTGCAAAAGAAGTCACAATTGGGAGAAATAGGCGTCAGGAAACAGCGTGTTTCGAAGGGCAAAGGGCGCGGCATGGGTGGTTTCTATGAAACTCCAACGTCGCCGTCAATTGATCGCATGGGTTCGCGAAACGATGAGTCCGGCATAGACAAGAAAATAGTGATTTGTTCGGCGAACGATCAGTTTATCCTGTCGCAAGACATGTGCGTCATGTGCGGCGCGATTGGGGCCGACGAGGAGGGTCAGTTGATTTGCTGTGCACAATGTGGCCAGTGCTACCACCCGTACTGTGTGAATGTGAAACTGAATAAGGTGATTCTAACGCGAGGCTGGCGTTGCCTTGATTGCACCATATGCGAGGGCTGTGGCAAGAAGGACGACGATGCTCGGTTGATCCTTTGCGATGAATGTGACATATCCTTTCATATATACTGCATTGACCCGCCCCTGGATGCCGTGCCGCACGGGAACTGGAAATGCAAATGGTGTGCCGTGTGTCAGACCTGCGGCAGGAGAGAGCCGGGCAAAAATTGTCAATGGAAAAACAGTTACTCGGAATGTGGTCCCTGTGCAAGTCAGACCTCATGTGCGGTTTGCTCGATAACGTACGAAATGGGGGAAATCATCATGCAGTGCACGACATGCGAGCGGTGGCTCCACTGCAAGTGCGATTCAATAAACTCCGAGGAGGAGGTAAAACGATGCGACCTTAGCAAGTATGTCTGCAAGTTATGCCGCCCCAAGGACGCAGTGCCTTTCCATGTGAAAAATCAGCCGAGCACATCGGCTGCAATCAAGCCGTTCGACAGTTCGATGGAAGATCTACACGAGAACGGCCTGAGCTACATAAAGAACACGTCGTTGGAGCTGGCCCACAACATGGACGGTGTTTACGTAAGTGATCACGGCTTGCAGCTGATCAAATCGCTGCAGACCGAGATTAAGAAGAAGCGAAAATTCCGGGGAGCAAATGCCGCCGACGAGCAGGTGAATAAAGACTCGGCAATACTGGCAGCAATAGAATCAGTGGTGGCAGGAACATCCAATGACAACTCGTGGGAGGATAATCGGTTAGAAGCGGCAGTAGATGAGCCAACGATATATAAGGATGGTATGGTGTGGTCTGGAGAGACTACTAGCCCGCCGATTGGGTTCTCATTCTTCACCAATGATCAGGGTATCACAGTGCTGAAGAAGAAACGACAGCGGAATCTACTCAAGCTGGGCATCGGTGGATTCAGCGTGAAAAATCGCACAGTGAAAAAGGATATCAGCATCGACCTGCTAGATGAGAATGAGGAAACCACTCAGCAGGTGTGCGAAGCGGAGAAAGAGAAGAAGAAGAAAACACCGGTGCGGAAGAAAGCTAAGAACAAGTTGAACGAGCTATACCCGTCGTATCTACAAGAAGCGTTCTTTGGGAAATCTCTGCATGAATCTGAAAAGCTGTCGCTCTCTGAAACCGAATCTTCCGACGATGACAATCGGGTAGGGCTGCCAGATGGCAGTAGGATTGTACTTTCAAGCGAGGAAATGAATTACCTAAAAAGTTTTCAAGAGAAGGCCGCACTACCCAAGCAGCCGGCGCCGAAGAATGGGCTGCCCAGTGCTACTATAACGTCGAACGCTTTACCCACGACGAGTGCGCAAAGTAACGTGATACCATTCATTGCGAATGTACAAAAGCCGCCCCTGCAAAACGGACCCACGACGTATAACACTGCGTATGGGTACAATGCACCGGAGGTTATTAGCAAACCGGTTGTGGCAACAATTGTACAACCACCACCGCCACCAATTACCAGGGAGTTGGAGAAACTGCAAAGTCCCATCGCGACGAGTACATTTGTGCCAGCTTCGCCTAGTGTTCTTCACACGTTCCAGCAAAATCTGATGCAGAGCCAGCCAACGGTTGCAACGCCACCGATCATCAATACCCGCGATCCAGTGAGTATACAATTGATTCCCAACGGCCACACCATGGGAGGTCAGCAGACGAATGGCTACTACCACTCGGAGCATATGAATAACTCAAGTAATTCAGCTGACACGGTAATTATGCACGATACGGTGCCTAAGCACATCTACTCAGAACCCACCCGACCTCAAACACTGCACAACAATGTGCACTTGTCGATCAAGAACGCGGTGCCCATTGCAAAGAAGCCCGACGTACAACAACTCGAGACACTCACTGTTGGCGTTTCTGGTGCTGGCGGTAGCTCCAGCGGTGGGGGAACTCAAAAAACTGCCGAAAAGATGCGCAAAGACGAAGAGCTCGGTAAGGCGGCAACCATTTCTGCGGTATTATACGCCAATACACAGCACCCAGAACTCAAGCAGATGTATCCGATTTGGAATGATCGTTGCAAGCAAATTCTCAAGCGTTGGCGTTCCCTGCCCTCGGACAAGAAAGGTCCCTTCCTTCAAAAGGCAAAAGACAACAGAGCATACGTTAGAGTACAAAAAATGCAACAAAATCCAGATAAGAACAGCTACCACCAGCCGAAAACGTACAATCACAACCACCACAACACCACCACCACCTCCACCCTCAGCAACCTCAGTAACAGAGGCGCCCCACCATCATACCCACTCACCGTTGAAAGTCGCTTTAACATCAACAGCACGCCACAGGACGACAAAAACTGTTACCGCACCACCGCCTATCTCTGTGCTACAGATGAAAAATACTCTGTACCGCCTAACCAAACCATCTTACCAAATTCAAGCATCCGCACATCGGAAGAAATCAATAGTTTCAACCAGGAGATGATGCGATTCGACCAGGAGATCAAAACAATGAAAGAGAATGATGAACAACTCAAGCGATTACTACAGAATCCGTCGGGTCGGGTCAACATGCAGGTGCTCGACATGAACCACCTGACCGATGGCCATAAATACAACTCAGACTACACGCGAAACGATCACCTGGACGACCTCAATATGACTCTGTCCGATCTAAATACAATCAAAAGCGAAGAGGAAAGCTTCTCATCCGACCGAAAGTCCATCACGGACGATGTAAATATGGAGATCTTTGCCGACACCAAATTGGAAGCCAGTCGTCAGATGGCCTGCACGATTAGCGAAGCCCTTGCCGAACGTCTAACGCCGATGAAAATCGAAACTGACGCCGTCAAAGGTATCATTGAACCCAGCGTTGTTGCGGCCGATTGCCTGGCCGATCTGGACAAGCTGCGTAGCTACGATCATGCCATCGAAGAAGTTAGTGATATTCTGAAAGGCATCGAGGATGGTGACGATGACGACGACGAGCTATTGAAGTCCCTCACCGCCGAAATGGGCGACGACTTCAACATCCTCGAGTACGGCGACCCAGAGCTCGATGAGCTCTCGTCCGATCAAAGCATTTTAAATAAGTTGGTATTCGATGAAAATGACAAGAATAATGAGTAAATTAAAAGAATATATATATATATAAATAATAAATATAGTTTTTCATACTTTTAGAAATGTAATAAACAAAAAATAAGTGCATTAACAAAAACCAGTTTTTAATATTTAAGCGATGATAAAACCACAAAAAGAGAGAAAACATTTTTAAATAAAAATAAAACAAAAGTCAGTACATGTATATATAAAGATGTTGTTATAGTATTACATATTTGCTGTGAGTGTTAATTATTATTGTAATGTTTTGTTTTTATAAGATAGGACGAGTTGCAGGATGCAACACCTCACACAGAGAGGTGAGTTGTTAACCATTTTGGCCGTTGGCCGATATCAATCGATTGAGCTCTGAAGATTTTAATGTGAACACACAGGTATGTACATAATGTCTTTCGCATGAGATAATCACAAATCAAGAGTTCCACTTGCAGCTTTGAATAAGATGGTGACTAGAGCGTACCATTACCATTCCAAAACCTTTGGTACAAAGTGGACACATGATGTCACCGCAGATGCATTTATGGCATTAATAATCGCATTCGTATTATTTCAAACAGCTTCGGAAATTTCTCTTTTCGTCGAGGGTCCGTCGATCCGCTTTTGAAGCGCTAGTTTTCCACTTACGAATAGAAGACCTAATCCATCCCTGGTAATTTTCAAAAGTTACCTGAATTTCGTTCACATTCTTAAGCCATGGACGGAAGTTTATGTAGTTTTTATCCACAAGGAGGGTAAAAGGTTGTACGTTATCTCCAAAAATCTGAGACGCATAAGTTTGTCATCATACGCTGCAGTCTTAATCCGAATCTTCTGGCTGCCTCTTAACATGCATATAGTAAAGGGAAAATGATTGAAATGCCCTATACTCATTAGTTAGCGTTATTGAAAAATCCTTAGATTGCGAAGAATATATTTTTAAAAGCGTTTCTGGAGATTGAAGGATCGTTAACAACGTCGAACCAGTGGCAATTATAGGAGCACTGTCGAACCTAGGAATTGAGACGTCGATTGGCGCACTGGTGATCCAGTTGCTTACTTACAGATTCATTAATTCAAAGCTGGCCGCGGTTGCAGTTCGGAGGTTCATCAGTAGGGGTACACCACAAGGAGATCTTCTTCTACTGGAAGGGGAAGGATGGAAGGTAGCTGATGCAGATGACGTTGACATTGCTGTCTCAGGGAAACACCTCAATACGCTTAGGGATCTTCTACAGAATGAAAAAAATGCGGTCTGGGGGTTAATTCTTAGAAAACCGAACTGGTCCTCTTCACAAGGAAGTGTAAAATTCCCAACTTTGTTCCACTGAAACTAAATGACACCCCCCTGGTGCTCACAAATACGGTCAAGTACTTAAGACTAATCCTAGGCAGTGAGTAAAGCTGGAAATCCAACATACTGCAGCGAGTTAAGAAAGCCATCACGGCTCTGTACTGCTCTACGAAAGCTCTTGAAAGTAACTAAGGACTTCAGCCTCGAACTGCATATTGGCTCTTTGTATCCGTTATCAGGCACATACTTACGTATGGCGTGATCGTCTGGTGGACTGCACTAGATAAAGCCATCCAATACAACCT
Organism: Xylota sylvarum; assembly: GCA_905220385.1. Lineage (NCBI taxonomy): Eukaryota > Metazoa > Arthropoda > Insecta > Diptera > Syrphidae > Xylota > Xylota sylvarum. The sequence continues at coordinate 109,796,618 of LR999958.1, forward strand.
CCTCAGTCGAGTGCAAAGAACGGCTTGAGTCTGCATTAGTGGATCCCTGAGGACCACTACAACTGCGGCTATGGACACACTGTTCCACATGCTTCCGCTCGATATCTATTGCAAAAAAGTGCCAGTAAATGCGGCTATTCGCTATTCGAAAGCAATTCTTTTGTGGATCAGTACACAAACTGGCCACTTGTCTATTCTAAATAAACTAGAATGCATCCCAAAAGACACTGATTACACCCTATCCCATCTCCTTTTCAACAAAAATTTCGAAACCTATATACCCTCCAGGACTGACTTGGAGGGTGATATAGGATCTCGCAGTGGAGACGTTTTCCTCTATACAGACGGCTCTAAGATGGTAACAGGTGTGGAGGGAGGTGTTTTCTCCCAAGATCAAAACTGCAAGATATTCAGCCTTCCCTATCACTGCAGTAGGTGGAAATTATGGCGATTAAGAAGGCCTTGTCGTGGATAAGTGTGATGTATTGGCCGGTCTCAAATAGTATGACGTTTGACGTCAGGTCCATGAAGGGCGGCCATAGTTTTCTTCTTCTGTACCTAGACGCCAAACAGTCCAGACGTGTTTTCTTCCCCTAGTTTAATTTAAAAATATAATTAATAGTTTTGAGCGTATTTATCAATAAATAAATGTATTGAATTTCTTTTAAATAACCCTCTTTTATTTCGTGAGGACATAACAATAAGGTACAGTGTAATATCTACGAGGGATATCAGAATTTTTCCGATTAAATCCTTGGAATCGGTCACCTTCAATTCCAAAGCTGCCTTAGCTGCAGCTTGTCTCTGAACGAGATGGCAGAACAATTCAAAATTCACCTCATTTGGCTGCCAGGCCGTAGGGATATTCCAGGAAACTGCATGGGCGACGAACTCACCAGCCATGACATCCTTTTGTCGATTCTACCGGAAAAGGAAAATCTCAACATGCCTTTCTGAAGCAAAATGCGGTAAACGTTACTAACCCCAGGTGGTCGAACTGCACCACGAGGTCTATTGCGAAACAGATCTGGCCCAAGCTGGATCTCAAGCACACCTTCATCAGCATAATAATAAGTGTTATCACGGGGCACTGCGTCATTGGGAGCCATACCCTCAGGCTGGGTTTCCCAGCAAATGATTTTTGACCTCACTCTCTTCGATCACGGGCACGCTGTTTCCAGTTGTTTAGATCAAGCGCTCTGGCATAAGAGATTGGTTGAAACCGAGGTTCGACCTTCCTTTTTGTCTTGAATCTAGGGGCTGTGATTCGAAGATCTTTGAACATTTTTGTCCATTCGCTCGATTTGGTCGATTTGGTAGTCGATGTGTTTTGGATTTTTGGACTACATCCATACCTTGGTACAACTCATAGAGTTCGCGGTTTATTTTTTCCTATATACGCAGGATCTTCTCCCTTCTTCTGGCTCGATACTTTTCTCTCGCTGCCCTCGCATCACCTTTTTCCGGGGCACCCATTCACCATCACACCAAGGGCTCTTTTTGGGTGGTAACTGGTAGCCTATGGTGGTCTCGTCTATTTCTTTCATGATGTCGCGATACTGGTTACTGGATACACAGGATACACAGATTGTTGGCGTTTGTGGATGGTGAATGCACAGCGGAAAGGCTCTCGCTCAGGCGCTCTCTGTAGCCTCTGGCTACTCCAGTTGTGCAAAGGCTTCCAACGTTGAATTACTTTTTTCTGTCGAGTCGAGCTCTGTATTTGGCTGCAACAAGAAAATAATCAGAGTCGACGTTTGCCCCTCTGAAAATTTGAACATTCAGAATGTTGGATGCGTGTCTCGTATCTATTCTCACGTGATGGATTTGGTTGGCGGTTCGATCATCTAAAGATCGCCAGGATGCTGTGTGAATTCGTGGTCTTGCAAACCTAGTTCTACTTATCACCGTATTACGAGCTGCTGTAAAATCGATTAGCCGGAAGCCATTGTCTGTTGTCGTGTCGTATAGGCTGTGCTTTCCGACTAATCCGCCGAAGATGTTTTCCTTACCGATTTTGGCATTGAAGTCCTTGAGTATGATTCTGACATCATACTCCGGACAGGCTCATAGGCTTCTTGAAAGAGACCAGCTTCGACGATAGGGGCGTGTGCACATATTATGTTGATGTTTTGAAATGTTAGTTTGATGCGGATCACAGCCAGGCGATCGCTGATTGGTTTGAGGTCAATTATCATTAAGCGTAGTCGATTTCCCATGACGAATCCGCATCCTAACATGTGCAGTCTTTTGTGACATCTGTAATAAATGTCGGAATTTTTCCGTTTTTGCATACCTGATCCTATCCAGGATCATATACATATATTTGCCTTGTACCACGTGAGGACAGATTCAAGCTTTTGAGTAGTGCCAGGAGTGTACAGTGTACGTACGTTCCAGGTGCATACTCCCAATTCATAGCCCGTGAACATTCAGGATCGTTATATTAAATGAGTGGGTCCGTTGTTATCCGAAGCTGGTGTCTCATAACTAGTTTTTTTATCCTGAATTCACAATCTCGAACCTGGAGGGCCAGTTCCATCTTTTGAAACCTGCAAAACGAGGGGCCGGTTTAAACCGATGTCAGTAACCCCAATAAGATCTCATCCATCCGCCACCATCTCTTTTCCAAAAACCTGACTTATTTTGAAAATTTGTATCGGGCTGAGCTCTGAATATGTAGAAGTAACTCAGATAAAGTGCGCTTATGCTTCCGTTTGAGGCTGTGACGCCACCGTTGAATCCATCGAGAAAGTTCGTCCGTTGTTGTATTTCTAGTGCTGCTATTGCTGCTCTCTTGTTCAACACTTGCGTAGGAATAGTATTCGTATAATTAGTACGAAATACTTGAGAAGATTCCCTAAGCGGTAATGGTGCCCATGCCGCCTATTCAAAGATATCAATGGAAGGAGGTGTAGTTAAGCAAATAAAAAACGTAGAGAAATTTGTGGAACTCTATAAAACAAAACAACCGACGTGTGTTTCTCTTCTACATGAATCACTCATCCACAGCGCCATTAACTACTACTATTTCACAAAAATACTAAATACCTACCTTATTTTTGTTCCACACTATGTACGTTAGGTAAGCATTACACAATCAGTACACTGAATGTGTAAACTTAACAGAACTATTAAGAGAGCCCGATACCATGAAACGGCAAAAATTGACATCTAAAGAGAATTTAGCTGTCACATCAGCTGGACGCATTTTTGTCTTCTGGTTTTTTTTTATTTTTTCGTCCCAAGAAAGTAAAATATTCGGTTGTTCCGATTGGAAGTGCTCGTGAAATTTTATTATTAACAATTTAATAGAACTCCGAATCAGATTTTGTTTTTGCTTATTCATGTCCTAAGTGCTCAGTGTCCTAAATTTGTTTGGAAAATATGAAATAGATTCGATTTACATCGCGTGCGGGTGGCAAATTTTTGCTTTTGTTTCCTTCGGAGGAATTATTTTAATTGTTTAGAGAAGGTAATTAGTGTGCTAGTGTTAATAAAGACAAGAGTAAACAATTTCGTTTATTTTTAGAAATATCACACAATTAGACAAAAACTTCTCTGCCTGTTCCTGTTGTTCCATAAATTTCATGAACAATTAAGTAATTGGCCACTTCATTCGGTAATCCTTACTCCATTTGGGTGAATAGCTTTGTTATCGCACTCGATTTGTGCTAGTTTTTTCAACTATTTGTTGCTAATCATCGAGTAAAAACAGATCTCCTAACCACAGTTGCGCAATCTGTTTTTTTTTTATGTTGAACTTAACCAGACGGGGGAAGAAAAGGTTTCAAATTTTATAATTGGATGTTTTATTTCTATTTTGTCAGTTTATTTGCATTTGCTGAACAAAGGGCAGTTGTTTGCGACTTCTAAATTAGCTATGGGTTCTCGAAATATCTGTGACAGGTAGCACCACAATCAGGGGATGGAAATGATAAACTAATCCCTCCACCTAGACGAGTGGTGGTGGACACTTTTTCGGTTGTCGTTTTATCATATCATTGACGCATTGTCAATTCGAAAGGGGCGGTGTGCATATGAGGTTGCTTTGCAATTGGATTTCACAACAAGTTTTTCGTGCGGATAGTATAGTTTTCCGCACGGGCCATACATAGTCGGTGAAGTGGAATTGCTGGTCTTGTATCAATTAAAGTGCTTTGGCGGGTCATATAATATTTGGTTTCATAGGTCAGTTTTGTGTTGAAAGTAAAAGTATTCATTCGTTTGCCGGTCACGTATTCCTTATCGCTCTATACAAGTAGAGAATTTAGTTTAAAAATTCGTTCAGATAAGTCCTTCATATGACTTTACTTGTGTGAAATATTGTTACGACGAAACATATGTAAGTTTGGACAACATTTGATCGCAGGTGTGTGGTCGGTGTAACGCTGATGAGACGAAATTTGTGCATAACATGTTTTCTTGAGACATTATTGTTGTATACCGAGTTTTGTTATCAAAAGTGGAAACACTTCAGTGGTGTAACTTCCTGAGAATGTATGATTCAGTGTTTAGAATCTCCGTATCAGCATCAATTTGGTTCGTTATTGATTCGTACGTTAGTCGGTCTAGCCAGTGACCCCTAAAAGAAAATCATGTCGAGGGGAAAAGAGGTGACCAAGCTCCATTTAAAAGTCGCCCAGCAAGTACACATGTCTGAATGGAAATTTGCCAATATGAGAAAGCATAAACAAGCAATGTGCTTGTTATTTTACTTCAATGACGGAAGCCTTACGCCTTGGAGCTCTGTAAGTGACCAGACATTGATATTCAGTTGCGACGCATTCATAGGGCGGAAGTGGTGTAGGATCACAAGTGATCTTATCGAAAACAGTCGGCTAAACACAGAAAAACCATAAAAAATTATAGTTATTAGATTAGACTAGTTAGATGGTTGTTCTGTAATGTTATGTAAGCTTATCTTCTAATCATTTCCGCTTTGAAATAGATCACTCACCTAATGCGACGTTATTCCTATTAAAAAAGCAATTAAAATTGCATGCTACGCCCCGAGATTAATCAATGTAAAAATTGAATTACAATACGATTACTTGAGCAGTCACATTTTTCACGGAGTTATACCATATACATACATATGTATGTATGTATGTATGGCTAATTTAGCGATGAGGTGCACTGGTCCTTCTGTACTAACAAATGCCATCAGTGAAGGAACAAACGAAATAAGGTTGTGATTACGGTGCAGTTTAAAGCAAAAGTGTTGAAATCACGACTGGTTGGCAAGACAGGTATGTACACCGCCATCGTTAGACCAATCCCCACGTACGGCTGTCTGATCCAGTGGGTAGATGTCGCAAAAGCCACGAACCAAAACACCCTCACAAGGATCCAACGTCTAGCGTGTTTGGGTACCACCAGGGCAATTAGGACAACACTCACCGCTGCCCTTGAAGCCATGCTCGGGCTTTGCCCACTGAAAGACGTAACGGCATATAAACGCCATATGTCTCTGACAAACCTGGATGTGACTAAATCGGACACAGCACCATCACCAAGTGGTCAAACGTAACTTCAACATGCCTTCTGACTACTTTTCACCCCACAAGGACTTCAGCCTCAAACAAAGACAAGTGGTGAGATCATTAATCCCGCCTCCATATCTATCTTCACGGATAAGTCAAAAATGGACGAAGGTACAGGCTCAGGAATTCTCTCAGAGGCACCATAAATTGCCCGGTCCATAAAATTTCCTAACTACGCAAGTGTATCCTATCGACATCTACATACATAGACAGCCAAGCAGCCATATCTTCCATCACAAATAAGTCAAAACAGGAGATGCAAAGAGGAACTCAAATCCTTTAGCTCGAGGCACAGCATTCACTCTGTTGGATTCTGGGACTTATGGGCTTAAACGGGAATGAAATGACCGATGAGCTAGCGAAAAAAGGATCAGAATCAAGCGACCTAACAGCAGATCACTCGGTCCTAACGACCATTAGTACTTTCATAACATGACCAACGTAAGGTGGAGTACACTCTCCTTATGCCGCGTCTCTAGAAAACCCAATCAGGCAAAAAAGAACTAGAGGACTTCTATCGTTAAATAGACCACAGCTGAGTATCCTCATAGGTATTCTCAACATCCACAACTCAATGGCGGCCCATCTTAGAAGAATGAGAATCAGTACCACAAGCCTATGCAGAGGTTGTGGCGATACAGGGGTAGAGGAAGACACAACACATTTCCTCTGCGAATGCCCAAGCCTCAACAGAACCAGTTTTCATTATGAAAACGGGATTGTTTAGGAGGGCCGCTCCCGTCATGGATTCCCGGAGAACACAATGGATCCGCTGAGATTCGAGCGAGGCTGCACCTCCGTTGAAATTGCGGTCACCCCCCAACCTATTTATTGAGGGGAAGATAAGGATCGGGTCGATAGAAGATACTCCAAGCTAAGCGTATCATCCTCTTGCATCTAACACTGCTTCCTTTTCTGTCAGCTCTGACAGGTTAAGACGAAAAAGAGTACGTTCTGTGTCTTTCTTCCTGGCAACTATTTCGCTCTTCTAAAGTTTAAGGAGGATTATTTTCCGTCTTGTGTTCAACCATGACGACAAAATTTTGGAGAAAAAGTGAAACTACATACTGCCTAAGCAAGATAAGATCCCGAGTATGGATATATTACACTTTCTGAAGAAATAAATGCTTCTACAAACCACTATTTTCAAACAAGATAATGAACGACCTCACACCATTTAGACAAACTCTAGCGTTTCTGAAAGAAAATTATGTCATGTTATCCATTGGCCTACGTGCAGTTCAGACTTTATTGTTATCTAACCTGGAGGTTCAGGTACTTTGTTAGAATTCCCAGTAGCCGCATAAATCGATGGCGGTAACCTTATGTAACTAAAGAAAAATATCAGTAGAAGGATCGAGAAGTTCAAAGAAGTTGTGGTCAAAATGCTTCTAAGAGAAGGAAAAATGAAAGCATTTCATCATCAAGTAAGAGTAGAGTGTCGCGCCCTAGATGATGAAATAACTCCAGAAAAGATCTGCAACGTCATAGTACATCAGTTCACACCGCCAGCGAGTATCACGAGGGATACCATCAAATTCATACGGAGGACACAAGGATAAAAGCAAACATCATCAAGAGAGAAGCCGAATACGAGAGCACCTACATATGAACATACATACATACTTCCGACACAGTTAAATTAAATTGACCACACACAGGCGTGTTTAAGAATTGGAGGCAAAGATCATATTGGGAAAAGTGCACGTCGAAAAAATACGTACGTTTTGTCACTCTTTCATCCCGTATGAGTGGTCCCAAATCGTTCAGCTACTTCTATCCATTCAGTTTTGACAAAATTATTTTTCCAAAGAAACATATCTTTCCAACAGCTCTACCAGTCATTTCATTTCAATTGCCTGGCGTCTGATAATACCCAAACAATTAAAAAAGGCGTTTAAGTAGACACTAAAACGACGCTTATACGACAGCTGAATTACGTTTCACATAACGCAAAACGACATTCATTGGTTAATGGCGTAAAACGGCAGTTATAATACCAGCTGTAATGATTAGGCATTCAACGTCAGTTCGAATGGAAGTCTCTCTTTCAAAACTTTTTTTTCACACTACTTCTAGTCTTCCAAAGCATCACTTATACTGTTCTCGCACATTGACCTCCCACCAATGAATATCAACATTTCATGATACTAAACTGACTAATTCTACGGGGGAATAAAAACACACAAAATGTATGACGCGATTGTTTAAATATAAGATAGCATTTATCTAAGGTATTTAATATACATACATATAAACTCCGATAAGTTTAAAAAGATCCTCTAGACTAGACAGTGCACACACATTTTCAGTTCTTTGGTACCAAAGAATCTTTTGTTGTAGGCGATGCAAGCTTTCTTTAACTTGATTCACATTATTTTCTCTTTGTTTTCTTTCAGAATTTGTTTTAAGAAAAAATGCTTTACTGTCCACCTAACATCACGTTATCCCAAGTATGGGTAAACCATGGGGTATCCCATTGTTTTATGGAAACCGTTGGCACATCTGTTGTGGCTGGGTTTATCCTACTATTTGGCACTTTGCAATTGATTATGTATAAAAAATATGCCACCCGAATAACAGATCCAACACAGATCTCAAAATCACGCCTCTATGGAGTTCAGTTGTTCTTGTTGGGTTTCTTTCCAATTCTTGGGATCATTCGATTCATATTGATGGCTTCAGTGTATGATAATCCCGGGATATATGGTTACATGGTGAGTATAGCATTCAAACAATAACAAGACAACAATTCTATTCTATTTGTAGATACTTTCAGTTATTTTCACGTGTTTTGCGTATCCCTACTCGATTGTGTTGGTCGTAAAAGAACGACTATATCAGTTGCCTTCGGTGCCGACTCGTGGTCATGGCTTGGTGTTGCTGCTCTTCTGGACATTGGCGTTCATCAATGAAAGTTTGGCTTTCATCAATCTACGACAAGAGGATTGGTGGTTTAACTTGAAGAGGTAATTAGTATAAATTGGTTTCACTATTGTATTCGGTTTCATAGTCTGTTGCCTTTTCCAGTTCAAAGGACAAACTTGAGATGGGATTGTTTGTGTGTCGTTACGTTTGTTCATTGCTGATATTCGTGCTGGGTCTTAAGGCTCCAGGATTGACGTGGCCCTATAGTCGACATGGCGATGAAGAGCCATTAAATCCCACAACTAACCGTTCAGCTTTCCATAATGCATGGAAAAAGCTACGTAAACTGTTTCCTTACCTCTGGCCAAAGAAAGATATTCTACTACAGCTCGCTGTGGTAGTTTGTATCATTCTTCTGATTGCTGGACGTGTGATTAAGCTGTTCCTTCCGATCTATCGCAAGAAATTGGGTAAGCTTTGACGCTATAGAGACTTGCCATATAAATATTACAATTGCTTTCATTCTAGTGGATAGTTTAACAGTGGAACCGATCTCCTTCCGATGGGACTTTGTTCTCATCTATGTGGCATTATCATTCTTTCAAGGCGGTGGTACTGGTACAATGGGTCTGCTGAATAATCTTCGTTCATTCCTCTGGATTAGAGTGCAGCAATACACAACACGAGAGATTGAAGTTGATTTATTCAGACATCTACATAATTTATCCCTTCGCTGGCATTTGCAAAGAAAAACCGGTGAAGTACTTCGTGTGATGGACCGTGGAACGGATTCCATTAATAATTTACTAAACTACATCATCTTCTCGATTGCTCCAACGATTATTGACATTATTGTAGCTGTGATTTTCTTTGTTTACGCGTTTAATTGGTGGTTCGGTCTGATTGTGTTTCTCACAATGTTTTTGTATATTCGTAAGTTTTAAAATTTGATGTTGCCTAGATGGGTTATTTAAATTTTGATTTCTTTTGTAGTGTCGACGATTGCTATTACGGAGTGGAGAACTAAATTCCAGCGACAAATGAATCTAGCTGATAATGAACAACGTGCACGTAGTGTGGATTCATTGTTGAACTTTGAGACTGTCAAGTATTATGGCGCGGAACAGTATGAAGTGGATGCGTATAGGGAGGCTATCCTTAAGTATCAGGTAAATATGAAATCCGAAGTGCGACAATCGCTAAATGCATAAATGAAAACAGGTGGTTTCGAAACTAATGCTTTTAGCTTAGAACTTAAGATGTCATATACATAGTATCACTCGTCTTTCTCAAATGTGTTTAGCAAGCCAACTCTCTTGAAAGTCATTGGCTATGATCTGAAGCCTTTTGCTTCTCCGCAAAATCTCCATTATTAAGGGTCTTGTTGCAGGTCAGTCAATTCGCAATTTGCACTCACAGTTCCGGTGGGTAAATCATCAATCAGCAGCGGGAAGAAAACCTGTGACAGTATAGAGTCTTGTTTAACTCCTTATCGCAGTTCGAAGAACGAATTGTTCTGATAGAGCTCCTTTATGTTATATATTTACAAGGCATCACTTCATATGAACAGGTTTTCAGATGCATTCCCGATTAACCCAATCGAATAAGTTTTGGAAATCCATGAACATGCGATATAAATTGCTGTAAACTTGGCTAGTCGGTTTGAAAATGATGCGCAGGTTCTTAAGATGATCGACATAAGATCCGAAGTTTAGTTTCTATTTTACCTTTTGTCCATTAGAGAACGGTTACTGTTGTTAGGCCCACTATCCACGTAGCTGCACTTCATATGCACGCTTTTGTCACTTGCAGCTTGCATATAAACTAATGAAGATCTGTCCACGGAGCATTTGCGTAGTCGCAAGTAATCGTCATGCAGCCTAAGCTGCAGCTGGTCATTACTCAAATGTATTGCAAGACGCATGGACTTTACTTTTTATATTTTAATGGCGGCTTAGGCAGTAAATGAAATAGGACTGACATATATTTGTAGATTGAAGTTTGTATGACGATTCGTGGACAGTGCTTAGATGCAAAATACACTTGTCGTCACGTTGCTTTTCTCTTCGTAGCTGACCGTTCTCTGATATAAGTAGATTGCCATCCAACTCTGGCCAGCTCTGAATTCTCTGTACATTAGGCGAAGTACTGGTACAAAACTGTTAAGCAATGTACCATAAGCAATCTGCTAATTGCAGTACAAGTTCGGTCTATTTGGATGCAAGGTATTAACAAATCAGGGGATTCCTCAACATCGATGAAATAGGTGACAAGGCTTATGAAGAGTTGAGCTTGACTTCTGTTTCCCAGTAATTGATTTCGATTGGTATTCACTGCAGTTCGGACTTTTCTAATTTGGCTTTTATTATGATGTTATTGGATAGGCAAGGTGAAGATCGCTGCTATTCATGTATATACTTAAATTGTCTTTAAAATACTAAATACTTACATGATAAAAGATGCACGTTTCGGCAGAATCCTCCACTCTGCTTTGAGTGCTGCAAATGAGAAATGAATGGTGTTTTCTCGGCACTGATATTCTTATATGTATATGACCGCCTTCAACCTGGATTGTATTCCATAAACTTAAACGAGGGAGACCCTCAATAAGGTGTAAGGACTGGCATGCATCTGAATTGCAGGGGCCATGAGAACTTGTCTAACTGCAGCCATAGGGGTATTTTAGGAACTGACTCCGTTGCATCTTGTGATTGAGAAATGTGCAAGTAATACAATTCTAAGAATGGCTATCGAAGTAATTCGATGCACTGCTCAAAAAATTACCACTCCTGGTCTTTCATAGAGACGACAACATTATAATGTTCAACTTTCAGAAAAAAATTGTTCCCAAGCTCAGTAGCAAAAAGAGTTGGAGCAATGAATCCACAATCTACAAACTGAGCAATCACACGGCAAAGTGGTACACAGATGGATCAAGAACTGATAAAGGAACTGGAGCAGGAGTACTCGGGCCAAATACTCTAAATCCGTGCACAAAAGTACCAGCATCCAAATCAATCTTGACAGAAATCACGCCAGCTGTGATATAACTATAATGTCAGGTAGCTAAGCTGCTATCATGGCACGTGACTCCTATATTATTAAGTCCAAACTTGTGTGGGAAGAATCCCTGCAAAAACTTTATGAACTGGGTAGAAGAAACAAGGTGACCCTCTGTTGGGTACCTGCCCATGTGGTAATAGAGGGTAATGAATGGTCGACTCTTTAGCAAGAAAGGGAGCATTAGAAACCTTAAAAAGTCCTGAACTATTCTTCGGAATAGGGGATCATGCCTTCAAAGAAGAATTCAGGAAACAAGAGAAGGAAAACAGGGCAAGAACCTGGAATAACACTCATGGCATGAGGCAAGTGAAGGAACTTCTAGGGCAACATAACCAAAAAAGATTCGAAGCATGTTTCAGCATGAGGAAGAATAACCTTCGTATCCCAACGGGGGATTGTAAACTCAATGAGCGCCTAAGGAAACTAGGTATACCTGAAGAAGGTCCGTGCAAATCTCAGAACATGTAATGGGATCTTGTGTGACACTGACCAACAAAAGGCTGAAATATTTGGGCAAGTACCAATTATCAGATGAGGAGGCTTTTGTCGTAAGCCTCTTGTCCCTTGTTGGCGTTAGCAGCTGATCTTCTGCGAGGTTTGCGTGCTTTAGTTTACTTGGTGTTGGCTACTTCCTTTTTATTATAGTTTCTCCGTTCATTGCTTTCTTGTGCGGTGCTGAGATAATTCTCATTTCTCATTAGGTCCCACTTGGGCTTGGGTATTCATCTTATCCTGCAGGGCTGCCTTCTCCATATTTGTTGGTATTCGATATCTCTCAAATCATCATTCTTTCATACTCAAGTATCAAGCTAATAGTGACGTACGCCTGAATTGTTGACAAATACTTGAACTTTGGATAAGCCTTGACCATGTAGAGCTCTAATTGATTCATGAACTCCATACATTCCATCGTTTTACTAGCTTCTGTTCAGTTACAGCTGTCACATTCTTTGCCAGCTCGTACCATGTGATCCATTTTAGGCCAGGAATTCGTGATACAGTAACGCTGTTATCATTACCTGTCAACACATTGCTGCTCCTATGCAGCCCGTCCTTCTGGTCTTAAGATTACTTTTTGATGCATGTATTGGAAAAACATGCACAACTTGGCTTGTCTAACCAATAAACAACAAACAATCTTCCAAATGTAGGATCTTTCTCTTCCTTAATCATCAGATATCATCAGAAATGATCCACTGATTCATTATCTATTGTTTTTAAATTAATTTATAATATTTGTTCCTTTCAGAAAGAAGAATTCCGTTCCCTGGTAACGCTGAATATCTTGAATACCTCTCAAAACATCATTCTCTGTTTGGGGCTCCTTACTGGATCTCTACTTTGCGTGTATCTCGTAGCAAATCACGAAGTTCTTACAGTTGGTGATTACGTTCTCTTCTTCACCTACCTCATGGACTTGTATATGCCCTTGAATTGGTTTGGAACCTACTACCGTGCCATCCAGAAGAACTTTGTCGATATGGAGAACATGTTTGATTTGTTAAAAGAAGAACAAGAAGTTATCGATGCGCCAGGAGCTAATAATCTCCTCTGTTCGGGAGGAAAAATTGAATTCTCCAATGTTACCTTCGGTTATTCACCAGAAAAAATCGTCCTTCGCAATGTCAGCTTCACTGTTAACTCTGGCAAAACTGTGGCAATAGTTGGCCCATCTGGTGCTGGTAAAAGTACAATTGTTCGTCTGCTTTTCCGTTTCTACGATGTTACGCACGGTGGTATTTTAGTCGATGGACAAAACATCAAACTTGTCCAACAGAAATCATTGCGCAAATGCATTGGTGTGGTACCTCAAGATACGGTGCTGTTCAATAATACGATTTTCTACAACATCGAGTATGGTAAAGTTGGTTCATCAGCCGATGAAGTTTTCGAAGCTGCTCGTAACGCTGACATCCATGACCGTATTCTATCCTTCCCTGATCGGTACGAGACTAAAGTGGGTGAACGTGGTCTCCGCTTGAGTGGTGGTGAGAAACAGCGAGTTGCAATCGCAAGGACTCTGCTAAAAGCTCCAGTTGTTGTACTTCTTGATGAGGCTACCAGTGCTTTGGATACACACACCGAACGTAATATTCAATCGGCACTGGCAAGAGTTTGTGCAAATAGGACAACTCTGATAATTGCCCATCGATTGTCTACGATTATTCATGCTGATGAGATTCTTGTACTCAAGGATGGTGGCATCGTTGAACGTGGTCGTCACGATGATTTGGTACAAAGAAACGGAGTCTATGCTGACATGTGGAATCAGCAATTACAAAATTTGGACGCTAATCCTAGTGGTAGTGACAGTGATGGTGACAAAACGGATGTACCACCTAAGACATTTTAGTTTGTAACATTTGCAACTATGTAATAAATTTACCTTAGATAATAAATTCAATTATTAGATAATAAGGAAGTAATAGCGACAACAGAAGGCGTTGTAATGAAGGTGATTATTGTGAGGGATTGATATATGTGCGAGAAGCGCTAACCTAAAAATAAACAAAAAAATAAATGTATTTTTAATAATCTATACAGGTTTGAAGTTTGTATTTGAACATGGAAACCTATCATGCTTAGAGTCATACCTTTCATGTCCGTTTATTCATTTTAAAGTCTAAGGAGGTGCGTAATTCAACTCAGTGTAACAATAAAATGGTCAAATAAATCAAGAAGTGGTGAATAAACATTCAAACAGCACGAAGAATTACTAATCTTAATAATAACTACCATCAACCTAAAGAAAGGCAAACAAGGTTTCATAGAAGATATCAACACGTCAGTGCAAGCCTTATAGTCTTCATGTCTAGTTGGATATAAACCTCGCTGCTGAAGTTGGTATAAAAAAGAAGAAAAGAAACAAATAATGGAATTAATTCTGTTAACTGATCCCAATTCATCAATTTGCTGCGCAAGCTAACCAAATGTGAGTATTTAATTAAAAGTCTAATTTAATTATTTAGTTTCGGTTGGAAAACTATCCCATGGTTGGAGGTCAATAATATGAAAACTTTGGGTATCGTGATATAACAAGAGATGGTTATGCATTTTGAGAAAGGGCTTGATGTTGACCAATAACTGTGAAAAGGTGCTAAATGTTAATTACAAAGTCATTAAGTTTTCTTTTAAATCATTTTGTCTGATGATGTTCTGTTCTCCAACGAAAATGAAACGTTTTTTGTTACTTAGTTTTATGATTCGCAAAACTTAAAAAAGATCAAAGACCAATTGCGTCATAGAATATTTTTATACGCTTGAACACTGAACTGTAGCGTGTTAGCGTATTAAGGTTCGCGAATCGGGTGATTTCACCTATTGGTTGCTACGACAAAATAGTTTAGTCACGACTTCAATACGACCAAATAGTTGAGTTGCTGACTTGCTCATTAATTTGATAATCATGTCGCTTTCAACATTACTTAGTGCCAATATGCCACTCTTATAAGACTCAGGGCGTTAACCCCTTCTAAACGTTATCGGGTTTAGCTGTAAAGCGATTCATTACACCCTTGAAAAAACCGCTCTTAGTGAAACGCAGAACTTCAGCTTAAGATAAAGTTTAAATTTATTGAATTTATTCCTATGAGATCGAGGCTAGAGATAGGAATTGGGTTATTGCAAAAGCAGGACACTGGCAGAGAAAGTGTTTCATCGTATCCTCACTTTCAAAACAAAACTCACGAATAGAAGCCACAAGGATTGCCGTATTTGTGCCATGTGATTAGCCCAACCATTATTATTTAAAGAAAGGGTATGTTCCCCCTACTAACATCTTGGAGGAGTGTGTTCCCTCATTAGAGTTCCCCGCGTATTAATATTCCTCCCGGAATCATTTTTGAGGGTCATGCACTCTTGCTACGCCTTGGGGGAAGAAATTCGTCCTAGAGCACTCTCTCTAATCCAGTTTCCTTTAAGCATCTAAGGATGAGAGTTGACTCTAGTGACGGCATTTCCTCATTTTATAATTGGTACTTGCCCAAATATTTCAGTCTTCTATGGGGCAGTGACTCACAAGATCCTAGGCCATGTTCTGGGATTTCACTGGACTCGCAGCAGAATGTGCCGAGATCTTTTGCAGATATACCTTATTTTCCTTGAGTGCTTCTTACGTCTACAATGACTCGTGAGGATACGAAGGTTATTCTTGTTCACGCTGATGCATGCTTCGAATCTTTTTCGGTTATATTGTCCTAGAAGTTGGCTTGCCTCATGCCCTGAGCGCTATTTCAGGTTCTAGTCCTGTTTTCCCTCTCTAGGTTCCTGTATTCTTCATTGAATGTGTAATCCCCAATTCCGCAGAATGGTTCAGGACCTATAAAAGTTACTGATGCTCCCCTTCTTGCTAGGGAATCGGCCATTTCACTAGTTATCATACACACACCGTCAAGCTAAGCCTTCTCGCAAACGATTTTTCGAAGCTGTGCATATATACATCTCTTTTAAAGGTGCCAAACTCTTTTGCGAAATGATTTGCGGCTGTATCCCTATAAGGTCACTTTGTCCCAAGAAATGTAGTCAAATGACCATCAACTGTGACGTAACTTCTCAGCGATTCTAAAATTCTAGCTGAACAGCTTCCTTAACAAGCAAAATTGTCGCATTTGAGGAAATCAGCAACTCGCAGCCAGTCATGAAATGCCATTAATGTCCTCCAGGTTGGGGGTTGTGCGTAGGGGTAATTTCCCGATCACGGAAAAATATACGTACATAGTTTCAAAAACTACTATAGCCTTGGATGAACGATGACTTCCTTGACTTGACGATCCTAGCAATTGAAACACGGACAACAACCTTCGGATCTGCACGTGGAATCTTCGAACCCTTAACAGACCGCGTGCAGCCGAAGAATTAGCAGAGGCCGTAGACTGCCATAAAGCAGATATCATCGCCATCTAGGAAGTGCGATGAAAAAGAGGATGAAAAACTGGGGCATTTGCAACGGTGATTGCTGTGGAGAACAGAAGCAGCGCTTATTCGGATGCAGATTTGCCATATGCGGCAGATTTGGGCAAGAAGTCTTGAGCTTTCGACACATGAGTGAACGCCTTATAACAATCCGCATCAAGGCTAAATT
Organism: Xylota sylvarum; assembly: GCA_905220385.1. Classification (NCBI taxonomy): domain Eukaryota; kingdom Metazoa; phylum Arthropoda; class Insecta; order Diptera; family Syrphidae; genus Xylota; species Xylota sylvarum. Next base: position 109,813,175 of record LR999958.1, read on the forward strand.
CGTCAACATAAGCTTAATATGCGCTGATGTTTCTAAGAGCTCCTCGACAAAACTTACATATGAGCAATGTCCTAAGTATGACACAGGATAGGAAAGACGGACATCTTTGGTAGGACAGTTGGTAAGCAGAGCTTACACGACACCACGTCTGGCAACGGAGTAAGGGTTATTAACTCCGCTGCGGAGCGAAACGTCACTATAGCAAGCACACGGTTTCCTCATCTCAATATTCACATGTCGACATGGCGGTCTCCTGATAATCAAACGGTCAATGCAAGACATGCCTCAAGTATTCTGGATGTCCGAACCTTCCGAGCAGCCAACATCGGCTCGGACTACTACCTTGCTGCAGCCAAGGTATGAATACGGATATTCTAAGCGCCAATACTAAGAAGAACTACTGTGAGAAGATTTAAAGTCAAAAAGCTCCAATCGCAAGAGATCACCAGAATCTTCGCCGAACGTGTATTCCGACTACTATGCCGTCAGCATCAAGTACTGAAGACCAGCGGCGACACTGGCAACATGCAATTGACATGCTCTGTTTCACTCAACCACCGCCAAGAAATCCCTGGTTTGACGAAGAATGCCGGCAATAAACGTATAACCATCCCCTCCAACCTGATTACGCAAAGTAAACTGCATTTGGCTATTAATAGCTTCAAACTATACCAATCAGCGGGACCTGACGCCGTAATACCTGCCGAGCTGTAGATGGCATCGGACATAATCTTGCCAGTGCTTGAGACAATTTTAAAAAGTTGTCTAAATCTGACGTAGATCCCTAAGATATGAAGAGAAATTAAAGTTGTATTTATTCATCCCCAAAACGGGCAAATGTTCCCACACAAATCCAAAATCTTTCAGACCAATTAGTCTATCATAATTCCTCTTAAAATTCTTAGAACGATTGATTGATATCCAATTACGAAACAGTATTGTAAGAAACTACTGTCAGCGGCCCAACATGCGTACTGCAAGTCAAGTCGGTGGGGACTGCATTACACTCACTAGTGAGTATTATCCAATATTCCCTGTTTCATAAGGAGTACACGATCCTTCCTGGATATAGAAGGAGCCTTTAACAATGTCAATACATCACCAGTAGCAGATGCACTATCGGATCTGAAGGTCGATAGCTCACTCTGCAAATTGACTGATATCCCTGGATATATTTAGGAAACAAATGGCAGCAAGTGCAGCCTTTCGCCTCGAAGCTACCCTTTAGTGGTCAAGAAAAGAATTTGGTCACACCTCCATTCTCAATAATTTCAAAACCTTTCCCGAAAACACGGACTACACTACCCCATGTCCACATTTTGATAAGAACTTCGTCGTCACTATCCCTTTTAGATGAGTCGATTCAAATCTACACTGATGGCTCAAACACCAAAGACGGAGTTGGTGGAAGTGTTTTTTCCGACAATCTTAATCTTAAGCCCTTCTTCCGTCTTCCAAGTCATTGTAGCGTGTTCCAGGCTGAAGTTATAACAATGAAGGAAGTCTTATCATGGCTTAAGGAAAACATGACATCTGCTAGGGATATCCGTATCTTTTCGGACAGTCAAGCAGCTATCAACTCCTTGGAAACAATCTCTATAAATTCTCTGGTAGCTCTAGACTGCCGATCGTCTCTCACGGAGATGGCTGAGCAGTTTAATATTCACCTTTTGTTGCATGCCGGGGCTTAGTGATATTCCAGGGAACTGTAAGGCTGATGAACTCGTCAGAATCCAGGTCCAGGAGCTGATAAAACATTGCCAAGACAGCAACCTTCACTACATCATAGGTTGCGATGCAAATGCGCATCATGAGGTCTGGGGCAGTATTGGCATCAATAGAAGGGGTGAGTGTTTTTAGAATATCTTGTGTATTGTCATGTAGATATTTTGAATAGAGGCTCTAAACCAACCTTCATAAATGCGATTCGCGAAGAGGTACTTGACCTCACTCTCGCCAGTTCATTTATCTCTTAAAATTTTGTTGAAAATTGGCATTTATCTGATGAGGCCTCGATGTCTGACCACCAACACATCAGGTTCGATATTCGTGGCAAATTGTTACAAGTTTCTTCTAGATATGATCGCAAGTCGACGGACTGGAATCTGTATCGGGACCTTGTCCTCTCCAAATTAGATATGCTTGTTACATCTATCGAGTCCATAGGGGACGTAGATGAAGCAGCATACCATATCACGACGGCTGTGTCCATAAAACCAGTTTGTATAAACAAAAGGTTCCCTGATAGAATGATCAGCTTGCCAAACTTAAGAAGAAAGTTAATCCTGCTAAACGCACGAAGAGTTGGGACGAATACAGGTTTGCTCTTACAGAATACAACTCAGAACTGAGACGATCTAAACGTGCCACATGGAGGAAATGCTGCGAAAACATTGCTGACATGCCAGTAGCGGCACGAATCCACAAGGCACTTGTGAAAAATCATGTAAATTGTGTAGGTTTACTAAAAAAGACCGATGGTACCTACACACGTACCCGAACGCATCTGACCATAGGGTCTGCATCGCTAGTAGAGTAAAGAGTTTATCCGGAAAATGTTTTAGTCCGGATAGGGTCAACTGGGCTGTAGGGTCCTTCAAACCATTTAAGGCCCCCGGCGGTGATGGTACATTCCCAGCGCTTTTGCAGAAAGTAATGGATGATCTCATCCTGCCGGGTTTGATTGCTCTACAATTGGGGTTACATCCCGACAACCTGGATACAGGTAAATGTAATCTGTATCCCCAAACCAGGCAATAGGCCTAGTGAGCTGCCTAAATCTTATAGAACTATAAGTCTAACATCATTTGTTCTCAAAACTATGGAGAGACTCATTGACGTTCATATTAGAGGTCGGCTAGATTTGTCTATCCCTCTGCACTCAAGTCAACTTGCATACAGAAATGGAAAATCAACTGAAGGTGCTCTTCACTATCTTTTGAAGAAGATAGAAGGAACTATACGTTCCAAGGAAATAGCTCTGTGTGCCCTACTTGATATTGAGGGCGCACTCGATAACACTGGCTACGACTCATAGCAAGGGCAGTTAGTAGCAGAGGTATCGAAGATTCGACCAACCAATGGATACGAGCCATACGGGAAAGTCGAATTATTACTTACTCCTCTGGAGGAGTGTCAATGTCTGTGACCGCAGTTAAGGGCTGTCCCCAGAGAGGAGACCTTTCTACCCTTCTATGGTCACTAGTCATCGACAATCTCCTAGTCGATCTACAGAGATTAGGCTATATCGCCATCGGTAATGCAGATGACTTGGCGATTTTTATCAGTGGTAAACACAGTACGACCATTTCTAGTGTCGTGCAATGTGCTTTACTATAAGTGTTAGAATGGTGCAGCAGAGAAGGACTATCCATCAATCCTTGCAAAACCGTTCTAGTGCCTTTTACAAAAAGAAGACTGGTCAATCTAGGACTTATCACGATCAAAGGCACCACTTTAGACTATTCCAGTGAGGTTAAATATCTCAGTGTCATCCTTGATAAACGGCTTAGCTGGAATTCTCATATCAAGTCGGCCATTGAGCGCGCCACTAGGACCATGTGGGCCAGTAGACGCCTATACGACAGAACTTGGGGTCTAAGTCCAAAAATGATACAGAGGTTGTATACTATGATGATAAGGCCCATTATCACGTACGCGGCCCTTGTTTGGTGGCCGAAAGTTCTTGAACAGACAACGGCAACGAAGCTTCAGAAACTTCAAAGAATTGCATGTCTCGGGATTACGGGTGCTATGCGCATTTGCCCCACGGCAGCTTTAGAAGCGGTTGTTGGGCTTTCTCCCCTACAGATCTTCATTAGGTAGACGGCCGCTAGATGCGATATTAAGCTGCAACTAGAATACAAGTATAAATCAGGCGATGTGGGACACCTGAAAATTCTTAACTCAATTCCCAAAAAGGACATGTTCTGTACTATCCCCGATATGGTCAGGGAGAGTAGAAATATTGAACCGTGCAAACTGGTCTAATGGTGTTCCCACACTGGACCCCAGAGGTCTGATCTGGTACACAGACGGATCAAAGATGGAAAATGGCGTCGAGCTCTTTGGACCCAACACCAAAGTTTCAATACCTATGGGTATGTGTCCCATGGTTTTCCAGGCTGAACTCCATGCCATTGAGATCTGTGCTAAGATAAACCTTGACAAAGGTATTAAGGGTTACAAGGATACATGTATATCTTTTCAAATAGCCAGACAGCACTTAAAGCGCTGTCGTCCAATTTAATGGACTCTATATCAGTTAAATGCTGCTACGATGTACTACAATCTCTTGCCAGACACAACAGGATGAAACTTGGTTGGGTCTCTGCCCCTGGTCATCAAGGAATTGTAGGCAACGAATTGGCAAATGAACTAGCTAGGCTCAGAATCTGCGTTCATAAGACCTGAACCTTACTGTGGTGTTAACCGCCACAGCGCTGATTAATAGTTCGTTTGGCACACTGGGAAAATGTCTCGGGGCTAAGACAATTCAAGCGATTAATCAGACCTTTTCCCTACAAGGAAATTCTTAATCTAGATAAGGAAAGCATCAGAAAGCTGGTGACCTGCGATATCACCTTAACAAGCTCAATCTGTGCCCAGAAAGGGATTGTAGGTTCTACTTAGAAAATGACGAATCCTCTGAGCACATTCTCTGTCAATGCCCAGCATTACATTGGTTAAGGAGGCGTATTTTCCATAAAGAATTATTTCCATATATGAAATATCTGCTGTTAAGGATGTACTATCATTCATAAGGGAGGTGGAACGTGTATTGGCTTCATAGCACTCTTTGATGCAATAGATCTTCTCAGGTCGCAGTGTCAGCCATATGGGCAAGGGTTTTTATTAAAAAAAAAAAAAAAATTCGTCAATGTCAGCTCATAAATGTTCATTATGCCTTGTAACGTTTAATTGTGCTTAACACACTGTATTTACCCTTTTATCAGAAAACAGAGCGAACCAAAGAGAAATCCATTAAAATCTCTCTTAATTCTCAAACTGTTATACATCATCTCTTCAGAAGGGGGTTTCTTTTCAATTCTCTTAAGAGAATTATTCAAATTCGCCGCACTGATAATATCTCATACTCTTTATCATTAATTCTTATCAGCAATTTACTGACCATACTACGAGTACGAGTAGATACAGTACCTATCTTAATTACACTTTAGAAACATTTCCATTCCATAGTGAAGGAAGGGCACAGTTACATAAATTGTGCTTAATTGTTTCATCGATTAATAAATAAAAAAAAATATCTACTCCCTGATAAGATACATTTTCAAATTTTCATTCAAAAGAAGGCGTTTCGCCAAATACCATCTCCCATCCACAATAAACAACAAAAGTCAGAACTCTGCCTTCAAAAGGCCCAACTGTCTAACCGGTGTCGAGCGAGGGATGCTACGCCAAATCTCCCCCGAATCGGACTCATATTCGTTGATCAGATGTTTTCTACAGCCAGCGGTGGTGGATACCAGTGTTGCCGGCATAATTCGTTGGGATCAGATGATGAGTTGAGATACTTTATTTTTGGAAAACGCCAATTTAAGATACTTTCCACCCTCTGTGAAAAAATAAAAAATCAATAGAACTAGAGTCTATAAAACAAATGCCAGGTTCTTTTATAATAGATACAATTGTATCCATTCACTGTATCTACATAGATACAAATAAGTTTCACTGAAAGATACTTTTCAATATTTTTCTGTGAATACTTTCTACATAGTCCCTTTCGCGGCAACACTGTTCGATAGTGCATTGAATCCACGCGAGACTACGACGCCGACCAAAAGAACACCGGGTTGTGTCGCTATAGTTAGTGAGTTTTCGACCGCGATATTGGTTGTTTGGTTGTTTGGATACGCTTCGCGGCAAAAAATTCACATCACATGTGAATGAATTTCTTTCTTTTATAATTGTATATCACTCGCTTTCCATACACTCACTCACTCATACAAGAACTGAGATTAATCGGTCTCATCTTGGAGCGCAAGTTAGTGGGAAGAATCGCAACGTTATCTCGCAGATAAAAAAAAAAAAAAAAAAACGAATTTACTTTCAATTTGAAATACATAGTTTTGTTTAAAGATTGTTTGACTATTATAGATACTTTATATTTTTTTTGAAGTTGTCTCGCGGTGAAAGACAATCGAAAGATACAAAAAAAACAAAAAAAAGTATCTTTCTCATCATAACATTACTTGTTGTTGTTGTTGTTTTTTTTTTAGGGACAATTCGGTAATAAAATTTTTGTATTTCTTTTTTGTTGTTGAATTTTCTGATAAATGAATTTATTATGCAATCCAATTTCGCGCTCAACATTGCAGCGATTTGTAATCAGTTGGACTTATACATTGAGTTGAATTTGTTTTTTTGGGTGGAAAAGTGCGTCTCGTCGAGTGTATCTACGGGTATTCGGTGTGTATTTGCCGGTGTGGGGATTGATGGGCTATCTGATAAGAGGTTGTTAATCATCCCTAATTGTTTGGGGTCGACCGGGATTATCTTGATTTCGTGTTATACGGTTCACTTATTTCGTTTTCATCTTCTTTTGCGCGTTCGTCTACGCGTGTTTAGTTACTATGTTACTGGGAGTTTAGATAGCGAAAGCTTTAGATTTTTTTTTTCTTCATTTTTTCTTCAGCCCCGTTTGGGTTTGTCGTGTTCTTTTACCTGAGCACAAGAGGATGGCGGTGGTGGGTGAATAGATAAAGGAGGGATGTGTAAGAAGTAGTATCTGCTCAGTGTGGCGCTCTTTGGTGTAATTTTTTGCCGAGTAAATAATGAATTTCGATTTTTTTTTTCGTTTGGTTGTTCTCCCTCATTTTGGCAATCTCCCTCGTGATTCAACCGGCTCCTCCTTCACCTGAAATCGCTGCCAACTAGGAATGAGAATTTATTTTATTTTATTTGTATCTTTAGTGATCTCTGCCGCGCGTTACGCATGAGAGTTGAGATTGAGATTTAGATTTAGAATTTTTTTGTTTTTCCTCAGCTCTGTACTGTCCGTTCTTTTGTTTTTTCTGTTTTTTTTTTTTTTTTGCGGTGATTTGCAGTTCAGAGAGTACTTAGTGGATACGTATAGTACGTAGGCAATGGAGATTAGATTGAAATTTATTTTCGTGTAGCATACAATAAATGAGAACACCGTCGTTGTGTCGTGGTCTATGTACGCGAGTACGCGTAATTCGCAGTCGGACACGCATCTAAAATGCTCTTGTTTTTCATTCTGCAATGATTAGTAGAGAGAGGGATATTTTAATGAGTGAGTGGTTGGGTTAAAGCTAGATATCTCGTCACTATACACACCGCATGGCAAATACTACAAGATATACATGATAAAGTGCCGAAACGATAGATTTTCTATTTAGAGTCTGTCGCTATCTATCTTTTTTTCGTATTTTTTTTTTTTTATATAATGAGAATGGGATTCTTTTTTTTTTTTTTCCTCGACGAGTGAACTAAATATCTGAAATAGTTATACAATTGCTTCCGGTTTAGGGAGTTCGGTGTTCTTAGTTTTGTGTGCACGATATATTGATGCGGTTCTCTCTCTCGGGGTTGTGAGATTTATACAAGAAATGTAAATATTTTTGTTATTATCTATACAAAATTATTTTGTTTTTTTTTTTTTTTTTGCTTTTTTTACTCGTCTTTGTAACTAACCCTTGTTTGGAGGATTTAATAAAAAAAAAAAAAAAAGAAAAAGTGTGTGAAAGTGTTAAAAAAAATAAAATAAATAAAATATACATCAGTTCTAGTGAAAAAAATAAAAAATACATAAAACAAAAAAAAAATTGTGATTTAAAAAAAATACATACAAAATATATTTCTTATAAGAAAAATAAAAAAAAAAAAATGCAAAGAAAGTGAAAATTTTTTGTGACCGGAATTACCATCACTATACTTCGACGAAAATATATAAAAATTTAACCAAAAATCTTTGCTTGAAGAAATTTTGAAAAAAAAAAAGAAATATTTTCTTAAAAAATAAAAAAAAATATATTTTTTTGCTTGATTTGTTCTTTATACTGGTGCTATTGTTCACACGTTATTTATGGTATGTTACTGGTGATAAATTTATTAAAAAACATTGTACACGTAGTTTTGTTTTTTACACTCATTCTCGTTGATGCATAATTTTTTTTTTTTCTTTAACCGTTCGGATGTGAAGAATTATTTCTTTTGGTTAAGAAGACTTAACTCTTAAGCTCGTCAGTTAAAATCAGTATTTATGTGATGAGATTTAAATTTTGACTGTTACTGGAGGAAATATACGTGAAGTAAGAAATTTTGAAATAACGTCTGTCATTAGGAATGCATAAAATATACAAAAAAAAAAAAAATCCGCTTAAATTAAATGCCGGCAGATTTATTTATTGTTTTAAGGGATTTTTTTTTCTTTTCTTCTTGAAGTAGTAGGAGACTTTATAAGGAAATGCAAATGAATCATTGACTGAAGCAGAAGACCTTATTTTAAAAATTAGCCGTATTTGGTGAAAAATGATATTTTTAGAACCACCGTGACGAGTATTGGACTTTATTGGCTTCCGATCATAGTATGATCATCAGTGGACGAAAGATAAACACACTTATACTTACTAACTTAAGTGGCGGCACAGTTCGGGGTGAACTTGAGCCTCAACCAACAAGCCTCTCCAGTTAGCCCGGTCTTTAGCTAACTGTCTCCAGTTGCGCACTCCAAGTCGGTTGAGGGCCCTTTCTACTAGTGCGGGCCACCGACGGCGAAGTCTTCCTCTACTGCGTGGTCCCTCCGGGTTTGATTCGAAGACTCTACATATCCTAGCCATCTCAACGACAGATGCGCAATTTTTTGACTAATTCGATGTCACTGTACTGCTTCTTTAGTTTGTCGTTGAATTTCTTCCTTTAAAGCCTGTCAACGAAGAATCTTTCTCTTGAAACAACCGAGGATGTCTTCATTCATTTTCAATAAAGTCATGCATGCATGCTTCAGAGCCATAAAGTAGGACTGGGATGATTAAGGTCTTATATAGAGTCTATTTAGTTGTTCGAGATAGGGCCCGACTACAACTTTGGCCTTCTCACCCCAAAGAAACAGCGATTGGCGAGAGTTATTCTTCATTTTATTTCTGCTGAGGTGTTGTTTTCAGAATGGATAGCAGAGTCAAGGTAGGCAAAGTCTCAAAGTTGTAGCTGTCGATTGTGATGTTCTGTGCAATTTGTCGATATTGTGTGTCCCTTCTGGTTGACAGCATATACTTGGTTTTGCCTTCGTTTACCTCTAAACCCATTTTGGGAGCTTCCGGTTCAATACTGGTGAATGCGGTGAAACACTGAGTACCGCGGGTGGATTCCGTGCAGATCCCAGTGGTTCTACCAATAATATCAATATCGTCAGCGTACGCTATGCAACTAGGCTTTTGAAAGACTGTGCCTTAGGCTTTAGCTTGTGAGTTTGGCACAATTCTTTCAAGTATGGTGTTAAAAAAGTCACATGACTGAGCGTCTAAATCCTTATTTGACATCAAAGGTCTCAGTGAGATTCCTTGTGAACATTATGGAGCAGCGAGAATTCTCCATCGTCATTCTGCACAGGCGAACGAGTTTGGCAGGGATGCCAATACTAGACCTAGATCTGTATAGCTCATCTCTATAGATGCTGTCATATGCGGCCTTAAAATAGATTAAAAGATAGTGGGTAGCGATATGGACTTCTGGAGTTTTTTTCCAGGACCTACCGAAGTGTGAAGATTTGATCGATTGTGGACATTCCTGGTCTGAAACCACACTGATAGGAGCCAATCAGGTTGTTGAAGAAGGGTTTTAGATGCAATATGGCAGATAAGATCTTGTACAGGGCCTCCTTTCTTGTGCATCGGGCAAACGGTGCTGAGATTCCATTCATCAGGCATACACTCATCTGACCAAATTTTAGAAATGAGTTGGTTTATGCTCTCTATCAGGTCATTTCCAGCTGCTTTGAACAGCTCATCTGGTAAGCCGTCACGTCCAGCAGCCTTTTTGGATTTAAGTTTGGATATTGCTATCCTCACTTTCTTTTGGTCAGGTGGACGGATGTTTTGGCTATCATCGTAGAGATCGAATGGTTCATTCTGTCTGACAGCGGGATGTTTGTCTTCGTCGCCGTTATACAGTCTGCAGAAGAAGTTTTTTCATATTCTCAACATCGACTGAGACTACTACGAGATTTCCTTTTTCATCTCTACGGGCTTCTGCTGGCTTCCGTACATTGTTCCTGGCGTATAATCTCTCATAATCATTATCATCAGGCGCTTCTTATAGATTTTTTTCTTCTTTTGGAGAAGCCGATGTTCTTCCTGTCTCTTCTGCTCGTAGAGCTCACGAGCAGCCCTCGTCCTTCTTTGTAGCGTCAGTTTGTATGCCTCTTGTTTAGTTGGATGTACTTGCCGGCATTTTTCGTCAAACCATGAATTTTTTGGTGGTGGTCGGTTAAAACCTACCACATTAGTTGCGGCGTTTCTGATGGCATGTTGGCAGCGTTGTCATTAGTCTTCGGGACTTGATGCTGGCGACATAGGAGTCGTTGAGAGGTTTCGGGATACGTGTTCAGCGAAGATTCTGTGGTTGTGGCGCTTGGAATATACGCATTCGTACCTTGACTGCAACAAGGTAGTGATCCGAGGTTTGGACATCCAGAATACTGGATCGTCGATCGCAATGTGATCAATTTGATTGACGGTTTCATGATCAGGAGACCGGCATGTAACCGCATGGATATTGAGACGAGGAAACTGTGTGCTTGCTATAGTTACGTTACTGTTGGCAACAGTGACCGATGGGAGCGACCGATGATGTGGATGTCGTCTGCATATCCCAGCAGATCGGCAGATTTGTTGAAGATACGCCTGCCTTGTGCACTATCTGTTCCAGCACGAGATTGAAGAAGTCGATGCACATCTTCTTGCCGAAATCCGGAATATGTTTGGAATAGTTCGGAGGAACTGTTTTCGAATTGCACATTGGACCGCGTGTTTTATAACGTCATACAGCACAGCTAGATCAGTTGAGCTAGACATCCAGATCCTAGATCCCGAATTCGGAATGTCGCCTTATAGAGCTCAAGACGATGAATGCTATCATATACGGCTTTGAAGTCGATGAAGAGATGGTGAGTCTCTACTTGAAATTCGTTGGCCTTTTCCAGAATTTGCCTTAGTGTACCACAGTGGTATATGCCGATTAGTTTGTTGCAGATAGGCTTCAGACGTTCACACAGTACGTTGGATAGGATCTTATATGCGACATTATGCAGGGAATTGCCTCGATAGCTCTAACAAAACATAGACATACTTGGTTGATGATTTTATGCATGTACCCTACCAAAACATCACCACCGTGTTTAAAAAACTGCTCTGGTAGATCATCAGAGCCGGCGGCTGTGTTGTTCTTTAGCTCTTTGATAGCTGAGCCAACCTCTTCAAAATTGGGAGCGGGGGATGACATCTTCATTGACTGGATGCCCATTAAGTAGCTGCTGGAAATGCTGCTTAAACACATCTACTATTTTCTGTATTTCGGTGACTAGGTTTTATTCAGTGTTTCGAAGAGTCTGCGATCCAGAATGGCAGAAGTCAGCTGCCGGTTGTTTTGCCTTTCCTTAAAAACATCCTATCGCGGGATTCTTCGATATCCTTGAACTGCGCAGGCCTTTTTATTTTCATGCAGAATATTCTTCTCCCTTCTTCTGGCTCGATATTCTTCTTGTATGTGCGCATTATCTGTTGCATTCATCATCATACCAACAACTCTTTTTGGGTGAAAAATGTCATTGATGATGAAGAATGCCATATACATGTGTCAAATTTGACAGCTGGTTACCGTAGTGAAGTTTATCCCTCTTTGGACTTATTATGATACAAAAAGCATTAGAAGAACGCTAATAGAAAAATCTTTTAATTTTTTAACAAAATAAATGTTTTAAATGTTTTTTTGAGAAAATTCTTAAATTTCTTACAAAACACTGCGAATTGCACCAGCATCCGCAAACGAATTCGCTATCGAACAAAAGTGGACCAAGTTGAACTGTTTGACATTATTTTTTCCATTATCTTTGCCAACTATGAACTGTTCGATTTTCATGGATTTCCCGATTCCAATTGATTTCAGTTTAGAATCGCAATACAGAGTAGGCCCTCCTACCAACTTTAGTCTTCGTTGTCAAAAAAGAATATAAATGTTCAAAACCACGCTCCTTTTCCAAGAAGTGTCTTGGACAGAAAGGATGAGTCTGTTTTTGGAACAATTCCAGATAAAATTTATCGTTTATGTATCGAATATTTCCATTTTATATCTGCTAATAAACAGTCACAAGTTCATTTTAAAAAATTTGACGTAACTACTACCTACCGCGTGTGTGGTTTCGATTACAGAAATGTGGCATCAACCTAAATATATATTGTCGTCTAGTCATACACTGTTTACACTACACATTAATTAATCAATTGAAACTTAGAACTATAAAAATAAATAAATAAATAAGCAAAGCAAACTCGCATCATTTCACAATTCAACATAATTTCATTCATTTATTAAAACATTTAGCCAACTTAACACAACATTAATTGATGAACAGCAGGCAACCACGAAACACCTCTTCAAACAGCTTGTTTACGTTGAAAGTAAATAAAATTGTATTTTTTTGAGTTTGTGCTCTTTCGCACGTCTCACCCTATGAACGAGTTGGTAGTATTTTTTTTTTTTTTTTTAAAAAAAGCTTTTAACTAGGAAAAAAATAAAAATTTCACAATCACCAATAAAAGTTTCACATTATACCTCGTAGACGTCTACATAACTTACCCATTCAACCAGGTGCCAGTGCAAGTACTTTGGTCTTATTATCTTTATTACGGTATGATAATTCGGTGGGTGAATAGGGGATGGAAATGAGCTTGTTGTATTGGGGGTTTATTCCGATGAGTAATGAGCTAGAAACAACTATGAGGTTGATGTAGAAATATTATGAGAAATTGATCCCTTTTGTGGTTTAGTATTCAATTGTTTGAAAGTTGGATATTGTTAATAAATCAGCGAAGGGATACTTGGTTTATAGACACAAATTGCTTTTAGTACTGAATTCCTATCACAGATCTGATATAGGAATATATAGTGATCTGCCGCTCCAGATCTTCTAAAGTGGCATTGGATTTTTGGATTTGACTGCATATTCCAATTCGGTAGTACCATTGACTAAAATAGTACTAACAGGCTTTCGAGAGGCTTGAAATTTCTTGACCTTTTGTTCCACAATGCTTAATTATTATCAGATGAGGAATCCCAAAATGTTTGCCTCTGTTCTCAAATCGACGATCAGGTCCATAATCCAATAAGATAGCAGTCAAGCTGGCAAGACATTCTAAAGCATTTATGTAACTGATAATCAACAGAAATAGTAGGGGCTACAGTACACAACCTTGCTGCTTCCCACCTTCACAGATTGTTTGGTGATAGGACTGGTGGAAACCTGTGTTTACTCGAGGAATGTTGTACGATGATTCAGTGGATTTTGGATGACGTAGATCGAAAATCATGTGTTGTCAATCGTTGACATTTTCAGTTGTTTTTAAATTTTGACAATTACTAGGAGCATGCAAATATCCATTCGATACTAGCACACGTGCGAAGTTTCCTTACTTTGGTCCTTTAACAATCAACCAATCTTTCTTAAGCCTTAAGGGAGTTAAGGCTTAGGGTGTAGTCCTTTACATAATTGGTCCACAAAACTCTGTCGAAATATTGGTAGAAAGTTTTTTTTTTACTTTCTCTACAAGATCAAGCTCTTAACAGATGCTTCGACAATAAAAGGGAAATAGATTTTGCAGCTCACCATACCTCACCAACTTAAAGATGGAAGTCGGTCACATCCGTTTTCCTTACTCAAGTCTTCTTTAAAGTTAGACCCTAGATATCTGCAACATTTCGCTTGATTTGAAGTGGAGGTCTAGTCTTAGGTGCCCTTACTGACTGTACATTTACTAATGGCTCACTTAGATGAAATAGAGTTCATTGTACACAATTGTTAAGAAAATCCTGGGAATCTATAAATTTAACATTAATATCGACCGGTAACTGAACCACTCAGATAGGGATAGGTTCAGTTTTTCGTGCATATTAGGCGCCTTTTGGCCAGTTCATCCGTTCTTTCCTTTCTGAAGACCTCCACATGTCTCTGACACCTTGTTAGCTAGTGATATCTGGTTTAATTTTTATTGAAACAGTTTTACGAGCAAAGCGGAAGAGCTAGCTAAAGAGGGTGCAGACTGGAACCTCCCTGACAATAGGAGTGAACCGTCAGCATCTATTAAATCGATAAAATTTCAAATAGATACCATAGCCATAAGAATGGCAAACAGAGGGTGGAACAATATCAGCAGATGTCTCTCTTCTAAACAAATTTGGGCAGATCTGGATTGTAGGAAAACCAGTAGACTTATTTCCGTCAACAGGATAAATCAGAAAGAGGGAGCCGGTAGGCAGACATGCCAGAAGACTTGCTATTCCCTTCAACGACTTCTGTAGAGACGAAGAATTGAAGAAAACTATGACACATCTTCTGTGTATCTGTTTTGCTTTATCGGTATTGCAAAGGAAAATCCTAACCGAGTACTTCTTCGAGGATCTTAACGATTTAGCTAGACTAGACTTAAGCAAAATAAAAACGTTTGTCACCGGGTCAAACGTCTTCGGCATTTGTCCCATTTGAAGTCTTAATGTAGGTCACTGGTGCTGGTAATCCAGTTTTTCCATAGTGGTATGACAATGGACCTTCTTTTTGGTCTAAGTGTGTCTCTGCTGAGCGGGGACAATCCCACCCCAACCCAACCTACAAGCAACATCTTACAGATATTGATTGCAACGCTTTTATGGGTTCTTCGCTTTCAACAGCAACAAGCTGTTGATTATTTTCCCTAAAATATTTCCCTCTGTAATCATTTTCTCAACTTGTTGTACTGTAGTAACTTTGGCTTTGAAAGATGCTACAACCATCCTTTGGCTTTGTTTTCCGAGACTCACAGTAGACGCCAACTTCTATTTAGTTTGTATGCATCAGTAAAGATAATTAATTCGTCTTCGTTAAATACTCTTCCCTCATCCCATGCCTCTCTGATATTGATTCTTACTCCTAAAGGAACCTATCTTTGAGATTCTTGTGACACTTTCAAGGTTCGACCATATGTTAGAATGTGTCTTGCCGCGGTAGTGTATAGCTAGTATACCACCTTTGGTTTGAACCCCCATATTTTCCGGAAGGCTCTTCTATTTGCATAATACTACCACAAAATCATTTCTCCGCATCCGACCACAGCATCCGGTACTCATAAGTAGTCCATTGTTTTCTAACCCTAAACGTTCCACTACCTAAAGCCAGTTCTTTAGAACTTTATGCCTTAAACACAATAACGCTTCGGGAATGCGCCTTGAAATGACATGAAACTTTTGATGCTTTTTTTGAACCTTTTTTTTTTAATTGAAAATATGAAAAAAAAATTTAATTTCTTTGTTTCACAGCTGTTAACTGTCAAAATCAAGCAAAGTCATCCCAACTTTTGCTTCTTGTTGAAGTCACGTTACGTAGCATTACGTTGTTCTCAAAGAATGCTAAATGTGAAGTCGAGCTGAAAGCAGCATTCCGACAGACTGTCATGAGTCTGAAACGTCAAAGCTGAAGAGCTATTGTGTTTTGACCATTAAGGCCTATTTCGTCGGCATCAGTCTTTGCATTTCTCTTGAGGTAATATGGTTGTATTTTGACTTTCTCACAAGTTTTTGGACAACATTTTAAAGGAAATCATATGTTGACGTCTGTCAGTTTTATGCATGATACTCGCAAGAAAGTTCAAACATGTAGCAGATACGCACATATTTCTGTGGCCAGAAGCTAGACTACGTTTTCCAAAGAAGATACCTGTCCGGTTCTGACTTCCATAATGGATCCATTCTTAAAGATTATATTTCTCTTGACTTGGTATCCGGAAGTGATTCATAGGCATGTTCAGCTCATTTATTTTATTTTCCACGAATTTCCAGATCCTATGTGCGTAAATACTACCGCGCCGATAGCAATTAACATTTCTGTGCAAATTTAGTTTCATGGATGCCGCTGGTTTTTCTCCTGAATAATTCCAGTGGCAGGAATCTTAGAATTTCTTCCATGGTGGTGTGGCATGTATCGTACCTACACTCCCTAAACAGGGTAGTTGCTGTCTTTTTTTACTTTTTTTGCTATGTTCTATGTTCCTGCACTCCCTATACTTGGCTCCATAAGTATAACTACTTGTATCAGGCCATCATTTTACCATATGTGCTGTTTGACCATTCTCAAGATATTCTTCTTACCCATTCTTTTGCTGCTTCATTTTTTTAGTGAAAGTTAGTGAAACCCTCCTTGTGGGTAGTCTCCAGTCCCTTTTTGTTCAGTCACTGTTTCCGCAATTCTAGTTTCCAGAATCTCACAGATCACATCAATCCCTTATCCTATCTTCTAAGAGTTACGTGGTAGTTATTGTTGAAGGTTCCTTTGATGTCCAGAAAAGAGCTGTTTTTTTTTGTTTTCCAGAGCATCTTGGATTAAGCTTCCTAACTAAGCATATGGATTTTGTTAAAGAGGTACTCTTTTCAGTATCATCATTCTTAGGTAGTTATTATATGGCCTTCTTCAATGTGTCCAGTATGAATGTGATCAAAGTAAGAGTGTCAATGATTTTGGTGTGGAGCAGTCCCTTATTCCCAAGTTGAATGTACTGGAATGAATAGTACTTTTGTTCTTCCCCATGCTTTCGGTATATGTCCAAGTGCCGAGAAGTTTCTCATTATACCCAGAAGATGTGGAATTACGAGTACCAGTTCTCTGTGCAATAGAGTAGAAAAGACGACGTCTACTCCTTGTTCCTTCTGATGAATATAAACTTACTTAGGTGGCGCTTTAGTCGTGGGTAGACCTAGCCCTCAACCTACAAGCCTTTCTAGTTGACGCGGTCTTTGGGTAATTGCTTCACGTTGCGCTCTCCAAGTTGGTTGAGGTCCTTTTCCACTTGTCACCATAGATGGGGTCTTCCTCTACTGTATTGTCTCTCCGGGTTGGATTCAAAGACTCTTCGGGCCTGAGTATTGAATATGGACTCTGTCCTATAATCCGTTTGATGCCGGGCTCTTGGTATCAACTGATAGTCTCCCTAATAGCTTTTTCTATTTACTACAGAAATTTAGATATATGTACTCGTATGTACATGCATACGTCCCATTGCTAATGTCATGAATTTCTAGTTTCAGCACGCTTACGTACATCACTTTCCACAGTAGGGGACTGAAAATTGAACCTTGAGGAACCCGGTCTGTAATTAATTTTTTTCGACGCCGATATCGATGTAGTAAAAAATTACCTACTTTGTTTTTGGAATAGCTCAACTATTACGTACGAAAATATTTCTTGCCACCGCATTTTCAATATAAAGCCCCGACAGCCTAGTCCGTACTGTGTAACACATTTATGATTTATTTGTCGTTCGTAGGTTTATCGCAGATAAGGTACACCCTGTCATACCTCCTGTCAAGGTCCGGCCCACAGAAAGGTCTGTATGAGGAAGGGGATTTTTTTCCTCTGGAGGATAACTCGTTTTTTTTGGGATATTTTTGGGGTTTTGACAGACTATTACTTTCAGTGCTTTACTGGGAATTCCATACCTCTCGGGGATTTTTTGGTTCCCAGAGTTTCCGTGGACTATAAACACGTCTTCAGATGGAATCAACGGAGTAGATGTCGTTTCTATACTCCCAGGTCGTTCAGTCAAACTGCAGGTTTCTCAAAGTAATCTCTCGTTTCGTACATAGTACCCCTATAAGCTCTGCTCTAGATTAGTGCTAATTCGATTACTCAACATGACTAGTTTGTTTATTGTTTTTCTTTAAAAAAACGGATGCATTTATCAAACCAAAAATGCCTGACGAATGACGATAATCTTTAAATTGATTGTGCAAACACGTTGTCATTCACATGAATTTAAATTTACGTTTAAAGTTTAAAAATAAATAAAAAAAAAAACGAACGCCTTCAGTCATCTCATAATTCAATTAGGAATTAGTGGCTTTAGACAAAGCTACAATAGACGTTGACAATTATCTTGAGTTCAATAAACTTTGGTTCTATGCCTTAAGTATAAGTTAAAAACTATTAGTTATACATATATTTTTATTATTTATATAATACGACGAAAAAGACGCTTTAAGATGTCACATCCTACGACGAACATGGAGTATATATAATATTCTAAGAATATAATTTTATTTTCTTTTATTTTTGTTATTAACAATATTTTATTTTTAACCATCGTTTCACCAACCACCACCACATAGAAAAAAAGAAATATTTTCTCGTTTTGCAAAAAAATATTTTAAATTGTTTATTATTCACGAGTTTTTGCACAGTTCATGTGACCAAAAGGTGGCCTTCGTATATTATTGGTTCTAAGGATTTTTTTTTTAAAAATATAACAAAAATTATATTTCCTGTATTTAATGTAAACAAGTATACAAATACACTTAGTTTTTGTATTTGACACGTTTCGGGTATACGGTATACCTATACTGAGTGCCTACCTCATTTGACAGTTGGACAAACAAAGCTATCAAGTCGCGCGTAAAAATTGTGCCTATAACTTGGATTATATTGATGAGGTCAATGAACTGCTCCAACTAGGCATATCGAAAACCTTAATAAATTGATTGTGATAGAAAGTTTGACGTGAAATACTTGTACCCTGTGCGCTGGTTTGGGTCATAAAATCTGTGAAACTATAGAAATGACAATATAAATACAAGGCGTATCTGCTGGGGTGATAAACACTAAGAATCTCATAATTTTTGTTAATTTGCTGAAAGTTTACATTCATCATTTTCGATTCTATGCAAATTGATTTCTGAGGTATGTACAGTGGTGAGGAAAAGTTTTTTTTTTTTTTTAATGAATACCCAATGAGTTTAAATGGGAAAGGGTAAGGAGACGTTTTTGTTTTTGATAAAGTGGTAGTTTTTGAGATGATTGTAGTCCCGACACACCTTTGTACTTAAAATACAAAAAAAAAATTGCAAAAGCAGAGGACTAAACACGAAACCTTGTGACACTTCAAAGTCTTTTCAAAGTCTTTCCTTGACGTATCGATTTTTTTTTCCATTTAAAGTACTAGAGAGACGTTTTATTGTAAAGCGGTTTGAAAATCGGGTGCTGGTTCTTACAATTTATTCCATGGATATGAACCTATTGGCTATAACTTCATAGTTGTTGAGGTTTAAACTATACAAACTTATTCTTTACAGTGAGTCCGTCAGAATATGCAATCATGTCTCCATTCTATCTCAATAGCCCTCAAGTGCATCCATTGCTACGAGATTTTACTGTCGAACTGTGAGAGTCCCGAACCGGAATCACTCCCATTCTGTTGCAATAACTATCACTCAAGGCACAACTGTTATGTTATGGATTCAGCTATATTGCAGAGCAACGCTAGTAAGAACGTACAAAAGTTTTCTAAAGGTTTCAAGAACGAATTTGATAATCCTGTAACCCTGATGAGTGTTGCACATTTGTCAGTTTCTCCCTCTGTGAGGATTTCCTATTAGGTCTTGAAATAAGTTCGTTTGCAATGTTTGTCGGGTTAGGAAACACTCACCTGGAGTACTCAGACGCAACTGGTCCTACCAGGAAGCAAAATCCAGTATTAACCCACTTTACTGTAATTTCTGAATGCACTTCAGCGATGAGGAGCTTACAGTATAAACACTCATCACATCAGCACCGAAGACCTGCCACCTGATCCGAGCAAAGGCAGGACAATAACAAAGGAAATGATCCGAAGTATCGTCGTCTCTTAAGGATAGCAGACTAAGATCCTTGGCAAAAGGAAAGTGTCCCGTAAGTATGCCAATGAGTTGTCTAGTCTTTTCTGCGGAGATACAGGAAAAATACCACTGATTTCTTACAGAAGTTTCTGAGCATACGTTTAGTTTGCCTGCATCCTGGCATCCTGGCCACAATTGTATTCGTGGGAAACCCAATCGTTAATGGGGGGCCTTGACCGAAGACGCGGGAAAACCCAAATCAGGCTCTAGTCATGAGAAAGCATCCTCTGAGCCTGGCTTAGCAATCTCATCGGAGATCTCATTTCTCGCAATTCCAGTGTGGCCTGGAACTCAGACAAGAGTCAAAGAGTTCAGCCTTCCGACTGAATTCAAAGTGTTCTTGCATTCTCGAACTATTTTGAAACGGGTTACAGTGTTAAGCAGTGCTGACTGTCGCTCAGACCCCGTCACTACATATTCTTAAGAATATAGTCGGCAGCCATTAGGATAGCATAGATCTCCACTAAAAAACAGAGGCATACGTGCCTCTTTATTAATATCACTTAAGTGGCACGACTCTGACAAGCCTCTCTAGTTAGCCCGGTCCTTAGCTATCTACCTCCAGTTGTGCATTCTAAGTCGATTTGAGACGCGTTCTACTTATCCGCGCCACCTAAAACAAAGTCTTCATCGACTGCATCGAAGATTATTCTATTCAGTATGTCCTAGCCATCTCAAATGCTTACACTTCACAGTCCAATTAGAAATTAAGATACGGGAGCCAGTGACTTAGACCCCAGGTCACGAGATAGGTGAGAGTACTCAAAATGACATTTAGCGCATTTCTATATCTAAAGCTAAATATGCTGAGATGAGAACTAATATTCGATATGTATAGAGACCCAAGACTTTACAGAGCTGCCTTGGTACCTAGCAGCTAGAAGAGAAAGACGTAGGGTCTTAGACTTTTTTTTAATAGATTCTTGAATCTCTGTTGTTTTTTGAAGTTCTTTTGTTGCAACTAGGTGTAACCAAGTGTTGTCGCTTAAGAAGAACCCAGACTAGTAGCAGAAGAGGACACAATAGATCATTTAGTGCGTAGTGCACCTAATACCGCCGCACTTCAGTCATTTATTCAAGCTAAGAGTGAATTTCTTGACAGAAATTTTTAGGGGCTAGGAATACTTACTTATGGAGCCCCCAACTTACATATGAAAAATGCCTTTGGTTTATGTTTATGGCGCTTTAGCCCAAGGTTTCTAGTAATTTCAAAGCTTGTGAAATTGATTATTCTTCTAAAACCAAACTGTTCGCTATGGTATACCATTTCACTAATGAAACCTCAATAATCATTCGAAGTAAGGAAGTGACTCGCAACTTGCTTCGCCATGAACTGCAGTTGTGAGAGCAATATCTTTTAAAACTTCCGCTCTCGTCATCTTAGAACAGTTTAAACGATTCTAATAGAAATTGTTATGCCGTTTCTTATATTCATAAGCGATTATTAAGATATAAATCATTCCTATTCTCTATCTCGAAACAAATAAACATGAATGTTTGATTAACCCGATTCACAGTGTCTCTTAACGATATTTGTTTTTGTGTGATGACTGGTTAATATTCTGAAGGAAGACTTGTTTGTTGCAGATTCTGGTTATGCAATGGTAAACAGATATTTTTAAGTAAATTTATTGCTGGCTTTACTTCCGAAAAGATGTTAAATAATATTAATTGCTTACCATTGGTGTTTTAGTAGGCATTTGCATTTCTTAGCAAAGATAAACACCATTTAGTTAGCAAAGACATGAATCTGCTTATAGGAAAATCTATCTACTGATAATTCGCCACCTAGTGACAAAATTAACATTAACTAAAGAACTTATCGTCTCGTCACTGACAATATTTATACCATTCACAAATTCTTGAGAATTTCAAAAATGACTAAAATTAGAGAAAGGAACTTGACAACTCCTTTCGCACACTACTGTTACTTGATAGCTGTCATGCCTCTTATATTTTTGCTTACCTATTTTAAACCCCTTGTCATGTGAAAACTAAGTAAACGAAAATATTGGTAAATATCGTTTACATATCGTATCGTAGCTCGTGCTCTACACAAAAAAAAAAAAACGACACAAGAAATATTATATTTTTAAATATGTTGTCAAATGTGTGTTATTTATCGTTAATTAGCTGCAAAGGTATTTTTGTGTAGAATTAGAGGTGTGTGCTCTACTAATATTTCTTAATAAGAGTAGGTGTGTTAGATTGTGTTTTTTTTTCTGGTCTTTTGCGGATTCTTTATTAATGTCTTTGATCATTTTTCTTTTATTTAATTTTATCAATTAGTCCATTAAAAATTTTTGTCTAATTAATTAAATCACGTGTAGCACGATTGGATTAAATTGTATTGTATTTCACAATATAATAATAAAATAACATTCATAAATAAAATTTTAATCTGAAACGGAACTTATCGGTTAGTGGACTTTGCGTGTCATATTTTTATGTCAATAACTTTATGTTTTATGACATCCTTTTGTGGGATATATTTTTTATATAATGAGGGGAGGGCGTTCCATAGTTTATTAGTAGGTCGATGACTGGTTAAATATTCTGAAAATATTCTAAATTTAAGATCTAAGTATCTTCTTTGATTCACTTTGAAGGAATTTTTAGCAGCTTTATACCGATATTTTCACACACTTTCTAACCCAACTTAACCCTGTTTGAGTACCTAGATTCAAGGCTGTTGTCACTGAATTATATTTTCTCCATTCTAGTAATTTATAACACTAAACTCAGAGATAAACTTTCATCAGTTTGCCAGCATTTGTTCAACTGTTACCGCATTCTTGGCATTCAATACCTAAATCTGCTTAGTTACGATTAACTATGTAATTACAAGTACGTACATTTAGTAGAAAAAAACCTTCGCATATCCGTACATCGACGGTATTGGGAACACTTAGTTAAATATCTTATTGTTAATTGTTTACTCTGGTAACACGTGCATTCTAAAACTGTACTTGCTTAGATTTTTTATTTTTTGTTGTTACCAGGGTTGTTTTGTTTGTCATACTTGTCGTAAATTTATTTTTACTTTCATTGCGAGAAAATAATCGTAGATAGATACAATATCTGTATCTACTGATGAAAAATATTTATTTAATGAATTTGACCGGTAATTAGTTTGTGCTTTAGTAATGAATTATGAAAGAATTATGAATTTTTTTTCTATATGCTATGTTCATGAATTTTATTTAACACCCCTGTCGGATTGACTCCACATCTTACTCGCCTCCGCAGCTTCTGTATAAGTCGTCGGAATCTATCCTCTATTAACGGAGCATGACTCCAATGGCGCAGTGTCCTGTGATTATTCCAGTTAGGATACGGATCGATTTAGTGTCAGAAGGCTCTTTGTTTTCTTTTTGTTCAATGTGAGTCATAATGTTTCGAAAGGTGGCACAGTCCTCCCTAGATAACCAGGACGCGTTGGCCTCTTTCTGTTATGCCGTCAATTGCGCTATACAATTTTTCAATCACTGATCTTCATTTTTGACCCCATTCTTGCCAGAGCATCCGTCTTCTCGTTAACATCAATACTGCTACATCCGGGAACGCAGCAGAGTTTGAACGAATGGTGTCCAATGGTGATCAGTGTGTGATCGATTTTACAGCTGCTTGACTGGCCACAAAGTTGGCTATATTCGACGGGGGAAGGTGACTGTCTTCTATGCATCTAGCAGCTTTTTCTATTGCTAGGGTTTTAGCTTGGAATACACTACACGCTTCTGGTAATCTAAAAAATTCCTGTTTTTGCAATGCTTCAGAGTAAAATCCTGCTTCCGTACCTATCTTCATTTTGGAGTCATTCGTGACAATGCAATTGGTTCTGCTCAGCTTGAGAATAGTTAAAGTCGTTGTAGGAGACTATATAATCCCATGTTGCTGGAAAGCATTCGGAGTTATATTTCCTGCCCATTGTCTTTAACGATGAAAAAGTCCAGAGGAAGGATGTGAAGAATCATATCCGACCCTGCTTGCGGCTCGCTTCTCACAACTCGCGTGGTGCAGAGTACTGCCCTTACACTTTGTAGAATTCTTTCATATAGCTCTGTACCAGTTGTTGTTCACCAAATTAAGGACCCATAGCAGATGATGGGTCTGATGAATGCTACCTCCTCCCAAAAGACCTCTTACAGGCATAAAGAGCATTCATTCCTGAGTTGGGGAGGTTTTCCCCAAGACATAAGCCCCAAGAAAAAATCCCCAAACCCAAAATCCCCAAATTGAAACCCCCAGCCGCAAAATCCCCAAAGAGAGAATCCGCAGTTCTAAAATCCCCGATCGAATATCCCCAAAAGAAGGACGTTCAAATAGTGAATCATTTGATTAAATCGCGGCCTTATGACACTTTATATCACTTATATCCATAAACAGTGGAATATGTAACCCCACTGCTTGTGATCACTGTTGAATTTGGGGTAGCTGCGAGGTTGGGTGTATGCAAAGTTTCTTTAAATTCTGAGATTTGGCCTTATGTCACGGCACCACATGGACTCTAGGAATTTGGGGATTTGGAGATTTCGTGGAGATTTTGGCAAAAAAGTTTGTTTCGTTGGAGATTTTGTCCAAAAATATTTTCTCCTCTGTGATAATATCCAGTTGGATTTAAATTTTTGGAGATTTTTTTCTTTGGGTATTTCGTACGCTTCCCTTCATTTCTTTCTTTGTCCTTTCTTCATCATTTATGTATTTTCCAGAACAACCTGGAGGCTAGAATAACGCCGAGATATTTCGCCTCAGATGAGGGTTTTTTTGTGGTGCCATCTAGTTTTGGTAGTGTGAAGTCGGGTATCTTTATTCACCTAGTGAACAGAATAAGTTCAGTTTTCTGAGGATTAACCCCAAACTGTACTGTTTTGCCTGCACAGAGAGCTCTTTGCGAGCTGATTGCATTAGTTCACTGATTGTTAGCAAGAATATACCTTTAAACAGTATAACTTGGTGCGCAGGTTTGTATTGATTCTCTTCTCTGTGGAATATTCTTACGATTTTGTTGACGATAAGAAGCCAAAGCAGTAGAGAGAGGATCTCTCCTTGTGACGTGGCTCTTGTTGTCATTTTCTTTACAGAACTCGGCCCAATAGCTCAGTTGATGATCGTGCACTTAAGCAAGTTTTCGACCGAGTTTATGACGGTCTTTCACTATTGAGTCCGTTTTTCTATTTTTGAATGTCAATATCAAGAGAATGGAATGCATTAAAAAAATGTTCAATTTCCCTGACCCCACTATGGAGAGCTCCTTCCACCGATTTACCTATAAGGTAGGCGTGTTGCGCTTCACATATGTAGTTTTTGACAGTTGATCAGTTCTCTAATATGAAGGTCAATGAGCCGTGAGAGACTAGATTGGTTAGATTTTCCTACTTTAGTAATAAAAACCACCACCATACCAACCTCTCTCAATTTACTAGGTATATACCCCATACGCATATAGCTTGAAAAGATGTAGAAGAGGTTTGCTCTTGAAATACACAATTTATCGAAAGAAAGTTTAGCTATCGTATTTGATTCATCGTTTAACCTATATTTAACAACATGGCTAGACGCTTAAATTAACTTGTCAACAATTTGCTTATGATTTGAATTAGAGCAGAAAGTAACACCTAAGCCAGTGAGAGATTCCAATGGCATATAAATAACACCCAAGATCGATCAAATTGACTTTAGAAGATAACCAAGTTTTGGTGGGTAGAATGATTCATTGTCATCACTTCTGTGCATCCTTTTTGAACTTGTCAGGCTTGTTTTAGAACAAGTTAGCAAAGCAGTCGTTGATCCAACTAAAGACTATAGGATAGCCTAAGTTGATATGTACATAGTTCTTCACTGGATGTCGATTATTATTATGAAAGGAGTTTTAATATTCTTCACTTCTTGAACGAATACAAAGATTTGAAAGTATCTGTATCTGTTGGTCGCTAAAGCAGAACTAATACTAAGGAAATAGGAAAACTTGACGAGTGTAAGAACTCACGGATTTTGGTCTAATTATCCTACACCCAGTAAAACGGACTAAATTGTTTGAACTCCAAGTAGAACTGAATTAGAGTCTAATGGCGCTGTCTATAGCTCGCAACATCGTACGAATGCAGGACTTTTTCTCTAGATCTCTTGACATACAATTAACCATAATATTTTTGGTTCACTAGAGAATTTTTAAGACAGAAACTATAGTCTGTCATGCATTGGACACAATAGAAGGTTTATCTACCTTTTGATACCCAAACTGTTTTGGGTTACTTCCAGATAGATACATATTTTATCTATTCTGTCTTCGAACCAATTGAGTTGAGACTTCGCTGAAAATGACCAAGCGCTCTCTACCTCTATGGATACGTTAAGTGATGCCAGATAGGTGGAGAATATTATTGATCTGTTTCTTAAAACTTTTTGGTTTTTTTTTTCTTAAAACTGGCGAATACCTACTCCATGTTTTTTATGAGGAAACATACTACAAGATTGGGAGTATTTGCCAACAATTCTTAAAACATAAAGACTCTTATGTTGTATTATAGGGGTGTATGCGTAATAACTTGTGCAGTTTTAATTGTATCTCCATGGGTGCCTTATGTTCCCTGGTGTGAAAAAGAAAAGAGCAAACATCTATGAACTGCATTAGTTTGTTTTAGTCGATGTTGGCTCTCTAGAACCATTTCATGTTTTGATTTAATTTTAGAATGGACTCCGTTGGCGTTTTTGATAATATGCTCAAGTCGTTGAAGGAATGTTCTCTGCGGGTAGTCTTTCTGGTAGATGCAGTCTTTTTGAAAGAGTCTGTTGAACATTAGGAGTGCCAAACCTACATATAATGCTGGGATAGCACTCCGAGAGTCGAGTAGATGGCCGTTGATTCTAGTCTTGAACTGCTGGAATCTTCTTGAATTATGTTTCTGTTCGAGATGTTCAAGATATTCGATGAGGTAGTGTGGTTGCCTGCCTGGTCGGTCTCCCGAATATGGTATTTCTACGGATTATCATTCGATCATTCGAAAAATTTGATATGTACCAGGGGGCTGGCTGTAAGTGTTACACTTTCCATCAGATGTAGATGTAAGCAATGTTTTTGGGCCGTTTGAAGGTCGGCCGTTTGATTAATACTCATGCTACGGTTCAACTTACGCTTTGTATAAGAGAAGGAGCTTCGCTAATGTGAAGTGAGTCTTTATTCTAAAGATGTGTCTAGGCGTTGCTTTTGCGATGTTGGATATGTAGTATTGCCATGTTATTCTAGAGTTGGAGGTAACATCAAAAAGGAGCATGGCCTCCTTGGATTCGATTATATGGTTATCTGTTTAGAGCTGAATAACAGCAGGCATACTCTTTTTGGCTGAGGTGGTGATGTGCACGTCATTTGCATTAAAATCCACTTGATTTAACTTTCCACCGTTTCAATATTTTTTTGCATATCTTTATTTATTCTGCGGAATTAAATGCACCCCTCACTATGGGATGTACGGGCAGTCATGGCTCATCAAAGCTAAAAATATTGTTATTTATCAGACAAAAAGTAGAGTAGGTAAAAGAATAGAACCCTGCGGTTTACCATGTCTTGAGTCGTCATGTTTATCGATGGCTGAGGTCCGTAAGCGGTGCATTAGGAGATCTCCCATTGAAAGCCATCTATGAAAGACATACTGCCACTGGAAAGCCATATAAGTTCGTGTCCACAATTTAAAAAAATTCAAAGATAGGAAAGTTTTTGTTTGTTTTTTGAGAAAAGTTCAGGTCAGGACGAACAGGAGCTAGTTTCGGTCCAGAATTTTTGAGACTCACTGTGGGTATTTGGTCTGGCCATCAGCGGCTTTCTTGTAGTCTAGATTATTTAGAATGTTACCGACTCAAACGGGCCATAAACTTTACCCCAGTTATCCATGACTACACCTTCTTGGTGAACTTGATGGTTTCTCTTCCGCCGGATCTAATGTTGAATTTTCGGACAATGTTTTTAAGAAATGTTCGGCTGTTTCTTTTGGTGCGATCCGTCATCGTTTTTCAGTAATCTGACATTGATCTAAAGGAATGCAAACATTTTTCCATAATTTTGTTTCTTTGATAGTCCAGGCGTACAAGCAAATTCTTTTTGTTCTGTTCGGTTGGAACGGACTGCCTGAAGGGTCTGTTTTTGGTGGTAATGTCTTGTGCACCTTCCTTGTCAAATCAGGGTTTCTTTAGGGCTGATGTCTTAAATGACTGAGGGTTGCTTGGTAGCTAGGCTTTAAAAGTTCAAGGAACTGTTAAATTTTTGGAATCTTATTGACCCTGTTCACACATGAGTGATGGACTGCATTTTTTTTGACGTTTCCGTGTTTAGATTGATAGTCCTGTTTGAAGTAGTTGTCAGCGCCAATTAATTAAACTGGTTTGATGTTCAACTACAAATTCTTTTCACAACAAAACTAATATTTTCCACAGCAACTGAATTGGTTTGGTTTCGTGTTTCGCAAATTCCTAAATTTTTTATATTTTTTTCACCCTTTCGTCAATTGACACCGATTGACATTTTCAAACGTCAAAAGTAATCCAGAAAAGTAATTTCAGAAAGTTTGTTGCCGTAACCTGTCAACTCTCCGCTTCATCCTTTACCTGTAAACGTAAAAAATAATCCGGTCCAACAGACCTGTGTGAACAGGGCCATTAGCAGCAGTTCGGAGACTTTTCTTGATAGCTCATCGGCCTTCTCTTTTTCGTTGACAACTTCATGTTCTAAGACTCAACAGAGTTTGAAGTTAAATTGATTGTTGGTTGACAGTTGGTTCGGAGACTTTTCTTGTCAGTTTATCGGCCTTCTCGTTTTCGTCGACAACCTTATGTTCTAAGACTAAGACTAGAGTCAACAGAGTTTGAAGTTATATTAATTGTTGGTTGACTGTAAATGCGGCAGTTGGTTGACTGTCAATGTAAATGTCAATATCTTTCCTTAAAGATGTCACTGATGACAGTTGTCAAGAACTCTCTGTTAAGACAGGGAATGACATTAAATAGTCATAAAGGTTGGAATGTTGAAGACCCAAGCCACATTTCGAAGGTTTTTAAACACCTATTACCAACTAAGTCTCCAGAGAGTAGAGAGTAGCACCTCTAGTTGAAGGTTCTCACTATTTCTTTCAAGTATTGAGATGGATTGGTCTTTAGAGGATTTTTCCCTTATCGAGATTTTTTTTTTAATCCACTTAAAACATTCAATTTAGTTGAGTAGTTAATGTAAGCAAAACAATTCGTTCGTCTAAGTTAAAAGTCCTCAATCTCTCCTAGTATCCACTTCAAAGGCACATCGCAAATGAAATGAAATGAATTTATGCAAAATCCATAGAAACGTAATCAGTATGATTACCTACTATCGGAAGTGGCCCATATTCAAGCGGCAAACGACCATACTCCCCTAAACACATATACGGCTCGTGAACCACTCCAATTTGGAGGCTCTCTACTTTCGACCCTCTCATTACCATAAATTAATAAACTGGTTCCTCTCTGTCATCTTTTATTTAACATCATTCAATTACATTATGTTTTGTTGTTATTCTGTTTATCTGGGTACCTTTATTAATTTTTGTTTTTTTTTTTGCTGAGTCAGTTGTTTGTTATTGTGCCGTGCGTCGTTGGTGATGCTGAACTTGATAATACTGATTTCCATCAGTGTGTACATACAATGCCATGGCGAACGCCAAAATTCAATGTCGAATCTCAAATACATACATACATACATACAAATATATAGATACATTTTCTGAAACAAGTGACTCTGTGCCGGTTATAAATTGGAATACCCTACTTAGGACGGCTTAAAGCAACAGCTGTAGGTAATAGGGTTATTGACACACAAAGTTACGCCGAAAGTTATCGATTTCAATGGCAAAAGGTACTTAACTTAAGAGACCCTTTTTTTTTTTTGTTGTTTTTTGTTTATTGCTGCTCTCCTGCCATAGATACATACTTGAGGAACTCCTCCTTCTCGGCATTTAAAGTATAGGGATTAGGCACACAAACTCATCGTCGGTCGGGCCCTCTTAAAGGGTAAATTACACGTTTAAGGGTTCTTGCGCTTGTTTGCTTTTCTGGATAATGTATGTGATTTTCGTTGAAAGCTTTCATTATGCGGAAATTAAGAATTTAAATATCATGAGGATTCGACAGGAAAGAAGAAGAATCCATAATAAGCAGGATATTCGGTACTTGTTAATGAGGACACACAAAGCTCCCCCAGGAGATTTGTTTTATTTTTTTTTGTTTTTACCCCGATTCATGTGGTATTCTGTCAAATGTCAATGAACTTCTTTGACATTTTATAGAGGGATAATACTTTTCAAACTGTCGGTGTATATTCGTGTGTACTGTCAGTTGCATCTGTCAGTGAGTGTTGATATCACTGCCTATTGAATTTTTATGTTTGAACTGCCAGAGTGCGCATACACATTGATTTTTGACAGGTGGACCATTATAGGACTAGACTAAAATCACAGCAGGCTACACCAAATCTAAACAAACTACTTTCGATTACGTACACTGTAGTGTGTATACATGATGCGAGTATTTTTTTTTCTTTTCTAAAGTTTACGTTAGTTATGCGGTGGTGATGAGGAGTTTAATGTATATTTAAGAGACTTTTAAATGGTCTTTATAGAATGCTATTAACAACGCCCAGGCGTAAATAGTTTCGTTTTGTTTTGTTTTTTTTTTTGTCTGGAAATTGTGTTGTTCTTATTTTTGGGTCGGGAACACATCACGTGCTTGGGTTTTAATTTTTTTTTGGAACACAATGAATAGTTAATAAAATTGTTCGATTTTTATTGGAAAGGGGAAGCGGACAGCTGAGCTGCATATGCTGTCAAGTGTACCGAAGAGTTTGCAATTAGAAGTTTTTTTTTGTTATAATCAGTCAATGGGGGATATTGTCTCCCAAAAAAAAAAAAAAAAGAGAAGATGACGATATGAAACTAAATTAAGAACTATTGCCTCATGGTAGACAGACAGATTTTGTTGATGTACTGCAAACACAGTACTAAGATGTGGAATGAACTCTTCTTGCGTTTGAAATATGCTTTTTGCGACTTGATTGGTACATGTTTCTAGTTTGGTTTTAAGCCAAAAAAGCGATATCAGCATTTTATCGATTTTAAGGTTAGGTATAGCGTTACCTATGGAGTTACATAGAGTAATAGCTAGTTTTGACATCCCTGTTAAACTCGTCCATCTTTGTAAATCATTTGCAGATTAGTAACTAGTTCACTGAGACTTTTGCTGTCAAAAACTAATTTAGACAAGGTGACTGTCTTGTAACGTCTTTAAACGTCATACTTGAGTGGTTTGTTTAAACGCGCATTTCGTGGAATTGGGTTCCCCAACTGGTGGAGAACCTGGCAATGACAGAAAAAGTAGGTTTAATCCTCTCGCTTAAGCGGTATATAGCCTTTCTAGCTTCACTTTCAATAAATCGATACACGGAAGGAAGACTGTGGAATATTTCCATGGCAGGAGTGGGAGCTCCTCTTATCTGAATGAGGATATGTTGAAACTTATAGAGTTGACTTCCGGCGGAAGTGGACATAGAGCTTGGCTGCTAGTGTTTTGTGTCAACGCACGAACTTTCGGTTCTAGGATTCTAACCCAAATATGACAACCATTGGCATTATGGTATTTTATGAGTAAGAACTAGCGTCTTAAGTTAGGTTAGATTCGATTGAAACACTTAGGCCAGATCTAGTGTCCTCAATCTACCAGTTAAACCAATATCTTGATATTTTTATAAAGCGCTGAAAGCGGCTAATGTTTATGTTAGCTAGTTCGGCAAAGTTGTAGAAGAAGTACTCAGTACAGTATAGTTGCTATCGTTCGACATTATATACGATATTTTGAGCTTAAGGTGCTGATCTTGGCTGATGATCTACCGCCAGTGATCTTCTCCGATCACTATCTAATCCGAGATCAGTTCATCAGAATCCGGTTACTCTGAGTCCCCAGGATAATTTCGTGGTTATCGAAGTTACCAAGCTACTTCCGAGAATACGATCTGAATGTGTTTAGGGTACTGATCTTGGCTGATGATCTACCGCCAGTGATCTTCTCCGATCAATATCTAATCCGAGATCAGTTCATCAGAATTCGGTTACTCTGAGTCCCCAGGATAATTTCGTGGTTATCGAAGTTACCAAGCTACTTCCGAGAATACGATCTGAATGTGTTTAGGGTACTGATCTTGGCTGATGATCTACCGCCACTGATCTTCTCCGATCACTATCTAATCCGAGATCAGTTCATCAGTATCCGGTTACTCTGAGTCCGCAATATAATTTCGTGGTTATCGAAGTTACCAAGCTACTTCCAAGAGTAAGACTGTCATGAAAAACCTTTTCAAATAGAAACATTGCATTTTGAAAACGGCAATAAACAGTAGGCCCCTTCCATTTGTGTAAAGAATCATATAACACACAAAACAATAATGGTTGCGAGAAGCTAGACACTGGGTCCTATGGACCTGTTACGTAAAATATTTGTATTTGTAGATGATAACGACTCAAAAGGCCTTGTCGTGGTCAAATTGCAGTGAAATATCTAAGTCTGGATTTTCACTGATAATTTGAGTGTTTAAATCCCTGAAATTAGGCACCGTTCTATGTTGTAGCTTGTCTTTCAATGAGATGTCTGAACAATTTAATATTCGACTTATTTGAAAGCTAAGATATTTCTCGAAACTGTATTACCGACAGGATTGTCAGGCTTGGCACAAGAATGATGATACTACCGATGAAGACTCGGCTTACAAATTCTTACTTTAACAGAATACGACCAGTATTATGAATTTCAGAAAGACTACGTGCCATACTATTAGACAACTGGGTCATAAACGGTCTAACTTCCCGGTCTTGCAAGTATTGAGGTCTTGAGTATCAACACAACTGTAGGTGTCTTCACAAGACATTCTTTCGTAGATAGGTACGGCAATAGACTTGGCCTCTTTTCGAATAATTACGTTATTATTAACGAAGTAAAAGAGAAGGTCATTCTGAACTTTTTCAGACGTGGACACTATTTCGTCGACAACAACAAAACAAGATCGAAAACGATCTAGCAAATAAGTAAGTTACACAACTCGAGCGATTTTTACCACGCTACAGCTAGTTCCGAGGAGATCTTAAATTCCTGTGAATTGATTATTAGGACTGATGCAAAGAAGGAAGGGTAGGCTAGTACATGATCTATTTCAGATGGTTTGCTGTTTTATACCATGGATGGCACCATGTAAACTTATACCATGGATACCAAATCATTACCATTACCGGACCATTACCATGTTGTATGATGGACAATTTGTATACCCTATCCAAGGGTATATTAAGTTTGATACATAGTTTGTAACATAGAGAAATAATCGAGATAGACCCAACATTAATAGCGAAGATGATTTAGCCAAGTCCGTCTGTCCCTCTGTATGTCACAACTTTTTGGGCCTTAAATTTGGAGCTAGTAGGATGAAGCACTGGGCTTTTGATAAGGCAAGTGTAAAAATTCTCAAAATTCGCTCACTGCCACGCCCACTTTTTCATAACTTCACTATTTTACATGAAATCGAAAAATTTTGTTAAGACCAAATATTTAGGTATTTAGATTGTCTACAATTCATCCATACATTGTCTATAGCCACGCCCACTTTTTGGGGGCATTTTGATTCAAGTACCGATTTTG
The DNA here is from genome assembly GCA_905220385.1 of Xylota sylvarum. NCBI lineage: Eukaryota > Metazoa > Arthropoda > Insecta > Diptera > Syrphidae > Xylota > Xylota sylvarum. The sequence goes on from LR999958.1 coordinate 109,846,793, forward strand.
ATGATTTTTTACATGTAACATCCTCAAACTTTTGAAGTTATCGTTGTAATTCGAAAAAAAAAAGTGGAATGCTACGCCCACTTTATAAGCGCTGCATACAAAAGAGGATAGGGTGTCAAACGATCCGTTCCAAAAAGATTGTAGTTTTCTTCTACATTTAGACATTTAAGTGCCTCCTTGACTCGGTTTTTATCTGACAATTTGTCTACGATTAAGGTGTTCATACTTGCCAAAGGAAACTCAAAGGCTTTGAAACATGACATTTTCTCCAAACATTCCGACTACGAACACGCATAAAACACGTGAAATTTGGTCACTTTTTGACAACACAAGAAACTCCCTCCATTAGCACGTTTAAATTCGATCATCGCCAATATCGTGTGAATGCTTAGTCGTCACGAGTCCATGTGACGACGTGACAATTCACCCGCAATCCATTTTAAAACAGGAACTCGCCCCAAAAGTCCAGTTGATTGACCGGCCATCTTCGATTAACATCAAAGTCTTGACAAATATTATTCCAATATACATACAATACGTATTAGCTTTGCATTATCCATTACTTTACAAATTTTATTGTTGAGCTGTTTTTTTTTTCATTTTGTGTATAAATTACTACTTTCAAATTAGTCGTTTAGAAATGTATTAGTTTGTGTATTATTAATTAGCACTTTCTCATTCTTCGAAACCAAACCAACCGCTGTATCATAAAATAAAAATTTTTATTGAAAAATAATAACTTTAGTCACTGTCCAATGTTGAATGACTTTGTCAATGAATATACATTTTCGAATTCAAAAAAAATCAATAATATTTTTTACTCGATCTGTAAATTTATTATTATGACAAAAAAAAAAAACAAAATTTAAATATTTAATTATTCTACTAAAAATAGGTTAACAAAACTCTGCTATTCGTTTCGATTTAGATTTTCGGTCTGAATGTTAACAAGGCACGTCAGCCTTTGGCGGTCAACAAAATTAATTTGTTTAGGCATTTTTTTGTTTTGTTTTTCATTTAAAATTTAAAATTTTAAAATCAATTTGAATCGTCTTCTAAATATTAAATTAGTGTTACGAAAAATTACACGGTTTTGATGGAGTTTTGTTTCTCATACATTTACTATATTTCCTCCTCTATTTCCGATTCGACGAATCTGGGTGTGACTTGAAAGCTAAATTAAGAGATATGTTAAAATATTTATGTTTTTTTTTTTGGTTAATGAACTTTTGTGATTTTGCATAACGAATTTTGTATTATATAAATCTTTATGGTTGACATTTGTCTTTGCCGATGACAGGTGTAGTAAATTGTATTCGAAAATTCGAATTTCGAAAAAATGTAGAGATTATGCAAAGATGTTAATACAGTTAGTATAATGATTCAATGGATATTCACTCACTCAAAAGCTTGTCAAATGACGTCGTTTATTGGCTGATTTATAAGCAGGGTCGTAGCATTGGAATTTTTATAAGGGGGAACCACAATGGCCGAAATTTTAGGTGCTAGGAAGTAAAGAGTTATAATTTTCTAATCTTGATCTTTTTATCCCTTGAACTGGATACGGGATTTCGGTAACTAAGCAAATGTCTAGCCAATTGCAAGACTGGTTTTCTAGAAAGATGTTATAGGTACTTTGGAAAGTGTGTCAGTTGATACCGAATGTTTTTCTATAATAGGTGCTCCTTAATAGGTTCCCCATGTAGAATATTATTGCGATTTGCAGGCACAACGATAGTCCAAACGATGCAGGTTTTATAATCATATAATAAGGCTTACTAGGTGTTCCTTGATAGGTTCCACACTTATGATATTCTTTCGATTTGCAAGGACAGTGATAGTCAAAATGATGCAGGTCTTGTAATCAATCACGTAACAAGCCTTGAATCGTTTTGACTATCGTTGTTCTTGCAGATCGAAAGAATATCCCAGATGTGGAATCTATCTAGGAGCTGAGGAATTTTCGATAGTTCCGCGTTGATTTCCTTGATTCCTTTGTCGTTTTGTCTGATTTCGCACTGAATTGAAGTATGACATGTACTTTGGTACGCAAAAAAAGAAATGGGTACACAACCCAATAGCACCATCTGCTGTTTACCCTAAGAATATCTGAAAACGTTGAATTTCTGGGACTTATGCTCGATAAAAAGCTATTAGATAGCCTTATATTAGTGAGTACCCTAGCCTAGTATGATAGTGACCCATCAGCAAAGTCAGCAACCTAATGGCTATCCCGAAAATAATGAGAATAGGGTGAACTTACTGGAGGATATCTTTAACCTGTTTCCGCTTTACATATTCATACAAGAATCGATGGCATTTAGAGCCTTAAAGATTTTTCTAAGACTCTTTTTCCAGCTTTTACTCAAGTAGACAAGAATGGGTATGTCTGAAGTACGCCACAGTTTTGTACACAGATGACATAGGCACAAGTATCTTCTCCGATTCGCTTATAGAAATCAATCAAAATTTTGAACTACAGCAGTGTTTTTCAAGCAGTTCCTGGACAATATTACGAGAGGGAATCATGTTTACCATCGACAGCCAAAGAGCAATTAACCCGATACCTGAAGAGGTATCAGCTTTATGTAAGACTTTACTAGGTTCTTGATCATAAAGGCGTACCAAAAAATCAGAAGACTTACGAAGTAGCTAGAGCTGGTTCGATCCTAAACTGGGAGCAAGTGAACTACTCAGTAAATATTCCTCCTCACACACTCAGGTTTAAAGGAAAGAAAATGCATTATTGGAGGCTAACAATAGATGGCGTTCTTTGAGCACATATATTATAGGGTGGACCATCTATTGGTTGGCCTTTTAAAAAGGCTTTAAAAAAAAACTATTCAATATTTTTCAACGATTGTTGCTTTATGAAAAAGAGTAAACCTTGATGATGACTTGGATGGCTTGGCAGTAGGCCATCATGTCAACCCAATTTTGCAATACATTTTGGATGGTTTAGGCCCCTATATCACGAATAGCTTGACCAATATTGTTCTTGAGTGTTTGAATCGTCTCTGGATTGTTCGCATTTCATCGATCCTTAATGACACTCCATAAAAAAAAAGTTCACCTGCGTCGAATCGGAGCTCCGTGTCGGCCGAACAGCATCACCAAAACGACTGATTACACGATTATTGAACTTAGTTTGGAATAAATTGTTTGTTGCTTGTGTGGGTCGTAATTCCATCTTGCTGGAACCATAGCTCACCCAAGTCCAAATCCGCAATGTCTGGCCATAAAAAATCGGTGATCATGCCTCGATAGCGCTCTCCATTGACCGTAACGTGTGTTCCATTGTCGTCTTTGAAAACAAATGGGCCAATAAGGTCGCCACTCAAAAAACCTGTTAAAACTTGCAATATTCTCCGTTGAGTGCACAGGACGAACACAGGAATATGTTCGGTTACCAATCAGCAAACCAGTCTCACGAACTTGCATCACAAACTTGTGTACACCAGCTGCAGTTGGTGCATTATTTCGACCAAAATTTCGGTTCAAAATTTTCCCTGTTTTGGCAACACAGCTTCCAACTTGGAAGTAACTTTGCAAAATCTCCCAACGTTGTTGAAGTGTAAATCGATCCATTTCGTACCGCGTAAATATAATGCGGAGTTTGTGTAAATATTTGGAGTGCATAAAAGCTGTCAGTGCCAAAATGAAATATGATTCAAAGAGAAGCCAACAGATGGCCCACTCTTTATAAGGAATCAACACGTATTCAAAGAGTATTGCTAATGATTAACTATCACACAGTGGAAGACAGTTCTTTAAATTGACAAAAGATGAGGTTTATATATCATGGACAAACGTGGAACTTATCCGTCGATTCGTCCGCTTCTGATTGTCTGAACTAATAAGTCATAAACGGTGTTTTCGAAAATCTACTGAAAAGGCGCACATAATTTCTTCCTTATATGGTATTCAGGATAAAAGATGTTAAACAGATATATCTGTGAGATTCAGGCCTACTATCTGATTTGAGAGGGAAGACTGCATCTATTAAAGCAGGTAGTCCGGTACTTTTTATTAGAATTACAATCGAGGTCTGTCAACAGTTTAAATATCAAAGTTATCCTAATGATCAAACTTGCTTCGGTGGCGCTACAGTTCGTTGTGAAACTGGGCCTCTACTAACAAGTCTCTCAAGTTAGCCCGGTCCTTAGCTAACTGCCTCTAGGTACGCACTCCAAGTTTGAGGTCTCCTTCTAAGATTCGAAGACTCTACGGGCCGGAGTATTTGTGCTCATCCGTTCTACTTAATAATCAACCACTATCGAGTAAACGGAACGACTGACGTGTCCATCTAATTTAACAATTAACTCAAATTTCATATCGAGTTCGCTTATGTTCCAAAAATGAAAAACTCTCTGAACGACTCATATTTCTGAGAAGTCAGGACAAGCTATCAGATGTCAAATATTTTACAATCTAAATTAGCAATACGTGAACAACGATTTAGCTATGAGGTATAAATACTTCAGTCAAAGTCGAAATGACCTAAATTATTTCGAACTATAATCTGTATTCATACAGCGAACCGAACTTAATCGGCTAACATTTCGGTTGATATATAAATTTTATTGCACACATGTTCCCCATGAAATTGGAACACAATTTTGGCATTCTCTCGTAAAATTCGCAGTTTCATTCATTTGGTTGTTCTTGTATTTTTTATTTTGCGCTTCAACTTTAGCACCATTTAGCTGATAAATCTAATCATCAAGCACACTGATAATTTCGCACCAGGTTATTGAACCTCATTATAGTTTTACGCATGAAAGGAAATTTTTTGATTTTTCACTTTATCGCGATAAGATTTAGGTATTGAGTTAGAAAATATAACGCCGTGATTCCCTAAGCTGTCCCTGCGTCATATCAGTCAATAGACTCTGTCAGAACCGCCATTACCCTATCAGCATTTCAAAAGAGATCACGTGAGACCCCATTAATCTTTAACAACAGGTTTGTGTAATCTCCTCGATTCCAACTATATATTTATATGATTTTCAAATAAAATATAAATTATTTGTCTAACAAAGTAAAGCTCTATTTGACACCTTTTTGTGTGTGACTACCGAGATAAGGCCACACTATAGCGAGATACGCACAATTTTCGCGTTTAGACAAAGATATTATGTATGTGTCGTCAGTTGGCAATTGGCACTCTTCTTATCAGCAGTTGGGTATAATAAAAAAATAACATACTTCACCATCTATAGATACAGATACTGCGGCATAATAATGATTGATCTAAAACCGTCCGAATAGAGTGTAAAATATTTTCGATATAGATACGCGATTGTATCCGGCGTTTACTCTAAAAGACATTTTTTAAAGTTAAAACTTAAACAACACGAAGGCTATAAAAATTAATTAAAGCAACAATTAACAGGCGCTTATGTTACGACATAGATACTTTATTCTCCTCATACGTGATGGTTGAGGAGTATCTTTTTAAATGGTTACTTGCTCAACCCACTGACAGACAAGGCAAATCTGTAGAAAAAACACTCCAAAGATACTTAGATGCGAAGGAAAATGATTGATGATGGAAAAGATACAGAAAAAAAAAACCGAAAGATACATTTGACATCATCATCATCATCATCATCATCATCGTAGTAGTCGTGGTCGTCGTCGTCGTCAAACATCATCATCGTCATAGATTGCTATCGTGCATCATCAGTGAGAGGGGGAAGCATTAGCATAGTTTTAATCTGGAGGCTTGTTGCTGAGTAAATAGGTAGGCATCGCCAACTTATTAATCAACTAATGAAAGTTTTATGTAAACCTGATATGAATATTTACGCACATTTTTTTACAAACTTTTTTTTTTTTTTTTGCTGGAAGCGACGGAATCATGGAAAATTTTTTTTTTCACAACGTTGTCAATTTGTGTAACATTTTCATGGAGAGGTTATTAACTTGTTGGACTTGGTTAAATGATGAAGGCTTTGAAGTTGTATTTGTCTTCTTTTTTTTTTCGATGGCAACAATGTTGAGATAATTTTTACGCATAATTTGACCTACAGTGAGGTGAATACCAAATAGAGTCAGGTGGGATTTTATTGCGGCTTTATTAATTCCTTTTTATAGCACTGATAATGGAGAGACAATCTATTAGCAAATTATGTTAAAATCCCATCTCGTAAATAATATCTAGATGGAAATGAATAAATCAAGTGGAGAAAGTAACGACAGATTGTTATCATTTCTGTAAGATTAGAGCATTTAGTGATTTATTATTGAAGAACCAAAGTGGTATCGATCACAAAAATCATCAATTTAGTTGGAGGACGGAAGTAATAAAACCAAATAGATGAAGATATCTCTTCATATCTGTATGTACTCCCACATAAGTTAGATAGAATCGACTGCATTTAAATTACTCATTATAGAGAAATTTTCCCAGGCATTGAACTCCTATGAGTAGTAGATACATATGTATATAAGGTATGCGTGAGGGTGGATATCATCCAGGATAAACCTTATGAAATTGTTATGAAACAAAAGTTATCAGAACACCATCGTTTACCCTTGAAAATGTACAGAATAGCTCATGAAGTCAACCCTTTTCTACTTATTAGTTTGGACACCTACATAAATGTTTAGCCGAGTTTATAACCTTACCAACTTAGTGTGCTTCATACCCCAATTTCAGGCTAAGCCTCCAAACAAAATTTCCCTCAAAAGAGAATTAAAACGGAAGGGCATGCCATAAACCATTAGCAAAATCCATCCATTTAACTTCACAATAGACGAGGATGTAGGCACTGAAATTTTTTTAAGGTTACCACACGAAATTCATTGAAAGATAGGATGGAAGGACAGGCTGTAAACCATTAGCACCATCCACCATCTAACTTCACAATAGACGAGGGTGTAGGCTTTGAAATATTTTTAACGCAATTGCCCAAAAAATAGGCTTCCAAACCAAGCATATGTATTTTACCCAGCGGAAATGCTAACAAGTCTCTCTTAACATCCTTAAGAAAATATATCGACATACCTACATATAGACAGTGAGACAGGGTGAGGCTTAAATTCTCTAGTTTAAGTCATAAAGAGAGATCGTCTGTATAAAGGGCGCCTTAGAACCACTCCTACAGCTGCACTAGAAACTATGCTGCATCTTCTTCCCGTTGATATCTTTGGGAAGCTGATGGCGGCTAAAATAGAATTCGGGCTTAGGGAATCCGTGCAACTGGCTCGTGGAAATATGGGCAACGCAAGCATCCTTAACGGCCATGACACTATTCCTTTTTCTACATTGTCCCCTATCTGGACTTTAACGTCAAGTATAAAACAAGGATTCCTAGCAGAAGTGCTTGGAATCGGGGGAAGTTTTAAAAGAATCTGCGACAGAGATTTACACAAACGGATCCAAGGCTGCGTCTGGAATAGGTGCGGGAGTGTACTCCAGTGCACTGGATATTTGAATAAGTACTACGACTGCTGGACCACTATAGTGTAAAGTCACAAAAGTGACAGCAGTTCATGAAGCCGTGACCGGTCTTTCGATTTACTCGATTTAGTGCAGCGCTATTGTTTTCTACATATGTAGATACTCAAGCGCTATAATAGCCTTGGTATCTGCAATAATTTGATCCAAGTTCGTAAAGCAATGCTGGATTCCAGGCCACAGGAATATTCCAGAGAATTGGACAGCCGGACGAGCTAGTTGGTGTCTTTATAGGGCACTGTCTGGTAGGCAGACTGCCAGAAGGCTTAGTACTCCCTTCAACGATTTCTGTAGAAGCTATAGAAACGAGAAAGAGGAGGAAACCATGGCACACCTTCTGTGTAACTGTCCTGCCCTATCGGTTTTGAGAAGGAAAACCCTAGACGAGTACTTCTTCGAAGATCTTAACGATCTAGCCAGGCTTGACTTAAGCAAAATAAAAAGCTTCGCCACCGGGTCAGACTAGTTTAATGTCTAAACGGCAAAGCATACATTTTTAACATGGGCTCACACCGTTGCTCACTAGTTGTCCTGTCTCATGTAGGCCTCCGATGCTGGAGCCGTTTTTCCATAGTGGTATCAAAATGGACTTTCTTTTGGTTTAAGTGTGTCGCTGATGAGCGGGGACAACCACCCAACCAAGCCCAAACCAAGCCATGAAGACATACACTGATGAGCAAGCAATAAACTCGGCTTTTAAGTCGATCCTCCTTAAATCCAACATTACGTCGACGAAATATTTTGGTATTCAGATTGTTTAGAATATACTCATACTTCATATGTGGCCACGCCCACTTTTTGGAGCATTTTTATTAAAAACTTGACCACGTTACCGTTTACTAAAGACAAACGTCTTATACTTGTTCTTTCGAAGAAGTGGTGTCCAGGTTAGGTTTTTGATTCAGGTTTAAGCCCAATTACCTGAATTCCTATAAGAATTTTAGTGTTTCACTAAAATGTCAAAAGTTTTTGAGCTTCTTTATACCCTGGCTGTCGATGAAAAAGGTGATACCTTTCTGTGGTATAACCTTCAATTCAGTCTCACGGGAGGCTATTGTCACTGCTTGATTCGGGAGACGGACTGATATACCCAGTGTTTCAGAAAAGATACCTGAGCCTACGCCTACATCCATCTTTGATCAGAGATGGTACCGCTTTTCCATTCTTCTCTGCTCGGGAACAAGCTTGTGAAGGGTCTCTTAAAATCTAGGCACGGAGTCAGGTAATCCGTGGTGGGAACGTTTTCCAGATATTTATTTAGGATCATAGAATAACTCGTTGTATTTTGCCTCCAACTGTTTGACTGACTTATTCTCAAGGCGCTAAAAGCTGCCGAGGCTTGAACGAAAATATCCAGCGGAAGTAGATTGAGAATAATCTCCAGTCCTGCAGTAGGTGGCCTCTAGTTCGGTTTCTTATCAAGTACGAGGCCTAGATATCTGAGATTCTAAGGGGAGTACCCCCTATGGAAGGTAATGTAAACTCAGGAATTTACCAGCTACGTTTTCTGGGTATTGATTGCTAGTCCACATTTCTTGGTCCCGGTGTCTAGGGTCTTCAGCGCACCTTTCAATTGGTTACTAAGGGTAGGGGGGAATTTGCACGTAGCGACACTCTGACACTCCTTCAATGTTCAAGAATGTGAAAGCTAAAGTGTATTCCTTATCTTTTAACGATTTCTCGATTAAGCTAACCACACAATGCAGAGCCGTCTCAACACTTTTTCCTTTGGTGTAGGCATGTTGGGATGTGGATATATCCTCGGGGTGCAGCTTACTGCGAATGTTAATGTCGGCTAGTTTCTCAAAAGTTTATAGCATAAAGCAGGTAAGGCTAATTAGTCTGAAGTCTTTTGCGGTGGAATGACTTACTTTACCAGCCTTGGGTATAAGTGCCACCTTGACTTCTCTCCTAGTAAAGAAATCCTTTTAGTCAGTATGTAGGTAGATTGGCAGCAGTGACGTGCAACTTATGTCGGGAAAATGTGATCAAATGTTTAAGCGCAGACATACACAAGTTTCGTGATCATGTACATATGTCTTGAAAACATGTGAAGTTGGCTGCCTATGTCATAGTTGTCAACGTTATTATGAGTATAACTAACCTGTTAAGTGGCAATGAAATCTAAAAACATGAAATGTTCATAAATTATGCAAGTTTTTTTGGCACGAGTGAGGCCGGGTGCATTAACAAGTCTCAACTATTTTCATTTTATGATACATCTCGTAAAAAAATCTCATTCATCGCCTATTTCACTGAACGTCTAATGCATGTGTAAGCAAACACGAATAGTAAGTCAATAAACGTCAACCTGACAGATATTGCTACTCTTGCAACCGATTATACTCGCATGCAGTCGAAACACCCAAAAGAGAAAACAAAACCAAATTACTTAATTAACTTTTGTCCCTTCGCCAATAATGCGAGACAAATCAATTTCTCAATCCATATTGATGCAGCTCATCTGAAAATAAATAAAAAAAAAACACGTTACGTTCGCTTGCTTACCTTACGAAACAAACCCAATTTGTCATCTGCATTTATGTATGTAATTTTCATAGCCCTTTCAAAAATCATTTAAACAAATATTTTTTTCTGAATCACGGCCGAAAGTAAAATGCAAATGAAAAGAAAAAAAAAAAAGGTCATCGATCTTGACTTTCCCAAAAAACCATTAATTCGTTCAGAAAAAAAAAGAAGAAGAAAAATCGACCAAGAAAATTCGGACATTTGCCAGAAAATCGCTTTTGAGACTTTTCTTTTCGTTCATTCTGATTGCCTCAACAACAAAAGATCTTTTTCCTTTGCGAACTATGAAGGAAGAAAGACATTCTGATGTGTCTAAATATCAGATGATCTAACGGTGACGTTATGTCACTAAAAAACTTTTAAGTGCTCAAGTACGAGTACAAAGGGGAGAAATTCTTTGCGTGCCTACTTTTCGAACAAAAAAAAAAGAAAAGGAGGAAAATCGTGCAAAATTTATTGTCCCACTCAGGCTGTGGAATTGAATCAAAATTCCTCGCCAACACTGGGAGACAAACGAAACGAAAAAGTCCGCAAAACCCAACTCGAGAGTGTGTTCACAAAGTGAATGATCGTTTCGCTACGATCGATTGCGCGGCTGTGTTCGAATCGCAACATACTTTAGTGTCACCAATGAAGTTCGTCACAATTCATAGAAATTTTTCTAAATTTAAAAATCATATTCAAAAAAAAAAAACCAAATAACCGAAAGGGAATACATTTGTTTTTTTTTTTGGAAAAATTCTATCGTGTCGCGGATACATCGAAAGGAGGAGAAGGCGACGACAATTTTCCGTCACCAGATGAAGAAGAAGAAGAATAAGAAGAAGAAAACACATTTTATTAGGAAGCAGAACGAACGATTCACATCCCAGATTAAAAGTAAAAATATCCACCACCATCACACGAAACACTAGTGAGAGTGAGCATTAGAATACCGCGCGCATAGGGTCATTGGCATAAATTTTTAATTTAACAAACTATCGCGGTGTATCTGTGTGTTGTGCGCACCACGGCGAGGTTGTTTGACACTTTTTTTCTGTTTTTAAGCTGCGCACACATTTTGTGTACAATTTCACTTACTAATTGTAGTTACATCGTTTTGGACGTACAAGATGCGTGATTATTGTGATCTATTCGTCGTCGAAAACTATAGTAACCGGGAATGGGGGAAAATGGGCAACGCACAGCAATTAGAATTGGAATCCTTTTGGGTGTTGTGTGGTTTGGCAAACGTCACTTGGTTTGTTACGTGTCTCGTGGTCTCATTTCGATATTTTATTTAATTGAACTGGTCACTAAAATTAAACTTTAATTATGCGGCAGGAAAAAAAAAAATAGTGAAAATATCTTCAAGTTGTTGTTCCTACATTCTATAAACGTTGTGATGTATGAATGAAGTGAAAAAAAAAAATTGACATCTTGCCAACGTCAAAACAGAAAGAAAAACGAATGACTTTTGGCGTGGTGGTTTTTTTTTTTTGAGAGGGAAATCATCACGTTATTTGTTTCGGTTTGAAGATAAATTTTAAGGCTGTTCGCTATCCACCCCCTTTAGTTTGAAAAAATTAAGATTTTTTTAGAAAAAAAAAAAGATTATTCCCTCGTGATGCATTATGAAGTGTTACATAAAGAATTCCACAACGTTAAGGTGTTCGAGATATTTCATGATATACAATAAAAATGTCTCGTGAATTTGATTCAAATAAAATTCTAGCAATGTCTGTTTTTATGCACGGATGGGATTAGGTTTATTAAAATTTTAAATGCTCATTTGACAAAAGAAAATACGCTTTGTCGGTGTTATCTGTCATTTGATTGCCGATCTAACCTGAAAGAGTTATGACTCATATATTTTGGGTTAACGAGTTGCGACGATTCTATATTTGTATAACTAATGTCATTGGTAGGCTATGATGCGTTTAAAAGAATTTTTTTTTTCAAAAATAAAAACGAAATTTCAGTGCGTGGGTTTGAAAGAAAGATTATGTCCTAACAGACAGTTACAACATTTAATGATTTATTGACTTGATTCGATCTTTTGTTTTGTTGCGACATTTATAACTGTCAAACGATGGAGTATTGGCTTGACGTTCTTTTATATTTCGTACCAATGATATGCACCCCTATTTTGTAAGTTCGATGAGGAATCGATATTCTCGGTGTGATTAGGGGAGGAAATAGACGTATTCCCCAAGGATGAGACATATTTCACGTACTTTCGCCCTTTATCGAAAAGTTGTGACAGTTGGACTTAAGTAGTCCTGCCAAACTTTTGGCATTATCTCCGGCGCCACTGTCATTTGATATTCTGCCACTGGGATTAAATGTCATAAATTTGTCTTTGAAAAAGTAAAAAAAAAATATTTTTTTTGTTGGCATGTAGTGCGTATGTGGAATATTTTTATCTGACATTTTGACTAAAATCCAATGGAAACCTCATGTCAATTTAATGTGTAATTGGAACCTCAATTTGCTGAACTTCAAAAGAGATTTACTAAATGTCTTGTGTGCAAGGGATTGCAGAGTGAGATTTTCTATGAAAATATGCTGATGAATGTTTATAGTCAGCTTTAGTTCCACGGATTTCAATCATGTTCCGTATTGTGTCAGATTTGTCTGACGCTTTGCCTTGAAGTCTTAGACCCTGTTCACATACATAGGATTTGACGCACTGGATTTTGTTGATGTTTCCATGTTCAGACTGATAGTCCTGTCTGAGCACTTCCACAGAGTTATTTTGACATATTAGTTGACACCGCCGATTAGACTGGTTTGATTTTAGACAAGAAACGACACAACTAATGCTTTTCACAGCAATTGAATTAGTTTGCACTCGTTTTCCTTTTGTTTGGTTCGTATATTCTTAATTTTTTTATATTTTTTCCACACTTTCGTTGAGTGACACCGATTGACATTTCCAAATGTCAAAAGAAATTCAGAAAATTTTAGAAAATCTGGATTGACGTAACATATCACCTATCCCCTTCCTTCATTGCCAGTAAACGTCAAAAAAAAAAATTCAGTCTGTCAGTTCTGTGTGAACGGGGTCTTATAACAACAATACTGACACTTGCGGAACTCTCTTGTAATGAGATACATATGATGAATTACTGAAATACTGCTTGGTTTGGCAGTGGTTAGCTTGTGCTATCTCACAGTTTATGGCCAACAATTGATGACAAAAGATAAATGGATAAACAAGAAACGGTGTAAAATCGCCTTGAAGCTTGTCAGTATATTGAAGAACTTAATTTTCTTACCTGACAGGGTTTGCAGATGATTCATGCTTCCAGGCTGCCATAGGTGTCATAAGTCTAATCAGTATTTCATGGCCGCCAGTTTCCTTTTCAATGATATTTCTGGCCGTCTTTGACATTCCAAGTTCTGAGTTTTTCCTTGACAGTACAGGGAGTTTGGGCCAATAAGGGGAATTCCCCAACTTTTAGATAAAATCACAATTAGTGATTCGCATATTTGCGACACAATTCAATTTGTTTTTATTTAATGGGAATTTTTATCTTTCAATGTATATCGTGGATGATTCATCCAAAGTGAAAGCTAATGTCTAACAGATACTTACGAAAGGCAAAGATAGAGAATATTTGCATCTATCTAGACATATGTTTTCTTGTGAAGGTTATATGCCACATTTTCTGAATTCATAGAGAGAAAACACAAATAAATTGCATGAGTGAGATACTTTTAAATCAATGTGACATCTGAATAATTGCAATTTAAATTTTAATTATCTGTATATTCATTCCAAAAGCATTTCCAAAGAAAGTACTCCACATGCACTGGGCCTAACATTCCATTTGGCTAAGGTTAATTAAATCTCTTGCTGTGAACCTAAAGGTTATTGTTGCATGACTTCAGCAACAAACATATATTAAAATATTTATTGCGCATATTTTTCTGACATGTTAATGTGCATTCCAATCAATTGTTGCATGGATTTCCATCTTCAAGTCAGAAAGATTTTCTGACCTACATTTGGAACAGTGTTAACTTATAAGACATTCGTTCCGGACACTATATGGTGTTATCTATTAAGTGTAGTGTAATAAAAATCATAGCAATAAGAAAAATAATGTATTTAATGCTCCAGTAGATACTTGAATGTACAGACGACGGCTTTTCTTCATCTGTTGACATATTACGTTATTTACTTATGATTTTGGAAAGATAAGGTAATAACCAAGTACGAGTAAGAGTTAAACAACAAATAGATGGATTATAGTGGAACCTATTTGCATTCTACATTTTTTGAAAGCAGTTTAAAGATGTTTATTTGATCGGTTTATAGGGGTACCAGTACTGGTGATTGTTGAGATGCTCGGCACTTTCGTTAGGAGATCAGTAACACTCTAGAGAGACCTTTGAGCTATTTGAGAAATTTTAACAACTTAGCTGTCGGTGAAGAAACCAATACCACGTGAAGATATAATGACACACCATCTCAGTCAAAATAGGGCTCTTTTGATCGACATATGGAGCTTAGAGTCTGCAGAAGATAGTACCTTGAAATGTCAGCTCCATACAAGGTTAGGACAAACTTGTTATAACTCCAAAAGGATAAGTTAAGATTTAAAACTTTCAACATGATAGCAATTAATTCGGATTTTGATATCGAAACTCACTTGAACCCAAGACAATGGAATAGTAAGCTTACACAGTAGCAGTCAGAAAAAAATTGGATGATCATTTGAGTCAGCACTGTTGAGGACACAGGCCCTTGATCCATGGTTCTAGATTCAAAATAATGCTTTGACTGATCCTTGCACTTAATTGAAGTCAAGCTTAAAAGGAGACAATCGAGCTTCTTGAAGTCCTTTGAAAATTAAGTCACGGTAATGATAATTTAAACGGAATGGTAGGTCACTAAGCACTATAGTTTGAGTTCTAAGAAATCCAAGTCGAGCTCATGAAGAGCTTAAAGCAAAAATATGAACACAAAATCGAATGGCCATAGTGTCTGTACAAAGACTGTCGATCTGCAGCTCTAGTTTCAAAACTGCATTCCTGTTGATTTCTTCATTAAGTTAAGCCAGACTTATGGAGTTAGCCGAACTTAGGAATATTCATTCGCATTAGAACTTGTCTGAATGACCATGTTGAGTGCATGGAGGTCACCTAAAACTGTGCTCTTCATAAAGTTAAACCGGACTTATGTCGTGATATCAATAGTTTTACTCGAGCTTTCGAAATTCCTTCAAAAATCAAGTCACGATTGTGGATATTTCAGCTACCGACCAATATGAACCATTTATCAACAAAAACTTATAGTCTATTGGTCGATACAAAACTTGACCTAAGCTGATCTTATAGTTAGCTTAAAGTGGAAACTCTGGAAAAATGTAGAATGATTCACATAGTTCCGTACAAAAATAGTTGATCTTTCCATTAAGTTAAGTGAGGCTTGTAACGAAAACTTTAATAGTTGTGAAATACTGTTTGTGTGTCCAAGCCTTGTTGAAATAAAATCTGTAAGCCTTTGATTTGTCGGATTGTTGTTGAATTGAGAAGTACTACTTTAATGGTTTGTGACTCTCGGCTCTTGAAACCAAATATCATCAAAATCGTTCGAAGCCAAACTCAGTTCAAGATAATCTATTGAATACTTACATATGTACGTGATGCTATAGTTCGGTGTGAACCTGGGCCTACTATTGAATCTATTGAAAACTCCGGGTAAATATCAGTAGAACTTCACTGCTTTTTATAATAGTACAGAATCAAATCTAAATGGAAAACGTTCTAAACTCAGTTTAAGCTTAGTTCAAGTCAAAACCATAAAATTTTGTTTGTATGAAGGTCGATTAAACCTTATAGATGTAAGTACTTCTTTGGACTTCTATTCTGTACTCTTAGAGTTCCACAAAGACTGGCTCTGAATCTAAGTTTAAACATTGTAAACTAAGCTTGGGTAAAGAAGCCCATTGAATACTTAGAGCAAGTATTAGTCTAGTGTAAGAACTATGGAACGAAGCGTCGGTGGCTTGTGAACAAGATTTCTCATCGATTATGAACTTGGCTTAAAATAATAACAGTACTGAATATTCAAAGTGAGTGTTGTTCTAATGCTTAGAATAAGAAAGGCTATTAGCATCAAGCCTCTTTAAAGATTAGCTCTGGAGCTGAGTTTCAATTTTTTAACCTAGGCTTACACAAGTTTATGAAAAATCCAGTTAAATGAGGAACAAACGGACTCTAGCTTGTGATTCTGGGTTCTCAAAACTAGAATTGACAACTCGTTCCAAGTTTCAATTCTTCAAGTTCGGCTTGAAAAAATTTTACAAATGTCGGGACAGAAATAACAAATGTGAGGCAGATCGTCGATGGGTTGTGACATTGATAACCTTGGTTTTGAAAGTCAGTTTTAGTTTTCTATAAACTCAGCTTACAGAAGTTTTTTGAGATTCGATAATAAGTGCTCCCAAAGTTCGAAATTAAAAATTTGGAACAGGGTGTCATGGGTTTGCTGTAATCACTTAGGATAAGACGTCCAGAAAGGCTTTTTTACAAAGTTTAGTTCCGTAACCCAGGCTTAGGGACACCTATTGAATACTCAGTATTCTTCATCGATAGTCATAGAATATGTTCAAAAATTACATTGAAGGTGGAGAATAGCGGAGATTTAATAGTAAAAACCAAACTAAAAGTAGGCTTAGATGGCCACAGCTATTTTACTTCGAACTCTGAATTATTTTCCAAAAGTTGTTTGCTTAGACTAACCAAATTGTAAACAACATCGAAGCACACTGTGTAGTCGCTTAACATAGACTCCCTGATTAAAATTTAACACTTTCATGTCATATATACATATGTAACATTTGAAAGTATGCGGGTCATTTGCCTGCAGAAATGTATCTATACTCGATATGTGGCGTATCTACATACACTGGAGGTGTCAACACATCCCATTTAACTAAACCCAGCTATCGACGGAATAAAGAAGCACCATACCCTCTTTGAAAACCGCCCTTTTGTCTAAAGGTATTGCAACAAAATTGATATCTCCATTCTATCGATACAACTGTTCCGGCATATTTTCCATGTCATGCATGTTCCTTGTATGATTTCTTTTCCGCTTAAATAACACTTCAGAATATGACATGCTACATTTCACAATTAGAATCAGATTACCAGATTCTTAACCAGAAAACATAAACCCTACATTATCTATGTATTTTTCTCCTTCATTCTATTACACTGTAACCACATTTGAAGAAACCCACCTCACCATGCTCCGCACTCCATACCTCCGGTGTATTTTCATCTCTTCAACCGCCCTTTTCTTACTACGTATATACTTGCACCACCTCCTTCAATTGCATTCTTCACTTAGCAGACTTATTATCTAATCTCTTCACAGCGAGGACTGAATCTAGGTCATTATGCATCAACTGCTGAAGTGATAAAAATAGCCACCGCACCATAGAAAAGCACACTCACGCACTCAAGCATACATACATACATACACAGTAAACGGTTTAAAAAGAAATGTCACTACTCACTGTATGTGTGATATTAATAGCACCAGTAAACTTCAAGACAAGTATTTAGTCCATAAGTTAAAACAAAAATAGGGATTTGCACTTTAATAAAAACAGAAAAAAAAAAAAAAAAAAAAACTAATTCCATCCATCTTTGTTTTCTTACTCTTTCAGATACAACAAACATCACAGTTAAAAAATAGACAGCTCGAATCATCATCAAAACAATTGACAAATAAATGTCAAAACAATTGACAAGTAAATGTCAAATGAATTGGCAATCTTTAGATAGCTTTATGATATGCAACTAAAGTTAATAGTAAAGATTGCAAGGACAATACAATACATATATAAACAAAAACAAAAAATATATATATATATCTCCTAGATTAAAACTTCATAATATGCGAAATGGCAAAAAAATCCAGTGCTAAGACTAAGAAACGTCACTTGAATGATGGTGACGATGACGAAGATAAAAACGACATGGTCACTTGAGAATGAAAAAAACAAACGACATAAGAAAAAATGTTACAAAATAGAATTTTTTTTATATAAAATGAACACATCCACACATAAGTTATGTGAAAAACGCGCGCGTTCGCTTGTCGCGATAAATGTACTTTAGTTTTTGTTTAATTTTTTTTTTTTGTAACGAAACCAACAAACTATCTCGAAATTTACTACAAAAAAAAAAATCGAATGAATCTGGTTAATCTATCCACAAAATAACGAAAAGAGAAAATACAAATTTTATTTATTTATTTTTTATATATCTATATAATTGCAACTAAACGTTATATGTCACATTTTTTGACAGGTGTCAAAAATTACAACAAAATACAAAACAAACATAATACAAGAAATAAACAAATCAAAACAAAAAGGAAAAGAAAGAAAATAATAATAATAAAAGAAAAGAAAAAAAAGATTTATTAGTTTTACCGGACTATAATCCGGAATTTGAATGCAATCCACAGTGATTTTGCCCAGCGAGAAGATACTCGGGATAAAATTTGTGCCGTTTGTTAATGCGAATAAACCAAAGTCCTAATTGGAGGGCCCTGGCTGTGCTAGGTGCCCTCCTGTCGGTTATTATCGTATGGCCAACTGTCTTATCAAAGCCAATGTTAACAGCACGTACAACATCAACTAACACCACCAACATCACAATAGAACAGCAGCCACCATCTTTAAATTTAACATCAAATAATTTCACGACAACAGTAAAGGAGCCACCGACACTCAATTTAACACGAATTGACAGTAATTATAGTGACAGTGACAGTGAACGTGAACGTGAACAAAATCGTAATTACAGTGATTACAGTGATTATGGCAGCTATCTACTACAATTAAATGTCAACACAACTGACACAAGTGATGATCATGAAGATGTTGAAGATGAGCATCTAACGCACGCTCGGGGTGATATCGATCCGTTGTACGCAATAATGACATTGTTCGATGACGGTGGTAATGTGTCAAATTCGCGTCGTATCAAAAAATCGAATATGGTCTATAATAAACGTAAACGAAAGAAAGTCAACGAATATAACGATGATGACGGTAGTGCGGAAGATGATGTCTCTAATACAACATATCTGTCAAGTGCTAGTATTAGTGATGATGATCATAATTCTATAATCAATAGTTTAGGCAGTAATAGTAGTAGTAGTAGTAATAGTGTTAATAATGTTAATAGTAGTGACAAATTAACAGCAGCATCAATCATCAGTTCAAAACGAACGCGAAATTCAAACAAAAGTGACACAAGTGAACTCACTGATGATTATGATGATAATGATGATGATGATGATGTTGATGATCATACTGATGTTGTATCAACTCAACAAACCCCAACAACAACAGAAGCCAGAGGATGGAAATACTATTTATCAACAACAACAACACCAACGTCGATTGATGACGTTGATGTAACATCAGAATTTTGGAACTTGGACGAGACGTCAGATGATAACAACAATGACAATTCGTATGTCACATCAACAACTACAACATCATCATCACCCGCGACAGTACTAAAAACAACAACACTAACACATACAGATTATCCGGTATTATCGCGTACAGATCGTAGTGTGCATATGAAACGTGGTATACCGGAGAGACAGCGAGGCAACAGAAATAATGGTGGAACAGCTGTTAACGTAGAAGGAGAAGGAGTAGGAGGAGGAGGAGGTAGCGTTAAATCTAGGAGACTGAATAATCATAATAAAAATCATACTTATAGAAATAATAATCACACGAATAGTAATAGTAGTAATTTAGATCGTAATGAAAGATCCACGATATCGCATATATCGGGACCGGGAAGAAAAATTCAATTATACATCAAAAATCGGTTTATACAACTGATGCCTGACGGTACGGTAAATGGAACTCAGGATGATCTAAGTGATTACAGTAAGTACACATATTTTTTTCTTTTATTTTATTTCTTAAAAAAAGTCTAAAATTTTTGCATAATTCGAGAAGACAATTTGACAGGTGGCCTTAAAAGTTCAAAATGTCTAGACTTTTGATAGTTCGTGGGTTGCATTGTCGGTCTTTTGTTTGCTTCTTGTTTTTAGTTGGAGAGGAGATGTTGACTGATCCATCTGTCATAAATCAAATGAGAGGCAGAGTAGTAAATGTTTATCTTTGTCTATTTTGCAAGAAGAAGCGTCTTTTGTTGGTATTTGACCGTAATTTGCAAGTTTTTGTTTGATTTTTCAATGTTGTGGTGGTTTATGGTAAATGTCAGTATTAATTGATTTTGTTTTCATGTGATGGGGACTATTGTTTATCGATAGATTAGTAAGATGGCGGAGTTGGTGTGTCAAAAAAAAACCTCTCTCTCATCATTTTCTATAGATATTTTGACAACCAACCCCGGTCTTCCCTAATTATCAATTAGACGACCAATGTTTGAAGCCATTTTAAGAAGTTTTGATAATACATAAAATCCATTATAGTATACACTCGGATACAGCGTTTTGATTAGTTGAAATACATGGAATTAGTGAAGAAATGCACATGTAACATTTTTCGTAAAAAAAAACAAATCACGAGTAAATTACTCACGAGCAACTTACGTCTGCGAGTAACACAATGTCAATTTTGTCCTCAACCTGACAGAAGCCAATACAGCATTGGGTTACATGACAAATGGCAATTTTCATCAGTTTCACGCAGAACTACCACCTTACACACAATCTACTGGTGTACGACATTTAAAAAAAAATCAGGTAAACACTATTTCTTACCAAACACTCAAATTAATCTTTAAATTCTGCACCACTGTAGTCGGTGTAAGATTATACACTCTCGCTGGGTATAATTAATTCGTTAATTAGTCCCAGGCGATACTATAAATGTTGGACTACATTCCACTTTTGTCGCATGTATCTCTTAGAACTCAAACCAATAAAAAAAAAAAAAAACAAGAAATCAAAACAAAATACCCCTATACTTTGGTTTATGGTTAAAGCGCGTTTTTTTTTTTTTTTATCTTTTCAACAAAACGTTGACTGTGACTTCTAAGATTGATTTGATAAGTTCTTGTTGGACTCGAATAGATACATTGTGTTGCGATTGGTTTTCTATTTCATTTTATTTATTTGCATTTAGGTGCACGCAACTTGTGTGTACTATACCTTTGGTATTTTAACCCAAGGGCAACACACCCATCGGTTTGGTGTAAGGTGGTCTTAAAGCTTTTATTACCATTGTGGCAGTTTGTTGTTATAAAAGATACATTGTGATGTACATATAAAGAAGAACCCGGATTTAGATATACTAATCGGATGGGATTGATCAAGACATCTTGGAGAGCCCTTGGAGAGTTTATTTGATGTACGATTGATGGGTTTTATGACTTGTTTGGTGATTTAATGTTATGCTTGTGTATTGTGGACAGATGACAAATGACTACGGCGTAAATTAATTCGAAACTAATTAAGTTATTTAAGTTTGTATCTGATTTGATAAAATTCAGGTCTTTGCGATTGCTATGCCTTTATGGGCATCTAGTGATGGATGGCCTTGACCAGTGTTTAAAGGGCATTGCCTAGGCAAGTTGCTTCTGCATTTTCTGAACATGTTTCGATCCAATGTGGACATCAAATAGCTGTCGGGTGGTGATTCCTCTAAAGGGCAGGTTGCTTGAGCAAAATAGATATCTTCAAGACTAAAGTATCTGCAAATCCAAAAAGGGATTCTGTTGCAATAAATTCACTTTCCCTGGCTTTCTTTTCTCTATTTGTCATTGTAACGCGATATTATGCTCATTTTCCTCTTAAATTTAAGAAATTAGATATATTTAGCGAACGAATGAATCTAAATCGAAGCACTTAAAATTTTTCCGCTTTCCCCTTCGTGCGCATGATATCTCTTTCATCCAGGATCTAGTCGTGTAGGGGTAGATATGCCCCACATACTGATACTTAAATGAATGAAATCCGTCAGTAACTTCCTATCATACGAAGGTTTCAAACTGTCTCCCGATTTCGTTACATCGACTTTACTTACTTACTTACTATAGGTGACGCTACAGCTCGGAGTGAACCTGGGCCTCAAACTACAAGCCTGGTCCTTAGCTAATTGTCTCCAGTTACGCACTCCAAATCGGTTGAGGTGCCCTTCTACGTATGCGTGTCACCTAAGGCGAAGTCTTCCTCTACTGCCTCGTCGTTAACAGTGAGATCATCTCTTTCGAGACTTTTAGTTTTTTGTTACTACGTATTGTTTCTTTTTCATGGTTGTGTAGTTACCCCGACCCACAATTCGCAACCTGGAGGGCCAGTTCGCTTTTACACTCCTAGGACATGGGACGAGATTTTCCAGAGTCAGTAACCCGCTTCGGGGATATATACATACATTATTCGAGAGATTGTGCACCAGACCACGGCATTGGGTCCCTTTTGTTTCTCTTCCACGATTCATCTTAAATCGAGAGACTCCTTGGATTTTTCCACAGTTCCTCTCTGGCTTTGATTCCTTGTGTGAACGCTAGCATCTGTTTCATCCTCTGGATTTCTACCCAGTGGCTCCCCAAGACCTCCTTTCTTTTGCTAGCTAGTGCCGGACATTGACGCAATATATGTGCTGCCGTCCCGATTTCCTCCAGGTATAGTTCACAGATGTCATCCTGCATAAGGCACTTCTTCTTTAAGTGATACCCCAAATGTTCATGACCTGTAGATAACGCTCTATCACCCATTTTAGTATTCTTAGCTCTAAGCCTAGAACTTCTCCATGAGTGGTGCCAACAGGTATTTTTAACTATCTATCATTGTATACATCCAGTATACTGACCTCGGCGAGAGGTCCATATATACGTTTGCACTGATGAAGCACTCTTTTCACCTTTCTGATCTTCTCTTCCAAGTTAGACCAACATCTAGGTATTCGCCCAGATACTTAACCTTCCTATTCACCTGTGGCTCCGATCCGAAAAGTGTCAAGGGCTAAAATTCCAGATCTCTCCTCTTCCTTGTGAAAATGATTAGATATGTCTTTTCCACATTAATGGAGATCACTTGTTCTTTGCTCCACCACTCGGAGAGCATTTTTCATGGTATCTGCTGTGATGTTCATGACATCGGCATATCCCATAGTGTGGATGCCATTCTCTTCAAGTCTTCTCAGGAAAGGGTTCACAGTTATGTTCCACAGAGTACTATCCCTTCCTCTAAGTCTTAAAGTTCCTGTCTGAATCGCCCTATTTTTCAGCTTATTGTCCACCCATCTCACCACCAATTGGTTAACCTTTCGTTCTTCTAAGGCTACTCTCAGACTTTCAAAGCATATTTTATCGAATGCACCTTCAATGTCCACTATTATGGTCATTGCAATGCCTCCGGTATGTATCTCGTCTTCAGCAAGGCGAACCACCTGGTGTAGCGCTGTTTCCGTAGTCCTGCCAGCTCTGTATGAATGTTGTCTACTATTCAAATGGCACACAGCGCCATGCTCTGTATATGGTCCACAACAATTCTTTCCATTGTTTTCAACAGAAATGATGTTAGGCTGACCGGTCTGAAGGACCTCGCTTCAATATAGTCCTAATCTCCCGTTTTTGGAAGACACCCCACATTTGTTTCAGTTGAAATGACGCCTACCAAAAATGAACATGACCGAAATGAGCATTATCTGTCATAATTTTGCAAATGGTTGCCAACGGTGTGAAGTTGTCTAATGTCAGTGTCCAGTTTCTTCCGTTTTGACAGTTCAATGTAGAAATTGGTGTTGCCAATTTGCCAATAGTGTGAAGTTGGCTAATGTCAGTCTCAACTTTCTTCCATTTTGACAGTTCAATGCATAAAGTGGCATTGCCCTTAGAATCGTTCACAGATTCGATGGGGAATTGCCAGATTATAGGTCGAATCAAAAACGTTGACCGTCTCATTTTCATTCAACGCTGTCTTACAAGATACTTAAGTCCAAATTCTGGTTCACAAATAAGGACAGCTATGCTCTCAGTATGTATGCCAAATTGAACGTAGTCTGTTGCAGTCTTATAGCCTAGGACCATCTATCAAACCTACACTCGAATTCTATACCTGTTCATGATCAAGATCACTAGTCGGAATGAGGTCAGTATTTAGTCTCGCAACCAGACATAGATTTCTTTTTCAACTTCAGTGGATTGAAACAATAGACCAGCTAATTAGACATGACTTGCTTCTATAGAACTTACAATCAGAATTGTTTCAACACCAGACGATACATCATCATCAGCCTTGGACACAGTTTTTTTGTTTTTTTTTTGTTTTGTTCATCAAGGCCTAATTACTATGCCATTGTTTTAAACAAATTTTCTTTTTTTTTTTTTAAATCTTTAGAGTTTCCCTCTGTATTTTTCCAAAATTAATATACGTTCATCTTCCTCTCTCATATATCAGTGGCACATGTAATTTGATTCATTAACATTTTGTAATTCTTTTTTGGAGTTCTCGTTTCCCCGACCAGTCTTGTGTTGTTGTTTCTTCTCAGATAAAGTCTCTAATGAATGTGTCATTTAATTAGCGACTAAGGGCGATCTCCCCATCGGGGTGGGCCAATCCCCCCTCAGAGAGAGAGAAAGAAAAAAAAATCTTAATTCAGATACAGATACACCTTCCCGGTGTATGTTTTGAGATTTCTTTTTTGGCTTTTCTTCTCGGTGGACGACTTGTCACGCGTAATTTACACACTTAAGTGTTGATGAATTTTTACCAGACACTGTTATACAGTAGCGGCTGGTATCTGAGCGCCCGTTTCACACATATGCAAATGAGATACAATTAATGTCTATATAAGGTAGCAACATAAATTTTGGCCGCATGGCAACTGAGATTTAAAGTTTCTATTGGAATGGCGCACACATGCAATCCACAAACAGATCGTTTGTGCAGTGAGACCATATATTGCATCTGGATAATTTAAAAGGGAAAACAGTGAACACGGCATTACAGGAAACTAAAGAGATTTAAGCTTCTATGGGTATTTGCAGGCTTGAGGGCATAATGCGCATTGTTGAAAGTTGAGATTAACTGGCATTAAGTTGCGTAAAAGTATGCATAATTCAATTGAATATCCGGTACAAAATGACTGGAGAAACTTAACTACTGGAATTTGAATTTTCTTCAACAGCCTTTTACAATGTAAATAGATCTTAGATTGGATGGGTAACTTTTTCTTTGCATATTTGGTGTCGGTTTGGATCAGTGAGGGGGAAATTAGAAAACAATTACGACTGTGAGATATGTGTTAAGTAACTTACAATCCACTGCTCGGTAGAGTTTGCAATTGTACATGACATAATATTCTCAAGATATGTATCTCTCAAGATATGTATCTCTCAGATACATATCTCAGAATCTGCGTCCGTGAATGCGTGTGAACATCATTGCATAAAGGGTGTAGAAATGATTTGTAATTAGTCGATGTTGGTTGGCTAATCTCCCATAAGTCCTGCCATGAAACATCCCATGATATCACGATGTCTCCTGATTGTGGATATATTTCGAGAAGTACCGAGTCATTACGAATTTGTTTTTATTTCTTCTTGGTGGATTATTTCAGAGTTCTTATCTGGCCTCGAGTTTCCACGCTTAAATTTTATTTTTAGAACATATATGAGAGATATATCATGATACAAATACAAATATTTGCCGCAGCAGGTCTATGGCACCCAAGGGCTAACTTCTAACAACCATTCATGTTGTGTGTGTTATATTACACGACATATATCATGATACTAGGGTATAAATGGAAACTTAGCTGTCAAACATGAAAAATTCGTAAAATGATATTCACGGAGGTATTCCCATATTACCCGGCAGAGAACACTTGACAAAAGTAGGTCTTGGGTAGGTACGTTGTGAAGGAAATGTCGACAAAAGAGTATCACTGTCATTTGTGTGTTCTGTCATGACAGAGATCGAATACTACATAATAACCCAAGTATTCTATCGTCCCACTATTCTCTGCGTTTGGAAGGGCCGGACGATGTTTTGTGAAGTCCAGCATTGGGGTGATTTCGTCAGATGGCTGCTTACGGCGATTATCAAGTGTGTAGGCAGCATGAATGTTAGGTCTGATATGATGTGGACTTGCATGTACTATGGGCTCGTATTGTAATCGTAGAAATCTGTAAATATTATCTTTAACTCTTGAGTCTTAGAAAAGTTTTCGTCAATCTGCTCATTGCTAGAGTAGGGCACTCCCAAAGTAGATAGAGATGATTCGCATGAGTCTCTGCGACTATTTTAGCCAGAGAAAATGGATATCTTCTTATTGCTGAGTAGACAGACTGATCTTGCTATTATGCATACGTTCAGCCTACTCGAACTAGAGTTTTAACGTTGAACAGAGTGATGATCTTTACCGTCTATGCTCTATAGATCACCTTCTTGTTAAATGTGTTCACTGACCGGGTTAATTCATTAAATTTATTCAAAAACGTCACAAGAGCTCAGGGTAACGTTCAGATTAATCAAAAGTTTAATCAAAAAATAGGTATAATAGTGGAACCTATTTGGCGCCCAGCCATAGGCCGGACGATCTGTTCTTATTGAAAGGCAGTCGGAGTAATGTCTGTATCACGCATGTATCTAGCCTGGTCTAGCCAGAGTTTAGAGTCAACCTTATCACTGTCAACATACAGAGTTATGTTCCTTCTCACTACTTATGTTCTTTTTGGTTGATCTTACTCCCACTCCTTTGTATGAAGGAGCTAGTGTTAGCTGTGCAGGCGTTGTTGAGATAATTTAGATCATTGAAAAAGTATTCACCTAATGTAGCCTTAGAGGTGACTGATGGTCTCATCTTTCTCTTCATCGCTACAGCTTCTACAGAAGTCATTGTAGGGGATGCCCAATCTTTGAGCATGTCTTCCTATAGTACAGTGTCCAATGAGGGTGTTAACTATCTTGGAAAGGGTTCCTCTCTTATGGGTTTCTCTTTTAGGAGTCCGATGGACCTAGTTTTGCTTAAATTCGGCCAAAGCAGCCTAACAATATGACATTGGTCAAGTTGATGTCATCGATGATTTGCATCATTTACAACGTCCGCGTTGATAAGGTATTTAGCATAAGACGTAGGCGCCTCGATGTCGGTGACACTTATGCTATTTAGACCAGAGAAGGATGTTCCTTCTACTACTAGCATTTTGAACCACATTATCAAGATGGAACAGTTGACGTCAGTTGGGTGCAGTCCTTGTGTCTCCTTGCATCCTCCATGAGTTTGCTTATATTAGCAGACTTTCCAACAGCATCACCACCTAATCATATCTTATGTCATAGTGGTCAGGCGATATATTATTTAGTTGCCTGATCTACGCACCTTGCGACCATCATTATTTATTTCACTGATAGTGCAGACATTCGCATTTGCCGCAAATTGGATGTCCTTCGAACCAATTTTTTATCATATCAGTTTTACTATCAAACTGTTTAATAACAAAAAAAAAAGGCGTCAGTTGTCTTGCGCTGTACTTTCAGAGGAACGAAAGAACTCTAATGACAATCGTTCATTGTGGCAGACCCCAGGTTCCGCATTTACCACGATCCGTGGAATAGTTCTGCAAGGTTAGTTTTTCAAAAAGGAAAACGGTTTTCGTAGTTTGAATAACCAAATGAACAGTTTCTGTGGAATACATCTAATGATGCAGACGAGTCATATTGTTGATACTTCTCAACTAACTCTTCGTAGATTGCAAAACTTCGTTCCACCATTAATTATGTATTGTAATGTTCTGTTGACTATTATAGTCATCACTGAAAAATGTATCCCTGATACTTTTATAGTTTTGACATCTGTCACCAATGAATATCTTGAATGTCAAAGCCGTCAAATTTATGTTACAAACCAGTTTTTTTTTTTTCATAACTCATTCCTTGGTTCAGCATTGTCAAATCACTTAATCTTAGGAAAAGTCTTAAAATTAAAAACAAAATGACATTCTGTCAAATTTAATTTCGTGCTGTCAAATGCATAAATCAATACCTAAGTAATTGGCAACACTTGGAGTATACTTTCGTTCCATTTGCGTTTTTTTGCATTCATTTAACACATTTCCACATTTCGCCAAATCGAAACCACCAAATGTACTCGTATGTACCTATAACTCGCTCAAAACTCCATCAGCGCAATCACCTGTGCGCGCTGTTTCAGTCGTCTACCACTAACGGTAAGTAATGCTGCTGCTTGGACGTTTGTTAGTATCCAATTCACATGATCAGTCCGGTACAACCGATCACGTTATGTTAATATGTACCTTTTTTTGCAAAAAAAAATAAAAAAATCAAAGTTCGGTCGTTGTATCTATCTGCAGCGTTGAAAGTCATTTAACGACAAGCGCTCTGATTAAATTACTTCTTTGCACCGCGCTTCATTTCCTTGTGTGTATCATGATCACCAGGTAAATGAAAAGGTATCTGTTGCGTACACACATTCTGTTTCGATTGTTTTCATTTCGTTTCATATTCAGATTCAGATACAATGGATACATAGATACAAATGTATCTTTTATTATCATTTTTTTTTCTTTTGCGAATTTTAAGCACGGATGGATGGACAGACGGACGGCTGTTGGGTGAAATCAGAAATCTCGCACTGTGTGTCTCGTCTGGCAGATAGCAAACGGAATCGTGTTGGTGTTGATGACGACGGTGACCTAATAATGGGTTGTCGGGTGGCAATACACACTCCACTCATCTGTTGATATGCTGCTTGCTGATGTTGCTGATGAGAGTCGATTGAGATACTCTCGCCGATGTCTGTGGCATGTCCCACTCGTCGTTGGCGAGTTTGGTATTCTCTCTTCGTTTTTATTTTTGCTGTTTGTAATCATTATAGTGACTACCGGTCTTTGGTAGTGGAAATTGGTACCTCGAAGCTGGTTCAACAGAGACTGATCCGGTGGTACTGCCACTGTCAACGGTGGTCTCAAATTCCAATTGCGACATTTTACAAGTGCACTTGTCCAATAGATACAACTCTTCGAGTAATATATTATCTTTTGAGGACGACTTGAAAATTTATTTTCTTTTTTTCCCTTCCCTCCACCATGGTGGAAGGTGTTAAGTTTTGACAGTGTGACCACTTGACTTTGGTGTTGTGATGGATAATTTTTTTTTGTTTTTTTTTTTTTGGTAGTTGGAGATAAATTGAAATTTAGAATTTAAACGCCTTGAGGAAGTGATGCAATAGACTATATTTAAGTATTTTTTTTTTGTAATAAACTCGTTGAAAGATCATCGTCAGATGAGTGTTGAGTGTTATTAATAGAATAAATCAATTGACCAATGTACTTGTACTACTTAAAGTATATTGAGAAACAACACTACATACTGAAATCTATTCAAAAACAACATCAGAACCCTCGATAGTTTCATCAATAAATGAATATAATAGTCTAAGCTGCTTGGCGCCCAACGAGAGGCCCTTTAAATTGTTGTTCTTTGGGCTTTTGTAACGATCTCGATAGGTTTATAAACTGATTCCTAAACTTCAGTTAAGAACAATAAGCACAGAAGTTCATAGTCTATAGTGATATGTAAATCTTTCTGTGCTAAGCCAATGGTAATACGTTTTGTCCAAAGCAAAAATGAGAGATTCTCATTACCTTTCCTATATCTTTTCATAGAGAGTGAAGGTAGACAAAATTTATATCGCATGGGGATAGTGCTAATATGAAAAGTAGTTTTCAGTGTGGGTTCCGGTAGATGAAGAAATTCTTTGGCGAGTACGTTGGGATAAAACCTTGTTGTTAACTCGGAATCCATATGCGAATCGTAGGTTGACACTTTGACCGTAGATTCGAGTATCGAAACAATTTAATAGAATCCAGATATTTCAGGGAACTTTTAAAAATATTCCAATGTATCTAGGCAAGAGCTTCAAAGTACACCAAGTCTTTGAACACTGAATTATCATTTTCAGCAAAGACACACACCGAATTGACATTTAGAAAAGTCAATTTTCTCCGAATGAAACTCTTTAATAACTCTTCGCCACCTAGTGGGAAATTTATCTATAAATACACAGTGCGTGTATTCACCATTCAGAGTGCGTGTATTCATCCCTTCACAGTAGAATTAGGCCATATTTTGAAGCAGAATGCTCTATCTTCTCTATTTATATTAGACGATGGCATTTAAACCTTAGTAACAAACATATCATTCAGTAGCTCGTTGCGTCTACACCCCAATCTTTGAACATAGATTCCAATTATCTGATAGCTCAACATATAAACGAACTACTAAAAAACATGTTGAGCAGTTTCTTGTGCCAGAGTGCTTAAGACAATATTTACATACATACACCAATAGATACAACGTAATGAAATCATTGCGTTAACATTTACTGCAGCTGTTTCCACAATGTATGCCTTTTCTATTACAAAATGTGGTACCAACAAAACCACAAAATTTTAATTGAAGGTCGAATTAATTTAGGTTAAGTTTGTTGACCTGGATACCTTGTATGTTGTTAAATCTTTTGACACTTTTTTGGTACAGTCTGGAAATGATAAATAGTTTAGTTCATCTCTGAAAGATAAGTGACCCATTTAGATAGTGAATGTCATGACTGAGCATTTTTATAGTTTAGAAGAAGTAGCTCTGTTCTCTTGCGTCACTATCACATTATAGTTAAATGTATTACAAGAAAGCCAACTGGGATAAGTCTAACAGTTTTTTTTTTGAAGAACTCTCACTGATCGCCAACGTTAAGTAGACGCACTTAGACCACCTTTTATGGCATACGGCAACAACTACGCATAGTTGGTATTCATTCATCTGCAAAGACTTGGCATTCGTCTTCCATAGTTCTGCATTCATTTTTGTTTAGAAAAACGCACTTTTTTAACAGATTGCGTAAGTAACTTTCATTACATGCAAACGAAGGTACTATCTCGCCAAAATTTTCTTCAAACTTAGCGCCATTGACCTAAGGGAATAGAGAACAATGTATTCCATGATTTATTTCAAACTTTTCTGCACAAAAAATATTTCTAATCTATATTAGCAATAACAGTGGTAATAGTATGCAGCCTTGTGGTATATCACTTTGGGCATAGATGTCTTCAGGCTCACTCCATAAAGGGTTCTGTTCACGATATCGAAAGGCTTGACAATGTCCAAAAAAGAGCAGATAGACCAAAGAGTCAAGCTCGAGGCATTACTCTATGATGACCGACAGGATGTTAACATGATCAATAAAGGAGGATCCTCCGCCTGCTTTTGCAGATACTTTTTGATTTTCTACAGAACTACGCGACCCTTTATATTTTCGAATTACTTACTTACTTAGGTGGCACTACAGTTCGGGGTGAACCTGGGCCTCAACTAACAAGCCTCTCCAGTTATTTTCGAATTGCTGGAAGAATACAAGTTTCTCTCCTGTCTTTGGACTCTTGAGTCTTAACTTTTTGTTTTCTTGAGTGCTGCGATCGTGGATATAACCTCAGATCACTCATCCTCATCCGAGATCAGCAAAAATTATGTACAAGGAAGCAATCCCCAAAGTTTGGTTTTCTTGAATGTTTTGATCGCGGATATGAATTTTGGTCATAGATCTTCACAAGAATTTCCGTCTCCCATGTGAGATCAGAAAAAAACTCTTTACAGGGTTTGGCTTGGAATTTTAGTGATCTACCTCCTCACTTGTGACTTTATAGGTGACTGTGCCAACGCATCTACTGCAGTCGCGGATATTACTTCAGATCACTGATCCTCATCCGAGATCAACAAAAACTATGTACACGAAAGCAATCCCCAAAGTCTGGTTTTCTTGGATGTTCTGATCGCGGATATGAATTTTGCTCATAGATCTTCACAAGGATTTTTGTCGCCTATGTGAGATCAGAAAAGAACTCTATGAATGGTTTGGCTTCAAATTTCGGTGATCTATCTCCTCACTTGTGACTTTATATGCGACTGTGTCAACGCATTTGATGCGAACGTGAATATACATAACTTCAGATCACTAATCCTCATTCGAGATCAGCGACTGTGCTGTCGCATTTGTTTGCTGCTGATTTTATATCTAAGAGCGCCGATGAGGCTTAGTTTCTCTGGTAAGGCTGCAGCGCTTTGAGCTTTGATAAAACTCGTGCTTCGATCCATCGTCATGCCTCTGAGGAGAACCGTGTGTGCACCATATTTTTTCCATTTCTGCCAACATGGTCTCAAAAATATTGGCACACAATGTGGTGTAGCTATGTTTGTTGGAAAAATGGAAACATGTTATAATGGATCCAATGCGAAGACGACCTAGTACTAGTTTTTATACTTCTATTGGCGACAGACTTGTTACAGATTTCACAAAGAGAACGTCTAAGCCGCCGGCGGCAATAAGCAAGTGAGCAAGTTTTTTCATCGGCCTTTCTAGTCTGGACACTGTTCGTTAAAATGAAAAACCGAATTTGTTTCGCCATTCGGAAAAAGTTGAATGTCGGAGAACGCTGCTCAAGTTTATGAAATATTTTTAGTCGCGAAAAGTTATTATCGTAACAACAGATCAACTAGTAAACAGAACCTGGAACCAGTATCCCCCTTACCCTGGTGGAAGCTGGAGAGCCTCCCTGATATTTCTAATCCCAATAAACTATTCCTTATTTCAATTTGTATTGAAGGCTATAAGCTAGCAATTCACCAAATAAAAGCTGGTATTCCTCAAGGTTCTGTTGTGTCTCCTCTTCTTTTTCTCATTTTTTTTACAAACGATTCAGTATTTTACGGATGACTGTGAGACCATTTGTTCTTTATGCGCTTCAATCCCTAGTACATCACTGATTTCTCGTCTGTTTAGAATGAGATTTGAAGCAAATTGGTGATAAATTCCCTCGAAGACCATAGAACATCGAAAGTTACAGCTGAAATTCCTGAACTTAATCGCTAGCTTACCAATTTATTTATTTTAAAAACCCCTCATGCTGAACATCGACAACTAATCACCCACATAAGATGCAAATTGACCGGTGAAACAAAGAGTGTAGAAACGAAAAATAAAATCTCTCTTTTCACACAATTGTTATGCAAAGAAGTGCCCCCACTTGGAAATCAAGAATTTTTAAATAATTTCCCCATTTCCACAACTATGTAGTCCAACCAAAGATTTTCTCTGTCACAAAAAATTAAGAAAAGCTTAAATCAAACTCGTTCAACCTGTCAACAAAAAACTAAAAATTCCTCCTCTCATAAAAAAAAAACCTAAAAAAGATACATTCGACCGGGTGCGCACGCAAATGGATGCATTTACACACCTTCAATCATATGATGACCATCATAAATTAGCGGCCTCAAAGTGATAATCGCGCGCGCCTGCACTCAACAAGTTTCAATGCAATTCTCAAGTAATTCACGATAAATGTAAACAAGTTTTCCAAACACTAAACACCGTGCTGTGTTGTATGTCACACTCGTTACAACGTCCGACGTTGTTCGACGCTGTCTTTCGCTTTCAATCATCTAATTACACTGGATTTGGAATTTTTTTTGAATTATGTATGTACAGGCGTTTAGTAAATATGTATATCGCAAGGAAAACCTACTGAACTAATATTATGCATGCATGCATGCATTTTTTTTTTCGCTTTTCAAATCGCTTATATGGGCCACTTTGGTGCACAAACAGACGACATATGGCATACCCCATAGTGGCAACCATTGAGGTTGCGTATTATGCACTTAATAATACAAATACAAAAACAAAAGTCATGCTAAACTGTCCGGTTGAACTCTATCAGTGCGTAACGGTCTATTCGATCACCTCTAAAACAAATAAAGGCTACATAGATACACATAGATACATAGAGACACTCGTAGATACTTACAGCATGTGCATGCTCTTGTACCACATTTTTACTTTTAGGTTTGCCTTTACTGCTGGAGCAAGTCTAGATTTCTCAATCTGTACGATTAGCCATTTAGAAATCATTAAGAACGCCCTCATTGTCAACTGTAGACTTTTGCAGGGCGACAACGTAACGACACATCGGTTGGCGTCTGTAATACCCTGTCGCCGGCTATCACTTGAAACACACCTCCGCATATAGTGATTCGGCGAAATGGAAAATTTTTGTCAATTCGGTTCACTTCCTGCTCCAGATATGCATATATGCTTTGTTTATTGTTCGAATGAATAATATTAGCATCGAAAAATTTATTATTATTCTTTGACATTAACATACCAAACAAGCGGGCTATCTAAGTGCGTTTATTAAAGGCGAGTTGCTATTTAGACCATTGGAGTGGGTTTGTGTTAATGTCTTTAATGGGGGGGGCACTTAATTTGAAATAAAAAAAAAGTTGACACCTTCGTTTACAAGTCATTCGAAAGTTTTAAAATGATAACATGTTGACCAACAACAAATCAGATAAAGAAATAAATCTTTGAACTACATTCCAAGTTCCCACCTAAGAAAGTCAAAAATTTATTGGACTTCACTTGAGGTTTGCTCGTGCATTTTGAAATTTTGCCGAAAATGTTGCTTCTGTTTAAAGGGGTATCCTACTTTTGAAATGGACAAACTGCTATTTTTTTAACATAAGGTATTACCCTTAGTTGACAGTAAATGGAATTTGGGTTGGATTCGAGAACGAATGCCTGTTGTAGATACATGCATTATGTGGGATATCGAAAGAAGGGGTGTCCATAGAGGTTTTGAAGGGTTTCAAACAATTTGAACCTTCGTTTTTGACTTTAAAAATTCAAAATTGTTCCATTTCTTCTTGAGATTCTAAGCCATTTTCAGTCTCTTATCTTTTTGTATGCTTTCGTTGCAAGACTCACGTCTATTCCCTTCGGGACATCAAAACATGGTTATGTTCCAAAAACTCCAAACTACCTACCATATCTCTTACCTGCAACCAAATATTTCTTTCTTTACAAAACAATGGGTAATGTTATAGCAATTTAACTTTTGCTTGCGAAGCAGGTACAATCCAGTGAAAATAGGGCAGGATATAGAATATAGCACTATGAATCATGGAATGACAACTCAATTGGTTGGCTTACACAGCCAAAGTATTCAGAGAACACTACTTAAAAATTTTGTACTTGACACTAGATTTTTCTCAATATCAACAGAGCTGCCCATGGTAATGGGGTGCACCAGCCCCTGGGCAAGCTCGAGGCATTGCTCTATAATGATCGACAGGTTGTTAAAGTGATCAATATAGAAGGATCATCAGCCTGCTTTTGTAGATACTCTCTGATTTTCTACAGAACTACGCGACCCTTTATATTTTCGAATTGCTGGAAGAATACACATTTCTCTCCGGTCTTTGCATTCCGGAGTCCTAACATTTTGTTTACTTGATTGCTGCGATTGTGGCTATAACCTGAGATCACTGATCTTCATCCGGGATCAGCGAAAATTATATACAAGAAAGCAATCCCCAAAGATTGGTTTTCTTTGATGATTTGATCGCGGATATGAATTTTGATCATAGATCTTCATGAGGATTTCTGTGCTCTATGTGAGATCACAAAAGATCTTTGGGTGCACCAGCCCCTGAAACCAAGAAAGGAGTCAAAAGGGACGTGTGATCCTCCACTGCTTTGATCTATCATTATGGACTGAAATATCTCTGGATTTCTTGCTAAGGTTATGAAATTAATCGAATGACTGTCATGAAAATGTGATATCATCAGACGAGCGCACAATTTCTTTAAGCAAAATCGAGATCTTGTCGGAGTATACCTTCCCACAGGTTCGGTCCCCGAACTATCCTTGTCGATCATGGGCATCCTTTTTCCAGTTTTCTACTCCAGTTCAGTTCTGGTTTCCTGCTTATCGTTCAATAGCCGGCATTATACAGAGAAACTAGTAGGAGTCGTGTTTAGGAGTTTTGGTTCCCTTTGTTTCTCTAGACCAAAGTAGTAGAACAGTTTCCTGGAGTCACCGATTTGTGACTTCGATGTTGATACTTGCCCTGCTGCCCCTTTTCGTTGGACAGTCAGGTTCTAAATCTGTCTGCCATGTTGGTATATCTGATCAAAATTTTCGTTTACCTCTCTGAATGTGTGCATATTCAGTGTAATGGAACGATTGGCAGATAATAAATTTGGTTGGTGCTTTGACGATCTAGAGACAGATCCTGCTTCTTGGATTCGTAGTCTTGGAAACCTAGTTCTGCAGTCGATCAGTCGAAACTTTATTTTCCAACTAACTCGTCAAAAATATTTTTCGCATTAGGGTCCCTGAGTACGGCTTTAACATCGTGCTCCAGAGTTCATGAAGCTCAGTCTAACTATATTATGTTGATGTTCTGAAATGTCATTTGATTGTGAATCACAGCTAGACGAAGACCTGCTTGTCTCTTCTGGGAATGATGTGAATAGTTGATATCGTCTCGATGAGTCTTGATCGGAGTCCATCAACCTGATCTTGATCGGAGTGATTTAACACCTTACGGTTTCAGTAAATTAAAGTAGACACTTACGATCTTCGAATATCTATACAGGTCTTGAACGATCATTTTACGTAGATGATCAGACAGACCAAAGCTTATTAATGATGTATGATCGTACGTAGCGATCTATCGCAATTTTGACTGAAGTTCGAGGAAGATCTTTTGTCACAAGTGCATCAAGAACCAGGTATGGAATGCAAATTTATATGAAAACTCGAATAGCCATAGAGTGATAGAGTGATCGTCAAGTGATCTTGTAAATTGTAACCTTCTGTTACAGACACTGTTTCAAAAATATTTTACTAATGGCTTTTAAACAACGAATTTGTGCGGTCTTCGGCTTGCGGATTTTTTTCACGATCACTTTACGTAGACGATTAATTTACAGAGGATCGATGCTTGTGATGATGAAGCTATACTGTAACACTAGAGAGTTTTTGACAGTTACTTATTTCATGTAGATCTTCATTTCTGTTCAGTAGTCACTGAGGATCAGTGATCGTGTCAAATAATCAATTTTAACTTTTTAATTGTTTTTTTGTTTTTTAAGGAAAACGACTTAACTGTGCATATCTTTACGACCGCAGTTCTTCCGGCTTTAAAGTGGAATTTTTGTGGGTAACGATCGCATATTGGCTTTGCACGATCGTTTTTAAAATCAACTGTAATGATTGACTGATTGTTAAAAAATCATCGATTTTGACGGTCTGGCGATGCATTTCTTAAGATCAAGCGCCTTAATAGAAATGATTTCATTGTGCAGATCTTTAAGTTTATAGTTTCACCGATCGGTCAGGGAACTTTGGCTAAAATTAAGTCACGTTGAATGATATTAGATACTCCGCTAATGTCCGGAATCTCATTCCAACAGACTTGAGCACTAATTAAGTCGATTTTATTTAATGTAGTTTCTAAATTAAAAATATTCTTATTTTAAACATTTTCTATTATTTCTTAATTGCCTTCGAAATTTATATCGATTTTTGAAAAATCTGTCATAAATACGCATCGCAATCGCCTACACTCTGCCTTTAGCCTTGCGAATAAAGAATTTTTTCGACGTCAGAAAAGAAATATAAAAAAATTCCTTCAGTCTATAATTAAATAATAAAAACAAATTCAATAGAAATGTGAAAAGATACATATATTTTTCACACGCAATGATGGAGCGTACGCGAATAATTTTGACATTCCCATCGTCATTGGCTGTGGGGTAAATGTAGGTCTTATCGCTCTTTTGGGATGAGTTTGTTGTATATGCATATTTCAAAACCCGTTCTCGTAACGTTGTAATAATAGAAAATGCCAACATTGTAGACCCCACATGACGCCATCTATACGGTAGCCAAAGACAATATAATCATTCCGAACGCATTACCATGTAATTAGTAGTATGATGGAATATTAGGGCCTACACGCATGACGCAAGAACAATGGCCACTTCTACTAATTTTCATGGTTTTTTGTGTTTTCATCTCACAATGTTTTTTTTTTTTTTTTTTATTTTTATTACTTGATTACACACATTTTGGAGAATGAAAATTTGTATCTCGTGTGACGCGCGTGTGAGAAAAACACCCAAAAGATACACAATCACCGCACACAACCACTAGTGGCAGCGTTTAGTGTTAAAGTTTGGACAGAAGTTGTTGTTTTTTTTTTGTATTTTGATTGCCACCAACCACCAGTGGGGTCTTGCGGTGGGAATCATTTTCTTTTGGAAAAGCGTATGCATTTGTTTCATTGGTTTGAGCTATGTATGTTTACCCAAAAATTTGTTGGTAGGGTTCACCAAAGAGGGAGGTTCATAGAGACAGAGAACAATTCTCACCTCGGTGTAAAATGCAGTGAAAACACCAGTTTAACACTTTAGCTTTTTATTACGTGTGAA
This sequence comes from Xylota sylvarum, assembly GCA_905220385.1. Classification (NCBI taxonomy): domain Eukaryota; kingdom Metazoa; phylum Arthropoda; class Insecta; order Diptera; family Syrphidae; genus Xylota; species Xylota sylvarum. The sequence goes on from LR999958.1 coordinate 109,885,088, forward strand.
ATGTAGATTATTTGCTTTTTGTCTGAGCGGCAGGTTAATGTGTTTAGTACCGGTGTTGACCCGAAGAGCTATAGGGTGGAACTTTAATGGAATTCAGATTTATACTTAATCTTGTGTTGATTTGATCAATAAAAGTATAAACCAACGGATTTGGGGTGGAACGAATTCATTTTGATACTGTCTGTCTGGCTTTTTAGAACCGTGGGAACATATTTCCTAGGCAGTCTAACTTAGGGTTAAATTGTGTTAGAGTGCTAAACATTTTGAAGTTGTTTACATTTGATATCTAACTCTGGTTAAAACGGGGAAATTTTTGTTATAGATACTCGTATGCCTTGGAGTTTGCTATTGCTGGCTGTGGGATAGAACGGCGACCCTTGTGGTATTTTTGGGTAAGGTGGAATTTTTGTGTAAAGAATTAGGGCAAAGGGCCGTGATAGATAGTTGTAACTTGTTAGAAGAAGACGCTTTCTTTAAGTTAGATAATATGAGACAAAGTTCAAATTTCATTGGAAGATGGCTAGATTTCACTTTGAGACTTTGTGGTGCCAACTTCCGGCTTTTATCTCTAAATGTCGTCGTGATGTTTTTGAGCATCTTCATTGTGTACACAGCTTTTAGGTTGTTCGTTGAATTGCTTAAGTTTTGTGTCTCATTTTGGATTGTGACAACTATTTTGTGATCGTGTAATCACGACTTTTGCTGTAACTTCCCGTCAAGTAGGTCTATCACGAGTTAACATTGTCACTACTCCTACATTTCTTGTGACCATGCCTTCTTTGGGAACTTACGATTAGGTAGGTGGTTTCGGTTTTGAGTGATCGCTATGAAGGATCTCCTTGAGGATCACTTTCTGTACATGGTCGAAATGCAAGATCTGTGATGATCAAAACCGATATTTGAGAATCACTTTGCCTAGATAATCAAAAATTATAGAGAGTCATAGAAATATTAATTGTTTCTGAAGATCGTTCATGGGTAGCGATCACTTATTGTACATGAGATCGACGATAATCAATATTTCGCGGAGGATCAGAAAGTGATTGTAACTAACCTGAGGGTGGTCTTATCAGACGTTGTGAAGAGGTATATTTGTATAGGCTCAGTAGTTACCACGAAGATCAAATGTCACATGAGTGATCAGCAGTTATGTTAATAGACTGTAGGCTCTTAAATTCAATGTCTGTGGTTAACGATCCGCGATCATTTATGACTGAAAATTAATTTTAGCAAATTGTGTATGGTTAGTAATTATGTGCTCAGTGATCGTTAGTAATCGGCAATCTTAAATGTAGTATCTGCACATTTAAGAAGGTCAAATGCTGTCGTTTATTTTTGCTATCAACGGACTTGAGCATTCTCCAGGTTATTCATAATTGGTTAATGGTTTGCTTTCTACTTGCGTTAATATCTGTGAACCTTCTTACCTAGGAAAAGATTGCGTATAATCAGAAGGCTTTGGTGAATGTTGTTAGTTTTAGGAGATACTTCATTGGTAAAGATTTTGAAAGATCGCGGGCGAAATGCATTGATTTCGGTTGCTTTGTATATCATTTAAGTATCAGAAAACGATGAGATTTGGTCAGTTATAGGAGTTGAGGCTTACTAGTTTAAGATGATCAGTGATCGATAGAAAAATGAAGTATAATTTACAGAAGCTTTTGATCCTGATTTTAGACCATCGTAAGTGAAGATTTCACGGAGTACATACCACATCAACATCATCTAAGTAGGTAGCGTTCGAAATAAATTACAAACATTTTACTGAGGATCAATGATCTTTGGGGCTGATCTTTGTGTCATATTAAATAAAGATCAGTTGTCATAGGACATAATTGATCACTGACGATCAGTTGTCCTAAAAGATCGTTCATTGGTTTTCTGTAGTATTGAAAGATCAGAGCTGGAGAATTGAATCCCAAATACTTTGTTCCGTGGTAAATAATTAGCACTTCGAGAGAAGTCATGAACCCGGGATATCCCTGTGAGTGACATATTGTGACATTGTCAATCGACAGTTTATATATACAACAGACGATAATGATCACTGATCGCATGACAAAAGCCCGGAAAATAACATTTGTTTCCCGTATTCAATGCGATCATTAATTATAAATGACATGATCATTAGTGATGGCGAAATACCTAGTATAATTTAAGAAATATTTTCATGGCAGATCACTTATCTGATCGCTTAAGAAATTAGGAGTCGGGATGAGAAAAGTGAATTTTTGGTAATCGTGCACGATCAATTGCAGATGCTAGTATTCCTGACACACTTCGTACAAACACATGGATCTGTAGTAGCGATCGGTGCCCAAATTGAATCAGTGGTAGTTTTAGTTTACGATCAGTAGATGATGATTATCAGTAAATAATGCATTTGTTGAATCGATGATTACATAAGCCAACTATACATTGCAACTAAGTATCTATGGAAAATTTAGAATCGAATAACCTTGTTTGATCAATTTGCACTCAATTGCAGTATATACCATAATTCAACAAGTTCGGTATAGGCCCATCGTGATACTTTGAAATCAAATTTTCTTTTCCCACATGCTCCTGTTTAATATTTTACAATGATAGACTTCATACTCATACAGACACTCCTGACTTTAGTATCATTTTATCTATGTATGCACATTTGGAGTTCTGAAACTTCACTGAAAGTCTAAAGTTTCCGCAGAACGTGTTGCACCACAATGAACCAACTGAGATCTACTTCATTTAAGACCCTCAAGTGTAGGTTATGATCTCTTTAACAGAATAAACTAACGGTTCGTCTGAAAATTCAGTAAGCACTATTAAAACTCGTGCATTTTTGGACCACGGCCTCTTTTTAGAAATAACCTGAATCTTATCCGTAGGTACACACCATTGACGTATCTAAGGTTCTTAAAGTAATTTACTAAAATCTGGCAATGATGTCTTAAACGATCAAAGTCATAAACTACCAGATAACTTTGCAACTTTTCACTAAGCACTTTGCAAATTTTGTATTTCAATACAAATGTAATTGCTTAGCAATCAAGAAATTGTAGCAAATACAGAGTTTTTGTTAAAGCTCATAGTTTTATCCCAGACAGAAATTTGCAAGGAATGAGTCAATCGTGGGTTTCCAATATGAAGAGTGAAATGAAAAGTGAAAATATTTCACCGATTGTAATGAGTTATTCTTCACATGGGTCTTACGGTAATATCTGCTCAGATTTAATTTATAATATCTATCAGAATCTGTGTATAGATACATAGACACAAGAGACGTGATACAGTCTCGTTGTGCGAAATGCAGAGTGTAGTAACAAAAACTTGCACTAACTGATAAGTAAATATGCTAACCTGCTTAGTTTACAAATTTATTTAGTGATTGTAACACTTATGCCAAGCATAACTCTTAGAACCAAAAATAAACTCCGCAAAGTTTACGCAAAGAAAATGGTAAAAAGTGAAAATTTGCAAAGTTATTGACGGTCGCAGTAAGTCCGTCCGTTTTCATTATGAAAATATGTGCAGATTAGGAAAAAAAAAAACGTTGCCCACTCCTGCATATGGCTAATGTTTGAAAGAATTTGAAACGCATTTCCATGGGAAATGAGGTCGTTTAGTCTATTGTGGTTATTTGAAATGAAACACCATATTTCTCCGAACCCAAGTACGCTCTTGGTGTATCTGAACCAGAAAAAAGTCAAAATTTCTCTAATTTTGAATTACAATGTAAACAAAAAACAAACTCAGACCACTATGTAACATCTGTCCAAAGTCTACAATAATGATAGTCGACCTACATTAGCCGTTAAGCTCTCATTACCTCATGCTCCTATGCTCGCAACGAGTACATTAATCAGTAATAAACTCAAAACAAAAAATTCAACACCCAGTCTCGCACATTTTCCAAAAATGAAAAACACAAATTTGTTGTTTTTCTTTTTTTTCTCTAGTGCTTTGATGAAAATAGTGTTTTTTGGAACTTCCGTTCCGTCAAAGAGTTGTAATGTCAGTTGATGGGTAGTGATGGGCCCAATGAAAGCTTCAACGTCATGTATGCTGTAAACGAATGAAGAGCCATCGTTGATAGATTCTTGATTCAACGTGACGATAGGAACACTTCAGTATATTCAACATGATCTTGCAACTCTTCTCTGCGGCAGTAGAATTCTTCGTTAGATCTCAAATAAAAAAATAAAAAAACAACAAGCCACTATACATCACAGCCACTCATACAGGAAGTATCATTTCGGATCGTGTTAATTGAGTGCTGTGTGGATGTTGATGATCGGGAAATGCATTTCAAGTAAATTGACTTATTAATAGACTACGCCGCGTGTATGCACTTCGACACATTCTATAGATCAAAATGGAAGGGTGCCGAGTGATGAGTTAGTACTTTAGCGTTGCCGCCGTCGCCGCCAACTATGGATTTGGGCATGAAATTCACTACAAATGAGGGTGGGGCCATTGCTAATACTCGACTCGATGTGGGTCAGCAAAAATGTGCAATAAAAGTTGAAGAGACATTAAAATGTCATTGCGCCGCCACAAGTGTAACTATAATAAAAAAAAAAAAAAGTCTCAGCTTAGCGGATCCACTTCAGTGATAAGATATGTGAGTGCAACAAAGTTGCAATTTGTGACAACATTTCGCGCCTAGCGTTTTTTCATGTCGAAGTCGAAGCGCGTAATTTACAATTTATGCGATATGTGATGACTGGGACGCACGTATACGGTGCACATGTCAGCTAAGTGATTAGATGTGCAAATAGGCGGTTTTTTTTCTAGTGTAGATACATATTTTACATGTTTTGCAGGATGGCAATGGTCTTCGGGTTTGGAGCTACAAAAAAGATACATAAATTATTTGTTGTATGACACTTAAGTCAACACAAGGTGGTTAAACAAACTCAATGACTATATGAATCGAAGAGTTACATGCAAGGAAAAATGGTACTAATGATCCTCAAGTTTTCGGTATAACCAAAGTACGATCTTGTATTCCTTGATCTTTCAAAACAAATGTGAAATTTTGAGATCACTTTTTTTTTGTTCACGATCATCGATCAGCCCTAAAGATCGTACTAAGCACTAATATTCTTCCTAAAACTCTGTACTTTTGTCAATTGTATAGACTGGCTTGATCTACAGATACTTCACTTGTAGTACCATGCAACAGTTTAGTACTAAAAGATGGCACTAGTATCCACTGCAATCCAGTGATTTTTATTGACTTGTTTTTGAAAAACCACTTTTGGGAACAAAAATAGATCACTGTTAATCAATTTTTTACAGACAGTCAAAAGAAAATATAATAAGCTTAAGGGTCTCAAATATTTGGAAGAAAATATCGTTGGTAACACTTGTAAAGGGGTTTTCCCAGAATGACACATTTACAGTTGAATAAAAAAAGTTGTGTGAGAGTTATCCCCTTAATTTTTATAAATAATAAAACTGTATTTAATGCCACTTTATATAGCATTCAAAAGTTTTCAAAAAATTACTGTGATGTACCCGCGGATACGTGGATGCGGAAGGTCTTATTCTCGATTTTTTTTTGCACTGATTTCCCTCTATTTTTCGGTATATGAATGATTTTATATTAGGTTCTGGTTGTTGTTTGGTTTATTGGCTACAATCATATATTCAATGTGGCCCTACAAATAGAAATCTATATATCCCCGGCAGATAGATATCTCTGTTCCGCGAATTTGTCTCTAACAATGTGGGAAGTTTTTGCGTACTGTGAGGCGTGTAGCCGCCATCTGACCCAGGACTCTGTCAATGAAGCGATGGTATCTCAAATAATATAATCAGTCGACTTTTAGATTCGACTGGATTTAATACAGACAGAGGCTCAAGTCTGTGAGCAAATTCACCAAGTAGAGGTCCGTGACTGCGAATTGAGACAGCTTCGAATGTCATGAATACTTTCACTAATAGCGACAATATTTTCAAATGAAGTTGAATCAATGATCGTTGTTGATCGACAACAGAGTCGTTTCTTTAAGGTTTCATAATAATTCCACTGTTTGTGGTTACAGTTCACTGATCGTTACGACTATAAATTCCACGTAGCGCACGAAGGTTTGATAGACATCTGATGTTAAATCGTAATGATTTCAAAGCTGTCAAATGTGATTTTTGTAACTTTTCCTCATTAAATTGTTAACTTAACTTCAGACCTCGTCTTCTGTGGAAAATTGATCAGTAGCTTCCCTGAACTTTCTGTCCTACATTACCTGACTCAGTATCTAATGCAATTTGTTCCGTCAACAACCAATTGTCTAGCCCTGATGTAGTCCGGATTGCACATATTCCAACCAAAATAGATATATAAACGGACTTGAACTAAAAATATATGTATGTATCTACATATGTTCCCAACAATAGCACGATCATTTCAATTTCACCCGAAAGCAATCCGAACGGTCGAGCATAAATCTCTTTTTCTTCGTCTTCCCCTGCTTGGTTGCATCTCTAACCTAAAGGGAGAAAACTTATATATATATATTGCCATCCATTAAGCCTATACAGAGAAATACCGCAAACAGCAATTATTCAAAGAAATTGAATATCTTTTCTAATACGTACAACTAAACACTCTTGGAGTACGGCGGCGACGGTGGTTTCTCTTTCACCAGTTGTGTTGGGCTGTGCTACTATTTGAATATTGCACATCTAACAGTCGTTCATCTCTTTATGCGGATTAGCGCGGCAGGGCGGCGCGGAATGTATCTAATGCGGTAAAAGAAGTGCGGAATGTTATTGATCTCGTATTTGGTAATAGGTGTAGAGTAGTTGTAGTGCAAAAAAAAAAAAAAAAAGATACAAATAAATCGTGCACACTTGAGAGGCAATAGTGTGGCTGGTTGGGGCGACTATGGCTTTTGTTTGAAGGGAGGGTTCACTTCGTGGCAATTTAATTAGTACCCATCATGAGAGTTCAATAGATTTATGGAGTGAATGCATAAATAGAGCATAAATTCACTTTGAAGTATATATTACGGAAGAGGGTTGTAGTCTAAATATTATTGGGAGTTTTGTGGATACAAATATTTTGTTCTATTTGAGAGTCATCGTGTGGGTTAGAGACGTTTTGTGTTATAAAAGCGGTACTAGGTCACAATATATATAAAAACCGGACCAAGATAGATAAGATTTGCTTTGTAAATCAGATCAGGTCAAATAGTAACTGTCATCGAGTAGAAGATTTCTCCTCAAATAGATACATGACTTAATTTAAGAATAAGGAAAGCTGTAAACATTTGTCAGACCTTCGAATAGCGTACGCTCCTCTATAAGCGTCAGAAAATATTTGTGAAATATTTTGTGCATCTAGCCGATGAGTAGACAACTAGTTCGATCACTAAAATGATCTTCCACGATCAGTCACTTTGCATTCAGCCAGCGAAATCAAGTGACATGGTCGCTTAGTTCGATTAAAGTCTGCTGCTACTTTCTCAACAAAACTGCGAACTGTCATAACAGGCAGTTACTAGTTAAATTTTAGATCCTACATCCATCATGATCACCATGATCATCATGAACCAGTGATTATTAGCAGTGGTTCAATTTCGGTCATTAGAGGTTGTTAAAATCATTGAAAGCGGTTCCTTATATTTGCGCTTTCTTTAGAAAGATACATGTTTTTCTCATAACTACGTCAACATCAGACCTATTAACAAGCCTCTGCTTGTGAGATCATTCGGTCTAGACTAGAGAATTTGACTTACTCCAGTTGAGGATAAAGCATACGACAATGCAACATACTTTTAGTTGTGATCAATAGTCAAAAAGTTGTGCATTTTAGGAATGAGATTGTGTATCTTGAAGACTAGACCTTGCAGAAGACTAGAGACAATTGAGTCTCTTTAGTCTTAAAGGAGCTTTTCGACTCTAAAAATAAAGGGAGATGTTAAAAACCCAGTTTCTGTCAAAATTTTTATAGATAGATACAATGATAGTCCATTGAGTCACATGCTGCATCTAACAGCCACATGTGGTAACACAACAGGCAACATGTCTAGCCTTTACAAGATCATTTTTTTTTGTTATGACCACCGATTGGGACATGGTACTACTTACTACTCGCCTTGAGACACCGAAGCCTTTCATCCCCTTCGGTCCCGTGCACACTGCTGACAGTTCGTCATGGAACCTGCGTTTGCTTGATCCATATAACGAATGTTCGCTGAAACCGAGCGTTGTCGTCCATTCGCTCGATGTGGCCGAGCCAATGTAGTCGAAGTGCTTTGGTCTTGGGTCATTCTTCGCCGGATCTTCACTCAGGTGTCCTTTTTAGAGTTAACGCCTTAACTGCTTGTAGCTGCCGAAGGTGGGGTTTTTTCGTAAGCAGTGGACAGATGTTGACAGATCCTCGTTAGCCTTCCAACCAATATCTCTAACATTTGTTTCTGTTGCCTTGAACGCCTCTACAAGGGCTCGCTGGGAAGGCCTGATGTTGTCGATATCGTTGTGTATCTCAGGAGCTGAAACTAGCTTTATGCACTATCTACTCCAGCACTTAATCAAAGAAATCTCATGATAGAGTATCCCCTTGCCAAAATTCGGTGCATGTCTAGAACAGTTCCAAAGTAAAAGTTCGAAGCTGCACTCCATGCAACGAATACTGTCTTACGCAGCTTTATGAGAACAGATCTGCTGCATGGTCCTAATAAGAACATAGCTTTCATATTTGGTTTGTTTTGTTAGCTATACAATAGCTAAGTGGATTTAATTAGACTCTTTGTTAATCTGAAATAGTGTACCATCGGGTTGCATACTAGGACCTGTATCTTTATCTATTTATTTTTTTCATTATGCGGCATGTTGCTCTGTAGGACTTATTGAACACATCACCTTGCATTTCTAAATAACTTTCAGACCTAGATAGTAGGAGGTATAAGCCCATCAAATAATTGAATCAAAATAGGTGTGGAATCGTGTCATTGTTAAACTAATAGCTTCCGCACACGATAAGCATCTACTGCCCTAAAAACTTCACACCATAACCAATCACCTAATCCATGCAAATGTACTTCCGATAGTTAATCTGATTTGGAAAATAAATTTGTCCATTGTCACTGACAGGTCCATAACGATGGGAAATGACCCAGTAACCGATTCACAGTGATCACACACAGCTGGCCAGTCAAAAAAGCCATCACTAACTCGAAATTAACATCCAGATACTTTTCGAGAATGAAGTGTGGAAAAGTAGTGGCATTAGATTTGTATAAATTTCCCATTAATTTCCAAGTTTTCTTGGTTAGTTTTTTTTTTTTTGTCTATCGACAGCTAATTTGTCCGAAATGCAAAAGATCTCCCGCAGAGGAATGATAACTCTCCGAAGAGATGTTGGTTAGAAACTCGAGCTATACAAGTGGCGGCGACCGCCATCAATCAATGAAACCAGACGCATCATTGTGATCGTGCCAATGATCATGAATTAATTTTCTTAAGTACACACACAAGGGAAACAATCGATCTGTCTGTCTGATCTATCCATCAAGTCATTTACATATCTCAACAGTCTTTCGAAGAAAAAAAAAAACCAAAAAAAAAAAAAAAAGAAGGATTAATCAAAACGTATACTATGTGATGAACAAACTGTGTCTGGCTTCAAGTACCGCAGACAATACACATGTTTAGCATGATGTCAAGCGATCTTGAGCCGGGGGAACGTTGTGCGTATTGAAATAACTAATTTCGAAGATTGATGAATATTGATAGGACCCAGGCGTCGATTGATGGTAATGATCGATGTGCAGAACATTGTGGTTGCATTTTCAAGTGCCACTGGGGTGCCACTGCTGCTGGATGGCATAGTTGCCTCAGGGAGGGTACTTGTTCGCCTTCAACTTGAGTGAATGGGTATTGTCATTCAATTTGATGTGAATGGTGTATGAGTTAAGTACAACCGGGTTATCTCAAGAAGATTTAAGTAAATCTGGCTGCGATTGATGGGTGAAATAGTTTAGTAGATACATGTTCTATTGATTAGGTTGCAATTCAATTTCAAGTACCTAGTGTTTATGACTCTTGTTAGAAGCTATTTAGAAATGCAGTTTTCTGCCATAAATCGTTAGTTCTGGGAAGAATTCCTTTCCTTATTGTCGTTCTTAAGAAAATAGTACCTGCACTGTGTGTATCTATCATGAAACCCCGATCATTAGATTAATCAGAAGTCAGTCAATGACTCATCTTAGCTTCGCAAATGTATTCGGATGTCAAAAAAGAAAGCAATCACATTAAGATACGACCTAGATAAATCAAAGATACAACTTTATCTACCGACATTCTACAGTATCTCCTCCTACTGCTGCAAACTCCATTCCTTCATTATTCTTAGAGTAATCCTCAACGCCCTCTCAATCTGCCGCTTCACACTATCTCTGAAGACAATCAAACGATGATAAACTATTTACCATCGATATTTCAATTAATTCTGGCCGCCCTTCTATGTATCTCACATCATCAGAGAGCGGCATATCTTTGTGCTAGCCACAAAAATATACCAAGCATAAGTGAATAAGTCATTCAATGTCCTCCAGGCGAGCGCGACTGACGCGTTCCAAACAAGAAAATCCAATTTAAATTCCATAAATTAAAGTGCAATTGCTCGTGTTAGATACATGACCGAGCGAGAGAGAGAGAGAGTGGGGGCTTGGTAGTCCCGATCCGCAAATAGTCTGGGAACATCCAAAAGAGAACTTGAAATAGTTTCTTTCATTTTCTATGTATGTTGAACCCCAAAACGATGGATAATCGAATGCAAGCCAACAACCATTATGTTCTCGTTTACTAGACGAAGGAATGCACCGCGCCCGATATCTAGATAAAGATTGCGTGCACACCTGTGCTGCTTCTTCCCCCTTTTCAAATTCAGGCGAATTTTCTACGACCTAGCCACAGACTTATTAATTGTACGCGCGGAGGAAGAATTGTCTATTCTTGGAGCACATGCACTACTCGTTTCTGTGTGGGAGATGGTACATTAACTACTGGCGCTGAAAATTGCTCCTTGTGGTGCATGTTCAATGACACCTCCTCCTCACTTTCGCTGTTGTTACGTATGCGCGCCTGCATAAGAGCTTCGGATGATATCCGATCTGGTATTTATGTGAAACAGTCTCTTCGTTTTCGTCTTCATCTACAGTAATTTAGAGGCCTTCACTGTCCTCCTCCTTAGCGCTGTGTGGCTTGGCTCCTTTGCCAAGCTTGCTGCTGCTGCTGCTCATCCCTGATTTATTTTCATTTCACAATCACACTGCGAGGTAATTATGTTACTTGGGCAATCGATATCGGAACATGGCTTTTGGCGCGTTCGTCTGTCATTTTCATCTTTCAGGTTGAGATACAAAAAAACGAATTCCACCAGACGAAGGGCGACGACGTGCCGGCTTTAAGTGGGTATACTCCTCATCGTGGTGGCTGTGTGTGACTTGTCAGTGCTCAGAACAAACTGATGACTTTGCTTGTTGGACCCTAATGAAGGTAGTTAAGCAAAGCAGCAAGAAGTCGATACGAATGCATATTGGGGGCCCAATTCAATCGTGATTGAGAATCCTCCGCCTTCTTAGGATTGTTTTTCGATTTCTACTAGTCGTTGAATCATATCCTTTAAGGGATTTCTATTTCTGGAATCTTGGCATTGTCGCAAGGTGAAAAGATTAATCACTAGAATTCATGAACATGCAAATAAGAAATGAGTGCACATTCTTCACATTAGATGGTGGGACTATGGTGCGGATTACTTTGAAGTTTTTAAGGTTGGATTTGTCTAAATATATAAAAGGAATATCAAAGCCATCATATCGGTACAAAATAAGGTCACATACCCATTGTGGAGAGTATCTTCAATCCGTGCTTAAGGCTTCCGGCTTAAACACTTTGCAAAGCAGCAAGTTCTAGTATAATTTTGAATATGCCACCCGATGGTTTAGTTTGGAATAGAATTCTTGGAATGGTATTAGAAGCCCTGTAGGATAGCTAATCACTTTGCCTAAGCCATTTTGTCGTATCTAGAATCTAGTCGTCTCTGGCAGCGCAGAACAGTTTAGCTGCTAAATAGTCAAAGTCTCCTTAGCTTACTTTAAACCCTGATTTGAGCCGTGGCCTCGTTTTCGATGCGATTGATCATAAGACAGCTCTTGTTTCATCCAATATATAGAGCAAGCCTTCGCGAGACGAGCTAATGATTGGTAGATAGGACTCTCTTCTTGTCGCGTCTCCAGAAAACTCTGGACAAAATATGACAATGCCAAAACCAAGCAAATTTTAACGCTTAACAGACCCAACCTAGCGGTCTTCACGTTGATTATTAGCAGCCACAACCTCCTGGCGTCCACCGAAGAAGAATGCGCCTAGATACTCATGACAGGGTTGTTTGATAGAGTTCAACGGTGAACATAGTTAGCTAGCTTGAGTCTAGATGTGATTTTCTGTAGTCTGTGCACCCTGATTGGTCCGGGGCTGACTGGAAGAGGCTATGAATGCATTTAAGTCCTATGACTCAGAATAACAGGTGCCTGTTACAGAAATTATACATCGAAACTATTGTGGTTCTCCGGTAACTTGCTAACTTAGGTCACGCTACAGTTCGGGGTGAAGCTGGGCCTCTGCTAACAAGCCTTTCAATTTAGCCCGGTCCTTAGCTAACTGACTCCAGTTAAGCACTCCAAGTCGGTTGAGGACCCTTCTATTTGTGCGCGCCACCTAACGCGAGGTCTTCCTCTATTGCGTTGTTTTTCCGGGTTAGTTTCGAAGACTCTACAGGATGATTTGTGTTCATTCGCTCTATATGTACTAGCCGATATTAGGTCAATGTCGCTGTAAAACTTGCATAGCTCGTCGTTGGATCTCCTCCTCCAAAGCCCGTCAATGCAAACGGAACTAAAAATTTTGCAAAGAATTTTTCTCTCGAAACGACCGAGGATTTCTCCATCCTCTTTATATAGAGTCCAAGCTTCAGGTTCATAAAGAAGGACTGGGATGATGAAGGTCTTATATGGAGCCTCCTTAGTTGTTCAGGATAGGGCTTTACTACTCAATTGCTTTCTCAGCCCAAAAAAAAACAGCGATTGGCAAGAGTTATTCTTCGTTTTATTTGTTGTTTTCAGAATTGAAATCAGAGCCAAGGTAGACAAAGTCCCTTACTACCTCAAAGTAGGGACTCCTCCGGTGGCAACTAAATCTATTTATACTTTACATGGTACAACCGTCAGCTATCCATGCGTTAAAGTTTGATGTTCGTGTAAAGATTCATTTGACATCGTTGCAAAAAAAATCTGGTTTTGTGAAATTCTTGATTTCGAACACCAACTGTTTGCTATTTGAAACGGCAAAGTTTTGGAATCTACTGTACACCTTTCATGGACTCTCATCGTGTTATAGATACATGTGTACGCAACAGATTAAAAAATGTTAAATAAAAGCAAAATGGGCTTGTCAGGACCTAACTGTTTGCACTAGTGTACATCGATTGATTTCAGTACGAACGGTTAAGGTTAAGAAGAAAAATTTCATCAATCAAAAGCTGTATCTCTGTTAGTTCTGGGTTGGGACTTAACCTAGCCATTTCACTATGGATTATGGGATAGACTTGAAATTCGGTATAAATCCTTTTGAAGTTATTCTATGGAGGTGTACGCTGAGATTTTTGCAATTTAGAACTCATACTTTGTAAAATAGGCTTTTTTGTCTCTAAAGTATGTACTTTTTGCGTAATAGATTTTGTGGTGCTTCACTATTCCATGGTAGACTTACAGTAGCATGTATTAAAAATCGTTAAATGAACTTTTCATTCCATTTTGTATCTGTAACTATTAACTTTCTGGTTCTGCAGATATTTTAAACTAGATAGCTGGACAAAATGATTCCCTTTCATCTCTATAAGTCTTTAGCCACTTACTCTGTGGTTCTGCAGATATTTGAAGCCGGATAGCTAGACAAAATCATTCTATTTCATCTCTGTAAGTCCCCAGCCACTAACTCTCTGATTCTGCAGTAAGGCTTGAGGGATTTTTGACTACCGAATGCAAGTTACATATATCCGGATTTTCTCAAGTTTATGTTGAATTCGTCATCTCAATCTCTAACCACTGAGATTTACTTGCTACGAGAGGTAAAGACTCGGTAATTTTGCAAAAGCTGCGCTGAACAATAATATGACAGTCAAAGGTGCATCTGTATCAATTAACCTTCAACCTTGAATTCCATCATCATACCTGTCATGAGCTTAACACTATACATAATTATTTCTGCCACCTAGCCACTAAATCAATCTAAACCCATCAATCTAAAACCCAGTGCTTCTTTAATTAGAACAAAGCACCACCATCCTGTCCTGCCTCGCAATCGAATAACATTCACCACAAAGGAACAACAATGACAACAACAAATGAATCCCCATCTATGCATTCCATCTCTGAAGTACTTCCTTTCAAATTTGATCCCAAGGTCAGGCAAGCAACCACTGCAAAACAAATATGCGGTAGTAACTGGATGCTCCTATACCCCGTGTCGCCCAACGATAGAGATTCTCACTTAGTTCTAACAACCTTCACAGATAGTACAAGCGTTCAAGAGTGCTTCCTCTGAAGGAGCAAAATTAAATTAGAAATTTTCATCTTCCTCGGATATATCTCACATCGTGGGCTAGCACATACAGAGGCCTTTAAGGTCACGCCCAATCGAATTAGTTTTCTATGTTAGAAGGCGCACACAGTCTATAGGAACATCCGTGAGATAGGCTCGACGGAGCAAAGTCATATACCATCCGGGGAATGTGTATGTTGATGCGAAGATCGTATTTGCTTTTGATGGTCGTCTTCAGTTGAGGGTGGTGGTGGCCGATCAACTTTTATGACCGACACACGTACAAAGGGCTAATACACTTCGCGTCAAGCACTGTGTACAGAGGTTAAATTGAGAAAATATGTTAACCAAAGTTTAACGGGGTGCCGGGAGGTGTATCTCGTTTGCTGTGTTCTGTTTTTTTTTTTTTGCTTTCGGTTTGGTGTTTTGTCATTCGACTGAGAGTGTTAGGTGAACGGAGTCCAGTCAGTGTATGCAAATCTCATTTATTTGGTAAAAATGTAAATTTTATGCACACGACTCTATAGAGTGGACGAGAAGCACTTTGAAAAAGATACATATACCACTCGGGTGGTTATGTAAATTCTATTCAAAAAAATATCTGTGATGGCTTCCATCTTAAAACGGAACGCATGGTTTCCTAGATTCTGTCAAGAGTTGATCTACGATTGTTCCGAATGGAGCGCGGATGGAATTAAATTTGCATTTTTATCGGCTTTGTACCTAATCAGGAAGTGATTCGTATGAGTGATGGGTAGTAACATCAATTGGATCGTAGAGACGGAGGTTGTGTGGCTATCGTGTTGGTTGAATATGGCTATGATTGGTATATACTGGTAATGAATATGTCAACAGATCAGATGGTGAGGAAGATTTGTCACCTTTTGACCATTTGGTTTTAGTTATCGTCAGAACTCTTTCATGAACTAGCCAATAAAATCTCCATTCTTTGTATGGTCTGTCATTACATGGATGATGATTGTTGTTCCTTATTGTTAATGTGATAGCAGAGCTCGTTTATGGTACTAAACTTCCTGATTTCTGTCATCAGACAATTTTTTTCAAATTCTCTGTGATATTTGGAAATTTTGAATAGTACAGGAGAAATCATACAATCTTGTGGTACTCCATTTAAAACGTCTTATTTCTATTTGATTTGTTTGGTTTACCTAAAAACCGTTTGATAACTAAATTGTGGTGTTAAAAGAGAATATTTCAGGGCATCACGATTTTATTTAGGGCTTGTATCGTTTGCAGTCTTGAGATAGTTATCGTCCTCTTCTTTAGTTAAGCAACATTATTAATTCTCAAGCAAACAACATCATTCTAATCGTATTTGTTTTTTTCTTTTTCTTTTTAGGTGAGTACTCCCGATATAGTGTATCTTAAGCATCTTATTTGTAAGTAAAGCAATTTTTTGATATTGGAACATTTTAATGAATGACAGTTGTATGCAACCGGCTTGAAATATTCTTCACTTAGTTTCGCTAGATCTTTTTTTGCTGCTAGTGGCCAATTAAGGCTTCATCCGCCACCAAGAGGAAGTGCTTTAGTGAGAAGTGAAAGTCCCCCTCTCTCTTCTGCTGAAGCCATATTAAATTATGTTCAGAAGAAACTCCATCAGTATTGAAAACACTAACAGAAGGTGCACGGATACCCAATCTAGGTACATATACTTAACAATATGGGGTTCCACAGGGAAGTCACTTAGGTTCAGTATTCTTCATAGTTGCTAGCAGTGATGTTACATCGTACGAACTCTACACCGACAGAGGCCGATGTTATATGAATTTACGGATGCATGTATCTACAACCAGAATCAATAACCTTCAATCTAGTATATGATACATACGTGTCCACTTGAAGGCACCTTTCTAGTATAGAGCCAATCCTCAGCGCGAGAAACGTCAACTTTGCATTTGTGCATAGAAAAAATAGATGGATTCGCTACTGAAGTTCATAGATATCCATATATGTAGAACCATAGCTACTTCTAGTAAAATGTATCTAGCTACCTTCAGTGGAGTTTAGTATCCAAGATGACTCCTAAGCACTAAACTGATTTAGATTGGGTGACACAGACAGTGAGTTTCCTTTTCCTCTCATAAATAGAGTGACGTCCAAGATTCTTCTTGTTCAATTCATAGACCATGACTTGCCTCTAGGCTTGTGCCTATAGAACTTATGGCAATGACTGCAGCGTGCTATGGCTTCTTCCCAATGTCTAAACTAAGGTGCCATATCTACAAATTTCTCGAATCCCATACCTCGTATTCCACCTTTTAACTCCAAAATAGAGCCCCTAACTCATTCGATTATTGTTTATTTTTCTCTCCAAAGAAATCCCAGAGGCAGTCTACATGTAGACTGTGTTTGTACATAAATTACAAGCACCCCTTTGTGCGGTGCTATCCCCCACTGTCTCTGGAGCAACTTAATCTCATAACCGGATAGAAAAATAAACCATCTCCATGGTAGATCCGGTCAGTTATTTACTACCGTACGCATGAAGTTTTCATAATTCCAACAAATAAACAAATAATTTAACCGTCAAAAGGATTCCACTGAGCCCAGTGTACTCGTCCACCATAAATCAATAGGACCAACCGCCGAGCTGGAAAGATGAATCTCTTTTAAATTGAATCTCCTGGTTAATTTGCGCAAGAGGATGGCCCTACGTGTGTACACACGCGGAAGAGGTACACCACAGTCTATTAATAGGTTCTTTTCCTTGTGCCATGAGATGCCGCCTTAAAAGACAAACACAAACACACGCATCCAACATTTATTGCAACAAATCAACATTCAACAAATTCAATCAATAATCAATTCAATTAGAGAAATGTTGCTGTAGCTCCTTTTGCGGTGGGGGGGATTTCTGGTACGATCCGATCGAACCCTGCGATTCATCAAATTTCCACCCCAGAGTTGGCAGCCACATGGTGGTGGCGCATATGAAAGTGTCTGAACTGTCTAAGCAGAACTCAGGACCACAACCCATCCGGGGAGTTATTAATAATTGAAGATGATATGTGTCTTCGATAGATGTGAGCGCTCCGCGTAGAGACTATGATTTATTAGGCAAGGCACTTGGTCAGTTTTGATGGTTATGGCTGATGCAGCAGCACTAAATTGTGCGTTCCATGAAGTTAATGACCTTCATGATCTGTGTTGGGTACATTGTTTTGTTTGTTTTTTGTGCATGCGTGCACGTCATTGATTTATGTATGAATTGAAATCTAAATTGAATAACAGAAAATTTACTGTGACATGCATTTGAAGTGAGTTACTTCCTGGATATGAAAGAAATGCATTGGCGGCAATAGTACTCTTCTCTTCTTTTTTTTTTTTTGACTGTTTGTGGTGGAGACTTTATATTTTAATAAAACTGTCAGTCAGGCGTACATATGTCAAAGTGGTTCGTGCCGACAGACGGTGACGTTAGTCACGGAGATGGTATTCCTTGTTTGTTTAACGATGACGTTTAGTTTCTTGAACGTTGATACTATTCTCTGTTAGGTAATGATCCAACTTATCCTGATGGAAGTTGATGGATGGCAGATGATAGAAATGATGTTTGACAGGTGTAGATACTCGTTAAGATCACATGGTGGTGCTATACGTCAATAAATAAAGACAACTTGAAATTAATGTTATATGAGAGGTGAACTCTTCCACTACGGACGGTGGTGCCATCTAGACAGGAAATATCTAAAATTACAAGAAAAATGTCAGCTTTTATACGAAACTGTCAAAATTAAAAAAAAAACAAGAGTAGACAACCGAAAAATCGATAAATAGATGTGTAGATACTTTTATCATCTGAAGGGCTTTCCAAAAAGGGGGATAGATCTTTTAAGTTTCTTAAGATAAACTGTCTATGTGGTAGGCTGTTAAACTTTTAGACTTTTGTGTCCCACACTAGATTGAGGGTATTTTCAGGGGCCTCTCCGCTGATTAACTAGTAATGGGGTAGTAATGGAATAATCGTATTCAAATTTATAAAGATAGGCTCGGGAGATGTTCTATCTTTTGTAAACTAATTCTATCTCTATTGCCAAATCATTCTTTTAGATATCGATACACTGCGGACAAGGAAATACAATATCTGGACGTTGTAGACTACTTGCTGCCATATGCTCTTCAACTATCTTGAGACCTTCGTTGTAGTAGTGCTGCCACTCGCTACGTCTTTACAGAAGTTGTTAATCCAACAAAGTCATTAATAGTTAAACAGTAGCAGACCTATCAGAGAATCCTGCAGGTCGCCGCTTATGATGTTGTAATACTCTCTTTCAAGTTATTGCTTGATTGACATATTCAAAGCAATTGTCAATGTACCATCGATATCGTCTTTGATTTTTACGGAAATTCGTTGGATATCTTCTGTGGTTCTCTGGGTAAAGTACAGCGACTTGAATAGAGTTACAAATCAAAGGAATAGATACAAATTATTTTCCCCAATAGTCCTCTACTGGTCATACCAATGGCACAGTGTTCAGTAATGGTGTCAAAACTGCTGCCTATCTACAACGATCAGTGTGCTCGTCGATCACAGATCGAACTTTAGATCAATTTGTTGACATTCCTGATCAGTTGGTCCTTAAAACGAAACTAATTTCATTTTGTTTGAAGAATTTATGCCTTCGGCGATGTAGCTTACCATGCTTATCGAATACGGAGAACAGATAGTCATAGAAGGGATTGAGTGTCGACCCTTTCATTGCACGTTCGTCAGCTCTTTCGTTGCCATCTCAATATTCAGTCAATATATTACTTACTTTCATTTATGAACTACTCACAGAGTTTCCCTAATCTTGATTCATCTGTTCGCGAATTCAGTGTTTGAACGACGTTATTTTTCCTGACTACTTTTTCTCCCTATATGATGCTTGTGATACCGGCTTGAAAGATACTTGCTCCGTTTTCCATTCAATAGGAGCAGTAGACAGTTGATCCCCAGTTTCGCACTACATTCATGCTTATATTCGCTCTAATCTTGAAAAGTCTCAATCATTTTGTATTCGACTCCCACACTACAGTAGTCCGCGTTAGAGTCAATAGCCTTTAGTAATGGATTTTATTTTCAAGGACAACATAGTCGGCACATGTATCTCAGAAGTATCTATGACACCTTATGCTTGTTCCAGAGCTGAGTTCAATGCACGACCCTCTTGACAAAGAAACCCCAAATAAGTTCAATACTCCCGACCAGAGAAAATTCGTCAAAATTCACGCACAAATGCCTCCGTTCCGCAAACAAATGCGAAAAGAAATACAAACTACTTACCGACTGATGATGCAACGCAACCTAACCTACAAAAAAAAACTAAGGAACACTATCTAAAACTTTCTTAGTTCCACTCTAATACGCACAAAACAACGGCAAACCACCATACCGTCATCGTGTCGAAAAGACCAACGACTGGGCCAGAGTTCAACAGTCGCCAACAAATCGCATTCAAATCGCACACATAGTTAGCGTACACATGCCGAACGCTGCAATGAACATGGCCTCCAATTTACCCAGCCCATGAGCAAATGGTGCGATTGAACCGGCGCAGGGTGTTAGAGTTCTGTTGCCACCAGTAATTAGATTTAAACAAATTGGGCCAAAAGAATTTCTTCACGTTCGCTTTCACTGCACACACTCTGGCGTCTCTAGTGACGATGACACAAACCAACCAAGCTATATAAATCGCCTTCCTTTTGTTTAATTCGATTAAAAAGCAAAAAAAAAAAAAAAAAACAAAAAACAAAAGCAACATCAATAAACGTTGTCCAACCCTCCACAGAAGAATCTGTTACACATTTGCATATTACACGTCTGTGGTAATTTGCGTGTGCAACTTTCGTCACTTACCGCTAAACGCGATGATGAGTGGCTGCAACATTAAGAAACATCACAAGCAACATCAGATTGTTGCCACTCGATAAGGCTCGTGTGCAAAAACGGACCGGGCCTGCAGCGCCGTTGGCGGTAATTTCCGCCCCGATAGTTTGTTTTTGATAATCCTCTCAGCAAGGTAATTTGAACCGTGTTACCTTTTGCGCGAACAACATCCATCGCATCGCATCGGCACAACAAGGCGGACAATGTTGTTGTGGTGGCCCAACAAGATTGCGATGACAGATAATCGTGTGTGTTTGTTGCCAGATACATACATAATTGGAAGGCGCCAAATTGAGGTGCAATGACGTTGAGGAAATCAAGTTGCCCGCTCCCGGGTATACAAGGTCGAATCCTTGTATTCAACAGATTGATCGCCAAACTAATTGGACAGGGCAAATGAGCGAACGATGTCGACATTGACCGTGGTCCAGCAAAGCGGGACTAGCTTCAGCATAGAAGACCATATTTGGGTGTAGAATTTTACACCTCGCCAAATGTGGCTAAAATGTAGGTGGCCATAACCGATGATTTATCGTGAAATTTAAATATTAAATGATCGGTACATGGTCGACCTTGTGTCACGCAATCTTACCAGACACAGCGTGTCTCCACACAGGGGGAAAAATTGGAGCAGTAATTAAGGCTAAAAGCATTGGCAAGGCCTCTTCGATGATACTTTGTGTTGGTTTTAAATAAAAATAAAAAATCCTTTCTAAAAATATACATAAAGAAGTTTGTTTATTTCTGGAGATTAACAGTAACCCGTGGCTTAAGAGAAATCTGGTTAAGTGTATCCGTGGGTTTTTCGTTCGTTTACTTCCGGCAGTCGCAGTTTAAAGTCGATTGCAGGTTGCAATACATGTCAAATAGTACAAATGTCAGACTCGAACTGTTATCGGTTGAACTGTCACTTAAATAGTATAATAGATACATAGCTTAGTACTGATAATGATTAAATTTTTTACACACTGAAAGAGTCCTACTTGATAATATGCTGCTAATCCTGCTCGTCGATCACAGGTCGATCTTTAAACGAATCTTTTTTTGTACCCGCTATTAGGTGGTTCTGCGAATGGAAGAGATTTCGGTCTATTCATCCTACACTCAGCTGGAAACAGTTCCTAGAGTTTTCGGTTAAATCATATTTACCTCAGTTTTCCATGCTCGTCGATCACAGACTGATTTTTGGATCCAATTCCTGGCATCTGTGATCGGTGGTTTATTTGACAGGCTTCGGTCTGGTATATCAAAGCCAATCATGCTCGTCGAGCACAGACTGATCCTTGTACCAAATTTCTGGTATCTTTGATCAGTTGATCCTTAATACAAAGGACACTTGGTTTTGTTTGGGGGGTTTCTGTCTGATACATCATGAGCATGTATCAAATTTCTGGTATCTGTGATCATGTGGACCTTAAGAGGGTGTAGATTTGTTTGTCGACCGCAGACTGATTGTTTTACCAATTTTTTATCATCTGTAATCAGTTGGTCTTTAAGACGAAGGAGGTTTTCTTCTGTTCAACACTCAGGGAATATCAAATCCCTGAATTGATTTGTACCTTCCATGTGCGTCGATCACACGCACGTTGTTTTCAGTTCTTGAAACTAAGATTTCTGACATCCGTGGACAATTTTCGCATAGAATGGTGGAGAATATGGACTGCACAAATCAGGTGACTGCTCATTGAAATCGAGTGATAGAAGCTAATGCCAAACTGTAGAGTGCAGCTGGGTCAGTTTTGACGACAAGTCGAACCGAGCCACTCAGCCCAAAATGTCGATTACTTACATATACAGCCCTGGAGACGTTAGATAAGATTCCTAATCTATTTCTAATCATATTCCGCAGAGGATCACTGAAATTCTTTAAAGTCCACGACATTAATTGTGGTTCAAAGCAGCTATTACTTGCGTAGTAAAGGTCACTATTTTACTACTTTAACAACGATGGTGTTAAAGTTTATTGGTTACCTATGTAGGTGGCGCTATTTTTTTAGATGAACATAGGCCTGATCCTTCTGGCTCCTATCTGAACATTTCGATGGACCTTCCATTACCTCATACAACCAGATGAAGATATGTTCAGAAGATTTTAAATTTGCATAAGTTATACAAAGTCATGCATTCAATCATTGGTTCGACTTCTTCATCTGGCTTGCAAGTGTCGTGAGTGAAGTTTGACTGTTCGAACAAGGTAGGAAAGTCGAAGGTATGCTCACGAGATTATTTCGTAATAGATAGGTATGGGGATGCATGTTATGGATCTTTTTTTTCGGGAAAACGTTGTCCAATGGGGATAGAATCCCTTTCTAGAGGTTCATCGCTTCAAGACGTCGTTAGTACTTATCGTTTGATTCAAGAATGCTACCAAAGTTAGTACAGCAGTGGTATGTGCTATCTGCATCGTGTTCGGGTTTGAAAATACCTTTAATTGACGAAATTAGATCATACTCTCCAATCTCTCCAATCTCTCCACTTTTTCTACTGTAAGATCTTTGTGTCATTTGAGATACTTTGCAAAGTATTACCAACCAAATTTTTGGTATCTACCAATGCTCAATATCAAAAGCGTGCAACTAGGTTTGGTTCAAGGACCATAATGGATCCGTTATCTGGAGTTAATTACTGATAAACGTATGTACCTATGGGATGTTTTGTGTAATTTGCTTCGACGTCATTTGGATGGACATTTACTTCAATGCCGTTCGTCAAAATACTGAGATTTAATGCCCTTCGAATTGGATGGCCTCACATCATGTAGATGCTCACTAATGGTGGAAGGATCCCACCTTCCTGCTAGGATGCACTATACCGAATGTTGGTGGTAATTTCTATATTAAGTTGCTGTTGTCCCAAAGTATCTGAAACATAAAAATTCTATTGAATTGCGAATCACAGCCTTGGTCTGAGGAGGTATGTAACGTTCATGCCCTGTTTGTTTGTCGCGAATTTCCCCCCGAGAAACCCATGTAAAATCTAATTCAATTTTCAATTTCCTGTCACTGCAGACTGCATTAATTGCCAGTATAACCCAATTGGATATGACGGCGGCGCCAGAAACCAATCTAGACTCTCTCCTCCACTAAATACCAACACGGTGTTGCCTGTCAACTCAAAAGACTTAGTCTAGTCCCTGATTTCCCTTTCACGCTTTCCTTTATTATTATTTTTTTTAGTTTTGAATGGAATTCTACTTGTCATGTCATATCTTTCCAATTAAAGATTGTACATATATCCCTCTCCCCCCTGCTAGAGTTTTCTATGCACCTTACCAAGATAAATCCTCCTTCGACTTATGGTAACATATGGTCACCATTAAGATGCGTCTACATCGTTGAATCTCTTCCTAAGCGATTAATGCATTGCGTGCGCACTCATAAAGTAACTAGAACTAGTGCAAGGAATATATAGATAAACGTCTCCGTCTTGTATGTACGCTTTCACTTGATGATGATGACAATCGAAAATTTACAATCCGCTAAGTGAAAGTGACACAATCTTAGTGTTTACTTTGATTTCACTTTTTTTTTTTTATTATTTCTCTGTTCTTTAATACGAAGCAGCCAGCCAGCGTTCATTGCATTTGAAGAAGGGTGGCAAAGACACAGGCTGAGCAGAGACTTAATAAACAACACTAACTGTCAAATGAATGGGATTAGACCTGGCATAGTAGGGATAGAGTGGTGGGTAAGCGACTTGTCTATTGCCCTTTTCACACTTCATTCATAAGGAAGGTGTTCCTGCATTTGCCTGACACTAATTAAGGCTCTATTCAGTCAGAGAGGATATGAACCATTTGTTGCACCTCCACTTTCTTTTCTCAAATGTCATGTGTCTCTGCGTGCGGGAAGGGGGTCCCATTTGATGGGATTTTGACACTTTATAGGGGATTTGTGTAATTGATTCAATTAGGTATGCTAATTTAGTTTCCTTATACTTATGTAGGAGTGGTGGCTTTAAGCCAAGACGTTGTATGATCTCATCAGAGTGGGTACATACGTATGTAGACATAAATTGCAATTCAATTTGCCATTTTATTACTGTACTACATGTCGTGTCGTAATTAATCCTCCTTATCACTTACGCGAACGCTGCGTACTTCTTATTGGTGATTAATTACACTTGCACTTTACATGTGATCCCGCTACAGCATATAAATCACTCACAAGTCACAGTTACAGCGCCAACCACCACGCACCGTAGTAGTACGCTGTGTACCATTGTGACAGAGTGCATCATTTGCAATTTGTATCTTCACTGTACCGCCTGACAGCTGCTAATCGCATTGCAATGACACTGCGTTGCTCAAATAAATAATCGAAAAACGAAAACTACATTGTCTTGTCAGAAGGAAATGAAACAAACAAAACCCATAATGCAGTTGCAATTGTAGTTGCAGATCCGTGAGATCTTCTTAAATTGAATTCGAGCATTCGTACAGGTTTGCGCGTTCATCTTCATCTCTGGGGCCGAACTGCGAACACGTTCTACTAACAGCTACAAGGAAGTGTGTTAGATCCTTACTCTGTGACACGATAATATCTTGATTAGTTGGGCTAGAAGCTACGGCGCGGTTAGCCGGCAGAACATGTACTTAGTTGATTAATAAGCTGCAGATAGTACATGGGCAGGCAATTTGAAAAAAAAAGAAGGTGCTGGTGCTTGGTTAGACGACGATAGGCCTGCGGAGGGTGAGAGAAAGAATAAATCCGTTAGATGGTCTGTTAACATGATTGCTAGTACAGACAGGATTCACAGTGTTTGGCTTGTGTGTGTGTTTCAGCCAAATGGGGAAATGTAGTTTCACCAAAGGGCAACATGATTAAAGAAATAGTATAAGATGCCGTAACAGGATGTGTACATTAGCAAAGTTTTCATGAGTGGAAAGTGTTACGCGGGTTACGGGACTTGAATTGATGTGCAAGATGAAAATATAGAAATTTCAAGGCCCGTTGTCTATGGGTTCTACTCGAATGTCGCATTTGGACTCTATGTACTTCGGAAGATACATGCACTTTCGCCAAAGAAATGTCATAGATAGTTAGGAATGTATAGATACTGAGGCTTCTCGTTTGGGTATGAAATTTTTATGGATGCTTGTATGTAGATTCCATCAATTTGAAAAATATCAAATCTTTTATAAATTAGTTCGAACTGGAAGTTGAAGTTCTATTCAGGCTCAGAACCTACCAGACGTATCTATAGGTATCTTTCGCTACGGAAATCGAAAAAATTCAGGCTTAGAACCCTAAGATAGACAGTCTGAGCAAGTATCGACGATAACCTGAAGAATTGAAAGTAAGGAAAAGAAGGAACAACCTCCTGCCGGACTGTTTAAGTCCCTGAAAGTGATTGTATCTGCACTGCATTTTTCTTGTGCTCTTTGATTCGCTTTATCATGTGGAACAAGTTTCCTCATTTCAAACTTGAGAAAATTCGCAATTGTAACGCGGTCTTACGCTTAGTTCGACAAAAATGTGTTTATGCCCTCAAAACAACCAAGGCAAACATTTTGATTGAATATCAGTATTTTTCTGAGAAAATAGGTATATTATGGATACGAATGCCATTTATGGCACCTAAATCGGACAACGCGTATAATTACAGCACATACTCGGAATTGATTGGGCACGCGAAATTACACTACAGCAGTTTACGCCCCCCTCCCACCGACGTACATTATTTTTCGTCCATCCGACATATTTAGTCGCAAAGTGGGGGATATATCCAACACGTTGGTACCTAAATGAACAAAATCCATTAACGATTTCCTATAGTTCGAAGAGCTCAAAAAACCGCCGAATTTCGTTACATTGTCTTGCCTAGCTTGCACCTCTAGTGACAGAAGAAATTATGAGACGTTATGATTCGCGTAGTGCCAGCTAAGTAAGTGAGTATGATTCGCTTCAAAACCTTGCACCATTTGGGTTCCGTTTTCTCTTACAACTTTGACGATATGTATATCCGATACTAACGTAACCTATAAACACTTCTCACTGGACTCACTAGGCTAGGTTAGGGTATCCCCACACATAGCTTTTTTCAGAGATTTGGCCCTGCTACGGGACCGTGCTTGCGAGAATCTCCATCAAAAAAAGTAACAGGCGGCAGTCAAAAGCGGTATCTCTTAACTCTTTTCGGCGAATTGGATACTGCTCTCCGTTACAGGGTTTTTAAAAACTGGTCAATGGCCAAAGTTTTTAGATAGCTTTTCTGACTAGGTTTCCTTGATTTCAAACTTTTTTCCTACGTGATGAGGATATCTTCACCCTCTCCAACCAACCAACTAAGACCCAGTGAACAGAAGACTTTAAACTACAGTCTAGGTCTTAGCCTCTCTGTACTAACTGTGTTATCTAGGAAGTCGGTATTAGTAAAACTCCGCGGAATCGTCAAAGTTTCTGTAAGACTCTGTCTAAGGATGGATTCATCATAAAAATGTACATCAACGACTTCAGCCAGTATCTTCTTGTGTCATTTTGTATCTTAATCATGTTCTAGGATGGATTTATCATGCAAATGACTTCAGTGAGTATCTTCTTGTGTCATTTTGTATCTTAATCCTACAAATTGTCTGCAATTTTGATGGCGTGTCCTTATAGATATAGAATCTCTATAAAACCAATGTCAGCTTACTGTTCAAATTCAGAGAATGTATGTATGTTGGTGTAGTTTTCTCTTCTTACTCACTGAGATAGGTAGACCCTTATAAGAGTATCTAATGGACCGATCTGTAATATTTTTGAATAGTCCTTTCAGCAGAAGGGTTCTATCGCCTTCCCTTCACAGAGCAGGCCTTCCTAAACTACGATCATCTCCACAATTTGCCACAGGTCGCCGTGATACCACTAAAACTAAATATTCTTGGATCTGGTAGATTTGATCGACTATCTGTAACCATATTAATATGTATGAATGAGCTCATCGACATACGGTTTCTAGACATTCATATGTCACACAAAACCTTTAAGAATGGGTTACAGGGGGCCACCACATTTCTTACACTTACACTACTGTGGCGCCACATTGAAACAAGAAGCCCTATCCTAACAATAGACAAGAAATACATAACTAACACCACAGCTAACCGCACTGAATCACTTTAAAAAAAAAAAAAGAAAAAACTACTCTAGCTATACACTAACCAATTGAAATTAGATAACTACATCCTCCACCTTAATTGCAGTCAATTTTTTGTAACCACAAAGAACAAAACTGGCGCCACACGGTAGCGCTATTGGCGCAACCCTTTGACCACACTTTGCCGCCGCTGCATACACCGATTTTGCACCCCATTTGCAGGCAACTACAACACAAAACAAAAAAGAATCGTTTTCCCACAAAAAAAAAAAAAAAAACATATCGCTGTCCATTGGCTCGATAATAATTGAAACAATTGTTTCGACTCATTTTACGATATTTTCCCTAATCAGCTCTACTGTGCCGGCGCCAGTTTGATTATGTACAGGGGGTATCATACAACAGACAATCAAAACGCATTGATTTCATTCAATAATTCCACCCCCACCCCCACCACACAATAAAGCACACAATCGATAACAATACACCGATGACATAAGCTTCGGCGGTTGTCGTCGATTGCACATAGACGGGGGTGACAGGAGTGCAACATATTCTATTATGTCTGTCATGCTCTACTTGTTGCTAAACAGCCACGTGGCTTTAGACAAAAAAACAACAAACACTTCAATAGGTTTTAGATACTTTTTTTCTTTTGCTCACACCGTGTTGTGTTGTATTCGAACGGGCTATAGTAGCACACAACACATTCAATGTGATCACAGTTGGGGTAGGTCAGTGCCTTTCTGGCTTAGTATACTTGTATTTACTCGATTCTTCTTCCTCTGTCTTGCTGTGTCGTCTTGTGTTGCTTCATTTTGCATCCAGATAACAGATAAACAAATAAGCTTGTTGTGTACAGATACTCTCTGCCTGAATGTAACGCAAAGGCGAATTATATCATCGGAAAATATTTTGACAACAGGTTGACTTTGACAGTTAACGCCGAATAAGGCAAACATCAAGCGCTCAACTAATCGATCTGTCATCGGCGTAGAGAAGGAGAACATGAGCGAGTTCGAAGTTGTTCGCAATATTCATGAATTTGCCAACTCTTGAGAGGAATCTAGATACATGTGTTAATTGATGTATTTCATCATGACCTAAGCGGGTGTAGTCATGAGGCGGTCAATAAACGTTTTAGAAACGTGATTCGATATCGAATTTGTTTACTCTTTTCCAAAATTATTTATGGAAATATTTTTTATGTGTGAATTGGCGGTTGTATTTGATTGTTGTGGTGTGTGGATTATTTGTTGGCCTTATTTTTGGCAAACAAGTTATTTTTTTTTTAGCAATTAGTGGGAACGTAAAAGTTTGCGTGGTGACTGTCTGAAAAGCACTTTGATGGTTAGTCTTCTTGGGAAGCCAACAAAACAAAGTGTGCCCAACGGCTCTGCTGTAAGAGGTGGTGAATGTATCTTTTATGTGATCAGTATGGAATTTTCGTAGAACAAGTGGGAGGCGTAAAAACAAACGTCAGTCACAGTTCACTGAGACCAACAGTCAGGTCCATTGTGCTAATATTTTACAGTAGGCTATCAGTAGTGGTTGGTTGCAATTTTAGTATCTTGCCGGTCAGTTGACCTAGATAAGGTCGACATTTGAGAACCTGATTTTGGCACTTAAAGTCCGCAATTTCTGCGATTTGTAGGACCATAAGAACAGTACTCATTCAGGAGGTTTAGCAGTTTTATTTTAAAAGTTTCTTTAGTGTTTCTTGAGTTATTGATTCAGGTTCAGATTTCGTGTAAACCTAAATTAAAGAAGATTTTAGCATTTAGTAAGAGCAACATTCCGTACATAGTGAAGTGAAATTAGAGGTATCTAGAGCAGCGAAACTTTCCTCATGACCTTGTTCACATTTGCCTTAGGTTAGGTAAGATTGCTGGGTTGATGAGGGGAGAAAGACTCCATCTAATCACAGTGAGGTCCCATTGTGATGCCCAATAGGGTTTCTTCCTTACTGCTTCCTTACTGCTCGTTAGTGATTAGGGTCTTTATCTACAGTGAAACGTCAAATGGCTCTTGTAAGACTTCGGTAGTGGCAAGTGTATCCTTTAGAACTTCTTCATCAACCCAGTTTCATTGTGTAGTTCTTTACAAGATTATGGCATTTGAATGCACCTACCAACATTCATGGCGATTTCCTTTCATTTTTTAGAAGATTGTTGGTTCTGAATTTGTCACATCATGGACAAAGTTTCCGTAATACGTGTTCCTTTTGAGTGTCTTTTCAAAGAGAAGTCTGGTCTATGTAGAACCTATCACCATCAAAGGCACCACTTTAGCTTATTCCAGTGAGTCTACAAATCTCGGTGTCATCCTTGATATGTGGCTTAGCTGGAATTCTCATATCAAGTCCGCCAGTAGTCTAGTAGTAGAAGTGGGCCAGTAGACGCCTATACGGCAGAACTTGGGGCCAAAATCCAAAACTGATATATTGGATGTATACAATGATTGTGAGGCTCATTATCACGTACACGCCTGTCGTTTGGTAGCCGAAAGTTCAGGGAATTGCTTGTCTCAGTATCACGGGTGCCATGCTTACCTGCCCTGCGACAGTATTAGAAGCTGTTATTGGGCTTTCTCCCCTACAATTCTTCATTAGGAAGACGGTGGCTAGATGCGCTATTAGACTACAGCTAGCATACAAGTATAAACCAAGTGACTATGTGATACACCTGAAATTTCTTGACTCAATTCCCAAAAAGCACATATTTTGCACTATCCCCGACATCATGGTCAGGGAGGACTATTACAGTTGGTTATTTGAGATAGAAATATTGGACCATGCTCAAGGTCTGGTCTGATTCACAGACGGATTGGAGATATAAACTGGAGTTGGAATGTCTTTGGACCTTTGCATTCCACGGTTTTCCAAGGTGAACTCCATGCCATTGAGATCTGCGCTAGGATAAACCTTAGTAAAGGTATTGAGGGCGCTAGGATATATGTCTTTTCAGATAGCCAGGCAGCACTTAAAGCTCTGTCGTCCTATTTAATGCTGAATGCTGCCACGATACCATATCTTGCCAGACATAACAGAGTTAAACTCGGGTGGGTCCCAGGTCATCAAAGAATTGCAGATGAACTTGCTAGGCTTACTCAGAATCTGTGTTGATAAGACCTGACCCTATTGTGGTATCAACTGGGCTGGCGCCACAGCTCTGATGAACGATTGGGAACATAAACTTCGTCTGGTCTCGTGGCTGAGACAATCCAAACTATTAATCTAGCTTTATTGTAGCAAAAATTGCTTTAATGGGCGCCTAACTGTCAATACATATAGTATCATCTCATGGTATTGCCATCATACCGGCTGCCTCAATCACTGACAAGATCTCCGGTTGGAATAGGCAGCTGTAGTAAGAAGGTCTGATTGAGCTGTGTACTTACATATGTTTTAGTTATGGCTGGTCTCTGTATTTTTGTTACTTTCTTAAGATTGGTTGTTGTGTTTGCAGGTTGCCACCTAACTGCGTTTCCATATCTAATCACTGGGTCACACAGCTGCCGTACATATCCATGGAACTATTTTAAGGTTTGGTCCCCAATTTCTGTTGAAGATTCGGTTACAATTCTAGAACGCGATCGCTGCTTTTTTTAAACTCTTTCTTTGACATTAAGCTTTCAGTTATGTCTCCTGTCTACTATGACTTCTAAGTATCTCGCACCTAGGAAATATTTGTAGAAGGTACTCTAATCATGAAAGAGACTTTATGTGCTAATCACTACAATAGTTTTCATATTTTCTACATTTTGGCCTTGTCAATGCTTGGCCATATTTGCTTGCATTTGACATATCTAAGCCTGCATCCTTCTCCATCTGTCTTTAAAAAAAGAAGACCTCAAAAAGTTTTCCGTTAAGGATCTGCCAAGGGATGATCTAGCATATAGAGAAGATAACTAAGTCAGCATTCACTGTTTTACCTTCTTAGCCGAATCTAAGACTCTGTTAGCTGCACCGAAGATGTCCCTTTTCGTATTTGTGTCGGCCTATGTCTCAGTTTCTAATGATTTATGAATTAACTGTCACTGTCGACAAAACAACTTGGAGTTTACAGCCAATGTTGACTTTTACACAATAACAAAACGTAGTTTGTTTTTCAAAAATATTTTGTTATTCAATTTTCACACATTATAAAAAAAAAAAACTACAAATATTTACCAAAATCATAAACAAAAACTTGAAGTTGTTTTAATAAATCTTGACACTTGCATACTAGCCAAACCACCATCTTAAGAGGAAATGTCAAAACGATTTTTTGAATAACTTGTTTGTCAGTGAATGCCTACATATTGTCAACTCGTGACATTTATTTTTCTTTGACAGCTTCGTAAATGTAAATATTAAATTAGAATTATGTAAAGTATTTAAAATTACAAATAATATTCTCCTTTGATCTTAGATGGCGTATAACTATAGTACGTATCGTTTTGAATTCGGGTAAATTGATGATGATCTTAAACAGTTGATTCCTAAACAGTTCTTTGAATGTAGTAAAAACTTAATGAGGACGGATAAATAATTATAAAATTTCAAATCAAAAACCGCATAAAATGTCTTTTACTGATTGAGGTGTATCGCAAATGTCAAACGATGAGCTGACAGCTGTCAATTGAGAAACATTTAAGATCATTTCATTTCCGTGGACTCAAACACTTGAAAATTTGTGTAACAAACTGACAAGTAACTTAATTTTTGAAAATAAAACAAAGTCTTTTGTTCCTTTCTGCTTGACATTTAATCCTAAAGATCCTGTTCATACAGGACTGAAGGACTGGATTTTTGTTGACATTTAAAAGCGAGAGATGACATGTTACGATAATCCAGATTTTTGGAAATTATCAGGATTTTTTTTTGACGTTTGGAAATGTTGAGCCTTATCAATCGAGAAAATGGTGACAAAACATTTTAAAAATTGAAAAATTCATGAAGCAAGGAAAAGGAAAAGCAAAACAGTTTGATTGTTGTAAAAAGCATTAGTTTTGTTGTGGAAAGAATTTTTTGTAGAAAATCAAATCAGTTTGATTGGCGCTCACAACTAATATGTCAAAAAGAGTCTGCGGAAGTGTTCAAACAGGACTATCAGTCTGAACACGAAAACGTCAAAAAAATCCAATACGTCAGCTCTGTATGAATAGGGTCGTTGGATGATCAATGTCAAGTTAACAGATCTGTTTGTTTTGTTTGTTGTAAGTGGGATTGGTGCAAGTTTCGAATTGTTTCTTTTTTTTTATTGAAAAACAGAGACTAGATTTAAATTACCTTTTACGTACGACTTTAAGGAACAAATTAAAGTTTTTTTTTACTGAATCCGCAATATCAATGATCTTTGCATTGGATTCAAATTTCCTTCTACTCCATAGTATGATTTTGGTTTCCTGTAGAGATGTAGCTTGGAACTCTTCAATAGTTAAATAGTTTTATCAAAATTCTTGCAGCACATAAATTCCTATTTTTGGGTATTAGATTGGTACGTAGAACACTTAGATAAAATGCGCAATGAATGCTATAATCCTGTTCGTGACTTTTCTCAGTAGAACTGTTCCTTCCCAATAAATGAATTTTCACTTTTATTTTCAATTGCGAGCAATCCGTTTCTACCACTTCATATTTCGTTTTGGACAACAAGTATTCCTCTAGGTCGTAATGAACTACACTTTGAATTAAATTCGAAGGCTATCCGGGTGTTACAGTTGATATTGCTTTGCCAGTCGTTGCATTTTTATTTTTCTGACTCGGGCTGACACTTTGTGGATTGAGTCTTCTCTTGCAATAACTAGCTCCATATGTTGAAAGCAGTAACTGTCACTTAGGAATTTCATCTCGCAACAACGTTCTCATTCAGTTTTGATAACGCCATGTGGTTAAAGATACACACTATCGTCGACTGAGTTTTTGATCTGAGCTGTGTAGATTCGAGTACGAACGGATACACTATTTGATTCATGTAGATCGCACTGTCATATTTCTATTAGCATTTCGAATGGCACTCATATGAGTGTTAAGTCGATTTTATATGGATTAGATATAAGGCAGTTTAAACCATGAGTTTGTACAAAGATACTTTCAATGGAAACTTAAAGTATTCCTGTCGAGGATAAGCAAGATTATAAAACGCTTAAGCACAATACCTGGAGAATTGTAGGGTGAGTGGAGCTCAAATGGGGAAAGGAACCTCACCAAAGTAAAGCAGCAGGAAGCAGTGCGAAATACCGTTTACATATAATAAAAACAAGGTTTTTAAATCCAATGAAATCTTCTTTCATAGGAGTTGAGTAGTATTTCTACTCGTAGATACTTTATTCTACTCAACCCATTTGTGATACTGTGGTCAATTGTGCGCAGTCCCTACCTCAAAATAAGGATTTTCTCTGTGTAACCATAGTTTAAATATTTCGATTCTACATCGAATGAAAATAAATATAACTAGTCACTAAAATGTACGGATACACGATAAGTATGTATCGTATGAATAAACATCATTTACGAATCATGTAACCACACACGAGTGGTCACATAAAATTCGAATTCCAATCGAAACTCAATAAAGTAAGTGAAACGGGTTTAAGCCATTTGGCGCCGCTAATTGTTTCTTTTATGTGAGAGCTCATGAGATCCATTTAGTATCGGTGGTTAAGTTACGATGCACAAATTGGATAAATTGCATTCGCCAGCTGTAGAAAATCCGTAGACACAGATTCACTATAAATTGTTGTTATATAAGTTTAGAAGGGTAGGCTTCATTTATAATTTGAACACAATTTGTTTTACATATAGTGTTCAACCCTTCAGATACTTTCCGTTCCATACTTCCTAATCCAATTATTGCTGCCCAATTTCGTTTCACCACGGTTCTCCCATATAGACGCCAGTTGAGTTAATAACAAAAGAAACGAAAACACTACACCTCCAGTTCAAAACAAAATTTTTTAACAATCATTTAGATATACTGTGGCAAATTGATTTGTCTCGGCATATCTTGGAAGTTCAAAAGCCAACAAGAAGGCGAAACAATAAAAAAAAAAAAAAAACCCCGAAAAAAATGAAAAACAACGACAAAGTGTGAAACAAATACACAACGAACCCAAAAAAAGAACAGAAAATCAAATATTTTCTTCACACTCAATTAAAATTGTCATCGAGACCATCATGGGCAGGAAATAAAGATGATGTTTATTAAACGATAGATAAACGTCGTTTCGGTGGAAATGAAAAGAATTGTATCTATGAGAAAGTGTATAACTAAAATTTAAAGTTATTAGGTGATTTGTCATTTTTGGATTAAAGGCAGGATACTACCCCATCGAAGGATAAAAAGAAAAGCCTATACGTAGATACTTCAGATAAGCAGTGTACCCTAAAAAGTAGAAACCGATAAAATTTAGTGTATCTCAATCTCAATTGAATAAAACTAACAAAAAAGTACAAAGTGATCAACTCATGATTGTATTTGTTTACAATCAGAATGGGCCAGAAGAAAAGAAGTAAAGTTAACACAAATATTTACATAATCTCTATAGCGATCCATCAAGCAAGTAAATCACAGATTCAGATACAAAACCGATTATAAACGCCTTAACTGAAATGTATTCTTGCTTTCTTCTTTTCTACTTGAGTGTTACTTGTTTTTTTCTTTCTTTTTTCTTCTCGAAATGTTTTTCTTTTTCTTTTTTTTTTTGGATTCGGATCATGATACACACCTATGTAGAGACGTATCTATAGTGTGAGGGCACTTCTGTATCAGAAGTGTGTTTACACCGTTTGTATGGTTTCCTTTTGCCAACATCATTCAGCGAAAAAAAAAAGAAATATATTGAAGAAGGGTACTTCAGGGTGTACAAACAGTTTAGATACATGTTAAAGATATACACAAAATGTGCAAGTGCGAATGGCAAACAAACACTACATATGTACATATAGCATAGAGAACGTGCGGCGATCGTATCCAATGATTATGAGATGTTACCACCAGGGAACATAAAAAACAGATTAAGTGGTGATTACAAATTGTGGTTGTAGGTATACTGTGTCAAGGTTATTTAGTGCAAATTAATATTTAAATTGGTATTTAGTCAGATGATTTGTTTATACTGTTTGTATTTGCATTTTAAAGAGAAACAAATCGTTTGACTTGACTTCACACATATACAGCTGATTGGGTTTGAACCTTTAGATGATTTGTATGGAAGTCGTTAAAAAGATACATTTGGAATTCAAATTTAAACACACATTTGCATATGGTTTGGCTTTCTCTTCTTAAAATATTTAAACGTCCTGGTATCCTAATGCGCTTGACAGATTGATAATCATGTTATGTCGCCTCTCGTGCGGCTTATGTGTGACAGAGAATGTTTGCGAATTATCTACATAAGCGACTCCTTTTAACTCTATCCAACTAGAAAGTTTCTTGATTTTCTCTCAGCTTCATAGCATATTCTTTCAACCCGAGTACGTGTGATAGCATGAAGTTTTAACGTCACGCTCACTATCGTCCTCATGTTATGATTTTTAAAAATTCGCACACTTTCTAAAAAGATAATTCTTTGCTCAGAACTTGATGATGAACAAGCATAGCTTTTAATCAGTGAATAGTTTAACAGATTAAACTCCACTTTTGCTTGTCCTAGTATAATGAGAACAGTGGGTAGATACTAGCTAAGTATCTCAAGTATCTTGCAGTATCTGAAAGTGAAATTCTTAGTCTCTACTACACAATTATGAGTATAAGGTATCCCTCTGCACCTTCTAGATACATCTGCATACAGTACATATAGAAAATTTGCATGGTACTTCCAAGTACTTGCTAGTATGTGATAGTATTCCCTATTATTTGTTAGTATTTCTTCAATATAAACTAGAGAATGCTAGTAGTTGCTTCTAGAGTGTTCAACAACATACGCATCCTACTATTGTATAACACGATTAGTAAGAAACTTGAAAGAACTCGAGTATCTACTTAGAACTAATAGGAAAGAATTCTGAGTACGAGTAGATCAAATCAAAGTTGTGCAATTTTTTAATACTGAAAAAAAATATTGACAATGTTTTTTTTTTGATTAGTTCGGACACCACCCAGAAAATCCTATAACACCTCAGTTTCAAACCGCTGCCACAAGAAATCGTTCTTCTCCTTTTTTTGTGACTCGCTTCTATGGTATGGTAGAAGACATTTAGACCAACACGATCACCCATCTAACAAAATTAAAAAAAAAATATTCTAGAGCCGAATCTAAGCATGTCGTTTATGACGATGTCGTCTAGTTCTTAGAATTGTCGTTACTTTAGCCGTAGTCCTTAGCTACATTGGTAGTTACCCTTATCGTTCGTTTATGCAAGGCCATATGTACATACTTAACATACTTTGGTTAAACGCACTTAAGTGGCAGCATTCGAGTAGTGCCTTGTCTGACCACTTGATACTCAAGTTAGGTACAATCTGCAAATTCAATCGCTTGTGAATAGATGGAACGAGGGATAATGTCACGAGATACATATAATAGGCTCAAGAAAAAAATACAATAAAAACTCAATACATGGCGCGACAGGTCCATTGGACCCAGAAAGTAGCTTCTCAAGACCATGTAGGACCATAGGACCATTGATCCGCACAGCAGTAGGCACTATTATGAGACGACTTCTGCAGAAGTGATCGTCTCAATCGATCGAAAAGATCGCTTTCTTTTTACTTTCATTCTACTTATTCCAGAGACTTCGTCTTGAATAGCTTCAATAAGATTCTGTATAATCGGACAGAACTTTTACTCGTTGTCCTCGTGTGACTACCGCCATACATTTCAGTGCGAGATGATCTCCAGAATCGGCTTGCTCGGATTCGTCGCTCCTATTGAGCGACTTGTCATAATACTCCAGTCAATTTCTGTCTTCATCAGCTGGTTCTTAATACTGTCTAGGGTTAAATCCTCATCCAATTCCCCCACTAGTAGATGTCTGTCTTCATCGTACCGTATCTTCGACTACATCCGTACAAGTTAAGCGAGAGAGGTTGTGCCAAAACCTATAAAGGAAGGCTTTGACAATCTGTGGGCTACAAGCATTTGGGTCAAATAGAACTTCAGCTTTCCATACTTGTGTTGATCAAGTAGTTTAAGTTGAAGATCACTTTGAATATTCATTTGCCTTTAAAGGTGATTGGTCGCGAACTAATTCTCTCATGCTTCCTTTCAGAAGATCGTCTGGCTCCTAGGCGTGTCTTATGAAGTTGTACTTAAACCATGTACATAGATCTGATAGTGGCCTAGGTCAGTATAAATCCATTATAATACCAACTGAAAGAGAATCCCACAGTAGCCTCTAGTCTGTACAGCAGTCACGATTTGCTTCCACAAATTTTTGTAGAATTTTTCATTTCAACACTTTCTTTAACTTCGGTTTCTTTTAGACAACTAAAATCCGGCATGTGGTATCTACTGCGTAATTTATATCCAGTCGTAAGATTCTTTCAATTCTGGCTTTATTGCATAGATCCATTGCCCTACATGTGTTTAGAGAGCACCATTCATCAATAGAGCATTCAACCATGTAAGAATCTTGTATCCTGCATTTTGCAAGCGGAATGCTCATTGTTCTGCCAGTATCAACTAGTTTTAGCTCTAAACCTTGTCTTGCCAATTCATTAGCGTTCTTGGTAGCTTTGGTAACTCAGATACCTAAGAGTTTCTACTACACGTATGGCTGCGTTTAAGGTGCAGCGTTGCTGTTTGACAGCTCAGGTACCTATGAGTTTCTAGTACACGTATAGCTCCGTCTAAGGTACAGCGTTGCTGTTTGACAGCTGTCATGTGTGAACATTATGGTTTAGTCATAGAGAATTACACCGACGCACAACTCAGAGAAATTGTGAAAGTGCACTACCGAAATGGTGAGAACGGTTCGAAAATTTCGTGGATTTTTCGGTCTCTTTCTCGCTGCACAGCGGTCCGATGATTTGATACATTTTGACGCCTTTGGATTTTTTTCTTTCGAGTTTCGAGGTGTATGCCAATAACCTAAGAACAATTCCCGAATGAAAGACGAAAAAAGACGCTCGATTGATGAAATTAAGCCGGCAGTATGCCGAAAAGTCATCTAAAATTTCACCAAAAGGACCAACGAGTCCCATCAGTCACGAGGCGGTCATTTATCGGATATTGTGTTCCATATATAACCTCAATGTCTACACTATTTATTAAAATAAAAACATCAGAAATTTGTTGGTCT
Organism: Xylota sylvarum; assembly: GCA_905220385.1. Classification (NCBI taxonomy): domain Eukaryota; kingdom Metazoa; phylum Arthropoda; class Insecta; order Diptera; family Syrphidae; genus Xylota; species Xylota sylvarum. The sequence goes on from LR999958.1 coordinate 109,923,880, forward strand.
AACAGTCACCGTAATATGAGATTACCTTGCAGAGTTGCCTTTGGAGCTCCCATACTAGGGTCAAAAATCGAAAGACATTTTGGTTTGAGTACTTACTTTCAAGATGTCTCGTCTGAATTATTTCCACCATTTAGGGTATAGTTCCACAAAATCTCCTGAAACCTCATGATAAAACAAAATGAATGAATTTAAATTAGAATTCAAGTTTGAATAGATGATCAAAGAGAATGTTATAATGAAGAGTCTTAGTTTTGTGTTCAAAGATATCTAAATAGTTTGATCCTCCCGTGAACTATTAGGTATTTTTAAATAAGTGGTTCAGGGCGGTGTAGTTTCAATCCTATTTTGGATAAGAATTGATCATTTAGCTTGAGTTGCAACCAGTTTCTGGTCGATACTCGTAAATGTTCCATAATGGGAAAAGTTTCTTTACAACTAGTCATATTGCAGGATATAGTATCTACTGCAATCCTTTGTATCTATGGTTAGAAATACTGACTTTAGAAGTACTGCTCTTGAGAGACAATCTTGAGGAAGATCATCATCTATCATATGCTAGAATGAACTACGCAATTTCTGACATGATTAAGCCGAAAATACCTCCAGTCAGCATCCTTGCCCAGACATACTGTTCTGTGAATACTTTGTTGCGAAAGTTTAAAAATTTAATTTTCTTTGAATCAATTTTTCTTGTTTGCATGGTATTAGATTGACAGATTGTTTATTTGTCTTCACCCCCAACTATGTTGAAGTTCTTTTCTTTAAATCAAAAATTTTATTTATGTTACACTGAGTGAAACAAAAAATGTTATCAATAATTCACCCTGAACGCTGTGTGGGAGATCTCCTCTTTTTTTTTGTATGTTTAGATAAACGGTCAATTACTCGGGAAAGAAAAGCTTATGCTTCTCCTTCACCACTGTGTAGCACCCAATTACGTGGGCAATTTCTAAACGAGCACAATACACGAAATTTTAATCACACCCAGAGACGAAAACACATGTATTCCCTGGAATTTGTATCTTTTCCTTGCTGGCTGGTAGGAAATAATTTTCACTTTCGGGGAAAACGATGATGGTACGAGTTTAAAATGAGTGGCGTCTACATCATCCTGGGCGGATGGGTAACGATGTTGGGGGAAATTAGCATTTTTTTTACTCTTAATCGTCCAGTTGGTCTGCTTGGACTTGGACTAGTTTACAAAAAAAAAAAAAATCTGTAAATCGGGCGAAATTACGTATCTTATTGGGTAATGTGTGTGTTTTGTGAATCATGTACGATTTAAATGGATACTTTTTAATTTCCTTTTTTTTGGTTTTAAGACAACAAGGGGGAAAGGAAAAAAGTGAGATACTTCCGTTGAATACGAGTTTTATTTTCAGTGTTTTGATTGAACTTTTCCATCGTACATGAGTACTTATCGGCTAGTGTTTATCTTTGAAAATATGTCTGCGCGCACTGGTTAATGATTATTGATTGGTTAAAAATTTTCCGGTTTCTTTCTGTGGTGGGCATTTTATTTTTCTCCTCTTTCCCACCATCTCAAGAGAAAAGTAGTATCTGTGGCAATGTTCGCAGATGTTGATAACTTGATACGATCGATACAATTTCAAATTGGTTACACTTTCGAAAAAAAAAAATAAAAACGAAAAGCAGTCGACTTTTACAACGGATTTTGGAATTAAATTTAATATTTCTACCCCAAATACCTGGTGAAATATGCTCCACTTTATGATTATGTTGACGCATAAATCGCCCCTTTTAAAAGATGAACGTACTTCATGTAATAAATTGCATGCAATTTTTGTATCTTTTATGTGGAAAATTTACGTGTTATCCATCCAAAAATAGTACAACCGAACCCTCGGATTCAGTCGATGTAAATGCAGCATGAGTGGAGATGTTTTACGATCCTAACACCCTACTTTTGAACAAGAAGCGCAATAAAATCCTTAATTTGATGGAATGTGTAAGGGAGATGTTCTATTAGGTAGTTTATGATACCTCAAGACGTGTACGCACCACATAAAATTTTCAGTACTAATCTGATTTGTCGACATCGGAGAGTTAACACATAAATTTGTCCTAGTTGTGCACTGGGTTTTGAATGTTTATGATGGCACATTCGGTCTAATTGACCAGAGCAACTTTAATTAAATTTGATGTATAGCAGTTTTACCTGCGTTGAACTGTGGTATGCGAGTCGCGTTAAGCTCTAGGGTAGATGACCTGAAAAAATATACAATTAGATGCGGTAGAAGCTAAAATTATGCGGTCACAGATGGCACCTCTTATATTTCCGGTTCTGAAGTTAGGGAGTGCATGTTTCTATCGTTTTAAAGCACATTCTAGATGGAGTTATGCATCGCAGTCAAACCGATACTCAAAATAATAGCATTGCTATATTAGAAGATTTGACTCGAATTCAGCATACTTTGCCCGAGTATCTTTGCCATCCATTGACAGTCGGTAACTTAGGGAAACTGTAGCTTTCTATAGAAAGTGGAGTAAGGTTTCAATTGACAAGAATCTTAACAGAATCAGAGATGTGGTTCTTTTAATAGTATCTTGGGTGATTTTTTCTTGCTATTGTGAGACTAATGATCGCCTACCGATCTGGGACAAAACCGACTGTTGTCACGATGAGGGAGATACTCTGTAAGCTGACAGGCATTACTTTGAACATGAGAACCTGATTAGCCTTTGTCATGGGGCGTTTGGTATCGACTCCTCCATTTTTTTTGGAAAGGAATGGTGCATGAGATTCGAAATTTCCTACTTAAACTACTTGGAAGAAATTCCACTTTGAAAAGAGTTTTCTTACGCATAAACTACAGCGCTGAAGCTTAACTAAAAAGACTGATTAACCACACGTTAAAATGGTTAAGAACTGACGAAGACACTGGTGTCAGAGTGTTTTTGATCAAGGAATGTACATCTTAAATAGACGTGTCCAAAGTAGTCTCGACAAGACATATGGAAATTGCGATTTAGCGCTAATGTGAGGCAACGTATGGCACTTAAAGCCCAAAATTATATCGAAATGTTAGTAAAAAACTTCACTGGATACCCCGCCATGTCTTAACAGAGGGCAACAAAGCTACAGATACACTAGCAAGACTAAGGGAAGAGGAATCATTCAAAGAATTCTGTCAGGAATGCCCTAATTTACTGTAAAAGAAGAATTCAGACGAATGGAAGAAATCTTATGATAACCCGTAACTGAAACTGAATCAAAACATGCATCAACCTGAACAAGAATAAACAAGATTACAGCACAGTAGATTGGCAGTTTCATGTAAACATATGGTAGTCCAGCATGGTGATAAACCCATAACAAATACATGCACCTTAAGCCCATCATAAAGATACAAAAACTGGCGTATACATACTCAACTAATGCAATGGAACAGCGGGACTAAGGATTATCTTTAAACTGCCAGTTCGAGAGAAGTTCTAGTTTCATTGGAGGAGATGAAGGACACAGTTGCAAATATGACAATGACAGATATGAGTGAAGAACATACAATGAAATCCAAGGTGGAACTGGTAAGGAACAGCAAATGCTGAATCTCATTCTGCTACGTTTTCGTTGTTGAGAAGATGGGGTGGTAAAGGAAAGTTTCGTCTCTAAAAGAGTCCTATCTTTGCAAAAGCATAAGCCCGAAGCATTTTCATCCTTGGGCTTGCTTCATATATAGCCGATCCAATCTTGTCGACGAATCTTAGTTTTTTGTACTGGTACTTAGCGACATATAGTAGAATTGGTAGGGTAAGCCTTATTTTTTTTAGCTTTAAGACACTACATACCCTCGGTAGTTCGAAAAAAATCACAAAAACTTTAGATCTATCAAAGCCAACGCCTAGAGTTCTGCCAACTATTATAGTATCCTCCTGCATTTCAAAGGATATTCAATCCGTAAATAGTATTTCTAGGTACATTTTAAAATAAGAGAAACCAGCCTAGAACCCAATTTAAATTAAATTTTCCAAAACCGTCACAAGCCTTCCAAATTTGTCTAAACCAAACACTCAAACTCCGAACACTGACATCCCCCTTATCAGTGCAACACAAAGTGACTGTCATACAAATCAATCGTAAAAAAAAAAAGAAACAAAAATCTGATCAGAAAAAAATGTCAAAGATCGACCCAATTATACAGTGCGTGTGCTACAAAAAATCCATTTCATACAAAGTATAGCTTCCAAACGAGGATGAGCATACGTACAAAATTTCTTAACACGCTCAACAATACCATTCCATTGATTAATTTCAAAGATGAACGAAAAACAGAAAAAAAGATGAAAATTTTTACTCAGAACAGCGTGAAATTTTACGATCTCATGATCGTTATTTACAGAGTATGAGTATCTACGAACGCACTTTCATCAAATGAACGCAGCACAGCATCAGATACTATATACATAGTCTGTAGCATCTCAATTTGGACTGTGGTACGTGTCTGTGCCCTTAATCGTATAGTGCGTGTATGTACATACAATGTTTTGTAATGAAGATAAGATGATGTATACGCAGCAGTATGTCTTCTAAAAGTTCCAAACAAAGTTTTGTTTTTTTTTTTATTATTTTGTGGTTTTCTTTTGGGTGATTCAATAAATTTCGATGGAAGATCGATATTTACTATGTGGAAAATAGGTTAACTAGAACGAAGTGATTTGCTAAAATGTATTTGAAATTTGATGTTGGGGAGATAGTAAGAGCAAATGGGGTATAGTATGTGCGAAAAGTTGTATCTGTGATAGGAAAACTGACAAGAAATATGGAACAAGGTTAGACATTTGGTAGGGTTTTGAAAGACGAACGTATTGTGGCAACGTAGATGCATGGTCCAATTCTACTCGCCTACACTAGAGAGGGTGGAAAGAAGATTCTTAGATCGTTCAAAAAACTGCGCTATATTCTTCAGTGAATTCTTCGATTTACTGGCTTTCTGCTTAACATATGACATCTTCCTATTGGGTTGTATGCCAATGGCTGCATTTTAAAATATCTATCCGACTTACTTTTTAAATGAAATTGAAATTGTTAATAAAATTCAGCACCACTCATTATTATCTCATACTATGACACCGTAAGATACTTTACATTTAGCGGCATTTTAAAGAATCACAAGAGAAGATCACTCCGATCTTTTAATCTACATATATGTATGTCAAAATTATTTAAAGGAACTGCAAAAGAAGACTGTTTCTAAAATCATTAAATTTTGTTTATACAAAAATATCTATTGGGAAATAGTCGATCGCGATCTTACCATCGATCAACGTAATGATGATCATTATGTGCATTGGCACACTGATCTTCTCCTTCAAGACTGTCAAATTGTCTTCTTTTTTTCTTTGATCATCTGACATTAGATTACAATGCCATTATTGGTTGCAAAAACTTGATCAAATCACCAATAACATAGCTGCAAATGGTTACAAAATGCAGGATAAGTATGTAATTCATTTAAAAATTTAAATTCTAACATATATCTGAGCCGATGTAAGTACGTATTAAGGTGTAAATCTTAGTATTGTTCTCTTATATGATACCAGGGTATAGCAACGACCACAAAAGGTTTGAAATTCGATCCTCGAATTAGTGTCCACGGTAGGTTCTATTTGCATGCTTAAACTCAAACCAAGGAATATCAACTCTACTGTTTTCTTAATAAATTCTTCTCTATTCTTAGCTTTATCCGGGTTCTGGTTTCTTTATAGTTTGTCTGCACGTTACTAGTCTTAGACTTTATTGCTTGGTTGTCAAAAGAAAAAGATGGTACCTATACCATTCCAGAGGATGCAGAGTATCTTCTAGCGAACCCTGACTTCTGCAACAGTTTTCAGCTGCACCATCTCACAGTTTTTAAATGAAAATTTGTATAAACAAAGCTCGTTCAGCATCCGCCTCTTTTGGGATGGTATAACAAGATTTTGTCCGTTAATTCATAGTTAACCCCAATTTTACTTTTTTGCATACATACGTATGTTCACCTTAAAAACTTTTGACAAACATCCGAGAGTATAATTCATCATTAAAAAGCTTTAAAAACAAACCCAAGGTAGCGACAGTAACCTCTAGATACTCTCCAATTGTGTGAAAGGATATAACACCTACAACATCATGGCTAGACCTTGAATCCTAAACGGGTCTGTTGCTTTACTACTAGTCTTATTCAATGATAAATGTGAATAGACATATAAAATTCAGTGAAAAAGTCCATCAGTATTTATGGCATAAAAACTGCCTTTACTTTCCTCTTTTTCTTAGCTGCCTTTTATTTTTTTACTTCCAACACTTACTGGAAGTCAAAGGGACATGCTAATTGCCCATGGACTATAAATAGATACTGGTAGCGACTAGATCATAAGTATATAAATCCATCCCTTTAAACAGATACTTCTCCATTGAAAATAAATATCTTAGTACAAACCCAGCCTCCTCGGACTAAAGCCAGGCTTAAGACATTGGGAAACGGCTTAACGAAACCAGAGTATAGATTTTTTCCACTTAAAAGCGTTTATCTATCCACTCCAACAATACTTCGCAAATTGTATGAGTTTTCGAGAAAAATGCAGCTTTACTCCCTAAGCCTGGCTTACGATAATTTTCCTACAAATTTGTATTTGGAGGAAGTATCTATTCCTGCATTCTGGGACATACTTTGATACAGTACGTCACACATTACACATCCTTCCTTATAAAACCTAGCCTAATCTTTCAATCCATGATTATTGAAGACCTATCGGATCTATGATCTTTACTAGGGATATGTACCTCGATCACCATTTTTGTTTACAAATACGTTTATTATTCTTGAAAGTCCTGCCGCATATGTTTCCTATTTTCCAGTTTATTTACTGAACACAGTCTCCTGGATCATAGTGAGATCTTGCTGGTGTAGAAGATGGGTTTCTAACATAGAACTTGTGTATCTAAAGGTTTGATTTTGAATCACCCTCTAATGACTTCTTTCACTAAAATTCTACCTACAGGAACCTAGTCTTTGAAAAGTGAAAAATACCTATTGAAGATACCCCCTTCACATAGCTATGTATATCGTCAAGCGATTTCCTCTCATTCTTCCACCTCTATTATGACCCCTATGTACATATAATTTCCTCTACTCAAGTGTTAACCCCAGTAATGTGCATCTATTTGAAATAAATTACTACTGAAATTGCGGTTATGTTGCGCGTAAATCCAATAATCTATCCATTTTCAAAACAAACTTTGAAAACCGCATGCAATTTTGGCCCATTTATGGCAATTATTTGCGCGTCACCGAATTTTTCTTTCAAAAGATATTGTAACCCGAAACCCTATCCGTAGCACCACACTGATAGATACAATTTCGTAATTAGCAGTTTTATTTAGAAATTCAAAAGAAAAATAAAAAAAAAAAAAATTGTTGTAAATGTTTTTAACCACAACCGATACGCTATAGGTGCATAGTGTCTGTTGACCTACAAAACCTTTTTTTTTTTTTTTTGTCGTTTATTTGTTTATCTCAATGAAATAGAGTTCTCTCTGGTAGTGTTCCGCTAAAAATGCGGTCATGGGAAATGCATTTATTCAACTGACAAAAAAAACGATACAAATAAACTAACAATAGATACAATATTCTTGTTGTAGATACACATTGAGATTATAAATTTGTATTTCTAATCAGAATGTGTCGGTGCCGTTAAAATTCATTTCAAACCGTCTATCCGCCTTCTTCGTCTAATTAATAATTTCTGTACACACACAGACAACACACGAGATGGACACCGCTGCTGGGCGCATCGCTGTCCCATCACTTATCATTAAGTCTTATTAGATTTGTTTGAAGAGTGGTCTATCAGCTAAATGCCTGAACTAGCGCGTTGGTATATAACTACAGACTGCTGTGCTTGTTGAAAAGTCAACAAGATACAAATTGGATTAACATGCACGCCACCGCCCACCAAAATCAAACCAGAGTTGTATATACATGGATACTCATGTTCGGTCGCGTATCTGCTACCAATTCATTTTCGGGGGAAAAGATGTATAATCATTATGTCGCGGCAGCATGTTGCTGCTGGTGATGTCTTGTTAGATAGGTTGCTCTACTACTGTCTGGTGGTCAATAGGCTATATGGGTGGTAGGTATGTATCTATCAGTGATTTTATATCATGAATTGTAACTTTGAACTTTCTCTTAGCTGCTGGTATGGTAATTACAATCGCAGTTCGAGGTACACTACTATTTGTTAGATGTATCTATAATGTAACCCAAATTAATTGATCACTGATGTGTGGCTTGCTTGGTAAGAGGGAATACATGGTATTTGGCTGGCATTTGTGTGTATTTAAAAAAAAATTGTTTAACATTTTGTAATCCTTGTAAATTCAGTTGTAATAATATATCTTTTTCTTTTTCTTTACAGGTAAGTTGCTATGGATTTATTGCTTGAAATGATACGTTTGTGGTATGATAAGGAATATTTTTTTAATGGCATATGTACATTTTATATATAAGTATCAGGAACTTAACTTGTGAACGATTACTTAAAAGATTGCACGGATTAGAAATGGAAATCCAGGCAAAATCTTCCAGAAGATACATCATCCAATACAGAACTAATAACATCGCGATCGCGATACGTAACAAAGACAATACCCATTAGGATTTTTATTAGCAAAGCCATGAACCAATTTTTCCCGAACCCCCTATCGCCGATTCGCCACCTAGTGAACATTTTTACACAACTGTGCAATAAATAGATAGGCTTGTTGTCATGATCATATGCAGATACTGGGTGCTAGAAGATCATTCCTGGACGTAATATAACTTGGCTATTGTGTTTAGCTGTTGTTATACATAACACTGCAAAACCTGATGTAATGTCGAAAACACTCTGTCCCTAATCGCGGGATATAGGGATATCGCAACTGTGTATGTATGTATTACAAGATTAGTCTAACTATTTGTCACTTACTAAATGGAGCCTAAGCGTCTAAGCTTTGTCAACCCTGTAGCAATAGTTATTATTTCAACTGGCAGGCTCAGAGTTTTGGTTATATGATCTGATAATTTGATCATCTAAATCTTCTTAGCAACAACCATCAACAATGTATTTATTCTGTCTAAGTCAACGGCTCCATTTCCTACCTGATGACACTCAAAACCCTACGGATCAGACATCTATCAAATCGATCACTGCTTCGATAGCCAAAACATCGTATGAGCCCCAACCCTTATTTCAGTTTCCTAACCTCGAAAGCATCTGTCTGCTTTTAGATATAGAAACTACATTTTTTATTTTTTTAAGTCCAGCTTAAAAAGCTAAGTCTGCTTTTCAGAACGCTCTGTCCCACAGTTTTTATTTTAAGCATAACGCTGACATTTATTTCATCAAAGTATCGCAAGCCTGGTTTGGACTAAGCTTAGACCCGGAGAATGTTTTGGATCATGTTTCACTTACGAATTGATCATGTGAATATGATTTTCTTAAGCTCAACCCAAGCCATTAATGTCGTAATTTGAGCTTGGCTTTACTGAAGTGTATCAACCAAAGCGCGGTTTTGAAGATACGGCCATACTTCAACGCCTATTTGTTCCGTACTACGTGGTTTCAACATTTATTTGATATTATTTCAATGATTCTGGTTTAATCTGTTGCCAAGGTGGATTTCATTCAAGCTTGGTTTCGATGAACCTACAAATTATGATTCCATACAAATTATGAATCCCGGGTTAGAAGTATTTTCATGGCTTAATCATCGTTCTTAAAGTAGATATACAGACTTCTGATATACTTCATAAAGCCTGGGCACATGAAAGATTGTTTGCTAAACAATTTTACCGTACGTATCTTAAGAAACACTAAGTCCAGCTTAAATGATTTTTATGGTCTAAACGTATGTTTAACGAACAATTTTATACGAAAAAGGTGCAGAAACCTATGGATGTAGCCAAAGATTGATCACACTTAACAGTGTCAACTCATCACCTAAATGTATTCAGATTGACAGAACATACGGTACAGTCTATCGAGTCACTTTGGCCGGTAATAGATTCTTACATTGGGTGTATCGTCCTTTATTTCTCATGAGGTAATATTGAATCGGTTTGGTTTCCCTAGGCCTTGGCAGATATTCCGTGAATGACAGCTTATTCGAAGTACGTCGCAGTTATCGTCTCAATGTTGTAAATACCTATTATCAACTGTACTCTGTACTGTTTTTCTGTTTCCGTTCTCTGTCCGTCTAGAATTTTTTGTAACCAATGCTCGTGCTACATTTTCGAACTACTTTAATGGCAATATCGTTGACATAATCTATTAGTTTTTCCTTGCTTCGCTTCTATACGCTATTTTACATAATAACAAACACTATTGGACCTAGCACCGAACCTTGCGGAACTCCACTAGTTACCTGCCAGTCCTCTACTCCGTCATTGAACAATCGTGTTTCTACAGTAATGCTTTATTTTATTTGTGATATATCTAATCAATAAATTTACTGAATTGGCAGAGTCTTAAGCTTCCCCTACCTCGGTTGATTTTTCAAATCGTTTGCTCATGGTGTACTCTAAAATTTCTTTCACGCTATCGATCATACGAAAGCGGTAAGATGGGGGCTCTATGGATTTATCCTCCCTAAGGCTACACTTGCTCGTATCTGAAATACGTATCTTTTTAAAGACTTAAGTTGGGAATAAACCGAACAAAAAGCGAAACAAGACAAAATTTTGGGCCATATTTCATTGGGATTGGACAGATTCCTTGATTACTTCGAACATACCTTACCAACCTTGATTACTTCGAAGCTACCCACTATTGAGATGTCACGCACATTTTCCCATGTACACCGTCATACAACTTATAAAATGTTGACAATCCCACGCGTTCGTTAGTTCTTAGAAAATTTACGCCGACAACCTTCAAATCTCGGAACTACTGGTACATAGCTTACTGTCCCCTTTGCATATGATTCCCTTTCTCCAGATGATCTAAAGCCTTTAGTTTAAATAGTCAGCTACTGGTTGCGGTATCTTTTCTGCATGACTAACCCAAAACCACTTTCTTTTCAATACATCCACTCAAATTGGGTCTAGGGGATTCATATCACAACGATGTAGTCGTCCATTAGATACCATATTTGGTCACCAGACTTTGCAAAAAAAAAAAAAACGCAACTCTATCACTGAACACCTGCAAAAAAATTTATTACTAAAGACCAACTCTTGCAACAAATCACGTTTACACACTTAAACATTCGTGTTAAATAAACAGATAATGGAATTGAGGCTAATATCATTTGACCGTCATGTTAGGATACACTCCTTGCGGCATGTACCCGGAGACTGGGTTCCCAATAGCTCAATGGCCAACTAGCTCTTCATCATCTTTCTATGATTCATCTTTAAGCCTTCTTACCTTCCAATCGGTTAAATATAAGTCATTATGCGAGACAAGTCGGTATAGTTTAAAGTTCTCCAGATGTTCTTTCGCATAGGCATTGGATTTCACTATAAATAACTGAGTTATAGCATTTGGTGTGAACTAGATGTCCTACATCATCAGTTTGTCGGATTAGAGGCGTTGGAGTGTGAGTAGAAATTGGTTTAGATACACCCACGGTGAGTTGTACATCATAAAGATACATCTACAACAGTATTTCATACGCATGTGTTGCCTATATTTTATACACGAATGGATGTCTATTTAAAGTGTATCTAGAGTGAAAAGTATCTTATTGATGAACAAATAAAAAATAAAATGAAAAAGGTAATCCAACCTGGATAGGCCCCGGCGAGATTCGAACTCACGATCTCCTGTTTACTAGACAGGCGCTTTAACCAACTAAGCCACGGCGCCACTTACCAAAGTTCTGTCAAAATGTATATCTAAGTGTAGGCACATCGATTCAGATACAATTTGTACGATAAGAGAAATATAATTTTATCCAACAAGAGGTGTGATTTCAAATCAATAGAAAAACGCAATATTTTTTGAAAAGTTGGTGATATTTTCATTTTAGTCTAAAGTACAAACTCTGCGGTTAGTAATGGAAGTCAATATCTGCCAAATGTCCGCCTCGATTCTGCCCACAAATAGTCATTCTTTTGATGAAATTTTTCATCACGTTTTCGCATTATTGTGGGTGTATTTCGCGATATTTACATGAATCGTTGGTGGATCTTTATCTTTAATATAGCTCCAAAGGAAAATGACTAATAGTGTTCAATCGCAGATCTCGGCGGCCAAATGAAGTCTCCATATCGAGAAACTACACGTCCAGGAAACTTGTCACGCAATAGAGCCATTGTTTCACTAGCTGTATGGCGCTGACCTGTTGTAAATATACATCATACATATCTATAGCATGAATTTCAGGGAAAAAATCAGTCAACTTTGTTAGGTAACGTAATTCATTCACTGAAACGGTAGCATCAGCATTATTTTGGAAAAAATATGCCCTAAAGACACCACCAGCCAAAAAACCGCACCAAACTGTCACTCGTTGTGGATGGAGAGGTGGCTTTATTATTTCCCTTGGGTTTTCGAAGCCCCAGATGCGACAGTATTCTTTGTTTATGTACATAGATACCCAGATAAGTGGAAATGAGCCTCCCACTGTAACTCAGAATAGTTTTGTGTAAAAAATCATTCATTTCCAGCACCAAATCAGTTTATATGTGGCCTGCTGTGTTCAATTCGTATGCCAACTGAACCTTATAGGCATCTAGTCCAAGATCTTTATGGAAAATGCGGTGCAAAGTGCTTGCGGATAGGGCCAATTCCTGAGATCGTTTCTAAATGGACACACCTGGGTTTTCAGTCACACTTTCAGCTACGGCGGCGATATTTTCAGCTGTCAGACACGAATTGGAGTCATCACATCACTAATATCTCCGAAGCATTCAAATTTATCGATTAAATTCACTATCGCTGTCCGAGAAGTCGTTTGAGGACGTCCAAAAGCAGTACAAACTTTATGTTTTCACCATATTTTCACTGTTTTTGTTGTGAATTTGCACTATTTTATCATGCTGTGCGAATGTGTATCGTTATATTTTGCATAACCTCCTAGTTCTTACTTATCAAAAGTCATCGCAATAGAAGTTCAATGTTGACAATTTAAGAATATCGTGAAATTTAAAATGACACCTCTTGTTCGATGGCCCTTTACAAATTATACGATAAGAGAAATACTATCTCAACGAATCGAGTATCTTTCATAGTCTAACCGATGGTTATCAGTGAAATTTTTCATTTAATTAAACCATATGACGTCAAGAATTCAAGTCGAATTCCCTAATCACTCCTAAGCGCCAAACATTCCGCGCAATCAAACCATTTTTTTATTGAGTTCAAACAAACTAATTTAAGATACATGATGATGGGAACCTTCTGTTGAACCGTTAGTACCATAAAACAAAAAAAAAAAGTTATCACAACTTTATAGTTTTTTGGTTGTTCCTCCCAGCCACACTCCACTAATTATATCAGTGGGGGGAATTTATGCTTTGAAAAACATTTAAAAAATATTTAAAGATAGAAAATAACTTACCAATAAACGCCACGAGAAGTATCTATAAAAAACAGTTTGAAGGAAGGGGAAAGCAATCTCAATTGCAAAAGGGGACTCAATCACGTCACAGCTAATCAACACCAATGCATGCGCATATGAATAGAAATCTAATAAAAAAAACAAAAAAAAAAATCACGCATGTAATAAAGTTGTAAAATATTAATATTAAAGAAAACACACGCATCCACATCGTAAATTGGTTTATGGAAGTGTGATGAAGAAACGATGGGAGGAGAAGAAAAATTAATTTATTATCCTGACATCGGATTTTATCGGTGCCATAAACACTCATGCCGTAGTCATTGTCATATCAGTGCGCTGGGAATAGTGATTACGACAAAACAAACATTTGATCTTTATGGTCAGGAGAAAGAAGTGAGAGACTGCAATTATTATGTGTGTGCAATCTAAAATGAATAAAACATGAAGAATGCTTAGATATGATTGGTTTGGTGTTTGGATTGGAAGCTTCCTTATTTCTATTGTTAGTGATGGTACTGCTACTGGGCGAAGTTTATTATCGATTCAGATGCAAAGTTTTGAGTGGGTGTGGGAATATCTTAAGAGATGTCGTGATCAGGTAGAGTTCTCATAATGCATAGGCAATACTGCTGCGTGATAAACTATGATTCGTGAATCTTTTTGTATTCACTTTTAGCGCCAAGCGAGTACGTGCAGACATAGTGAAGCCCTCTGTGACATGCATCGGTATTTATTGATATAATGGACTTCTTTGGTGGCATTTAAATCAGTTGGAGGAGACACTATTGTAGCTGGGATTGTGTATTCTGGCAGTTAAGTCGTAATCCTCGAGAGTTTCCTTATGAAGATACACGAAACGCACACTGTGGCCTCTTTTGGGAATTTTTATACTTTCTTTTATACTTTACACTTGTAGAGTGTTTAGTTGAGACACCACAGCCTTATAAATATCTGATCCTAAGTACATTGCTGCCATGAAGCAATCTGTTATCTACGATTGCTTGATCTTTGAAAGGAATTTGTCGTCTTCCTGGTCGCTAGACACGCAGTCTCCTCGTTGAATTCGTTGCAAAATCTGCAAAAATACTACATCGTCGTTTGGATTATGCCTCCGAAGGTGTTGTGGCCTTCAGACTGTTAAACGTTTTCGACACTTTTCGTTTGAAAATTATGGATTTTGCCTTGGTTAAGTTTTGAACTCAATTTTTTCGTTTTTGTGACAATTTTCAGTCGAAATTTATGGAACTTGCCTTAGTTAAGTTTAGAACTTAATATTTTCTTCTCAATTCTATCGTTTTTTTTGACAATTTTCGGTCGAAATTCTATCGTTTTTTTTGACAAATTTTCGGTCAAAATTTATGAAACTTGCCTTGGTTAAGTTTTGAATTCAAGTTTTTCTCCACAATTCTATCGTTTTTTTCACAAATTTTCGGTCGAAATTTATGGAACTTGCCTTGGTTAAGTTTTGAACTCAGTATTTTGGTTTTTTTGACAAATTTTGGGTCAAAATTTATGGAATCTTGGTTAAGTTTTAAACTCAATTTTTTCTTCGCAAATCTATCGTTTTTTTGATAATTTTCGATCGAAATTTATGGAACTTGCCTTGGCTTAGTTTTGTACTCAAGTTTTTCTCCGAAATTCTATCGCTTTTTTGGCAATTTTCGGTCAAAATTTATGGAACCTTTGCTTAGTTTTGAACTCAAGTTTTTCTTCGCAATTCTATCGTTTTTTTTGACTATTTTCAGTCAAAATTTATATAACTTGCTTTGACTAAGATATAGTGAATAAATTCAAGTCAAAATATTCACTATTGAATG
The DNA here is from genome assembly GCA_905220385.1 of Xylota sylvarum. Classification (NCBI taxonomy): domain Eukaryota; kingdom Metazoa; phylum Arthropoda; class Insecta; order Diptera; family Syrphidae; genus Xylota; species Xylota sylvarum. Next base: position 109,939,252 of record LR999958.1, read on the forward strand.
TTCCTATGCCAGTGCTTCAGTCGATTCCACACCATTCACAGGAATTGGGAATCTATCAGTCCACATTGTGCCGAATTTTGCATAAAAATGTTGCTTTAAAAAAATAACTAAAGAACTGAAGCCTCTTGATCATTTGAATCGCCAAAACTTCCCCAATTGGACTTTGAAAAAGTTTCAAGAAAATCCTGAATTTCATCGAAAAATCATGCTCAGCGATGAAGCTCATTTTTGGCTCAATGGATGTTGGATGACTATTTGTGGCCAGAATTGGATGGACTTGACATCAGTGATATGTGGTTCCAACAAGATGGTGCCACATGCTACATAGCTGGTCACACAATTGATTTATTGATCGATGATCGTGTAATCTCGGAAATGGCCACCTCGCTTATCCGATTTAACGCTGTTGTATTTCTTTGTATGGGGCTACGTTAAGTCGTTGGTTTCAGAGCTGTCACTTGCCACTATTATTCCTGTCTTTACTTCCTTTATTTGTCTGCTTTTCCTTTTCCTTAAACATGTAGATCTTCATAGTGGCTATAGTAGCTTTTGTTACACCACATTGCAACCTGATAACGAGGGTTTTCGTCGGAGCTGGATGTAATTCAATGTGACTTAGGACATCAATCGCAATAGGGTTATGACAGTATAACCACTTGTATCGCGTTGTGTCCTTAAGAGTCTTGGGGAATGATGGACAGATTGTTAAATCTTCCGGGTATCAGATAGCAATTTAAGTTGCGTTTCTGGCGTTTCTTGTAAGCCTTTCCAAGTAGTTCAATCCTTAGGAGGCTTAAAACATAAGTTCAATAAAATTATCATCAAATGTTCGCTTAATTGACAAGTCAAAGGACTTATAGAGTTTAGTTCTATCTCTTTAAATAATTAGGTATTCAATAGGAAGCTGTTAGCAGTTGGGACTTTTGCCTGATGAACGTTGGGAACAATGAATGGTTTATAGAAGCTCTATTACTAAATAGTTTCAGAAACGGCCATTCAGATCTACTTACTATATAGAGGTTACCATGGGCATAGCCTACTTCGACTTAGATACTAAGTCCAAGACCCTCACTTTTCTATGCTTTGGATACTTTTATTTCAAGTGACGATATTACCACGCTCCTATGGTCGAATGTGATGAGGTCATGCCTACCCCTTCTCTAATTCTAGAAGAAAATCATTGAGAGAATGATCTGATGAGTGACATTTCCACTCTAATGTCCTCCAAATTGTTAAGGTGTGTATCTACTGTCTTCTGCTTACAAAATACTGACTCTAGAGACGCAGATATTAACTTTACAGAAGTATCTCACAAGTGTTATCTATTTCCCAAGCTCTTTCTCTTATTAATTTAAAGTGTTAATAAAGTGTGATTTTTTTTTTTGTAAATTCCTTGATGACACTCTCACGTGTTTCAAATAAAAGAAGAAATACAATCACTAGATACGCCTGTAGATACACTTAACTATTCGAACCAAATTCTTCAATGGAACACACACAGAGGATGTGATCTCTCAATAACCGTGACTTGATCTTATTAGCAAGTTTTGGTTTTTTTTTGTATCATTCGTCTCGTTGACGATGCGAGACGTCTTCTCTATGTCCATCTTGATTTTGTGTAATTTCTTTTGTTTTTTGTTTTTTTTTTTCTTGTATTCTTATTTCAACTGCATATCATTTCGAAAGTGGGTCATAATGCATTAAAAAAAAATAATAAAATACCAATGAAATTCCACAAAAATTCAAACAAGTTATCAAGGTCTGTGCGCGCAATGCAATGCAACACTAAAACCCGAAAGTATCTACATATATAAGTATGTATCTTCTTCGATTTAATCTCGTTCGGAACTTATAACACCATTTCATTGGTGTGGCTGTATCTCATACGCATCTAAATGAAGCGAAAAGAAACAAAAAGAATGTATCTGGTCTTCTCATTATTTCAGTTCTTATCGCCAGAACAAGGTGTCATAATCAAATTAATTGCACTTTTGGTTGATGCGATCTCACAGATAGTTTCTCAACTTTTTTAAGGTTTCTTGTGTAAATCTTCCACGGGATATCTTGGAGAACAGGTGACGTTTTTTTTTCTGATTTTTATGATGTTGAAACGTTTTTCGTTTGCGGTTCTTTAAATTTTCCGGTTTTTTTTTTTTTTTTTTATTTTATTTCTTAATTTTCTTGGAAATGAAAGAACAAATAAATTTCTCCGCCAAAACAATCTCTGTATCTGTATCTATATCTATGGATTTATGCAATATATACCGTTACGTTATAATGAGAGATACACTTTTCACGTAATTAAAAGGCTAAAGGAAAAGTTTGGCGGAACAGAAAAAATAAAAAACAAGAAAAATAATAAAAATCTTCGTGATCCTCTCTCAACAAGGCATGCGCGCACGCGGTTTTGTTTATTCGAAGAAGTGCATCGCGACGAGTAACGATTTCTTTTTGATTTTTTATTTTTTTTTGTTTTTGTCTTAAAGGCGGCAGCACACAGGTTAAATGGAAAGATTCGTGAAAATTTATTTTCCCTAACTTACGTGCCCGCTTGTGCGGATGGATATGCTTTATTAAGACAAAACGAATTTTATAAATAAACCTTTAACACACTTTGTGAGGAAATCAGGTGGATTGCATAAGTATCTACCGCATCTATACATATATCTAAGGAAAAACAAGGAAGATCACAGAAGATGTAAGGAAAGCGCAGTACAAACTGTTGTTTATACAATACTACTTACTTGCAGTGAATGGATTAGAGGCAGGAAGACAATATCTGTTAGCGAAACAATAAAATAAATCCATTTCGCAGATATTCATGAATTTATGGATATTGAGTGCGCGAGGATTCTAATGAATTCATCACATGCCAGGCGAATGGTTTCTATTTTAAGATCTAATGAGTTGGTGGTGTAATATTCTTGTGGTTTAGCTGGAATTGGTTCACGTGAAATGGTAGCTATGATCGTTAAGATACTTAATGGTTCGAATGCTGCAATGGTGAACTATTTGAACTAAATGTTTCCTTATTTTTTTCTAAGTTTCAATGGTGGTGATGCGAAGGATATTCTTTAGAATAGCGTAGGGAAACTATACTATTAAGGTGTAACCATTAAATTGATTCAAACAAATGCTCCATTTTTTTCCTTAAATAGGAATACGCGCGGATCCTACCCTGTGCGTGATACCTCTTCTATTGTGAACTCATTGTCGTATAGTGGAAAATATGCCACTTACATTGATATCTAAATGAACGAAATCCATCGGAAGCTTCTTATCGTACGAATGAATGTAGCGTTCTACCGATTTTCGTTACACCAACTTTTCTAGTCCGTACTAGGAGACTAAATTCAAAAACGTTTTCACGTATCGTATCAAGTAATTCTTGGTCTAACAGACTGGCACCGATGTGTGTCGTGTTTCAGTGGTAAGTGCATCGGGCTTCAATTTCCCGATAACACCAACGTTTTCTTCACCTGGGTCCCATAGACCTGTTGCATCAATAATTTTTGTTTTGCCCTATTAACCAATTTAAGTTGTGATTTAAGATATGTCTTCTCTTGCGTTTGCTTTTGATACTGGCGTACCTTAGGGTTCTATTGTTTCACCTCATTTCTTTAGAGAATCTCGAAAAGACAGGGAATACCCAAAGTAGGGTTCACTCAGATTGCTGAAGGTATATGTATCTCTTGAAAATCGAGTAACTAGTTTATAAAATCGGTTTGCTTTACACAACAATTCGTATGCCAACGAGGACGGAAAGTCTAGATAAATCCCGAAATAACAAAGTCTTACACTCTAACCAGAGCGTAAGATGGTCCACAGCCGGTATCAGATAGTAGATCACTATAGTTTAATCTTGGACTGACAATCCTACGTGTTTTATAAGACACAACAAGTAAAGACAGATTTAAGCTTATGAAGGCGTGACTTGACAATCATGCCTGGCTTGGTCGCAATCTTCACTCCAGAGTACAGGCATTCATGCCACTTTTTAGAGCTCTGTACGTCGTTAAGAACGTTTGTCTGAATTGGGATACCTATCCTTGGATGAGGAGCTAATAATATTGGGTCCATATCCATGCACAGCAAAGTCTATAAAGAAGAATTACAACCAGAAAATGTTCCAAAAGAAGCGATCGATCTTTCGACAGTGACTGAAGACACGTGTGAGAGTTTTCAGTCGTTCTTAAAGACATAGGTCCTGTAAGTTTTGCCATATCTCAAGAATTGAACACCTCATAGACCTGATTAGAATATACGAGAAAAACTCACTTTCTGTTCAGCATACATTCCGGGCGCAACCTAAAAGCTGATAATCAACATGATCGTCTAACTGAACCAACAATTCCTCAAATAATTACCAAAAAATTCAGTTAGTAGGTACTTTGGAACAACTATTATCTGTCTTATCTCTCAACTAATACTATGACTATCACGCCACTTCGAATGAAAATATAGCCATTGATGGTAAAATTGCCTCCAATTCATAAGATTTCTTCTGGTTCCAAGAAACTGTGCCTTTTACTGAACAAAACTTGTCCAAGTTTTCGAAAATATTTGAGCATTTGTTAGTATAAAATTTAGTTGACTGCCTAATTTGAATTAAAAACAATTTTTGAGCTTAAAGTGCTTGTTGCGACTGAAAGGAATTATTGCTCATGTGACGTTTTAGTCTGGCGGACAACTGCGCATCTCTCTTATATGCAATCTTTATGTATTTCGTTAGATTCTCGTTCTATATCAAATGGCATCAAGATCTCTTTAAATACTAATGACAAGTAAAAAGATATCTCACACACAGCTTCCACCATTTAGCCCTACACGTCTGTCGCATCTATTCAAAACCTCTTCAGTGGGAGTTAAACTGTTGCTTAAAGTACATATTGTCCACATGTATCTTTTAGGTGAAATATTGGTCCAAAGATTTCCCAAATTTGGATACAGAGGCTTTGAGTCGGTATCTTATCAGGATGGTAGGACACTTTCTCCTTTGATAAAAATTTCTTACTTATTTTAACAATAGCGTATGTTATTCTTTTCGGTACTCGATTATTTAATCGATACTCCAGGCCTAATAACTCTGTCCAAAAATGGATCCTGACACTATTGATATGATAAACTGGGAGCGAGGATGAATGATTGGAGAATAAATTGGAACCGATATCTTGTAAAAATTTCATCAACTGGACATCTTCTACTGTGTAGATACTTTGTATGTAACTAGAACTAGAACTAACTAAGCCACTTCTTCACCATTAAACTATTATCGTCAAGTAATATGTAACAAGTCTATTTAACAGATTTTAATGATTCCTTAGATTCTCCTTTAGACTTAGGCTATCAGGGAACTTGAGTATCCTTCTCTGGCTTAACCTTTGACGAAGTTCTTTAACTTTCACTATCTACCTATGAGTAGATACGCTATCGTTGTTGGTATTGCTTGGTATGGTATCAAAACCACTGATGCCTGCTGAATAAAACAAAACACTCTTACGAAAGAAGAAGTTAAAGTGTTAAAGAAGCCTTAATTCAAAATTAGCCTGACTACCAAAAAGGTTGAATCATTCAAACCCAACTCCTGTTCAATCGCAAAAGTGAAATTCAATATTCTCAAACCAAAGTTAATCACTTTTTAATGTGTTGACACACCCTAAACTATCGAAACCTAAGCCCAATTAAATTCATCGCGTCCATCTGGTTCCCATTGACTATAAAACACCCAATTGCCGATGTCATCGACCTCTGAAATAATCGACGAGCCCTCTCATTGAATACACATTCCAAGTATGCAGTTGACCCATTTGTCTCACTTACCATAGGGTCCCACTTATGACCGAACACACTCCATCATTATCCAGTCAATTTTCCATAATTCCCTTCCTGAGTGGGAGGCGGGTAACTTAATCCACCAGCATGCAGTCGAAGTTGAGCTCCCAAATTCCAAACACACACAACACAACAGGCGTATGCAGATTTTTATCAATTATGACCTCCATGGGTATTATGACGAAGCTTTTCTCGGTTAGGAACCGCCATCTGTCATCGATAAATAGCCACCAGCGACGATGCGCCACTAATGTCGACAATTGACGTTCAGGAAGTTCCACATCCTCCCGAGGGAATACACATCATGCGGTAGGGCTGTGAAATAAATACTCTCATTGCGGGTGGGAAGGGACTGTCCAAGAATATTATTCTAATTATAGACCGGTGTGTCTGTCATTTTTCAAAACCTCATTTGCATATACTACTCGGTATGTGCACGCGTGCGCGTTATCTCATCCGATACGCGATCGGGTAAAGATAAAAGCTTAAGTCTCTTCCATTTATCATTTAAATGAGTAGAACCCCCCACATGAAAATTTGTATCTTTATTAATTATACCGTTAGAGAGTACCTAGCTTCGGACAGTATAATTATTTTGTGAACGTATCCTATGCCACCATGGGTGTCTTCTTTGGTGACCCTGCTCCAGAAATGACCGAAAAAACAAAATGTGAACCTCTTGAACCCGAGATCATGTTGTGAGAGTAAACAAAACAGGCCAACCTTTGACACATCAACAAGAGTGAGTGGCAGCGTGTACATGGAATTAGTGAGGATTACCGCGGCACGCAGCACTTTATGTCCACTTAAATTGCTTGGATCAATAAAAAAGAGGCTTGGCTTGCTTGAATGACTTGAGATGACTTCATTACGACACTTGTTGACATTGCTCCGATCGACATTGTTGTCAAATTGTGTGTGTGTGTGTTTGTGTCTGCCTGGATGAGGTTATTATCACCTTTTGGAATGGAATTGACCTAACGCACTGCATTCCGGCAGTACTTCTCGCACTCCTGTCAAGAAAGCGTAAAGCCAACAAACTTGTACAATGTGCAATGAATGAAGATGTTCTTGGTTTGGGATTCACGTTGTTGAAGAGGAAATTATGAAAGAATGTCTTCATTTCTTCTTTTTTTTTTTTGGTTGGAATGGGGAGGAGATACTTTCAGTGTAAATATATGTTTTCTTATGACGGGTTTGAGTATACTTTTGATTTTGACGGATCGATCGACGTTAGAAGAGGTGATGAGATGATGTAACACTTTTTTTTTCCATTTCTTTGCATATGAGGCATGAACGTAGACTGAAGGTGCTGTGTGGTCAGAAACGAACAGGAAACTATATATAAACATCATAGATACAATTGCAGTAATCATAAACTATCCTAAGATGTTATAGATACATAGTCATGGTCTGGCTAAACTACTGATGCCTTAACATTTCGATTTAGGTTTTCTTTTGAATGTTAGAGACATGGTCACCGTTTTCAATCTCTTCGCTTAGTGATGTAAGTCGACAGTTAGTCAGTTTAACTTCTAGATACACAAAAGATTGCAAAACACTCTAAATAGTGTACCTGTAGGGACAGATTTCTAGTGTCTTTTCTAAATTTTTAACGTTCGTTTCAATTTGTGTATCTTCTAGTGTATTTTGTTGTATCTCAAACCAGTAGGTTAAAGATTAGAATCCCAATAGATGCTAAAATGTTTTGTTTAGGGCCTATACTCTCTTGAACTATAGCTGTCATGAAAAGATTCTCAGTTTTTCGTTCGAATGAGGCATATAGCATGAATAAGTGAAAGGTCCTGCCTTAAATTCTACAAATGCTTTATTGAATATATGATGAACAAATTTATTTAACGTTATCGCGGTTTCTATGAAAGAAAATAAATTTTTAACCTGATAACGTCTTATAATTCGGGCTATGTCGGTTGGAATTCAGGATAGAGAAGTTAATGTAACGAAATTAGGTAGACGTTTCAAGCCCTCGTACAATAGAAAGTTTCTTATGGATTTCTTTCTTTTAGATATCAATGCGTAGGTCATATCTCCTACTACGCGACTAGGCATACAGGGTGCGAGAGATGTCACTCACAAGGTGGGAGAAATGCCGCTCATAGGGTGGTAGGGCTCGCAGATATCTAGAACACAATTCCTGGTCGGTATAGTGAAATCCAAAAATGCCCTCTGATTACACGAGATTTTCGATTTTGATACAATAAATCGCATTCGTTTGCTAAATAGGCAGGAAAGTCTATTTAGAGTTCAGCTAAACGGATCAAAAGGTGTAAGGAACGTCAGAAAGCCGATCACGGAAGGTGTTCTGTCCTGTACGAGCGCTGGTCGTTCTTCTGTGGTCGGCTGACACATGTCCAAAGGTTTTATGTCGAAATGACATGATTAATAGGGATAATCTCACCAATTATATCAGATACTGCTGATCGATGCCGAATTGGTTATCGAAATTGACTTTAGGTTGAGCAGTTGTGTGAGACTCATATTCGCTACACTTACCAATCGCTTGTTGGAATCCTCTTCAGAACTACCTGGCATTACTAAGAGTTCTACGGTTTTCCTAAAATGCGTTCGTTGCACTCTTCTCTGGCTTTCAGTCCATCTATGCTAGATTTTTATGTAAGCTGACTGTGTGCCAGATACTCTATTCGGTTCACCATTCAATCTTTGCTTTGTTCGAGGATCTTATGGAAGTTAACTACTACATGCTTCTTCGAATATCTAGGCTATCAAGGCAATCTGATAATTCAATTCTCAATGATTTGTTCTTATACAGGGCTTATGTTTGAAATCACCTCATATGTAGGTCCATCTACTTTTATGTGAAGCATCCCATCGTTGTTACCACCCTTTCATCGATGCAACTCCGTCTTCCCATCTCAGTTCTGCGATGTAGTAAGCTGCTTCGTTTGATATGGTTCTACAGGTACTGTTCATCAGCTTCCTTTAACTTAAATCCGTCTGCTACATTTGTAAATCCGTACAGCATTGTTGAGCACACAATTTTTGATTGCTCCTTGGGCCTCCAACATTCGATAACGTTGACAATAGCGCCGAAAATGCTTTAGATACTTTTGCCGATATAAGTCGTCCATGATCTATCATAAGTCCAAGGTATTCGATGTATCTTTTTGAGTATACCGTCTATTATCCAACGTTAACTTTGATGGTTTTCTTGTATTGATCGCCGGATGAGATAGAAATAAGTCTGAGATGATTCTCCCAATAAACGCACGTCAGGTAGTTCCTTGTATCTTTCACATAACTCCACGAAACTAACCCTAAGAAACCCTACACCTTTTCCTACAAATGACTGCCCTTGAGTCCTCTTGGTACTCTTTTGCTTTTTAGTTAAAAATTGAACTAGCATTTCTACAGGTCAGTCAAGACTTATTTTAATGCAGACGATAGAGGTCTCAGGACTCTTTTTTTATGGTGTTCCTGAACAGCTACGTTTTGCAAAAAAGCCACTCTGTTAACTTGAAGTACATCGTTTACTCATAACTATGCAAATTTACAATATTTCCAGTCACCGGTTAAGAACGGTTCTCCAGGCTTGCGGTAAATTTAATGTCTTCCGGAAGGGTCGGTCTTAAAGTATCCATTTCAAAAATACTTCCTTTGTCAAGCCTTAATCGTTCCTTAATGTTACATTCAAAATACCTCCATATGACCTCCCACAAAACCTTGCATTATGCTAAATTTACGACCAGACCTTTTTGCATGTGCAAAGCTTTGGTTTTACCGCAAAAGGCAAACAAAAACCATCACATATCCACCTCACGTCCGTCAATCAATCGTTAAAGGCCCATAATTCACATTAGCACATTATAAATATGACTGACTGCCATTGTGCGCCCAACAATGTCCAGAGGACCCAGCAGAGGACTCATAAATATGCATCCCACCAAAGAAAAAAAAAACTAAAACTGAAACCAAATCATTTAATTTATTTTATATCTTTTCTCTCTTTTGACAAAATTAATACGATACGCGCCCCATTAGCATTTAAAGACAAGTAGGTTCCAGATGCATTATGGGCTTTTAATGGAGAACCCCCACCCGAAAGCGAAAGAAATAACTTTTCCGAAAAATAGAGTATTATCGTGCATCGTCAGCCGTCAAAAAAAAAAACAAAAAAAACAAAACAAGTTCCAAAATGCAAATAACCAAAATAAACTTTCGTTTTGAACCAAGAGATATACAAAAAAAAAAAAAAGCCGTAAAGATAAACAAGACGGGGCCCTTTGATCCGACTGCTGGCCCACCATCCAACCAGACAAATATGTGACACACATCTGTTCAATCGAAACAATATTTCCATATGGAAAAGAAAAAAAATAGCGCCTTTGACGGCGCACTACTTGACAGGTTGACGCGACAAGTGACATTCACAAGTTACTACCTACGAGTACAACTGTCAAAGGTGGCTAGTCGCATTATTTTTCTCTCGCTCTCCCTCTAAACACAAAAAGTGTCACAAATCATTGACAGCGACAATTACTTGTTTTAATTGACTTAATTGAAAGCGCACAATGAAATTTAACTACTCTGCGACACAGCGCCAAGCTAGTGTGTTTTAATTAACATTTTTATTGTTTGGCGTTTAGCTCCTTGTCACGATCGAATGAAAGAGAACCCCAACCCAGATGGATTTGTTCTGGTTACTTTCGGTTTAAAAAACCGCCTACACAGAAATTAAGACATTTTGTTCAAAATCTTGGTCAGACCAATTAAGAATAACTTGAGTGGACAGTTTTTATTTTTTTTTTTTAGGCGGCTCCTTTTCGGTAGCCTTAATGGGAGTTGTAAGTTGAAAGTGATCTTGGGCGATGATGTCGACTGAAATGGGTGGATAAGTGGATTTATAATAATTTCCGGAATTTAATCGAACCATTGGCAGACAAGAATAATTGTCTCGAGATAGCCTTCGATTTGAGCTAAAAATGGACTTTCATTGAAGGAGTATCTAGACACTGAACACGTGCAAGGAGGCCGAGAAAAAATGTGGGTACAAGATCATGGACTTGTAAGATTTGTGACAATTAGAGCAGTTAGTTGTCAGTCCCTTCAATCGTTCTAAGAGGGCTATTGTGATTGATCACATCCCTATCGCCATTTTTGTCGATCAAAGTGCCTATAAACTTTTGTATCCGCAAGTGGAAAAAGGCACCCTTCCTATCCTAAGTTCAGACAGATACCTCCATTGTCCGAACATACATGATCTGAATTTCTTAGAAATTAAGCAAACCACTTCGTAAAGACAAAGTCGAGTGATCGACTACTGAAAGTCTCTACGACTTTGGAGTAAAGCGAATATGGGAAGACCCAAGGGTAGCAAGAAAATGGTACTGGAAAAATAAAGGGAAGTTAGGCTGCCCTTCAATAATAGGCTGAAGGATCGGCCCTATGCGAGAAAGACCTTGTAGATACTGAAGCCAGAAGCCCCACGTCACATTTCGAAGAATCATAGATCAAGAAAAAGTACAGGAAAGTCTCATAGATACCTACTTGCCAAACTAGAGACTTGTGAAGCTTTAATACCTTCTTGTTATCTGCTAAAATTTGTTTTGCATTTTTGAGACATGTAGATTGACATCACTTGGTATCTAAAGACCAAAAATCTAAGAGATACACTGCTACCTAAACGAATTTCTCTTGATCTCAGTCGAGGAAGGTGAATATAACTACAAGATTAGATATTAGAGAGCTTACTCTGTCGTGAACCAAACAAAAAGCTACTACTTCACCACATTGGGACTTAATCTTACGTGAAAATGTGGGTACTGATCTAGGTCTTAGATCTTTTACAATTTTTGATTTTTAGGAGTATCCGCATCTGCCTTGGTTTTGGAAGTTGTCTTTAAAATTTAGCCTAGGGGTTAAGCTAAATTTGTGTCAAAAGATTAAGGAGAAAATGTGTCTAGAGATCAATCACTACACACTGGTACAGCAACAGTTTCCCACTTATGTATTTGGATTAGGGTGAGATACTCCCGATCTTCATTCTATTTGACAGTAGATCGATTGGGTTGATATACTTTTTGCAATCAACAGGCCCTACTTCGATACTTGGTCAAAAGCTAGACGAAGCTCCTATTTAATTTGTGTTCCGTTTGATCTAAGCAAAGTAAGATAGCCAACAAATAAGATCGACCATTTAGCACTGACCAATGCACCGTGTGATCCCATCATACTGTGTAAATATGTATAGAAGCTACCTGAGACTAGAAACTATTCCAAACACCGAAGTCAAAATGGAACTTGACAAACGCACTCTGGCACTAAAACCCTAAAAGTAGTTTCGATGTCTTGTAGCTCTCAGCCAGTAGCTAGTGGATAGTACCTTACTTTTTAAGGAGCAACATGTCTATGTTGAGATTCTTCTTGCTTTAGAAGGAATTATCGATGCCTTTCCCTAACTCAAGACATGTCAGTCTACACTTATATCTGCTGCATCACAGCATACTCAATAGTGGTATTTCCTTTGGAGCCAGCTTTATCAAGAGGCTTTCAATCGAAGAAGTTTTAGCTGGATGTCCACTTTATTCCGCAGTCTAGTCTACAAAACATCGACGAAACCCGGCGAAACTGAAATTTGACTGCAAATTCTGAATGAGCATCGTTTGCCACTGTGAATAGGAGAAGAATGGCACCTTGATGACGGTTCAGTTAACTTCTACACACACGGCTCTAAGGCCTCAATCTCTCTTTCTGCATTTTTCAGGCAGAAATCAAGGAAGTCTTGTCCTGGATGAAATGTAATGGAATATCTGTAAGACATTGTAGGGTTTTCATTGGCAGACAAGCAGGAATAAATTGCTGGGAATCATGCTCTTTCACGTTTAGAAGATGACGACTGGGTACCATACCATAAAGACATTCCGGAAACCTGAGCATGAATGGTAAGAATGGGCATGACTCTTAGGATTCTATGTATCTAAATGGCCAAACCTGGATATGCCCCTCGTTATATGTAAACATCTATGGAAGCCCGACGCTTTCCACAGGACCACCCACAGATGAAAAATGGCTTGAAGTATCACATATCAATACAGATTTGACCTAAGTTGGATCAGAAACGTAGTGCCCGGTTGGTTATGCTAAAACGATCACAGATCAGCGACGTAATCGGTGGCCCCACATCTTAAAAAGTTAAGAGGCTGAGTCTATTTTCAAATAATTTCTGCAGAAGTTCTCATCTGTCCGTCACTGTCCCATAAAAGTTTACTCCATTCAGGGAACATTTTTTCCATGACATCAGCGAACTGGCGACCATAGACGTCATGAGTATCTTCTCCATCATAAGAAGCTCTGGTTAGTTTTATTAGTCCCTGTAGTAGCCAAAATGGAAAATGCATGGTATCACAATCTATTCTGTTCTTAGAGTGTCTGTATCTTGGTTCAGGCAGGCATAAAAACCTAAAGCTAAGATTGTGCAGAGGTAAACTAAGACTGTGCCAGTCCTGGTTATGATAAACCCAAATCAGTCTGCTTGATCCACCCACGAACTATCCAATAATGCTACGTATTTGTTTTAGACTGGATCTACATAGAAATCTAGTTATTTTCCAAATCGATAGACTGACCCGGATTCGAATCCAAATTATTGAAAATCCAAACAAAATTCGATAAAGACTAGTTGGGACACCAACCTGGTAGTTATGACATCTCACAATATTCGAGTTCCAAACCGCTGCATCTGAGAATCCCTCTTTATACCGGGAAGGTACGGATAGTACTCGATTCATAAAAATTTAATAGTCTTTCAAAATTTAGAAGTGAAACCGTCTCTTAACTAACAAACGTCATACTGGGTTACGGTACTGTAAAATAAAGAAGGCGGTAGAACCCAGGCTCTACCAGGCTCTAGAATGGTAGTCTATGTAAGACATAACATTTCAATGTGTTTTTATGTTCACAGAGCACAAAGGGACTGGATTTTTTTCTTACATTTTCGTGTTCAGGCTGATAGTCCTGATTGAACACTTCCGCAGACTGATTTTGGTTGTCAGCGCTAATTAAATTGATTTGCTTTCGTTTTTTTTGGCTGCTTCAGGCATTCTTACATTTTTAAAATTTTTGTTCACCGTTTTGTCGTACGACACCAATTGACATTTCTAAACGTCATAAAAATCCAAATTTCAGGAAATCAGAATTCTTGTAAGAACGTCAAAAAGAATCAAGTCCGTCAGTCCTGTGTGAACAGGGTCTTACGCATACAAATGTATATACTTTCATTATTTTTTCTCTAACTGAATCGTTTTTACTTGACAGCTGTCAAAGAATGACAGCTTTATGTTTGATAGTTCAAAAATACCGTGAAATGAAAACTCTTAAAAGAATACCCTTTCCTGTGATGTTACTTATATATGAAGTCATTGTCATAAGTTTGACTATGTTGCATTTCTATGACTCCAGAACTAACCGTATCTTTTACCAGAAATCATAATACAAATAGTCTGTACTGATGTGCCCTCTATCAAGTAGGTTTCACTTGTCACTCGATTGAGAAAAAGATACTGAGAAGCTCGTAAAATCCTTGTCAAAAGGGAAACCCAAAAATAACAAGAAGCTAACGATGTTCAAATCTATTTAAAACCTCTAACAAGGTTCTGGTCCTAAAAATGTTCAACATAACCGCCTTTCATTTGTTATTGCGCCTCAAAAGTTAACAACTTTTGAATAATTAAATATTTATTTAAAGTCTTATTTAGCTTTCTTTCCCACGGGGTGTCTAATTAAAAGAAAACAAGTCAGCCTTAACGCTCTTGCTCATGTATTAACGTTCTTACGCACATAATCCCCCACTGGAATAGGCTTTATAACTCAATTAACTAAAATTTCATGAGAAATACATCCGTAAGCGATGCATCCAAGTTTCTGGGTCACAATAAGAAGTGCATCATCGGTTGGAGCCAACCGAACATCACTCACAATCACATCATGGTATAAAATCAGCCGAGTGGGGAATTGGCTATAAATTTTATTGGCAGCTAATAAACGAAAGGAAAATTCTCCGAATTTCAGTCCGTGTAATTTTAAAGCTGTCCCAAGATGAGTCTCTGCGGTGTGTGTCCACAACGGGATACATATAAATTAAGTAATGCAATTAAAATAACTGGGAGGTTTTATAGTTGTGGCTGCTTGCTGCTGTTGTTGACGTTGTTGTTGAGGGTGCATTGATTTATAATGTGGGACATGGATGAATCGGAGGAATCCTCGATTATGCGGGGTTTTCTTAGTTTTTTTTTTTTATTTTTATTTCTAAGCTTTTAATCTATTTTTACCTATACGGTGAAAGACGACAAACCGATATGAGAGTAGAGTTGTGGAAAGAAAGTTTTGATTAAGGGCCACTCTACTGCGGGGGAGAATGCGTTGCGTACCTACTGAGTGGAGTGCATACCATATATACGTAAGCCTCTTAATCTTAATTGGACGAGTGTGTGGGAATTTATGATGCGAAAAGACATATCCATTTGAAAAGGGAACGATCTAAGGCCAGCGATCGATCAAAACAAACATAAAAAGCTTAAATGGTGAAGATATTTCAATGTCGCGGTCGCTGGTGTGGGCAATCTCTGGTAGACACCTACTGGGTTCCAGAGAATTTATTAGTTGTGTCGACTAAACAGGGTTTTATCTTACATCATGTCAAACAAAAGATGTCACTATTATGTAGTAGATATGAGGGGGAGTAGCTATTAATGGAACATGTGTTAGACTTACGTTAGTCTTTAGGTTTGAACTTGGTGATGAAGTGAAAGTTATGATATCTTTCACTTCAAGGTCTTCATTAGGATTAAGCTCCAATGAGATACGTCTTGGTTTAGAGGGGATTTTCAGTGTCAATGACTCTGGCTAGATGGGTGTTATACCAAGGTGGGCATACTTTGTTGCAGAGAGATAGATCTGTCAAGAGGCTTGCCAATCGAAGAGGATGCCTTGTCAATTGTAGAACCTAGAAGGAAGAGCTGCAGACATTAGACAAGTGATAATCTCCAAATCTACTTTGAACAATTCAGACAGACAATCAACAATCTTGATTGTCAGTCCTACTCTTGTCTATTCGGCAGAGTTGTTTAATATGTAAAGACTAACCAAGTCACTGCATTTAGAAAGGTGGTACGAGTCCAACGAGGTCTTTAGTGAGTTACTTTTACTTAATTTCTTAATGCCATTATAGGCCTACCGTCAACTCAATCACTCTAAAGGTAAGCTTAGCCAATGAAGGTTTGGCAGGCCCATAGCTTGGCCTACTGACATCATCAGAATGGTTACAACTGTCACCTCAAGCTCGTCGAACTTATACAATTGGACATCATGCTTCCCAAACATTACTCCAAGTAGAGTGGGATGCCTTGTCGAAATGTGCAAACCCTGTCTATCTATATAGAATACAGATGACTCTAAAATGGACAGTCGATTTGAGTGTGAAATCGTTTGATACAAACCTCTTAGCTAGCTACGCAAGGCTACCATCACCCGTGCATATGGATCTTATAGTAGGTTAGAGTGCATATGTTCGGTCTTACGCTAGAGAGACTGTGTGTGGCTGTGACTGTAAATGGAAAACTCGAAAATAATGAAGAATCGTCTCTTTGCTCAAATCCTACAGATATCATTTTAAAAGTAGGCGGGAAATCATTTAGATACTCCTTTGCTTGAGAAAAGTTCTAACCTGTTGTTTGCTAATGCAAAACCTGTGGTGAAACCAAAAGTTGTCCTGATGAGAGACTTTTTTTTTATAAGTCTATGTAGCTAGAGCTTTCATAATATACCTTAGGCTATATGTCTATAATAACGCCATCTATGCAAAAGTGTCCGCCCATAGATACTGTATTTCAAGTCATCTCCTTATGAGTCATAAGAGTCTAGGAGTTGAAGGCGACAGATCCTAGATACTTAGTACCGGTTTGACCAACCGCGATATCATGCTTCATCAGACCAAGATATTGAGCTTCGTCTATAAGAGGTAGATTGACAGTATTGAGGTCCGTCTATAGGAGATAGATTGATTTTTAAAGTGAGAGGAACTTGATGTGTTTTTGGTGAAGAGGATAAATTCCGTATTTTGAAGGTTTATCCAAGGGTATTTTTCATAAACTCTGTAAGCGTGGTTAGAGACGTTTGTTTGAGACAACAATAGATACGTCGTATGCGTAGCCAATCACTGTGGAGCAAACAAGTTCCAGGATCAGAAGTAGCTCATTTCCTACCAGGCTCTAAAGAAGAGGAGAAAGAGCTCCACCTTGGGGTGTAGTGTACTCTTATTGTCGATTTTCTTAGCAGTTAGCTTAAACTTGAGCACTGCTTGATGCGGCAAGATGCTTCACTATACCCAGATCCGACAGTTTATTGTGTAATCATCTTCGGCTGGAAGTTTCTATAGCCTGCCTCGATATGAGAAAATGGCACCAAGGTGCATTCTAGTGTTTACTAGCGAGTGAAGCACCATTTCTACAGATGTTGGTTCGCAGCTTTTCGGGAGGTTGATAGTAGGTTCAAACTTATACTTCAACGAAATTGGGTATCCATTTGGAAGAGACGAAGATTACTTCCGAAGACTTGGGATTGAGGTAAGCCCATACCCACATAAGCTATGAACAATTCATTATCTCTGTCCTTGATTTAGCTATGTGGAATAAATCCCGGCCTATTATTAGGCAAACATCCAACAAGGGGGTTCATGTCCTAGGTTGAATGAAGTCTCAACGGTTTGGATCTTGGATTTACCCCAAAGACATTAGCTACAAGATTTTAAAGATTTGTGGTAGCTATGGAGGTGAGTATCCATTAACAGGTTTAGGAATTTTACAGGTCCAAGATCTGCTTGTTCTATTTAAATGGCTTAAGATAGGACTGGTGGATAAAAGGAGTTTGGGTGCAGGAGTTAGAGGACTGTACTAATTTTCCACAGTAAGTTCCTGTCGAAGTCATTTAACTCTTAATGTCTGTTGGCTTGGGCTTACCTTAATCGTCGTAAGAATGAGTCTAGTTGCTTCAACAATAATTCTCATCTTCGCTGGTAGTCAAACCTCTTTTCTTATTGTTAATGAAATGCAAGCTATTGCCCGCAACTGTTTAAATACTTTGAAAGCTGGTTGCCATTTCGCTCCCTATCCTTGTCCAACAAAATGTCAATTCTTAAGTCCAAATCAGGGCTCAAATCAGTTTATCGGTTCCTTGACCCAATGCCTTTTGGACGGACACTCCTGGACATAAGTGTATGGAGAAGTTTTTCCTGTCCTATCCCACAGAAAACCAAAGTTTCTTGTGAATCTAGAAGGTCTCTGTCCATTTTTTTTAGAAAACTATTCTTAGTAGGTCACTCTGGTACCGGAATCTATTTGTAGATACATATATCTTAGAGAATGATGAGACTTCTCTGCTTATTCTCACACAATGTAATGCAGTTGCACATGTAGCCATTGTTGAAAGGATCAATAAGCCCGAAAAATTTCGAAGATTTCTTGATGGGCTGTAGCCGAAGTGACGGAGTGGGTCAACTGCTTCCAGAAATCTATCCAAGCCCCGAAGCAGGTAACGTTAATAAATTTCTTTTAAAAAAAATTGTATATTATGTGGGGAACCACGCCCATTTTTCGGAGTATTTTCTTCAACAGAACTAATTTTATAAATCTATTTTCGATCATGGTTAACACTTGTTTGGAAAACTTCTTTAAATTCTTGAATTTTGGCTACAAATGGTGTAAGCCACGCCCCCTTTTTTCACAAAAGTGTTGTAGAACATCGTATGTTTGATAAAGTTTTTTAGATTTCTTTTGAAAAAAACTTCCTCCGTGTAGTAAGTTATCATTTTTCACCTAAAAATTGTAGGAAGGCGTTAGAAGTTCCTTAGGATTCGTTTCAGATAGATGCCTTAACTGATAGACCTCGAGGGTTAGAAGTTCCTAGGATTCGTTTCGATAGACGCCTTAACTAAAGACCTTATTCAATCTCCTGTTGAACTGCCTATTTGCAACCCTGTCCATGGTTTTGACTATCTAACATGAATCACACCAGCCAAGACTTTGAATTAAGGACAAGCAATACTCGTTCTTGGTATCGCCGACTTTGTGTTGGCCCTTCAAGACTACCTCGAGCCCATTTTACGTTATGAAAAATCCTCACTGATGTAACTATTCCAAAGTCATCTACATAGGGAGGCATTTTACATCTGCAGATTGCTGCATATTAACAGATTAGGGTAGTCTCTCCTTTTACTCTGCTAGAAATCAGGTTTCCATTCCAATGCCATGAGTAGATATCCCTAGATACCTCCAGTATCTTTTCGCATGTCCTAGATCTTCAACATAATTAACTATCCATATCTTTTCAAAAAAAAAGATACTACATAACCAGATAACAGATAGCCACGAGCCATAGACGACCTCAACAAGCTTCTCTAAACCAATGCCAGGTTGTTGCGCTCTAGTTGTCAAGTTACCATTCCCATCAACAGGCGCACAATTCAATTGTGTGCTCATTCGGTCTCCTTTTTACAATTAATCGAATCGCATCCAAAGAAGATGCACCAAACGATGACTAAACGAGACATTTAAACGCCAATCGATCAATCAAACAAAGTGCACACACTCTCCCCATACTACTTAACCGATTTAACGTGTTAATAGCTCAAGAGCCCGCACTCTGTATACGTTCTCTATCTTTCATAATTGTTGTCGGCTTTGGCGTTTGTTCTCGTTTAAAATGCAGAACGTGACGCCGCCGTGAATGGGGTGTTCTTCACGCTCGCGTTGCACTATGTGCCTTGTTGTTCCCGTCCGTGTCTGTGTCTAGTTCGCCAATTTAACCATTGTGAACATGATAATTAAGCATAAATGGTCGGTCGGTTGGTCGGATAGCTTTCAACTTGGCCGGGTGCTACCGATTCAATTGATATTCTATGCAGGACTCTCTCTCTCTCTCGGACAAAGTGTTGAAAAGACATACGAACTTACACACGCATCGAAACAACGTGATTTTGAAATAAAGAAGCCGCAACGGGTATTCAGTGTGAGAATGCTCCATAAAATCGGTTATTCAACCTGAACGAAAAAAAAAAGGATTAAAATCATCGTCTTCTCCTTCCTCTCCGAAACATACATATAATGTGAAACATAACGGAGAGGAATTTCGTGGAATCTGGAAAAATTGAGACATTAATCGCATAAAATTGGGACTATTATGTGGCTTCCTGCTGCTTAATGATCGTCGGAGTATAACTCATGGAGCAAAAACTCGTTGACCATAAATCATCTGATTGCTTCCACCTGGGCGAACAACTCCTCCATCTCTTGAACGCGGTATAACATGGCATATACATACATGACATCTTACGGATACGAATTCCAGTCAAAAAAAGAAAAAAGTATCTAAAATTCAAATTCGACAAGCAGTTGGCCCGATTTTTCCGGATTCAGTGACTGAATGACCTACTCATGGTAGAGAGATGGTCCTTCTCTGTGGGAGGTGAATTGTTGCATAAGTAACGCGAAATATTTCGCATATTTTATGCAACACGAACACGTGTGTGTGACCCTTAAAGTTCGTTGTCACAGGTTCGCACTTTCAAGGGCACCATTGGTAATGAGGACTACTACCTGTGGTGTGTGGAATCAAAAGTGGAACAGAGAAAAACCGGCTGTGTAAGTGACACAAAAGTGTCACGATACACCAACATCTCATGAAAGACAACCTATTTCTATACACAAATTCGATCGCTTGAAATATTTAGCCCACCCAGCAATAGAAATCGTTTTTCCATAAATAACGATCTACCCTGTCAAATAGTAGATAGTAATGACACTATCCACCACCAGCTATTAACTATACAACCGTCTATGTTTGCCTAATGACACAAACAAAGGGCAAACTATTTTATCATATCTCATCATTTGTTTGAACAGATTTTGACACATTTCGTGCTCCATATGATATATTATATAGACCCTCATCATTGCTATAGCAGAGCAGAGGTCATAGCATTTGCATCTTCGTAATGTGACACGATATATGTATGGTAGGGCAGAGTTGACGGCTTCAGTTTAGTAGTAACTCAAGACACACGCTTCTGATGGGCAAGATAAAAACCAACAACTATTAGATTTGGCAACATAACAAACAGCTTAAGGAATTTCACTTAAATTTATTTTTTTATGTAAATTTTGAGATAAGCTCAGCCAATCATAAAAATGTATCTTATCTGGGTTAGATGTTGAAGCAAGTGTAACTTAAGATGAATTTGAGAAAAGTGAGACAAACTGACAAACTACCACTTAACACTTAACAACTCATAAAGATCCGCTTAAGTCAATCATGATGTTTTTTTTTTTTAATTTGCTTTAGTTTTAACGAGGTATATGTATAAGGTGGTTCGAAGGAGATGGAAGCGGTTATATGGGTAGAACGATCGGATCTACGTTGTATCTACAAAGCTTAGAATGCAGTTCAGATACAGAAATTCACGGATTACATAAGCCTGTGATGTCTTTATCATTTTTTAGGTTCAAAGATACTCGTACAAAGAAGGGTTCATCGAGCAAATTGCAATCATTTCGAAGAACGAAAATTGACCTAAATTATGAGATTATGGGAACTTTTTTAACATTTCTGTCGTTAGGGTGCCAAGGTTGTCAGATATCTCTCTAATGTTTCTTTAGATACCGACCTTGATTGATAGAAACCATTCCTAACATGGAACTGATTGCGACCGGATCAAACTTTGATATCATGCACAAGAGATGGTAGCTCTGTCCTTCTGCATTCTTTTGAATTCAAAAAGTTCTTCGAATGTTACCCTTCGAACAGTTGTATGTATATCCGGCAATAGTTCCAACGGGGTTCCTATAATCATATCATGTCGCCGAGTGGTAAAAACTGAAATGAATTCAAAAAGTTCTTCGAATGTAACCCTTCGAACAGTTGTATATCCGGCAATAGTTCCAACGGGGTTCCTATAATCATATCATGTCGCCGAGTGGTAAAAACTGATTCAAGTCCCAGTTTAAGAGTCAAAAAAGTTTCTAGTTTCGAAATGTATCTTGGAATTGTTCAGTAAATATCGACTTTTCTAAAAAAATAGTGAAAGATACAATTTGGTTGTAATATTCCACACTTAATCCACACTTAAGACGCAAACCTCTGAGTAGGTATAAAGAACAAATAAGGCTTAAATATATTAAAAACTTTTAAAGACAAATGGTGTTTTGTTCTTAGTCGTGAATCTGCTAGAGGCTAGTTAGCTCAGATCAAAGAAAACACAGACCATTTTCAATTGTAGGAAATATATATTTACTTAATCTTTTAGATGCGATGCATACTGTGGATGCAATGGATACCATAGGTATAGTCAAAGTTGATGTATCTTCTTTCACGAGGAATGAACCTTTAACCCTTAGAAGACACCATGCGAAGTTTGTTGGTTCTTCTCTATCTATCTGGAGATTGAAACCCTTTAGAACACATGTCTCCTGGGAGTATATTCTTAGTTTAACACATTCCTGCCGAGCTGGATTGCCTGGTTGAAGTCAACAAATCATTTTCATTCCATTAAGTTTCGATGCACCATTTAATATTTACGCAGATTTTAATATGGAGGATCCTCTTTGTTGTCAAAAAGAAGTATACACATACCTATGTACCTAGCTTACACTTTGTGATGTATCTGTTGTACGTAGTTACATATAGTTGAACTTCATCAACACTGATTTAAGATACTGGATATGTGGTCGAACCATGTTACAAATTATATGATTGTGATGCTACGGTGATGCTTGGTCTCCATGAGTTTGATTATTAAGTCGTGCATCTGTAGCTTTGGCACATTTAACGTATTCTGAGCATAATCGTGAGATTATAACAAACAATTTACTTGAATTTTGCCATTAGTTAACTGTAGCAGGCCCCTACAATCAAGTTGAAATAGAAGTGGTAAACGATTATACCCCTGAGGTATGCTATTGTTTACAATATCAGACACACAGAGTCTATCACAATTTCAGTGGATTCGTCTAGAAGGCAAATGTTCATTAAATCGCTCAGCCTGTGTGTTGTTATCCATTCCTTAAAAGGGATCTATTCCAGATTTGATAGAACACGAGATATCCAAAGCCTTCCACAGAAATCCTGTGAACGGTTAGTGTGAGCCAAGTATTTCTGTCCTTTCTCGATGATCAGTAAAATTGCAAGTCGTGTGCATAAGGGTATATCTTACCTGTAAGTAAGTGTATTGGGAAACATAAATAAGATATGGCTAAATGCTTTGACACATTAGAGATACCTACTCGAGCAATATATGATATAAAAGGTTGTACCTGTACATCTATAATTCAACGGCTGTCTTTAATTGGAATAATCTGAGATATCTTTCGTGTTTGAGGACAAAAAATCATCACCACCAAGGCATAGATATGATACAAAGGCATATCGAAATTTTTATTGAAACTACATAGCTCTGTCTGTAAGCCTCGATAATAAACCTTCACATAACTTTCACTTCAATAAAACCATTGACTAGGCTTGGATCTCTGTATGGGCCAGCAAAAGTCTTCTTGCTAAATATTGACGACTAGATTCCGTATTGAGATATTGGATCTCTTATTAGTTTATAGCAACTGTCTACTGCTATAAAACTAAATAACAAATTGACACAAGCCGAGCTTAAATGACTTTCAAGCCTAGCTTGGGTATTAACAAACCAATGTTATGAAAACTGATCTGGGGATTCTTCTTGATCTTCATATTAAAAAATACTTCATATATGCATTTTATACACTCAAGAGTGCAGAACTAATTCATTCGGAACCTACGGCTCAGCTCAATATCAACCCAGACTTGACCTCATTCATAGACTTTAAGATCAAATTTCCAAATCGCAATGACTAGGCACAGAATGGGGTCTACATTTGTTCTCATATAATGATATACAAATGGATCCAAAACAGATGATGGAGCTGAAGCTGGAAAATACAGCACGAGCCTAGAAACTCTCAATATATGGCGGCAGCTGGTTACACTGCTAGATAGCACAACAATTTGGTTACATATATGGGTATTGCCCAATACAAGGATCTGTCTAATTTCATCATTAATTCAGGCATCATAGGTGAACTTTAAAAATTTAAGAAAATCACAATAGTTTGCTTACGAACACATTGAGGGAATATCTGGAAGAACAGTCTTACTTAGTGTGTAGCTCTGGAATGAAATTCATTGACACTCTACTCTTTGGCTTCTGATCATACATTCTATTACCTGATATCAATCAGTGGTATCTAGCAGAGTCTACTAATTGTATTACAGAAACGACTATCAGCTACACCCTTAAAGGTTATTTCTGAGTGAATACTCAGTATTAAATGCTGACTAATGCTGAACAGTGGCAGTGGCACTTCAGTGCAATCAGAGATAAACTATGATAAAACGTTGAACTTCGAGCTTCTTTCTATAAAAAAAAAAACTATAGATACATACGTGAGCAAGAAATAGAGGACCTACGAAAATCATATCGTCCAACTTCATGTCGTTAAAAGCCACTTGCACAATGAATTTTGATAAAACCCAAAATTGTATAGGAACCCATAAATCCATTGTAAAGTTCGAAACCAAAGTGATCGCGAGACTGACGTCCAATATTACCTTAAGGATGATCATTTCACCATTGTCTGCTTTATGCTATTTCATTCGAAATGCACTTTTTAGTCTCTGGACGTCCTTGCAGAATCCCCTGTAGTGTACCGTAACTTCTCTTGCTTCAATCTGTCAAAATACTCACTAGAGCACCCGTGTCCATTCAGTAGCTAGTTAATGTAGATCACAATCCAATTTTCCTGGAAGTGTTCCATCGTGTCGTCCTCATAGAAAGCTCTTGTATTCCTAATACATAATTCTTCAAAAGGTGTATCTATCGCAAGCATTCCTTATTTTTTCATTCCATTCCATTTTCTATGCTCATTATAGATTAATAGCACTTATCTCTAGATATTAATAATAGTCTCTGACAATGCCATGCCACTCCTATGGTTCATCAAACATCAGTGGATCTTTCTTCAATAGATCCTATGGCGCCATTATGTCAGTATCATCTGCAAAATCAATAATGTTTGCCATGGCAGATGTATTAAACTTCAGAATATTGTTCGTTCAAAACATACAACAATAAGGGGCCAATGTCCGAACCTTGTGGAACTCCATTCCTGAATTTATTTTTTTGTATGCCGCCAACAGTATGAAGAAGTTATATTGTAGTCACTATCCTGATGACAGGCTTACGTAGTTACTCTCGTTTTTTATAGGAATTACAGATTATGGGTAGTTTTTGGACACACACACACATATCTCCGGAGTTATTCCTTCAAAATATTTCTTGATGCTTTCGTACAAGAAAACTGCCATGAAAATCGAACTATGGGCGAAATCTCATAATCTAACATCAAACAATGTTAGAGAATGCAGTCAAGTGAAACTACAAGTTGATTAATCTAAATCTTCTTTGGCATCGATTAAATTTAACTGAAATGAAGGACACTTCCAGTTTAGCATTAGCCCAGCTCATAAATTCTTTATTATTCAAACGTGGTAGAATCTGCATTTCGATTGAATCCATCACAAGAGAACGGGTGTAAATCCTTTCGCAGAATTGAGTTCATTATTTATCCTTACGCATCTAACCACAAATAACAAATTTCATAGACAATTGCAAAAGGGTTGCGGTTTCCTGCATGACGTTCTTATTTCTTAAATGGGTTGAACTCTAAGCATTATTTAACACCCTAGGTATAAACCACCCCAAGTGGTTACTTGATTGTGCGGTAAATCCTTTCATTGTTGAATATTCGAAATGATATCAATTTAAATAGAAATTCTTTAAGGGAATCCTTAGATGTGGTACTTCGGAATAAGTTAAAAGGAAACATCCTCTCCTTAAAAATTTCTCAGCATCTTACTTAATAGTATAGTTGACACTAAGTTCTTACTCAACAGCGCTGTTGACAGTGTGTATCTTAACTTAGACCGTGGGTGTATGACAGCCATGCTACGGTTTTTAGAGTTCGTCCGCTTTTTTTTATCTATACCTACATATATACCATGTATCAAGTAATCTGTAATTTGGGTCATCTATACAATTGGGACAGTATTGCTACTGGTAATCGGGTCATAATCAGGACCCAGATCTCCTCTTGCAGTAGCAGGATATGTGCTTCTTCTATTTCTTTCGAGTTAAACAAAGGATAAAGGATACGTATTCACAATAAATCTCAATGGATTCAAACCACTTAACACAATTCATAGACTTAATGACATTTTAGTGCGCACATCATTTTAGTCGCTGCCCAGATTTGCCGTCAACTTACCAGATACTAACTCCTTTATTCACAAAGTCTGTGTAGCGATATTTGCTGTCATTAGTTTTACGACTTTCAATGCCCGTTTCGGTATAAAACGACTTATTACCCTAAGCTTTATAGAGGCAACTTATACGTCGTCGGATCACCTACGAAGAAACCCATAAACTAAGTGACTCTTTAAGGAATCATAAAAAGGATGTTGTGCACTATCGTTTTTCACTATCAAATACACCTCCAAGTTAACAATTCATCTGCAACACCCTGTAGCAATAAATTAAATAGATACTTTCATCTAAATTGAGTTTTTTATGATCACTTAGTATCAAAAGATATTTTATTAACTTCCCAACTAATTGAAAATAAAAATGTTAATCTATTCGCCGATATACGATCATCAAACCACTGACCAAACCCGAACCCACGCACATACGAGTATGTATATGAATCCGCGTGCGATAACCTTAAAATTCAAAAAAAAAAAAAAACTCAAAAATTTTGTAGCCACACTTAGCGAAAATGATAACAATCTCGGGATCGTTTCATGACACAGTCATCATCGAATCATTGAAGTTGAAATCAAGACACAATTACATTTAATGCACACATTTGTGTCAAATCCAATGGTCGAAGGTAATAAATCTTTGGCTTCCCCTCGAGGTAAAAAAATGTCAAGCATGCGCATTTGAATTTTTTCGGGAGATTTGCATACAATGGACAGTTTTTGGATACCTGACCGCACCGTGCAGCAGCGCTCCAAGGAGTTTCTCTTTGTAGGTTAAAAAATAACAAAATAAACACCTTCTTTGTTTTTTTTTTTTTGTTTTGGAACGTGAGGTGAATTCTGTACGTTTTGATACTTGCATATAGCTTAAGGGGATGAGGAGTCACCATCAAACATTATGGTTACGAAGATTTACTACTAATTAAAAGATTTATCAGACATTTCTTTTGCCATAGAGAACAGACGGAATGCCTTGAACTCATTAGGTATTAACATACATTTGGGGTTTTATGAGGAAATTCTAATGATGAATGAATGAGATGGGTAAGACTTACTGGTCTGCTTTGAATTTTAAAAAGTGAAATTGAAATGGAATTTGGTCTTGATCAGCCGATGAGTTAAACAAAATGTCTGTACATGAGAAGATTTGGAGATACACAGGAATGGGTGCTTAAGATATGTTCAAGCCATCTCGATCTTGAAAAGATTGAGTGTTCTTGAAATAGAACAGAATACACAAAGTAGTCAGTTAACCGTTCTGTGACAAAATATTCCCTAATGACATGGATCTACCTTCTAGATATTAGTGGAAACTTTCTAAGAAGTTGCTACAAATCTCTTGTTCAAAAAGAGTGTATCTCTAAATATTTGTGTCACTATTATGAGTATCTATAAGGTCTTGCTAGATTCTATATGTTGCTGTAGAGGTTTTGACTTGCATTAGACACATGTCAAGAACCATGCCCAAATAGCAAAAGTTCGACCAACATTACTTGCAACGTGGAAGTAAAATGTAATGCACTTTTGATGACCATAACACAATTAGGGGATGGTATGACCACCAAATCGCATTTTCCTATCATAACAAGACTAAGTTAGTTAAGAAGGTATTATGTTTGTCGAAAGTCTATAACAATATTTTCCAGCAAATGTATGGAAAGTAAGAGTGTGTCTTCCACAAATGTCCAGTCTTATGCCCATGCCTCTTAAAATTTAAAATTATTGAATTTGATTTTCCTATCATGCGACCTTATGGGAAACAAAACCTACCGTCATTCATGGTTTGATTCGGCAAAACGCTGTGCTTTGTGACAGTCAAAATTAAAGCTCAGTCTTACCGAGAAAGCAATGAGTATCTTAGTACAGTTTGGGATCCAAGCAGACTTCACACCAATCAATCACCTTTTCCAACACTTCAGTTATTCTATGAACTGGATCTAAAACTTATAGATTTCTGTTGGAGCTTTCCAACTTGAAAACATCTTATAATTTGGTCTGCCGACTGAGGAACAGTGCTAGAAAAATGAGTGTAACGAAATTTGGGAGGTGATTGAAGACTACGCACTATAGGGAGTTACTGATCGATTTCGTTAATTTAATCATCAACGTGTAGGGCACATGCCTCACTACGGAGCTAGCGATTCCGATAGGGAAAGGTGTATCGCATAGGGCATAGGATCGGTGCGGATATTGTGAGCGTATAAATAAGTCTAAAATCACGTTACAATGATCGATGCAACCTCGTCAAATATTTTATTTTACGATGGCCTGTACATTTAAAGTTGACTTCACTTTATCTAGCTTATGATAAATGCAGAGTCCACTGCCTGCTCCACATCCATCTTTCATCTATCGCAATTCCGCTAGAGTTGTCTCCAATCTGCTTCATGAAGAATTCCTTTGGCAGAAGAAATGTATTGCATTGGTTATTCCAATGGTTCCGAATATTAGGCGAAGTATCTTTCTTGCGAAGATACCTTATTATGTTCCGCTTTCCACCTTGTAGTATAGTATAAGAGTCTGTAGTTGCGAGTGCTTATAAACTGATCTAGCAGCTGTTGCCTAGGGTCAGCACTCATTACATTTACACCGAGCTATACGTAGGTGATCGTCTAAACCAACCTAAAGTTATCGGGTGACGTTTTGTCCTAGTCTTTGGATAGTAGTTTTATTCTTTTGTCGACAGCAGGTCTTTGATTTTCTCCTTGTCATCGTCAATGCTTCTACCTAGCTTGGTATGATCGTATTATGATATCTACATTGTTTGCATCTCTCAATAGCAGATCTTGATTAACACCAGCTCTTGGAAAACACTGAACAAATCACATGACAACTCGTATTTTTGGCGAAACATTGAAAAGTTCTGAAAAAGTTTTGAAGTAGCACAGAGTTATTTGCAACAGAACTTGGTACGTTTTCTCAGTACTTGTAGAGTACTAAGGTGCTAAGACGATGAAATCTGTCATAAGCACTTGAATCTCGATGACTGCACAGGTCAGTGGTCTGTTGTCGATCTGTCACAATACTTCAAACATGCATCAAACGTTTAGGCAATGCTCTGCATGGGAAAGCAAGAGCGAGCGCTGATATTACAGGGTAGTTGTCACCAGTCACATGACCATTTTTTTTGTTCTCATTTTCCAATCATATTTGGTTATGAATATGAGACTCTTCAATCTCGTCTATTGTAAGTGAAAGCTCTGTAGATAGACCTTCTTTCAACCTTAACACTCTTTATCACTCAGCTCCTGAAAGTGGTGCTTAAAAGATTCCACAGCTCCTGGTGCGCTGGTGACCAGCGTGAATTCTTGATCTCCTTGAGCTCTAAAGCAAACAGTCTTTCTTTTCATCTTTCCTCTCAGATTCATAGACTTGACTTGATGGTTTGGTTTTACGTCCCAATGCTTGCAATAAAGGCTAGAAGTCAAACAGTTGGCATGTTTTTCTAAGCCTATCATCAGACATCACCTCATAAGGAATCGTTTAGTTTCAACGTATAAGTTGGTAAGACCACAAGATCTAAACAGCATAGTTCAGTTTCATATCTCTCTATCCAGGCTTTTCTGAAATCATTAGAGTCCTAGAGAGTCAAGTGGACATAAACTATGGTAAAGTCTATATGAATCAGTGGTGTTATACAATGAAATTGAACCAAAGTTTTCACCTTCTTCGGCGCTGTATCTATGTAAAATAAGTAATATCGAGATCTAGTTTTACTGGCATATTTCGAGGTAAATATGTTTCTCGAACAACGTGGCTTCCAAACTGTTTCGAAATAGAGTGCTTTTTGCATACAAGATACCATCGAAGCGAAGCAATAGCGGAGTGAAGCGGTGCAAGGATCAAAAACTAAGAATTCCATGTCACTTCTTAACCCTACCTTTCAAAAATGGTTCGTAGATACGTTCTCTAGAAGACTGCTTTATTTTGCAGCATACATATGATTTTCTCAAAATATGACTTCAAAAATATCTCGAAATAGAGTGTTTTTCGCCTAAAAGATACCAAAGAAGCGGCATAAAGCGGTGCACTGTACTAAAAGGGTTTAAAAATAAAAATGCTCACATTTTCAGAATCAAAATTGTTGCTATTTTATAAGTACCGCTGTTTTGAATTTCGATTTGTATATACGTATAGCAAGTTTATACAACAGGGAAATGTCACTTCTTGATCTTGTCTTTCAAAAATGGTCCATAGATACGTTCTCTAGAGGACAGCCATATTTTTTGTAGAAAATATGTTTCTGGTACTTTACTTCGAAATTATTTCGAAAAAGAGTGTTTTTGCCTAAAAGATATCAACGAAGCAGACCAATAGCGGAGTAAAGCGGTGTAATCTTGGTGATAGAAAAATACTATACGAGTATGCAAGTCGTTTAGATACTGAAAGACCAGACACACTAACATCAGTGTTTTGCATTTTTTGCATATTCATAAATACTTTGTTTATGTGTCTTATTGTGATGTGTATATAGCGAGCTAAGACAACGATTTCTGCAGAGACGTGAAAGTGCCATATAAAAACCATTCAAGGATACACTCTCTATAAAATGTTTCCAACTTCTCGTGCAATGAGTTAATAAACCAAATTGTATTTGGAAACCCCAACACCATCCTCGTATCGTTTGCTACTCTTCAGTTCCTTTAAATAGAAAATCTAATATCAAAAGACAAATAATTCAATTTTTTAATGAGAAATCTTTTCAAGTTCTCTTTTCATTGATCACAAACTTTTCTCGTCTCCCTTTTGATGAAAATCTAATCTTTATTGCCCTTTTCGCAGCCATTCACATATTTCATGCCCTGTTGCGTACGGGAGACTTCCTCTTACTCGGTAGATGCCTTTATTTTTTTAACAAAAAAAAAACATTCCCCTGTCTAACTTTGGTTAACCTACTTCCAGGATGTATGTAATGGAAAATGCCAACGAAATGAGATACGCACTTTTAAAAAAAAAAAAAAAACACCCAATCCTGTCCCGTAAAAAAAAATATCCGAAGAGGGTGTTAATATTTCAGATGAAGTGTATCTTTTTTTTGCAGATTATTACGCTTCAATTGGTTTTCTATTTCTGCTCGTATGTTGACATCTAGATAGGTATCATGCTGTTCTATTTGTAAGGGAAAGTGTACACCACTTGAAACTGTGTCAATCTGTAAATGTTTAGATTTTTTTTTTGACGAAAATTTATGGCCATTTATGTTCCTTTTTTTTGCGAATGGAAGTAATCACAGGACGAATGTTTGAGGGTTGTGTGCTAGTAATAAATAACTAATTGAAAAGATATTAAGGATATGTCGATGGAGAGAGAGAGATACTTTTGTGGTTCACTGTCTGAAGGGGTGGTATTTCCTGTTGCTGGGGTAGAAAATACTGAAAAATATTTTTAACCGGAAAAGGGTCAATCAACTTTAGGATCGATAAGAATTTTTTCATTAAAAATTTATTCTCAAATGTCCGTTCGTACCTTATGAAATATTATCACCGAAAAAAATTTTTATTTTTTTTATGACCAATAATTCGTTCATCTAAACAGTCTTGCGATTGCTCAATCTTTTAAGTTTTTACGACAATATTGACCTGTATGGCGTTAAGCATTTGCTAAATGTTCAAAGTGAACTGAGTTACGATGAAGATAATCGCAGGAATATGAACAAATTTTAATTAAAAACGATACTGATTATAGGCGAGACTAATTTGACAAGTTTATGGGCGTTTCTGTTTGTCTAAATGAGAATTATTAAATATAAAAGTAATAGGCTGCTGGATGGAGTTACAATTGGTTTTATTATAAAGTGTGGAAAATTTGTAGATACTGATTTAGAGTAAGTAGCAGAGAGTCGATTTGACATTAAATTCCACTTATGAACTGATCTATGTATAAGCTTATCCAACATTTCTATAAAAGTGTTTTAGTCTGAAGTACAAACTCTGCAGTTAGTAATGGAATACAATATCTCCCAAATGACTACCATTGCTATGCCTACAGATAGTCATTCTTTTAATGAATTTTTTTAATACATTTCGCATAATTGCGGCTGTATTTCGCAAATCCTCTTCTTTTATGGCATAAATGGTTGGTAGAGCATTGGTGTAGATTTTATTCTTAACTTAGTCCTAAAGGAAAGAGTCAAATGGCGTTAAATCGCAAGATCTCGGCGTCTAATTAAAGCCTCCGTTTCGAGAAATCGCACGTACAGGAAATTTGTCACTCAATTGAGCTACCATCGTTTTCGTACTGAATTTTCACTATTTCAACACGATATACGAGTGTGTATCGATCCATATTTAATAACCTCCTAGTTCTTGCTTATCAAAAATCATCCCTTTGATAGTTAAGTGTTAACAGTTCAACATGGCTTGAAATTTAAAATGGCACCTCTTGTTGGATGACTCTTTAAAAAACCATCTGTTACCCTATACATCTACCATTTAGGTAGTGACATCTAGTGTGGACAAAGTGAACTCTCTTGATTTGCGATACGCAACACTTGAGACTTGAAATGTACATAGATGCTGTATCTTTGAGGTAATCAGCTGAAAATCTATCAATGACTCTATTCCCAGCTTACAAAACAGGGTATGACTTAATTTTCCAAATCGGTTTTGGGCAGTAAAATTTGTCTAAGGATCTTGAGGAGACCTACTATAAGACGCTGATCATATCAAATCCTTTGGTTTGAGTTGATAATTATTGATGTTAAAGTGGGTATAAATATCCTAGGGTGTCTGTCTCCGCTCAGACAGAGACGCACCTAGATTTAAAAAAAGGTTCATCAAGATGCTACAAATAAAAGAACCCTATTACCGCACCGGGACCTACATGCCGATTTTCCGAATGGGATAAAAGGTAGGGTAGCCATTTTAGTTGTAAACCAATTTGACTCAAAGACAAAACTTTTGATCTTGTCTAAGTCCAGTCTGGCTAGATAACTAAGATCAGCGAAGAAGTATTCGTTTTACTTCTCAAACCCGTCAGATCAGGAGATGGGTGCACAGAAGGCAGCTCATATTTTTTTCCTCTTACGCATGCCTACAGCTACAGCTACAGTTTCTTAAATATTTTCTGCTGACAGAGATAAGTCTCCTAGTTTTCCATTCTGCTGCAGAATCAAAGTAGAACTTTATCGCTTCAATAGCGGCTGACGGTCTCTACTCAATATCAGGGAGATTACGGCTTGCACGCTCCTTAGGAACGTGTCTGCTTTCTAATTGTCCGCAATATACCTGCAGCCTGGAACTCTGCACAGGGATACCTCACAGCTGAAAGGGATCTGCCGCAATGCTTCCAACTTGAATCGTACTATTGGTGATTGGCTTTTTGTTTTTTAATAGACATGGACTTCTAAGAACTGATTTGTTTTTTGTATCGAAAATAACCACCAAGTATCTGGTGTGGTTTGCACTCTGCAGTACAGTTCACTGCTTGACTTTTAGAGGAGTTATTCCTGGTACCTTCTTTTAAACAATACTAGTTCGATTTCAGACGGATTGACCGCGAGACAAACATTATTCAACCACTATGGAAGTTTATTTTGAGCAGACACCATCAGGTAACTTACTGTAAGAAGGGACTTTCGTGATATCGCAATCACATAGTCATCTGCATAGGCCTGGGTAAAGAACTCAGGTTAGGCTTCAGTATCATTAGAATCCGCAGTAATCTACCCTGAGGTGTAACCAAGTAAACCAACCATTTTGTTAGACAGCACCCTAACTCATCATGGAATCGCTTGCTTATAAGGATTTGCTCGATCCAATGGCAATATATAGTCAACCTACAATTTAAGATTCCTACTGACGAGTGCAAGACAGTCTCTACAGACTTTCCCTTGTGGTAAGCATGCTAGGATACCGATAGGAGTTTATCATACTTTCCAAGGTCCGTAATATAAAAGAGGATAAGGCTGATTGGATGGAAGTCCTTATGGGACGCGTGAAACACTGCTTCAGGATCTAGGATTGTAGCCAAAGCTTAGACAACTCCTAAATATAAGATGTATACTGCCCTCTGTAGTTCATTGGGGGTGACAATATCCTCCGACACTAGAAATTGGACTCCCTTATGGATTTCTACGGAATATACTACATGCCCGTTTTGTTACCCGGAAAATGGGTGTCCAAGAAAGGTTCATAAGGTGATAAGATACGTGTTGTTTCGCAAACGCTCTAATCGTAAAATTTCCGTTTTAAACCTAACCTTACCTTTATTCGTTGGTATGGTGGCTAAGAGCCCTGTAATTCAGAGTGCAACAAGAATCCGATTTTATCGTCTAAATTACTTAAAATCAC
Organism: Xylota sylvarum; assembly: GCA_905220385.1. Classification (NCBI taxonomy): domain Eukaryota; kingdom Metazoa; phylum Arthropoda; class Insecta; order Diptera; family Syrphidae; genus Xylota; species Xylota sylvarum. Next base: position 109,973,745 of record LR999958.1, read on the forward strand.
ACCGGTACATCGTTCCGTGAGAAAAGAACCCTTACTCAAGGTTTCCTTAGATTCATGACCATCTACACTATGCTCAAGAGATGTTTGTTTTCCGAAGAGTTTGACGAACTCCGAGTTGACCGCCACTTATACAGACTAGAGTATCTTGTAGTATAACCATATTCTCAGAATTGGTAGATATATAGTACCCGTACCCTGGCGATCTGTAACCCTTGGGAATTAACCAACAACCTCGCAAGGAGAATCACATGCGATTTAATATATAAAACAAGAAGTCTACGGAGTAGGGTCAAGATAAACTGTATCTAAACCCATTTAAACAGTCAAGGCATTGCTATGGAATCTCAAGTTCTACAGGACAAGATCCAATCTTGTCGGAAACTGTATAGAATTTCATGAAAATCTTGCGGAAAAGCATGAAGATTTTGAGATATCGTATGCGCATATGCATCTGTTGCAATCGGTCGCCATATGTTGGCAGGCCCTTAAGAAAGGTTACAAACCTCAAAATATGGACAAAGATACAGAGCCTGACATAAAAGTAAATAGATTAGATATCCTAGTTGCAATGATGTCTTATATCAGGAAAACAATTCCGCCTTGACATGAGGGTATACTGCTCTCTAAACCGGGCATAAGGTAATCAAAAAGCCACAGGTCCACCTTGCATCTGAACGCTCTCCAGCTCAAATACGTTACTGAAATCTGTCTTAGTGAGACAATATAACACTCCCAACATTATTGCCATCCAAAGTGCAATCTCTTTCAGTCTAGAATCACCATAACAATAGGTGACATATGAGATTTTCACCAGAGAATGGGAAAGAACCTAAGGTCCTAAACCTGAAGACTGTTCCTTGCCAAGACTTATTTGTAAAATATATAGTTTAGGAATCCGTCAGGCTGGCTATTTTTTTTTAGAGCTGACTACATACATATGAGTATGAGTGCACAGCCCAAAATTAATAATACCGGACTTGTTAAACCGATCAGTTATACTTACACCAGCGACTTCCTTCAAGCCATTTCCTACGGTCACACCTCACAAACCGACTAAACCCCCAAATACCTGCCTTTCCTTCAAAGTAGACCGAACCAGTTTGCAGTAAATTACAAAAAGATACAAAAATGAAAGTCACTTAACTTCTCTTACTCCTGCTACTGCAGTCGTCCCATCAGGCCGTCACAATTAATAACATCACGAGATATTAACTCACAAAGTCAACCATAAACGCGCCGGCATGCACCAAAAGTGTAAACGATTTGCACATCACAAATACACACAAAAACTGCCACCACAACCAATCAACTAAACCAAACCGAAGACTTCCTGTTTCTGAACACGAATCACACCACACCAGAATCACAACAACATTCCAACTCCAGAAATCATAAAAGTGACCAAAAATAAACGTAAACAGTTCAACCGACCAGTCGTCGTCTCCTGCGCGCATTAAAATGAAAAGCCCGACCCAAGAAGAATCCCATTAACGGGTCTCGTAAAAAAAGATTCGTGCGCGGTTTAGTTGCACACTTAAGTATGCAAATCCATCCATATGGGGCTGTCTATCGGGTACATAAGCTATTAACTCTGCGTCAGTTGCCACCGACGAAGTTGCATAGAAAAAAAGTATCTCATAGATACTTTTCGCATGGTTTTTTACAAGTTCGAGGAAAAATCGTGAACCAACACGATCATCGATTAGTCCGTGCAAACATATGGCAACCAAGTCGGACTTGAATCGGATTTATGATTACTCTACCCGCGCACGCCGTCCGGTCCTTCGACGAAATGCAATTTAGTGAATGGCATATGTATCTAGATACACAAATTATCAAAAGATAATTATTACAAGCAAACATTTTGAAAAGTGGGACCGGCCTGTCCACCAGTGGGTCACCATCGTACTGGATTTATGACGTCTACCCGGTGAGAAATTGCAATCTCACCAAGGAGGGGTGAGCAACCTTTTTTTTTTTCTTCATTTTGTTGGATCAGCAGGAGATCTTGCACGCAGATACATTACTTTCTTTTGTTCGGATTTAGAGACGAATTTAAGGATTGTGGTGTGGCCGAGTCCAAGTCCGAGACGGTTGCCAGACAATTTGACAGATAGCCCAGTCAGTGTCACCTAGATAGACGAATGGGATATTTTCTTTTCAAACGCTAATCGCAATCCAAGCTGAATAGCTGAAATGGGTGACAATGGAACAGCGGGAGGGTGACAGTTTCAAAAGTGTGTACGAGATGTGGGTGGTGGCCAAATGATATGATTGCAATTGTCTGAGGGCATTCTCTAAGGACCGTGACATGTTTATCTATTCAAAGCCGTATTGATGACCTCCGATTTATCATAATCACAGATGACTGAGTTTGGTCAAAATGTCAAACAAAAAAGTTGGGTGCGTATCTAAAGTCAGGTTTTTTTTTCTTTTTCTGTTGAGGATCAGTATATGATCACTAGAAACATATCTATCAGTATTACAAAAGTTGTGACAGGTGGCTTGGCACTTGCATATACAATGCTTGCATTGTAATGAACAAAAGTTGACCTATAAGCACGAACTGTCTATAAAAAGAAAAATTATGAACACGCAAAGACAAACAAAAGATCGGCAACCTGCAGCTGGCTGCCGATAGATCTTGACTGATCTATGGGATTTATGGCTATTCCTATACGTTTGGTGCGTGACTCGTACAATGACACAAGAGACAGAAGCATCAAATGAATTTATCTGCGCTTAGGTGCCACTGAATGGGTGACTGTAAGTTGTGTGTCAAATTTTTGAGGATCACTTAACTTTCGCGCGCATCTCTTACTAATTAGAATATATCAACTATATCTTGCGTGTCGATGTGGAATGCATGAGATCAGCGTAAGGACTCACGCTGGAGATTGTTGTGGTAAAATTTATTCAAGGCAGTCACGAATGATGGTGGTAATGCATTTGCGCCTTATGGACTTATACATAAACTGCGTGCAGACTTATTAATGACATTGCATGGTCACTTTGACAGGTCTTTCCATTTTTCGAGGTCAGTAGAGGAAAATCCAGAACAACCGTTGAAAAGTGATAGTGTTTATTGATTTTTTTTATACCATAACCTACTACGTTTTGTTATGTTTATGAGTTGTTGACAGTTTTGAGCTTTAAGCGGATTAGATTTCTCAATAGTTTGACAGCAGTCATGTGGTATAATTTTCTTTACTTTTTCCCCCAACAGGTTGGCTTTAGGGGAAACAATTTAATAGTAGCTAGTCTACTTTTTGAAAATAATTTGAGGTATTAGAAAGGAAGTGATCTGAGAGGCATTGTTTTTTTGTTCGATGAACTGCTGTCAAATTTATGTTGTTGTTTATGGATTCTTTGCCCTCTAGTATAAAATTCCAATAGATACACATTGTGTTTATGTTTCACTCACTGTTCAATAGCCCCCGTTACTACAAAATTTTTGTATCTGGAGTTGGGATATTTGAGTATTGACTAGTGCCATATGCAACTTCGTTCGTTACCACGATGAACAATACTAGCGAAAGTATACTACCTTGTGGTACTCCACTCTAGCATACAACAGTATCGACAGTGTTTTGTCATTTTTAAAATTCGAAACGTGGTTCTTTAAATAAAAATAGGATGCCGCTTTGTAGTTCATATGTTACTTTGACAGTTCATTGACTTTGACAGATGAGTTATTTCATTGTCAAAAATTTGAGACTAGAAATGTCAACAAAATGCAAGGACTGACATTTTTTCTACTATCTACATACATATACCTAATTATTTAAAAATAATTTTTTATTTTCTTTTTAGCAATATTACAACGAACGACTGTTGATGTTGGGCGAATAAAAATCCAAGGAGTAGCCACATGCCTATACCTATGCATGGATCAATGTGGTGCGGTCTATGGTTCGGTAAGTAATGTTATTTCATTGGTTTTCTCCCTTCTTCTTTTTATTGTCTCCTTTTCATCGTCCTTTTCATAGTCCTTACAGAAATGAAATCCTGTTGAAAATTCTCAAAAAAGAAAAAGAAAAAAGAAACAGATACTCGTATTTCGTGAAGATGTCAAAATAATAGACACGAGAGTATGCCTATTTCTAAAGGCGCTAACACGAAAAACACAGAAAAAAAAGGATATTCATTCACATACTCGTAAATAAAACAAAAAGAAAGGAAACCCCATTGTCGTTGTCGTTTTTCTTTTCTTCACTTTCATTTCCTTTCGTTTGTTTCACGTACTCGTGGTGATGATGATGATGGAGAATCTGGAAGAAAAGGTGATAAGTGATTTTGTTTGTCGTCGTCATCGTGCGCAAAGGGCAAAAAGGATCTCATTAGAGTTAGATCAGATATCCTGTGGTGTTAGAGCGCCTTTCTCTATTTTATTTTTTTTAGTGTAATTGCTGATCCTTCTCATTTTTCGACAAAAAAAAAAGGAACAATTGTTGTGTTAACGTATTAATATATGTGACAGGTTTTCTTTAGAGGGTGACTGGCGCATAACAGGTCCTTTTTTTTTGTTGGGAATTTGTAAATTTTCTTTAAGGCGCCGCTATTTGGTTGACAAGGATCGTCTTATATAACAGTCGTTGAAAAACGGATTTTTTTTTTATTGATTGGGGTCGAGTTGGAGGCTTCTTTTCTTATTTCGTGAAGAAATTGATTTTTCTTTTTAGTAGGGAAGCAAAGGAGGAAGGATATTCTATAAGGAGGCGAAATAAATAGCTCGAATGTTAGTCGAACTATAATTTTACATAGTTGTGTGTACTTTTACTGGGGTCTTGACAAAAGACTATGCAAAATAAATGTTAAAGATACTCTTGGCTTGGTTAACCGGATTCTTAAAAAAATTCTGTTCACTTTTGAAGACCGCGCAAGTGTTGGGGCACGATTGACAGTCCTGACTATGTTATATTCCTTTCTATTCTTTGTTTGTCACATTTGGGGCTTTCTTTTCTTCAAAATGCAGAGAACAAGTACAGAAAGTTGTTGCTTGGATTGTAAAGATTACTCAGATTGGTCTAGATTTGTCTCTCACATTGACCTCTATCTTATCTCATATCACAGCCTGGCTTAAATGCTGATTATATATAAGGCAGGGGCAACTCGCCAAAAGTAAAGGTTGAGTCATTACAGACAGAGGCTGAGTCCCAAATTATAAAAGCCGTACTTTGTAATCCAAGGTTTGTTAGAAATTGCTAGCCATCCACTCAGCTGTACATTCTGTTACGATTGTCTCAACCATCCATAGTCACTTCAGCTAGAAATCTTGACAATCTTGAGTTCACGATTTCAGGATATGATTTGGAGAACGTCCTGTACCCAGACTTAGGAAGCTTAACCGACCAAAAGAACTAAAGTCAAGTGTCAGATACTTCTTCCTTCTTCTTTAGATACCAAGCTGCCAGTCTAACTCTAAATTTGGTGCACACAGACTTTTTAAAACATCCTCATGCGTTTATTCACCTTATGCTGACTGCTTCTGACTTTCAAAAACCCTGAAGTATTTGTAGGACAGTTGCCAAATAGACTGTTTACTGAAGTCTTCAATTTGACATATGATCCCAACTCTTTTTAATAGAAATCTAAGCTGGAGTTATCTGTCATGGCATCAACTGAGTCCGTCAGTTTACTGTCTAGGCTGCTAACGATTTGACTAAAGGAACGTCTTAGACTACAGCCAAGTCAATGGAGCTTGGATGAATCTAAAGTATTAATTCTGTTCCAAAGGCTGTTTGAAACAGCGATTAGTATGTGAGTACTGGATATCTACCTCCTAAAACTAACAAAGCGGCAAGCTCTGGTTATGTTGTGGTACTAAACTCGGAATTCTCCGTTGGTAGGGGAACATTCCAAGAGACATGGATAGGAAGTGTTCTTTAAGCTACCTCCAAAGTCAGTATTGGTCAGTCTTATCAGTCTCTAAATTCTTAAGCAAGCGCTTGATAAACCAATCGTTATCATCTTCTTAATTTCTATTATAGGACTTATGCTGTGACTTTCAAAGAAATGTATCATCCGTTCAACTTTGTTAGAGCCCCCACGGAAAAACTCTAAAACTCAATCGTAGGCTTTATGCGAAAAGGTTGAATGGTCAGAAATTATTTGATTACGCCTTGCATCTGAACCTCCTTAACCCAGTTTTGAGCGTCATTCAAATTTATGCCCAAAAGATACCATTTGATATCCAAGATCTTTTCTACTTCCCATTCCAAGCTCTGGTCACAGATTAAGTCAGAAGAAATGTATCATGCCGAAAGCTTGTCTTAGAAAGTAGAGCTAAAATGCGGATGCTAGAGTACTCTTTAAACATTCCGCATCAAGGTGCATAGAGTAAGTAGCTCGTCAAACAAACAAAGAGGCTCTCGTCTAGAAACCCGACATTACATTCAATTCTAGTAATAGACTGACCCTAGGAAACCAGTGTCATTTCAACTTTTAGCACTATAACCCCTTAAGATAAAATACATGCATATATGCTTTTCATATTGCCAGCGAATCTAAAATCTTTTGGAGAATATTTGGTCCGGTGGAGGGGGAGTTGGCGAATGTAGTCCATAAATTCAAAACTCGTCGACTGTATTCACTAACTCACATCTAACGAATAAACAACCCTACACCAACGAAGATGATGTTTGAGTTCCGCTCTTAGGATGACGAGGTACATAGACCGAAACCAAGTTTCAAATACTAGATCGATTAACAAGATTTGAAAGCTGCTGTATCCCTCTTATTGTTGTTTCCCCTCTTATACTCACTTGTTATAGATCTACTAGCTATGCAGGTCATTTAGAAAACATAGTGCACAAATATGGTTATTAAATTGTTGGGGATAACTGCAAAGTTTTAAAATTAAATTTTGGAATAAAATTCTAACAGAGCCGGGCTTACAGACCCAAGCTCATACTAAATAAACAATACTCTACTAGACTTACCTAATCTTAGCAAAAATAATTTTTCTATTCATAATGGTATTAAAGAAAGTCAAGCTTAAAGTCGAGCTCATCTTGTTAAGAACGTATCATGTGATTACAAAGCTTATCATCAGCCTTATACGAATTCTTCAGATAACAACGATAAGGCAGACTGCGAGCAGGATTAGTGGCTACAAAATATTCAAGCCTGGCTTAGAAGCGACGACGTTGGGTATCGAAGAAAAACGTCTTATTCAACCCCAGCCGTCACTGGCTACGCGACTGTATAGAATTGCCTTGATGTCGTAAGTGACATTTTGAATATTAAAGCCGAGCTTAAGAAGGACTTACACTATCAAACATTGCGCATTGATGACTTCACTATAGATATCTGCATCCAACTCTTTCGGTATTTAAAGCTCGACAACAGATAGATACGACATTTTTGGCATAGCGTATGTCACAAGCCGCACTGAACCGTATTGTAACTCCCACATGATATTTTCTAATTTAAACTAAAAATCTCTAGCGTAGCGAAGCAAATTAGTCACCCACCTCTACACAAGTCGTTTAAAATCATCCATGCCGTGTGCGCCTCGTACATAATGTATCTTAGGTGACGACAGCGAAAACATAATTTAGATACAAGTTCCCGTCCATTAAGAGAAAGTTAATTGCAATCTATTTTTAAATTTTGTTTTTCTTTTTTTTTTTTTCTCCAATCCGCATGACAACAAATTCCATGCGTGACAAAAAAAAAACTGTCATTTATGTCAAAATGACAAATGAATAGAAATGTCAGAATTGTTTTCTTTAAATGTCAAATAACTTTAAGCCTTTTCGTATTAATTTTCAAAAAAAAAAAAAGAGAAAAAAACATATTTATATATCTGAATCCATTAAATCTTATCTATGCCATGTAACTAATTCTATTTCAGTTGCACAATCGATGGCATGAGGCTAAAAATATCCGAAAAACGTGCACCCGTCCATCTGTCAGCACATCCCAGAAATTATTTATCTTAATGCGTTCGGCATTTTTTTTTCTTTTTTTTGTCTGTGGATTGTGGTTGTTTGACGAGCGCGGAAAACTTCGAGTATACTATTGCGAGAGAGTGCATTAAACGGAGGAGGTGGCGGATATTAATGATTATCTTCCGCAAGAATGGATACATTGGTATAAAAGATGCACGTGAGAGCACAGAACACAGAACACAGACCAGTGGAATTCATTTAAAAGATGCTGACGATTGAATTATGGTGGTTCAATTGTAAATATACAATTTCGACGTTCAACGTTGTAATTAGTCAGGTTTAATTGAGATATGTGTGTGCAGTGGACTGGCTTTCAAAGGGGGGGAAGTCGGGTGTGCGAGGCGCTAGGACATTCTTTTGCAGGATGACGTTTGGTGTACATACATACGTATATGTATTTCTTTAGAAGTATAGAGTGTGGTGTGATCTGATGGCAGGTGTTAATTACACAGGTGGAAATGAAATTGAGCGAATGGTTTGGATTTTTGTAAATCGTTGGAATTAAACAATAGATACCTGTATGGAGAGCACAGCATTCTCACTATCTGGTATCTTTTGGAAAACTCTTTAGTGTCGGGCGACACGACAGGTCTGTCACTTTAAACGAACGCACTCATTGAACACAGTCATTAGATACTGTCATTCGTGTCATAATTTCCATGCATACATACTTATGACACACAAGATCTCAGTAGGTAATACCCTTCAGTTGTCAAAAATGTGTGTGATCTATTGGACTGTTGTCAAGCACGTATTCTCAAAAGAGTTAGATTCCAGCACATCTACATTGTAGATCTGGTCATCCATTAAAGGCTCTTTTAAGCTCGGCTTTTAATCTTAGAATTCCACTAGTGAGATCACAAATCCTGAGCTACATAGATAGTGATGGGTCAGCTTGAATAAGATTTTGTGAACTGGTTAAGACAAACCATCACTTTTAAGCCTGGTTGTAGCTATTCAAGGATTCGTTAGATCCACTTCAGATACTACAATTCGTCGAGATAACTGGACTGGAGGAGGCACTCTAGATCGAGTACCTCATCGAGTAGAACCCCACTTTTGCAGAACATTGCAGATAGTAGATCTTCTCATTTTACTCCTGCGCCTTCTGCAAGTCCAATTTGTATAGGGTATTGCATTGTTTTCCATTTTGGACAGAGTTGTATCTTTTGTTAATGGAGTATGTACTTTCGTTTGAAAACCTTTTACAAGGTAACCAGTGGTCCAGAAATCTATAGCCAGAACTAGGCTGAGCATAGACTTACTTAAGTCCTTTGTAGATAGAGGTTAGATGACTAAAAGTCGGTTGGTATTGACTGAAATGAAGCCTTCCCTAGCACATCTGATTCCAACCTCTGATATTTAAAGTATAAGCCATAACACATGTCCAAAGCTCTTGTCCGTTTAAAAGTGTCCATTGGTGTAATCAATACCAGCAGTTTGAAGGTAAGATTCAGGAAAGGAAGAACTCTTGGAAAACCTTTTAGGGGTCAATAGAATCAACCATCATAGCAATTTGTCTGAGAAAAGTCATGTCTACACCATCTTCGATTTGTTCTATCAAAAGATACGAGTTATTCTGGTTGGTATCCATTTTTCTTACTATATGCCGGCTTACAGAGAGGGGATATCTCGAAGGTATCAACTACTTATGTGGATGCACTTGTAAATGAAGAGATAATTGAAGAGCTTAGTATGGTTTGCACTATCAGATTATCTGCTTCGCCTCATTTAAGATACTAGTAATGAATAACATTCCCACCAATCGAATCAGTTCTTCAGGAGACTGAGAAAGCTATTGTGTGGGTTAACTACTTAACTAAGTACTGCATGGGTGATCCTCGTTAGAGCAATGATCATCGATGGTATAGTGATTAGTAGACATGTTAATGGCTACCTATGGCAGGACCACCTAAAGACTGGGAGACAACTCGCACATAACTTTTGTTACTCCACGTAATTGTAAGCTTTACTTGTAAACTTGTTGCAGGGTAATGACTTATACCTTCTTTTAAGAAGGATCAGTCCTTGTATTCAAATCCAATAACTTCCATGGAATTTGTAGCAATCCTTCCTTATTTCGATGCCATAACAGTCCAAATTGGAACTGAGCGAAACAAGGCTGTCTAATTAGCTTAATCTTTAGCTACCTGTCTTCGGATGAGTTGGGTCTAGTCTAGGTCTTTCTTAAGTCTAGACAGACAGTGCCAACTATCTTTCTTAGATTTGTTCCTTGACGGAAATAAGTGTACTGGTTTCCCTACAATCAAGTTCTGGCCAGATTTGTTTAGAAGAGAGACATGTGCTGATATTGTTCAGCCTACTTGTTTGCCATTCTCATGGCTGCGGTATCTAGATGGAAATTTATCGATTTAATAGGTGCTGACGGTTCTTCTTTATTATCAGGGAAGTCCCGGTCTGCATCCTCCTTAGCCTACCTCGTCCGCTTTGCAATTGCCTGGAATATCCCTGTGGCCTGATACCCAACCCTGACAGCGATCTCATTAAGAGATTCCCGGCAGTGCTTTACCAACTTGGATCGAATTATTGGCGACTCCAAGGCTTTTATCGCAACTTGACTAGCTATATAGAAAATAATAGCGCTGCACTCTATCGAGTTAATCGAAAGCCAGGACGGCTTCACGGACTGCTGAGACTTCTGCTTCAAACACACTACAGTGGTCCGGCAGTCGAGTAGCAATACGAATATCCCACACCTGTGCCCGACGATGTCTTGGATCCGTCTGTGTAAATCTCTGTCGCAGATTCGTTAAGAATTTCTCACGATTCCCAAGCACTTCTGCTAGGAATCTTGGTATTATACTTGATGTTAAAGTCCTAGTCCAGATAAGGGAATTACTAAGAATAATTTTATGACAGTTTAAGATACTTGTGGGGCCCATATTTCCAAGGCAAGGATTCCCTAAGCCGTAGTGCTGCTTTTGCCGCCATCAGCCTTCCAAAGATATCAACAGGAAGAAGATGTAGCATAGTTTGTAGTGCAGCTGTAGGAGTGGTTCTAAGGGCGGCCGTTCTGCAGACGTAGAATAACCTTTGAACCGTCTCGAGTATTGCAAGTAGTGGACAAGTATTTTCTTGTCCAGTGCCATCCACCAGACTAGTACTCCTTACTTAAGGATGGGTCTGATGAAATCTGTCTTCAGTATCTCTGTAGTTTGAAGTCTATTACCTTCTCGTACGAGCGTGATGCTCAAAATTTCATGCCAAAGTCCGCTCTTGACAACCTATCCGCATCGAAATCTTAAGTCACTTTAAGCACAGCCACCTTGGTAAATTTATTAAACCCATGAGGGCTTCCTGGGTAACCAAACGCATGATTGAAACTCTGGTAATTTTTGCTATTCAAAAGGCGGCTGATTCAAATAGACTCACCTAGTTCAAATGGTATCTAAAAAACATTATCCCCTCAGAAAGCCATTTATGGTCCTTAACCCTTCTTGGCTAAGTTGTAAAAGTTTTCTGATCTGATTTTGATTATCTTTTTCGGCTTCCTTAGGTCTTTAGATATGGCCTAGATAGACCAGGAGGTCACTGAAATAGACATTAAAGTTTCCCAATGGCTTCCGATGTCCCACCTTTCCATCGCACTTGTTAGAAAAGTCTTTTTGAAGTTTAGGGTATCCATTTAATTCATGGGATCTATTAAGGGAGGGTCCCACCAATAACTCGACGTTTTTTATTTACAAATTCTGGGAATAAATCCCAACTTTGAGGAACTAACTCGTTGGGTAGACCCCTTGACAAGTAAGGACTACCTGGGACACCATGACGAATTTAGCTAACACGTGAACCCTTCGAATCTTGTTAATTGAAAACTGAAAGATACAAACAATCTGCACAATGTCAGGAAATACATGTGAGGGAGAATTCATCTGCTGAAGCTGATCTATCTCCTGAGATACTTTTCCAACTTCAAAACCCCATCCCCACATCATCATAAATTCATCACTCTACAAGGGGAAAGTCTAGACGCCTCTGACTTCAATCGTCATACCAATGTCATTTGACGCCACAATTACAAGACATCTCAACCAAGTCCAGATTTCATCTATCCGCGAAAAAAAAACCCAACTCCTTGCGCCAGACCCAATGCCATTGGCCCATAAAAAAAAAATAAAAAAAAAAAATACCAAACATCGACTATCAACAGTGCAATGTTAATTACCCAATTGTATTCCAATCAAAATGATAAAACGACATTAGAATCGGCAATGACTTTGGCCGCAGATAAATTCCCCACCGCTTCTGGCTAATTAATCTCCCCAAAGACAAGTGTTGGGCACGAGCCGACTAGATTTGCATTCCAATTGTATGCCGGTCGACTGGAGTGTGCAATTGAGAAATAGGCGCGCCGCCGCCCCAAAAGGGATCCTCTCCCTTTTTTTATTTGTTTCGTATCGTGTATATATGTGTGACAGGCGAAATTAGTTCATAGTTGTTAATTAAATTTGAAAGGAGTCGACGTTGTGTCGTCGCCGTTGCGGACAAGAGAGCCTGTATTCGGCGTGTATGCGCGCAGATGAATCTAAGCAAAACTAAGACTTTGAACTATAAATATAGTTACGGGTTGTTGCTGTCGCCGCGTACATACTTCTTGCAATCGTCATCGTAAAGGATGGGCTCTTTGGTAGATGGATGCACTGCAGATGGTGGCAGTGTGTATGGCAAACACCAGCCAGACAAGGTATCAAAGACATTGTTGGGATGCATAGAGAAATGTTTGAGGTTTTACTTTTTTTTTTTTGTGGACGTTTTGCTGTTTGTTCTCAACTGTGCAACAAATTAAAATTTTGTTTTCGTTTTGGTTGTGTTTTTTTTTTTTTTTGACTTTTACGAGTTGCAGTAGGGTATTGCTTTGTGGTTCAAAGTTTGGAGTAAGTGCGAGTAACATGGAAGGTGTACTTTATGGTGATTCCCTCGAATATGATGGAATTGTGACCTCACTTATGTAGACTCTACGTTTAACAACGTTACGATACGTTTCCAAAAGTGACAGTTCGCAATATGGACGTCAATTTTTTTAACTACTTACCTGAGACAGTAAACCATTGACTGTATCTGAGGAATAGGTAATCAACTATCAGCCATATAAATCTGCTCCTGATACAAAGTAAGGTCGGACTGTTCCAGAAAAAGTGTTTTGAAGTATCACTACTCTTTCTAAATGGTCGTAGATACTTGGCAAATAAGTATAACCCCTAGGAACTCTTGAAAAAGGTTTTTCAATTGGGACGCCCCATTTTTCCAACAGGGTTTCTCGGCTATGTCTGAAATTTTCTGCGATTTCTTTTGACGTTTCAAAAGATACTGTACTGTCTATACTGTCCATTCAATCATGGAAAAGTACACTATACTACACTTTCCATTTAATCATGGAAAAGTACACGCTTCAAGATCGTGTGCAAATTATTTAAATTTTGTATTTAAGTTCACGTTGGGTTGCGACATACCCGTTTCGGACCCCAGGACTTCGTTAAATAAGCAAAATTGTTACCATTCATGAAATGTCAGTACACCTACAAAAATTAACTATTTGGTGCAGGTTTCATGTTAGAGGGGTCATTGGCCCATACTTCTTCATCAATGATGCTGGCAACACAGTCCCAGTCAATGAATATTGCTACCGAACCATGTTGACTGGTTTCTTTTGGGATAAAGTGAAAGAAGATGACTTGGAGTACATGTGGTTCCAGCAAGACGGCGCCACATACCACAGAGCTTGCCAAACAATTTAGTTATTGAATTCTAAGTTCGGTGGTCGTGTTGTACCCAGAAATGTGTTAATTAGCCCGCCACGTTCGTGTGGTCTGACAGTCCTCCCTTTTTTCTTTGATGTTATGACAAATCCATGGTTTAAGCCAGCGATTTTGGGTTACTTCCAGACCAAAATCGAACGTCAAATTGTCGCCGTATCGTTCGTACATTTTGGAACTCATATGACAGTTCGTCAGAACTGGACTTCAAAGCCTGACTTTTTGGATAAATACGAAATGAAACGTAATATTTGTACCAGTTTTGAATCAGAATCATCTTTGCAAAGCATATTGCAAACATGTTCTGTCAAAATCCGGATATCAAGATTTTCGAACTCATATGACAGTTCGTCAAAACTTGTATTCGAAACCTGACTTTCTGGACAAATACGAAATGAAACTTAATATTTCCATCAGTTTTCAATAAGATTCACCAGCCCAAAGCATATTGGAAACATGTTCTGTCAAAAGTCAGTTATGATGATTTTCGAACTCATCTGACAGTACGTCAAAACTTGGCTTGTATTTCTGGACAAATTCGAAATGAAACCTAATATTTTCACCAGCATGTTGCAAAACTGTCCTATCAAAAGTCAGTTATCTTAGGTAACCAGGTCATCCGTCTTTATAAAATGACAACGGAGAAAGCCTAATCTTACCATGTGACCCTCACCTCGACTACAGCAGACTCCTGCTGTATACTAAACAAATAGTCAAGACCCCATACAGCTTCTTTACTCAAAATTTCATAAAACTCTCATCTCACGTCTAGTTTATACCAAAACCCAATTCAAACTCCAACTTTCCAGAAAATGGCAAAAATAAATCGTGAGAACCCCTTCGCTGGAACCCTCTGGGAATCTGTCAAAATGCAAACGAATTTACCATCAAAAAGAAATTAAAAATTCAAATTTCCAAAAATCTCTAAGCCGTTGACAGCGCTTAAAAACCCCACCACCGTTCAAAACTAACCACAAAAGTCAATAACAAGCTCAAAAACTAATTCGTTTCGATTAGGAATCAATTAGATTGCCTCCTGTGGCGCCCACTTTATGAATTGTTTGATCGCATATTTCTCTCCTTTTGTATGATTTTCGAATGACTGATCCACATAACTCAGTGGAGTTTTTCAAAAAAACAGGTCTTGAGCCATCATTACGCGGGTTTTTGTTTTTTTAGAATTCTTTTCTTTTCTCATTTAGCTCCCTTGCGGTCTGTCTATTAACCAAATTTACATTGTGTATCTGTCTGTTGGACATAGTTTCCAATTTAACACGCAATCCCTTTATGGGACTTGGCTTATCTCTATGACCGGCTGGTTGGTTGGTTGGTTGGTTGAGAGCGGCACAGGACAACTGAAATAATTAAAATATATTCACCGCAGGGGAGACTGTTTTTCTTTTTCGGTGAGATACGAGGAGTGTATTTTACTTTATCATGTCAACACTATGGAGTCGGAGTCTGTGTTTTTTTTTTGTTTCTCAAGAGCTAATGAACGCAACTCACTTGGCTATCAACTAATCGTTGATAAGAATGGCGGTCTAATGAATTGGTTGACTATGATTTGGAATGCTTGATAGGTGTGGTGGGATTTTTGAGTCTCGTTGGTCGTACGTTTCGTTGTTTTGGGGAAGAGACCACACAGACGTTGAGTAGTTTGGATGTAGTAATGGGTAATCAGACTGATTTTGATTACTGTAAATGGTAGGGTATTTCGGTCAAGGTCCGACTTTTGCTCTTTAGCTGGCGAAAGTCTTCATCAGACGAGAGGTTTTGATGTGCTGATTGCACAATATTCAGCACATTAGAGTGTGCGTTCTTATTTCTTTTTCTTTTTCTGAAAAATTCCAATGGTCACGAAGCTTGACCTAGGTATCAGTGGTCTTCTTGAAAGGTATTACCCACATTAGTATGCTTCAAGCATTGATAGATACTCAATTAACAAAGCACTGTTTGCCCTGCTACGTTTTTAATCACTCAATCTTTCTTCGTCCCTTATTGTCTTGCCAGAGTTGCATGGTGGATAGATTGCTATCATGATATACGTTTGTCTGTAAAGAGACTTTCACACATATTTAACGACACTGGGTACGTTTCAAAAAGATTGATAATATGGAGCACCTGTATCTAACTTTACAATATCTTGTTGTATCGAATTGACTAAGAAATGTCATGACATTTCACTCATGTAAAACGAAAATCTATCAGGCATTCCTCAACAGATACTTACTTCATACTTGCCACTTTTTGAGCACTCGGGTATGTAAATCAAACTCGACCTTGACCAAATCTGGCAGTTTCTAGCAATTATAGAAACTGACTGGTGAATTTTCCATTTCGCGGTCCAAGGATCTTGTATCTTTGGTATGTGGATACACAAAGAGAAAGTAATCCACGACACCACACTCAGGTCAATTCAGACCCATTGCGATACTCATAGGGGATATATCCATTGCGCATTTGTTAACCTTATTCTATTGCTAAGAGTCTACAGTTTTTGAGCTTATTCTTGCTATCACAGAATGATTCTTGCAACCAAACTACGTGATAGTCCAATATCTTTTAATTTGTGTTAAAAAATTATTCCTTAACAAAACTCGTCATCCGTTCCGTAACGAACTTGATGCTAATACAGCTGAGGATCTTATAGATCCCAGCATATTTGGAGCTTCTTCGATTCAACAACTTCTGAGGGGTTCCAAACACTTCCTTGTGACCACATAGAGTGTCATCCTCATGATGTTTGCAGGAACATACTGTTGCCATTATTGTAACATCTTCCCTTTGACTACATCGTTGTGTGAATGTCCAACAATTTTTTGTCCTTGTAGGTTTACCCATCTAATCCTATCTGTCTGCAGATTTTCATTTTTCAATAGGTTCTCCATCCATCTTATCATTACTGACCGAGAGAGTTTCAGACCATTAAAGAATATTGTTCATGTCGTTTTATCGAGTCTTGTATGGTTTGTATCTTTACTATCAGTATTTAAGCCAAACCAAAGCTGAGCTTCAACCTTCCTTTGTCATTGATTTTCTTACTCAGATACCGCTGTTAGTCACAGTAAAACCCATGGCTAACAACTTCATCTTATACTTTGAAGTCCGCACAGAAGATTTCTTCTCAGTTCCAAAATATAATAGCCATTCATGGGTCTTCGAGGCTTTGAATACATTGCACAGTCTGCACAGACTGTAATGAAGATGTCCATTGAGATGTATGTATCTGCATACACCTAGCATGTTAGAGTTGTTTCAGGCAATTTATCGACTCAAAACCTCTACATCTTTAGGCAAACTAAATTTAGGACGGATTTTTGCATTACTTCAAAGTCGAGTCACTTTGTTTTATGTTTTCTAGTGTTACTTAGCTCTTCAGCTGATCCTGGCTAACTCACTCTGCACATGGTTTCAATGTTCCTTAATAGTGCGCTGCAACCTCATGAGGTTATGGAATGATGACACCTATTCTCGTTTCTAGTCCTTGTCTATCTCCAAGCCTTCTAGTGCAATCGAAAGGTATTTAGCGAGCGTCGTATTGAGAGATTTGCCATAGCCGAGAAGTGCTCCCATTGTGTGAAGACAGTCCTCGAAGTGTGAAGCAGTCGTTTACTCCAATGTACTGTCTACCCTGCTATGTTTTTAGTTAGTCGATCTAACTTTGGCCCATATACTCCTCTTGCATGGTGGATAGATTTCTATCATGATATACGTTTCTCGTAAAGCAGACTACAGAACTTTCAGATATATCTGACGGCTCTGGCTAAATGTCATGACATTTCACTCATGCAAGACGAAAATCTATCAACCATTCCTCAGCAGATACTTTCCTGTCACATTTTGCCCACTTGGATGTGTAAATCAAACTCGACCTTGACCCAAATTTTTGTGTACACAATGCGGAAGCATTTAGTACATAAATTCTAACCGCATTACATAATGTCTTAAGATTTATGTGCATATTTTTGGCTTGGAAAACTAATATAATTAACATTTTACTGCCTTGTTTGTCAACGCAATAACTTCAAAAATTCGTTAATAAGAACATGTTAATTATGAGAAAGAATTTCAGGACAATTGTGTACTCCCACACAATTCGCTTGTGTATATCACTCAGCAATTACGCAAGATCACGCACTACATCGGGCCGCATTTTCTAGTCTTTTACATTAGATTTCCCAATACTAAACGACAATTTTATTAAACCAAACTACGAGTATACATATATGAATCAAAGACAGAAAAATGTCTTAGACTTGTCTACTAGCAAAATAGAGATGTTGTCTCTGCTCTCGTCTATTCTTGAAAGTATTACAACCCACCCATAGGCACCCATAGACACCCATAGGCATAGACATTCAGGGCAGATTATTTGGCAACATTTATCGCGAACAAACAGGTCTATTTTAAAATTTAAATTCACAAAAATACAATAAAATAGAAATCCAACTAAATGGTGTTCATATTTTTAGAATTAACACATAAATTTAATGTTTTTTGTTTTTTTTTTTTTGTTTGATTAAACATTAAATTAGTGGTTCTCCTTTCTATTTCAACATCGAAATAATAAAGCTGTATGTAAATTCAAATTTACAGTCAAAATTTTATGATATTTATGAAGAGTTGATAATTTTTTTGGTTGTTTTCTTTTCTTTTAAAATGTTAAATACTATATGGTATTTATTTTTTTCTTAGATCTTTATTCGTGTTTTGAAAAGAAAACCGACATTTGTCACGTATGTTCACGAAT
This sequence comes from Xylota sylvarum, assembly GCA_905220385.1. Taxonomy (NCBI): domain Eukaryota; kingdom Metazoa; phylum Arthropoda; class Insecta; order Diptera; family Syrphidae; genus Xylota; species Xylota sylvarum. Next base: position 109,992,224 of record LR999958.1, read on the forward strand.
GTTTAAAATTTTGTTTGGAAAGTGTTTTTAAAAATATGTTTTTTTTATTTTATGAGACTATTGATAGTTTAGGGGTTAATTGGGGTCAGATTTTTTGGTCTGATGAAATCTTCTCAATATTTAGATACTTGAGGTTGACAGAAAGGTTTTTAAAAAAAATGCTTTTCTGAGTTTTTCAGATGTTAGGTGCTTACTTTGATGTTTATAACTGATGAAGGGTTTTTGAGGTAGCAGATGATATTCAAAGCCATCATGTCCAAATAAGATGACATGACATACAAAGACATGAAAAGTGCTTGGACTTCTGGCACTTTAAATCCATGTGGCTAGGCCTCTATCGCAAATCTATATTAAGTTTGACACATAGTTTGTAACATAGAGAAATAATCTAGATAGACCCTGTAAAGTATATATGTACATATATTCATGATCAGCATCAATAGCGAAGATGATTTAATCATGTCCGTCCATCCGACCGTATGTCACCACTTGTTGGGCCTTAAATTTTGTACTGGAACTATGAAATATCTGGGCTTTTGAGAACGACAATCAGTACAAGTGTAAACATTTTCGAAATGCGTCCACTTCAGAATTTTACATAAAATCGAAAAATTTTGTTAAAACCAAATATTTAGGTATTTAAATTGTCTACAATTCACCCATACATTGTATTTAGCCACACCTACTTTTTGGGGGCGTTTTCATTAAAAAAACCGATTTTGGTGAAATTTTTCATGTAACATCCTCAGACATTCGAAGTTATCCTTGTAATTCAAGAAAAAATGCAATATGCCACGCACACTTAATTAGAGCTGCATGGAAAAGAGGAAAGAGTTTCAAACAATCCATGGATTGTAGCTTTTCTGTATGTTGTTTCAATATTCTACTTGTAATGCTGTTCTTGTTCTTTTTGAATGGAAAAGTTGGAGGAACATTTTTTAAATCAATTTTGACCCGAAATCTCTCCATTTTAAGGACAAGTCCACTTAATTCTGTACCATACAGTTGAACTGTGATAGCTTGGAGCTAGCTGAATACACTCTTTTCGATGAATTGTCTGCGTATTTGAGTATACATCGATTTATTTCGAGTATGAGGGGATGCTCAAAAGAAAAGTCTATTTGTTAAAATTGCATCAAGTATTACTTCAGTTGCTCTATGCATCATATCAAGAGTCAATTCGCATAGGACCTCCATAAAACTTAGACGACATGAAACTCTTTAGCGTAAAACCTCTTTATCTCGGCATGCATAAATAGATCGTTGTCCTTCGTAAACTAACATACAACGTTCATCTCAGATCGTCTTTCGCCATCTGTTGTACCACAGGGTAGTCAAATAAGTCCTATCATCTTAAAAAATACTCGTTGCAGTGCATAAATTAAGTCTATCCATGTCTTCAATTAATTTAAATATTTGGGAGTGATCCTGAATACAGAACTTCTTTGGTCAAAGTCGAAAAGAACTAAGGAGTTTTCACTTTTCGGGCGGTGTAAGGATGCTTTGGAGTTCATCAACTCCACGAACATAATAAGACGATCCCAAGCTTATCTATCTGGTGGAGGAGGGATTTTCATGTAACTATGTGATTGCCTTCTGCACTTAGCTTCAAAGAACGACATGTCTCAGATGTAAAGAAGCTTTTGAGACAGACTGATTGCCTGGGGTTTCCTTATTCGAATTTTCTTGGGTTCGGAACTGGTTTCGGCTGGAGTCTGAGCCAGGATAAGACTACAGTCAAACCTTAAACCAAACCGGACCTTAGCTAACTGCCTCCAGTTGCGCACTGCAAGTCCCCTTCTTTTTGTGCGCCCCAATAAGGCGAGGTCTTCCTCTACTGCGTTATCCCACCGGGTTAGATTCGAAGACTCTACAGACCGAAGCACACAGATTTGTGTCATGTCCTTAAAAACACAACTTGAGGTATACGTCTATCGACATTGAGTTGTTGCCTCTCTTTGGTGAAGTCATCTTCAGTACCTATGTATCTATAATATCTTTACCTCCTATATTAAGACGTACCTAGTAAGTATCTCTGTTCTAGATATGCCCTCTATTGACAAGAGATATTGTACTCTTCATCTACCTACTTTCAAACCTATGTATGTTCTAATTCCTATTGTAAGTCCTATGGCCCCACCGTAAGATTGCCTAAAGAACTATAAAAACTATTGAATTTCAAACTCCACCCTTGGATGTGTGCGCCTTTTGGTTCCTAACTTGTTGTCCGGAGCAGATACTCCATAAAGTTCTTAACCCAAACCCGTGAACCGCTTCTATTACAACTCGTACAACAAGGCGGGAAAGGTCAACAGATTCGGTGATTTGAAAAATTGCTTTGTTCAGATAGTTGCCACCGTGCTTAGGTTATATTTTGGCATGACGATCTCCTTGTTATCTACTTATAGACTTACAAAGATACGACTTAAGCCATTAAGTATTTGAATACGTAAGACCTCATGAAATTAGTGTGTGAATGGTCAGCAATTCAGTCACATTCACTTTAACTCCAGCTTTGTCCTGAAAGTGTCATTCCAACCACCGTTCTGGTTCTTCGCAATTGAAGACAAATTCTGTCGTAAAAGGTACAACTCCATCTACAGAGCTTAAATACACACTCGTAATAATTATAATTAAAAATCTGGTCGAATGCCAAAATTCACTACAAAATCTTTTTGAATAGCTAAGACACCACCCATAGACTATTGAAACCCTGATACTCCTGAGTTTCAAACCACTACACTACAATCTTATACAAATTAAGTACGTCGTCAGTGCATACTCATACTAGGGGTGGTTGATATCTATCACTTGCGCTATATTGTACACTAAGGATATTTACAGTCCCTTAACCCTACTGACCGTATTATGACCAAAATTCAAATATTTAACTTCGATAAAACCTAGAAAAATTGTGTAGAATGTGTCATGTCAATCCTCAATCCTCGTTTTCAAACTACTATCTTTATACCTTTGCAAGACATTTCTAGCTTTTTCAAGCTCAAGTTTTGCAAATGCAATTCTTGTTGAATTGTCTAGTTGGTGTATGTGCGTTGTATTTTGATACAAAATTCAAAAGATACCCCATTCGTTATGATGTATCTTTGGGTGCTAGTGTACGGAAATATTTGAAAATTTTGTTACTATCCGAATCATTATGAAGTCTCTTTGAAATCGTCATACTACTTTCAGACGATATGAAGTTTCTTCGTACTATCCGGTCGTTTGATATAAGTCCCTAAACAAAATTGTTTGACTTAAAGGCGTTCTTGTCATTACTCTTGTCCAAGCATACGCAAATTTTCAAAGGAACTCTGGGCATATTCTGTTGAATTCTAACCTGTATCTGAAGTCAGAAAAGTACTTCATCTTCACTACTATATCTATCTTTAGATACTTCTTCAATGTTCACATCGTTATAGACACAAAATCCGCAGGCTATTTCTAGGTAGACCCATCTACTGTCTCCAAATTGATGGTCACTCGGTCGAAATTAGTACAATCTATTGCTAGAAATTTGATCATCCGACTTGTACACTAGATACATTTATCTTGACCCCTCACACACAGAGGGTGTTCTTATTTGTGCAATCAATTATTTTACATATCAATGCTTTGGTCGATTCACAATAGGTCTCTGTTTACGTCTAATGTCAATTTCAGCCTAATTCTCAAATTTGATCTCAATTTACACAGAGTATCTTTTTGTTGAAAATACCAACGAAAAACAAACAAAATATCTTCACTTCAACTCGCCTAACACGCAATCGAATTGACATGCTTTAGCTTTGATAACGTCAACAGACGTCGTCGTCTCTGTTGCAGAGATACCTCAATCGAATTTTTTCCTTCTCCCAAATTATACAAGAGTAGGTACCGATTCGTTTTACTTTCACTTATTTTTGTCTGCTTTATTTTTTTTTTTTTTTTTGTTTTTAATTCTAAAGACGCTCTGACTGATGCGTTTTAAAACGCGCAACCATTAAAAAAGACATAAACGAAGTCCCACCAAGTGTCAAAGGCGGAAGAGGAATCATCTCTTCATCTCTTGAAACAACAACTGGCCACAAATCGCTTTATTTTTTTTGTATGGCACGCACTATAGATCTAGTGCAATTATCGAGTGTCTCGCCTTGGTGCTCAGGTAGGAATGCTATGTACTAGCAATTACACCAGAAAACGCAACGCATTAAAAGTTCCCTATGAGGTGGCGGATCCGTCACCGTCACCGTCAAATTACACCGACGGAATCGAGAGTGAAATTATATTTTTAACCCTAGAGGAAGGCGCGTATATATGTATACAGATTCTTTTATTATTGTCATCGGGCGATAATTTGAAAATACTTCTCGGGCAACTGGCTGTATCGTACGAAACGGTGGCGAAGGGGTTGTTTTGTATAACAAAAAGGAATGTCCAATTCGCTACGTTGGCGGCCAAACTCGGCCAGCAGTCGGTTCGGTAGTTACATGATTTGGGCGGAGATGAATTTTATGCAATTAATTCAATTTAATTATGTGAAATAGTACTGAATGAGATGTTTATATGGGCGCTTAAGAAATCGGTGAACCGGTGCGCCAAGTGACAGTCAGAAAGTAAGCTGCAATATTTTATACTAAATGCATTTTAATTGGGATTCAGGAAGTATCTATTCAAAGAAAACGGGGTATCTATTAGGTAATTCTTATGAAAACATACTTTCCCATATCTTAAGTATCCTTGCTGGTCATTCTAAAGAACTTCCCGACAAAGAGTACTGTGTCGTGCCAGACCAAATGTTGACTACCACTGGACAAGATCCATACAAAATGTCATTATGTAGATCACATTGGGAAAAGATTTATTTGGTAGCATTTGGGTAGAGATAAAAGGACATCGGCATATAGATTCAAAGGATATGGAGGGTAGTACGCGATGCAGGTATATCGATTCGACAGATAACGGACGTCGAAATAATTGGGGTTATCTTATTGGTGGATTTATTGATTGTTTGTCTACTTACTTTCGGGATATTTCAAATAGTGCCTGACGTGTGAGGACCTCAGGTCAATCTGAATCTAATTACAGAACAAAGAGCATCGGTCATAGTATCAACCTCATTCAACCAGTCAGTCTGGTAGTGGTATCTTATCTCTAACTACTAGTTAGTGAAGACAGTGAAGCGGGTAAATTGCTACCTCAATAACACTCTCGTATCTATCATGACTCCTAGATGCCTTATGTGACCGACTTTAGCTGGTTGTGTCTATCATTTGTCTGTAAAGCCTACAGTTTCTTTTTATTTCTCGGGAATTAAGAGCTGTATACCCCATTATGCATTATATTCAACAGTAGTGGAATCCATCAAATCTGTATGTAGATACACATCCCTTGCTAACCAACAGAAACCACTGCCTTATTCTTGTGAATGAGCTGCTTCTGGATATGCTCCTTTACGTTGCAACAGATTTAATGCCCAGATTTCTTACTTGTATAAGAACCATTTTCTTCTTCGAATCAGGACCTTACTGCTCTCTTTCTACGAACACTTTACTATGCAAACCTCGCAGATACTCCCAATTGTTTCGTCCTCGATACGAAAGTTAGCTATTTTTTGTAATCCCCAACCTGGGGAAATAATATTTTTAACTCTCTTTTCGTTCATATTATTTGAATGTCCACTTAAGTTTTATCTATGGAGCCTAAGTTCAGAGCAGATGGTTTATTGATGTTGCTGTTAACATTAGTCGCGTTCCATTAAGAGTATCTAAGCACTTCTGGCTGCTAGTGCGTGCCTGAAGGTAGTCTTTCTTAACCCTTAAGGCTTTCTGATAGAATTCTTACTGATGAGTTTGTTTCTATATTTTGAGGAAGTAAATGACTTTTCCTGCATGTGTTCCAAAAAGTTAGGTACATCTGCTAAAGAATGAAAGTTTGTGTTGGAAAACAAAATGGTCTCAGTGGAACTCAATGAAATTGACGTTAAATTTAACCTCTTGCTGGGATAAAATTCGTTCCACTTAATATCCTCTTTGGAAAAACCAAAGAGGGACCCAAACTGCTCAGTTTTGCTTGAAACTAGATGTATCGTAAAGTCCTTTTCGGGATATACTAAGACGCCAAAATGAGTATATCCCCATTTTAGATAGTACGAATGACTAGGTACGTACGATCTACACAAGTCATTTATTTTCTATGAACTGTAATCAAATGAATTCTAAGTACTTTAAAGTGTATCTGTACTGACTAATCGGTGCTAGAATTTAAACCGAAACCAGTTATCACTATGATTAGATACACTTGACTCGCAGTGATATTTTGAAATAAACTAAATAAACTACGTTTACGCTGCACAGACCATATTTAGCAGAGTGCATATGCCCTCCACGGCTGGATCTGTTGAATGTCATCCGAGAGATAAAGTTTTCAACGACTTTTTCAAGCATTTGTGGTCGTATGTCCTCAATAACATAAATAATGTTGACTTCCAATGTGTCGATTGTTGTTGGTTTGTCAGCGTAGATTAGCGACTTTATGTATCCCCAACAAAAATAATCAAAAGACGTCATATCACAATATCTTGGAGGCCAATTTGTAAGATACATTACCCGAAATTATGCGTTCATCGAATGTTTACTTCAATAAGTTGATTGCCGTTTCTGTTTCGTATGCTGTATGGTACCATCCTGCTGGAACCACATCTCTTCCACATATATGCCATTCAATCGGGAAATAAAAAAATCATTAATCATGGTTCTATAGCGAATACCTTTGACCGTAACATGCTGATTAGGCTTATTTTCGAAAAAATCTAGTCCGATGACTTCACTAGCCCACAGACCGCACCAAAATGTGAATTTTTCGGGACGTAATGGCGTTTCGATATTCTTAAGTGGATCATCTACGGTCCAAATACGACAATTTTGAATGTAATGTTCTCTTCAATACGCACTCTTCTTATGCGTGTTGGTGCCACTGCATCTTGTGAAAATGCTGTACGAAAACAGTCAACAATTCGGCGAATAACTGTCTCAGATGTCGGGTGTAATATGGTGCAAGTCCTCTTTAAGTTTGACGCACAGAACCATAATTTTGGAAACAAATTTCTAAAATTTGGTAACATTGTTGAGGCGTTGTTGAAGTATGTCATCACGATAAAATTGCAAAGGCTACTGAATAAAAATGGCACTGACAGTTTGCAATCTGACAATTCATTTGACAGATATAACTGTCTGAAGTTAGTACTGGGTTGAAAAAAATACCCTCTATAATGTAATGCAAGGTTCAAACCGTTCTAGGAATTGATTTTTTCGGATTTGATCGAATATTTAGCTGGTGAACAAACCCAATGGACATGACAAGTACATGTAAACGTCACTCAGCAGTATTATTCCACGAGAAGATAGAATAGATACACCTTTTCTAGAGTTTGTACACACAGCCATAGTTTTGTTTTGAAAACAAGTGAAGTGGCCCGATTCGTAAACATTTTGTAGATAAGGGAAGTTCAGAGAAGTGAAAGTGGCTGTTCTGCATCTAACACCAACTTTAATTCAGTTCAGTGTTTGAAAGCTTGTTTAGAATTCGGTACACTAAGTGCCTATTAATAGTAAAACCGTGACGCATTTCTGCAATTTGTATCTTAATACGTAACGCCCGTTAGAAAATCTTCCATTTCAACTATTTTCCACAGTGTAATCTTATCAGTTCAGATTTCAGCATTTAACGTCTCAAATTATCGCCTTATCATAGATTAGTAAACTTGAGTCCCTCGACAGTAAACACTTGTCCAGAGTTGCTATCTTAGTTTTAAGTTTTAAAAAAAATAGTTCCCATCCTCTCTCCATCTTCCCTTCCTAAACAAAAAAAAAACAACTTTTTTTTTTTTTTTTGAAAAAATAACCGAAATAACTTATTCTAGTTGTTTTGTTGCAGAAAGAATTCACCGACGACTGCGTTTTCAACGAATCCATGGAACAGCACAACTATAACACATACTCATCCACATATAATTCCAATTCACGTCGCATCTATTATCTGGCACTGAATCGGCACGGTGAACCGCGTAAATTACAAATACCACCCAGCCGATCGTTGGGTAAATTGGCAACATATACGAAAGCCATCACCGAAACGGTACCACAAGATCGTGTTGAAACGCTAATAGCGAAAAAATTTGGCGCCAATCGTGTTAAGCACGGCATCCGTCAACTCTGTGATACTGGCAAACCGCTCGTCGAACTGACCGACAAAATTTTAAAAGCACGCCCCCAATGCACTGCAACTAATAGCAATAGTAATAGTAATAGCAATAGCAATAGTAACAATAGTAATAAGAATGGCCAATTGAACGTTCCTGCTGCCAATGATAAATCTAGACTTAGCAATAGCATTAGTAATCTAATAACAAATAGTAATAGTAGTAGTAGTACTACGAGTAGTAGTAGTAGTAGTAGTAGTAGTAATAGTAGTAGTAATGGCCATACTAGCAGTAATAGCAATAATAATCATGTAATCAAAAAGAAAAAGAAAAAACGGCGATGTCGGCCAAGTGAAAACGAGGACGAGCACAATTGCCAACGCGGTAGCCCACAGGCGATCAAAAAACGTCCTGGCAACAATAATAATAATAACAACAACAACAACAAAATGGCCAAATGCAAAGATACGGCCGTCGAATGTCCGAATCCAAAACGACCCAAAAAGGGTGGCGGCAAGAAACAACATAATGGCGGCGGCGGTGGTCCAAAGCACAACGGAGCCAAACAAAATGGCGGTATCCCAGGTGGTGCTGATGGACGACGAGGCGGTAAAAAACTCAATCAAAATGGACGACAACAACAAGGGGGTAACAATAACAGCAATAGTAATAAGAAAATTAATGGTAAGCAGCCAAAAAACGGCTTGGGTGGAGGCGGACGAACCACCACAACAACAACGGTACATCCCATAACAAACAACAAAATGGCGCGAACGCCAAATTCACGATCGACAACATCAACAACAACAACGACAACATCAACAACAACCACAACAACAACAGCAGCAGCAATACAACCAGCTGCCAACAACAGCAATCGCCAAACACTTGTTAGCAGTAGTCAAGTCATTCAAAACTTAAATCAAACATCCGGCGAAATCGATGAATCCGACGGCGAAGATACCTCCGCCGAGGAAACGGAAACAGGCGAAGCCGAAGCAGAAGATGACGACACAGCAAACGAGGATGACGACACCAGCAGCCATTTGCCATTCATTGGTGAAAAGACGAAGCTAACCAGCGGCTCTGATGACTTCCTGTACAACGACAACTTTGATTTGTGAGTCTTTTCCTAAATTCCAAGTAAAAAACAAAAAAACAAACAAACAGATATCAGTAACTTTAAATTTGATTTAAATAGTTTTTTTTTTTTATTTCATGTTTTGTTGTGTATGAATATTATTTTTATTTTTTTATTTATAATTTTTTTTTTGTGCATTTTCCTTCAGTTGTATGTATAAAATTTGAATATATATTTTTTTTTAGTAACTCAGGTAACAAGAAAAATTGTAACAAAGTGAATATGATATCTAAAAAAAAAAAGGAAAGACAAAAACTTTTTTTTTAAAACAAAACTAAAAAGCATTTAAGAGGATTTTTACACTAAATTTCACATAAAACATTTACTTAACAAATTTTCATAAAAAAAAAACTAAAACTAAAACACACGCCAACAAAACATGGATTTGATACATGAATTTCATCCGCACTTGTTCTGAGTGAACTACAAAACCATTTTTTTGTTTATGTTATACATAAATTTAATGATTTTATAATTTTTTTTTTTAATTTAAACTCACCTATAATCTCACATTCAGACTGCTGTAAACTTTTAAATAAAAACTGTCTCACATTTACAAGAAAACATTTAAACTATTAAATCGCATGGGATTTTCTAAAAAAAAAAAAAACATATTTAACAACATATGTAATTTAAAATGCGGTTAACTATAAAAAACAAAAAAAAAAAAACAAACAAACAAAAACCTTTACGTTCGCCTCCACTTTAATTTTTATATTATTTTCTTATTTTTAAATTAAAAATAATTATGTTATCTCATCAGTCTCACTAATAATTTAAGTTGCACTCACCAACGCAGTTATACACACTTTTTTCTTTTTGTTTTTGTTATACATAATCATTTTGAGAAGGTAGACATAGTATTATTATTCAAATCAAATACTCATTACTGTATATTCATTTAAATTTTAACAAAATATATAAATAAACAGATAAATAGACTAAAATCATGTAGTTGCTTTGACAGTAGTTATACATATACCATTTGGACAGGCAGACATTTTGTATTATATCCGGAAGAAAACAAAATGGAATGCACGATGGAAAGTAATTGACAGATCGGTAGTCTGACATTAGGTATCTGTCAGTAGTAGGAGGAGAGTTTTGACACATCTACAGCCAATATGACAGATTGTTCTCTAAATCGACTTGATTTGTCTGTACTCTTATAGAAGTACGATGTGCTGATGGATGTGATGCGCATTAACCTGCCCAAAATTTACCCCATCTCACCGATTCATTTCGATATTCTCAGTGCAACCTCGTACCATTGACAAACTAGTTACAAACATTGATCTCTAGTGCACACGCTCTACGAAATTGAAAGTAATACTTCACAGATTTAATTTTATGACTACTCGTAATTGCATTATGACTATATGTCGTAAAACTAATTGTTACGTTTGACTGTAAAACTTTATATTGCCCGGGGTAATGATGATTGAAAATTGGTAATAGAAGATGTTAGGCACATTAAGCCATGCTATGCCACGTTCCCGCTGGCTTTTGGGTTCGGAAAATAATTTTCCAAATGATTGACACTAGTAGGTGATTCGCAAAATTTGTTAAATTTGTGTAGTAGCCCCGTAAATGGCATGGAGTCTGAGTACACATCTCTAGCCTCATGGATAGTGATGTCTCTTTACTAATAATTTGGTAGATCTGCTACGTTTTTCTTCTTTTTTTTTATATAAAACTTCCAATTTACAACTCATGTAAAATTCTACCTTCTGTGATCTTCAGACTAAAGTTAATTTATTTACTATTTACTCTTAATTGTTTTGAACAACTTGCGTGTTTTGAAAGAGATTTCTGAATACCCCTAAGTCATCACGCAACCAATGGTGATATGGAGCAGTAACATTTTTTTGTTGAGTTTTAGAGTCTACCACATTATATTTGAAATTTACCACACCTTATTGTCAAATCTACCAAATTTGTGACAGTTTAAGTGACAGCACTGGATCAAGGACTAGGATCGGCTACAAAAAAGATTCTGTTTTGTGGTCGGTTTCGTGAAAAATTTAGTTGAGAAGTCAAAGCCAATCCATACCCAATCCGATTTTTGACACCCGAAGGTTATCGTTTTCTGGTCTATAAATATAATTTTGTAGCAACTTTCCCAGGCCCAGGTTCAGCTCGAACTGTAGCGCCACCTAAGAAGAAAAAACAACTTTCACAGGCATACTGAATCCAGAGGTACTTTAATCTTATTCCTCTAATTCTGGCCAAAGCTTAGACTTCACTTATGGAGTAGAATATATATGAGTAATTTTGTCTCCACAATTTGACAGCTTGGTACGAAATGTAAACTTGAACCTAGCTTCTTCACAGATCTATATATAAACGGAATCACAAAAAATTTCAGTTTTACTGTATCTTGAGTACTTTTTCCAAATGTGTTGACGTTTCACCTGTCAAAGTTATTTGACATTCATCGGTAGCTATTCATCTATTCAGGATCAGATCCTAGACTTAAAACCACATCAGGAATATATCAGAAAACGTAGGCAAATAAAGTGGAATATCTGTTTATTAGACTACTCCTAAATGTGTCAAAAACCCTTAGTTTCCTCCTGTCAATAGTAGACTTTCTGACAGTAATTTGTATGCCTTTTCTGTTCCCACAGTTAATTTACTAATAACTTTGTGGATTATTATTATAAAGTTGGTACCGAATTCATGGTACGGATTAAATCTTTTCCGATGCCAAATGCCACTTTGACAGCTGTATTGACATATTTGGTCTTACTGTAAGGAGAGTTCAATACTTTTCAAACTTTGTAGGGACAAAAATAATTATGAACGTCTCTCATGTGCTTTTTGTCCTTTCTGTAACTCAGAATTGTTGAACTCTAATGCGCTCTATTATCCTTGAAGCTTTTAGAACCTTGACATACGGTCTACTAGCTAAGAAATTACCCGTAATTAAATAAACTCGACGTTTATTTTTGTCGATTAAAAGTCTCGAATATTGTATTAAAATCAAGAGATATTCTTTAAGGCAATCCTCCACCAAACTCAAGCCAAGCTTAAGAAAATACATCCATTAGGGGCAAAATCAGATTCAAAGAATGACCTAATCCTTCATTCTGCATCCCTACATTCTGCAATTAATTCTTAAACACAACTTCGAGTACATGCCTGTCACGTCTGAATCTGATGAATGTCATCCGAGAGACAAAGTTTTCAAGTATTTGTGGCCGTATGTCCTCAACTATGTCGGATGTAATATCGTGCAAGAGCTCTATAATTTTGGCGCACAGAACTATAATTTTGGAACCAAATTTCTAAAATTTTGTAACATTGTTGAAGCGTTGTTGAAGTATGTCATCACGATAAAATTGCAAAGACAACTGAATAAAAATGACACTGACAGTTTGCAATCTGACAATTGATTTGACGGATATAACTATCTAAAGTTAGTACTGGGTTAAAAAAAAAAACACGTTTTTAAAGCTTAACCAAGCACATATCACCTTTTTCATTCAAATAGAGTCGATCTTAGGACCGATCATAGTGACTATCCATACCACTTTCAAATTTTAGTGTCCTAGAACTGTGTCAGTAAAACTTCTTAGTAATAACACTCTCCAGGGAATAATAAAACGCTATAAGCCCCAATTTTTGCAAAATTACCATGATTGGTATACGGATGAATCGAAAGTAAAGACAGGAAGTGAATTCGGCCTTTTTTGGATTCGAACCCTGAGTGAAATTTTCAATTGACCTCTGCAAGCCATAGTCCATTGTCTAAGCCAAGATCCATCAATTTTTGTGTGGGGGGACCAACTACACCTCTAACATTTAGGGCAACAAATATTCAGACAACCATGCTTTAAGCATTTAATTCGACTTTGATAAGATCTAAATGAGATGGCCATAGTAAAGTACCTCTGTAACCTATTATAAGACTTATACTAGTCCTTGAAATCTAGAAGCTATCGTACATGCAGAAGTAGCCGTTGGTTTCCGACTCATAGTTGTTTTACACGAAATTCAACTTTTAAACATTGACCGAAGAACTATGACATAAACCGTAAGCGGTCAGTGAGACTTTTGCCGAAATAATAAAACTTCTAACCTGTGGAAACCCAGCCAGACCTTATACTATGCCACATGATTAATGAAGACTTAGTTCCTATTGGAATAGGGCATTCTATTCAGCTTCTGTTTCAGAAAATAAATTACTGACTACAAAATTGTCCTCACTCTCGCTTTGAAATTGGGACAAACGCCTAGATCCTCTCAAGGGTCTCTTTGAAATCCACAATGCCTGAGCCCTTATTAAGCTCCCGACGTAGCTTTAGGAGTCGTAGATGATTTAGGAGTCCCCTTTGACCTTGTTTTCAGCTCAGCTTCTTAACCCTACTACTTGTGAGCTTCTTTCAAATTCAGACTGCATTCCATTTTTGTACATAAATATAAATTCTTTTGGTTTTAAGTTTAGGGTTTTTGGTTATATTTGGAAAATGGTTAATAAATGTAAATTGTTTATTTTAATCCTTCATTTATGGTTTGGTACGAGTATATATAATTTTTTTTTAAATTAAAACTAAATAAAATTTGTAATTCATAAATTAAAATCAAAAATTGTTAGCACAGCAACATTTATAGCTTTAGGGCTTCGCTTGTATTTGCCTTTTTTTAACTCCTTTGACTGTCACGTAGCTATTCTGATAGTCTGACAGTAAATTTTTCAATCTTTCAATTTAAAAAAACAAAAATTTAATCTTAAATACTGCCTGTCTACTGCCCTGCTTTGCAAAAAAAAAACACTACTTCAACAAATGTGACTATATGACCACCACCAGACGCAACACTCATCACCTGTAATATTTGCTCACCCTTCATCTATGGCATTTTAATTCACTTGTATCTAATCACACACCCACATCCACGAAATATACACCACACACACACCCACTATTTAGAAACACAATTTTAATTTATACAAAAAATAAAAACCAACAAAAAAATAGTTAAACAACATTTAAAAAACAAAAAAACAAATATGAAACTACAACGCAAATACAGTGATCAACGCAATGTACATTACGTGTACATATGACACGTATATTATATTAATCATAATTTATATATATTTCTATATAAAGAAAAAAAAAACGGCAAAATCGATAATAAAAACAAAAAAAATGTCTTCACCCAGAATAAATTGTGTATAATTTCTATTTTAATTTTGTCTTTATTTTTTAATGTTATATTGTACATATTTATAAATAACATTTAAGAAACCTCGCTGCCTCTCAGTAAATAATAAAACTAAAAACTACAATTATATATGAGAAAACTTAATAAGAAAAAGTCGAAAAAAAAAAATTTAATAAAATTATTTATATTAATTAATAAATAAATAATAAAACAACAAAAAATCTTTATAATTATAGAGATTAATACTTTGCCTTTTTAAGAATTTATTTTTAAGAGGAAAAAAAAAAACTTATTTAAAATATATATACCCTGCTCCCCCGTCCCATCAGTAGACCACTCACACGCAATCACATCCCTCGCCACCTTCCCCACAAAATGAAGAAGCCGAAGCCGTTTACTAGTGCTAAGTGCTAAATATAATGTAAAAACTGAAAACAATGAAAGAATAAATCCAAGAACAAACGTCAAGATAGTCATTATTAGAGTATGTATGTATATCCTTAAAACAAGAAATAAAAAAAAAAAAAGTTATGGAGAAAATAAAAAAACTAACAGTATGATGTCAGATAAGTTAATAAAATAGTAATAATAATAATAATAATAATAAAATAAAATAACAAAAAAAAAGAGCAAATACACTGAGATGATTTTTTTTTGTTCTCTTTGTGCAAGCAATATAAAAGCGAAAAAGAAAAATATATAAGCATTAAAAATTTAATGAAAATACAATATTTTGTTTAGTTTTTTTTTTATTTATTTAATTTTTTTTATATTTTTGTTTTGGTAAATGGCGTATGTAGGATACAGCATCGATTTCGAAACTATAATTCCTTAACAGCATGATGGAAAGTTTCAAAACACAAAATTCATTTAAATATAATATAAAATAATATTTAACAAAATAAAAATATATATAATTTAATATGGGTTCGTTAAATAATAATATATTCAACTGCTAGTGTATAAAAGTAATAGTTATGGTATGTGATGACACTGTAATTAGACATCAAGACATTCTCTAGGTTGCATCCTGTAAATTGACCTGACAAATAGAATTATAAAAAATCCTACGAGAACATTATTTACTTACATAGGTGGCGCTACAGTTCAGCCTTCACTATGTGGCTTAAGATTAGCAAACCTAGTGCTAAGATTTTTGATTCCCTGAAACTCCTATATTTCTACCCGATCTAGGAACCAATTCGGATAATTTGGTTTATGTATATACTAATATTGTTGGCAGCATTTTGTGGTGATCTTAGGGCAAGGTAAGTTTATTAAGACGGGATTCATTGATACATACATATTCTTGAAGAAGGTCCAGAACTAAACCAATCACAAAAGGCAGCAAGAATTCTTTTAAAATATTGCGAACATCACCTACGGACCCCAGAAATACCCCAGTTTCAAACCAGTATAAAAAAGTCAATTTGTCTTGCCTATCCCATCTTCTCCTGCCTTAGGTGATGCGCTCAAGTAGAAGGGGACCTCAACAAATTTGGAGTGTGCAACTGAAAGCAGTTAGTTAAGTACCGGACTAAACTGGAGAGGCTTGTTAGTGGAGACACAGGTTCACTTCTTCTCCCTTAAAAGTTCGGAATCCACAGACTGAAAGTGGACATAAGCGCATTATAATCTTGCAATTGTTAGAGTTCCACAATGGAGAAGTCCAATACACAGATCATTTCTTGGTTTTAGAAAACAGTTTCTACAAGCTGACTCAGACCCAGCTTACGACCGTCTTCAAACGGAGTTATCCAATTTGTTGATTTAAACGACTTTCATGTACAGCAGCGTTTGGAACAGTATACTGTCTTCGAAGGACTTAAGTTGAGCCCTTCGAGTTAGCACGAGTCTCAGAGTTTATTTATGGAATCCAGAGCGTTTGAGTACCCTTTGGGGGGATAGTCTTTGACAGCTCTGTTGGTCACCAAAAACTAACGAATTTTGGTAAAAATTATCGCAGTTTAGTTAGGAACAAGTCTTCTCGTGGGAGAAGGTCCGTCGTTTGGCAGTTGGCTCTTTTAAGAGGCCGGGGGCTATCAACAACTATAGCAATATGCTTTTGGTTTTGTCTACAAAGTAGACTGTGTTGAGTCTACTTGGCAGGCATATTGATTCATCTTATCTCCATCCTTGAAGCTGAAGAACGAATGCTGAACGAATGCTGAACGAATGCTGAACGAATGCAATCATGCCTCCTTAGCTTTTTATTCCACAGGGCAATTTATCATTGAACCCCCTCCCAGAGATACGAAAACAAATTGATGATTGAGTCTCGGAGCTGAGCATTCATTAGTTGACAAACCCCGACAAGAGTCTTTAGTATATACGTGTTTGCTTTAAGGACTCTTGAAAATATACATAGAAGCACGTTCTCTAGATGACGCACAATAATCTTTGTGTGCCATAAGACACAACTGTCAAAATGTATGCAATAGTACTGCAAGATAGAGTTTGAATAGTCAAATCTACTATGCCTCTTTAAAAAAAAAGTTCAGTAAGCGTGCTAATCGGTTTCTCCAACTTTCGTTGGAGAAATGGACGTTCCATTTCAAATCATCAATGTAGATCTCGATCATCAGAGTAACCTTATTTTCTTAATCATTTCAGCAAGGGATCCTTTTACTAAAAATCTTGTTAAAGATTTTTTTTAAGAGTTTTTTACTTTTGGATGTCAAAATTTTCTCCGTAAGGAACCTTGAATCCCTCAATAAGTAATCCGACCCGAAAAGTTTCCAAAGTATCTGCTATACTGGCATATTTTTGAGACGATTGCTATTGTTGTTTTCAACTATCTAAGAGCTTACAAAAGTCTAGTTTTTTTTCCAAAATCGGTGCCCATCGATCATAAGGCTAATGAAGGCAACCTTGAGGTCAACCTTGCTTAGCTCTTTCTTCACTAAGGTTGCGGACTTTTCAAGAGATTTTGGATGGGTAACAAGCAATGAGTGAATGGCCAGCCTGTGGTACAATGGACCATCATGTCTATTTTCCTATCGTCCTCGCTAATTGCAAAACAGTGTAAACACTTTTTTCGTTAAGGAGATTGTAAAATATTAATTTGTCGAACTGTCACTTTCTCTAAGAAATTTTTTCCAAATTGCACAACAATTGCAGGTTTTGGCATTTTGATGAAAAGCCCTGGGAAATTTTCCGTCATCCAAGTTTCTCCTTCATGTTCTATCATACTTGTAGTTTTGACATTTTACTTACGGCTTTGACAGGTTGCATTGTCAGTTCCTTTATATTTCTTCTATTTTGTTTTCTTTCTTTCTAAACGTCACAGAACACATTGTCTAACATCCTAAAACTGCTTTTGTATAGTGTCCAACACTGACAAATGCTGTGTAACACTTTGTAGACGTCTTTGACAAGATATTAAATTTCTGTTTAGTGTCAAGTTATGTCAAGAAATGTCAAACATTTAAGATAGAAAATCTGTCAACTACATTAATTGCAACTATAAACGATTACCCTCTTAGAAAAGATATCAAATTTTCTTTTAGTATCAACCAATGTCACGCTATGTCAAACATTTAAGATATAGAATCTGACAACTATACTAACTGATATAAAAATTCACCGAAAAGTGTCAAACTTTGGACATTTTGTCTTCAGACAGCAATTTTGATCGTGTTCCAAATCTTTTATTAGGTTATTCTCTTGTTTTTTAATTTAATTGTACTGACTTACCCTCAACTTTGTCACTTGACCGAGCCAAATGACACCACACAGCTGGTTAACTTTTCAGAACACCTTAACCTCATATTGTTCAGTGTACATTGTCAATGCCTAACCTGGGGAATTAGACTTAGAAAAAAACGTACAAAGATCATGGTCAGAAGAGGCTAAAAATAACTTTCAATGAACTCTTACGCACAACATTAGTCAGTGAACAAGCAAAGATAAAGGTGATTCAGATATTTTTACCACTTCTAGTGAAACATCCAATGACGAGGTTCAGTATTACTTTATAACACCCATAAACCAATAATTTAAGTAGATTCTTAAAAGAAAAAAATATTTAAGAGTAATAAAATCGACATGTGTGTACTTTTAACCGTGCCTTGAACCTTCAACCTGTTTAAGAGGCGGTGAGCTTTAATAAAATACAGTCCAGGTGCAAGTCGAGGGCACTCAAACTACTATGAGGTGTATGAACTCATCAAATATTGACAGTTTAGGTCTTCTTATAAATCTTAAGTATGTTAAATTATTTTAAAGTTCATTGTTCAATATTTCGTAGTATATAATCATATTTGCATGACAAAAGTATCTTTTAATGCCTGTGCTCGTATCTATTGAATCATTGCATGCATTGTTAGCCTGTGTTAGTAGTTTCTAACATTTGTAGTTTGATCAAGAATTTTTTTTTACTTTTATTTTGTACAAACTTTTTGGATTGGCTTCAATATTAATTTAAAATTCTAAATTTAAAAAAAAAAAACAAATAAATAGAAGTAACTCAAAATTGATCAAAATATTCCCCACGATTTTCTTTTTAGCTTACCCCTTGGCCTATGGGAGATATTCCTTGCAATTTGGATAACAAAATGGTTCCTCTAATTCGGATGTGTTCAATTAAAATTAATTTTTTGAATTCCATTCGAATTCTGATTGCACAATGCCTTCCCAAAAACAAAATAATATAAAATAAATACAATCAAAATCAGGACAATCAGTGAACCTAGAGCTACTTAAATGGTACCTTAAATTTTTACCAAAAAAAAGAAAAAAAAAATGTTATCTAAAAAAAAAAACAAAATAAATCTTTGCTTTGTAAAAATAAAACAAAAAAAAAACAATTTGACAATCTATCTAATATAAATCCCTTCTTGTTTCCAATGCATGTAGTGAATCCTATCATTTGTATTACTATAACGTATTTTCTTCTTTATCGAAATTAGTATTTAATTTATTTTTTAGTTAGGACTATTTAATTTTCAAGTATATAAGAAATAAATATAAATAATAAAGAAAAAAAAATGTTTAAGACTGAAAAAATCATATTTTTTTTTTATTTTCATCATCATTCACCTTTTTTTTTTTGTTAAACAATTTAAATTAGTAGTAACAAGTATTTTCTCCCCTTTGCTTAACCCCAAACTATAGGAAGCACATCCAATCGGCTAATTTCCTAAAATAAATACTAAAATGATTTATGTTTTTGTTTTTTGGTTACATCATGCTGTTAGGGATCTTTGACTTAAAGAATCGGGTGTCAAAGTTATTTTGTTGTTAATGCACTATAGATCATTTTCTTAGGAACGAAATTGACTAAAGTGTTTCTTTTTTTTCTGAAGAAAAAAATTAACAAACAAATAAAAGCGATGTGTTTGTGACCTAATTTAGGGGGAAGATATTCATTTTCACAGAATTGTGTCGAGAGCTGTCATTTCTTTTTTTCAGAAAGCTTTGAATTTTGTATCTAGATGAGAAGATACCGGAAATTGTATTGTATGCAGTACGTCGTGGTGTATTGAGTAATAAATGGAGGGTTTGTACTTTAAGCGGTTTGTATGATACTTATAAGAAATTAAAAGGAAGTCACGTAAGTATTCTTCGTTTTCAGATTTTAGAACCAAGCATGTAAGTGGTATCTGTGATGTTAAATTTTGCAAGTACTTTGCCAATTTTCGAACCGAAACATCTTTGTACACCTAAATGTGAAATAGTACTGAAAGGTGAACATATATATATACATAAATCTATACAGATTGACATGTCCATTAAGTATATTCGGATGAACTTTGGAAACCTATGTCAATTGCAAAATCTTTGCCCTCTTTTTAACTGCCCTAAAGATTTTGGAGATTTTGAAAAGCTGACACTGTCTACGAGGGTATAGTGAATGACCAGACGTCTCGTGATTTCAAATATATATCTTCAAGCAGAAACGCTTGGTGAAAACCTGGAATCAGGGTGGTGTTTTCGAAATAGTCTTGCATAACCATAGGGTAGCAAACCATGTCCATTAAACGCATATTTCTTTGACAAATTTTTTTTTAAATGCAAAGTAGGGAAGATACCATTAATTCTGAAACAAATTTTCACCCAAATATGAGTTAGTAGGACTGTTTTGAAAATGTCAAAAACTAGTAAATTTGATCGTCGTTATTTGACACAGAAGTAAGAGACGTCAAATATGCAACTATTTTGTGTCCACACGCGCTTTGGTTTGATCAGAATATTCATAATCATTCGACCATTGACGTTATATGTCATATCAGATGCAACGCTGTACAACGTCAGGCAGTTTAATGTCATTTGCGTTGCATTTGACGTTTCCGAACATATGACTTGCGAAAACTGCGTTGTCAAACATAATGATAATGCAGTTCAAAATTGTGATTCTCTTTTCGAACAAAATACTTTTGTAGGTTGGGTTTAAGAACATTTTACAAAAGCATTTTTGACGCAGATGACGTTTTCGAAAACGGCCGTACTTTGGATACATACTAATACTGTAGTTTTCCCGGTATACTTTTCAATGACAGTACTGTAGTTCTACTGCGGTTTTTTGCTGTGTCCGCTCAAAAAAGTCAAAACTTGACGAAACCCACAAAAAGAAGTAGCACGACCTCAAATAGACTACTTCTGTGCGACAATGAAGATAGCATATGAGAAGGTACGCCCAGTCAGGAGGGAGTCCAAGAGGTCCCAACCTCCATGGTGAAATAGGGAGCTTAACTCTAAGAAGAAGTAAGCTAGGCACTTTCACAAAAGGGTAAATTAGTAGGGGATGACAGAATGAGTAAACAACTAAGAAAGAGTTTAAATACTTAATCAGGCAATTTAAAAGAAAATCCTGGAAACAAGAGACTAGCGAAACTTAGGCTTCACAAGATGCTAGTCAAGAATGCGGTATTTCCCAGCTACATCAAGAAATCTGATGGTTCGTGAGCGTAAAGTAGCAAGGAAGTATTGGGAACGATAGTGAGTAGTTCACCAGTGGTTTCCATATCGAATTGGTACTCAGATAATACTAGTTTGTCTGTAGAGCAAGAGGTAGTGAATCTTTTCACATAGAAGAACTTGCATCGGTCTATTATGGCATTCACACCTTTCAATGCTCCAGGCCCTGACGGCATTCTGCCACCTATGCTTTAGAAGGCCCCAGCAGAAGTCAGGGACAGGCTTAGAGAGGTCTTCAAACAATGTTTAGGGTCAGGCTACATACCAGCAGCATGGTGGGAAGTGAGGGTTATCTTCATACCTAAAGCACGCAAATCAAATCGCACCCAAGCGAAAGACTACAGACCCATTAATCTCTCGTCATTCCTTCTACAACACTAGAGAGGCTAGATATACACATCAGAGGCAAGTGTCTCATCGGTAGTTTATGCAAAGCTCCGCATGCATATCTCAAAGGTAAATCAGTTGAAACTGCATTACATGAGGTTGTAGGGACATTCGAAACTAGCCTTCATTACAAGGAACTAGCACTAGCTGCATTCTTAGAGGTTTAAATTTTTTAAAAGTGCCCTGAAAAGTTTCAACATCGAGCATAGCACTACCAATTGGATTTGCAAAATGCTCATCTCAAGAAACATCAATTCCACTCTAGGTTATAGTTCAATTAGGAAATCCGTTGCTAGAGGAACCCCTCAGGGAGGCGTTATACTCTTTTGTTTCTGGGTTCTAGTCATTGATGATACGGCCTATATATGAAAAAAATCTGCGGAAGTGATGAAATTAAACAGGTCGCGGTTAAGAATAGCCTTCGAAAGAGAATATATGGAGGTATTCTCCTTCACGTTTCGGAGGACATCATACATCTACTCTGTGAATGCCAAGGTATAGCTCGGAGTAGGAATACCTAGGATGGTATTTCTACTCCTTGATGGAATGGATGGATGAAGATGATGTTTTAAGTTTTGGTTTATTACCGAAATGGTTCTCTAGGGATCACGATAGAAAACTCATAACCCTACGCTACCTTCTACCTTAAATCGCACGGTTTTGAGAAGGAAAACCCTAGACGAGTACTTCCTTGAAGATCTTAACGTTCTTGACTTAAGTAAAATAGAAAGCTTTGCCACCGGGTCAAATTGGGTTTACACCGAAACTGGTTGCCCTGACTCATGATCCGAGACGGGACAACCTCACAACCCAACCCCAACCAACCATCTATTTGCTTGTAAACCATTGAAGGATTGCATCTCATTACCATTGTGGTCCATAATGTAACCAAGATGTATTTACTTCGCTAATAAGAGTCATATTTGTATCCAAAGGCTTTGTATCTACTTATAACTCTTTTTTGCAAACGTTAAACTAACTGACGACTCTTCACTTGTAGGACTTATGCTCAAAGATACACCCAGTATCTGCAGTGTTGTTATACAGTCAATTTGCATTTACACTCAACGCTCTTTTGACTTTTAACCTTTCGAACTTATACACATGTGCATGTCATGTAAAAATCATATTTATTTATAGCTAACCAGTCATTTTTTGAAGATCCGCAATTATCATTCACATCGGAGCACTATTTTTAACCATAAAATACTTTCAAAATTAAAATGAGGTTATACTCATCTCCTAGCCAAACTAGAGCCAGTTTATGACTCACAAACTCATCGTAGACAAAAGAATCGTATGAATGTATTCATGACTCGTAAATGCAACATCTTATGAATGGAATACCTTCAAGCTGATAACCAATTTTAATTAGCAATGCATACTTAGACGTAAAATATTTGTATTTTTTTTTTTTACACAATGGACTTTCTACAAAGTTCACTAGCCGCATAATTATTAAAGTCTCATATTTAGCAAACAAAAGACTGTATCCATAAAGTCTGTAATCTAATCTCCAGAACTAGAAACCAGCAATCATCGTCATACGCCGCCGAAACAATAATAACTTCAGTCTAATACCAGTTTATCAAAATAATAAAAAAAAAATAAAAAAAAACCCACAAAACAATTTCGCACATCAGCATTGAAATTAGATTTTAATTCTCTCACCCAACTGAACTTACCTAACCCAACACTTGATGGAGAAATAAATTTTGAGGGGAAACACCTTTTGAAAAAAAAAAAATTCCGAATCACATGGCCTTTGCGGCGAAAATAATGGTGTAGCCGTGTTACCAAGAAAGAAGGAAGGTCAGTTGTGGTTATTTATATGGTAACCAACTCTTAGAACTGTCAATGCAAATACTGAAGTTGGTTGCAGTTTAAATGATAAAGGGTGGTTTCCCTGATTGCAGTCGTTCTGTATTGTTATGTGAGACAAGGGTTTGTAAGACTCAGGGGAATGCTAGCCACCACGGAAATATGACTGTTTCATAACTGAGGCACATTATAGACAAACCATATGGTGCAGGAAGGTGTGAAAGTTGTATCAGTACCACTTCCAACTTGTTGGAATGAAGATCTATCCAACCTTATGAAGTTGACCAAAGATATCTTCAACATCTGTCACTGAACACAATTTCTGTCAGCCTTATAAAAACTGTCAAAACGCACAAGGAAGCCATTAGAAAAGCAAAGAAAAAAAGGATGTAAGAATACTGCCAATCTATCGAAACCCTCAAGAAATCCACAAGACTTAGTAAAATTCTATTCAAAGGTTATTACAATTATTCTTTTCTGAGAAAGATAGATGGGAGCTAAACACTTTCTCCTGCGGTATCCCTGCAGCTCTTTATAAACACAAACTTCTCAGGCTGCAGTGACATCAGTTGAGAATGCGAAAGTTACCCACTTTTATTGTGGGAATGCATCATGGAATAGTATCTCAACCATAGTAACATACATAGTAGACAACTTCTTGGGCTATAAACAGTTTCTCTCATTTACCTCAGAAATTGGAGACATATTAATACCCTGGCTAGTGTGGATTCATTGCATATTTTTCAACTACTTCCCCAAATCATATCTTGAAAACGGCTCCGAGTTGTTTTAGCCCTGAAATATACCCCCGAGGACATGAACTTTTAGTCTGACCTCCTTCGTATTCAAACCCATGGAGCGTATTCTAGAAATTTACATCCGCAAAATCTTGAAGAGATCACTGCCTATTGTCCAACTCCCAACACGCGTATCGTAAAGGAAGATAGAGAGATGGCTTCATGGGATAGTTGTTCACTCTCGCCACCTTCTTAGACATATAGACATACTAAGAACTCGAATTATTCAGTCGACACTAGGAAAGAAAGCACAAGAAAGAATCTTGGCTCAACTGGACAGGGTAGAGTTCAAGGTGGTTGCGGATGCCCTGGTTGACCAATGGTTTGGGGGCTTTTCTTTCTGTGATGAGCTAACTCATGGAGATCCATCTGGATATTGTAATCAATTCGGCCACGAACTGTGGTCTAGAATTTCTTGAATCTAGAAAAACTGAGATGATACCAAATGACTTGGTTATGACTTATCGTCGTTTTCCTATATCTCTTATAGTGAAGCTGGTATCAAATGAGCGAGCACACGAGCTAGCCATGTGTCAGCCCTTAGCGGTTCTCTGGCTAAAAGAATAAATATTCCGCTACGAATCGCTAAGCTAATATACACCATCACTTCCGAAATCTGGCAAACCTCGATTGAAATAGGCTTTCAAGCTGCGTTATATCAGTAAAGTTATGGGCCAGTTACAACAAACCAAAAGCAAATAAGCTGCTAAGCAGATCAAGACCAAATATGGACAGAATTGTAGCTATCAGTACATGTCATTGGCCTTTAGGAGACTATGGAGCCAAACTTGCACCCAGATGGAGGTATGAATGTTTACAGTCCTGCAGCTCGGTAAAGAAATGGAGGACAAGAATTCTCATTCTATTGTTGGAGTTCAGTCGATAAGGGGACAAATTCTATTTATTCCTTGTCCATGAGCTTCTATCGTAGGCTTTGTAAAATACCTCAAGAGGCTTAGTAGTGAAAAGAAACAATCCGTGCATCATTGGCATTCAGCATTTCCAGTGAAAGCGTTCTGATTCTATCATAGGCTTGGTATAGACTTGTATCCGTTGTCCATGTAAACCAAAAGGGTCAGGAACTAAATATCAGCTTCCTTGATATAGATTATAAAGCTAAGGGGAACCTTAACAAAATTAGGAAATATGTAGTACTAACCCTTTTTTTTAAAGTTTATTTCCTCTTTTCTTACCTAAGTTGTCCACATCCCTGCATAAGATCACTGTACATGTTTCCACTAGATTTGATATATTACTTAGTACTAGAGCCTTACGTACCGGCGCGCGGCTGCTTAAGTACCAATTTATATATTAATCCCCTTCCGACGATGTTACTTTTGAGAATGATTTTTGTATCTAATTGGATGGGCTTAATTCCACATTGAAAGATACTGCAGTCTTCTTTTATCCCACTTCAGTGACGACATCCACTTTGAAGCCATCAGCTTAGGCTTCTGAGCTTTTATTAACAATCTCATCGGAAATCTCATTCCCCGCAATCCTAGTGTGACCTGTCATCCATCCTTTCGACTAAATTCATTTCTTGCATTCTACAACTAATAACGAACAAGGGTTAAGCAAGGCTTTAAGTGTAGCCTGTCTGTAGCTACATATGCAGATACTCCCACGGTGGCATATGCAGCTTTCACCCGGATCACCAACGCATCCATTCAGAACCTCTGTCATGGAGTAACCTAAAAAGAAGAAACAATTTTGTGGGCAGATTTGGGTTAACTAAGCGTCCTCCCTGAACCAACCCGAGATGGTTATAAATTTCAGGATGCTTAATAGTTTTACTTATCAAAAGTCATCGTAATATTAGTTGAATGTTGACAGTTCAGTAATGGTGCGAAATTTAAAATGACACTTCTTGCTATATAACCCTTTATGGTGCTTTCTTGTTGATTCTCTTCAAATTATATACCTATTCACAAACTCTTTTTCTTTTTAACAATCGCGAACCATGTCAGCTGAGATATAAACAATTCTTCATTAATGTTATCAAAATAAAAATGTTTTTCTGTAGGTTTCACCTTAGGGAGCTACTACCTATTTATAAATCCTATATGCGTGAATCGTACACGGAATATTGACTTTCAAACAACAGTGGACACATGTCGCTGAAGATTACGTCCATCACATCATACTAATAGTGCGTAACCCAGTGGCATTCAAATTTTCAAAAGTTGAATTGTTCCAAACGTAGGGCACTCTTTGCAGCTCTTTCCTTAAGCTGTAGGTTAATGGAATTAGTGCCTAAATGGTTTCAAGGGCTGCAGTTGGCGTGGTTCTGATGGCGCTAGTGGTCCTTATGCGTACTAATCTTTAGATCTTGGTCAATTTCCTGAGGTACGTGGCCTTCTTTGCTGCGGTCCATTAGACTAAGCACCCACATGATGTTCTTTGTGTTCCTCATTCAGGGTTGTCTGAACAGATCGGCCTTTAGTATAGGTGTGTTGGGCCGGGGACATATACCTAGGATTTAGGTTGAAGGTGAATGTGTTAATCTATTCGAATGCCTTGAGTAGGAACGAGGTAAAGCGAAAGATATTCGCTAGTCGTGGATCGATATACTCCTTGTGGCTCCATGTAGTCTATGGCATCATGTGGAAAATACCATCAACGCCGGGTGCTTTCTAGGAGGCGATATCCCTTGCCCAGTTGATCTTATTTTCGTCTACAGTCTGGTTGCCCAGGTAGTGTCTTATGTTAGCAATTCTGTCTCGTGGGCTTATTGCTGTGCTTGATGTTAGAATTTCGCACCCTGGAAAATGTGTCCCAAAGAGGAGTTCTATGGTCTCAGAGGATGATTTTGTGCAGTATCTGTCTGTTTTTTTTTTTTTTCTTGATAAAGTCTGGGGCTGTGGGTATTTTTAAAAGGATTTTACGGAGTCATGCTGCGGCTTTTGTGGACTCTATTTCACTGTATAACTTGCTCTTAAAACTCTCTTGGCGTAAATTGTCTTTTTCTTGAAAACATCTTTGGTTTCCTTGTAGCGGAAATCCGGAAATCCATCCATACTGTGGACTTTACATAAGTAAAGTATCTGCTACAATTTAACCATCCTTCTGGTGGGTTAATAGCTTCAAACTGGATTGTAGATGCAAGAGATACATTCTGTTGCTTTGTTTGGTAGTCCCAGGTCATTGTACATATGTATATCAAGGACAACCCCACTCATATGCCTACACACTCCACCCTGACTCTTTAAAGACCTGCCCTGAATCTCTAAGACATTTTTTTTTTAAATTTCAAAATTTCATTCTGGATCATACATCTACATACGTATGATATGTTTGGCATATAACCAACAAGTGTGCACGCGACATGCACCATTAGTATTCCTTGGCAGCACAATTGAACAACATTACAATGTAACACATTCAAAAACTGATTGTTTCAACATTTTTTTGACGTTTCTGTTCACATGACTAGCGGGTATGGGAAATTTTGAAAATGTTGAGCGTATTTATAGATCAACGACAAAGTTGCAGTCAATTATTAATAGACCATTTGAAGCATACCCGCGTTTTCGAAATCGTTGACAGGAATTCGGGTATTTGATGATTCATGTTGCATGGCATTGTTTCTAGAATTTTAATTAATACTTTCGATTTCCTTGTGGCATCATTAGTAGAGGATATGAAAGCCCCAACTCTGCCATAAATTAGAACATGTACCGACTTTATGTGATCGTACTTTGCTAATGTATCTAAGTATAGAATTTGATGAGATCGGAAGTCGTTTTGAATAAATATTCCAAAGAAAAACCCCCAAAAAAATTTTATTCGATTACTTCTCCGGAAATATTGCCAACTTTTGCATAACCCGGGGGCACTCGACTTTCATGATTTTTATTTGAATTTTTTTAAATCTTTCAGATCTCCGGTCATGTTCTCAATTCTATTGACGTTCCATGGACGCAATTGTCATGTGTTGATACGATGGGTGATTCAATAAGCGACAAATGTTTATTTATATTTTCAAGAACCGTCTATTTTTAAATGACGACCTGAAACTATGGTGTTAAACGATAGCTGCGTGAGTCCACTATCTTAATATCCCAACAGGGTTAGTACGAAGCTATCTAACACCATATTCAGTAGTTCAAAATATTTCCGGATCATATTAAGACAAAGCTTATCATTATAAAAATTAAAAAATAAAAAACAACTAAACAAAAATAATAAACAAAGTAATAAAAAAAAAAATGTTCAGGTTCAATAAACAGCTGGTAGAACTCATTCACTGGTGTTTGTACAACTCGTGTATCTATTGAGTAATTGAAGAGCCACCCCCAACCGCCCAACAACTTGACATTGCAGTTGTGATCACCTTGATTACCTCTACCCGTCAGATGAAGCTCGAAGTTTCCCGCCTTCACACGAAAACACCCCGTCGGCAGTTAGAGTCGTTATGATGTTTTCTGATGATGAAATCAAAATCGTTTTGCCAGGAAATTCTTGATTTGAGTCACGTACGCCATGGCCAGCGTTATAGTGTGGCATCACGCGAATCTTGTTGTTTTGCACTATCAATACGACTATCCTAATGCAATGCCACGTACGAGAATCCAAGCGGAACTTGGAACTTATTGACTAGATGATACCACGCATGTGTTCGTGTGCACTATAGTGTC
The DNA here is from genome assembly GCA_905220385.1 of Xylota sylvarum. Lineage (NCBI taxonomy): Eukaryota > Metazoa > Arthropoda > Insecta > Diptera > Syrphidae > Xylota > Xylota sylvarum. The sequence continues at coordinate 110,021,279 of LR999958.1, forward strand.
ATTTACAAGCCAACAGTGAATGGAACAAAATGTATCTACGTCACACATGTTCTAATAGACTTTGTATCTGAAGGCAAAAGCAATCGAATATGAATGAGAGATTGAAAGCCGGACTGACCTGATCTTTCGGCAGACTGATATCAAGCTTAGATCTGATGGTATGTGGTTTTTATTTGCCGTCGGAAGTGCCGGATGGATCCAAAAGAATTTTGGCAGCCGCCTAGCAACTAATTTGGAATTAGTGAGTCAGATACTACAGATATTCTGCTCTGACGTTGATGGCGTAAGATATTGCAGATAATATGAGTATCTTTCTGTTTGTATTACACATTCTCAGAGATTTGGTAGATGTGTATGGTAGCTTGAACGAGGGCAGATAGGAGGAGAATATGAATCTATTGCCTATTTAGATGCACTCAGCGTTTGTTAGTGGTAGTAAAAGAAAATCATTTGGGGGCGTATGACACATAAAAAGTTTATTGAAACATAAACATTTGCGCTCTGTGTAAAAATATTACGGAAATGCCGAAATGTTTTCTCAGAGTGCATGTCCGTTGTCGCTCCTCTTGTCGCTGCTTCATCATAATAATCGCGACTATGTTACTGAGGGCGAGTTCCAACAATCTTTAGGGCTAATGATCTGGTTTATCATATTTTTCGGGGTTAAAACTACTTCCAGCATCTGTACCAGTACATGGGGTTCTGCTTCGTACCGAGGGCAATAAATGATAATATGTTCAGAGTCTTCAATTGTTCTCGGGCAGGTTGAGCAATCAGGATTGTCGTCGTGTTTAAACCTGAGAAGATATGTCCTAAACCCGCAATAGAAGGAAGTAGATGGAAGGTCACGATTGACATCAAAAATGCTTTCAATTCCACAGTTTGATCGTGTATAATGGACTCTCTTGAAAGAATGAATGCGCCGAACTATATTCTTAGGGTAATATGGAGCTACTTTACGAATAGGAAGTCAAGGTATGAAGACAATGAAACTAGCAAACATTTCAACGTGTCGGCAGGCGTTCCGCAAGGTTTGGTGTTAGGTTCGCTGCTGTGAAACATCGTGTATGATGTGCTCAGGAAGCCAATGCCGTCAAGAACAAAAGTTATAGGTTTTGCGGACATCGCTGTTGTAACCCGTGCGAAACGAGGTAACAGCAACAAATGAAGCGATTTCAAAAATTAAAACCTAATTGGAGACAGCAGGCCTAGGGTTAGTGGAGCAGAGGACGGAAGCAGTTCTAATCACAGCCGTAATGCGGTGGCATATATGAATTTGCACGTAGGAGACCAAGTTATTAAATCCAAACAGGCAATCAAATACTTAGGGGTAATGATAGATAATAGGCTAAACTTTAAGCCACACCTAGAATATGTAGGAAAAAAGTCGTAGATGCTAGAAACATCATTAGCGACTATATTGCTAAAAGTCGGTGGACCTAGATATAGTTGTACAGTCCTATTATCCAGAGTAGTAACCTCAGTACTACTTTTCGCATCATCAGTGTGGACTGATGCTATGGCAACAAGAAAATCAAGACGGAAGCTATCGACTGTCTACAGACTCAGCGCTCAAAGGACAACTTGCGCCTATAGAACAGTGTCTCAAAAGAGGCATATGTTAGAGCTGGCATGCCATCCATCGATATTCTGGTCGACGAGATGAAACTGCAGCATGGAGGAGCTATTAAAGCAGAAAAAAGTGCCATCTCAATGGTAAAATGGCAAAACCCATAGGATGACAGGAGGATGGATACACAAACTCATCCCCTACATAGAATCTCGGCCGAAAGGAAAAGTAGAAGAGGTGAACTATAATATCACATATGTAATTCCTAACCGGTCATGATGGATACAGAAAATATCTGCACAGATGCAGGAAAAAGATGCTGAACACGTGATGTTTCACTGACCACTCTTTACGCCAAGAGGTACAAACTTTGCGGACCCCAGACGGCTCTTTGGACACTTGAGTCAAGTAAAGGCATATATGACCAGCGTTCAAGTCGAACTCAGGAGAATTAAGCGCCTAAAAAAAGGAAACTGTGGAGAACAGAATAGAGCCTAAAAGGTTAACCAGCCTCACGAAGTAATACTTAACAGTAGCCCCGTGGGGAGAGTGGTAGATTAGTGTAAAAAAAATGCCCTAAATCATCCATGTCCTGTGAGAATCTATTTCTTTCTATTGATCCACACGTCGATGTTGGATATGATTTTATGCGTCCAGCGTCCTTTTTCAGAACAGTCCGATCTGTGTTGCCATTTCCTTAAGCTTTTCGCTCTTGATGGAGTTGACGATAATGTCTTAGTTGGTTTTCTGGCGAGGTACTTCTCTTCCCCTTCGTGTGCTAGTAGGTCAATTAGCACCATACCTGTCACAACTGTCGCTGTCACATCATAAGACGTGTGTCGTTCGGAAAATGCTATTTACACTAAGATCAATGATTCGGTACGCTACCTCCATTTTTGTTCTACACGATTTTTTGTTCCCATGGCATTGGCCCATACTTGGGACCCCTACGACCCAACTTTTGCTATGAGTCTATATCGTGGGCCACCAATAGTTGGGATCATCCTTCCCAGAGCAGCGCAGCGGTTGTCCTTGCTGGCTTGTCAGCTGCATACTGTAGATGTTGGTTGAAGGTGGATCTATGACTACATCAAGGTACTTCAATTCTGGCTTGGAAGCCAGTAGGTGGTCGCCGCTGGTTACGTTTATAGTATTTATTACTATTCTGCTTATAAGTACTACTTACTTCTTTTTTTCAGCAATCAAGGGTCTAAAACCCATGCTGGTTAGCCAGTCTTGGACGGTCCTTCTTCTAAGAGCTCCACTTCTTCTAAGAGTTTTGCCACTACGACGATGGCGTTGTCTTCAGCAAAGCCAATTATATGATCTTGGGATTTGCAGTCTAAGAACATCATGATACAGATTGTTCCAATATAGAGCCATGAGGGCCGCCACTTGTCAGTATGTAATGCTTTGTTCCATTGTCTGTGTCGTAAAACAGTAGTCAATTGCAAAAATGGTCAATCTGCATCTTTTGAAGGTATTCCGGCACTCTTTTGGCGATGATTGACTGGACGATATTCCTCCAGTTCGCAGTATTAAATGCATATTTAACGTCTACTGTGACGATAGCGCAGTACATCGTGCTTCCATCATGGTCTTTGAATGGCTTGCTGTGCTGACGGTTTCATTAATACCGATTGTAGAGCGTCTCTTTAGAAAACCATATTGGTGATTTGCGAGTCCTCCTGATTAAACAATCGCACTTTCAGTCGGTCGCTGAAGATGCGCTCTAATATTTCTGCCACGGTTTCGAACATACACAATGGCCTATACGATGAAGGGTCCTGTGGGGATTTCTTTCCCTTCGGTATTAATCCACACCATTTGGTACTCTCAATGAAGTGAAAATATCTGAAAATCTGTTATCTCCGCCTATGCGATGTAATCGGAGGCGTACCGTAGGAGTCCGTATTGGGACCACTACTGTTAAATAAATGGTTTTTCAGTTCGGACGCCCCCTTTTTTCAATAGGGTTTCTCTTTGGGTTTGAGTGAAGTCAGCAGCGATCTGTTTAACATTTCAACTCACTTGTAGTTGACATTTAATCACGAAAAAGTACTAGTTGCAACAATGTCTGCAAATTATCAAAATTTTTGATCAAAAATCGCATTTGATTGTGACAACTTTCCATATAAACGAACAATTGAACGTTTGGTGGCAAAATTTGAGTCAACATGTCCACTTCATAATATTTCCGTGTCAACAAGATAAAGAAACGCAAGGAGTCCCGAGAATATTGCAGTTGCAGCCGCAAGTGTAAGGGATGTCGATCTCAGGAACTGGGTATCCAGCCAGAGCAAGAATCCACGAGCCCAAGAACCCGCTCCAAACTATCACTCGTTGTTGATGCAGAGGTTGCTCCACTATTTCTCTTGGATTTTCGAAGGCCCAGATGCGACAGTTTTGCTTGTTTACGTACATAGATACCCAGACAAAAGTCTCATCACTCAGAATATTTTTGTGTAAATGTTCTTGTTCATTCATTTCCAATACCCAATAAGTGAAAGTTGAGTTGAACGTGGTCTGCTGGCTTCAATTCCTATGCCAACTGGACCTTATAAGCATGTAGCCCAAGATCTTTATGGAAAATGTGGTGCAAAGTGATTGCAGATAGGCCCAATTCCTGTGATCGTCTCGAAATGGATACATTTGGCTTTTCAGTCACACTCTTAGCTACGACGGCAAAATTTTTAGCTGACTTTGCCGGACGAGTACGAATTAGAGTCTTCACCTCAGTAATCTGTCCAAGACGTTCAAATTTATCGATTAAATTCACTATAGCTGTGCAAGAAGGCGCCTGTTGATGATCAAAAGCAGTACGAACTTTACGAAACGTTTCCACGATATTTTCGCCGTTTTTTAGTAAATTTTCACTATTTGAGCACATTGTTCGAGTATATATCAATCTATATTGATTAACCTCCTAGTTTTTAGTTTTCAAAAGTCATCGCAATCGTAGTTGAATGCTATGATATAGCATTCTTGGTACCTCTTCTTGGATGACCTTTTGCAAATAGCCATTAAAGAGGAATTTTCCATCGCTTCGTATGTATCTGAACACTAAAACTGTGAAATAGTACATAAAACTACATACAACAATCACTAAGAAACAAACCTAACCTGAATATTAAAGTAACTCCATACTCAAATTCCGTAAAACCAAAGTACTAATCCATAAAGTCCGTTTTGTGAATAATCTGCTAATGCAATGCAATGATCTTCAGTCAAGCTTACCGACTAAATAGATGCAAATAGCACAAATCCCATGTCGAACATCGGAAATAAAAAAAAACAATTAAAATTATCTTGTAACTCAAACCCTCTTAATATTCATTTTCCAAGCCATTTAAATTGAAAGTTCACACCGACCGCCTCTCGGTTGAATTTGAAAAGCCTTCCTTAATTAACTCATGTCGCCTGACCACCATAAAAAGTGTGGTGTTCTACAGCCCGAACCGTTTTTTTTTTTTGTTCCGAAAGAAAGTATCTAATATCCAACACCACGATTAGTTTATACGTTTCTTAATTAAGATATAATGAAATTAAAATAAACATCTCAATGAGTCCGGTAGTGGCTTAAGATTTTCCACAATAAAAATAAAAAAGAACCCCTAACCATCCATCTGTACGCGTACCCGCATCCATAAAATCCCTAAATCCGTATAATAGGCCTTTCTCTCATCATAAGTGAGCATAAAAGCATAAAATGATACAACAAATCATAAAAATGTCTTTATTACATATTTCGAATGCCGTAATGCATAATTTACATAAATTTTCGAGAGGCTCGTAAAAGTCTGCTTAGACCGGTATACTAGGCCTATAATAACTCTACTCGGGGAAATCGATCAGTCAGCATATCGGTTGGTTGGAACCCGGCCCAAAATGTATTCACCCGTGCGTCGTCGTCGGCGAATCTATGCCAAAGCTTGAGAACCAGTTTTGCAGCATAGCTTCGCGAAAAAAATGTATCTACAACCTCTCTCTTTCGGGTGCCGGTCTTATTGAAAGGCGATCGAGTATTTGAAAGTCAATCACACGATCGGCCGGCCGGTACCATAGCTCACAGCTGATATTGGCTTATCAGCGAAAATTTTCTCCGTCCTGTCGCGTGCATAATTCTTGAGTTTTGTTTTGTCTTTTATGCTGAAATAGCAAAATGGCAGCGTCATGAGCGTTCATTCTAAAGTAAACGTCAAGTTGTGCACAAGGTCTACGTGACTGTTGGCAGGTAGGCCGGGGAATTGCTCTAATTTTGCAAAATTTTTATTTTTTTTTTTTACGTTTTGCTTTCTGTAGTGGAAAACGCGAAGACAGAAAAGCTCTATTTCCATCTACGTACGGCGAACGACTGTGACAGTAGACTATACTGCGGTTCACATGATCGTCGCACGTCACGATACGACTGGCAAGTGCGCGAGTTATTGGCGTACGAGAGTGTTTATTCGAAACGGTTGAGCTTTTTTTTGGCCGGATTCGAGGGGCTCGTGGTATGGCTTATGACGTATAGCTTCAGTACATGACATTTCTGTGGGTATGTCTATTGTTTTGCGGCGGTGGTAGACAAATATGTTTTTTTTTGGCATTTTTTGAGAGGAAACTTTACTTTGTAGGGTACTCATTGGTTTGTAGACGAATTTGGGACAGATAATTGCGGCAGTTCGATGTGTGTTTTACCTGCTATGAGATACTGCTCTAGACCTTTGATTTTTGTAACCCTTTTCACTATAGTGCACTGCATTCGATGCATAGATACATGGAAAATTAATGGATCTAGGCGCACAAAATTAAGATCACTACCTAGTTGAATCAGCCATTCGCTAGGGTTTGAGCCCAAAACCACGCACACAATCGCTTTTGGAGTAGTGCAACCTCTGTTCATATCGAAATATCACGGAATTTTTGCTAGTTGAACTAGGTTTAGGGCAAGTTTTTAGAAAACCATCTGTATTTGGCTCGATTACGAATAGTATGTTTTCTATACTGCCACGCCCACTTTACTTAGCGGCGGAAGATCACAATCAGCCATTTTGTATTTATTTGTAATAAATAGATGAAAGAGTGTTAAAGACGTACTTAGCTCGTTTATGCTCTACAATATTCTAGGAGATAGCACTAATTTTTTAACCATGAGCTTTAGGGTAATATGAGATACTATATTTGAATTAAAAATTTTTAGAAGAAACTAGAAAAACAGCTTTGTATAGGAACGCTCACAAATTTTAGGGCGTTTTGTTTTCAAAACAAAATATTTTGTCTTTCATTGTGAATGAACTGAGTGGATTAGGACGAGGCTCAGAAACTGATAACTATAACTGGAGGAGTATCTGACCCGGTATCAAGTCTCTGACTGGGGTTCCAAAGATGGTTTTCAAATAACCCTCGCGATGTAGTCGTAATGTTCACTACAAATACAAATACAAATACTTGGCCCTTGGAAGCTTTTTCATGATAGTTATACTCTTGGATGTACATATGTATGTATGTATGTCAGACGCTCGAGTGAGGTGGGCCCGTGAAAGAAATTTTAGGTGTTATCAGGGAATCGAACCTCAAAAGGCTCAGTAGTCCAAATACTCCAAATCACTAACCACTTGAGCCACGGCATCCAAATGTTCACTACATGTCCCAAATACGAGACTGACATGGAGGTCACACATTGGGAACAACATTGTTGAAGCGATGCGGTCTAATGTGGGCAAGAGGTCAAATGTGCATACTTATGTACAAAGTCGGAGATTGTCCCTTAATTTTATTTTGTTTTTTTGAAAATTAGACCAGTACCACCGTATGTGTCTGTTGACCCAACGTTGAGAATCTTGAAATTAGTACTAAACTAGAACAACTATAAAAACTTGCCTACGTTAACCCTAGAGATCATAGTTAGACCGAGTAGTCTTCGACTGTTTTGTGTGTTTTGGAAGAAGGCTTGAGATTCAGATCACTAGATGTAACATACTGGGGCTGCTATCATAGATAAAAACTTTCAAATGGAATTTGAAGCAGAAACTCTTAAGCCACTTTTTTCTTAAGTAGACCGTGTAAAAGACCATATTGAAAGTATAGACGAAAGATGAAAGGATTGCTGTTCTACATAAATTCTTCTAGAAGGTTCTTCAAGAGTAAAACATGGCTTTGCAAATAAAATTATGCTACGTGTATCTTTAATGAACCAAAGTCTATTACTACCACGGTCTTGCTCTTCCTTAAGACTTGAAGCGAAGTAGTTAGGGTCACACACCAAACCCTGAACACAGAGCCTCCTGCCAGGAGGTAAGCCTAAACTTCACTAAGTCAGGGTTTAGAAACAATAATTTCTTCGTGGGCTGCATTGACAAAACATCTACAGAATCCCTACAACAAATAATGAGCTGACAAAGTTGGGAAGGTTTGAGTCTCTCCCGAAAATTATCAGGGTTTCCGTATGGATTCCTGGATCTCTCGAAGAACCTGCCAAAATCTTTACGCTTATTTGAAGCTACAAAACAACGAAAAAGTGGAAACCCTAGCACGCGAAGAAACAGGAGGAAGGGTCAACTTGTAGTGGTAGGAGTTGACGAAACATCGGTGGGAGCACTTATCTTACTAAGCGGCAAGGTTCAGTGCGGCCTCAATCGAGTGAGTGATGAAAGGATCACGAATCATGCCAAGAGAGAAGAAATGAACAATGGTGTCTGCACAACAAGATTAAGAGTTGGAGGTCTAATCTTAAAGTGATCGCCACCGCCGACAGGCGATCTGACAGTGACGAGCCTCGAATATAGGGTGAAAAATAGTAATTTCGGGATAACTGTCTTGGCTTTTTACTATCTCCCGTATGATCCCCTTCTACCTTCACCCAGCGACGTTTTGAAAAATCCTTAACCTCGACCAGAGCCCAAATGAAATATTTCGTAATAGCAATGGACGCCAACGCTCACCATACAAACTGGGGGAACACAAACATTAACAAAAGCAATGAGTGACCTTAACGAGGGCTGTACACCAAAATTCATTAAAAAAAATAGGAGAGATGTAGTTCAATACATCTATTGTCAGATTGGAGAGTCTGTAGCGAGATCTCCTTTTAACAAAGAGTTCTGTAACATACCAAAGTGCATCACTAAGTCATTCGAAGCAGCGTGTTTATTGAAACCAGTACCAAGATCCGCCAGCAAAGTTGGAAGATCGGATATTTTGCGATAACAATGTGGTTGCTCGTGTCAAAAAGATTCTATCCAAGGAACCACAGAGCCACCATCTTTAGAGACGCTACTCAGCACCCACTTCCCATCCTGTCTCAGTGAGACGGCAACAATATACTCGGTGGGACTGATTCAGGCCGAAAAAAGGTGGGAAGACACCGAAAGCTTCATAGAAAGTTATGTCACTCCTCATATACTCACTCATCATTAACAGCCTTCTCCAATCCCTTAATAGCCCCGAGAACAGTGCAACTGGCTACACGTCTAAGAAGTATTATACTTCAATACGCATTCACTGAACTTAAGCACAGAGATTGTGTAAAAAAGTAAAGAGTGCCACCAGCTGTCCGGTGGATTTGAACTTTTTGAGTTTTCGTCAAAATTTGGCGGGCCTTTTAAGATGCTGGCCTATCAGACAATGTCCAGTAAGAACACAGATAGCGTGGTTGATCTGTGATCGCTTCAGCAGGGCCAACTCAGCACTACGTTTCAGATCAAGCCTGGACCAGATCTGTCTCGAAATATTGCAAGTAGAGAAATTTTTTCATCTACAGTTGCTAAAAGCTTTCAGCTTTAGTAAGACTTTACAAGTAGCGAGGGGGATACCCAGGTTCCGCCATTTCTGGCACCCAGCATAGGTGAATGTTGAACTGCTCAGCCATCTCCACAAGGGACAAATGGCAGTTTAAAGCGGCATTTGAAGTGAAGGAACATGATTCCAGGGATTAGATTGCCGCCCGACGGATATTGCATAACATTTCAGCCAGAACAAGGCTTCCTGGATCACCAGGATTTCCGCCTGGAAAACGCCACCACTAGATTCCACAGAAGAGGGAAAAAAAACCCCACCCTGAGGAGTTCCGCAACTTACAAGTCTTCTAGCCCAGCTATAAATTTATAATTCTACGTCTGATAAACTTATTGATCAATCGACTTGCAGGCTTCCAACTGCATCTATGTTTGAGGCAGATCTGACATTGTTAAAGACTCCCTCGATCTCCAGGAACTCGACCATGGTAAATTCCTTTATGCTTAGTGATTTTTCTATGAAGCGCCTTAACGAGTACAAGGCTGTCTCAAATGATTTGCCTTTGTAGTACGCATTGTTGAGATGGAAAGAGCAAAGACGGGCTAATGCTCTGGCGTAGGGGTGGATATCAATGAGTCTTTCTAGTGTTTTCAATAGAAGTGACGATAGACTGACTGATGGCTAGGAGATCATTTGTTTCCACGTGCAATCATTTTCCTATAAAGATAACTTCAACCTCGGTCCTAGTTTACGAATGTAGACCATATTTAAGCCAAGAGACCACTTTGCCGTCTGATTGCTGAAGCTCAGCTGTAATGATACCATCTAGCCCTGGAGACTTGTGTGATTTGAAACTGCGCTAGAAGGTGGTTTCAAATTTAGGTATAGCAACTGAGAAGCTACCATGAAAATGCGTGTCCAGTAGAAGGTCGATGGACTCCTTACTAGTGGTGATCAAATGACCACTTTAACTAGGTTAAATCAAAACTGTGTCTTCTGCGCCTTTTGTGAATCCGAGAATAAGGACGGCCGAAGCTGTTTTGGAGTGGTGCAGGGTAATCTGAACGATCCACAGCATTAGAGCCACTTTTCAGTTCAGATACCATTAACACGGCATCATCCGAATCTAATGACAAGATGTCATCCTCAAGAGAGACGCTAGGAGGATCACTATCCATCTCCGTATCCGTTAACCCAAAGTCGTCACAATAGGTGATGGATGACCAAAGGGAATTGGTTTTTTAGGGGCGCTTGCCATTGTGACGTTTCGGGCAACAATTATTTAAGACTATTTATTTAGGTCTACCACGTATGACAACCTTTGGGGTGAGGACCATGGTTAGAACCTAGAGGACAAGAAAGCGGATATACCGATAACCCTTTTCGGGAATACGAACACTGTCTGCCACCATTTCTTATGATTTGTTGTGATCTTGGTTAAGACTGCGAGATCGTTGAATAGCAGGTGATTCATTGTCCTGCAGGCTCCGATATGGGTAGAGTAATCTTAGCATGTTCTCTCTATTATCGTCTAAAAGGCTTACGTATTTTTCTCATATTTTTGACCAGTAGCTCTAGTCGCTTACGCTTTGCGATCGCCGCTGTTACTGTAAGTCTACTTAATACTTGGAGTGCCTTGCGGTCAATTGCATCCCTTTCTCTTCAGATAGGTTATTATAGTCGTCCCACCATTGCACAGTCGCATCCGTACCCACGCTGTAACTATGTAATACTCCGAATCAGGTCATTCGAGCATTGAAGTCACAAAGGTAGTGTCTTCCTGCAGATTCCGGGATTCCGAACTTTAGTTCTACATACTACCAAGTCTTGTCCCACAGCCAAGTCGATGAACCTAAATCCGTTTCGGTGGTCCCTCCAATGTAATCCTTTTTTCTTGACGTCACGAGGTAGAAGTTGGAAAAGAAAATAAAAATTAATTTCCACATATTCCATGAAACCGATAATAGAGTATGTCCAACAGCAACTACCCCGGATAGTAGTCTCGCGATTTGTTTTGGAATTTGTCTACAAGTTCAAAGTCACACAGCTACTCAAAGCAAACAGCAAGTGGATGTTTATAGCTTTCGAAATACGAAAAACAAAAATTTGAAAGCTTTTGCGACACACAACTGGAGAGACACTCTGTAGAGTGTGACACCTGAATGGTGAATGGAATGAGAAGCATGAGAACCACTGGGCGTACAAGATCGCGATCGTCTACTTGAAATGATCGTGAGAAAATTTGTTAGATTTTTCCATTTTTTTTAAAAACTGTTTCCCGGTAGCCAATTGTTGGCGCCGATAGATAAGATAATAAACGCCAAAGGTGTCACTGGAATTGCACAAAAATAAAATAAAATAATCGATCGCCGATCGGTGATCGTTGATCGGCCCTGGCTCCAAACATCAAAGTTGTTTACGAAAATCGATTCTAAGAGGCGGGCGATGTTAGTTGGCGTTAATTATAGAGAACTAATTTGTTTTATTAGGAAAGAGCGTAATTTGTTAGCACGGATGGAGGGGGGCGGAAGATCCGCGCAGCTAGTGAGCGACCAGAGTCAATGAACTCGAATGGGAGTCAAATCCGACGCAATTACGCGTGTTTGCCCCTCCAACTACTGATTGGTTATCTAATGACGCATTTTTTTTTTTTTGCGAACTTTCTTTCTTTTTTTATTTTTTGCTTTAAATTTAGACTGTTAACGGAAATTTTGTATTTTTTTTTTCTAATAGTTTACGAGACAGCTACTACTGGGAGTGTATTTGGTTTCTTCTTTCCGCGGTAAAGTGTTAGTGGAAGAAGTATCTACGCATCTTTAATGGCTTTTCTTTGGCATTTTTTCGGAATTTTTTTTTATTTCCCGAGAAGTTTATGAACTCAGCTGTATTCGTAGTTGTATAGGAAAGGAAGATAATGACATTAATGGGCTTTCGCTTTCATAATTAAGCAGGTGATGATGATGGAGAACATTTATTGATGGCGTGTCTGTTAGAAAAAAATAAAAAAAAATAAAAAATCACTGAGATGCTGATTGAAGACATCTGTTGTTGCTTGGAGGAACGACCTTGACTTGGGTATTGAAATTAGTGCAAGTGTATCACATACTCAGAGACTTTCATAGAAAGCCCCGAATGCACTTCAGTGATGAGAAGCTTATAGTATCAGCAGCGAAGATCAGCCACCTGAGCCGAGCCAAGACAGGACAATAGCAAAGAAAAACATACAGAAAAGTTACAATCCGTCTGGAACGGATCGTATGATACACTATCCTCCTTTCTATATAGCCCCTATAAATTGGGAGTGGCCATATTGCAATTTGTACTGGAATACGACGATAACTTCGAACGTTTGAGGATGTTACATGTAAAATTTCATCAAAATTAGTTTTTGATAAAGACGCCCCCAAAAAGTGGGTGTAGCCAAAACTGTTGTATGGGTGAATTTTAGGGAATCTAAATGCCTAAATATTTGGTCTTAACAAAAATTTTCGATTTTATATAATTTAGTGAAGTTATGATCGCCCTCTCCACCAGCATCCCAGACAGTGGTGACTCTTAAGCTCAGCACAGTCTTGACAACAGGAGAGTGTAACGCCAATAAAAATTTTTTAAAGCCTTTCCTACTAAGTGTATGAATACCGCTGATTTTTACAAACTTTCAGTAGCCACAAACCCAATCATCAGGTCAAGTGCAGGTCCTGAGAAATCATCCTCTCAGCCTTGTTTAGCAATCTCATCGGTGATCTCATTTCCTGCAATCACAGTACGACATGAGACCCAGACAAGAGTTAAAGAGTTCAGCATTGAATCCAAAGAGTTATTGCATCCTTCAACTATTTTGGATCGAACTAGAGGGTTGGGCAAGGCCTTAAGCGCAGCTTGACTGTCGCTACAGACGCAGATACTCTCACCCTGCCACTTATTCTTAACAATACAGTAGACAGTCATTAGGATAGAATAGCTCTCCGCTTAAAAAACAAAGATACGCTTGCCTATCGAGTAGTGAAGTGCCGGTCTCCATGAAGACACCAGAAGCGGACGCTTGACTAGTTTTGGAGCTATCCCTAAAGATTCGACTACAGCCCAGACCATGCTCAGACTCTAGCCGAAGTTAGTCCTGAACGCAAAGAAAGCCGATTCTAAATTTGCACAACAGCCGAGGTTCCGTGTCATTGCATTAGACGGTATATCCATGGAACCAGGGTCAGAGGATAAGTGCCCCCCAAGGTCATCAAAACTCCAGTGCGGATGATACCAAAAGCCACACCGTTTAAGACGGTAGATTGCTTCGATAGTGCAGCCCATGATGATAAAAGTATCAAGGGGAAGTACATCAAGCAGACCAGAGCCAGGCGTACTCGGAAAAACCCCCGTGCTGTCGAGTCAAGCCGTTCGTTAGAATTTTAGGCAGAAAGCAGTCACATTCTTGGGCGAAAGCCATCTCCACCAAACAACCGACACATAAGCTAGTAAAGGTCTTATTATAGCCGTATAGATCCAGATAACCTTTTTCGGTGATAAGCCCCCAATAAAACCCTTACACTGCCAGAAAACTGAGAGCGCCTTGTATGTCTTCGACTTCAAATGCTTTGCGTAAAGAAGATATGTGCCTTTATCGGAGATCTAGATTTTAGCGCTGCGTGAGTGCACCGGTTATATTGAGAACAACCTTAATTCATCGACCATGCCTAAGGCTATCTGCGCATTAGCACATACAGTCTGTAGGCATATGCTTTTCCGCAAGAAGAAAGGCAGACTTATAGGTCTGAAACTTGTAGCGACTAGTACCCAATATTAGTTCGGAGATTATAGAGCCTCCTGCCACTATAATATCGCTGCCCATACACATAAAGGCACTGTCAAACGACCGATGTGTGGTGGAAGATATTTGTAACATGCGGCGAAACCAACAGAAGCTAATAATGGTCATGGGATCCAACAAGATGATGGACTGTCAATAAGCATAAGTGTTTACAAACCAAATGTCATTCGTTGTGAACAAATTCAGTAACGTGGTAACGTCGTATTCAATTCGGGTTGAGTGCCATGTAAACTCAGAATTGTTTGAAGCAGGATTCACTCGATCCGATCACAAAATTTTCTACGATCGAGTTGAGTTTTGGCTTGCAAACGCAGATCGATTTGACAGAGATTTTGACAGATAGAGAAAAAAGGAGAACAAGTGTTAAACTTAAACCTTTTTCGATTCGATTCTAACTCAATCCCCCACATTGTTTTGCTATTCTCTATCCGACATCAAAGTCAATCCATACAAATCCATTTGAAATCGATACTAACTAATATCTAGACAGGATAATGCATCATTCCACCATAATTACGAAGTTTTAAACATTGTGATACTGATACGTGGTTGTGCATCCTTCTGAACTGATTAACTTGCCCATCTCCAATTGAAACATCTCTTTCTTCGAAAATGAATATCCCTAGCACTCCCATGACATTACTCGCGCACACCGAATGACATTTCCGACAGCGATTTTTGATTGAAATGCGGTGAACTGACATCGATGTCAAGAAGAACATTCCGCGCCCATAATCCGACGCGTCAAACAGAATCAATCTTTCAGCTTGTTCAATGTATAAATCCCCGCCAAAGGTGGCGCAGTGATCAGTTCGCAACGCGAAAACCGCCAACACCACCACGATCATCACCACCATCATCGCCACCACCATCATCATCATCATCATCATGATCATCATCGCCATCATTATCGACATCACATCGGCTTTGACACATTAGAAGACACCCGCAGTTGTGTAAGCCGATCCGGTCGATACTAGTTCTTCATGATAACAACCACCGATCGGCAGGCAATACACAACTTCACCATCTGGACCGTTCGAGGAGAAAAAGCAGAAGACCGTTATGCACAGCCGCTTCTCACCGACACGAGATGAAAGTGTAACGACAACTCTTGGGAAAGACCAACACATACACACACAGAGCAAGCGCGCACCGATCACAAGCCATCGCGCGATCAGATTTGACAATTATTTGCGGCCAACCTATTGCCAATGTATGCCTGTTTATGGTTGTGTCCTATGCGGTATGACGTTGGTTGGAGGCTCTCTTTTTTTTTTTTTTTTTTTGTCACGCATACGATGAGTGTCACCGGTCGTTCGTTCAGTGTATCGGATGATAGCGTTCAGTGGAAGCCATCGAAGTGTCACCAATGATTTTCCTAATTTTTCTTTTGCAGATTTGTCTTGGTAACATGTGGCAGCGGTAGCATTGCGGTGGATCAGTTTCGATGGAATTTTCCCCGAAGTTTAGTGGCGGGATGAATACGCTACTAAGCGATTTGGAGGCGCAGGGAGTCTGCGCTACATTTCACGTCAATTCGGTAGCGCTTGTGGGGAAGGAGACCGATTCTGGAGCAATTCTGTTGCCACATTTTATAACAAGGTTGCACGGTAACTATGGTGTCGCAGTGGATAGAATATTGGACTAACCGCAGGTTTTACTATCGATATCGAGATTCGATACATGATTTCATCGATTAAATTGAGTTGTCGCCTTCTTGGCGTCAGAGGTATACGTGCTTGTGGTTCATTGGGTTAAACGCTGGACACGTTGACAGTTGGACGGGGATATATTATTATTTACGGTCTAAAGTTGGATAGTGTTGTAGACCGTTGTTGGAACCACAAGGTGGGGCAGGGTGTTTCTTTATTTTCTTAAGATAGTTCGGTATGCAATCAATGCCAAGTGGTAGCCCAAATGATAACTTACACGTATCAAGGCATCGAGGTCAATTGATTACATTTCAGTATAAAGTGTGACTGTCTTAGAAGGTAGGTTGTAGGTTAAAAAATCAAACTTACTGTAAATTTTATGTAAAGGACCATCTAGATCTATCAGTAAGCATGCATAGCACAAGGAGCTAGACAGAATTGTACGCCTCTCAGGCCGTAGCTAGGTAGGTGAACGTCATCGGTGTTCCTACTGGACACTGTCTGATACCCCAACGTGTCAATAGGTTGGGCCTCTTATGACATGACTTCTGCAGAAACTGTAGGGCTGAAGAGGAGGAAAAATCCATTCTCCGCTTGCTACGCGTGGCCAGCTCCCAAAATAAGACTACTTCATCTAGGAGCTCACTTATTTGACAACTTAGGCAAATTGGCGTAAGTAGGCGTCCTCTTTCGCTTTATCAAAAGTTCCAGTTGGTTTTAATTAGTGTCGGGGAGCCAAATGATTAGATCCATGGCATCACAATAGACCTTTATTGGTCTAAGTGTGGTAAATGTAGACTTGCTCGTTTTTTGTCAGGGCCTCGTTTCGCCTGATTCCGTCCATTTGAGTTCTCCTAGCTCACGTTAGAGCTTGTGCCTTGAAACACTCCTCAGCATATAGGTGAACAGAAGTTCGTACGCGCTCGCCTTAGTAGTGCAGTTCCGGACAGTGTGCATTTCACGTTGGACTACTCGCAGATGGGTTGCCCAAGCTTCATCTTCTCTGGCGAGTGCATTCATTTAAGAGATGAAAGGACAGTTTGATTGCACCTCCCAATCTGCTCATTTGATCTGAGGGTACTGAGAGCTATGTATGTCCTTTTTGCAAAACTCCCGAACATTCCCGATGTGAACACAATCTCTTGGTCAGTGACTTGTCTTCGCAGTAACCCAACTTAGCTGGCTACTTCGCTCAACACATAAAGGACCACCTTACTGTTGGTGGTTTTATCGTCTCACAGTATGGTGTACTTGATAAAGTTATCAACCAAGGCCAGGAAGTATTTGGTTCCCACCTTTCACTTCATGAAAGGTTCAATATGGTGTCGAACGGAAAAGAAACGCGTTCTAGGCTGTGTAGCTCCCTCTCGGATCTTCC
Source organism: Xylota sylvarum (assembly GCA_905220385.1). Classification (NCBI taxonomy): domain Eukaryota; kingdom Metazoa; phylum Arthropoda; class Insecta; order Diptera; family Syrphidae; genus Xylota; species Xylota sylvarum. The sequence continues at coordinate 110,038,420 of LR999958.1, forward strand.
CCTTTGATTTTTACGTATGCACACTCAACTCACGACTTAATGTAGTTCCTAGTGAAGCCTCTCGTCAATCATCGTCCTGGTACACTTTCAAGGTCATCTCTCTTATGACTTTAAGGACCACCAACATCTCGGCATCACCCACCTTTCGAAACAATCGATGCCCTTTGACAACATGCAGCTGCTTCTTTGTTGAAGACATCCCAGTTGCCCTAAATGGAGAAATTATATCTTGTAGCTTATCGTCCTGCCACTGCATGGTGGAGATGTTCACATTCAGAATGAAGGTAGAAGCCTCCTCTACAAGTACCCGTCTTCCACAGGTTGTCGGCTTAGGAAGTCGACATGTGCTGCCCTCTTTCTTGCCTGATGAAACGTTTTAAAATCGAAATCATGTAGCTTGAGCCACCATCGCTCCATTCGAGTAATCAGTTTCCGTTCTGCCCTGGCTGCGACTATGATCTAACAGTACGCGACGACCTTGAACCGTGAACCCAATAAGGTACACCCAACATCGGTTCAAGCTTGTCACAATCGTCAGAATCTCAAGTTCAAACGAGTGGTACTTAGCTTCGCCCGTAGATAGCTTACGAGTCTAGAAGACGACTGGTCTCAATACCAATAGTAGTCCAAATAAAAAAAAAAAAAAAAGTAGTAGTAGTCCGATCCTTCGAAAACTAAGGAAGACAAACTGGGATCTGTTTGTATCGTCTCTTGAATGTAGTCTGGAGCATGTTGATATTAGAAGAGCTCTAGCTTACTATCTAGAACTGGAACACGCATATTAGCTACCTAGTAAGCAGCAATTAGATTCCATGATGGAGCAACAATCTGTAAAGCCTTCGATCCAAAACACGTAAACTGTTAAACGCAGCGACGCATACTAGAGACTGGCAGAGCTACAGAATGACACTGACGTCCTATAACCAAGAAATAAGGAAATGGAAACGAGAAAGCCTTAGAAAGATCTGTGAGACAACCGTGAATACTCCTGCTGCACAAGGCGCTGGAAAAAACTGGAGGAACATCAACGTCTCTAAGAAAACCGGACTTTTATTAGAAACTCAAGTCTACCGAAATCCTATAGACCGATCAGCCTCTGGTCACGAGGGAGAAGCTCAATATGGTGCAAGCATCTGCATTACAGTGGGCCATGAGAACTTGCCCAACTGCAGTCATAGAGGTACTATTGGAACTGACTCCTCTGAATCTTGTTGTTGAGGAATGTACAAGTAAAACAGTTCTAAGAATGGCCAAAGAAAGAATAGGAAGAGAAGGTCTCCGCGGATTCTGCGATGAGTTCACTGAGATCCCAGAACATGCGCTAGCATCTTGTGGGGCACTGACCCCCAAAATACTGAAATACTTGGAAAAGTATCAATTATCATATGATGGCATACCGTCACTAGACTCAACTCTCATCCTTAGATTTTTAAGGAATACTGGATTAGAGAGAGTGATCTAGGACAGTCTTCATCCGCCAAGGCGTAGTAAGCGTACATGACACTCAAAATGAATCCTAATGCAAGGGGAACTCTAATGAGGACACGTACCTCTGCAAGGTGTTAGTAGAGGGCACAATACCCCGAAAGATTGTAGTGCAACATACTCCTTCTTCAAATAATAATAATACTGTTATACAACTGTTATACTCAATAAAAGCGGACCTAAGATCGACTCCTGAGGAACTTCCTCGGTTACGTGAGAAAAAATGGTGGATGAGAAATTGAAACAATCGCTCTGAAATCCGTAAGGAAAACGTGTTAGGTAAACAAATATCGGGGCATTCATCTACATATGGACCCAATGAACTATCCATCTCATGAATATGACTCTCGTTGCTAGGTCGTCTTTTTAGTAACCAACTATCCGACACGACATTGATGTCAAGAATAATTTTTTGCGATTCGAATAGAATGGAAGCTGCTACATTGTATCTAAAATTTAAAATTAAACACACAATAGAATCTTTTTTTCTCGAATTAGTATCTATAAAGCTTCATAGAGGGTCTTTACAATTCGGCGTATCTTTACTGGTTTTCTTCTCTCTTTTCCATTCTAAAATGCTGGAATTTATTTACCCACCATGTGAATTGATCGACACTTTAAAGAGATCATCCCTACATCCCTCTTTGATATTGATGTCAATTGCTAATGAATTAAAGCAGATATCCTAGACTTTGAATGAGTATTTCAGCAAATATAAATCTCCACGTAAGTAAACAATCCTCCAGTGCGTTTCAAAGTAATCTGCTTAGTCTATCACGGGATCTTTATTATTATTATTATTATTTTTTTTTTTTGTTAAAAAGTTCCTTGACCCCAAACTACCATGGACGGGAAAAGTATTCGCACTTTGGATGAGTAAATTTCACTAAACAAAAATACACAACTGTATAGTGATAGATACCATGTATCTAAGCTGTTGTTGTTGATATTTTTGTTAGAATACTCAGAGATAAAATATGAGAAACAAACACCATCCCCACTGGGAAAGATCATCTGCGGTGAGTTATCATTATTTATTTAGTTTGTATTAGGGGATGTTTTGGCGGCTACTATTTGTGTGGAGCTTGTAGTTTTGGCGGGAATGTTGCGTGATCCACGAGTATCTAGCGTGGCTCATTAAATAGATACATACATATATTGATAACAATTTCAACGTAATTAGATAGATATAGAAAAATAGCAAACAAAACAGTGATGCTTTGCGATAAAATACCGATTGAATCGATGCTCTTTCGTAACTATTTCCATCGGTTATGTCACTTCAACAAGTCTGCTTTTTTTTCAAGATAAAATTTTAATCAAGTTTTATTACTGTTTGTATTAAGCACAATAACTTTATTCATATCTCTTTTTGGCGAAATTATGAACTTGGGAATGTATCTTCTGTCAATAGATACAATGTTTCACATGCTGCATGGCACGTAGTGCTACATTGTGTGCTGGTGGGACAACATTTAGATAAGATTCATAATAAGTATCATTCTTTCTATCTTCGAAAAAAAGGGATCGATTCCTTCCTTTCCTTTTTGTGCCTTCCTGTGCCTTCCTTTTTGTGCCGATGAATTAGCCGTTCTAAGATCAAGCACGGATTGGTTTCATCTAACATGACCATGTAACTCCTCCAAAACTCAGTTGTAGTGAATTCCAATTTGCAGAACACGCCAAATACTTGGGAGTTATTCGCGATAAAAAAAACTGCTGGAAACAGAATATTTAAGACCAAGAGGGATTGTGTTGACAGCCTACTGCGCTGCGTTTCGTTGTCGATCTTGACTTCGCTGTTCCTTCATAATATTTGTCAGAGTGTCCCTAACTGCTCCCCAAGCGTCTTGCTTCCTCACCATCTGTCTGGGGTTATGTTCTCACCCAGATTATTCACCAGCTGGTGTCATTCTTCATGATATCGTAGACAATGGAACATAATGCGCTCTGCATCTTCCACTACTTCCGTGCACGTTGGACAATGGGGATCGTCGTCGTGTCCAAACCTATGCAGACAGGCTTCCATTGATCAATCTCTCCGTCAAGTTGCCTTTATCAGAGTGATACCATCTCTCCTGTCGTTCTTTCAGGATTGTCCTTGGTGGTACCTCAGTATCACTTTGACTCGTCGCTGTAGCCGTTGTCCTGCTGGCATGGTATATTGGTACCATGCCAGCACCAGCCGCATCGTAGAAAGGTTTGGAAAGCGCGGTATACTGATTCTGCCTATTCAGCCGTATGCTGCAGGTGTTGCTTAAAGGTTAGCCTTGCATCTAAAGTAATGCCAAGGTACTTCATCTCTGGTTTGGAAACTATGATGTCTTGCTGATGAGCACTACTTCTGTCTTTTCTTCTGTTAGTTGTAGACCCATGCGTACTACCGAGTGCTAGACTATCCTGATAGCTTCGTTACCTCCAACTCCTCAAAGAGTTTGGTCACTACTACAACTACGGTGTCATCGGCAAAGACAATTATTTTGAAAGATCTCGGAATTCCTAGTCTGAGAACGTCATCGTGGATTAGATTCCACAGTAGTGGACCTAGTGCGGTGCCTTGAGGAACGCCGCCAATGACGTTATACTACTTCGTTTCATCGTCGGTGTCGTAGAGCAGTATCCTATTTCTAAAATAGTCCCGTCAGAATTCGCAGGAACTCTGTCCAACGATACGAAAACCTCCAGTAGTGTTCTTTTTTTGGTGATTGTGAAACGTGAACCCCACGCGTTGAAGTCGTCTGCAATAACGACCTGATTTCTTGAGATGTTGTCAACTATTTGTTCAAATTCTTCCTGTGTCGCAATGAAATTCTGGAAAGCTATAAGCCTGCCGACCTCGCCAAAAAGGTTACGAATCCCAGGATTCTGCCAAAATGGTGATCTTTGAGTACTCATGTACGCTTCACTACTTAACGCTGAACACAGTCAGTAGAATCAACCACAGATGGGAAAATGACTCGACGTACAACATCTAAGGTCATATCTGGTCAAGGCGAGATCACAAACGTAATGCTAGGTGATCAAGAACTGATCAGCAACGTTATCTGTATCTTCACTAGACACTGCTTGATAGGCTTACACTCTACAAGTTTTTACGAAGAAACTATCTTCCATCTACTTTGGCCCTATTCGCTGCTGATCCTCAGGAGGCCATTGGCATCTTTAAACATGAGGAGCAGCCACCGCTACATAAAAAGTTCCACTGATCCAGCGTCTTTAAGTAGTTTGGTATCTAAGAGTAAGAGATCCACGGTATCACAAGGAATCGCCTCTTGTCTAAGTGTGTTTAAATTCTAGTATAGACAGCCACTCTAACCGAAGCCGAAACCTAGCGTTTGTCCTCTAAAGGTTCTGGTCCTGTTCAGATTATTCTGGGTAAAGATCCATGGCCACTGCCGTGTAAGTGCCAGACGCGCTGGTTCAGCACCCACACCTATCAAATATTCCACTGAAAGCTCTACGAAAGCACGCTGACTCATACGTTGGCTTCCAACAACTGGTACTATGTTCACGTTTGTATGGTGTTAGCCAAGGTACCGCTATGAGGCTCAATGGTCTAGGGGTATGATTCTCGCTTTGGGTGCGAGAGGTCCCGGGTTCAAATCCCGGTTGAGCCCGCCGTTTTTTTTTTATCTTATTTTATTTTATTTCTAACAACTGTCCACAATATGAATAAACATTAATCACAGCAATCAATGTCACAGCATTTAAAATCTCTTAATTAATCCATCAATCATTAGCTGAGACTTAATCGAAGAAAACTATTCCCCCTCGCTGCCGTCCAGTGCGTGGCATGATACAATTTCTTTGCCAAGATCTGTGCTAGAACTTGAAACAAACTGCTGTCCGAGTCTAGCCGGGTAATTAGCAGCGTGCTGTCCGTCGCAGCAAAGGTCACTGCCTAGACAAACTCCCTCTCCTAGCGTGCGCCGCATATACACTGTCAAAATCGATTAACATCATTTCTATGGCCGGCCGGCCTTAATAAGAAGTGCAGGCATCAATTGACTATACGCGCATCCCAATTCGAAGCGAAGATGGACTCAGAATTGACCGTAGACCAAGGAGGCTGCACACAAATCAAAAGATTTTAATTAATCATGTTCAATGAACAGCAGCAGTTCTTTCGCTCTCGTTCTCTCCTCGCGCTGAGGATACAACAATTCGACGTATGGCATCTACAAGATGCACAAATTCACTCCCATTATTCCGTTCTTCCGCATGCCAGAACTTTGGCAGTTGCAGTCCTCCTCTCAATTCCAGAACTAATAACTCCCGATTGCACGGACACACACACACATGATGTGTAACACGAAACCCGATGCAGGATTGCTGAAGACGCAACAGACACCAAACACCAACAGCACACAGTTAGTCGGTCCATGTCCAATTCCAATTGAGTTGGTGGTCTGCTTCATTCATTCGGGAACGCGCGCGCACAATCCACACTCTAAGGGGGCGTGTGGGTGCTACTCTCGGCTTCCGTGGGCTTCTGTAGCTCCAGCATGGCTGCTGTCTAATTTGAGACCATTTAATCGGTATTGAATGCGACGCTGTATTAATTTATTAGGACGTCCGTGTGTGCCAAATGAGAACACAAATCTTTGGTGTAAATTTGAGGGGGCGCGCTGCAACTGGCAACGTACGTGTCGTCGTGTAATTTGTAGGGAGACGGGCGTGTGCCCTGATTTCGATACTAGTGCCGGGCCTAATGAGAATCTAATGTTTTGTGTTTGCTCGTTAAACTGTACATGTTCGTTTAATTGTTAAGGGCGCGAGGCGAGTATAGTATGTGTGCTAGGGATAGATCCTCGAAGGACATGATGACACGAGGAAGTTAATCGTTGTGACATGGAATTCATTCGGTGGAGGGGTGAGAATATGTGACATTTTGTGGACTTTATTTGGGCAAGTGTTACACCATGTGCCATGTGGGGGAGATTTTCATTGACTTGGGGTAGTCGTGTGGTTTAAGTAATTTCTTCGGGGGAGGGTGGGAATGTTTGAAGGATGTAAATTATATTTGGAAGTTCAATGTCTTAGAAGAGAACAGCTGTCTTAAAGACAACAAGAGATCAAGTGAAGCCTTTAATTCGAAAGCAGCGTCAGAGTAGAACACATACATAGGTTTTTTCTTGAAATATCCGTTGCAAGAGGACACCATTCCTTCTAAGGAGTTGCTATCCAAAAATGAACATTGAAGTTGGTTCGGCCATGCAGCCGGTTTTGGTCTGTAACTTTGAGATAACTAAGCGGATTTCAGGATGGTTAATGGTGGCTCTCCTGACAGATCGCCCAGGTCTTGGAAGTGGTATTCGCCGAGGACCGTTGTCCCAGTTCTACACAGGCTTTGGCATTCGCATAGGAAGTGAGATGTACTCTCTTCTGCATCTGTATCGCTACAGCCCTTGTAGAGGTGGTCTGTATTTACTCGCATTTTTCTTCGGTGGTCCGCCAGGAGGTGGTAGTCGATTATAATGCCCATGAAGAGTACTAAGTTTGGTCTATTAACCACTAGAGTCTGTTTAGTTTTGACAATATTGTATTTTGTCCGGAGTTTTCTAGAGATACGGTAAGATGAGAGTGCAATCCATCTCTCATTAGCTAGTTTCACGAAGACTTGTTCTATATTAACGGTCAAACAGAGGTAACGTTCATTATCAGGTTCTGTTCTGACCCCCTTTCTTGATAAATCGTCCGCCACTTCATGCCCTTGAATACCACTGTGTCCTGACACATCGTGATTTGCTATGATAGTATTGAGCTCTTCACAGAATCATTTGACTCGTTTGTGGAAACGAATGTGGATGAGATGGCCTTCTTTGCATTTCGACTGATTTATTTATTTCAACACATTGCACGAGTATGTATTGATCCACATTTCATAACTTCCTAGTTTTTACTTATCAAAACTCATCACAATGACAGTTGAATGTTGTATAATTCAACAATGGCGCGAAATTTAAAATGACGCCTCTTGTTGTGTGTATAACCCTTTACAATCGTCCGGAGCTTTCTTGTTGATTCTCATCAAATTATATACCTATTTGCAAAATCCTTTTCTTTCAACAATCGCGAACCATGACAGCTGAGATATAAACTTTGTTGGTCTAATGCTATGCTTATATATTCGAATTTTACATTGTTGAATGCTCCTTTTATATCTAGGAAGGTCGCTAGCGTGAATTCTTTGTGGTGGAGTGAACTTTCGAACTGTCTTAACAAATCTCGTGTTGGTTAGTTTGGAGCGAATGTGTAACTCCATAGATCTTCCAAATGTCTTAAGTAGCAACATGATAAGGCTAATCGAGCTAAAGTCTATTGGAAAACCTTTAGTTTTAATCATTGATGTGAGAAATTCTTGAAAGAAGCTAGTTAACGCGGTCTATTCCTTCACAAAGTCGTTAGGGCGTTACGAGGTCTAGAAAACATACTAAAGTTATGATTTTCGTACAACAATTGAGTTGTTTGACTAACAGTCCGTTCTTAACAAAAATAGGACAGCTGTGGGAGTGGAGCTTCTGATCTTAAATACCAATTTTGTATATATGAGGACGTCTTAGAAGGTATTGAATTGCTACCAATTGACTCACAAGATAAGGTGTGTAATACGGGAACTATGAGTAAGGGATGAGAGGTACTATTAGGCTCAGGTACACTGCCTTAGACTTTTGGTATCATCCGCACTGAAGTTTCAATTACCTTGCGCGATACTTATCCTATCACTCTGGTTCCATAGATATGGTGTATGATGCAATGAGAATGGGCCTTCGGTTGCTGTGCAAATTAAAAGTCAAGTTTCCTTGCGTTCAGGACTGGCTTTATCAAGAGTATGAGTCTGGACTGTAGTCGAATCTTCAGGGATACTCTTGCTTTGATTTGCTGCTACTACGATCCTACAGCTCAAATATATTTTCTTCACAACCAGCCTTAAGATTGATGCTACTGTTCTTTGTGTCTCCGGAGTTGACTAGAGTAGGTACTCAGAATCAATACTAGTTTCTTCTGCTCCCATGAACCAGGTACTTCTTAAGAAAATGTCTTCGACTTATGATCTAAGATCTCAAGACATTATATCCAACAATCTACGACTTGAAACGAGCTAAAACTGAACAATCGCATTGGAAGTGTTCTTCAGTAATATTACCTTTTTCAGGGTCCTTGCAGATCGCAGTGTCACTTAAACTCAGAACAGTCAGATGTATGATAAAGATGTTGGGCCCAAAACGCCAGACAGAGCATCTTTTCAGTGGACTGATCGCAAAGGTGACTTCAGAGCGTACTAGCTATCCGAGACTGTTCCGAAAATGGTTAAAGAATCAAACCTAACCTCAAGCGCAGCCGCGGTGCCAATATCTAAGTCGTTTTAGATTGTTCTTTCTTGTGAACGTGTGGATTTGATAGTATCCATTGTGTGAGAGGGACATTTTCGGTTGAAAATTACTTCTGTCTACTTGATGTTTCAGAAGTCATCTGGAGGTCAACATCATTAATAGGCATCGCCGAAAAGGGTTACATTGCAGATAAAGATATGGAAATCCGTGACATCTTTATCACTTAATTGTCCAATATTAAAGTCCTGACAGTAGGCGCTTAAGACGTATTCCACTTTAAACAAGAAAAACCATCCGATCTGCCATGATCACTGCAGAGATCGATTCCATTATCATGATCAGTAAATGAAGTCCAGTACTCCGGTCCACGAATTCATCAAATCCTTTCAAAAGACATTCCAAAGATAGCATGTTGTAGTGATAGGGGATCTAGAAATCTTGAAGTGATCGCGTCGGTTTTAACTCCCGTTTTGTCGCAAAAGTAAATAACAAAGAGCCAACTGTTCCACCTTGAATAAAGGCCATGATCATCGAATACTAATGGCAGTAATTTATTTATATTGACAAAAACCCGTCACTGAATTAGGTAAATGACGATCAGTCAGACCGCAAATATGTTACTGCATTCTTTCGGTAGTGACGCATTATATCCTGCAAAGGTCTAGTTCCATTAATTTTTTATGGCCACCGGATTTATTGGTTTGCGGTCGTATTTCACATTAATCTCATCTAAGTGGGCAATCATATGTACTAAAACGAAAACAACATCACCCCGAGCCTACGTCAAAACAAAACGATCAATTTGGACTTCCCCCTCCATCTGGGGTTATGTCACCAGTTAGACTGATCCACCACAAGTCTACGTGCGACATTGTACCAGAAGTCATTTCATCAACCTCGTACGTGCGCTTTTTCATATCATTCTTCGGAATCCATCAACCGCGACAAATTGTCAATTTGAAGATCAAAAGATCACTTGATCGTGTTGTTGGTCATTTGTTTTTTTTATTTATTTTGCTGATCTTCGCTGTGCGAACAGAAAGTCTTGACGGTTTGATTCGCAAATAATGGACGTCTATTAGTCTCCAACATAATCCGGTCTATGATGATCGAGCACAACACTCGACTGGAAGGTGTTGTGTGCTAATTTGCTGAGCAAAGGCCTTCTGATCTTGGCGCAGCGGATTCTTGGGTGAAAGTGATTTACACAAATATTTGTTATTATTAGTTTTCAGATAGACAGAGCAAGAGGTGTTAGTGGACGGGCAAGCCGCCAGCATTTGGGTGACAAAAAATTTAATTTACTCGGTGAGACAGACGCCTTTGATCAGTTTCGGCAACGTAGCACCCATGTCCCATGTGGGGGTAGAGTGAACCATTTGATTGAGGTGTTGAAAAGTTCAACGACGCTCAGATCAGGGAGTATTTTCGTTAAGGCCCATGCGAATGTTTTGTATTTTCATTTGTTTCTGTCTGCTAAGAGACAAGGCAATGAGATAGACGGTGCGAAGACTAAGCAATTGGGGTAAGTGCAGAGGACTAGTTTCTAGGTATTCGCTTTTGCAGAATTGGGGGCAGAGGCATCGTCACCTTAAAAGTCACCAACAACATGGCGTTCAATTTAGATTTGAATTTAGTTCAGTAGTACCTAGAGGCGTTCAAAGATCTTCTCCAGATCGTCTTGCCATGAGGATCAGTATCTTTACGAATGACATCTGCAACAGTTATTGTTCGAAGAATACATTTCATAGATACTTATCTCACGGGGACACATAATGACCAAACGACATGACCAAACCGCATCGGAGTATGTTGTAAGAATCCCATTACATAGGACACCACTGGCAGTTTAACTTCACACCCGAGTCCTCAAAAGCGGAAATTATTTCAGCCATAATCCCCCGAAAGCATCTTAACAGCCCCCATCTGCTGTGAAAAATGTTCCCACCGGTTCGCCCCTTCATGCCGCAGTTAAACGTCAACAAATATGCGCAGCACACCCAGCGAATAAAAAGCGGTCCGTCGGCTCGTAAAGCATTAAATTTACGATATTATGACATCGTCTGGATGCCCGGTCTCTCACTTGGCCGTGGATCGTGACATTCTGTCGCACAGCTTCGAGTTCTGGAATCAATATTCCATTTCAATTTCGCTTCTAATTAAAGGAGCCCGCGGAATAGTCCCAATCCCAGGACCATTAAATCGATCAATTGTCGGAGTAAATTAATGCGATCTCGGGCATAACGTTCGATGGCCGCAGCAACGCAACGCGCTATGTCGTCTAATGTTTGTTTGTCGACGAAGGGGGCACTGTTTTTTTTTTTCAAAGAGGTGCCTATGCTACAAGGATTTGAACGTCTCGCTTAAACATGGTTCTCCGTGCCCCCTAAGAGGTGTTATTGGCCCCTCCAGAGACACATGGTATGGTGTGTGCGAGAGGACGTGGCACATCATTGACGTGGTGGCGGCGGCGCACTGGACATTGAAATCGTGTTAGAGACGATTCGGTTAATTAATGACGGGAACCTCGGAGGAATAGGCGAAATGTTGTTGCGCACCATGAGAAACCTGTCACATCTGCCAAACATTTCATAACCCGCACTGGAGTGAGTAGTGAAGGGCTACGTCCTAGACGATCGCGCGACGTGGTGATCGCGTCTGCGTGTGCAATGCGGATCCGAGGTGACATGTTGTCGTCGCAGGTCTGATGGGAGTGAATTTTAATTAGATTAGAATTTGCATATCAATTTTATTTTATTGATGTTGTTGGTGCAGAGTGTTTGAAAACGGACAGAGGGTATGGTCCTTCTGGGACTGAAAAGGCAGATGTTTTGGAGAAGCTGTAAATCCTACTGGGCATGTTGTTGACATGGAAGTTATCTTTTCTAGTTTTTTAGGGTACCGTGATGGAAAGTGGCTATTTGTAACCAATAGATACAAGCGGACGAATGTCTACCTTGACGTAGTGCGGGAACCTTAGCAAAGACAATGAATCTGTGGAACTACGTGAGTGATCGCACATCTTCCATATCGAGTCAGGATGGCTGGAGGTTCTCAAAGTCAAGAGTGTCAAATGTCCTCTTTATTATCGTCAAGAATACCTTCTTCTCAAGGCCTGTGCCAGAACCCCGAGCGAACGACCAAAACTAAAGCCGCTTAGGCAGTCCTATCTACTCTAGTAAGAATCGCGACAATGGAAATACTGGATGCATTCTTTAACGAACAGACGATAACTGGAATGCCCATGACAGGCTGAGAGGAATACATCTTCGAAATGAAAATTGTCTTGAGGACGTATTCAAGAAAGGTCCCTGGTGAAGTACATTGTTCAAGGAATCTGCGATGTGGACTGTAAGTAGGAGCTCCGTGCGGTGAAACCAGCGTCAGTCAGCGACCTTCTGAAGAGAGTTCGATGGATCGTGGGACTGAGATCCAGGAGTCAGTTTGGGGAGAGAAAAACTCGTCAACGTCAGACAGAATGGCAGCAGCAGTCATCAAGAGAATGTAAGGGAAAAGGCTAACAGACCGGGCACTACAGAAAAGACTGCTCATTGAAGCATGGCCAGACAGCGAATAGTGGATGAAGTACTGGTGGAAAGGAAGAGAGAAAAGGCTTTGCGCATGAAATAACAGAGTACACTAAGGTTGCGATGCTAAACGGACACCGCGTGGCATCTTTCATCGACCTTGGAAACGATTGCGTCACCCTGCGTAGGTTAAACGCGGAAGCTATGAGCCTCAACTACCTTTCGCTCTACAGGTTGGCTGGACAGGTTCGGCGGCGGTGGATGAACTACTTTAGGGTACCTTCAGGTCAAGATCTCCATCGATCAGCTGACGATCAGTTCTGATGCGAAGTCTTAGTAGTCCTAGATAATTGTCAGCCATTTTCCATGGTGTACAGGGGTGTAAGTAGGAACGTCAGTGGTAAATCGAGACTTAATGCCGATGGGGCTTACCGAAGTTAAGCAGACGGTACCCAACGGGGTCCAAGCTACTTGTACATATCCGGGTATCGAGCAATAAAAATGAGGTTACTTACGGGCAAGACAGCGGCGAACTAGATCGTCAGGAAACGATCTATGTTAAGGATGGCCGAGTTGTCGGATCAACTGTGCATAAGCACTATAATACCGCTAGCTGTATGCATACTCGGCGTCAGTAATCCAATAGGAGTGAAGTTGAACCATTCAATAAGGATTTGTTTCGCTTTCTATGTTGTCTTCGCTAAACAGTAGTTTTTGGGAAGCCATTAGTAGTAAACTGACCAAGATTTGGTATAGAACTGCAGTCAAAGTTCCAACTTAAGCACTTATCTTATCTTACTTATCAGTATGTAATCAGGGCTGATCCTGGTGAATAAGTCTGAGTCTTCCTAAAGAAGGACTGACTCGTATCAAGAGACTTTGAACCTTTACAAGAGCACATGTTTTCCTGGTTGTACAGATGCATGCAGAGATGCTCAAAATAGCTTAGGAAATTCTCAAGCCCCTTACAAGGTTCCAGGAATGGATAACGTACGATGAGTGATCGGTGGACATACTTGCGGCAACCACCGTGGTCAGACAGGAACTGCGTGAGGTTGTACATAGTTGGAGTCTCCATATTTACGACTTATCCAAGCTTGGATCTATCTTTCGTTGTATTGTTCCAACGATTTTGCCTCATAGCTGCTGACACTGCTTTTTTTTTAATTTTGATCCTCTTGGTACTATTGGTATCGTGTTGGCTCCAGGCTCTTCTGTTATAAACCCTTAACAATTCATCTGGAAGGATGTCGATGGGGCCCATTCCAGCTATAACAAAGTCGGTCCCGTCTTAAATGGTTCGAAAGCCTCTGATTGTTCGTAGCGCGCAGAGTCTGTATGTTGACGATATTGTCCTTTTGGTATCTTTTAAAAACAGAACTAATGCGAGTTGGATCTTTTTAGCCTATCCAGGTCCCTCGATATTTGGCAGTATGCACGAGAGAGATCTCTGTATTTGCGAAGCTTCCTTTATTAAGTAGTCTACATGTGCTTTAAACTAAAGTTTGTTGTCCAGCTTGGACCTGATTGTTTGGCTAATGCTACCAACCTGGATGTTGGTAAACTCTACAGTTTTTCAACTGGTTATGAGGACAGATTCTGTTTTATGGTCAGCTAGTTCTAGCTATATTGCCAAGCTATGTGACCAAACTCCAAACATTCGAAGCACTTTGTAAGCAGGGTTCTTTGGCGCATGCCACAATTAACCCATTCGATTATGATTCTTCCGATTTCTAGCAGCTCTCCCACGTCTTCTACGGGAAGGGTGATCGTAGCTGCTTGAGTTCCTTCGTACGCCTTTCGTAGGGACAAGATGTCTGCCCGTGAAACTTTCATTCCAAACTGGGCTTTGATGCCATCGATTGCGTCATCTATAGTAGTGACTTCGTCGATATCTTTGACTTCGAGCATAGTAAGTGACCTTAAATTCGCTTGCTCCTCTAAAGCTTCACAGACGACGTCTTTATACTCGGTGATCTTAATACCCATCTTCTTGAGTTGTAGTAGGAGGTCGCTCTATGTCCTCCTGATTTGTGTTGTTCCTTCCGCTTTAGTTCCGGCGGTTCGTCGTCTGCAACCTGCCTTCTCTTGAGGTCTGATGTTCCCTTCAGTCATGGCGAAGTTTGCGAGGCATAGTTCTGACCAATCACCTAATTTCCTTTCTGGTCATGCAGTTGAATCGCTGAGAGCTCGTAGAGAAATCTGATGCTTTCGATAGCATCTTGTATCGCCTTGTGGATCGAGCGTCTTTTGTCATCCTCCAGCATTCCTAACAGCCTTATAGTTTGCGCATGGGGAAAATCTTCAAATCTGTCAATAGGAACTACACAATAACAGGTACGCTGCCCGGTTCACAAATTATAAATGGACTGAGTCCTGGAATTTTCGGTCCAAGCATAAACTTCCTGTACCACTGGGATGATATAATGTCACTTACTGTGTGATTATTCGCCCCTTACTGATACTGAAAGTATCTGTGATTGAAAATTCACGAGTTATGCGTGTAGGGTATACCATAACCCACTTCAGATTGACCAACACTTCCTATTTGTTTCCTTTTGACAGATTATTTAGTTTAAATTAAAGTAGAACCATCCTGGGAATCCAACTACCCGCCGCCGGAAGTGTAAATTAACTGAAATAGAAATGTGACACCTTTGGCGCCTACACACACATCATCGTTCGTTCCGTACTATTTGTCCCCCCGTCATAAATTGACAGCTAAACAACCGCAACAGGTCTTTCCATAACCACTACATCTTGTCATTCATTTGACTTAACATGCAGCTCATGATGGTCAACCAAACTACCAGTACGCATGACGATCTACACCATTTCACAGGCGATTAGTCACTAAACCCTACACTGTCGATCATAACTCTGTTTATGGTCAATGTCAAGCCATGGTACTTGGTATCGGTACCTACATAATGTACAATATTGTGTTTGCAGCCTCAAAACGTGCGAATGAGAGTTTCCCAGGAGGAAATTTATGCCAACCTGGTCACGTATCCGTTGTTTAGTTCGAGACAAGTTCGAAAGCAAAAGTGTGTGCAATCACGGCTACGGGTGTGTATCCATTATACTGCACCTCTCGTCTGCCTATATGATGGTTTCGATGTAATTCCATGTGTGCCGGGCTATAAGTGAATGTGCAACGTGGTAAGGGGATTCCACATCGGGCACATCCAATTGTAAATGGCAAACAATTTGTTGCAAATTGTTGGTTACTTGCTGTTAAATGATTGATAAATGTGCTGTAGAACTGGTGGAGCAAATAAGCAGGTAACAACTGTATGTTTTGTGATTTATATGGTTTGAATAGCTTTTTAGTTTTTCCTTTGCAGGGGAATGGGTGGGAAACTTCCAAGAGCATAGGGCATCTTCTTGTTTTTGGGATTCGAAATTCGGAAAACCTTCCAGATGTCAAAATTCACCCAAGCTAGTCGAATTCGTGCTCAAGTATGATCACATCCATATTAATGGCGTAAACCACCATTCAAGTGACTTTCTCTCGTTTATTAGAGTTCTAGGCGTGCTCTACTAAAACCTTTCGATTCTGATTCTAGGTTAATTTGGATGAATAGTACTGCCAAGTATCCTCCCATAAAAAAGACGCTTGCGAGTTGCTACGAATTTCAAAACCTCAAGTCAACTTCTGAGACTCATCTCAAGACATGATGGACTGTTCTATAAGCTATCAAGACCAAACCAAAGCGGCTGGTATTAGAATAACTAGATCGAGCGAAAATTGCACTTATGATTCGGAGAATGGATATAAGGTCAGCATCCTTGGAATACTTCATTATTCTCTCTAACAGAAGTTTTCGGATCCAGCCAGATAGAAGTTATACTCAGACCATCATCATGAAGGTCGGTAGTTGGCAATAGGTCAACGTATAAGTAGACGCCAACTAAGCTCCACCAGACCTTTAGATGCATATATATGTATTCATGATTTATTGGCTACAAATGTTTAGTTAGACTCAATTCCGAGCACGACTTAGAATTGAAATCTGAGAATTCTTGCTCTAAGCCAAGCTTAGGAAGTTCATCGCCAATATCACTGCTCGTAATCCCATTGTAATCTGAGACCCAAGCAAGACTTAATGTGTTTCCTTTTACAGCAAACATTAAAAGTCTGAGTCAGGGGCTAAGAGGGGCTTAGGCGATGCCCATCGCTTTTGTTCTAGTTTGGCTAGTTAGTAACCCACATAAGCTTTCAAGGGCTTTGAAAATCAATTATCAGCAAACTCGTAGACAGTTGGTTTTGTGCACTGAGCTACAAGAAGGTTTGGAGACTCCATTCCAAACAAGGTTAACTTCAAACCAATTGGATTTGATAGCTTTTAGAGAGGCTTGGCTGTATACGAGAATTTTCTCTCTAGTCACCTAGACTAGGCTCTTGGTTATCCAGAAAGAATGCCTTTTACTATCCAAAGAGCCAGCACGTATCTGCATCTGATAATTTTTCTGCAGATGCTATCTTCATATGTGGAGAGCGCCCTTTTAGTGAGTGAGGTTCAGTGATTTCTTAGGTCGTCTTTGTTAAGACAAAGTAATATCTTAGGCTTATAATGTTTGTGGTAGATGAACTTATTCATAGGTTGTTACGGAAATCAGCGTATTTGACGATCTCCCATTGCGTTATCTTGGAATGAACACAGCTGGTATCAAAAAAAAAAAGGTTTTGAACTAATGACTGGACGACAAGCCCTTCATGACCTGGATACAAGGCTACAGTAACCTTGTTTATAGATGCAAGGCGTTCGAGTATATTGAGGGAATAAGAGACACGCTTAAACCCTACTGTGCAGGCTTTAAGGGCCAATAGTAAAGCTTGACTACATGAAAAGTTAGAGCGAGCCATTAGAATTTTGCTCCGGGTGGAAGGATGCAGAACATGTTTCCTCAATATATCCTTTTAGATAGTACTATCCAAGATTCAGCTTGAGAAATGCGTATCGATGCAGTTTCTTGAAGGAACCTAAGTAGTTGGAGAGACTTTGGCTAAGGCCTTCCTTTTGAAGGGCCGTCGGAGATTTTACAATTCTATCGTAGTGGGTCCTCCAAGTCTCTATATTGGCACCTTTTGCTATTATTTTTGGCTCTATTTAAAAATATTCTGACTTCGCTAAGCTGCGCGATACGTTTGTAACACCCGAGGATACCTCAGCTAGTTTACTTCATCAATTGGACACGGCTCTCCTTAATTCTTGGTTCAAGTGGCTTCTCCAAAGGTGCAACATACCACCGCAGAAGACCAAGAAGACCAAGGAGCCCTTTGATGATTCGGGTGGATTGTTTCTCTATCCGTATTGGTGTACAGCAATACAAAATGGCGATAGGGAACAGCCTCTCTTCTATGCGGCTCTCTGGTTTGTTTTTAGAGCGGAAACATTGACTTCGGGAGGATGGTCAGTGGATACATCCATCAGTACAGCCAAAGAAAAAAGTAATCTACTAAGGAGAAACATGAAGAATCAGTGGCTGTACTGATGGATGTATTCACTAACTTTAAGGGCTCTTTATGAAACGAAATTCTTTGTTTCCTTCTGCGGAAGAGGAATTTCTCCTTCGATCCATATTTTTGCAGCACGATTTCGTCGATTTGGAATGTCACACCAATTTGAATTTTTGTCACAGAATCTCTTTAGGTGGGCACATGGCTTATTGGCCTTGGAATTGACTTCGCAGTGCTTGTCCTCCTCTTTGTGGCCATATACCGCTATTTTCCATTTTGAAGAACACTGGATCCATCTCTCAAAGGCGTTTCGGTCTGACTATTGACTTGACTTTCCTTTTTTTCTGTGACATCGGTACCCGAAGCCCTTTCGACTGACTTATTGTTGAATTCCTCAACAACATGAATTCCTCAATGCTGCAGCAGAACCAGTTGCCCTTTCTGCAGAGGTTGAGAAGCCCAAACTGGTCTCAAGTTGCACCTTGATGTCTTTTTTTGTAAGAAGTTGGAAAGCATTAAAAGCCTTGTTTGGTACTATAATCCACTAAAACCGCCTGTGCATCCAACTCCGGATCCCTACATTACTGCTGTAGGGAGGTTCATCAAGTTATCCATGTTTTGTTGCTTGGTGGTTGCAGATTGTTAGTTTCCAGGTGTAGTATAGTTGCGATAACTTCATTTACCGTCTCCCAGGCTTCAGTTGTCTTTAGCATGAAAGTTATCAGCCATCTTGGTGTCACCTATCTACCTATTACCGCTTCTATTACGTTGCTGACCGTCGAATATTCTTGGCATTCCATCAGGATATGCTCTGCATTCTGAATTTTTCCATCGTAATGCGGGCAGTATAGGTCAGATACGTGCTTATACTTTCAGATATACTCCCGGAAGCATCCATTCCCAGACAGGAACTTCTCCACTCTTCTATGCTGGGATCAATACGTATGTCCATCTTCCTTTGATGGTAGAATTCCATCTGTGTTGCCACTCTACCTGTATAGCAATGTCGGCTCCGACCTGCGTTGTACTGCTGACTTTTTAACTTCTAACGATCGATGGGCATTTTACTCGAAATCACACCTATGGCTCCCGCTGACACGATTCTAAGAGCGCTACGTTCATGCGCCTCATGTAGGATTTGACGTCCGTCGCTAGTACCCATATGGGAGACGTATACATAATTGCCGATTTCCTCGCGGTTTCTGGCAGATTGGGTAATTGGATGCGTGAGTTCTCCAATCTTTGGTATTATCCTGGCCGCTACTGCCCGAGAGGCTTTTCCACCCGAGTACATCATGTGCTCTTTGAAGTTGTACCTGTGGTTCAGCAGCATAACCCGGGTGACTTATGTGTTGGCTCGAAACGATGATATGCTCACCGACCTGTATGATGAGGAATTCTACTCTTGGCCTGCTACTTATTAACACTGCCTCTACCTTGTGGTCTGCCAATTCCAGGTCTGATGTCTGTAGCCAGGACCAGATGTTTCTTCCAGCGTTTTGCTACAACAACTACTGCAATATCGTCAACGTAGCCGGTAATATGTACTCCGCTCGGCTTCGGTATTCTCACGATTCCATCGTACATTATGTTCCATAGAACTGGGCCAAGCACTGACCCTTGTGGAACTCCTCCTGTAATGTTGTACTTTTTTATCTCTTCTTTTCTGTGAAAGGTTCTGTCTTTCTGGCAATTATTCACATTAGATAGTTAGCTGTCTGAACGTTGCATAACACTCTTCTTATACAGTTCTAGCTAACTGAGTTGCAAGCTTTTTTGATGTCGTGTGTTATGACGGCATAGTACTGCTTTGTCTGATGGCTAGAAGCATCTTCATCTCGCGATTTTTTCACGCGCAATGTCGCACACTGCCAGTATGGTGCACCTTGATAGGTGTGCATTTATCGATGTTGTTAAGGTTGTTTCCCTGGTCACTTGGACCTGTATCTAGGAGGCATATGTATAAATATTATTCTATTAAATCTATTAAAATAGCTCCAACACCTTCAAAGTGCATCATCATAGTTTTCAAAAACTCGTACGTCACAATGAATGCAGTTAGCTAGTCAATCTTTGCCACTGGCTATAGACCCACAGAAAAATTTATAATCCTCCAAAGGCGACAACATTCATCAAAAACAAAAAAAAAAAACTTCCCCTTCTGATGAAATCCCCTAAAATCGTAAATTTTCGTCAAAATGATGTGACAGAGCCATAAAACCATTTATGACTCGCACACTCAGTTGACAATCTGACGTTTAATTGACATATTTACTGTCAAATTATGTCTTTTACGATATTTAAATAAAACATTTCCTCTGACATACCACACATAAGAAGGGATTCGCTTCCAATGCCTCCCCGGATTCATAATTTTGTCAAAAGTTTGATGAACCTTTGGGGGGCGTAAACTGTTATCGGTTGGTTGCATCTAACGTGTGATCGATCATTCACTTGTGTCATATTCATTCATAATGACACTTTAAAACAAATTGCTTGTGACTACCTGTTTGAATGGCAATTCAATTAGTTACGCATTTCAATGCATAAATTACCGTTAAATACAGGGGCGCCGAAGTAGATCATTTATCAGGGAGTTATTCCTTTTAATTATCAGATGCAAAACCACTGATTGCGATAATAAAAGTAATAAGCTCATTACATACTAAGCAATTAATTATACTGAATGTAAATATTATTACCTGTTAATTAATATCAATAAATTATACATATATCAGTTTTTTTTACCATATTATAATCGAAACGAGATTAATTAGAATCAACTGGTTGTTGTGCTACGTCTTGTGATTTGCCAGTATGTGACAATGGCGGCGCCGCTGTATTATTCGTATTGAATGCAGTTGAGCGCGGGTGTCTAGACGTTAACTATGCACGGCACAGGCAGGTGCTAGGAAGTTGAATTATTTTCATGTCAAAATGTTAAATAAATGTGAGTTACACTAACAAGCAATAAATTGTTTTTGTGATAATAAAAAGTGGCGTCAATTGAACTTGTTTCTTTCGTTCGAATGGATGCGGGTACCGTTTACGTCTCTATGTACGTATCTAGGCATCGCCCAGTATATTTGTACATAGATGTCCTTGCAGCTAATAACTTTTTTCAAGATTGTAAGATTTACATGAATCTAGAAACTTTAGAACTGTCATAAATCTGTATCTGTCACCTCATCTAGATTAGTATTCTATAGATACTTCCAAAGTCACTCAGCTGTTAATCAAGTATTCCCCCAGAGTCGCTGTTCTGGATCTTCTGAGACTTGCAAATTAATTAATCGAGACCCTCATCTATGAATATATGTATAAAACGATCGGTAAGGTTAAGGAAGTTCGAAGTTTCTTTTTCTTTGTTATAAACTTAAACCCCTCTACAGCCGTTCTGTTCTAAAATATTTAAGATCTCCGAGACGAGTCTCAATGATAGGAAAAACTTCGGTTTGAAATACTCTATCCCAATGTAAAGTTCTATGTATCTTCTACGGACTAATGGTACCATCTCAACACAGAAGACAGCTTGTCATTGGAAAACCCTTAATTCCAGCTGATTGAAATCAAAAACAAGTTCAAAGCCATAGATTTATTTGAAAAGGAAGCTCGGAATGAATCAATGGTATAGTGAACTCAGAAGGATACTCCCAGATACTCGATAAAAAAATTGTTAGACTCGCCAATAGTCTGTCGCAGGAAGGCTAGAAGATAAGTGTTGGGAAACCAAAACTAGACTCTTATAGGAATGAAAAGATAACAGAGGTGAAGCCGGGCTCTGCAAAGCATTTCATTGAGCTGACAAGCTGGTAAGCTGGTTATCAATTCTAAAAACAACACATCAGCAGACATAAAACGAAGAATAATTCTTGCCAATCATTGTTTCTTTGAGCTGAATACGCAGTTGAGTAGTAAGCCATATTCCGAAAGACTAAGAAGATTCTTTATAAGACTTTGATCATCCCAGATCTACTTGTTGGCGGTGAAGCATCGAAAAATAGTCAGTCCCGTTTGCATTGACGGCTTTGGAAGAGAAGGTTCAACGACGAACTATACGAGCTACAAGGATATCCACCTATTAAAAAACTGCTCATTAGTCGTTTGAGATGGCTAGGACATGTACATAGTCTTCGAATTAGGAGGCACGCACAAGGTGCCTAGTGTTAGAAACCAAGCCTAAAGCATGAACTGAAGTAAAAGTAGTTTTAGTATCAGAATTAGGAAATATTAGGTGGTATTCCTAGAAATTGTAGGAGCTTAATGGAAGCTATGTATAAATTTTCAAAACAGTCTGCTGCCAGGAAGGTTGTGAAATCCTTTATGAATACTCCATAGCCCGTGCTGATAGTTATGCTAGACTCCATGCTCCTGCATGTTTACTTGGCTGAAGCACCCCCCCTAACCCTGTCCTGTTTCTCCCTACGGTACCGCCGGTCAAAGCATTCCTTCATAGTTGCAGGTTTTGACGTCATGTCTTCTCCTTCTTATGATCCAGGGTTTTCTCCCTCTTGCGTTCTTGGGGTTTGGTTTTCCACCCGTAGTTCCTGCATGATGCTTGCAAGGATTCTGCTGGCGGTCTCCCATGCTATGATAGCATGAACGATATCAATCTCCTTGGGGTTAACGCATTGCCTACCTCTCGTTCAAGGGCATTTCTAATTGCTTAAAATTTTTTGCATTCTAGCAATATGTGCTTGGCGTTCTGGACTTTGCCTTGACAGTGCCGGTAGAATGGGTCATCTGCGATGTTGTATGAGTATTGACTTGCTCACTGTCGCAAACAGGTTTCTTGTTGGCTGCCTGGGCCCTCCAATATTTGGCATTAGCCGCGATATTGCGGCAACCGTCCGATTGGCCTTCGCGCCTGTGTGGGTCAGGTACTCTCTTAAGTTGAGCCTATGATCAAGCAGTACCCCTAGGTACTTTATGAAGGGCTTCGAATCGATGCTGTGTTCTCCTACCTGTATGGTCAGGCGTTCAACTGTCTTGCGGCTGCTAATGAGGACAGTCTCCGTTTTTTGATCTACTAATTCCAGACCAAGTTTTGTGTCACCTCCTCTAGGGTTTAAGGCACTACTACCACCCCGATATCATCGGCGTATCCGACTATGTCCACTCCTCTTTATCTCCGCATACGTAGTACTGCATCATACATAATGTTCCACAGGGCAGGACCTAGAACTACTCCCTGTGAGACTCCTCCTGTAATTTTTTGTCTTTTCGGCCCTTCGTCCGTATCGTATAAGAGGGTTCTATCTTCAAAATAGCTCTTAATTATCTGGAGCAGATGCTTGGCACTTACATATTCCTCAACGGTCTCATGGTTAAACTCCAATTGGCCGATTTGAAGGCGTTCTTGACGTCTAGCGTAACCAAAGCGCAGTGCTGCTTATTGCCTCCTTTCCATCTGGTCCCAGATATGGCTTATCGCAAACTACTTGTATCGCATGGGTGGTGCTTCGTTTTTTTCCTAAAGCCGTATTGTCAGTCGGAAAGTCCGTTGTCTCCTTCGGTGTACTGGGCGAGTGTGTCACAATTAATTCTTTCCAAAACTTTCCCTACTGTGTCTATATGACGACGGTTGCTCTGGGGGCACCTTTTGGAATTAATACCAGCCTCTGTTTCTATTCCAGAGGAAACTTTCCTTCTCTCAGGCACGTTGTGTAGACGTCTATAAATGCCTCTGGTTTAGTTTTACTGGCTTCCTTCAGGACAAAATTTGGGATCCTGTCCATTCCGGGGGCCTTATTGTTCTTCATTTAGCCCGCTGCTGCCAGGACTTCTGCAGTGTGGCAGAGTGGCATTGTTTCCGTGGGTTCTATTATTATTATACGGGAAAGGTGCACGCTAGTATTCCTTGGGAATAGCTCGCTGACTATAGTATTCATCATACATGTCGGTGCAGATGCCACGCCGCTTTTAAGTTTGCCCATGACTATCTTGTATGCGCTTCCCCACGGGTTATATTGGAAGCCTTCTCTTAATGATTCGAAAGATTCCGCTTTAATCTTTTTTATAAGTTTTCGAAGTTCTTTTCGTTTCCTTAGGAATTCTTCCCGCATCTCTTCGGAGTTTTCTCTTTGTCTTTGCCTTGCTCGCTTCTGGCGCCTTCGCAGTTTCAGACAGTATGCTCTCAGCTTAGCGATGCTGTCATTCCACCAGTACACCGGTGTTTTCCCATTTTCATTTCCTTTACGTGGCATGGAGGCGTCGCATCCTCGGGTGAGGAAAGTTATTACCTTTCTGGCCTTTTCTTCAGCTATGCCCCTTGGTATTTCCATATTGCTCAGCCAATAGTCAGGATCAGTTATCTAGGGGCATACCAAACAAGAAAATCCACCGAGGGAGTGACACAATCCCTTCCAGAACGCAGTGCAAAAGAGGCTTTCAATCCATTCATCGGACAGAGTTATTTTCGTTATCTTCATCTGAGGCTGGCAAAATAGGAGTACGTCAAGGACATATACCGACATCATCACTTTCAGTAGTACACGCAGGCGTGAAGGTGGTTACTCTGACTGTCACAAGCACCGTCGTGATAACGAGGCTTTTCTTGTTCGCTAGATTGACATTGCCGTAAAGAAATTCCTTCGGATGCCTTATTAGAACTACTACTACCTATGTATTCGAAGCTCAGGTCCATAAGGAGACAAGGTCAGAGGAGGACTTAATGGGTCTACAGCAGGCAGGGCTAACATCCCCGAAGTGGGTTACAGATATCGCTTTATCCGACCCGTTGCCCTAAAAGCTTAAATCAAGAACCCGGCCCTCCAGGATTATGCATCGCTCTTCAGGGTTAAGCATCAGGATAACTTTCCTACCATGTAAGAGCAGTACTTGATACGAGAGAACTAATAAACTTGGATACGGATGAATGACCCAAACAACAAGGCTACTCCTAATGACCCAAACAAACAAACAAATGGCACCGACCTTCAAATCTGTTGGTAAAATGTTTGAAATGAATGTCACGTGCAATCGAAAAGGAAAAATGCAGAACTCATCCAAAAAACGTAAGAAGCATATAGAGCAACGCTACAAAGAAGGACTAGAAGAATATTGACTTCTCCAAGATTAAGAAGAAAGTTCAGGATTACTCCAAGATATTTGCTTTCATTGCGCACTTGGATACTCATGTTCTTTAGCAGTGGATTAGGTATCATTGAAAGTGATCCATAAGGTCAATACAGACCCATTCTGATACCCATAAGGGAGAAATGTCCCTTGCCCATTGGTTAACCCTTGTTCTACATATCATGCCTCTGAGTAGTCGACTAGTTTTCAACACCAATTGCTACAAAATGGAAAGTGGATCTGATTGTAGAGCCATCAAATTCTCGACCGGACTAAGCAAGCATTCAACTACATCCAAAGTACCTTCCAGTCAAAAATATTTGCCATCTATAAGTTTCCGAGACACCAAAGCCACCACACCTTCGGAAGCAGGGAAGTTCCATTCAAATTACATCCAAATAGCACCTCAGCATGCCTCTTCTGGTTTCGAGGTCCAATTGCAGCCGACGAACCGATTTGTCTCCATAGTCCTATTTATAGTTTTCGGCATTTCACATTAAAAATATCCACCACCCGCAACAGATGTCGGTTTCCATAAATCAGAACATTCCACCGAGCCGTTACGTAGCCAGTCTAACAACAAAAATAAACTTGTAAAGGCCAGCAAAGCTTTTATGAAAACTGGAAACTATTTCTGAAATCAAATCAAAGCAAGAGCTTTTAATTTGTGGACGGAATCTACGCCAGCAATCACACCCAAAATAATCCGCAAAGCTTAGCCATTTGACTATTTCGGTTGCTCGCTCACCTTGTTGGTCATTTGGTGTGTTACGCTTTGGTTACCAGGTTACCAACAGGGGATGTAGCTCAGATGGTAGAGCGCTCGCTTAGCATGTGAGAGGTACGGGGATCGATGCCCCGCATCTCCAAGAGTTTTTTTTTTTTTTTTTAAGATGTTAGTGTATGTTTTGTTTATCCTTATGTTGTTTAAAACAGAGTGTGAGTACATTTGAGAAGAAAAGAATTTAGCGTAACACGTTACGTACTAGATTTATTCGTTTCACTTTTTATTAACCCAAACATCTCGGGGGAAGGCAAAACACTTTCATCGCCGACGGAAGAGCTAATCACCATAACTCAGTTCACCAAGTCCTAAAATCGAATACGTTCCAGATGATCTCACTTTGATCCATGAATAGTGTCAGTTCTTCATTCGAAGACATAGGCCAATGCCGCTGGTGTTGCGTCAAAAACCATTCAATGTCAATCAAACTCTGCACAGCCATGGAGCCCCATCAGATACGTCTCAGCCAACACATCGCAGCCGCTTCGATCAAAGTGATCGAAGGGGAGACGATTTCTTTAAACAGATTGCCTGCCCCTACATGCGTCTATACCAAAAAAAAAAAAAAAAAAGTGCCACCCTTCCTTCACGCATCATAAGCAAAGCATACACGTGGCGCACACCTTCTCCAGCATCTTGACGTATGCGATCGCAGATGGTGTGTATCGCGTACTTTGCATCTGTTTGTCGAGTGCAGTTGGATATTCGAAAGTCGTTTCATCATTTTGAAGGCGCCTCGCTTTGTTTGGCTTTCATTTCCGAGCGCGCGCATACACACAGCGCTGCTGGGGTGTCAAATATACTAACAACATTCGCCATTCGGTCTTGGATTACCTTCGGCCGAATCGGTCCTTTTAAAGACAATACTACGCCCCGTGGAGTATCTTTTGGTGGCACAATTGGTATACGATTACGGATGTTGGGCGGCTGCTTCAAAAACAAAAAAAAACGACAGAAGGTGATAAATTCCTTGGAATTCCTTGGCACAACATAAACAGAGGAAGGAGAGTCAGAGTTCGGACACCAAGCCAGCCAGCTAACCATGTGGGTGGTGGTGGGCGGGTAAATATTTGCCGAATGAATGTGATGCATCTTCAGGGGATTTTCGCACCTTGGCTGCACGATTTAATGAGAAAGTTAATTATCCAAGTGATTGCAGAAGTTTTAATGGAGGCACATGCTGAGCGTATGGAGTTCTAATTACCACATTTGGAGGCATTACGATTGATTTTATTATTTGTGTGGTATGGTCTGGTCAGGCCAGTGAACTGACAGCAATGAATGATGCAGGAAGGGCATCAGCGCGGCCACCAGGTGCGTTTCAAGCTGAGCAAATGAAATCGGAATTGCCTGCATGTCACAACAAATGTGGTGCGAATAAGTTGTGACGTACATACATGCATATACGGAATTTTGATTCAATGAATAATTTTCCAAATTTAGACTAGATTGCGTAGCGATAGCTATTTTGGATCAGAATAATTGCTCTTAGCAAGAACGTCAACGTCAATAATGGTAGATCTGATCATTTGTCATGAAAGTTACAGCCAGAGCCGGATAGGTTCCAATAGATAAGCTAGAATGCCTACAAGAAGATCGAAGCAAGATGGTTGCTAAGAGGCACAATGAAGTTTCTCAGAAGAAGCAGGTCAAGTTTTGAATAGATACCTGAAGATATCTAAGTTCAACATCCAATTTATATACTGACTGCTGTGGCCAAAGAATTGATTAAAATCATCCAAAGGAAGATGCACCCTTTGTCGGAGATGTGACATGCATATCAGCGTGGCAAATACCGTAGAAAGTACTAGAAGTGGAGTTTTCATTGACATAGAGGCTCTAACTAATTCAGGGCTATACTACTTACTTAAGTCCCACTACAGTTCAGGGTGAACCTGGGCTTCAACCAGCAAGCCTCCGGTCTTTAGCAAAACTGCCTCCAGTTGTACACTCCAAGTCGGTTGAAATCTTCTATATAGACTATAGCTTTGCCTATACTACAGCCCTAAATTATATCATGGATGTATGTATATGGCTGTACATAGTAAGACCTATTCTGACTTATGACTGTCATGGCACAGCTCTCACAAAGGTACAGAGATTGACTTGTTTTGACATCAAAAGCGCCATGAAAACTACTCACAAGCTCTTTCTCGAGCAGAGAAATGTACCAAGTCTGTCTTCACAGATGGATGTAAGCGTAGGCTCAAGAATCAGTCCGCCTCCCGAACCATAGCAGTAATTTCCTAGTGAAGGTACTTGCAGTGACAACAGCCAGCCGTGAGACTCCATTGAAGGTAATACCACCTTTTTCATCGACCGCCAGGCAGCAATATATAGCAAATAATATCCAAGCTTGTTTCGTGCTGTCGTGAAGGTTCTTGGAATACAGCACAAGGTTGCGCTCTCCTAGTCCCTGGACATGAAAATATTCCAGGTAATGAGAAGGCAGACGTATTAGTCAGAAGAGGTTCGAAATCCACATCAGAACAAGCTGACACCCGGTGTTCCGTGACCCAGAAAAATTATTCAACAGACCACTGAATGACATCTTGAACTATATCAAATCAACTGGGTGGTTTGCTAGTTCATAGGAACCAGGATTAGAAGCAGTTGATCACTAGATTTCAAAGAAGAGGGGAGATCACAGGTTCATGCAGTATACATCTACTAACGAACCTTTGAGTTGATGAACCTGATTGTAAGCAACTGGTTTACTAGTGCGCCAATCGAGTGGTTAGACGTTGTTAAACGCTCCCTCAATGTCCAGAACCATGGCCTTGAGGTGTTCTTCTTTGGAGTCTAAAGATTTTCTGATGAATAAAGGGCCATTTCAACCGATTTCACTTTAGTATAGGCTTGTTGTAAGGCTCACAGAAGATTTGAATTAACACTGCAGCGTATATGGTTGTCTATGACTTTCTCTAAGATTTTCAAGAGAAATGATGATAGACTTGGGCCTAGAACCTTTCGGGTTTACGTTGTATAGAAGCCACATTGTTTTCCTTGGGAATGTGAATGTTAGGCAAGGAAGGATTAGATCCACATTTCTTTGAATATCGGCTGGTATTATGTCATACGGTCCAGGAAACTGAAATGGTACTTAAAATGCATTTTCAAAGTGTAGTTCAAATTTTTACGACACGATCACTAAGGAACAGCGAAGTGGAGCAGTAGCGGAGCGAGCGGTGAAGTAAATTTTGAACTTAATTCATGTCACCATTTTCTTATAACAATGCACTTCTAAAAGTCCAATTAAGTATAAAACAAAAATTTCCAAAATTATTTCACCGCTCGCTCCGCTATTGCTCCGCTTTGCTGCTTCTTAACGATTCTCGCGAAAATTTGGACATCCTTTTCTCCGCAATGTTTAGCCGCTCATGCAACTTTGTTGCTTCACTAAGGGAAGGTGGTTGATGTCAGACAGGTAGTTTTTATGTAGGTAAGGTGAAATTTATCTTCCGATGGGGTGGAACTCAATTGTAGACTTAAGTTGATGAGGCAAGTTTGGCTTCGGTTGATAGAAATTCCAATCCTGGTTACAAACAGATCTACTCTGGTCTCAGTTGGCTTAGCGGCCTAATATTAAATCTGTTGGAACTCAATTAGAACAGAAGCAGAGAGAACGCTGCCTCTTCTTTGAATCAACAGTCTGTGGGCCACATAGGAATAAGGATTGGTTGGTTGGTTGGTTAAGATTGGCCCTCGATGGGAAGATGCACTTAGACCAGAGGAAGTCCATTGTGCTGCCGATGTGTAAGGTGGGTGAATAAGGATTAAGAATCCTGAATCCTGAAAGTTCAGCAATACGCCATTTAAGCCGTCAAGCTCATTTATAGAATGTTACCTTATTTCAGACATTTTGCCACAGCAGCGTGAGGACATCAAAATTTGAAACTGATAGGTGTTACATTGTGTTCAACGGGGGTTTTCTTGATTTTATTCTGGTCTCAGTTTACAGAAATCATAAACAACTCAGTATCATAAAGTTTGAACATTACGGGTGTAAAGACTAAACCCTGTGGCAAGCCACACATAGAACAACGCGAAGAGAACTTAACATAAAAGTTGAAAAGCATGTTGTTTTGATTGAACCGATACGATTGAGCAGTAATCCTTTTAAGAATTTTTAGCATTTAGGTGCATTCTGTAGGTTTATGTTTATACTAGTCTGTATATTAAAGTGGCCTGAATAGGCTACATACAGACTGAGGAAGGTAACAATGATCCACATAAGACTAAGGTCAGACTGCGATTGCAGTAGAGTTATCGATAGAGTGGCGTCGTAAGTCTTTTCTGATAGTAGGATCAAAATTCATAAAGAAAACTTATTATTATTATTGTATCTACACAGAGGCAGACACAATGCCTTACACATAGCCAGTTAAAATCAAAGTGGTGCCAAAATGCCATGGTACCCAGGACCTAGCTTCTCACAACGGAATGGAAGGCGACCTACTGTTTAATGCCGTGTCCGAAGGGTAATTTTTGTTTTGAGAAGCTTATTCCTGACAGTTACACTCTCGGATGTTTGTCAAATGTTCGCGAGAGGTGAGGCCTTGAAGAAATGTTTGGTGTCTAAACTCCAGTTCAGTAGCATGACGCTGATCCACGGCACCCACGAATAAGATACTAACGCATCATTTCAGAAAAAGGGTGTTGATGGACGATATCAACTATAGATCGAGAGTGTATATCGTCAAAGGCCGTTTGTCTAAGTTCTATGCACTGAACTGTCCATCGGATCTTAAACAAAGACAGGACAGTTCAAAACAAGTCAGGTCAGTTTCAGTATCGATAATGCTCTACGGGTCCGGTATATATTCCAGTGCCATTGAAACTAGACGTTACATCGAAAGAATTAAGGCAGAACAATATCCTGTGACAAAACTTATGTAGCAGCGAAATTTTCCTTGATATCAAAGCGAGTTGTACACAGATCCAATAAACTTGGCCCTCTAAGACGGCCCTAGAACTAGAAAAGAACTCACGAGGATTAATGCTATCATCCTTATGATGGGAACGTACAGGAAAGTTACTGCCCACAATACCTGAATAACTTCAGTCAACAACTAGACATGTAATTTAAAGGTAGCCACAATTTACTGGAAGTACACAGCTGTAGTTAGACCTATTTTATTCTTTGTATGTCTAGTATGGTTGTCACTAATCGCAAAGAATTCATCAAGACCCAACGATTTGCATCCATAGATACGACTGGTGTCACAACCCAAACTCTTGGCATGAATACCAGATGGGAGAAACTAGTCAAGCCAATAAAGCCATCTCATACGACAATCAAGTCGAATGAATGCACACAAAACATAAAACTTTATTGAAATCTGGGTCATGGACATGTCTAGCAACGAAAGCCTTATATTTAGATCGCAAAATACGCGATCTTGGACTTGGTAGAAGTAACGTCTTATTTTGCTGAAATTCGAGGCCACCAGTAAGTAAACTTCTATCTGATTCAAATGATTACAGACCATGAGAGACCCAGGTTCACCGTGAACTGTAGTGTCACCTAAGAAGAAGAAGAGAATGTTTTAGGGCAGATCTTCATAGTTTTGGGCTTAGCCCCCATAGTCAAACGTACACGAAAACCATCATAGTTGGTCACAAGTTGTTGATGGCCAGACTTACGGCGATACGATGCGTTTTTTTTTGTATGAATGGCCAAGTCTTAGCAAAATTGGCAATTTCAATTGACTTGGGTACCTTTTTTGTTGGATTAGCCGGAAGCAAGTATGCCGTCACATCCAATGCCAAGTTAACTACAACTCCCTTTCAACGGCTTGAGCTAAGTATCAAAAAAGCCAGCACATACCTTACAAAAATGCTCTCTCTTAGCTCGGAATGGTCCCGACCACGATCGATTCAAGTGAGGTTACACAGGCTATAGATGTGTACAGACCACACAGAGCTATCAACCTCAAACTATACTGCGAACGGAGAGCTCATTTCGAGGATTGTTCCTCAAATATCGGATATAAATGGTTACCTTAAGTCAGGTTTTATACTAGTTTGTGATGACACGTCAGTTGCAAGGCTTCAGCAGCTAAATCTCTCACCATCTCATTCTATTGGTCACACTATTAAGACATATAATCTTTGGCCATGTGTCGATTGCTTTCTGAGATCGAATTTCAAGCGTTCTTTAAGTTTCATTTAGCTTTTCCTGAGTTTCTCGTTCCGATCTATCGATTTGTGCAGACTTTCTCGATTTTGATTTGAGTGAATCGGATTTGTAACGCGATGTTAAGTTAATTTTGAACTAAAATTTGGAAAACTTACGGCATCCGCAGTACAATTTTGGATTAAATCTCACTATTCGTCAGAGAAAGTAGATTTATTTAGCAAACGAATGCCGTTTATTGTATCTTAATCGGATAACGCGTGTAACAACAGCGCATTCTGGAACTTGCTATCAGCATGCCGCCGTTTCATATCGTATCCTAATCCTTACCGACTCTGAGTACCTAATCGGAGAGTGGAGGATGTGCCCAATTCTTTGAAACCTAAATGATCGAAATCCATCAGTGATTTCCTGACATACGAAGGCTTGAAACCACCACCAAATTTCGTTACATTTAGTTTTCTAGCCCACGCCACTTACCGGTAGACCGATTTGCCTAGATCACATCAAAAGGAGAAGTACCCTAAAAAGAAGAAATAGCAGGGGACTTACAACTCCAACCAAAGCGATCCAATTTGATGAAGACATCATTAGATGGCATAGTCATAGACATAGTTAGTGGATAGCTCCAGAGATTGTTCTAAGCATTTGTATAAAAGTTAAGTCCTCAGACGACGAAATATCAGGAATTCCAAGGATACTTTAGTTGGTAAAATTCGAGCATACTATCTGAAGCTATCTTTCAGTATTTTACCTAACTCCTAGGCTACCTTGACATAGATTAGCCTTCATTTCGTTATCTTAAGCATAACAGATGTGAGGCTAATTGGCTCGTGTAGCGTGGGCTTACCCTAATGTGTATTTATTTATTCCCGTTCATAAATTTATTAGAATTATGCAGCAATTTGCAGCAATACGTCAATCTATGACACAAACCTTTCCTTAATGGCATTCTGATCAAATTACTTAGCTTTGGCATTACACACCAAGTCGATAGTAATTTATTGTTCTCTCGTATCGACAACTAGCTGAACATTATGCATCGGGGGTGAATTGAATTAGAACGTAGATGATCTCAGATGACCTTAAATTTAAATATCTCACCCTCCCCGGGGGAGGGTCTAGTAATTTATGTATCGGCTTACATTTACGTCAAATGCGCTTTGACATGCGCGCATGCGCCTGAGGAAACAGCAAATCACCCACAATACTCAGCGATAACAATGCAAATGCATCCTGCACTACAGGTACAGTTTTTAACCCCCGAGCCACACTCTCTGAGCAGCGGACAGTGGCTCCACATTAAATTGCATGTCCACATTTTAGCCCAGGTGATAAATAATAAGCAATTGCTCTGGCCGGCCCACAAGGACAACTCTCTAGTTGCCACCACGTTTTCAATGCGCATGCATTCATGGCACCACCCGATGACAATTTGTCTCACCGATTGGCATTTGCCTGGCTGGTTGGTTAATAATATCATTATGCGGATAAATATTGGTAATGGAAGTTGTAGCACCAGCTTAAGCCTCTTGTGTAAATCAATCAGTTCAGCTGCAGCTAGTGGCCACTGCGTCATGGCCTCCTGTGTCCGTGCATAAGGAGAAATGATTTATTCCGATCGCACATTGTCGAACATAGCAAATGCATTTGCATTGCGGACTGCTATTTAGATAAGCGCAGCGAATTAATTGCTCGTTTATGAGTCTTCGATTGTGTTTCGCCTTATCGCGAAGCATTCGTCACTCATGGCAAGCATGTGAAACTAGCTTAAAGATCCACTCGATCGATAACACTGCCATCTAGGGAGTGTCGTCATATCGAGATTGTGTTGCTTTCTGTGTCCGCACAGATCGTGCATATCTAGGTGATGGGGTGTCAATTGATTTCGTATTTTATTCAATTGATGATAGGATCTGTAGGAGGCACACAAGAAGTGGGTCACTATTCAAAAGCAGAAGAAGAGGGTTGCCAGACTTTGCGGAATAGAGATGTGCATCAGTGACATCGATGAAGCGGATATGAATAAATGAAGTTACATAGACACAAGTTGATGAATTGTGGGGAAAATGCAATCATGAAATACTAGGCGACCAATTATTACGCGGAAATACAGCGGAAATGCAGCGGAAACTAACTGGAGAGGCGTAGCTATAAAAACAAAAAGAAATTTTGAACAAACTGTGGCGAAAATACACCAAGAATATTAGACGTACATCCAAATCTTGGCGTGAGATGGAGGTAGACAGACAACAAGGTGACCAACAATTAGGGGTAAATGTAACGTCAATCCACCGGAAATGCATAACTGCAGGCGTATACACATAATATTTCCAAATATTAGGAGAAGATACAGCGTAGATACGG
Source organism: Xylota sylvarum (assembly GCA_905220385.1). NCBI lineage: Eukaryota > Metazoa > Arthropoda > Insecta > Diptera > Syrphidae > Xylota > Xylota sylvarum. Next base: position 110,072,597 of record LR999958.1, read on the forward strand.
CGTTGAAGGTACATAGAGGAAAGACACATGTAGATACAAATACAGAGAGAAAGGTGGCCAAATACAAAATTTGCGTCTATGCGGCGGAAATGTAGCTCATATGTAGTCATTTTGTTTTTTGGATGCTGCGAAAGTGTGGCGGAGATACATAAATGCAGTTCCATAGACACAAGTTGACCAAATATTAGGTAGAAATGCAGCTTAAATCTAGGGAAGATGAAAAGCTGCGGATAAAATAGAGGCAAATTGACCAATTTTATGCGGAGATTCAGCGGAAATCTATCGGATATGGAGAGATGTAAAGCAATTAAAGTAAAGTGAATAGTAATAGTAGGTAAAAACTCATCGAAAATTCATTAAAGATATAGAGATGTACATACAAGGATAATAATAGCTATAGTGAAAAAAATTAAACAAATATCAGGCGAAGACGCAGCGGAAATACAGCGGATACTTATAAGGCGAATATACGATTATAAAATACTTGGCAGGGATACAAAGAATTCAACGAATTAAGAAGTTCAGGGTAGAAATATCGCAAAGGAGAATTTTTATTGAAAGACTCTCCACTTTCTCCACTTTCTCCACAAACAGAAAGATCTCATAGCTACCTATCAGTTTGGACTTTCGTGGAGAATTTCTATTGCGTTAATGGATTTAACTTATCGGCCGATAAAAGTTGTTGAATTTTGAATAAATTTTCAAGACTTCAGCTTACGTAGTATAGGATCATCTTGTCGAAAAAGGTGGAAAAACCACAAAGCAAGTCAGATTTGATGAAATTTTGGAAATTTTTGATGTAGTGAGACTTTAGCTTGACTTAGGTGAAGCTCTGAACAATATTTAACGATAACTTTGACGAATAGGTACCGACTGTATTTCAAACCAGTCCACTAAGCCAACCGAATTCAAATAAACGAACCTTCCAGCAATCATTCAATCATCCAGCACTTAAGCAGAATAAGGCGATGACAATGATCGGATACCTGGTGCTTTTTTCTAACCAGTGACTAATGCCTCGGCAGATCTACTCAAGTCAGTTAAACATATGCCATGAGTAAGTGTAAGCTGATGTATGGAAATATTGTATACACTTCGCTGTTGCCGAGAAAATGGCTCAAATTCTTTGGCACATGATCAAAGATACACCGATTCATACTCAGATACCCGTGGACAGACGTGTCATCACAAACTAGTATAAAAGCTGATTTAATGTAGCCATTTGTATCCGATATTTGGGGAACAATCCTCGAAATGAGCTCTCCATTTGCAGTATAGTTTGAGGTTGATAGGTTCTGTGTGGTCTGTACATATCTATAGCCTGTGTAACCTCACTTGAATCGATCGTGGCCGGGACCATTCCGAGCTAAGAGAGAGCATTTTTGAAAGGTTTGTGCTGACTTTTTTGACACTTAGCTCAAGCCGTTGAATGGGAGTTGTAGTTGACTTGACATTGGGTGGGTGCCTGCTTACTTGCTTCCGACTAATCCGACAAAAAGGTACTCAAGTCAATTGAAATTGTCAATTTTGCTAAGACTTGGCCATTCATACAAAAAAAACACATCGTATCATCCCAGGTCTGTCCGTCAACAACTTGTGACCAACTATGATGCTTGTGAGCGATCAGCTAAATGGAAGGAGTTCTGTTTTTATTCCTTTGGTATACTTTGAAAAGAGTTTTTTCGAAATGCAGCTTTAAATTTCTGCTCAGCTATAGTCTTATAGACTTATCGAATGCAGGACTGAAAGGTCAAACTTCTTTCCTTCCCTGATTGCCTTTTACCTCTGATTCCCTATTAGCCTGATTGCCTATGTAAACGTTGATTTTTCTTAGTCATATCGAAGAGGATAGTTTTCGATAGGCCCTAGCGATTAGTCGACCCCTTCGTGGTCTGGAGCCCAAACTATAGGGAAATGCTTGCGTAGCCTAAACCTACATGATCTCTCCCTCAGCGTAACTGTCTGTTGAGGGGAATGTCGCTTGGAGCTTTAGATAGCAGTCGACGGCTGCCATCTATTAGTATTAGATAGTCGATATCGATGTCGATTTTCGGTTATCTGGGCTTCTCATCAAAGCCTGGATTATTGAGATCGCAGGACACCCTTTCGCGGCTGTGTTGGTTATGTCCGTGGTGCTAGATGTTGGACATTAGTATGTGCGGTTGTGAAAGCATGCACAATAGTTTGGTTTTACTGAAATTTGAAGATAAGTCACGAGTTGTATGACACGCCCATACTTTAGGTCGTGAATGGGAAGAGGTCCTTTTTTTGGCTTAATCCGCATCATTTTGGGCACTTGGTGAGGTAAGTAATTTCCTGTTGGTGTTGTTCATCAATGAGTTTCAGAGTAATTGTAAAAGCACTGATCCTTAAAGAGTTCTTCGGCCACAGAATGTGCGTCTTTGGCAATTTTTTTCTCACTTTTCCGACCCAGATTAGTAGTCTTTGCTTAGGCCCATCTTTTATGGGCACAATGAACGAAAGAACAATGCTCTTAAAAACAACTTTACAACCCATGTATCTAAATTTAAAACCTCGTTTCTATCATAAGCCCTATGTACTCGATATGCAATTAAGATGATTCTGTGGAACCTCTCTCTACCATTTTTGCACAGCTGTCTAAGTCTTCCTAATCAACCAAAGCCACTGCCAAATAATCCTTGTGATGCCTTTGGTAGTTTTTTCTAATTCTTCTTTCAATTTAACAGAGTTTCAGTAACAACTGTGCCAACGGACATCATCATTTATAATCTTGAATAGTAATGAACTCAAAGTAGAACCCTGTGGTACGCCGCCTGTGACACTAAATATTCCTTAGGGCAGGTGCCGGTATTGTGTAACATAATTTAATTTGACGAGGTACATTAGTACTCATTTTATTCTAAGAAACTCTATTAAGTCTTCTACCTTTGCGCAACAACTTGGAACAGTCTCTAGTTACAACCTTTTTGCTGTCAAAAGTATAAATGCATTTTTCCTGCAAAACAGTCGGATAGGTCGAAGGACTTGTCATCTACCACCTGATAGTCCAACAAGCTTCATTTCCTCAAAGGTTTTGTACAATTTGTTAAAACTATGTCAACTCTGGCAAGCCTACCACCACCACAACCCGATCGTACTGCTCCTTAATGAATAATAATTTGCCCTAACACCGCTTCATCTTCATTTGAGTTTTCTTTATGATCTCTCTTGGCATGCAAATCTCCATCTTCAACTATCTAGCGGTACTTAAGTTGTCTGAGTTATATTCCCCTATAGATACTTTAACAAAAAAAAAAACAAAAAGACTCTCGCTAAGGCGCAAATGAAGACTTCAACGCTCTGGCAGAGGATTACATCTCCATCACCCAAGACACATGAATCTCTCAATTAACCTGACTGACTTTCCTCCTCGAAGTCATAAACATCTTCATCTCCGCCAAGCAAGACTTAAACAGATGGAGACTAGTGAACGACAAGCTAAAACAAAAAAAAAAAAAAGCAGTAGATCCTCTGTGACGTGACGCGGCGACATATGTAGGTTCAGTCAACGGTAGATGGCAATATCGTCTATCAAATGCCGATTGACATTTCAATTATTCCAGCGATCCATTTAAGTCCTCCGCCATAATAAAGTAATCATTAACGAGGAGAGTAACGAGGCGCTGCTTCACTCCTTTTGCCAGCACTGACCGAGTAGATGAGAGTAGAGATGACGTCGTCGTGTGTTGCCTTTTGTGGATCACAACTGCAGTTGCAAGTTGCTATTTTAAAGTACGCCGACAGCGATGACGGCGGCGCTTCGACTTGTACTGCCCTCTTCTGGCCAAATCCGAGTTTTTTTTTTTTTGTGCTTTAATAAAAGTCTGCACAATGACTTGCATGTTGGCCAGTAACTTGATTCTGACCCTGTTACTTCACATGCAAGGAGAATGAGTGATGCATGTGCGCCAAGTCTTGAATTGAGTGGGAATTCTGTCCCGACTGACGGCAGTGCTCGAAGTGACAGTGATGTCTTCTCTTATGGAGTGACATCAAATATACTGCGTACAAGGAAGTTGTATAGTTTCGCTGTCATAGTTGAATGTCTTTCTTTCATCTGGCAGTATGGTAGGAAGTGAATTAGAAATGCACAAAACTCTAAACAAATCTGTGACTCTGTCCTGTCAAATCAACTGTCATCAATCAGTCAAAAATTAAATTGAAGTTTTTTTTTGTTTTTGTCTAAAAAATTGCACAGATTTGGTTTGACATGCAAACGTTAATAACATTTGAATGATAGATGCGATTTGAAGTGGACGCAATGACATAAGTAGAAAATCTATTTCAATGCAAGGAAATGACATTCAATTGCATACGATTTGTAATATGGACGCTGTATGTCAAGTGGCGCCTAAATTGAAGTTCGCCTTAGATCAACACAATTATGCTTGATTTAAATAAATTTCTAATAAATTGATGACGTGGGCGAAAGAAACGTCAGGGATTGAAACAAATGCGGAGTCAATTGACATAATCAAGTGATCAGTGGCACAACTTGATAGATGATTGTTGGGTCAAGATTTACCATATGGCGCGAACTTACTGTCAGAGTTGAATGTCATTTCTAGTAAGACTTCCGTCAGTTGTGTCAAAAATGTTTATGGGCATTCGGTTTGCATGTGCACTTGGAATAATATACTTTCATTGTCATTCAAGTGGGTTTGTAAAAATATTGGTTTGACAGAATCTGCATATGTATGTATCTTCGAAACGAAGGATGTATCTACTCTGACTAATCGTTGGAGAAATTGATTAGTGACGTAATTTCAAAAAGCCGTCATCAAACTGGACAGATGGTATTAGTTTATAGTTAGTATGCAAAGAAAGGAACCTAGATGGCTGCCTTGTGGAAGACCACAGGTGGCATGGAGAGAGCTGGGGAAAGTGTGGAGTAAAGTGAAGATTTGTAGTAAATGAAATAGGAACGGGTGGGTTGTAGTTTAAGAGAGCACTAACTTGATGTAGACTTGAGTCGATTGGTCGCTATAAAAGAGACATTCTTTAAAATGATATCACTAAGAGGGCCACGGGAGTTAGATGAATGCACTAATGGATGTGATAGTCTTCCAGAGATACTAGTAGCCCAGGCTATAATCATGGACCATTGATTATAGCCTGGGCTGACATACATGCATGGTCCTGACATACATGCATGGTAGGGATCAGTTTGTGGATCCATCTACCTATTGCCGTGTTATTCCTTGCCACAGTGCTGCAAATATTGCCCTTGCCATCTTCAGTTAAGATCGTTGTAGTGAAAATTATTAAAAGTAGTATAACTTCGGGTCCTAAGCCCACCTTTTAGGGCATAATTCATGAAAGTCCGATGCTCAATAGAAGTGGACTTAACACAGAACCATGCGGTATGCCGCCGGTGATCTCATATTCTACTGGGCTACCATCTCCAAGCCTCTTTCCTGCTCATCATCTGTCTGGTGATGTTGTATGGGGTTATGTTTTCATCCAGTTTATTCGCCAGATATTCGCTCTTCATGATATCGTAGACAATGGAACATAATGTGTCCCGCATATTCCACTGCTTGCGTGCACGTTATCGCTGTAGGCATTGTCCTGCTGACACGGTATTTCGGTTGCGTTTCTTTAGCAAGAACATCTACCACCATGCCAGCCACTATACATGCCGCGTCGTAGGAAATAGTTACCGAAAGCTTCAAACATTAAAAATCTCGTGGTACCGGACATAGAGCTTCTTGAGACTGATTCGGTAAGTAGGGAAGGGACATTCTCGTATTCTAAGCCTAGAAGGTACGTACCGATACTCTGTGTTGTCAACGGTTTAATGTTTGCTCAAGGCAATGAAGGAGGAGATTGAAGAAGAAAGTATTTTAGAGCGACAGGGGGCTTGAATGAAATTAGGGTACTTAGCTCAAGTTTTAATGTCGAAATTAGGGAAAGAATTGCTAGTAGGGATCTGAGTGTAAACGCATTAGCAATGACGAATGGGATTGAAGGCTACAACAAGTCGTTGAATGTGGTAAAGGTATCATCTCTCCTTTATTTAGAATTTGTAAAATTCTTGTATTTTCATCATTCAGATCAGACTAGATCTTAGGCGATTCAAGTAAAAATTCTACATTCCTGTAAGACGTCTAATGTGTTCATCATATTCTGGCATGTTTCTAAGCTAGTGAAACTTCAATCCAAAAACCAGTCCCCCTCCCGGTTTCAAAGCCTCTGAACAATCGCCATAAAAGATCGTAGCCATGACTTTGAAAGTAGAATTGATTGCACCTTCAAGATATTCAATAAAAAAACATTCATAAAGATGTTCCAGCCGAGATGCCGAGGCCAAGTACCATATATCCTTCTGCATAGCCAAAGCTAGAAATTCCACCAAATCGACATTTAGATACAATATTTCACTCATTTTATAATCATTACCACAGGGGCTGCTGGAGCATTGCATGAAGATATCGCGCGAATAGCTAAGCTGTCTGTGACACTAATTGAGGATTTGCTATGCCCTAACGATGTCGATAAAACGGAGCAATTTCTCAGTCAAATGCACATCCTATCCGGGCAACCAGGCAGACTTCCTCTCTCTCTCTATAAAGTGGAGAAAAGTGGAACAAATTGGTGTAATACCCGCAGCATTAGGCGCGCGTTCTAATCCGATTACATTTGTTAAACGAAAGAGATTTTCCACTTTTCTTCTCAGATTTTCCCTCCAAAGATCGATAGCCAGAGCTCCAGACACTATACTCGTATGTTGACGCCAACATCCGCGCTGGACTATGGTAATCAAATCACAGGGTTCAATGCGGGCTGTGATCTGTGTTAGGGAAATTTGTGCAACGCCTTATCAGTGTTTTTTTTTTTTGTTTAATATAAAAATAAAATTTATTGCATTTTTTCTGAGTAAGTGGCGATAATTAAAACAATAAACGTTATAAATTAAATACATTGTGTACGCTCACCAGAACCGGAAGAATGGGGCGCTAGTCATAGTGCGCTTATCATGGAACTTTGATTGAACTGTCGAACGGGTTTTGATGGCATTTGATGGGTGTTGATAGTTCGAAACAATTGAAATCGTAACTGACACGTCGTTGTGGGGATGTGATTGAAGAAAAGAAAAAAAAACAATGCATCTAGCGTTAATAGATACTTTTTTTTTTATTGCAGCTCCGCCAGTTTATTACTTTGACACCCGCACGTGGTACAGCAAAATGGGTGGGAAGATAAGATATTATTGAACGGACTTTAGTTGCGGAGTGTAGTGTAGTTAAATTTAATTAGATTTGTTATTGTTGAGTGTCATTGGCAAATATTCAAGGCTTGATAGTAAAGTGGGCAGCTGTCCCCAGGGGATCTAAAGTTGTATCTATTTGGCAAGCACTGCAGTCAAACTACTGACTTAGAGGTCAGACTGCTTGCGTTTAGTTAGTAGCGACATCTTCTACAATTATGGTATTCTAGAGTATATGATCTTCTCACTCTTATAACAAGTAAACCTCTTTCACATGCCTGCTGGATAGCTATCTAATAGTGAAAGAACGTTGAGCGTATGCTGAATACTAAAACCGGCATATCTTGTTGACCTGATTAGAAGTACTGTCATTTACTTTTACTTTAATGTCATTTCTGTGACAAGGCAACGCGCTGTCAACGCAACGGCGCAGATACATGACTAATGTCAAGAATGAATGAGGCTCCCTCGGTTGTTAAAGAAAATACTTCGAGTGATTTTTGATTCCGTCTGCATAGATAGTCGATAGTCTGCATCGACTTAGTCGCAAGAGTTTAAATGCAACAAAATGCTGCGTCATGTATAGCGGATGGATAACAATGCTTCGACCCCGAGAGTCTTTCACCCCAGAAAGACCTCATCTAAGGAAACGTGCTTAAGTGGAAAGTGACCTCAACCAACATGGTGTGCGAAATTTGGGGAAGCTAGGTTACTATCGATCTGGTTGGAGAAGCTTTTTGGTTGGCATGCCACTTCCAAACCGGGCTGTAACGCCACCTAAAGTAAGTAAATTTCGTCTATAACAGACTTAAAGCAAGAGTGGAAGAAAGACAAGAAGGAGGAGGACTTACTTACTTATTTTTCGGGCTCCCATGAAGAGTGTCTACCTGCGACACTGCGGCCTTCCATTCCCTTTGGTTCCGAACTTGCTGCTGCCAGTTCATCAGACAAAGTATCCTAGCATCCACGATTGGTTGATCCTTATAATGGAGGTTCAGTCTTTCTTGTCGTCTCGAACTTGAGAGCTGGGTTTCGAAGACTCTATTAAGTGGAGCATTGTCGTCCATTCACTCGATGTAGCTAACATGTTTTGGCCTTCCGGCCTACAGTCACATCTTGATACAGCTCATAGATTTAAATCTTCTCTCGCATATGGGACCGAATATTCGACGAAGTGATAGTATAACGATGGTAAGGTAATCATGGGAAATGGTTTTCCAAACAAGAAGATGCAAAGGTAACGTCAGAAAGTAGGTACTACTTGGTTGCAGTTTCGATGTAAAAAACGACTTCAACCTTGCAAATTGAAGCTACATGTATAAATATATACATTTATATACATACAGGCATTTAAGATGACATGTTCTTGTGCTCTACAGAAGATATTGAGAATAGACTTCATAGGAGGCTAGAACTTAGTAGCGGTTTACCTCTTTTTAGTTCAACATAGCATTAGCGGATTGACGGATATTGCGAGAAAACTGATGAAGGAGTGGAATACAAGCAGCTACTTCCCTAGACTACTGTTAAGGATAAAACCGATACCACAAGGAGAGGTAAGGAACATGAATGACTGATAACCTTGAAAAGCATTTCTTAAGTGATTCGGGAGGATTGTCACCAATATTTTTAAAAGTCAGCTCTGGGTGTTGGTATTTGCGTGGTGTTGTTTGAATGCAAGGGTGTGACCTACACCGAGTAATACAATACACCTTTACTCACTTTCCCGACTGTCCTACCAATCGGCAGTCAAGTACATAATTATTAAGACCCTTGCATCCAGTACTATAAGATTTAAAGCTACTGTATCAGTAAACCACGCTGAGAACAATTCTAACCCAATCAAGTAACGCATGGCCGCCCCGATAGTGTGTCAAATGATCTCGGGAGTCGAGATCATAAAAAAGACTTGAACTTCAGTCTAAGTACTTTAAAGTACTATATATATGTATATTATTCGAGAGATTTCGAACCACATCACAGTGTTGGGTCCCTTTTCGTTACTCTTCTACGATCTATCTTACCCCAGAGACTCTCTGGATTTCTCCACCTTTATTCTCTGGCTTTGATTCCTCGTGTCAACGATTGCATCTGTTTAACAGAAATCTGGTTCATCTTAAGAGTTTCTATCCAGTTGCTACCCAAGACCTCCCTTCTTCTGCTAGCTGGTACCGAAAATTGACGCAATATATGTGTTGCCGTCCCGATTTCTTCCAGGCATAGTTCACAGGTGTCATCCTCTAGAAGATCCATCTTCTTTAGGTGATACCCGAAATTTCCATGACCTGTAAAAAACGCTGCCACCCATTTCAGTGTTCTTCGCCCCAAGCTTAGAACTCCTCTATGAGTGGTAACAGACATTTTCGCCTGCCTGCAACCTTTTGACCACCTTCTCTGATGTTCCGCGCGACCCAGTTGTTGATTAGGTGTTTTACCATGCCTTTGTCAATTGCTGCAAATGGTACCGGACCAGAGAGCTCTGAGTTTAACCCTTGCTTTGCCCTCAGTCCATACGTGCCTTTGGACTCAGATGAAACAGAAATCTACATATATTCAAGCCTCGCTTTATAATGACCCAAAAGGTGTTTCTATGGTCAATTCAGCAGGACATTGAGCCTACTTATTTGGCATCGAGAGTGAACTCAAGATGATCTCTGAAAGAATAGATAATTTCCTTAGCCACAAGCAGGATTTCAAACAGACCCAAGTAAAACTGTTAGTATCAAACCCAAACAAGAACTTTGGTTCAATCCGACCTGTGCGATTGCCGTCCGGAAGAAGGAAGAGGCTTTTGCGTTATGGCGCCAAACACCTTCTGAGGAAAACCGTAGTCTCTATAAACGGGCTAGAAATGACTGTAACTCAATTTTAGAGCGTGCGAAATTTCTACGAGACCAAAAAGTGAGGCAAAAAATACTGCAATGTCCTAAAGGCAGTAAATCTTTTTGGTCTTTCGTTAAAAGAATTAAAGGCTCCGCCTCAACATCTATCCCAGCTCTTGTCCACAATGATCACTGACTCACAAGAGAAAGTCAATCTGCTAGCAGCTATGTTCGCTGCAAATTCCACCTTGCCAGATACTTCTCTTCCACCACCATTACTGAATCCGGTTCAATATGCACTAGGACAAATATTTTTCCGAACCCGCTCAGTAGCTCGAGTCCTCAAAGATCTTAAAAGTAACAAATCTTCAGGTCCAGATGGGATCCCTCCCCTTGTTTTGAAGAGGTGTTCTTCTTCCCTGGCTAAACCTCTACGTAAGCTCTTCCACTTGTCATATTCTACAGGCATCTTTCCAGATAGGTGGAAACTCGCGCACGTCCAGCCGATCCCTAAAAAAGGGCGATAAAACCTCCCCTTCGAACTACCGACCCATTGCCTTAACATCAGTGCTCTCCAAGGTCATAGAAAGTATTGTTAACTTCCATCTCATGAGATATCTCGAAAGAAATCGTCTTCTCAATGACCGTCAGTACGGTTTCCGTCAACAACGTTCTACAGGTGACCTTATGGTGTACCTAGCAGAAAAATGGAACCAAAGTATTCACCATCACGGCGAATGCCGAGTAGTTGCCCTTGATATCTCCAAAGCTTTCGATAGAGTGTGGCACAGTGCCCTCTTAAGTAAAATCTTAGCTTATGGTGTCGGCAGCATCTTCTCTTCATGGATTGCAAGTTTTTTGAGTAATCGGTCAATACAAGTTGTATTGGACGGATATACTCCTACCCCATTCTCAACCAATGCTGGTGTACCCCAGGGCTCAGTCCTCTCACCGACCCTGTTTTTAATATTTATTAATGACCTTCTCTCTCTTACTCTTACTACAATCCAATCCATTCCTTTGCGGATGACAGTACTCTTGACTTCACTTACTCTTTGGCGACTCCACAGCTGAGACCCCAAGCTGTAGAGTCTAACCGGCAGCGAATGTCAACCGAGCTCAACTCCGATATTGATGCAATGATCAATTGGGGTGCTAAAAACCGAGTTGAGTTCAATTCGTCAAAAACCCAGTGCTGTCTCCTGTCTCTGAAGCGGGATATCAATGTAGCCAAACTAAAAATGAGCTGATATTGAGGATTCTAACGGCTTGTCAATGCTTGGCATGCATGTTACCCCAGACCTTCGCTGGAATCATCAGATATCCGAAGCTGCGAAAAATGGCGCTAGATGCCTCGGATTCCTCAAGAGGTGTAAACGTATTTTCAGTCCTTCAGACTTGGCTACTATTTATAAAGCGTACATTCGTCCAAAACTCGAATACAACTCACACGTTTGGGCGGGAGCTCCCGTAACATGTCTGAGTTTATTAGATCGTGTCCAGCGTCAGGCATGTAGATTGATCGGTGACCTATCAATTTGCAACCAAATCCCTTCGCTAGAACATCGTCGGAATGTTGGATGTTTATCGGTCCTGTACAGATTTTTCCATCATAGCTGTTCGGGCGAAATCTATAATTGTGTCCCGCCTGTCCGTCAGTTTAATCGTACTACACGAGCGGCCTTTTCCGCACACCCTTATCTTTTGAATCCTATTTTCGGTCGCACAGTCAAATTCAGAAGCACGTTCTTTAGCCATTCAACACGTATGTGGAATGACTTGCCATCCTCAATATTTCCATCAAATTATGATTTACAAAGATTTAAAGTCAACGCGCATCGTCACCTAACTCTCTTTCCTTTTCCTACCAACTTCTAACTTTCCTATACCTTTTCCTTTCACTCCATCACTGGGTTTATAACTTTAAAGGACTTTAGTCCTAAGTGATGCAAAACATTTAAAAAAAAAAAAAAAAAAAAATATGTACCTCTGGTCTACCTACCCCATCGTACACCACTTCAGTTAAACAGACCTCCCTGGGGGTGGAACCATAAATAAAACTTGAAAATTTCTTTCCGTTATCCAAAGTCCTTACAACTGAACCGGGTCCTAGTTAGTATTGCAAAAATAATTTATTATTGTGCGCAACAAAAAAAAAAAAAAAAATAGCAAAAGTTACAGCGTATTTTCGCGTTTGTTTCCGCCCGGGTTCGAACCGGGGACCTTGTGCGTGTGAAGCACACGTGATAACCACTACACTACGGAAACTTGTTGAAGGCTTTTGCCAAATTACATACAAGTATATATGTACATACTAATTTTTTGTATAGAATATAGTTTTTCTTTACAAAAAATTGTTAGAATCAAAATTAATCCTCAATACCGTATGAAGAGTGAGGTCCATTGTACCACTCACCGTGGTAGAAGCATTTGGAACCGGCCGAAGAAGAAGAATAGCTAAAACTAAAATCCACAACCGCTTGGCAATCATAATGAAAAGCGTTTAATAAGGTAAACACCAGTTTGGAATGAAAGCACCCTCAAAGGGTGAGCTACCCCACATAACGTAGAGATGAGTTATAGAGAAAGTGAAAGCCGATATTTTTTGTTAAATAATTTTTTTTGATTTTGTTGAATTGTGTGCATGGTTATGGGCGGATTTTGAAAATATTTTCAAATTCATTTCAAAGGACTCATAGAAGTCTATTGATTAAATTTTAATTCTCTATTTCAAGAAATAGGGTCAGAAAATGCTATTTTTGTTGATATCCTTAAAATTAAGGACATAAAAGGATATCTCTGGACATCATGTTATATATTTCTTCTTTTCCTACAACTTTACCTAAATGCGTTTTTATTTAAATCCAACCGTTTTCGAGAAAATTCACCAAAAAGGTTCAAAACCCTCATCCTGCGTTTGAAGGCTCTAGGCTCCACACATCTTCGACCTTCATCATACATATATTCCTTCACTTTCCCATTTATCAAGATCATAAGCTTCGGAAAGGAGCTAAAAAAAACACCATAAATATCGAAATAAAACGTTAAGAATTTCCAGCGTGACACGAAATACGTCAAACAGTCCTCTAAGTTTCTTACACATTTTACTGCATTTTTTGACAAATTTTTGGGGAGGTTTTTGAAAAAAAAACGTCTTAATATGTCGTATTATTGGGAAAAAGTGATTCAAATGATTGGTTTTAGATGTGTAATTGGTAAGCTGTTGAATTCCTATCATATTACGCCTTAAAATTATCCAACACTTTGAAAATTCTCTGCTTGGGCGGCCATTTTATCAGCTAGCACGCTGTTATTTTGGACGAAAATGGAAACTTTGTCCCTTGCATAAACTTAAAAATAAAACTGCAATGAGGACAAAAAAACACTTATGGAGAAGACCAAGAATGAAATTATCACAGCGTTAGGGCTTCCGAATGTAGAAAGTGTTGTCAACTTTGAATTTTCTTCCGTGTGGGTACGAATGCGCGGTATGGTGTTCGTGAATACGACATTGTTTGGAATTGCAAAGAACTTCAACGTTATCCAAGTATTTCTTCAGGGAATTTTACGATTAAAGAGGATTTCACTTTTCACCGATATTGGGTACTAGAATCGTCCTATTGATCGATTTGTTAATAGTTCCGCAGTGCATTTCTAGTCGTATTTTTAAAAGACCAGTTAAGACCCTATTAATGAACTCCTAATCATCCACTTGTTCGTGCAGCTTCTGCAATAAGTCGTTAGGAAGTACCTCAAGACGCTCCATATGATCACCAATCACGAAGTGACCAGTACTAAAGCCAGGCACAGGCAGTGTAGAGTACAGAAGGTATTATAAACCCTACTTATGAACTTGTTAACTTTCACATCTTGCAAAGGAACGGGTATAGGAGTATCTATTGTTATACACGCACATTGTGCAGCTCTGACAGGAAGGTTTTATGAAATACAGTCTATACCTAGTACATCTTTCGTCACTAGGATATAAAGTGGAATGATCTTGCATTAGTAAAACCAAGTGTTTACTTGGCCTCATTAAATCCGCCATTCAATAGACATTTGTATGAAGTTGACAACTTTCTCGTTGATTTCAACTTCTTACTTGGACTAGCTCCAATAGGTGACCTTCACAGTTGTTGAAAGGATGTCTTTTGCTGCAATTTATCCACCTTATCAATCATTTTCCAACTACTCTAATTTTCGCAGAAGCCCTGCTTACCTGAAGTTCTTGGGTCAACAAGGTTTTGTCAAACTACTTGCCCACGACTACAAAACTTGTTCAATTTCATCACTGCTGCGATTAATTGCATTGGTAAAACCAGGTTTGGAGTTTGGACTCAGTAGTTTGGATCCAGATATTCCACAATCCGGGCATGATCAATCGAATAAACCAGCCAAAGCCATAAAAATAACCAAAACCTCGAGCCACCTGTCAAATATTGGATGATAGTAAAAAAAATCATTTATCTCCAAAGTTCTAGCTCTAAGTTCTAATCTTCGAATTGCTTCCATTCCACTGGTTAAGCCCTACACTCTCCGCAATACTCCTCCTAACGATGAGCCTCTATTCCTCAAGAGGTAAGAAGCTACTATCTTTGGCTAGCCAATAGAAGGCTCTCTAAATTACAACACAAATGATCTTGCAGTGGCACTGCTCAAACTTGTGAACAGCAACGTCTTAAAGCAATGTCTTATCCCCTCAATTCTGAAATTGACTAGTAAATGAGATGCTGGTAGATGTGAAATGGACATGATACAGATGCCATTGCTATTGCAGCCTCGATACAATCTCCTCCTACTCTTCAGATGTACCTCAAAATCCGGCAAAGAGACGGTTGCTATTGCAGCTATCCGACCTAAAGCCTTTTCATTGTGGTCTAGCTATCACTTTGACAACTTCACTGACAGTCTGAACCGGCAATCTAGTCCCTCGAAGCATGCTCCATTACTTCAAAAGACGCTTTAAGCCGTTCTTTGTCTTCTCATCATCACAGAGCATTCATCTATGCTAGGTACCAGAGATATTCAAAGCAACTGCAAAGCTGACAAGATCGCCAAAAAGGGTACGACTCAAGAATTCTGACAGCTTTTCTAGCCTACACCTAAACTTTACTCCGTATTAGGGCACTGTTACATCCTAGGTAATTGCAAGACTGACGAATTAGTCGAACAAAGTCCTTTCGCTATTATAGGTTGCATTCAAAGCATTGCTGATATCAAGGCACTAGTTAAGTACATTATACGCGCCAAGCTGCTGAATATAGCAAACCATATATGGCTTTACTTAGCAACACCTCAAGACTACTAGGTTAGGTTAGGTTTATTGTTGAGGAAAGGTCGCTGCTCACTTAGGCAAATAAGATCCTGGATTAAATAATTGGGTCCATTGTGCCCAATTATTTAACTCAGGAAACACTGAAAAAAAACCGCTGTATTAGAACCACGCCGATAGTGATATGAATAGCAGAAAGTCCATCAGCAGGACATTACCCACTCCTTCAAGTCAGTGAAGAAGTAACTACCGAGAGTTTTCATTCTTCTAACAGATAGAAGACTTGCAACTTGCAACTTGCAACTTCTGCAATAGATGAAGGGCTTCGCATGAATATCAATGGGACAATACCCGATAATTATGGCAGAGAGGACTCTTGTATTGTGACAACTAAGCTTCATCAGAGAAACAGATCTCTTCTTATTTAGGGCCGGCCGAAGCGCCATAGCCACATGTGTCTAAATGAGTCCATTGTCGATCGACCAGTGGCTTCATCCTGTAATTTTTTTCTTTAAGGAGCATATTAGCATTGCAGCAAAGGGGAGAGCCTTGCGACACATGCAGCGCTGCTCACAAGCTTCAATATAATTACTGCAGAGCTCAGAGCCTTAACAGCTCCTTGGCTGTCTATAGTGCTTCCAGTAGGTTCTGTCCGAAATTCGTATAGCAAATCTCCTTTCAAATACAAACATCGCGTTCATGTGATC
Organism: Xylota sylvarum; assembly: GCA_905220385.1. Classification (NCBI taxonomy): domain Eukaryota; kingdom Metazoa; phylum Arthropoda; class Insecta; order Diptera; family Syrphidae; genus Xylota; species Xylota sylvarum. The sequence goes on from LR999958.1 coordinate 110,088,629, forward strand.
AGTTACCGTCGATCGGTTGGTGGCCTCCCATCGAGAAAGTATCGATGCGTAGCAATTAGGGTTTGATGACCATGATCGTACTACCTTCAGGCTTACAACAATTTTGACCGCCAGGCTGCTACAGTATAAATTCAGTGGAATGGGACTGAGGATGGTCTCCATTGCCTCTGTCGGTGTTGTTTATAGTGATCCCATGATACCGATACAAGCTGTCCTCTGTATTTTTGCAAGGTTCAAAAGCTGATATTGCTTCTTAAGTGCCTTCAACCATACTAGGGAGCCATAAGTAAGAATAGGTCTACAATCGCCGTGTACAGCCAGTATACCACGGCTGGTTTGAAGCCCCATGAATATCTGAACGCCTTTTTATAAGAGTAAGAATGTACGCTTGCTTTCCTAGTCCACTCATCGATGTTGTCCTTCCAGTTTTGTTTGGAATGCAGCCAAACTAGGTCTCTAGAGACCTAGAGACCTCGAGAGTCTGAGTTCAACTTCGCTAATCTTGGGGGGACTAAAGGTAGGTATCGATCTCTTCCTAGTGTAGAGCATCAATCTGAGCATCAGTGCAAACCAGTTGCAGAGTTCCGTGTTTAGCTTTGGCCTGCGTAAGCCATCCAAGATCGCAACGGCACTCACATTGTTGAAAACGCTACTATGGCCGGCATTAAACAAGAAGAGGTCTATCGATCTTCGGAACCATGACTTCTAAACTAAATAACGTCACCCTTGGGCACTGATCAATAGGCAGGCCTACTCATGAGTTGAGCATTAATCATAATCTTGCCAACATTAGGGAGGCTACAGTAGGTAAATGCTTCTTACAGGATCTGAGCAATCTCGGCAAAGCCTGCATGGATTAGATAAACGTGTTCATCACTATGGTTCCTAGCATCTAGTTGCACAGTAGATTTTTTTGGCTTAAGGGTATACCTATCGCCAAGGTCGTATCTACTGTTGTTCCCTTTCGAGAGAAAAACTTCTTGCCGTCCTTCAAGTCTAAGCTTAAAAAATTTCTGGACGCACTCTTTCCATTCATGACCAATTTGCTGCAGATCTTAACTAGAAAGTTAAGAAAGTTGTCTCTAGCACCAAAATCTCAGTGCATGGCCTTTAGTTAAATTTAAAACTAGCCATTGCATAACTACCGGCCTAGAGTTCGACAACTCCGTTCGAGACAGCGAGTATTACTAGAGGGAGTTCCTTTTCTTCAGGACTCAGAAGACTAAACTCACTTCCTCCATCAATCCATCCTACTTACCTACCCCACACAGAGCCTTAAGCATACATAACCATGATTACAAAGCTGCTCACCGATCATTTGCACCTCACCACGCCTACGCATCATAACTCATGATTTCTCGAAGTCAATGCTAAACAACTCAATTACAAATACAATACTAAACGACGTAGTTTATGGCACACAACATCAATGAAAAAAAAAAATAAAATCTGCGTATACTCCCCTCATTACCAGTAATCCTATCCCCGACCATTCGCAATGCGTTTCTCTCACAACCACCCACAGGCGATTCCATTACCATTTGCTGCTTAAGCCTTTGGCATTTCCATCACAATAAATTCGCGATAGATTTCCCTTTAACGGTACCCAGCACCATATTTCACACTTTTCACTGCAAACACTTCAAGCATACTCACATCTGGAGAACTTGTTCCAAATGGCTCCGACAGAGGTGCAACACAAAAATGTACGCACTCTCCTCTCGATTGACTTAATTGAGCTACTTTTTGATGCATTCCCGGACCGCTTTGATATTCCCCAACGAAACAGGAGTCAAAACACACCAGATTCTGGAAGTAAGCATTTCCTGGTTATATGTACCGACTGCGAAGACAAACGATTAATTAAATTTCATTCAAGATGCACAAAGAGAAGGGGGCCAACAACGACGCCTTGAGGCACCTCATTACCCACTTAGAGCGAAGTACGTACACAAATAATTTAGCACATCGTGCCGGTCGGCGGCAATTGCGTGACTGTTTACGCATGGCCAGAGCATGGAACTGGTAGTTCCAAGTAATTTGGGAATCGGATATCCATCCACTTACATTATATTTGCACAACCAACCGATATGTTGGCTGGATTCGGCTCTAATGATATGTTCGCCCCGTGCAATGGCTCGTTACGTGCGTGTGGTACAGTGCTGGAGGTTGGTTTCCTTTTTTTTTATTTCGTTTCGTGAAAATCACCCGAAATTGCAGGTACCAACCGACGACGACAGGATAAACGAATGTGCTGAGCATAAATTAAAAAAAAAAAAGCGAAAGTCGACATGTCCGAAGTAGGCTGCTGTGTCTCCACTTAGACGAACAAATTTTTGTGACCACCCAGTGTGATGCAAGATCCACTCCAAAGAAAACAAAAAATTAAATCGAATTCCACAATGATAAGTCCGTGCCACTCATCTAATCCTAAACTCAGACAAATATGATACATGCACCTAAGAGCGGAGATCATATCGAGCTCCTGTTTCGGAAAAAGGATCAAATTTCATCCCTGTGTGTGCCAGAGACCCAGATTTTTCAACGATAATTGGCTCCGTCAATTATTATTGCCGACTGACGCGACGCGACGCAACGACCGTGTCCCAATATTTAGCAGGATGCTTGCTCCTGCACCCTTTTTCCTCTTAAGTGGACGATGATATACATATCGTATTGGTGTGTGTGTGTGTGTTGGATCTCATAACTCATATGGAGCACGAGTGGTGCTGGCTGGAGAATAACCGCCAGCGGATGTTAGGTGTCAGCCAGACGAATCCCTTGATTGATCCAGATAGGATTGGTTGCTGGTTCGTTGTGTTCTTTCTCTCTCTCTCTCTCTCTCTGTTGGTCTTTGCCTGTCGATGATGACGATATCGAATGGAAAGGGAGTACTTTCCATGGACATGCGAGTCGAGTCGGCCCTTCTTGTTAGTCATTCGCTCTGTCGAACGGGCGGCTGCGGGGATAATAAATTTATATGTTCGGTCGACCGGTGCGTCGTCGTTACTTGTGGTGCGATGATGAGGTGAGCGTGTCCGCGCATTAATAATTGGGATACCTACTCTGCTTCTTGATGGATGCACGCCATTGTAGTAAATTATCCATGAGCAGGGTCTTGGTTACAGATTAAGTTGTTTCCCTGTTTTTAATTACTACAGCGAAAGTGGCGGGTAATTTATGACTCCCGCTTTGCGTGTCGAGCTAAAAATTGATTGGAAATGGGAATTTTTTTTTTTTTTTTTGGAAAGTTAATGAAGGAGTTATGCCAGTGAGAGAGAGCGGGGAGGTGGTAAGTAATTCATTAGGTAATTGGTACAGCAATTAGGTGACTGAGGGTTAATTGAGTTGTGACACAATTTCAACAGAAATTATTGGCTGCACGTGAGTGATCGCGAGTCAGGGTTTGAAGAATGATTTTGGAACAGAATCAGGGTAGACACTCGACTAGTGGAATCCATGGCGGTTTGATACATGTATCTGGAAACGATAACTGTCTGCAGTAGATCACTCACGATCCATGAAAGCTTCTTCGATAGTTTAAACCAGGAGTTGAGGACTGAGAAATTGAGAAACAGTAATGGTCATAGTACAGAACCCTGTTTTACTCCACAGAAGACCCTCTAAACCTCTAACAGTTACGATCAATGGAGATCGCTACTGAACCATGATCAATAAATATGTCTTTAAGAATATAGATGACGTTCATCGGAATGATGTGGTGTCAGTGAGATGGCGCTACGTTCTTTCGATCATCTTTCGATCAATTTCCTTGGGACTCCGTCCACTAACTGGTCTAAGATGATAAACCAAAAACAATTGAAGACTTGGAAGCCAACATTGTTCGCGTTGTTCAGAACATATGGCCAGCATTGTTCGAAAAGTGACACAAAATTGGACAAACGTGTCATAAATAGCTTCGGTGGCCATATGTCCGAAGTTATGTTCATTAGTTGAGACTTAAGGGGAAAATAAAGTTAAACAGGCCCCTTAAATAAGCTATGGATGTAGGTACTGCCTATACACGTCGGTTGTAAGATATGGATCTGTAGTATGGCGGAAGGTAGTTGAATAGCAATACCATCATCGAATCTTCCCAGAATTTCAAGAACATGCACCAGGATCCTGGAATCAACAAAACTAACACGCACAGCGACAATGGAAACCAAGGCTAGTCTCCTTCACTAGATCTTTACTACAATACTACCAGACTCTAAGCTTCGGTTGAAGAAAACAGAATTCTGTTTACGACCGCCATACGAGCATACCTATGTTTCAAATAAGCAGACTAAACCTGAGTACATGATTCTGGTGCTGATTCTTATCAGGAGATTAAGGATCAGAATTACCGACAGACTTGATTCCAGGAATCGACAGTACACTAATGAGGTTGGACTAGGATTCTACACTGCAGTTGCAGAGTGGTTGTCGATACTGTAGCTGGGCTTTAACAAAATACAAATAAAGACTGCAAAAGCCATCTTCGACAGCATTATCGGAAGGATAATCACTGCATACATTGACTGTCATACAACCATAAAGCGGTTGGGTTCTGCAGCAATTAGATAAAGACTATACGGTGATCTATGGTGGGTTCTAGGACATGTGGATCCCGAAAGAGCAGATGAGTTCCATATTTCGAAAATTCTTTCCTTTATGAAAAATCGGTCTACTGATATTGAGGCCATCAGGATAGCTAATGCGGTTTCTTCTTGGCCCTCGTATGCCAAGAAGAGACCGCATTCTCTTGTCAACTTTAGTTACAATGACGAATGGACTGTCTTCGATATCACTACTGTACAGTATCATTGTCGGGGTATCTCAAAACGACTACTGCAAAAGTTGCAGAGACGAGGACGAAATTAAATCTATCCTTCATTTGCATTGCGAATATCCTGTCCTCCACAGACAAATGAGTGACTCTATGGGCAATTGCTTCGTCATGAAGTAGGAGAACTCGGGCAAAATTAAGCCGCAAGACCTCCTAGTCCAATCAATCGGTCGTTTTCGTAACAAAATGGCGGAATTTTTTTTCTCAGCAGTTCTATATGCCTCATGATTGCTGCCTTATAGGAGGACGGCTTCAGAACGAAAAACGCAAAAAAACCTCAAAATATTCGCACTTTTTTCAGTTTTTCGCTTATATCTCGAAAACCACACGTTTTTTCGAAGACAGTCACCTACACAAAATTAAAACAAAAATCCTATAAAATGGGCGAGATCGCTTTGATTTTTGACGAGCGGTTTCGGTGCTAAAACGCGCTGAAAAACAGCTATTTTTAGGACCTTTTGCAAGAAACTCAAAAACACAAAGCCACATGAAAACACATTCAATTTCCTACAAGTGTGGTCTCTAGCATTCAATTTTCTTATAAGTAGGAGGGGTCAAAGAAAAAATTACGCCAGAATCCCTGGTTTCGTCACACAAGAGTGTCGAAATTGTGGAGGAAGCAACATCACCTTCTAGCCATAACGGTGGCTCTCCAAACTCCCTCCAATGTTTATTTCCTCAAGCCAATGGAGAGGTAAGGTCCCTCAGCTCCTTTACCATCCGGAAAGTGTTGTGGAGATGAGTGTTGCTGATGATAAAACCCTTTATGGTGGTAACCACCCAATCACAATACTCGACAAGCTAAGGTACAAGCAATAAGTGACATCAGCGTACAAGACATCAGCAACACGGCTTCCATATCTCCCACTTAAGCTGAAGCCCAACGTCTGAGTTTTCCCTTAGGTGTAGCAGTGGATCTGAAACTACTTGAATCCAGAGTAGTAGTGGAGGTTGACAAAAAATGGGATTAAATTGTCTCATCTTCGAAAAACCCATAGTTTTCGAAATATGACCGAAAAAACTGAAAAAAGTGCGTACATTTTGAGATTTTTTTGCTTCGTTGTGAAACCGTCCTCCTACAAGGCAGTTTCACAAACGTGAAACTTGGATTATGCTTACTTACTTAGGTAGCGCTACACTTCGGGGTGAACCTGGGCCTTCGAAACTTAAATTCGGATACAGTAGCTCAAAATACATATAAAACCGCTGAGAAAAAAACTTCCACAGTTTTGTAATAATTTGATTGGACTATCCTGAGATTCATACCTTATTCCTAATAGTTTCCCAGGATAATAAGAATGGGCACAATGAACCCAATAAATCGAATAAGTAAGCAAGCAGTGACCATAGTTAGAAAACATTCACATAAATACTTATCTAACTCCCTTTTTGTGGTTTAGTGGTTCGTAATCACATCAATAATGATTATACGCCCAGTCCTGATGAAATACTCACCATAGTTCGGTAGCAAAATCTTAACCACCTAACTCAGCCTCTTTCGGTCATCAATCTTGCAAAGGATTTCTCTAAACTATGTGAGGACTTGAAAAGAATTCCTATCTACAAAACAAAGTCAACGATCAACTAGGCATCTAGACTAGTGACAATGCTGCCAATAGCCACAACCTCCGTCCATCTGTCAATTTTTGACGCCCCAAGGCGGGAAGGTCCAGTCACACCACAGTAAAGGATTTAAGACCGATCAGTCTAACGTCTTTCCTGTTCAAAACCCTAGAAAGAATATTAGGCATCTACATCTATCTAAATTAACCCCAAGGGACATCTCACCCGTCCAACATGCCTATATGACTCCTGGACATTGAAAGCGGCCTTCAAAAATGTAAACTTGAAATCAGTCAGAACAGACCAAATGCCCGTGAATCTTATCCTATCAGATTGGATAGAATATATGCTCAATACGCTAAACATTTGATCTGAATTGGAACCCACCAAGGTGGAGTCTTAACATCACTATTCTAGAACCCAGTGATCAACGAAATCCTTATAAGATTAAACCCAACCGGAGTTAAGGCCGTCACTTATACCCATAATGTCGTCAAATTAGCGACAGGAATCACACAATAGTTGATCTGCTATTAACAGCGTTTAACGTCCTGAATAACTGGGCCAATCGCTACGGACTTGGTCTTAATGAACAAGAAACCGAACTAGTTCTCCTTACAAATAAGAGGGAAATAGACGACTTCGAGCCACCTAGACTGAATGGAGCCCAATACCAAATATCAGATTCAATATTGAACTGCAAAGATAATATGCTTGAACGCACAAACGGTGACCTGGTGCCGCGAAAAGTACAAACCTGAACACCCTCACAAAGATCCAACATCTAGCCTGAATAGATACCATTAGGGCTATTAGGACAAGCCCTTGAAGTCACGCTCGAGCTTTGCACACTGGACCTCTTCGTTAAAGAAGTAGAAACCGATAAACCTGGATGTGAAAAAGTAACCAAATCTGATACAGAACCATCACCAAGTGGTCAAACGTTAATGCGCTCTCTGACTACCGTACGCCCACACACGGACTTAAGCCTCAACTTCGACTCCAAATTTCTTTCTAGGGAGATAAGCTGGACAAATGTAAACATTTCCATCTTCACGGATGGGTCAAATATGGACAAAGGTACTGACTCAGGAATATTCTCAGAGGAACCAACAATCACCCATTTCGTAAAACTTCCACAACCACGCAAGTGTGTCCAAGCGGAAATACATGGAATCTCCGAGGCCTCCCGGGACTTATTTACTCTGAATAGCAATAATAGTAGAGACATCGACATAGACGGCCAAGCAACCGTCAAACCAAGCACTTCCATCAGAATTACTTCAAATCTGGTCAAGAGATGTAAAGAGGAACTCAAATACCTCAATTCGAAGGACATATAGTCAGAATCAAACAATCTACAAGCAGACCACTCGGTCCTAACGCCCATCAGTCTTTTCATGTCCAAAATTACTCCAGACATTCACAACATGCCCACGTAAGGTGGAGTACACTTCCCTCATGCCGCGTTTCTAGAAAACTTGAAGCTTAATACAACAAAACAAGGACTAGAGAACTTCTATCGCTAAATAGACCACAGCTGATTCTCCTCATAGGTCACAACTCATTGACGGCCCATCTTAGAAGAATGAGCAGACCTATACAGAGGTAGAGGATACAACACATTTCCTCTACATTTCCAAGCCTCAACAGAACGAGATACACAATCCTTGAAAAAGTATCTTTTAATGACCTTAGCGAGCTAACAAATACGACGACTGACCATTTTCTTGTTGCAGTCAAATTTAGACCTCCACTATCCAACGAAACGAAGCAGCAAACCGCCCAGAAAAATAAATTCAACTTGCACGACTGAAGTAGCTAGAGCCTACAGAGAGCGCCTACTATCCACAAACCCCAACAATCTGTGGAACCAATATCGGGACATCATCAAAAAATTAGTCGAGACCACTATAGTCCACCAGCCCTTAGTATGATGGATGCATGCGTGCGTCGGCTGCAGCGCCGCCAGCTCTGATGGTCTACCATAGAGCATTGATCCTGCCACTTCTACTATATGGACCCGAGTGCTGGACGATAACCAGGAAAGGATAGCAGATGTGGAACACTTTCCAAAGAAAAAATTCTTCGACGAATATTCGGTCCCATATGCGAGGAGGTCGAATTGATAAGAGGATACAACCGCGAACTCTACGAGCTATACCAAGATGTGGATGTAATCCAGAAGCCAAAACACGTCGAATACACTGGCTCGACCACATCGTGCGATTGGACAATAATGCTCCAGCATAAAGGATTTTCGAAGCCATAAGTTCGAGACGACAAAGAAGATCGAACCTCAGTTTTAATGATCAAGCTACTGCTAATGCCAGAGCGCTTGGTTTAGACAACTAGAAGCAGCGTACCCAGGATCGAAGAGAGTGGAAGGCTAAGACTCTTCACGGCTCGGCAGCACGTTAAGTAAGTAAGTACAGCTTTGAGTTTGAAATCCGGAAGTGTTTAGGTCGTTAAGAAGAGCATCTACTACGATAGACCATTGTAGGTGGGATAGCACACCACCTTGAGGACAACCTTTAGTAGTTTTTACCAAAATTGGGAACTATTCAAGCTTGACTTACTTACTACTCCTTCTAGCTTAGCAGAGATTTGTGCAGGCCAGTATACCCACTGATAAAATAGAGCCCTTCTTCGTCAAAATTTGTTTAAAAAAAAAGTAAAAAAATCATCAAAAAGTAAAAATCAATCATTTGCATCGATATGTTTCCGCCCGGGTTCGAACCGGGGACCTTGTGCGTGTGAAGCACACGTGATAACCACTACACTACGGAAACTAGTTAGCGGTTGATGGTTAAATATTAGTTTTGACCATTCCGGGTACTGGGAATAGTAACTTAAAGTTAAACTAAGGAAGGAGTGCGAAGAGGTTTGTTGGAATCAGAGTCTAGATGTAGAGGAGTGGATTGAATTTGTTTTCATTACACGTATAGCTAGCATTCACCATTGTAAGTTAATTAAATTAAGATCATCGTTATCATCAGTTGCTCACATGCAGGATTATCAATTCGCAGCTAGGTGGCGCATCAGCTAGAAGACTTGTTAGTTTCTGAACTCCTTAGGGTGGCGTTTTGTTCCCTTTTCTGTGGAATCTAGTGGTCAACGGGGCCCTATTGGACATAGAAAGGACTGAATGCAGATTGGTTGAATATACAGATGACATTGCTCCGGAAAACACCCTGATACTCTCAGGGAAATCTTTCAATGTTCTCTCCTACTAGATGGGCCTCAAAAGGCGGACTAGGGTCAAAACAGAACTTGTTCTCTTTACAAGGAAATATAGAGTTCCCCTTATTGATCCTCCCACGATTAATGGCAGCAATCTCTTGGGTCTCATTTTGGATGGAAAGCCAATCTCCTTGAACGAGTAAGGAAGGCAACTGTGGCTCTATACTCCTGTAAAGGCCATGAGGCCATAGGTAGGAGCTGGATTTTTCAATCTCTTGTCATACGCTGAATATATACTAGGTACGTGTCTGTTATCAGGACTACACTACTGTATGGCATAATCGTCTGGTGGCCGACTCCTTATAGGACTACTCACCTCAATCTCCTATCTAAGATGCAAAGATGTTCCACCTGTTCCCTTTAGATATTCTTGGCAAGCAATTAGCTGCATTGTAGCGTTTTTTCAGGCGGAATCATGGCGATCAAGAAAGCCTGGTCTTGGGTTAAATAAAGTGCAATATATGTAGGTCAGGAAATTGCATGGCTGACGAGGTCGCCAAGCAGGGTATAACCCTGGCGGAACCTGAGTATGTCGCTACTTGTAAACTCTTACTAAAGTTGGACGCTTTTAGCAAAACCAAATGGTTTCAAATCCCTCTACCTGAAACATTTCGAGATAGATCTGACCTACGCTTGATCTGAAACGTAATGCTTAATTGGTCCTGTTGAAGCGATGACAGATTACCCACGTTATCGATGTTCTTACTGGACAAATCTGGTCTGACCAAATCTTAGAAATATTAATTTAATTTAATTCAATCTTGGTGTATGCTCTCTACCAGGTAGTTTCTAGCTGCTTTGAATAGTTCTGCTTATAAGCCGTCAGATCCAGCAGTTTTGTTGGATCTAAGCTATCCTAACTTAATTTTGGTCAGGTGGACGGAAGTTATGGCTGTCATCTTCTAGTTAAATGGTCCATTCTGCCTGATGACGAGATGTTGGTCTTCGTCGTCCTTATACAGACAGCAGAAGAGCACTGACTGTGTCTCTACTACGAGGTTTCCATCTTCATCTCTTCAGGCTTCTGTACGGGTCTTGTTCACAAGCAGCCCTCGTTCTTCTTTGCAACGCCGCTTTGTATGCTGCTTGTTTAGCATCATTTCCTTGCCGGCATTCTTTGTCAAAGCAGGGGTTTCTTGGTGGTGGTCGGGTGAAACTCAGCACATCAGTTGCTGCACTTCTGATGACGTGTAGGCAGCATTGCCATTGGGCTTCGGCATTTGATGCTGGCGGCATAGGAGTTGTAGGGTGATTTTCGGATACTCTCTTGCTAATTGTGCTCCACTCGGCCTGTTAAGGGTCCAAATATTCCACGTGCACATACGATGATCCTTGTCCTTGTTTCTTTTGCTGGGGTCGGCAACAGTAGGGTCATCTATATCCGTGGCTGTTGGTTGTCTCGTAATCATTGGTTTTTTCAGTGGTACCGAAGTTACCCCTCAACCTGGAGGGCCAGTTCCCTTTTTACATCACTAGAACGAGTGGCCAGATTTTCTGGAGTCAGTAACCCACTTCAACTCTGCCAACTCTTTTGCAATATCCTGGCTCAGCGTTGGAGATTTCTGGGATTCAAAAATGTTGAAGCAGCTCATATAGGGATAACATTGATAGTTCAACCTGACTGGAACTGTAGACGTGCGCTGCCGCCTGGAGCAAGAGAAAGTGACTTAGTGAATTGCACGCCATCATATCTCCCACTGCCGTACCTTCTAAACAGTCCAGTATATCAATAGACTGTACGATAGAGACGGATATGTAGGAATTCGGTCCCTTAACTTCCCTGTCCTTCTCATACTTTTTCGAGAGTTAAGGCTCCAAAGTCATGGCTGATTTCCCCCGTCAGTTTCAGCCAAAGTAGTCAGAGATTCCTTAATGATCACCGCGCTCATGGAATCTCCTTTTGGTTCCTCTAGCTTGACGATCTTCCAATGATTCGGCGAAAGAAGAATGATTATGAGGATGGTTATCCTAGGCCTGCTTCTCATAACTTCTTGCTGAGCCGCCTCCCATACTTTACCTAATTTGGTTACATGGATATTCTAAAGAGTTCCTCGGAACTCTGTCCAGTTCAGTTGACTAGTTTCATGTGTACTCGCTTGCTGTCGTGAGGAAGTGGAAGATTTTAAAGAAGTTAACTGCTAAACTAATCGAATGCTTTCTTTTTTTTCTACAGATCTTGTCCTATGGGTCAGTGCTTTAATGTTCAAGAAGTCTTGAGCGTGTACGCCGTTCAAGGCAATTTTGTTTTGATGTGCTGATATGACACGAACTTGAGGCACTACGACGCATTGCAAATTAGCTATTGGCGAGGCTAGTCATCCTGGAAGACTTTTCAGGTAGGGCATTGGACATAGGAGGGCATAACCAAATATGAACTTCACATCACTCCATCATCTGACTTAGCCTTGAAATATCTAATAATCGATTGAAGCAGTGCTTCCTAGTCCTAAGAATGCACCTACAACTTTGTAGGCACCACTTAGTACCCAAAACATACAGAATCCTTAAAAAATAACAAAAGTATCCATAAAATCTTTACGCAGTATCTACAATACATTAAATTGAAATTCCTTCACAGATCATTGTCTGACGCATAAAATCCCTTTTTTCTGGTTAATTTCATGCCTCTTCTGTGCGGGTGTTGTGCATCCTCAACACACTAACCAGCATACCAAGCGCATCCATGCATCAAAACCACTGTCACAGGAATTCCCTTTCAATAAATTATCAATCTGACAAACTACCTCATATCGGCAAATCCAGGCGGGTCCTGGCCATCTATACATGATCCATTAGTATCGTGTAGCCCTATAGGCATGTCCCCATTTTATTAGCGCCCTTAAAATCACTGTTAACAGGGAGAAAACAAAAAAACAAACAAACAAACACAAACCATCCCCATATCGATGCAACCATCACATTAAAATCAAATCAACCGATAACTGGGAAGAGCCGCACCATGTCCATCTTTGTGTATCTGTCAAACGACAAGTTACAACTGCGTATCCTTCTTCGTAGAGAAACCATAAAAAAATGATCGAGATGTACTCGTACTGGTGGTGGACGCCGGACTCCTACTCCTACACAAGGAGACATCGCAGAGCGCCGCGCCGCCGCAGCGAACAATGACACTTCTAATAACAATAAATTTGATACAGTATCTAGATAAAGAATTTCAAGAGATTTATTAGCCAATCGATTCGGTTAGAACGCTCAGTTGATGAGGAATTCATCGTGCATCGTTTGGCCATCGTGTGTCACATCGGTGATCGTTTTGGTCGGAGATCACCAGGGTTTGTTTGTTCACCACAAGCAGTTGTTTGTTGCTCCTTTTTGTTGGTTACGTCTCATCTGGACTGGAAGTGGTACCCCAGCATATCATAAGTTTTGGGTTGTTGTCACGTAGATGGGGATGACCAGTGTGGCTTGCATTTGAATGTCGCGGTCTGACGTTAATAGACGCTAATGAAAATTTCTTTCGTAATTTATGTGACACCGTACGGACTGTGGAGCGAGCGGCATACCAAAGCGATGGTGATTTACCAAAACCCAACTCGAAATGGGACTCAATCCAGTGTCGGGATTTAATGGGGCAGTTAAGGACATGATCGGGTTTTGTTCGACGGTCATGTGATAGTGTTGTTGAACGCATTTTGAAGGGATTAGCCTGTGAGAGGGTTTTCTCAAGGGTTTAGGGGGAATTTTTATTGGGTGATTCAAGGAGTCTTTAGTGCGCGTGGTTTGGGATGTTTATTGCGGAACACGTGTAAATGTTTGTTTCCTCGTTTGTTGATGGCACAATTTAAGTGAGCTTGGGATTGTACACTAATAAACTGACAGAGTTGTCGAATGAAGACATATCTTTAGGTAGTGACATTTAAGATCCTAATAAAGGATGAATTATGGGTGAGAACCACTTTAATTAAAAACTAATTGGATAGGTATACTGAAGTAGATCGGTATCGCATAATGGTTCTCATGGTCTGTAGTGCAGGAATGGATTTGAATTCATGGGTAACACCAGTGAAAGTTTGGGATTTCTATAGATTTTTATAAACCTACTTTGTGAAACAACAAACAACAAGGTATCCAGCAAGACCCTCCAAACTATTCTTTCCAATTATGCACCCTACCTCAGGCTTCAGCATTGGTCTCCATCCAACCTATAGCTTCCAACTTCATAGTATAACAATTGCTACGAGAGAACGTTAAGCTATTCGAGAAAGAAGTCCGACTTGCTTAGAACAACTCCTCAAGAAACTTGTGTGACTCTATAGAATATACTAAAAAAGCAGCTCGTTTGAGAAAGATCATTGCCAACTCTACCCTACAGAAGTCTTCTATTAAGAATTGTGACGGTACCGGGGCAGACTATCGAGATTACGTTAAGCGTGCATAAAAGGCAAATCAGTAGATACTGCCCTCCAAGAGGTATTGTGAGGTATTGAGAAAGATCTCTGAAAGAATACAATCTGAATGCCTTCCTTGACATGAAGGGGTGTCTAATAACGTGAGTACAGGGCCCATATCATTCCGGGAATACATACGTCACACTAAGAGTTGTGGTCTCTGAACGAAGAGGCTCTAAACCGTTCGAAACTCTGGATGAAAATGGACTACGTCATACCTCTCTCAGAAATCCCAGCAGAGAGAAGTGGGATGATGGGAGAGTCTGTATAAAGGACGAAATGGCTATCTACATTGATGGATCCAAAACGAATAGCGGAACGAGAGCGATCTTTTAGTTTAAATGAGGACTTTCAAGCCGAAGAAATATTTCAAGAAGCAACTCTCTTGACACTCTATAACTAGATCGCTGTGGCCAGTCTACTGTAAGAAGATGTCTTTCCATCTACTAAACCTAAGAGACAAGGACATTCGAATTACTGTTGGCATTCTAACCAAGCACTGCGTAATAGCCAACCATGTAACCTAACCAGGTCTGTTCTATAACGATTATTGTAAAAGCTGCAAGGATAAAGAAGAAATAGGATCTATTCGCAACCTACTATGAGACTTCCGTGACACTGTCCCATAAAAAGGAATGTTCTTCCTGGTAGTCACTTCTTTTCAGAGCTGAATAAGGTACTGAGCTCGACAAAGTCCTGAGATTTATATACCTTTCTGGGTGGCTTCGTTAGTTCCCATGGTTTTCTTACTAATTGGGCACAGTGGACTCTATTGGGTCGGAGTGAGCCATTGATGGATAGTCAGCAACTGTATGCATACACCTAACGATCCTGACATAATAGTATGTTACATCTGTCAGCCTAAACAAAACCACGTAGAGCAAAATAGATGAATCCGCGTTGAACACCCTCGATTCGTAGGGAAAGGGTATCATGATAGGTCCACCAGACTTTCCTATTCTATTCCAGAATTGGTCTAACAATTATAAGGGTTCCGTAGATCAACGTTTCACAAAACTGAGCTAGGTCTCCTAATTATAGTACCAATTTAAAGTACCGTCATTGAAAATTGAGTTATCTGTCATAGATAACACCCAAATCGGTCAATAAAAAGATGGAGGCAATAGGCCCACCTCAAATAAGAAAGAATCTAGGAATAGCTTGACGTGGACGAAAGTCATCAGGAGCTGAAATGTGTCTAAATTTCATCTCATCAGCGTAGATATGTAGAGAAATAAGAGTTTTCAATGGTACAGTCAATGTTATTACTAAAAATAAATGATAAAAATAAGAGGACCAATATGACTACCTTGAGGGACTCCAGAATTTGCTGTAATAGAGTCGGATACATACGATCTAAAGAGGACTTTGTACTGTCATTTTTTAATTTTAAAAGCTAGTAAAGTTTAGAGCTAAAAGTTTAGGGAAGACCGGTGAGATCAAAATTTGGAAAAGAGCCTTGAGTGGTTGGGCTCTATGTAAAATCGAAAATAATCAAGGCACTGTAAGATATGGAAATAGTATGAGAAGGTTGGACGTTGGTTTTATCGAGAGTCACTTAATCTGAGGTCCAGCATTGTACCTTTCCAGTTAGCACGATATTTTCCTTCTAATTCCTTCTACTACTTATGCACACCACCAAAGTCAAAGTCTACCTCTACCGCGTTGTTTTTCTGTAAAAATCGCCAGTGACTATCCAGCCAAGCTGAAATTAAGACTCTAGATCCCGGTGTAGTTAGATCAAGTTTAGTAAGAGTTGGTCAGCACTTTCATACCCTGATATACCTTCATGAACAGGGATCAGAGTTTTACCTTGTGCTGTGTCATGTAGCCTGTTGTTGTTACATTTCCTACATACTCCTAAAGGATTAACAGGGGTTTGAGCCTGGACGCGACTGAAGTCGATGCCAAATGGCATTCCATTCCAAGCGCATTCTGTCCTCTGGTTTCAGTATGAGCTTACGAGTTGGATTCGAAGACTCTGCGCAATGACAAATGCGTCTTGAAATCCTCCCGTCATATCAAACGGAACCGAATGTCTTACAAAGAATTTTTCTCTCGATACGACCGAGGATATCTTTATTCGCTTTCGATAGAGTTCATGTTTCCATGCTTTAGTGTTCGGGCACTATACAATGGTGTGACTGTGTCAGTAGCAGTGTCGATAGTTCAGACAGAAAGAAATTACATGGACCACGCTGTCTAAATTTTTTTTGACACTAAATGCCAAGGGAAGCCCCCACCATTTTCCGTCGACTTTGACACCTCCAGGGTATGACCAGATTTTAGAAATGTTTTGGTGTATACACACGGTTTACTATTACCCTAACAATGTCAACACGCACCTAGGATGGTAGGGAAATTATTTAGTACGAGAAGATAGAAGATACCGATGCCAGTTGGTTTTGAATGTTTGTGGATCGTAATGGCAGGGAAAAATTGAGCTTGGTTCCACATTCATGTTGTATGGTTCAGAAAAGAATCCTTGTACTTAACAGCCCGTCCAATGGTAGGCTGGCTTCAGAGTAAACAGATGAGCATTGTAGACGTGCCGGGTACTACGAGAAACTGTTGAAAGTACGAAATCGAACTATCTATGATATGAACGAAATATGATATGAAATCGAACTATCTAGGATATGAGTCTGGAGGCGAATATGAATATTCCTGAGATTACCTACAGTTGTTAGCGAAGTTTAGAGACAACCTTCGTCTAGAAGCAGCAGAAAAGATAATTTAAGAAAATAAGAACGAGAGTCGTAGACAAAATGGCACCTTGAGGAACGCCAGGATTTATATGGCGAATTGCAGTCTTGAAGCCATCCAAACCAACTTGAATTGAACGGTCCAGAAGGTGATTTCTCAGCCATTTAAGAAGATTTTCATCAATGCCGAAGGCACGTACCTTGTCAAATGCTTTTGAAATATCAAGCTCGTTCCAATCATGATGGTATTTGCCAATGATAATGGTACTTGTGATCGTATTGGCAACGAATTCAATAAAATATAAGGAACAGTCAAAATTCTTAAAAAAGCTATTCAAGCCGTCCTAATTGGCATTCTCGTATTGTCAAACTATTCAATAGGAGATTTTTCTAAACTATGTGACTA
Source organism: Xylota sylvarum (assembly GCA_905220385.1). Taxonomy (NCBI): domain Eukaryota; kingdom Metazoa; phylum Arthropoda; class Insecta; order Diptera; family Syrphidae; genus Xylota; species Xylota sylvarum. The sequence goes on from LR999958.1 coordinate 110,105,787, forward strand.
AGGTATGAGCAATGGTCACAGTGTTCTAACGAACGATTATAGTGTATTTATCGGTATGAGAGCCAAGATACAAATCCAGATTGTTCCCTACATAATTGTCCATTTCCCACAGTCGTTTGGGATAGCACTGATGGATTCTTCCATTCACACTACTAGTTAGTACGCCGACCATATAGAACTGAAGACTCCAAGTTCCCTTCACACGATCAGTCTCTATACAATTAAGTGCGATCTACCCGCGGGCACTGCTTCATCAATAAGAAGAACCAATTACAAAGAAGCCACTTCCGACATAAATCATACCTTCATCCTGCCGGTAATGTACAAAAAAAAGAGAAAAGTCCCATACCCTTTAAAGGTATCGTTCTCATCCCAGCCGTCCCTTGAAGATTGATGACGGCTGTTAACCTTATCCCTCATGAGAAGCCCATTACCATGTGACAGCATTTTTACCTTCAAAATCAATGAACCCAAAGCCCTGCAATCATGTTTACTTAGATTTTAATTTTCCCAGGAAAATTCTTCACATCCACCTCAGTCGAGATAGGTGTTGCATCCACCCACTAGAACGATCATCCAGATCGTGTGCAAAGTATTTGATGTTAGCACGAATGTATGCTCACCCATCACCGGCTCACGCCAACATCAACAACAACAAGAGCGCACCAGCAAACATTAACCATTGACGACGTGCTGCGTCTGGAGCAGCGTTTCTGGACTCCTCAAAGGATCACTCGACGCGTTCAGCTAATATAAATCAAATTCGATTCGCCGGTGTGTTGTTTATTTGCAAACGCGTACTGCCGCACGTCGTCGCTCCAAATACGTGCTCTGCTCTGTGAGTTGTTCATAAATAAACACAAAACCATGACGTACAGTGCACACACCCTATGAGCACTTCATCGCCACTCTAGGTACTCGTCCGGCCATTAGATGGAAACTCGAACAGAAAATCGGGAAACGAAGATGTTCCATGGGCATAGAAAGGGTTGCCGGCCGTCAATTGTGTCGGTGATGTGGGTGTAGGTGTAGGTTCTTCCTTTTTACTTCATAAATAATCCCGTCACCCTTTGAAATGAGTTTGCGCTCGTCCCCTCACATCCAGGAATTGTGCAACCATAAATATGAGTAATAAATGGCCAACTTCAAGAGCATCTCATCATCATTATCATCGACGTCGTCGTCGGCATCGGCATCGGGGGAATCACTTAAATTCCATCCTCGTCGTCTCATTTCGTAAATTATGTCATCGCATTGCGGTGTATTGGATCGTTTCGGAACACATGCTCCAGTTGAAACTATGCGTGTGTTCATGATTCCTAGAAACTCCCATCATCTTGTTCCCTATCCCTAATATCACTGATGACACTGAGGCATTTGTTCGACAACTGTAAGTACTTATCACTTGAAGAGGAACATTATTCCTGCTCTTGTACTTCATCACTCCAATCGAACCGGGAAGGGAGGGGGATACAGCACGAATTTGGATTCCCCATTCCCTTTGGAGTCTATTACAGTTTTGATGGAACGTTGACGCTACAAATGGGAATCAATTTGTTTCATGGTTAAGGTTGGAGGAGATGGAACCGACCTATGTCCCAGACAACTTATAAAAAAAAAAAAAAAAGTCGAACGTGTGAAAGAAATGTGTCAACAAGGTAACACATCTTCTCTTGCTCTCCCCCGGGTAAACATACAGACACACACAATAGGCCTCCTCATCGTGAAGTGATCGCCTTTGGACGACGGGATGGTATCTTCAAATAAAAAACAAAGAAACACCGGAGTGAGTGCTGCTGCAGATGCATTGCTCATACTCGCACCTTAATTAGGCTTTTGACTCCGATTGACTTACATTGTTTTGGGATTCGATGCTCGTTGGACCTTCTTCTTCGTCCACTGAGTGCACTTCCATAATTGCCTCCAAAGATCGTGAGTTTCTGTCAAGTGGTAGGTTTTGGGAGAAAAAAAAGATTGTTTTGTATCTTTCTTCTGCTGGAGGAGAATTCTGACCTCCGCTGGCTGCATTTGGCGACACATTAAAGTTGGTGGATGATATGGAAGCAGGGCAGTTGGATAAGGTTGGAACATTAATCACTTGGAGTGTAAGCTTCTGGGTTCTTGGTTCAAGAGTTTGTCTCTGTCGAAAAAAAAATATTTTGTCATTGGTCTTCTATGGAGAACCAAAGTGGAGTGACTCAATCTAGGTATCTAAGATATCACTCGACGTCTATGTTCAAAGATTTTCGATCTCAATCGAATGGAAAACTATTCCAGACTCAGACAAAAGATAAAGAGATCATTTCTGACTATTGGATCCTATGTTAGATACGACAGCTTTGATGGTCCATGCGGTTAAGTCTGACTTGGATTGGCTCCGCATTAGTTCAAACATGTAGAACCGAGGGACAAATTTTTTGATGATGTTTCAGAATATCTAATCTCGTATTGAGCCAACGCAAACGTCTGACCAACATGCAAGAGTATAATTCCCATGAAATAGTGTCTGACCCGGCTATATCAGAGATAATTCTTACAAAATGTCAGCGATATCGGCAAGAGCTTAGGTAGGCTCTACACAATGTCATGGGCCACATTATATGCTTCAATTCACTACGATCAGGGGACACGATCATAAGGTTTCATATCTTAGCACGCCAATATGAAAGACTAAACTATTAATAAATACTTCTAATCGAGTGATAATGCGGCTAGAATGACATCCAATTTATGCTAAAAGCAAAGACGCCACCAGAGCACTTCCTTATTCACTTTAGCAATTTAAATATCTTTCTCTCTCGGTTGACCAACTTCCGCGTAAAAATTAACTCAGTCAAATGCCCTCTATAGTCCAACCAAAGGCAATAGGTGACGATTAGTCCACTTTTCATGTGCAAACACTTCCTATACACTTTCCAGATACAAAAGTATCTCAAAAGAGCAAATGCAATGCATGTTATGATTCCACTTAGTGTTAGACATGCACTCATCACTAGAATATTACTTTGTGCGCGCACCGCGCTGGCCGCTAGAAGACACGACATCTCGTGTTGCACCAAAATAGCAGCAACATCAGCAGCAGCAGCAACAGCAGCAACAGCGGGCATATTCAAAAGTATCTCGGCTCCAAAAAGATTACGTTATCAGAGCCGGTAATAAATAGCCAGTCAATGGAACTGGGTATTATTGAGCATGAGCTAGAGAGCGCCTGCCATTCAGGTGTCCCGACTGAAGAGGAAACCGCTCGCTCACCCGCTGTCATCGCAGAGCATACACAACACGGCAAAGCAAAAGTGTGACGGATATCTGGGCTACGCAGTTTTTAGATACTTTTTTGTGAGTGTGTATCTATTTTCGTTTGCTTTTGCAAAAATCTCGAATCTGGAATGACAAATGGGCTGAGGTGTGAGGATAATCGTATCGAACAGCACAAGGAATGTGGCAGTGTGCTTAACTTTATCTCTGTTACAGTGAACGGGTTAAGTAGCTGGGTGTGGTGTTATGGCGTGTTTCCTGCGCCCGCCCCATAGACTCCCGAGAGGAGTGATTTTTCAAAAAAAAACCTACCTACCTTATCAGCTCACGGTGATTTCTTCGGACGGATCTGTAGTCCAGCTGAAGTGAAAAATTGAACTTGGCCTACCGTTGGCCGTACGGTGGTTGTCTTAGATCGTGGCGGTAAAAGAATGCTGTCGGATGGAATCACTGGTAAAGATCTGGATGCGAGTAGTTTGTTACCCGAGAGAGCTGAGGATCGTGCGAGCATAATGGTATTAATGGGATCTTGTTTGTTGCCAGCGATGTTGATGATCCGCGAAGAGGATGTGTTTGCTTGGCGCGCCCGATATTGTTGCTCCAGTGTCGGCTTTAATGGGGTTACAAATGTGTGAAGTTATCACAGGTGGAGTTTGATGATGAGGAATGGTGCTGGAAGGTATACGAGTAGATGCATGTTTTGCTGCTTTTATTCAATTATAGGGAGATCATGCAATTTTAATGTGTGTTTTGAAATTTGACCGCATTTTGTTAGTGGAACGAAGAATTGTTTGCAAAGAGTTGATGGAATCAAACAGATTCGGGGAGATAGTAGCTTTATTTAAATAAGCGGATCACAGTAGGCCTAGGACCTAGATGGAATAGTTAATAGTGAGGACTTGCAACTTTAATAGGCAACAACAAGCTATAAGGTCTTGAGAGAGCGCCTTCTCGCACAGCTGGAGTGAATTTAGTCGATAAATTTGAACGTCTCGGATAGGTTATTGATATAAGGACTCCAACTCGTGTTCGTCCGACAAGGTCAGTTGAAAATATCGCCGCCGTAGCTGAGAGTGTGACTGAAAACCCATGTGTGTCCAATTCGAGACGATCACAGAAATTGGGGCTATCTCCAACAACTTTGCGACGTATTTTGCATAAAAATCTTGGGCTACATGCTTATAAGGTTCAGTTGGCACAAGAATTGAAGCCAGGAGGTCACACACAACCCCGAAATTTCGCTAATTGGGTCTTGGAAATGAATAAACACCAAATTATTCTGAGTGATGAGACTCATTTCCATTTTTCTAAGTATCTATGTAGGTAAACAAACAAAACCGTTGCATCTGGGGCTCCGAAAACCTAAGAGAAATAGTGGAACAACCTCTTGATCCACAACGAGTGACAGTTTGGTGCAGGTTTTGGGCTGACAGAGTCATTGGACCATATTTGGAAGAATTATGCTAGTGTGACCGTTTCAGTGAATGGATTACGCGACCGAACGACGTTGACTGAAATTTATGATATGGACGTAGACGACGTTTCTTTTCAACAGGACGGTGCCACATGCTGTACAACTGGTGAAACAATGGCTCTATTGGGTGACAGATTTTCTGGGCTTGTGATTTCTCGAAATGCACGCCTGCTGCCATTTGAACAAGCTTCTGACTTTCTCGAGCTGTTTCCATTCTCAAAGTCTTGCTTCCATCGACTACGATACTCATATGCATTGGAGTTACTTCTATTGGGTTATCTGACACTGTCCAGAAACCATTGCAGGTTCCTTAATAGATTTGAAAGTCGTTATGATCTACAAATCTACCCAAAGAGTGAAATCTTCTTTTTCGTTCACGGGACGCTGTTAGATGTTGATATCGTCCACGTGCCTAGTCGAAAGCCACATACTTAATACATAGTTCGTAATACTTTCGAAAATCTATTTCAAAACTGGATATTACATCCCGAATTCTCCAGTGGCACTGCTGAATCAGTGAGTTGACCTCGCCCTATAGAGGACCACTTCAATCCAAATCAAACCAATCATCAAATGAAGCTTCAAAGTCAATGAATGTATTGTGGGCCACGGCTTGAATTTTGTTGGTTATTCCAGGATTTATCTGGGTTTGTCCAAGTAGAAAAATTGGTCTACTATTTTCCCTGGTATTTGATAATCAGTGTGTTGTACAAAGGCTTGGCTTCTACGTAGTGTGATAAGACCCATTATACCTTGTAAGATGTAGAATCGAGTTTTTGTATAGATGCATGCTTCGAGATGTATTTTTCGATTAAAGGTCCTTGAGAGTCTTAAACTTTACCTGGACCATGAAGGTTTTTCTATGTTCGAACGTACTTTGTCCATATTCTCCTACTCGGGTGTCAACTGGTAAGCAACTTCCAACCAAGTTGACTATTTTGCCATCAGTCGCCATTTCCATCCGAAATAGACGAGGAACAGACATGGGGTTGGTACGGGATCACTATCTTATGATAGCGACTGCCCAATTATGAACTGATGCTGTTCGAAGATCAAGCGACACAAGGATGCCCAGGTTCAACATCGACCGTTTTAGTAATCCACACTGATCCACAGTGCGCCAAGAATTAAAGGACCATCTTTCACCAGATGTGAAAACAATTGGAATGATGTGAAACCACTCGCATGTTGTGAAAACCGTTCTCACAACAGGTGCTGACAGGATTGTCGGTCGATCGCAGGGAAGACATAGTCCGTGCCTTCACGAGGATACCTGGAGAAAGATGGACGAACGAAAATAACTATTGCAGCAGCTCTAGGAACAAGGAAGATCAAGCTAGAGTCCCTATATAGCGTGACAAAGGTGAATATATACCTTCTGAAAGGATAGATAGATTGATAGATCCATAGCTAGCCACACGCTGCCATGGAACCCACTAACTTAGGATAGCTAGATACGCAGTGGTCCTAGAAGCACATGAGGCAGAATTGTCGAAAACAAAGCACGGCAACTGGAAAAGATCTGCGGAGAACTCACGCACATTGTCCGAAACTGCACACAATTGCCCGTAGGCGTTCTGAAGGCCCTATGTCCCATAAGGAGTCAACTAACAATTTAACTAACTACACGCAGGTATTAAGTGCTTGATGGCTGTTTGACGACTGTTGGATGCTTCTAACTATAGTGACGATTTTATATTATGCTGAGCTAGCAACTCAGGGTACATCTTTAGTTAGAACGACCCATTGACGCAGTCAAAGATGCGATTGTCAATAATCAGGGGAATATCCCTTACGTCAAACAGCTGACCACCTACAAAGGTAATAAAATTCTGATTTACGGCAGTAAGCTGAATTAAATCTTTTGTGGCCAACACGCTGGCTCCGTGGACTATCGCCGACCTCCGACAAGTCGGAAAGAAGGACCTGGTAGAGTTCACTAGACCCAACGGACTTATCTTGATACCCGGCCCACACTTACCCAAGGAGAGGATAGAAAGAAACCTCCAACACCTCAATCCAGAGCTCTTTAGTGAGGCACTGAGAAGTGATAGAAGTGGAAGAGAACACCACAAATTGATGCAAATACTTCGTCCATGCAGTTTTAAAGTTCGTATCGGGATCACTAGATGGAAGATCAGACCTATTATTGAAAAGTTTGACAGAAAGAGAAGGAATGGGGGAGACACGGCTATGCAATGATGATAGTCCAGATCAACCTGCATCACAGCAAAGCCACCAGCGCTAATCTTATCCATCTCATGGGGGATTGGAAAGTAGAGATCACCCTGATACAAGAACCATGGGTATCCAATAGCAAGATCAGTCACACAGAGTTTACGCTATATAGAACAGAACTGCAGCAGATCCGCAGAAACCAGTCGAGGCCCACCAAATCCACGAAGAAATCATAGGAAAGGTAACTGGGATCTTCTTGGCAGGGAGATAGCAATGAAGAGCAAATCCTTTCGAAAAGGTGTTGTGGTAGGACCTACCGATATGGATGAGAAAGTTGAGATGATGAAATCAATTTTTAAAGAGGCGTATGATAACTCATGTCCAGTTACCAAAGGCAGAACTAAGTTATCACTTCCTTGGTAGACTAAAGAACTAGCTAGCACTAGGAAAAGAACTTGACAAATTCTCAATACAGTCAAAAGAACGAACTCGGACGATACCTGGAATCAGTAAAAGGACAATCAAAGGGATTTCAAAAACGAGACACAAAGAACAAAACGCCACTCATGGCAGCACTTCCGTAACGAAATTACAGGTACAACCGAATCTGGAAGACTAAAGAAAATCCTCTCTAGAGAACCAACACCTCTAGGATCTCTCAAGGATATTGGATTGAGTCCTGCTCAGACTTCTTAAGACTGTTGCTTGATAGGCATTTCCCCGGGTGTACTACACAGCAAACAGTACTGGGATAATGGAACTACCAATAGGAATGATTAGAGAAGAGAGAATTGAGTGGGCCATCAGATCGTTCTCTCCCTTCAAATCACCGGGAGTGGATGGTATTTTTCCGATCACGTTACAGAAAACTGTCACTCCAGTACTTCGAGAACCGTTCTTCAGTAGTCTTCCAAGAACAAGGAGAGAGGTTAATGTTACCTTCATACCAACGGCTGGTTAAGGAAGCTACACAACAATAAGTCTCATCTCATTCGTTCTGAAAATTTTCGAATGGTCGAAGGAGACATATACATTCGTAGCAAGCTCAGTTCTCGGAAACTATCTCACATGCGTGCTTACACGAAGGGAAAAGCGTGCAGACAGCGCTGTATTGTGTCGTTGGCTCAATTGAAAAGACACTGAAAGACAAAGCATACGAGTACACACTAGCCACTTTCCTGGACATTGAAGGAGCCTTCAATAATGTCAGAACAGATACAGTGTGCAGGACCCTGACAATTCTCAACGTAGACCATATCCTTATCAACTCAATAGTGAGTATGCTAGAGCAAAAGGTATATTAAAACTAAATAAGAAGGAACCCAGTTAGAAGTACATGCCTCTAGAAGCACACCTCAAGGTGGAGTTACTATGGGCCCTCGTTCTCAACGAAACACTTCTAAGACTTAGGAACAGCAGAATCAATGTCATAGCCTACGCGAATGATGTGGCATTCCTTGTAACAGGAAAAACAGAATTGGTACTGTTGGAGGAATTCTCCTTAGAATCTCTGACAGTGCCAAATACCTGCGACTAGGGCTCGACGTTGAAAAAACGTTGGGGCCAAGTCCCAAAATCATCCTGTGGATGTACAAGGCTATTGTAAGGCCTATACTTATGTATGAGAACCTTGTATGGTGGCAAGCCGAGAGCAAGGCTACCAACCTAAAGGCTATCACGAATGTACAAAGGATAGCGTTCATTGGTACTACCAGTGCAATGAGAACAACAGCAACGGCTGGACTCGAGGTCATCTTTAACCTACCCCCACAAGACCTTTTTATACAAGAATCGGCAGCCACAAGAGCTCTAAACATAAGTCAATCGGACAGCTGGAGGCCAAACGCATCAGGCTACTCTAAGATCATTCAGGAGTTTTTAGGGAATGTAAGAACAACAGACTACATGACGCATGACGACCATTTTAGAACCCTCTATCCATGTGGATGGGAATGGAAAGCAGAGAAGTACCAAGTTGTTGCAGAGGTTTATACTGATGCGTCCAAAATGGACATCGATGGAGGAGCAGTTATATTTTCTGATTCGCTAGGCATATTTTAATCAAACAGACTCTCAAACAGTAGCGTTTTCCAATTACGTACTTAGGTTCCACTACAGTCCGGGGTGGACTCGGGCCTCAAGCAGAGGTCCTAGCAGTGACAATAGCTGCCCGCGAAACTGCGATGAAGGCAATACCACGTGCGAATATCACCTTTTTCATCGACAGCCAATCAGCAAGGCGATATCTGCTACAGAAAATCAAAACTTGTGAAGTGCTGTCAAGAAGAGCTTAAGGTTCTTTGGAACACAGCATAAGGTAAGACTCTGCTGGATCCCTGGTCATGAATGTATACCAGGGAATGAAAGGGCTGATGAACTAGCTAGGAAAGGATCGAAAAAATCCAGCCTTGCTTACTTAGGCACGAAGAGGTGAATAAGACTCTAATGAATTCAAATAACAGATGGAGTGATACAATGAGAAAAACGAGGCCTCTATTTCATAAATGAAGAACCAACAGACTGACAGTAAAAGAAATGAATTCCCTATCTACCCTCGTAGGGGTGACCATGGCGCACAACACTCTGCGGTACCACATGAAGAAACTACGATTGACCAATGAAGATCTTTGTAGAAGATGCGGTGATGTGGATGTCCAAGAAGATACTTTCTGTGTCATAGCCCAAGCCTCTGCCACCTGAGAGAATACTTCTTCCAGGACATCGATGAACTGTCCGACAAATCGGTGAACGACATCTGCAGCTAGTAGCATATATTCCAGTAAGTAGCATATATTCCATCTTAAACTAATATTGGCTAGGTAATGCCACTGCACTGCATTCATGTAAAGAATATAACACGTACAGTATGAATGGTTTGGAGAAGCTAGGCCCTGGGTCCCATGGACCTGTCGCCCCAAAAAATTGTATTTGTAATGCTCCACGAACTAAGGGTTACAGCTATTCCCCCTATGGATAACACAATGGGTACTCTATACTGACCTGAGTGCGATAAAAAGGGGTTTCTCCTCTCTTAGCGAACCCACCTACCTACCTAGAACGACCCAAAGGTAGTCACGAAGCTTACCAAAAGGTGATTTGATTCCACATCTCTCAAAGTCCACCCAACAACACAGTTGTGCTAATGCAATTACATGGGAATCCAGGCCATTACTTTGAAGAAAAATTCTCGCTTTCAAATTCCTTCCCCACTGAACTCCTGATTTGACACACCTCCCGGTGTGGTGTGGTGTGGTGTGGTGTGGTTGCATTAAATTTCCATTAACAAAATTCCATGCGCGTACTGCCAGTGTAGTCCTCTAATTGGCCCCGATAAGTGTGCGCATTCACGTACCATTCTCATTCAAAAGATTAAAGATCCCAAGAACAAGAGGAGAACATCTCCTCGAACAGGTGTAGCCAGACCATAAATGGACCGAAATTGGTAACATTACACCAAAACCAATCAAATGAATGTCACTCTCTGTGAATGGACCTTCATACATCAAGTTCCGTTTTTTTTTTTTTTTCTTCATCTTCTTCTCTTGTCTGTGAGATGCTGTGGACCTCAGCATGGTTTGTGGTTGCTAACAGTCTGTCACTGAGCGTGTTTTACCTTTCTTCCAGACTTGGACCTAAAGGTTGTGTTTTTTTTTTTTTGTTCTTGGGTCCAAAAATTCAGGTTTCGCATTTTAATGGCATCTAATTAAATTACGCTGTGAACATGGACATGGAACTATAGCATCTCAGTTGGGATTTGGCTCTGTGAATGTTTATTTACTCCTCCGGAGGAAGAAAAGAAACTGACACCACAAACAAAGACTCGGCAAGTTAACATGTCCCGATAAAAATTCCCAAAAAAAAAAAAAAAAGAGAGAGACATCCGCCCCCTTCCCTTATGCAATCCGAGCAATGTACTGACATTGATCTTTTGTTTGGACCGGGCGGCATGAATGGCATTCGAATCAATTGGGAACTTGTCATGTAAGGAGTAATAAAAGTGACAAACAAGTGGTCGTGTCGACCGGGGAACAAGCCATTAAATTAAAATCCAATAAACACGAAGTATAATAGAACTTGTTATGGACTTGTTACTTTGCAGTCCTATTACCGTTTCGATCTTATTGTTAAAAGATATTTATTAAGTTCGGATGGGTGGACACTCTAAATGTTGTTGTTCTCATCATGATTCAAAGAAGACAGCTTTGAATATATACGGACTACTCTGCGTATTGCCAGTTTTTCAACGAACTAGTGTAGTGTTCAGTGTTTGACTCAATCAATCTTGTCTGACATAAGCTTTGTTTTATTATATATATCTCTAGCATCCATCTCTACATCAATCACACTTGCTAAACAGAAGCAAAATTAATTGTCAGACGCTGTGCCATCTTCCACAGAAACCCTCCACCCACTGGAAACACCTCACTCCCCTAATACATGTCTGATAAAATAGATCCCAACTAGTTGTCTTCCACACTCATCTGATGATCGATTACAATGCCGTTTACACAAGATTACCATCAACCTCGACATGTAGATACTATTATTGTAACCATCCACCAGAGAAAGAACGCAATTATTGTCTTCACCAAGAAAACAAACCCATCATCTTCCTGCGGCCACTTGATATTCTAAACATGAAAAATATTGAATTCAATTTATTGAAAATAAGAACAAGAAATTGAACAGCAGTTTTTTTTTTTTTTTTTTGATAGCCAATCGATCATCAACCCCCTGTTCGTTCGTGTCAAGGCGCACCAATGTGCCGCATACAATGCAATGGTGTGGTGGGGAACATCGCACGCACGGCTGCGCACAACAGAACAAGAAAGGACTCTCAGATCACGAAGTACCATCGTGAGTACCATTAAGATGCTCACTTTAATGGCAATTAATGGAAAGGAAGACATTTTCTCAATGCAAATGACATGATAAATTCCCGAGTGTGGTGTGTGGTGCTCCACTCCCACCCCCATTCAAATGGAAACGTGCTTACTGTACACAATTGGCGAATGAGTGAGGAATGGAACTCCTTTCAATTGACATCATCCTTTGGGACGTCACTCGGGTTGTTTGGATATGACATTTGGGTGGGAAAAATTAAAGCATTCACAGTTTTGAATTTGTATTTGAAATTAAGTTTATGTATGATGTCAGAAGTATCTAAGTATCTATAGTATAGTATAGTAGGCAGGTAAGTGCATTCTATGTCTAGCAACTCCTACTCTCACTCACATGAGGTGATCCTCGGGTATCTAGTACCTCAGCTGAAGATTGGGTGGAAGTTTTGGCGACAGCAATCGAGAGAACGTGGGAGAAAGGATTTTCAAACTAAGGCTCTCTTTCCTGCTTCCGGAAGGCAAGGCATCGGGGGAGACTCCACGGTAGAGTCAACGTCATATAGAACTACTTGGTGAACACTTTGAACGAGCTTCTTCGACATTCGAAGTAAAGGTCCGCAAAGATCATCATTCCGGGCCCTTCTGTCCGGCCTCCTAGTTGGGGCTTGTGCGTAACTGCCGTTCAAAGAAAAAACATAGTTATGAGAGATACGCTCCTGACCTCGGATTATGGACCCCTTCAGCAGGTTGTGAGGGGTTGTATTGCTTCCGTATCCTTTGTTATTATGCGAGAAAGTTGCCCACTGGTATTCCTTGGGAATAACCCACTGACTATAATATTTATCATGCTCGGGCATGTGCAGCTATCGTCCCACTTAGAAGTATGTCCATAACTATCTTAGAAGCGCTTACCTTACGGGGTACGTTGGAGGTCTTCTCTTAGCGATTGGAAAGATTCGGTTTTACTATTCTTAATGAGATTCCTAAGTTACTTTGTTTTCCTTAAGAATTCTTTTCGTATCTCTTCGGAATCTTTGTCTTTGTCTTGCTCGCTTCTGGTCTCAGGAATTCGTTCATTTCCATTGCCTTTGGATGGCATGGATGCGTCACATCCTCGGATGAGTGAAGTTGTCACTTGTTTGGTCTGTTCTTCAGCTGTGCCCCTGTGAATTTGCATGTTACTCAGCAAGTACTCGTGCATCTTTTTATCTAGATTGTTACTCTTTCAGCCCAAATTTTGTACCTTTTCAGTGGCTTTTTGGTACTGGAATCAACTTATCTCTGTTGTTTCAAATGTGATGGCTCGATGATCACTGTTTCTATAGAGATCGAAGACATGCCATTTTGTTACACTGGTGAAGGCTAGATCTACGATGGAACCAGATCTGCCGTAATTGAAGGTTTCTTTGTTTGCTTGGTTTAGGAGTATAAGGTCAAGGCTTGCAAACGCATCCTTGCCTCTGTAGTTGGTCCTCGAACTACCCCATTCGACTGCCACAAGTACGTGCAACATCTTCTACTCTGCCATGGTCGCGCTCGGTGGGGCATAATGCCTGGCGATATACCTGTACTCAAGGCATTTTGGACATGCTTTCCTTCTATTTGGCAGCCTGTCCGTCAGTCCCTATCTTGAGCTCTATGAGTAACTCGCCATTGGCTGTCTTCCGGACCTTACTTATGTTTTCCCCCAAATCTTGGTCTGTTGGTACATTTTCTGATTCATCGGGCTTCTTGTTGCTCATTCGCAATGCTATCTTTTCGTCGGTGAACTTTTGTTTTAGTTTTAAGCTCGGTATTCCGGCTGTTGGGTCCAGTTTTCTCTTCGCATCCCTGACATGCTTTCAGCCATGGCGATGTTTAGGAGGCATTATTCTTTCTAATGACCTTCTTATTCTTATGCAATTCGATCACTGACAACTCGTACAATGCCTTGATCTTGTCAATGGTATCTCGCATTGACTTGTTGATCGATCGCTTTTTTTCAGTGCTCCATCTTATCCATTCGGAAATTTATCTGCCTTCCTAGATTCTGGAAAACGGATAGGTGGCTTATCGCATTCGTTATTCGGCACTTTGGACTGTTTCGTCCAATTTGTCAGATCAGATGACATTTGGATCATTGACGTTCCAAGGGGTTCTCCTCGCATTGTTTGACCTCATTTGTGGTTGCCGTTTGTTGTTGTGGCGGATGCCTCTGGATCTTGCCATTTTTCTTTCTTTGATGCACTTATATCAAAGACAGCTAACCTACTTTTCTGCAGGCCGTCCACTATCCGCCACCTGTAACCCACACAGTGGTCTGAGCTTAGCCCCACCAACCTGTCCGGCTTGGTGTTGATGCTTCCCTAGTGATTGGAACGTAGTGATTGCAGTTCCATATTCCATCATAACAAAAGGTTTCATATTGCACATCTGCATACTCTTCATTGACAGCAGTTTGAAGAATATCGCTGCCTCTATTGACAGGGGTGTCAACGTCTCCCTCAGACCACATAGAGTGTATCCAATTTAATTGATGTCGATTATTTAAATACTTCCTCCACGTTTCGGCTCTCAAGTGTCCCGACATCAATCCGAATCCACTAGTGTCAAAACAGGTCATTGACATAGCTTTGATGTCATTAATAGTTCCAATACAAACAGTCCACTCGATTCTATTCTCTAAAAAAAAAAAAAAAAAACTATTCTCAAATTCACATGGCAATTAATAAAGTTTGCTCTTCCGCCGGGCCCGGCTGGTCTATTGGTCCAACGTGACCATTGAAAGTGGCTCTATTGCGTATGTATGGTATGCTCTTTGCGCGTATACGATAATTAACATATCCTGATGGCAATTACTTTAAATTGATTGCAACTCTTGTCATTTGGGTTTTGCTCTGGTCTCGACTTGTATTTTGTATCTATTGCATGCTTGGTTCTCTTCCTAGATAACAAGTCTATAGTGAACGTCAACGGGGCGGCAAGTATAGACAAATCAGGAAACTATCCCTTTCAGGTGGTGGTGCACACAACGAGTGCACTAGCTAGCGTGCCACAGGACACAACAAGTGATAAACGATAGATCAACATGGAAAACTAATTTATTTCAGATACATTTGCATTCGAGATACAGAGCAAGAGAGCTCTCAACACGAATGTAATACGTCTAATGGTCGGGTTGGTCTATTCTGGCGATGATTAGTTGCTTTTGGGTGATGGGAAAATATTTACTCCAAGATGAAGAAGAATCCACCGTTGTCCCTGGAAGTGCATGAATAGATTTATCTAGCGAATTGGCCTGAGCTTGCATGGGGTGGAGGCAGTTAGAAATGTTGTAGAAGCGACTGTGCTACCTGTTGCGCTATGCAATTTGTCTGAAGTTGCTCCTTTGGGTTCATTCAGATGGTGGTGGTGGTGGTTGTTGTATCTTTTTATGGAATCTTGGTGAATCTGGCTTTTTTGTTGGGAGAATGTGTGGGTGGGAGGTCTCCTGCTGTGCAATGTGTTCGCACATTAGAAGTTTATGTGGATGCTGGTGGTGATAGTGTAATGTTTTGCAATTGAAAGTTGAGAGAGGGAAACTTAGACTTTTGGTTTCTGTTTGCAGTGGAATGGCAGCTACAATGTAGAGTGTTAATCAATTCTTTCAGTTTGATAGCGCAATGAATTTGTCAATAAAATCCGCCCACATTCCTGGTGTGGACTCTGGAATGGGTAGTTTTGTTACTTTTCGCTGATTTATGGAGTTTTTATTGGATTTCTGTTGAGAGGAATATGATTATGGGGTATTTTTAGGAGTCAGGAAGTCATCCTCTTACTGTTTAATGAGTTTCGATTTCAGCCAGGCGAATGAGTTTAACGAGAGATATACTTGTTACAGTTGCAATGGGCAAGATTCCTATACCAATAGATGGCTATTGATTTTGCTCTTAAATGATTGGAAACTGAAATCTTTTAGTTATGCCTATAGATACTTCCTGACTGTGAATTGTAGAGCTTGCTCGTTGTGTAATAGAAGCAATTTTGCGGAGAGACGCTCATCCGACTGCCGATTGAGCATAAAGATGGTGAACCTTGGCACTGGAGCGTGCAACTATTGCATTTCTAGTGATATTTCCATTGATCTTTCCATAAAGCCATTTCGGATGTGGCAGCGTTCAGAGGTTGCATGGAACATTTCAATCTAATCCCTAGTTTCTCAATGGTAACAACAAATGAGAGCAATATACAATCCCTGCCCTAATTAGCACTTAGTACACGAGAAGGATCTGCGCCGATGTGAGGAGTATCAGATCTCAGAACCCGTCTTTGTAACAAGAAACAGACAAGAAGTTTTAGATGTGACTTTGACGCTACATTCTGGGTCTTTGAAGACTTACATTTTCTGATCATCTGTTTCATCAGAAGAACGAACTGGAACGGTTTCCGTTGGAGTAGCAATCTCGACAGTTCAAAAGGGTCCTCAATCTCTAACCTTAACCAACCGTTCTAAGATTGTCCGCAAGTTCACAACATTTACTTCAGCTCTCCATCCAGCCTTTGAAAGATAACGCCATGTAGTCAGGACCGAAAAATAGCCCAACTCCGTATGGTGGTTAACCGAGCGGCCAAACGCACAAAATATCCCGCTGACCCCTATAAGAAAGGCAAAGGTATTAAAGAACAAAAAAAAAGTATATAGCACTAAGGACCCATATCAACTTCAGAAGATCCTATCAAAAGTACCTACAATCATACGGAGTTCATAAAAAAAACCGACGAAAACGTGCATCAAGACCATTGAACTCCTCTTTAGAACACACTTTTCAGGAGGCAACACTAACACTGCAGTAAATCCACGAGACACAACAGCTAGCTCAAGGGACTTCCTGGCCAACCAGATAGTGGATGTACAGATGATCAACTGGGCAATTGATTCCTTCTCCCCATTTAAAGCACTCGGCCCTGATGGTATATTCTTTATGTTACTAAAAAGCAGCAAGGACTATATCATACCACGACTGACGATCATTTTTTGAGATTGCCTTAACATGCTCGTATATACCTTGACCAGTTTCATACCCAAACCAGGTAAACCTTCACAAACAAGTCCCAAGAACTTAAGACCTGTAAACTTGACTTCTTTCTTGCGCAAAACTTTGGAAATGCTAATAGATTTGTACATTTGCTCCAGGCTAGGTCCTATAGATATGTCTCCAGTCTAACATGACTATTCAAAGGCCGGGCTGTTTAGACAACTCTGACTGAAGAAGTAGCAAGTGGAAAGGTCGAACTAGACATAGAAACAGCCTTTAACAACGTGAAATCTGATTCTATAAACTACCACTATATCAGCATAGTGTAGGCTCAGACTAAGTTGAATGCATTTTCAAGATGAGACACATTAGCTCAGAGGAACCACCGAAGGATGGGTCCTACCTCCCCTACTATGGATACTGATCGCAAAACGAAGTTTTAATGCAACTAGGACACACAGCGGTCGCCAGACCTTTCGTAACCCATGGGCGCCTAGTATGGTAGCCTGCAGCAGCTGAGGTCAGGCATCTCAGGGAACTAACCAAGATCAAAAGGTTAGCGTACATAGGTACTACCAGTACCACCGATGCATCTAAAATTATCCCCTGACTTCAGCCTAAACGTTAATACAAAGTTCCGCTCGCGAGATGACTGGGTAAACGGTAGGGCAATTAACCTGATCCGAAACTTGATCTACACGAACGGGTCAAAAATCTGCACTCGTCTGAATCCGAAATTACAGGCGAAATTACAGCTCTGTAATTGCAGACGTGGCTATAGAATTATCCATGAAAATAGCAGGTTACTAACTCCGGAACATCAGACCCCTCGTCCTATGCAAGGATCATGAAACGGTCCACCAAATTGATCCAAATGCGATCGACTCAAGACACTCCTCCAGTATTCTGGATGACCAAACTTTCGGAGCCGTCACCTACATCACTACCTGCAACATGGTAGTTAAGGTACGAATGCAGGTATACCAAGCGCCACAACTAAGAAGAACTACTGTGAGTAGATTTAACGTTGAAAAAGTTGCAATCGCAAGAGATCGTATCCCGAAATCTCTCAACGACTCTTATGCCGCCAGTATCAATCGCCGAAGACCAGTGGCAATCGTACCAACATACTATCAGAAGTCCTGCAACTAATGTACTGAGTTACACCAGACCACCACCAAGAAACCCCTGGTTTGACGAGGAATGCTGGCAGGCAAATGGAACTTAACAAGAGGTATACACGGCGGCTCTGCAAAGCAGGACGCCAGCTGGTCGTGAGATCCTCGAGCAGAAGAGACACAAAGAACATTAGCTTGCCTGAAAGAAGAAAAAGGAGCATGAGGATCTCGCGATCGCAGATATTGAGAGACTATACCCCAGGAATAATGAACAGAAGTTTTACTAAAAGGTGAAAAGAACGTGTCAAGCCAATAAGAAGTTTGTAGAGATGAGGAAGGAAACCTAGTAGTACAGTCACAGCAGAATCACCCATTCAACATAGACGATGATAGCCAAAACTTCCTTCCACCTGACCAAAACGAAGCGAGGATAGGAATATACAAAGTTAAGTCCAACAAGGCTGCTGGGTCCGACGCCTTACCAGCCAAGCTGTTCAAAGCAGCTGGAAACGAGCATACACCAACTCATTTCATTTGTTCAGATGAGTTTACGCCTGATGAATGGAATCTCAGCACCGTTTGCCCGATCCACAAAAAAGGAGATCCCCTCAATTGTGGCAAATACAGAGGTATTAGTCTCCTCAACATCGCATACAAGTTCCTATCAGTCATATTGTGTGAACGTTTGAAACCCTTCGTCAACAACCTGATTGGGCCCTATTAGTGTGGTTTCAGACCAATAAAGTCTACAATCGATCAAATCTTTACACTTCAGCAGAGCCCACCATCTTTTCATCGATTTTAAGGCCGCATATGACAGTATCTATAGACAGAGCCATGTCTAGTTCAGTCATCCCTGCCAAACTCGTCAGATTGTGCAGAATGGCGATGAATGGCTCGCCGCTGTATTGGTCGGTAACGTTCTCACCGAGACCTTGGATGTCAAAAAAGGATTTAGACAAGGTGACGTGCTGTCATATGACGTATAGTTCAACGACGAACTATACGAGCTGTACATCAACATCAACGTAGTCCAAAATCTGCGCATAAGTCGTTTGAGATGGCTAGGACATCTAGAGGGAATGGATACCAGTGCCCCGGCCCGCAGAGTCTTCGAATCAAACCCGGAGCACCAACGCAATAGAAAAATACCTCGCCTTAGATGGTGTGCACAAGTGGTAGGCGACGTCAACCGACTTGGAGTGTGCAACTGGAGGTAGTTCGAGAAGGACCTGGCTACCTGGAGAGGCTTGTTGGTTGGGGCCCAGGTCCACCCCGAACTATAGCGCAAGGAAGTAAGTAAATTACGAGATTGATGAGTTGGAAAAAAGACTCGATCTCATCACTCTTAGGACCTTGTGGATCCATTATGATGCCCAATCATGGAGATTGGTCCAGTCAGTTAATGTCTTACTTTTCTTACTACTCACTCGTGTTTAGGGTCTCCAGTCATCGTGACCTGGAAAGATTCAGATAGTTCTTGTATGAGTCCAGACTTAAAACTTATGTTTGAAATTGTCATCTTCTTAGACCTGTTGGGTACCAGCTTATTTGTGATGAATCCTACATTGTCTATCATTGAATCCTAACCTAGTCTATCAAGGCTCTGCAAACCTCAACCATTTAACCTACTTAGTTTAATAACCTTCAGTTACAAAAGGGACGCGCCCGTCTCTATTAATATGTTAACCGTCACGGAAACAGAGTGCCAATGCCTTTGTTACACTCTGTCTATTTATGTAATGAATATTGCCTTCAATTACTCATCTTGACACCTTCCAATCGCATGTTAGCTGTCTGTCTGCCTCGCCATTAGCTGACACTTACTGGCAATTGCATGCGAACAGACAATTTTATAGGAAAACAATTTTATGGTAATGATTCCTTAGAAGCGTGTCAATTATTGGTTTTTAATCAAACAGAAGTGCTTCGCCTTCATCCTTCACTCGGTTAATTGAATAAATTGAGGGCCTGGCGAAACTATTACCCGACTTGTAACTGAAACAATTTGCGTCATTGAGATTTTATGGTTTCATGTAAATTGAAAACCATTCAATAACACAGTTTAGTGCTTTATTCCACTTATGCAAGCGATGCTAAATCGAATATCTGATCTTTGGAATTAGGTCTCTATCCATAGACAATGTCCTTCGAGTAAGAATGCGATCATAGATACTTTCGAAAACTCCTGCCGTTTCATGCTTCAAAAACTCACCGATGCATGCCCCTATCTTCCGGTACGAGGTGTGAATTTATATCGCAATTCTTAATTTCATTACAAATTGAGTCATGTTAATTATACGAATTAAATAATACACAACACTTTTGGCGGATTTTCTCCATTAAATTAAGTGAGAAAAATTGAACGGAATTAAGGGAAAACGCCAACGTAAATGGCCACGAAACGGTGGCGGACGCGTGTGCTTGCACTTTGTGTAGTCGCGCAGATATAATTTATGATCCCAATTTGCGATCCTTGATTGAACAATCAATATTCGAGAGCAGAAGCCCGTACATACACACCGTGTCGTGGCAATAATTTGTAACGAAAATTGGGCTGTAATCGAATGTTGAAATTTATGTCCGTAAGGCTGCAAGAGTGACGTTGATTGTTATTAACTTTAATGAATGCAAGTGAAACGAGAAATAAAATATGCACATTGGATGAGTTGGATATGTAGATCCACTTAAAGTGGACTAAATATTTGACATCATTCAACAGAAGTAGATTGATTGGAAGGAAAGACTCGGAATTCATCCAAAAAAAAGAGTATCTATCGATAGAAGAAACGTTTGTTAAAAGGTACAATGCGTTGGCATTTGAACTCTCTTTGATATTGTCGTGATCCTGATATTCTGATGGACTGAAGGGACTACTTTCCAGTCTACACACATGTCCCAGCTGCCAAATTGGAGAAAGCCCACTTAAAAACAACACGGTACGGTCATTCAAAACAAGTCGGTAACGGGTGTATTTTGAGTGACTAGTTCAGAGAGGACCCGCGGAGTATTGAAATCTAAAAGCTTGTCCGCACCAAACAAACATTTTGAGAACATTTGGAAAGCCTTTTTTATAGTTTTCAAAACATTTCCTATATGTTTCCGAGACGTTTTTGTAATGTTTCTGAAATGTTTCCGAAACGTTTCAGAAACGTTTTTCCAAAGGTTTTTAAATATCTTAATGTTTTTCATTTGTTCCAAACTTTTAGTGCTTAAGAAAAGTATTTTTTTTTTCAGCAGTTTCCATCCCTGACCTTGTCCTTTTTTTTGACGCCAATACTGCACTCTAGGTTAGGTTATGTTAGGTTATATAAGATAGGCACCATAGTATGCCCATCCCGATCTCCTAAAAATTCTGTTCAGTAAACTAACTTCCACTAAATTGTTAAAGAAGTATCTTCCGTTCCGATGTACTTTATTCTACTCCGAGTATTGGCTTGATATTCACAGAGTAGATGAGTAATATCCTCAGCCGCATGCAGGTTATCACAATACCTCCAAGTATCCATGTTCGTTAAACGTAATGCCTTTGAAATCTTGTGCGCTTCTAAGTTTGACCGCCTTTGGTCGGTCATATTGAATAATATCTTATCCATTCGTAGAATTGATGTTGTCTCCGAGGTAGATGAACTATTTAACTACCTTCAAGTTGTAGCTATCTAAAGGGACATTTTGTCATTCACTTCAAGAGTAACTCATTTCACCTAATCGTCAATTGCCGTGAAAGCCTCTAAGCAGGCTGGAATCGAACAATAATGTTCTATGTAAGTATGATGGACCCCAGCAGCTGAACTCCAAATGATGAATACTATCAGATGCGGCTTTAAGGTCGATGAAGATGGTGAGCTCCGACTTGAAATTCGTTCGCCTCTCCCAGGTTTTTTCTTAGTGTGAAGATTTGGGGTACTGTCCATCTCACTGGTACGTGCCGCAATGCAACTAACTGCAGAAGATATTGGCAAAAAAATGCTGAAATCCTAGAATGAGTAGCGTAAAGCTACATTGTTCAGAGCCTGACATCTGACCATGTTTCCTTCTTCCCCGAAAAGAATACCAGCGTCGAATCCGAACCGAGATACATTTTCATTCCACAAAAAGTTCAACTTCAAGCAAATCTTGATTGAAGGCGGATTTGAAGCAAGTGATCTGATCTCAATGGTAGAACACAGTGGGACACGTTCCCATAGGTATTGAGACTTTAGTGTTGGATCAAAAGAGGCCAGCTCCAACTCAGACTAGACTTCTACCATCCAGTACAAGGATGGATTTAAAACATACTCATGAACTCAGGTAGATGTATATGGGCCCAGGATGAGACTTTCGGAGTCTCTGGTTAGGTTCCCTAGAATTTTCATAGTACAGGTTCATGCAATCGAAAGATGTGTCCGATTCAACCTCGACCAAGGATACCGCGGGCATACACTTTGGTATGTAAAGTACCATTAGTTCACTGAAGAAGTAACCATTGCATTCTTTTGGGTTAAGTCCATATTGAACTTGACAAAATCCACGCAGGCAATCACCTAGGACTCATGACCTCAATGACCACCTGGCGACAACGTAATCCACTCCCCGGAGGCATATTCCCAGAAACCTGCATCTGCAACCATCTCGATGTGTTTTAGGTTTGCCACTCCTACGAAAGGCCATCACCATTATGTCATGACTAAACATATATTTGTAGCTACAAGCGCCACTGACACTTGCATTGGTTCCCCTACCAAATCGAATAGCCTCCAAGTGATATGTCCTAATAGACGTCTTAATTTATCATGGAATCATAAACTTCCTTCTAAATGGTGCGCAAAATATTTCCACGAATTCTCCATGCCAAATGCATTCATTCATCATCACAAGTCTGGGCGAATATTTTCCTATCTGTCCGGCGGGTGAGTGTCAAAACTTGCACTCGGAATTAATTAAGGATCATTAATCACTATGCACCACCAGCTACAGAAGCAGCAGTGAGTGGTAAACCATTGCCATGGACTATTTCGCATGGTTTCATATTTCCTGAAGTTTTTCTTTCATTTTTATTTTTTTAGACAAGTGTTGAACGGCTGTAGGTCAAATGAATTAATATATGCACACACGCCCCATCGAGGGAAGTGATAAATGTCGAATGTGACATCACTGGGATAATTCCAGAAGACTTAACACTTACACGCTCTAGGTTATCGAGGGAATTTATTTCTAAATTAAGAAATTAGGGAGTTTCCTGCGATCATATGTAGTAATGTTGTGTCGGATTAGTTGTGAATGTCAAACGTGCGAGGATTGACTTTGTCAGAGGTTGGACATCTGTTTCATCCACTGGAACATAAAAATGGAGTTGGATTCCCTTTCATCACTTATAAGAACGATCAGAGTCTGTGGAGGGCAATCGTCTGTTGTTGTTATCATTTTGAGGCTTAAAATTCATCCGGAGGATCTTAGATGGCATCGGAATGATTTAAGATTGTCATGGAGGAACCTCCTTTATCCATACATGGAAGGTGGAAGATGATGTCAAAACTACAAGTAAGTTCTGATCCTAGAGCGAATGTCACAACAAAATTTAAGCAAATATCCCTTTAAATCTTCCCATCTGAAAAAGAAAGCTCCACGTCCGAGTCAACTCGATACGGAAAGACTTTTTATCAGCTCTGAAGCTGGAAGGGATCCGACCTCAAGTAGACCTCAAATAGACCTCCAATGTGGTGAAGAATCAAATGATCTTTGGAATCACTTGAGAAATAGAGGCTTTTGAAGGCAAATGTATCTTCGGTCATCTACTTACACTGCCTGGTTAGTCCAATGTTATGGTTGGTATTAGATTGTTGCCAAATCAAACCCTCCGACAAACAGTCAAATAAGGTTCTATTACTACTGAACCCGTCTATTGAGCCCCTAATTTCAGCGAACTTGCCTTCGAATTAATGAGTTTGAAATGTGTCAAGGAGAAACCAACGTCGACCATCAGAAAATATGAGCACAGTGACCAGTCAAGGCGAGAAGGAAAACAAAAGCTGGTCTTAGGTTGAGCAACTCTAGATCAGTGTCTATTGGTTTGGTATACGCCTAAGAGCTCCCATACATCCTCCAAGAACTATTGCCCAATCAGCCTATCGGTATCGCATGCCTACCATCATTCATGCTGAATGAATGAATGAATGAATGAATGAATGAATGAATGAATGAATGAATGAATGAATGAATGAATGAATGAATGAATGAATGAATGAATGAATGAATGAATGAATGAATGAATGAATGAATGAATGAATGAATGAATGAATGAATGAATGAATGAATGAATGAATGAATGTATCAATGAATGAATGAATGAATGAATGAATGAATGAATGAATGAATGAATGTATCAATGAATGAATGAATGAACGAACGAATGAATGAGTGAATGAATACATGAATGAATGAATGAATGAATGAATAAATAAATGAAAGATGATGAATATTCGAAACCGTGCCTGGAGGGCTTTGAATGCATTATATTCATATTGAAAGGTCCTGGGTCCGAAATGGTGCTCTCAGCCCCAAGTTGTTCATTGCATATACAAGGTTCAAAGGTTATCCTGTGTCCTTTGAATCACTTCTATAGCTGCATCAGAATATTCAGTTGATATCTTTTGGAAGCTAATGACGGAAAACGCAGCATTAAGTCTTAAGAAATCCTCGCATTTGGCTCATGCCAATATGGTCCACGCCAGTATCCCAAACTATTCCTACTGATTCTGACCATATTGTCTTTAAGCGGATTTCAAAAACCATGGCATCAACTGTCAGGCATATGCAGATACATACAGAAGAGGTAACCAGGAAAGCCACGCGGGCTCTGATGATCTGTCGAAGGCTAGCGGGCAGATCTTGGGGATGTAGCCCTACCATCCTTAGGTGGATGTATATTGCTATTGTGAGACCAATGATCACATATTAAGCAATTGCATGGGCAAAAAGAACCAATCTGGTCACCACGAGGAAGACACTCACCAAGGTGCAAAGACTGGCATGCCTCTGTATCACAGGGGCCATGAGAACTTGTCCAACTGCGGCCATGGAGGTACTATTGGAATTGACCCCTTTGCACCTCGTGGTTAAGGAATGTGCAAGTAAAACGATCCTAAGAATGGCTAAGGAAGGAATAGGAAGAGACAAGTGCATTACATCGATGCACTGCTCAAAAAACTATCACTCCTAGCCTTTCCTACGGATGACATCATTAGAAGGTTTAACTTTCAAAAGAACTTTGTTACCAAGCTCAGTAACAAAAAAAAGTTGAAGCAATGTATCCACTACCTACAAACTGAGCAATCATACAACAAAGTGGTACACAGATGGATCAAGAACTGATGAAGGAACTGGAGCAGGGGTATTTGGGCCCAGAACTATATACTCTGAATCCATGGGCAAAAGCACCAGTATCTTTCAGGCTGAAAGCTATGCCATTGATAGATGTGTCCAAATCAATCTTGATAGAAACCATGGCAACTGTGATATAGCTATAATGTCAGATAGCCAAGCTGCTATCATGGCACTTGACTCCTATATCATTAAGTCCAAACTTGTGTGAGAATGCCTGCAAAAACTTAATGAAACAAAGTGACCCTCTGTTGGATACCTGGTCATGTGGGAATAGAGGGTAATGAAATGGCCGACTCTCTAGCAAGAAAAGGAGCATCAGAATCCTTCATAGGTCCTGAACCATTCTGCGGAATAGGGGATCAAACCCTCAAAGAAGAATTCAGGAAACAAGAAAGGTAAAACAGGGCAAGAACCTGGAACAACACTCATGGAATGAGGCAAGCCAAGAAACTTCTAGTGCAATACAACCGACAAAGATTCGATGCATGCATCAGCATGAGCAAGAATAACCTTCGTATCCTAACGGGCTTCCTAACGGGGCATTGTAAACTCAAGGAGCACCTAAGGAAACTAGGTATATCTGAAGAAGGACTCTGAATCCAAACACGAGGGGAACTCTAATTAGGGCATGTACCTCCCCGAGTTAGGTTAGCTGGGGACACAATAGACCAATAGGTCGCAGTGCAACATACCCCATTCTCAAATAATAATACATAAGGGGATTTCAATAGCAAGTATAAGACCAGGATTCTTAAGTAAAAAGCTTTGAAATCTACGACAGAGGTCTACACAGATGAATCCAAGAGAGCGCTTGGAATAGGTGCGGGAGTTGTTGCCACCGTACCGAACATTTGTATCATCTGACGGTTCATTGAAGTGTATGTCAGGCGCAGTCCGAGAAGTTGTGGCCTGGCTTTTAATTAACCCAGTAGATCGCAGAACTATTGACCTATCGGCTTTCTATAGTGGGAACGCTATAGTGCCACCTCCCATGCATGGATACGAAATATTCTGCACTTAGTTTGCCATTCAGTTAATCCATGGAGCACTTAGTTGGGGTCAGCATTTCTCTTTCACACTCAACGATGACAGTTCCACCTATGTTCTACGTACTTCTCAACACAGTCAATTCCGAATTTAAACAAACAAGAATGTTACTATAGGCAAACCCCACTTATGTGCCATACACTTAGTGCCATTTAGTTTCATTTCCATAATTTTCCTTCCATCCGCCTAATCGGCTTACTGTAAAGAAATCCTTCCATTTGTCATACAATGTTGCAATTTCCTACCCCACTGAGTTTCAGACAAGACCAATCACACAATCAAGATCTTCCCCGCCGATGCAATGTAGCAGCTCCTGTCATTCTGTCGGCCAAATCGCCTTCCGCCAAATATTACCAAATGATGTAACATCAAGATTAATATTTCGTTTAATCCCTACCTACCCTGGGTGGCACTGCCATTAGCAATCACAATAACTCAACAATTCAACTTAATCCCCATCAAGGATATATGAACGATAAGAAATCGCACAAACAAACTGCGCAACGCAAAGACACTCCATGAAGGAGGCGAAAAACAAAAATAAATTCGAACAGATGTGGTAATTGCCGCCGCCGCCACTCCAGACGAATATGTATTCCAAGGACCAATCAATCAATCGACGTTAGGTTTAGGTATTTGTGGAATCTGGCGATGCTATCGCATGTGTCAATGTCAACTGTGTCCTGCTGCGTTTTCAATCCGCCGCACTGTCCGATCGTAATCTCATTATCACACCCGAAATCGGTCTCTCCTCGAAAATACGAAAACAGATTCACTTTTCATGAGCTCGCGCCCAATTACGAGCCCACAACCACAACGGACGTGTCGTCCATAGACACCGCAGCCAGAGAAAGAATAACGATCTGTCTGCATTCGAATTAGATGGAAATCTGGGAGGGAAATCAGAGCGATCTGTATTGTTGCAGATGACGCCAACCACCACGGGGTAGAATGGGTAGCATAATCCTAATTGAAGCGACAACTCGCCAGACTACACACCTTCGCATCCTGGTGTCCCTTGGGGCCATCCCGTAGTCATCGTCGTCGTCGTCGTCGTCATTGTCGTCTCAGGCGCTTGTGCCTGCCCTTGCATCCTCATCATCATCACCAGCATCAGTATCATCATTTATTAAACGACGACCAACTGGTCGGTCGCCTTGACAGATCATTTGATGCATTACGTGCCAAAGGGATTTACCTTTTATTTTTCGGGTCCCGGTCTGAGCCACGTTTTGTCTTTTGTGGTACCTACTGGGGGCAATTGTTGTTTACACACTTGGCCACTTGGCGCGATGGCCTGACGATGCTGCCGACGACCGCGACGACGGTGCTCCAGCACACTAACTTGAGTGTAAAATTAAATTCTGCGGTTTGTTGTGTATCTGTGTCAGCGGGGTGTGCTGCGCTCTGGTGCATAACCCCACCAACCAGTGAGTCAATGGGTCTTGGATTTGTGATTATGATCAATGGCAGAGCAGGATCAAGTTCAACATTGACAGAGTGGATGCAGTGTTTCCCGAGTTAGCCATTATTAATTGATTCGGAATTATTTTCCAAACAAAGTACTGCACTTGCTGCTCGGGTGGGCTCGGGCGTATGTGTGAAAAATTAACAGGGAGGGGTCGTGCTGTGGGAATTGTTCTCCGGATGCGGACAGAGTTTCAAAAACGCGTTAATTTGAAACACATGAGCTTGATTTATAGACCAGAGGCGTTGCTATTACTCAAGTTATGCATGTGGAAAATGAACCAGAAAATGAACCGGAAAATGATAGCTTTTAAAGCCGTGAAAAATTGCGCACTGTGTTCTGGGATCGCTGTTAGCAAGCGAAAAAAAAGTTGTCTCAGTGCGCGAACATGTGGTTTTCGATTTGAGTAACTCATGCGTCTAAAGATGAAGCCCTAGTTTGGCTTAAAAGCCGATGAATAACTCACTTAATTATTCGAGACCGATCTTAAATTGGGTGGAAAAGTTTACAAACTAGCTTTGGAGTCTAGTGCATCTGGAACTAATAGGCGTTCCCAATGAATAACATATCCGTATGTTGGATCGATAGAGTGTGTGTTCCTAAGCAGAGTCAAATGATATGAGGGCATGAGATTTGAAAACACCTTTCATGAATAAGTCGTTCCATTATTGACTTGACAAAGAGTTTTATTATTCCTAACGTATAGCCACTACGCATCATCAAATACACCATCGAAGACATTCAAAAAACAGCCTTAAAAGATAGTCATAGATACCAGAGGACTCAGTACAACAATTCACATTACGTCGTCTCTTCTTTAGATGTCAGCAAAGGAGGTCTCCTTGGAAGACCCAGGCTACCACATTTCCTTACCTTCAATAGCGCTACATTCCGAAGTGAACCTGACCCAGTTTGATTCTTATGTAATTGCCTTCTATTGCTCTAAGATGGTTAATGGCTTCAGCTAAGGCAAGTCACCACCGAAGGCGATGTCTTCCTTTACCATATTGTTTCTCTGGGTTTGTTTCAAAGATCGGTCTTGTCTACGTATTTCTTTTAGAGACGATGGATTCCATTCCTCCTGCGGATACTTCCAAGTCACCGTAAATCCCGGATAGTTTATAATTTTATCTTTAAACATTTGAACCGTCTCGAAACACACCATCAGATACATAGCAGCGATTCTTAATATCACCATCGACCTTAACGACCTTTCAAGATGAATTCCTGGCAAGACCAAGATTGATGTAAAATCTGGTTTCAGGTGAACCTTAGATTCCCAGTTTTCAGATACTTTGTTTGTGACTTCGCTATAGCTTGGACGAGCTTGTTATGTCCAACTTTTAATGGTGCTTCTTAAGTCTGCAATGACCCTTAACATGCCTTTCAAAGCACTTACGCCTATCGAAGCTTAATTTCTTTTGCAATTGTAGTTTCTAAGTACTTCTTTGGACTGTCTCCGTTGAAGAACTTCATTTCAAAGTTACGTCCGACTGTTCTTTTCTTCTTTCCTTATAATTTCTATATTTTTGGCGACCTTAGCCCGTAAAAATAATTATAGTACCAAACCAAACGACAGCACTGATCTAAAAGCATAATAGGTCTATCCTTTCTGTAATAGATAATCGCTGCAGCAAAGCTTTAAACAAAACTCTTAAAGAATAACGAACAGGATTATCAACTCTAAATTGGACGGCGGTAATGTTCATCAGAAGTTTGTCAGTAAAAGCACACCACAAGGTGGTGCTTTATCTCCGCTTCTTTAGAATCTGACAGCAAACGAACTAAGTAAAGTGTGATCAGATAGCAATTATACTTTTTCCAATTGTTATGTTTCAGCAGCTGTCAAAGTTAGCAATGACAGTCCAGCTGTCAAAATATTTAGTAAGGGTTGCCATTCCATCCTGCATCATTTGAGTATGAGTACACTCTTTTGGACCTTAAGCCAAGTGGCCAGTATCGAAGAAGACCCAAAAATGTCGATTCAGCGACGGTCAGTTGAATTGGGCATCGAAAGAGAGTGTACCCGGCTTATTTTGCGGTTGGATTTGGGCCTACATCCGTATAAGAATGTGCTGACGCAAGAATCAAAGCCGGACGACCAAAGACAACACCGTGAGTTCGCTAATTAGGCGCTGGAAATGTTGGCCGAAGATCCGGATTTTGGCCAAAAAATGATCTTCTAGGACGAGGCCCATTTTTGGCTCAATGGCTATGTCAACAAGCAGAATCGGCATTATTGGAGCGAATACAATCCACAAGCGTTCGACCCAGCATCAATGGATCCACAAAGATTGACTGTTTGGTGCGGTTTATGGAATGGCGGCATCTTTCGAAATGAGTACGGCGATCTCATTACCGTCAATGGTCTCAGGTATAGAGCGATTTTAACCCATTTTCGGTGGCCGATATATCCGAGCTGTGTTTCCAACAAGACGGCGCTACATGCTATACAAGCGACGCAACGCTCGAAGTAGTGAAGGAGAAGTTTGATGACTAGGTCATCTCACGGAGAGCGTTTATCAATTGGCCGCCGCGAACATCAAGTCAAGTCCTTAGTCTACGCTACCAAGCCAATCACTTTGGACGAGTTCGAGGCCAACATTTGAAACGCTATTACCGGAATAACGCCGCAGATATTATACCGGGTCATCAAAAATTGGACCAACTGCTTGAAGCACTGCCAGCGAAGTGGTGTAGACCTATGCCGAAGATGTGTGGTTCGTTGTTTAATCATTAAACCAGTTTGACTTGGTGATAAAGCTTCCAATCTTGCCTAAGTCTAGTCTGGCTAGATCGTTTAGATCTTCGAAGAAGTATTAACCTAAGTTTTCCATCTCTAGACCGATAGAGCAGGACAGGTGCACAGAAGATGTGTCATGGCTTCCTCCTCTTCCACGTCTCTACAGTTCCTACAAAAATCGTTGAATGGGCCACCAAGTCTTCTAGCAATGTCTGCCTACCAGACAGTGTCCTGTGAGGACGCCAACTATCTTTCTAAGATTGATCCTATTACTGGGAATAAGTCTACTAGTTTTCCTACAATCCAGTTCTGGCCAGATTTGCCTAGGAGTGAGACATGTACTGATATTGTTTCAGCTACTGTTTGCCATACTTATGGATGCGGTATCTAATTGGAATTTTATCGATTTTATAGGTGCTGGCGGCAACTCCCTATTGTCAGGGAGGTCCCGGTCTCCACACTCCTTAGCTAGCTCGTCCGCTGTGCAATTGCCTGGAATATCCCTATGGCCTGGAACCCAGCACAGTGTTACGTCGCAACTGACATCGATCTCGTTAAGAGATCCGCGGCATTGTTTTACCAACTTGGATCGAATTATTTTCGATTCCAAGGCTTTTATCGCAGCTTGACTATCTATGTATCAGCGCAAACAATAGCGCTGCACTCTATCGAGTTAATCGAAAGCCAGGTCGCGGCTTCAGGGACTGCTGAGACTTCTGCTTGAAAAACACTGCACTGGTTCGGCGGTCGAGTAGCGATGCCAGACGCTGTCTTGGATCAGTCTGTGTATATCTCTATCGAAGATTCGTTTAAAATTTTTCCCTATTCCCAAGCACTTCTACTAGGAATCCTGGTTCTATATTTGACGTTGAAGGCCAGATAGGGGAGTATGTAGTCCGAATTACTAGGAATAGTATTATGGCCGCTTAGGATGCCTGCGTGGCCCATATTTCCACGAGCCAGTTGCAGACTAAACCGTACTGCTGCTTTAGCCGCTATCAGCCTCCCAAAGATATCAACAGGAATAAGATGGAGTAAAATTTCTAGTGCAGCTGTAGGAGTAGTTCTAAGGACGCCCGTTATATAGACGTAAGATAACCTTTGAACTTTCTCAAGTATTGCAATGTTGCCTTTTTTGTCCAGTGCCGTCCACCAGATTAGTACCCCGTTCAGCTTCTAACTGAGTTTTTTATCTAGAATAACCCCCAAGTATCTGGCGTGATCTGCAAATTACAATTCAATACCCTTGAGTTTTGGAGGAGTTATATGTGGTAGTTTATACTGTTTTGTGAACAATACTAGTTCAGTCTTCGACGGATTAACTCCAAGACCGACACTATCCGTCCACTTTGCTAATTTATTTAGAGCAGCCTCCATTAGGTCTCTAACTATAAGAAGGAACTTCCCTGATATCGCTATTGCAATGTCGTCCGCATAAGCTATAACACTGAAGCCCTCTTTACCCAAGATTAAGAGTATCTCATTCACTACCATGAGCCACAAAAGTGGTGATAATACCCCACCTGGGGGATACCCCTGCATACCGACCTTCTGGTTAGACAGCACTCTAGCTTAGCATGGATAAGCCTGCTTTTAAGCATATGCTCAATCCAATAGCAAAGGTAGTTGTCAACCTTCAGGTCAAGAAGTGCAGCAGATATAGCATCTGTTTTGACATTTTTGAAAGCTTCTTCAATATCAAGGAAGGACACAATAGTGAACTCCTTATTTTTAAAGGATTTCTTGATGATTCCTACCAATGAGTGTAAAGCAGTCTCTACCGATTTTCCCTTGCGATATGCGTGTTGGGATATCGATCTAATTTATTTCTAATATGTATGTACGTCAATTAGTCTTTCCAGAGTCTTCAATAGAAAGGAGGATAGGCTGTTCGGACGGAAGTCTTTAGGAGATGCATGGGAGGCCTTACCGGCTTTCGGTATAAAGACAACTTTGGCCCTCCTCTAGGATCTAAGGGTGTAGCCAAAATTTAAACAACTCCTCAAGATAGTGTGGGGCCACAGGCTTAGAATATCAAAACTTTGCTGTAATTCCACTGGAAAGATACAATCGAGACCAGCGGATTTGTACGGGACGAAGCTGTGCACTGCCCACTGTATTTTCTTGGAGGGTGACAACGCCCTCTGGCACTGTAAATTGGGGCTTCTCATTTGGTTTTCTACAGAGTCTACTGTCCCTTTTTTGATGCAAGGAAAATGGGTGTCCAATAGAAGCTCTAGTGCTAGACATGGTCCAGTTGCCGTCTGGTTTCTTAATGTAACTAGGAATAGTAGGAGATTTGGATAAGATTGTCCTAATTCGGGATGTATCACTAGTCTTTTCTATTGAATTTCCTAACCTCTAACTTAAATTTCCTAAGACTGCTTTTGTAGATATCGCAGTCAAGAGGGTTCCTTCCTAGAGCGTTTTGCTTGATTAAAAAGCTTCCCACCTTCACTTCACGTCTAAGCTTACTTATTTCAAAATTCCACACTCTTGTGTCTACTGATCATGCGGCTTCACGTAAGGCTAAATTCATTGCTTCTGTGATTGCGTCCACCATCTGATATACTTCACTACTTCATGGCTTCGAAGCGGTCAAGGAACTTATCAACGAAGTTGGTACTGTCCGGCAGCAAAGACTGACAATGACATCAGTATGGAGATCAGCGTAAGAATCACTTCTGGCTAAAAATCACTGGATTTGTCGGCAAAGTCTTGTTTTTTTTTCTAAGATCGGTCTATCATTATGGTCAAACCATGTCAAAACTGTTTGAAAAACGTCTAATCTTCATTTATGCTGTCAAACGGCCAAATGTCAAATCCTTGTTTGTCATGGAAAAACGTCAAACTGCTTACTCTACAATTGTTGTCTTCAATCCATGCCTATGATCAGTCCTTTATACTCGAATTTAACGTTATATCCATCTTTTCATTGCATCCATCATCAGAACAGAACTTCGCATTGAATCACTTTCGAAAAATTATGTTCTTAATAAGAAGATACTTAGTATCGTCTAGTTCAATCACCAAAGAGAATGAGTATCTTTAAAGAGAGATTCTTTCACTAAATGAAACTGTTATACAAAACATTTTTCAAATCAGCTGTCTGAATTCGCCTTAATATGTTTTCCCCTAATATTCTTGTTCTTATCAGAACGAAACTGTATTATGCAATATAGATGAATTCGCCCATAATTAATTCGCTCTCTTTCCAAAGAGAATCTAATTTGTCTCTTCATTCCACTGTGGTGAATATCTATCTTTTTTTTTTGAAAACAAAAGAATACGAATGATAAGGGAAGGGTGGATTGGATTGGCGAATTGAGTTGAGTACAGAAATGAAAATCGAAAGTAAAAGTGAGAAAAACACTCAACGCAGGTAGTTTCGTATAGTCAGTACTCAGTATGAAATATTTTTAAATTATATTGCCGCGTTCAAATGATGTTAATCGTTTTCAGTTTAAGTGGACCGGCGACGGTAATTTTTCCCATGTAATTGGATGCATCAGAGTATGGTGTGAGTACGCTATTTTATTGCTAATTAAATTAAGTTACCGAAAACATGTTCCGAAATACTTGGCTATTACTGAGACTGATGTCTATTTAAAAACGTTTTACTATTGGAAAGGTGAGCGCTTTTACGCAAATTCTTTTCCCCGCCTACATCTTAAAGACCAAATTCACGTTTACCTAAAGTAATAAAATTAATAAAATAAGTTCATATGGTAAGTTAATGGGGGTAAGCAACTACCAGGAAGCTGAGTTTGTTTTGTGGAGGTTTTATAAGGGCACAGAAGGAGGAGAAAAAGTATTTCAATGATTTAGTGGTGTTTAGATAGAGTCAACTTGCCCTAACCGTCCTAAATCCAGTAGAGATTATACGATAACTTTTGGAGACTTTGTTGACAGTTGACAGCTCATGTTGTTAATGTACTCGTAATAAGGAAGCATAGGCTGTCCTTAGGTCAGTTGTATTCGGTGGAGTTTTAGCAGGATATGACCTATTATGATACCTATTAGGGGATGTTAAAGCGCAATGATTTACATACTTTGTTTATCATTGCCAAGAGTTCTCTAAAGTGACAATGGGGCAGAATTAGGTTAGACACCAACCATTGATGGACTGAGTTTTTAACTCTTTTTCTAGTTGAACCATCATCGACACTTGGTACTGTATACAACCTTATATTCCGGGATATATCGAAGTGATAGATTCTAGTTTACAGTGACTGCTCTCAGCTTATCGCGATGTTGTCAATGAAATGGCTCTCTGCATCAAGGATGGTTCTCGGATAGCCTTGGGAAATGGTAACACTTCCATTTAACCCTATTGTTCCGATTAAACGGACTTGGAATCAAGTCGGAGAAAGGAATTTTGTAGATAAACAATTTCTGCCCCTAATTCCGAAGGACTGAAAGTAGTACAGTGGCACAGTTGATCAAAATTCGAAGCATTAACATCGAGTTTCCATCGGTACCCACTTGAATGAAGAGATAAATCTCTAATATTTGAGAAAAGATTTACGAAAAAGGATATAATCCCAGCTTCTTCTTTACATTTATGTAAATGCAAACTTCTTGGGAATCGGGAGAACTTTTAAACGAATCTACGACAGAGAATTACGAAGTCTGATTTAAGACAGCGTCTGGCATAGGTACGGGAGTTTACTCCAGTGTTTTGGACATTCGCATCGCCACTCGAATGCCGGATCACTGTAGTGTTTTTCAAGCAGAAGTCTCAGCAGTGCCTGAAGCCGCGACCTGGCTTTCGATTAATTCGATAGAGTGCAGCGCTATTGTTTGCTACATAGATAGTCAAGCTGCGATAAAGGCCTTGGAATCGCCAATAATTCGATCCAAGTTGGTAAAACAATGCCGCGGATCTCTTAACGAGATCGATGTCAGGTGCGACGTATATCTGTGCTGGGTTCCAGGCCATAGGGATATTCCAGGCAATTGCAGAGCGGACGAGCTAGCTAAGGAGTGTGGAGACCGGGACCTCCCTGACAATAGGGAGGAACCGTCAGCACCTATAAAATCGATAAAATTCCAATTAGACCCCGCAGCCATAAGTATGGCAAACAGTAGGTGAAACAATATCAGCACATGTCTCACTCCTAGGCAAATCTGGCCAGAGCTGGATTGTAGGAAAACTAGTAGACTTATTTCCAGTAATAGGATTAATTTTAGAAAGATATTCGGCGTCCTCACAGGACACTGTCTGATAGGCAGACATGCTAGAAGACTTGGTGCCCCCTTCAACGATTTCTGTAGGAACTGTAGAGACGTGGAAGAGGAGGAAACCATGACACATCTTCTGTGCACCTGTCCTGCTCTATCGGTCTAGAGAAATAAAACCTTATGTGAATACTTCTTCAAAGATCGAAACGATCTAGCCAGACTAGACTTAGGCAAGATTGGAAGCTTTGTCAACAAGTCAAACTGGTTTAATGATTAAACAACGAACCACACATCTTCGGCATGGGTCTATACTCTTGGCGTAGATTGCCTTTTTCTTCAAAACACCTTTGCTATCCTTGTAACGGTCCCAGTCAGAGGGATTTTTTATGCGCTTGGCCAAGTTGTATAGCTTCCAGGCATTTTTTCACAAGCTAACAAACTCGGCTGACCACCATACAGGGTTTTTGCCCGTAAGTCTAGATTTTAAGTTTGTGCTTGTACTAAGCTTTAATAAATATCCGGGGTTGACCCCGGCCTCAAATAACAATGGAACAAGACCTAAAAAAGCTGAATGGTGAACTGAGGTAAGTGTTTTCATATCGCGGTCAATTTCAGAGTCGGTTAGGTTAGGGTGTAAGATTGAATTAGGTCGATGAGAAAACCAAGAGCTTGCCTTTGGCCCGTTCAAGTCCGATTGATGTTTGACCTGCGTTACTATGGGGACATGAGGAAGAGATTAATGTGTCGCTTATCTAGGATGCAAGTGCGATACTTACAGTTGGATTGGCCCTTTTCAAAGAATATATTGTAATATTTGCAGTTCAGTCCGCAGATCCTGCCACCACTGTTCCAGGGTGCCTGAACTAGGACTATATCAATATTTTGTTTTGTTACCTAGATGTGGAGATTGGCTCTGGTCAGCTTGCCATAATGAAGGTTAATTTGAGTAACCTTCGCACTTTTTCTTTCTCCCAGAGGTCTAAACCTTACCAAGTTGATAACGATGTGTATCTTATAGCCTTTGGCCGGGAGCATCGCCTTATGCATCATCACGATGACGGCTTCTTGGCCCGTTTCAGCGGGCGCTTCCATCTCTATCACCTTTCAGTCGTCACTTGGAAATTCGGGGTTAAATTTGCGCCATAGTTGCTGAAGATTATTCTTTGAGATATGTAGTTGGACCTGGGATGTTGAGCTTCGCTTTCGGTCTCATAGGAAGGCCCCTTTCCGGGATGACCTTGAGCGACATGTCCGGTCCTGGCGCTGCCAAATTGCCTTGAGCCAATTCAGGGTAAACTCATCCAGGTATTCTAGAATGCGGAAGCCCTTAATTGAGGTCAGCTGTCCGAATAGTGGTATCGAACCCTCTAATCATGGCGTCGATCAGGGACGCTTCCACTACCGTCCATTGGTCGTCTGTGAGTTTTTGCTTTGGACTGTTTTCGTTCACGACAGCTACTTTGAGGTCGCTGGTCTTGGATTTCTTGCTGGTGGTGACTCAGGGAGAGTACGTGGCGACCCTTTATCCCTGCTTCCTTCAGTGGGACTGTCTTTATTGCTTCCTTCATCGGTCTAGAGACATCGATCCCCTTCGAATGCGAATGAAAGGATTTGGGGTGGCCTAGCTGCACAGTAGTTCTGGGAGTTAGGACTGCCAAAGTTGTGGACCCTGCTAGTGACCTCGGCATGCGTGGGTTCTTAGAGGTTTTTTTGGCTTGTTTGGTTGGTGGCTGCATCGCAGTAGTGACGGTTGCCGATCCACGGTCTCTTGTGTGACCTACTAGGTAGGCCGTTTCGGTCCCTAGCATTGAGACTTGCTGTATCAGTCTTGTTTATTCTACGAATGGTTCGACTAGTATTATCGAACCTTTTTTTCCTTTTCCGACAACTGCCTTCTAAAGGTCAATTTCTTCTGGCTCTACTCACCTAAAGTTGCGTTCGTTCTTGTTGCCAATGGGCCTGAACGGCCTGAATATCACTTTCTTATTTGAAAGAACCCTCGTATTAAACTAGAAAGTTATCATCCAAACTATAGACACCGACTTCTTAAAGAATTATCCACTTAACACAACTCACAGAAAAAGTATCAACGACAAACTACAGCCCTGTGGAATTCCATACCCACCACCTTAAATTCCTCATCCATCATCCTTTCACTACCCATTTCTAATAATACGAAACAAATTCATTTCTCAATACCGTTACTAATTGACAACAACAACTTCAAATCGACAAGAGAATTCCTCTAAATCACTCTCGATGACTACAAACAGATTACAGAAGCCTACATATAAACCACTCCTTCTCACGATGTCTATGTTCAGTGTCTACAACCGATCTAACCAGCTTCAGGTCCAGTCATCTAACTCTATCCGCCTTAATCAGATGCCCCAATCAAATGAAATCTAATTCTATGATAAGACTACTTAAACAATTATACGGACCAGTGGCGACATAATTCCACATTAGAGGCCAATGAGTTGCTCCAACCTGTGCACCTGGAATTAGATCTACGCCACGGCGGCGGTGGTGGTGCTCCAATGGTGCACAAGTGCACACAACAACAGCGTCTCTGTTGTGTGCCTGTATCTGCAGCGAAATTAGATGACAGTGCGCACACACAGAGTCTATGCTAAAATGGAATTCAAGATTCCGATTCGATGGTATTTTGGTATAAAAGGCGAACGCGCGGGTTGATTAGTGTGGGCCGTCCACAACATGGATGCTAACACTCTTTTTGTTAGCTGCACAGAGTTGTAAATTAAGTCAAGCCATCCACATTCACATTCACATCCACATTGAACTTGAAGTTTAGGATCTCGCGGATATTTGAATGCGATTGCATCATAAATTTTCAGAGAACATACACATTGGGGGTAAGAAGCCAATTGCTTTCTCTATTTCCAGTCTAATGTGCGGAAATGTGCGATCGAAGATGCAGCCCCCTCCTCTAGTATGTATGTCGTCTGGTGGGTTGGGGTAGATGTAAATTTTCGCGTTGACAGTTTAACGAGACTTTTATTAATTGTTAACTTTGCTACAGTGACATAAAAGGTGGTCCTAGCTGTCATTGTAGCTAGGAAGCCATGTACATAAAAGGTGGTCCTAGCTGTCATTGTAACTAGGAAGCCATGTACGATGTGGAATTAGAATCACTTGTATGGACCACGAAGTTGAAGGATATTTCGAATGCAACTTGCTTAACTGGCGCCCAAGTTCGATTACTGGTCACGTCCCCCAGATTTAGTACTAATATCGAGTTGAACACATCGTCTGAAGTCTCGAAGGATTTGACACTTTTCAAACCTTACTTTCTCTTGAAATTCTGTCGCAGGACAACTGAAAAAAAATTTTACAATACAATGCCAAAACTTATGCAACACAGTCCTTATCACATTCTTTTCCAATTATATTGTTGCAAGCCCTTCAAATCCGAGAGACAAGATCGTAATAAAGATTCAAAATGTCACAATGTTGAAACTTAAATCCACTTCAAAGGACATCCCCCCAGTGGCATTTGATGAAGAGAAGCAAAAAAAAAACAAAAAAAGAAGATACATCTTTCAATCTGATCGATTATCGGATAAGATGCATCCTCCACATTCGGATATCGAGTGCATTTGTGCTCTCCAGGACAGTCATCTGCATGTTGCATGTCAACTTGCCATATCAGAGCAGCATTTCCCGGGTACTTAAACAATTTTCGTGTGGTACCTTTGGTTTTTGTGGATTGTCATGTTGAATCAGGTCATCCATCGGATGCTTTTTGTCACTGGCACTGTGGTTAACCATAAGGAGTACGAGTATCATCATATATAGGAGTGTGTATCCGTTGCTAAGAAGGAATCTGGGAGTTCATTACGCCGATCGACCGGCACAAAAGTCGTCTTTTTGTTTTTTTGTTTTGTATCTATACACGTAAATGGCATCGATGTAATAAATTAGCCGCCGAAATGTTTTCATCGGGATTACAACGATGCAGGCGTGTAAATATCTTTGTCAGGCTAATTAAAAGACGGGGCGCATTGTGTCCATTATTTATTCCATCTGGAGGAGTGTTTACCTTAAAAATAGTATCACGACGGATTCGAATATTATTTATTGACTCGGAACGGATGGACCGGAGCGGCGCGCAATAAATTGTTACAATTTTATTGTCCTGAGGTAAACATTGAACGTGTTGATGACAACGATGACGACGTACGGCGAGTGCATAAATTTGGATTAGTGGCGCTTATTTATGTGTTTCATCAAATTTGCGGTGACAAATCGGCCGCTAAAGATGCGAGGCATTCATATTTGTATCTCGTAAGTTACGAAGTGGAGGAATGTTGTTTTGCATATTAGGGAATGCGTGGGAGGCTCAACATTTGGTGGTTAAGGAGTTGTTTATGGCCATTGAATTGGCCATACATAGTTTGATTCATGGATAGTTCCGAACTGAAAGAGTTGCCATACTTGGGCGCCACTAAAATAATATCTTTTTATAGCTAGAGAGGTGATTATGAAGACAGGAATGAGTGAGGAACTATTAATGCCATACAGGAGCCGTAGGGAATGCGGAGTAATCTTTGGTTGAGACATTTATAGTCAACCTAAGACGGCTGCAGATTAAGTGTCACCCGTTTAAACATAAATTTATAAGTAAGTACTAAAATATAATACCTACATATGTCAGGGATAAATGAGGTCATACCCAACAGGGTAGATAGATTCTAATGAACATTCACTTTAAAGATTGCAATAACAGGAAAGGAGGAACTGAATAGTTTGAAGACATTTGGAAGGGCCTTATGGAACACTTACAAGACGATAGCCGAATTCCGAATCCGGATAAAACTTATCCAGATATGACGCATTACTCTAGAAAACACAAGGTGTGTAGTGCGTTGTGCAGTTTGGAAGTTCCATTTCAGAATTCTGCCAGACATGCACTGGATTTTGGCAAGGAGATGCTCGGTCATGCGATTTCTTCACTTTACAGATAGTACGGACGGCTGGTGTCAATTTCGGTGTTGAGTACTATTTTGTCCCAACTCAATCCAGCTGCTGGGATACGTAGACAGTATCGATATTATCAGGCGTTTCCTGTGAGCCATTGTATATATGTATATGGTAACTATGAACAAGGGGTGACTGCATATGAAGCTAGCACTAGGATCTCCAATGGAAACATTATGAACCCCTGTCGGTACTCAACAACAGTCGGAACACAATAACGATCATTGCTGATTACCGCACTAAAAAAGAGTATCCACTACAGCTAGCTGTTATTTTCGTGAAAGACGATTGGAAAACAGTAGTCCGATGATGACCATAGTTCTTCGCCCTTCTCATTCACAATAGCACGCTTGGCGAACGGGAGACTGTATGGTTGTACGCAGACTGGTTGTGATGCCATCAGCTGGATCTTGCACTCAATATTCAGAGTGACTCCTGGACATCTCCTACATCGACGTTTGTAACCATCAGCTTACTCCGCGCCACATTGGGGTACTCCTCTTGGACCAGTAGCGCCCTCTGAGACATCTCCTGTGTGATGTCGACAATAGACAGTTTGTTGAACGATTTTTCAACCTTGACTTGAGGCTGGTCTAAGAATTTCCGCCCAATGATCATGGGGAACGGCTGACTCGTGTCTGAAACCACTAGGACCTCACAGCAGGAGTTTAGCTGATCGACCGCCATTTCTAGATACATGCGCCCGAGCTTGATGCACACACCGTCATCAAAACCCTTGAGTCTAGTCCACTTCCACTGACTCTTCTTTCGTGTACTCACTTCCATCTTCCTTTATGAGCACCTGATTTCGCCTACCTGACCGCCTAGTGGCTCCAGCATTTCGTCCGTCTCCAGTAATTTCACCGCGAAGTGCCGGACAATCTCTTCGATAATGTCCCACTTGCTGACACTGGAAGCACCTTACCTCACTCTCAGAATTAGATACGCGCCCAGCCTCCTGCCGTTCCCAGTCACGTTGTCGGGGCTTCTCTGTCAAACGCCGACTCCTTGTCCTTAGCTCCATGATCTACCGGACTCTCTCAAGGATCTCATTAACTGAGCTTGCCCTCACAGTGCGGAACGCCTTCTGACACTCGACGTCCCCAATTCCAATTGGATGATATACTTCACCAGCGTGCTTTCCAGTACGTGCATTTGAGATGCGATCATCTTCATCTCGAAGACATATTGCTCCACATCCTCACCGGATCTCTGTCGGCGTTCTCGCAACCTGTTATGGATGTCCGCATCGTCGTCGCCCGTAGGGAAATTCCAGCGCAGTTCGTTGAAGAATTCTTTTAGCGATTCCATTCCAACGTTGTGCTTCTACTCCACAGTTTGGCAGCGCCCTCCGATTTCAACGTTACTGCCATCAGAACCAACTTGCCATCTATATCGTAGATACGCTGGATGTCGGCCACTTCCTCTTCCACGTCATCAACGACAGCCTACCAGCTACTTTCGGGTTGAACCACCTGTCGCTTCAACAGTTCCTCTTTCAATCCATTGCCGCTCAAGTTCTGATGGTAGTTCTTGTGATGGCGCCGTATTGCGCTTGGTCGCCAAGTCATCCGCATGACCAATGGCGATGTAGCTTGAGCTCTATAGGTCGACTACAAGGGCCCGTGACCACAGAAGGGGAGAAAGGAGTCCTTCCTTGGAACAGCCCTTAACTGCGGCCACAGATACTGACACTCCACCAGAGGAGGAAGTAATAATTCGACTATCAAACATGTCCCTTATCCATTGGTTGGCCGAATCCTTGATACCTCTGCTACGATTTGCTTTTACTATTGAGTCGTAGCCAGTGGTTGTCGAATGCGACCTGAATGTCAAGGATTGCACTTAGAGCTATTTCCTTGGAACGAAAAGTTCTTTCTTTATCGAGGCACACACGATGTTCTGTATTTCCCTTTCGGTCGGAACTACTGACAGTAGAGCTATCAGGTTTTTCGTCATAAATTCTGGAATGGGAAGAAAGTTAACAGTTGTTTTGATAAAGCGCGCCCGCCATTAGCACTGGCTCCATGCATTTAAAAATTAACTTACTTGCTTTATTCCTTAGACCTTTAATTTATCCACAGATAACCCAAGGTTCTTGGATAAGATCAAGGCTTGTTATCATCGGCGAACCGCTTGCTAAGAGTATGCGAACACGCTCTTAGCGTGATACAGGTTCACCTGTAGCATTCTGATGGTGCTCATTAACTCTCTTTGGAAGATCTAGCTTGCCGAAGAAATTGAGCTTTTTAGGGCCCTTTCCCCTACGGTAAGCAATCGCGTTAGGATCGCCCAATGGTCTCTTTTTAATTCACTCGTCTTTCTTCCGATAAGCACGCCAAGTATACCCGCTTATTGGATGCGATGAACCGGCCATATTACACGACATACGAGGCTTAAAGTTAGTACCGCCTTCACGGTAGTGATATACGGATCTAGCTACCGTCTTTCAGAAACGCTGGGACCAGTATGCCCAGTGGCACTGCTGATCGAAGGAGCTAGTCATGGGACCTGCTTACCAGAATTAGATCCGAAATCGCTGTGATCAATATACCAAGTGGCACTGGTGGTCAAAGACCCTATTCAGCGATGATTATTCCGGAACCGCCGGGACTAATATGCCTAGTAGCGATGTTAGTCGAAGAAGCGGATCCTCCAAAGCGAAAATATTCCCTACATCAAGTGGAGGTTCGACTTCCTCTTTATCAGAGGTCCTTCGACCAGATGGTAAAACCTTGTCAGTGCTTCTAAGAATTAGGTTAACCTGGTCAAAGCGGTAGCTAATTTTACCTTTACAAGTGTTGAGCTCTTTCATGGAGGCGTCAACTATCTTCAACACGAGGTGGAGGAGCCACAAACCTTTCTTCTCTCTATGTATGACTCTCCATGAATTTGCCTGCCAGTCGGCATTTTGAACAGAAATTGTATCTCTTCTCTGAGGAAAGCTCCAGACTTTGTGGCGGCTTAGGGAAAGATCCCTCTTCCACCAGCGTCACGCTTAGTCAGCCAAGAGTGGCTTTGATCCACTCAAAGTTCAAGCGCATTCACCCAGCAGTAGCACTGTTTCAGCAGATGAAAACAAGCCATCCCGATTGGAGATGGAACCCGGAAAAAATGCAACACACGAAGCTATTGCTCATCTCAATGGAGATGTCTCCTTTTTCGGCCTCTTGAAAAGTGTCATTTGCTCAGGTGATAGGGGTTTAGTCGACAAGTCGATCGGAACAACACCTAACCTGATAGCACTAGCCACTTGGGTAAAAGTGGGGACATTAGGTGTATGTCCTGCCTTGACCTTTTGGCAGCCGATGCTGGTGGCGTCTGATCCTCAGATCTAACACGCTGTGCTTCGTCCTGTATTGAAGGGACTAAAGGGACGGAGACGACTCTGGCAAAATTGAGAGCGGTTTCTCTACTTTTGCCTATGCCTACAGCATATTTAAACCGCCTTCTTTCCATCGAATGCAATTTAATGAATTCGTGTTGCTGAATCTGTAGTGCATCTAGCATCTTCAAGTGAAACTACAGGCATCAACAAGCGTGGAAATGTCAGAATCAGAAGTGGCTGATTCCATGTCCTCGACTCTGACACCATTAGTAGATTCAGATGGGACCCGTATGGCAACGCCTTCTGAAGACTTAGTAAGAGTTTGGCTGTGACCAGTATGGAGTCAACCATCGAGCATATCGCATTACAATGGGTTGCTCAACAGTAGAACCCGAGGATGATGCGAATTCAGAAGCATCAGACTCATTATTTTTTAAGTTGTTTTTGAAAATATTGGACCCACGAGTTTCCGGGTAAGGAGGTCGCTCATAACAGATTCCGGTATGCCAAAGGAAGCTTGGATTGAAACCGACGGACGCCAGGTATTCAGAGTCCACATACTAGCGACTAAGCACCTTCTTAGCCATGCATCCATCGGCGTACTCTGTTCCACTTTGGATTAGGGA
The DNA here is from genome assembly GCA_905220385.1 of Xylota sylvarum. Taxonomy (NCBI): domain Eukaryota; kingdom Metazoa; phylum Arthropoda; class Insecta; order Diptera; family Syrphidae; genus Xylota; species Xylota sylvarum. The sequence goes on from LR999958.1 coordinate 110,150,406, forward strand.
TTTGATAATGGAGTTTTCTCCACACGTTGCTCACTTTAGCCGGCTCTCATGCTGTTTCTGCAACCGGCCATTCGGGTTCACCTGAGAGGCACACAGCCAGTAGCATTTCTCCTTTTGGAGGGTGCACGCCAACTGCCACGAGGAGACAGTGAGTCTTCTTGAAGCGTTTGCATGTAGGAATCGTTATCTAACTTTGCCCTATAGGTGCGCACCTGTCCACCAAATTTTGTAGTGATATCGAATGAATGGTAGAAATGGTTCAGGTTTAGGATTGTCACCGCAAAGGTTCTCTAGATATCGTGATGGGCCCACTATGGTGCCTAGTGTTTTATGATAAACTATTAGCCCTACACTACCTAACCTACCTAGTTTACCTACCTCCTCCAAGATTTATATACTATTACAGGTTGTACAGTACCCTCATGCCCTGGTATTGACGGTACCGGACAATGAGCTGCAGCTATAGACATTGCTGGAGACATTCTTTGTCCAGACTCTAGTCTAGCTGTGTGAACTCTGTCTGTTTATCATTTCGCTTTTCGATCAACAGTCCATCTAGGAGTACCTTCTGCTGCATTTGCTATTTGCATGCATTAACGTCGGTGAAAACATTTACGACTTCATTATAGAAAACTTCTACTCTATACCGAAACCATTCAACAGCTTCCAAGACCCAATAGAAAGTAAGTCAAACCGGTAAAAGAAAAATCTTCATTCTGGCGCCTTCATCAACATTTTTCAAAAATTAATAACAAAACAAACTATCGAAGCCAATAAACTCAAACTTTTAGTATAATGTACCTGTAATAGTCTGAGGCCTAAAATTACCCAATTTCCATCGACTAGCACTCATCAAGCCATCATAAAGAGTGGCAATAAATTAAGTAAACTTTCTACGTAGCATTGCCAGAGGCTGCTATAAATATTTTTAGAATCAATTCAGATACTCAGCACTTCAACGAACCGCTAATATCCGCATATTCCACCATCATCGTCGCTGATGAATTTTATTCTCTTAATTCCACACCACCACCAGCCACCAGCCACCACCAGTAGCAACATAAACTATCGACCCACATAAATATCATAAAAAATAGAAAAAAAAAAAAAAAAATAGAAAATCAAAAATTAAGCAAATACCCCAACAGACATTTTAGCGGTCTTGAGAGTTCCTTTGAAGAAGCTCGGAGCTCCCTCTGCCCAAGAATAACATCTCTGGGGCAATGCTACACCTGGTCGATGGTGTATCTTCCCGTTGCCGGCAGATCACAAATGTCATATAAATTGTGTCCATCGCTAATGGGGTAAGTGCGCAGTTTGCTACTCAGGCAGATCGTAATTTTTCGGCCGAAATATGGTTTTTCCGCTTTTCCACTGCTGCGAGTGGGATTTTCATTCGCTTCGTGGCTTCGTATTTTATTTATTTTCAAGTGGAAAGGGTCTATTCGGAATTCGGATGGGGAACGAATACACACATCCCAAGGGGATGCTTTAGGATAAACAATTATCATTTTAATTTGTTTTTAACAAACAACCCTTGCCGGAGGGGAGCGACAACCCTTTCTTTCTCACGCGATCGATTTGTTTGGAAACAATTTAACAAGCATGACAACACTCAGCGGCTTAATGATATTATTGAGGAACATCTTGAAGCTATTCCACTTAATTTTTTTGTTTTTTTTTTTTACATTTTTATAGCCACAACAATGTTTTATGTGAAAAATTTGATGGAAAGTAAAACACTAACATATGAAAGTGTTGTTCATTTGGAGAGCAAGAATGCAAGCGGAACCTAAGGCCATATTGACAAACAGTCTTTGGTAGTAATTCGACTTTGTTTATGAATTCACTGAGGAAGATTGACAAATTTTAGAATGACGGGACTGATACATCCACCCCCTAACGATATACTGAAGGAGTTAGTGGGATTAGATACCACACATGATGAGTTAATGGATGATCCTGGACAGAATTAGAAGAAGAATCACTGAACTAACTCTGTATTAGACAATAGGTTAGGTTAGGTACGTGGGTTGGAGTGATCCACAGCGCGACATTGTGATACCCAGAGGGAGGAGCTGTCCCTTGCCCATTACTTACTTTACTTACAGACCCTTGTGGGTCCTTAAGCCTCCACAACGTCCACGCGCCTTCTTGTGCGATTTCTGACAATGTGCCTCAACTCTCCCCAGTTCTTTCCCAGTTGCCGTGCTGCGCTGTTTGTATTTAGGACCGGCGCGTATCCTGAGTTAGAGAATTCCATTGCATCGTATGGTCACCTATCAGCGTGTATTGGAGTCATGGGATCAATGAAGACAACACTAACAGCGGCAATGGAAACCATGCTCAGTTCATTCCGCTCGACATATACTGTGGCAGTCTGGCGGCTAAAACCGCTATAAGACTGAGAGAAGGCCGAATGTGGTCATCGAGCCTGTACGGCCATGCCTCAATTTTGTCCCGATGGGGATCCACCAACTGTTTGTCAGAAACTGATCACATGACCCCCATGCTAGTTTTTGGAAAGAGATTCGCTATAAGAATTCCTGACAGAATGTACTGGAAGCGCCGAAGAACCATGAAGAAGAAGGAGTTGGCGTTCTATACCGACGGTTCTAAGATGGACGTTGGCACGGGAGCCGGAGTTTATTGTGAGGCCCTTGGGATAAACAACTCCTTTAGAATAAATGATGATTGCAGCGTCTTTCAGGCAGAAGTCACAGCCATCATACATATCATATCGTTAGCAGAACGATTACTGTGTATGTAGACAGCCAGGCAGCCGTTAAGGCTCTGGACTCTGCTATAATCAGATCAAGGCTTGTGAAGATCTGCAAATCAGTCTTGAATGAGATATCTAGAGCTAATGCGGTGACCATCTATTGGGTGCCAGGGCATATGGATATCGTAGGAAACGAAAGGGCTGACGAACTTGCTGGGAAAGGGTCGGCGCTGCACCTATTGCGGGCTCTCCCTTTTGCAGTAACCCCAATCAGTTCCTTACAGAAGAAAATAGAGGTTGAAGCAAATAGTCGCTGGGTTCATCTGGAAACATGCACAACAGCCAGGGCCCTATGGCCGGGTATCAGCAGGAAGAGATCAACTTCTCCGGTGAAAAACTGAGTCGTTATAAAACACGGGTCGTTTCAGGGATAATTACTATTCATTGTGCCATTGGTGTCCACGCGGGGCGACTCGGTGTACTACATAATGACTTCTGTAGAAGTTGCAGGGACGAAGAAGAAATTGAATCAGTTCGTCACCTGCTATGTGACTGTCCTGCCCTATCCGTCAGAAGAATGAGGACTCTTGGTAGTTACTTCTTCTTGGATTTGGAGGACTTGGGTAACGTAGAGCTGACGGACCTCCTGAGATTCATATCATTATCTGGGTGGTTCCAATAGCGGACTTTATAGATTTCCGGGGTTAAATGATTGGGCACAATGGACCCTTTTTGAGGTCTAAGTGAGCAGTGACACTGTCACAAGGCACCCATCTACCTACCTACCTACCTACCATGGTCACCTATGGACATGTCACCGTTTCGGAAAGTGAACACTGCTACTTTCATCGTTGTGTAGTTATGCCTATTGGTTCATTGCACGTTCTCTGATAAAGCTTTCCGCTAGAGGTTTGGACAGAAAATCCTTAAGATATTGCATATGAACCTATTTATGAACGTTTGCAGCTATTTCGTGATAGTACCTGTACCTCTCCAAGTACCACATCCTACGGAACAGCTGTAGTTTGGTGTTTAAGCTAATTCTATTACTTTCCAGACTTTGCTTCGTCAATTCGACTGACTTTGTCCAGTTCGAGTTCGTTATCGGTTGAGACAATAGTCCCAAGGTATTGGAAAATCTCTACTCTCTCACCGTTAATCCATCAATGCATATATGAGCTAATGAGTTCGATCCCAAGCTGACAAATGACATCTGCTTCCCTCTCGAAATTCGCTATCATTTGGTGAAGGTTCACTATTCTGTGAAAGAGTAGGCATATATCGTCAGCGTTGTCGAGGTATTTGAGTTCAGTTGTAAGAGTCCATCGAATTCCTTAGTTTCCCGTTGCCAAAGTAGCATTTAGAACATCGCTAATTATCAATAAAAACAATATTGGTGAAAGGATACAGCGTTGGGGAATCCCACTTTGAACTTCGAACTCCTAGCCTTCCTCTATGCAAAACGTGATATGTAGGCCCATTGTATGTAACCTTGATTCCTGCGCAAGACACCGCAAATAAGTTCCCGATTGGCACTATAAAATGCCTATTTTCAAAATCAATGAATAGGAGGCAAGGTAGTAAATGGTATTCAACGAACTGCTCGGCAATGATCCGAAAGGTGTTGCTGTGGACGACACAGAAGAAACCTGCTTGTTCGCCATCAAATATATCTTCGAGGTATGATTTGGTCTATACTATACGCAGATACCTCGCCAGTTTTTGCACTATATTAGGTTGTCTTTTTTAGGAAGCTTGACGATCATTCCCTTTTTCCAGTCATCCGGTTCCATATATGCCGCCGTTGGGCGTTGCATTAAAAACGGCGCCCAACTGGTTGTAGGAGGCCTCCTTTTCTTCTTCAAATGAGCCGTTCATTGGGGCGAAACATTGTATAATGGTGAGGCTTCTGCATGCTCTGGGTGTTAGCAACAGTCCAACTCCATATCCACGGGGGCTTCCGGATGGTCTTCCCAAGTAGAGCAGTACACTGTTACGCATTGGGGATTGGTACTCATCCGCATCTGACCATCTTATATCGCTTATTCCCAATATGTCCACTTTATAACTCATCAACCCATCTTCTAGTTGAAGGAATCTGTCGGTCTGAGGAGGATTGTAAACTGGGCCATTACGGCTCTATATTGCTGCAAGGAGACAATAGGATGCAAATGGGGACTATAGCCCTATTTCTATGATCTATGTATCGATCATAAGGCGTATACTGAAGATCGCAGTTCATCGCAACTACCCGGCTTCCTTATGCATCAGTGATGTGCTAAGAACCACCGCAAGAGTAGCTCGAGACATGCTGTCCCACTTGCCACCTTTAAATATTTATAGTAAGTAAGTGGCAGCTTATGCAGCCAATCACTTAGTTTAATCTAACTACCCGACACTTCTCTACTCTTAATGATCTTAACTGTTTCCTCCCATAATTTTTGGTGGATAAAAATTTTGGAACCCACAAGTCTGGAGGGGTCTTAATTGGAAGGATGCTCTTGAAGTACAATAGGGATCCTTATGTTTCTATACAGTTTTGTAGGGGTGTGTTCTCCAACGATCTATGAATAAGAAAGACCTTCCGAATTACTGCAGCGTCTTCCAGACAATCAGGAACCAGGGGATCACTGTGATAAAGGAACCCTTGTTGTGGGTAAAGTATAGATACGATGCGATATCTAAATAGAATTTCAGCATTTTTATCGATAGTCAAGCCGCGATCAAATCGCCTTGTTTGTCGCCTTGTCTTAATTAGATGTCTAAACATTTTAAAATTCACTTTATCTGGGTACTGAGCCACAGAGGCATTCCAGGGAAGGGTGTAGCTGAAAAACTTGTCAGGCAAGTTTACCCTATCGATTCTTCGGGAAAAAAATCTCAGCATACCCCTTTCTACTCAATGCGATCAACATGTCCGACGGCAGGTGGGTAGATAGATGCGGCCTAAATCACATAGATCAAAAACCCTCCAATTATCTTCAACAGGTTCACTATACATATAGTATGTAGACTCTTCGCGACTAAGATGATAAGAAGCTTTGGGTTCCTATTACTATTAATCCACCCAGTAAAGTGGCTATCTCCGTCCAAATCGAACACGTGCCCTTCGAACCTATGTCCTAAATGAGTAGATACAAATTGTACGTACATTCCGAGGGACAAAGCTAAATTCACAGCTCGAGCAACGTAAGGAAACTGGAAACGACCTAGAAAAAGAAACAAGCTTTAAACGTACGCCCGTAGTTGCCAGAAACAGCTTCTGAGTGAGAAATCACTGTGAGAAAACACTGTGAGAAAACACTGTGAGAAATCACTGTGAGAAATCACTGTGAGATATTAGCTACTCCCGAAAAGATAGTCGTGATGATAAGACGAACTGATCCAAGCGCTACAGCGCAAACCAAGGGCAGCGAAGGAAGAAAAGGATTAAAAAAATCCAGTGATAGTAACAACATTAGATTCTAGTCCTATTAGAAGGCTAAGCAACTGGCAGTTGCCTTTGAATCGGAAAATAGTAAAAGAAACCTAGTCACCGAAGCATAGGACAGCATTTTCAGCTGAGGAGCCAAGTAGTTCCTCCGATCTATGTAGATGTACAAAATGTCAACAAGAAAATGAACTATCATGTGGAAAAGAAAGTGCATAACACATTTATTCAGTTCTGAATGAGCTTCTCCCAAAAATCGAAGACACAGTTTGTAAATCCGTGGAGTCGACTATTTCTTCTGACAGATGAAATTGCAAGTAAGAGGTCGCCGTTCCATACTTTCAAGATCTCTCCTATTAGCTCTGTAAGTAATAACTTTGACCATTGGTGATGATGGATTCATCTTTTGTTCGATCAATGCCAGAAAATCAATCAAAGGAGATCTTACTCTTTGGTTAAGGTCAGCCAGAGTGGTACGTGGATCGTCTCTAGTATCAATATCAAAATCTTGATGGTTCATTTCAAAGCTGTGAAGACGTTTCATCCCACTCAAGACAGTACTTACAAATCCCTGTATCCAGATTCCTGTATCAGCTTTGAGATGCTGGTTTAATGAGTTAAGACCAGTAACAAGATCCTGTAAGATTCTCAATCCACGTCTGTTCAGTCTAAACAGAAACTTAGACCTAGCAACTTCTGTTCCGACCAGCATCTTCGAATGTCTATACTTGCTTGGAATGTGGAATTAGGAACTAAGCCCGGTGTCACGGATATACATACATCTTTTTAACGAGAACAGCTTCCTGATCCTAGATATAATAGCTAGAGGAAAACAGGCTTTATCTTTTACTCTTATCATTGAAAGTATGCGCGCTGCACTGATGTTATATGAAAGCCATCAATATAGTAATCCTTTGTTCAAAAACAGTGTCACTTATCTCAATCCTAGTCTATCCCCCACTGCTCGGTGTTATTGAGTTCCCTATCCCGTAGCCCCAGTACTCTACTGAGAAAACCCTTGAGTCTTCTACTCCTTGGCCCCTTGTTGATATTAATCTGGAGTTCTCCACGAACCGTGAAGTTTATTAATATTCCATACACTCATCCAGACACCCTCTTCTTCTTCTACTCGTAGAAGCCTACAAATGCTTTTATATTGTATGTACGGAAGGAATACTGCCTTAATTCTAGACTAGGTAACGTAGGCTAGCTTCCTATGATGCCAAAATTAATAGTGCTTTCGAAACAGATACTCTGCCTCGGATAAGGACTGATCAATCGTTGGAACTTATGGCTATCGTACCCAGGGACAAGGATTGGTTTCTGGACTGTGAAGACACTTCTTGACTTCGGTAAAGAAGGTCCTCACAATGTCAGGTAGTTCGACGCGGCTGAAGCAGCACCATGCCGCCGAGCATAAATAAACACTAAAATGCTGTAAAGAATTTACTCGTTACGTGGTTATCAGCTAATACCTGGAGACGGATTGAAGAGCGGAAACAACCACCACCCACATGAAACTGAGAGAAGTTCAGACGAAGCCATGACAAAAGAAATTCCATGGACGCACTGGCTGAAGCTGAGCAAACAGCAAGAAAAAGTGATAGCAGCACCGTGTACCGGATCACCAAAGATAGGTGTTCAGAGCATAGTCCAACATCTAAAGAAGAGAAGTTGGGACCTTCTGATGAGGACCTGCTAGACGAAGACGAGTTCCAGCGGCCGAAATTCCAGAATTCCCAGCACGCTTTCCAGTAAAGAAAATTAAATCATTATCCCGTTTAAAATCACTGTCTCAAGCCAAAGAAGGCGGCTGGTTTTGACAGTCTTTCGGTAGACTTCTACAAGGCTTCATCCAATGTAACTGCTAACCTACTGTTTCCATCAGTTGAGAAGGTTTGGAACTGTGAAACCTTCCCTGAAAAATGCCCACAAAGTTCGAAAACTGATGCGAAGTATCAGGTGCTGCTGAGGGGTAAGTTATGAAGAATTTAAAATTCGTAATGGCATTCGGTAGGGTTGCATACTATCACCACTACTCTTTCTTATAAGGATCAGAGGATAAGAACTAGTGGAATTCAATAGAGCCTTACAACATATCTCAAACACGTCGACTATACTGATGATGTTTGCTTACTATCGCACAGAATCATGGACCTGTACCAAATGACCACGAGTTTGATGGCAGAGACAAACTTGGTAGGACTAAGGACTCCGCCAAAACTGAAATCGTTAATCTTCCATCGAAATCGCCAATAAATTGGTCAAGTGCGTAAATAACTTCTGTTACCTTGGAAGTATCGTCTCGATTGACATTGTTTCCGAACTAGGCATTACCAGCCGCACATCCTGCATTCGGTAAAAAAACACCAACCTGCGACTGTTTCGCTCTAAGGTGGAATCGAGTTGTTATAGCTGGATACTGCTTGTCAATCGTTGCCTAAGAAATATTTTACTAGTGTTCTGGCTTTATGAGAGACCGGATTGGAATGGCAATGGATTGGTCACACCCTACGTAAGGACAATAATTGTATTCCAGAACAAGCCATGCAATGGAACGTACATATGTCGTGGCACAAAACTGTCGAAAAGGAATCTGAAATACTACCATTAACACAAATACATAAGAACTCCGGCTGCTGCGAAAACTCTTTCACCACGGGACTGGTTCCGGCCGGAGTTCGAGACAGAAAGGACTTCTAATACAACTGATACAGATGACTCAAATCCAGTGTTGGTATTTTCTTTAAGGACGACAACGTTACATTTGGACTTCTTTTCAGCAAACGTATCCCAGTTCGTTGCCGTTTGAACCCTTAGGAAAAAAAACTACTGCATCTGCATCCTTTACGTGATAGGAAATGAAAATATTATTCCACCAGTGTCCTGAATATTAAAATTTTACTTTCGGTCAAATAAAACTCAAATCAACTGGCAAACAGCCCATTATGTGACCCATTTCGTAGTCAAACTGCAGTCACAAAGCGCACACATCATCAGTGAATGTGGGTAACCTCAAAATGTATGCTCGATTCCAGGAATAAGGATGATTGCCGCATAGTCCTAGTCCCTGTGTACATTCACAGTAAAAACAAAACAAAACCAAAAAAAAAACTGGGTTACTGGACTTTAATCACTGAGGAGGCACACACTTTGATATGAATATGCAAATTACTTGGAATAATTTATCCACCACCGGCGATCCAATGATCCCTTATCCCGTCCAACAGTTCAACAGTTCAACAGTTCAACAGTCCAATAGTCCAGCACGTCCAATTAAATTCACCCGTTACCGTAGTCGGACAAGTGAAAGCAAATATTTTGAATAAAACCGACGCCCGATTGGGAAATGAAGGATCGATTATAAATTAGAATAAATTTGGAATTACACATCATTAGGGCAGACACTGTTCAGCAGCAGCATGGCTTGTGGAATTCTGGAATTCCCGAGAAGTCCCCCAGGCGCAACAAGTGCTGTGTCCTTTTTGTTTTTTTTTTTTTGTGTTTGTCTCTCCGCGGGCATTGACAATGATTGCTGCGGCTGCCGCACTGGGACACGGAAACTGGTCTCAGTGGACATTTTTATGATCGTCAGAGGACGACTGCATTGTCGGAGCAATTTCTTTGACCGCTGATCACTTATCACCTCTTTTGTATTCGCCCTGGGAATTCTTGGTTTGGTGCCCTTATTTTTTTTTTTTTTTTTCTTCTGGAAATTTTTTTTTTATGTAAAGATTCTCGTATTTGTTACCAAAAAATTTTTATTTTCAATCGGGATACGGGATAAGATTTATGCATTTTCCATGGAAAATGAGAAATTCTTCAAAGTTGCAGTTTCTTTACGAGTGCACCAGGACGGGTCGCTTATTTCACAAGAGGCATCGTTGCTGTGCATCGAATTTCAGCTAAGGGAATGGAATTCTTGCAACGAGTGCTAAAACTTTTTTCAAAATTAGAAACTCCGGCGTGAATATGTTTAGATTTTGTTGGGGAAAATTCTGCAGACTTCCGGTAATCCTATTCATTGGAATCTGTCAGTCATTTTGTATCAACTACATCAGTTGGCGGACTTAACAGCTCGTTTGCGTTACTAGTAGTTGCAGTGCAAGATACAAACTAAAGAGATGATGCAGCGTTTCTTTTGTACAAACTGTAACGAGTTTATAGTCGCTGGTTCAAGCTATGATCCCCTTGGGGTTGACAGTATACAGAAGCCGATCTTACCTTACAGGCTGTACTTCAACATCGACATAATCGGAAAGGCTTACATTTATCACCTATGATGCCTAATGCATGTAGAGAGAGTGGTCATTAACGCTCCAGTATGAAAAATCTACAAATTCATTCCACTGACGTTCATAACGTCATGAAATTCGGTCTTTCTGTAATGTTACAAGCTCGAAAAGTTGATGTAACGAAATTGGGAACAGGTTAAAGCCTTCGTACGTTAGGGAACTGTTGATGGATTTTGTTCATTTAGGTATCAATGTAAGCTGCATATACTCCACTACACTAGTAGATATGCCGGATGTGAGTGGTATTGCAAACGGGCAGCGGAGGGGTGCACAGATTGCTGGAATACATTTTCGGAACCCAAGCAATTTCAAGAAGACGTTGTTATTACAAACATTGTCCGATTTTATTTCGGTAAACGACATTCGTTTGCTAATTAAACCTATTTTTTTAGTTGAGTCATGGTTTGTAATCAGATGCTTTGACGAGGGTCCAAAATTACCGTAAAATTGCGTTACAATGGTCGGTTTCTCAAAGTCGTAACTGAGTAAATCTGCTTAATTTGACAAAGCAGGTCATGAATGTCAGGAAGAGGACCAAAAACTGTAGAGAACCCCAGAAAGTCGACGCACCCATGCATGGTAGACCCCAGGTTATGTTCAAGTTTAACTCTCATACGTTTTATTTTGTTGCGTCGGAAGGTGGAAATCTTTTAAAGATGAAACTCAGCCCGCTCTCAGTAACAATTTCTACCCATTAAACCACTTTACCACTGGTCCTCGTGACACTGCACTCAAACATTTTACCGCCAGAAAAGACTTCACCCTTACGTACTTGGCTCATTCGTATTGGCAGCCTACTATTTTACATTTCGTTGTTGGTCATGACCAACGCTGCTCCTTCATAATGTTTGTCACAGTGCCACTAAATGGTTCTTAAGCCTCTTCTCTGCTCATCATCTGTCTGATGTTATTTTCTAGGGTTACGTCTTTAGATTCATAATATCCTAGGCAGTGAAACACGACAGATTGTGCATCCTCAACTGCTTCCGTGCACGTTGTGTAATAGGGGTTGTCATCTTGTCCAAATCTGTAGAGGTAGTCTCTGTAGCATCCACGGCCAGTAAGCACCAGGTGCAGGTAAAAATTCAGCTTTCCATGCTTCCTATTGATTCAAGCTAAATATTGGGATCTCTGCATCCACCTGCCTTTATCAGAGTGTTACTATCTCTCCTACCATTCTACCATACTTGTCCTTGGTGGTACCTCAATTCAATACCTCGACTTCAACTTGTCGCTCTTGATGCCTTTGTCCTGCTGCCACGGTATTTCTGTTGTGCTTCTCTAGCAAGAGGGTCTATAGGTACCACATGCCGTAGAAGGTTGCTCGGAAGGCATTTCCTCCGTCGTCTCTCTGTACGATTTCGTCTTTATGGTACCAGCCCATTTTAGAAGCCGTAGACCATTATGGATGCTACAACTCTTGCGAATAGCAACTCCAACATTTGGCATGATCATTGTCAGGGTAGCTGTTGCCTTTGCTGGCATCTCAACTGCATGCTTCAGTGAGCCTTGTTATGCTAGGGTACTTCAAATCTGGTTTGCAAGCTACAACGTGATCTCCCTGCTGATGATGAACACTACTTCTGTGTTTTCCTCTACAAGTTGTAGGTGCATGCGTACTAGCTAGTCCTGAACCATTCCGATAGATTCATTGCAGTCATACTCAAACTCCATAAGTTTGGTTGCTACAACGATAGCTATGTCGTTGAAGAGCCCAATTATTTTCGAAGAGTTCGGGCTTCTAAACGTCATCATACATTAGATTCCACAGTAGCGAACCTAGTACGGACCCTTGAGGAACACCGACTGCAAAGTTATACTACCTTATTCCATCGTCGGTATTGTAGTGCAGTATTCCATTTCTTAAATAGTCCATCATTATTTTCTGCAGGTAGTCTGGTACGTCCTCGCAGGTTGCTTCTTCAGTTTGCGGCGTTGAAAGCGTTCTTGACATCCAGCATGATGATGACGCAGTACTGTTTACTCCCTTTCATCGTTTACCTTCAGCTTTTTCGGCTACTTCGCGGATGCTGTCAATCGTAGAGCATGCCTTACGGAAATCATACTGGCGATCTGCAAAACCTTCAGACAAGACTCTCATACGTATGAATCAGTCATTGTACCTTCTCCCTTTGCTTAACAGCAAAGGACCCAGCATGGAATCTTGTGGAACAGCGCCAATGTTCATTCTCTGTATCGTGAAACACACCCTTAGTCCACCAATATACCCAAATTCGTCACCTTTTTGTGAGTAAGGATGGCGGTGTTCTTATTCTGAGCAGAAATATGTAGGTTCCCTAAGTAGAACGGATGTTAGACCGCCTAGAGAACCATGATCAACGAATGCGCACTAAATCTAGTCAAGCAATCTTTTCTGACATTCTGCAATTGATCAGCAGCTTCCTGTATCTGATTCCTAATTGCTGAGATCTCTTCTCAAGCTTCTAGCCAAAGCAGCTGGAGTTTATTATGCTCTCTCCTCGGGGAATCTTCAATCTCATTGAGGAAAGGAAGATAGATGGTGCTAAGAAATTAAGTAGATCGACGCTGGATGATAGTTCTACTGTCTGGTCAACTCTGCGTGTCATTTGACACCGAACATGTTTCGTATCATTTCCTTGGAATCAAGCAGACCATCGTTAATGCTTACCACATCATTTTTTTCTAGATCGCGATTGCTGATCACCACTTATTGAATCCAACCGATGTAACCTCCTCGACAAGGAAGTGTCTTCCTATAAACCACTTATGTACATCCTCAGGCTTTGATTCTGGGACAACATTCGCAAAATTTATTGTTCTAGCACGTTTGCAACACCTCATTCATCATACCCATCGTGTACTTCCTACACGTAGTCAAGGACTCACGCAAATCACTCGAACTCCCGCCCCAAAGCGATACCTAACCAGATCAACAGTTACAATACCATGACATTCACAATTCCAAGTCCAAGTCCAGTATACTCTCGCACAGATGAAACGTTTCTAAATCATGATTCACTTATCATGTCCACATTATGTCCGCTCCGATAAATTTTAATTAAATCCTGATTCCTTGGTACTTGTGTGCCCCGAGGACATCCTTCATTCTTTGGTTTGAGTCTCTCATTCAACGCACTGCGGTGGATTGTTGATCCGGCCATGCTAACTAGGCACAAGGATGTATGTATGTGCTTGTTCGTTTTGGTCGCAATAATGCGGAAAAGATTTATGACACACTAGCGCGACATGCGTTCTGACCACATTCTCAGGGCAACCACATTGGTAGCCGTAAGTGAAAATTCTTTGACCAAAAATAGACGTGTCTTCGGTTCTCGTTTTCTTCAGAAAACAAGTCGCCTTCCTGGGCGGCACGCATCTTCTCCCGGCGAATTCGAATCGATAAGATTCTGTCGAGCACACACAGGGATACACAGAGCCGCCAGCCGTAGTGGACACCGCCACCATCACCGTCACCGTCACACCACCCGCCTGCCAGGCGTTACATCATGTCTCCAAACGGACAACGAAGACGACGACGACGACGACGACGACGACAACGACACTGGCCTGAACGCTTATGTAACCTAATCTGTGCCGTGAAAGTTGCATCACCATACGACGAGTATTGTAATCGTCGAGGAATCAGGAAGACTCATTAGGGTATCGAGAGAGAAAAGAAAGGGAAACACAAGGGCCCGACATATGTGTGGAGAGTGAGACAGGTTTCCCCCATGGAGGAGGCATGCTCGTGGTGGTTCTGGTCGTGGTGGCGTGTGACTTTGACATTGAATTCCTTGTCTGATTGGAGAGAGAGAACGTACTGGAGATGAAACCAAAGGTTGAATTGGCGCATGATTAATCAAACGCACAGGGCATTGCGCTCGAGCCGCATCTCGGAGACTCTGTCAAAGGATGCGGCAATAAAGTGCATCACGCCGACAAATGGATCGGAGGGCAGCGGCACTTAATTAGCTCTGGCGATAGATAAAGTGAACGTCCATCCACTTCGGCATTAGATTGACATGCGGCTGAGGGAGCTGCAGCTCGTCATGAAGTGTGACTCCTCGCCGCATAAGGTACGATTCAGTGAATTGGAATCATGCACGGACATCAGATCCTGTCCACCTGATTTGAACCAAGCTCGGCCTTTGCATACACATTCATGTGTGGAAGGTGATTGCGCGCGAAATAATGCTGAAGAATGCACGCGTGCTCGCACCCAGAAGTGATGCGTTGTGGTAGCCGCCACAGTGTGGAAGTAATGAAATTAGGTGCCACTTCAGTGGTGGGGGAATGAAAATCTTTGTCGGGAAGACGCACATTAGTTTTACCGGGACTATTAATCCCCCCGTGTATGTATGCTGGATAACTAGATGGACAGCGACGATAAAGTGCGTGTGTGCAAAGTGCACTTGCGTGGAGGCCACACCTGTGGATGGGACTTTCCTGCGGAACACTTGACGTTTATAAATTATGGCCGCTACTGTCAATTTATGGACATGTTACATGTGCTGTGCCAGTTGGTGTATGTTAATCAGTTCGCAGCTAGTTTGGAAAACTGTTACTGAAATGGGTCAGTATTAATTAAATCTTTAAAGTGAGGCATAGGACATTAGACAACTTTGACAGTTTCAACAGTGAAACTGGAAGTGGAGATGACTACCTACATACATATGTACTTTACATGCGAAAGAGTGGCATAGTTTCGAGCTACAAGTAACTTCTACTTTAAGCGATGGTCAAGAGTTCTTTTTTATTCTGAAAGCTGTCAATATTTCACCTTTAAACTCAATGGGGGGACTTGAAAATGCACTAAATTAAATTTAACTTCAGACACCTTTCTACAATGCACGGCTGTGTAATTAATTTTCGAAATCCACCTTTACATCGCTGAGGAAAGCAACAGAATTGAAATACACCTGTTGATTCCCCTCTACACACGTTCTACCAGACACCCAGCGATAGCCTATGCCACCCGCTCTTTCAATGAAAATCCAAATTAAGAAATTAATTACGAAAATACCTGTCAACTCCCTGGTGATTCCATTTATCATCTAAATGGTTCCATCCTGTTCCACTGGCGGTTTACGGTAGACAAAGGAAAGCAGGGAATCTAATCGTTTTCTTGGAATTTTAAAATTCCGATACAGTTCTCTGGTTATGTTTTAATTATCTTCAAATGCACTTTGATATATGGGCCCATAACTTAAAGTCAACCGTATCCTTGAAAACTTAATAAAAATTTATAACCTCGCCTGCCGCCAGGCCGGTGACTGTCCGCCAAAACAAACCATTGCGACCTTTGCAATTACGCAAGAGCTCTCAAGTGCAACACACTTCCAATTACAACCAAATCAATCTTCCTTCCAATGGCCGTATGTTGAAAGTACATAGACCATGACAAATCTGTCAGTCAGCTTCATCAGATGTCATTTTTGCGGATTCACACAAATTGCCACCAATAAATTGGTGTTTGACAGCCTGCGGCGCTCAGTACTTGCCATTTTGACAGACGCGTAATTAACCATCACACGGTGCAATTGCATCGCACTCAACCTGAACCGAGTGTACACTCCCCACCCTCGCTATGGGAGGTATACACAACTCGTACGTACTCGCGCAGTATGTGCAAACAGAATTTTTCCTTTCATCTGTCACTTTTCATCTGGCTGTGGGAAAACTGTGAAGGATTTTGAATTTGATAAACCCGAGCATTTGATGTTTGCGCATTAGTTACGGCCAATCAAGGTTGCGGTAATTAAATTGGATTTGCGTACTTACGCTTTGAAGTTGTTTAAACGTTCCTATAATAACTGCATTCATTGAGTAAAAGATGTAAAACCAGTCAATGTAGCATAAAAATCACATAACACCCACACACCATCTGTCAAACAAATAACAATATGACCCTCTTTAACATTCCTGTTGAAAACTGTACAATGCTCTCTCGAATGTCAATTTAATTGTCTGACAGCTCAATTGCCAGTAATTAGTAGTAGGAGAAATA
Organism: Xylota sylvarum; assembly: GCA_905220385.1. NCBI lineage: Eukaryota > Metazoa > Arthropoda > Insecta > Diptera > Syrphidae > Xylota > Xylota sylvarum. Next base: position 110,166,842 of record LR999958.1, read on the forward strand.
TTTTTATAGATCTCTATCACGGCATTTAACTTCATGTATACTAATTCCCCCATTACGTCGACATAAATAAATCATCCCTCAACAACAAGTAGAACAAGTGCCAAATGAAATTAGCTACACTTGTCATCGGTACACCAACTACCGACCGAAGAACAGCCACTGCACTGCCACTACAACTACTGCTCCACGAATCGATTACTGATGATTTATAATGTCACTGAAAGTGCAGGAATTTACACCACTGTCACCCGGATTTCCACAGAGAGAACAAACTAATGTCACACAGTCGCGCGATCTCCTGGGGTGTGATCGATAGTCATCAATTTAATTGTAGCATGTAACGAATTAATAAAAAGAACAGAACTCGACCGTGATTATGTGGCGTACGCTGTTACACATGTAAATGTATATATAATCGGGGTGAACCTCCATCTGACAGTTGGGAAGAAATATGATGAGTGGTCCACCCTGTGGGTGGGATGTTTTGCATAATCTTTTAATAAATTTAATTGCTATTGCTTAGCATTTTAACATAACTAATTAATTTATTCGCAGCGATGTGGAATAATTGCAGGCTATTTGCGAAATGAAATCAATACGTAGAGGGCCTATCAATTATGTTTTGCAATAAATAAGTCCAAAGGAGTGCTCTGATGGTGATTTGTTATTATGATTTAATTCGAACGTGTGAAATGGTAATTTTTGTGATTCCTATAGCTCTAAAGCTGGCCACATGGAAATGTTAATTGGTGGCCGAGAAAGTTACATCATTGCTCACTGTCGGATTGAGTTCGAGAATGAGTAGTTTATAGTAACGACTTGTTGGCATTTTGTCGATAAGTCGGGATTATAACACCGCGCTGTAGGTTGTAAAAAAAAAAACAAACTACTCGCATGGGTAAGCAATTATGTCACAAGAAATGACAGTTCTTGTAGTAGATGAATTCATTGAAGTTTGCCAAGAAACTGGTACTCACTTCACACGTTTTGTGTTGTTTTCATGTTTTCAATGGTAGACGAGCATAGACGTCAGAACAGTCTACTAACTACTCGATTATGGAAAACTACGCCACCTACTGTTCAGGTGAAGTTCAAAGTAAATTTTATACGTATTCGTAAGTGTCATTCAAGGATAATGACACAATTTATTAGGTAAAGCTAAATCTACATACAAAGTTGAAGGTGTAGTCACGTTATACGACACGTTACACTTGAACTGCCTTCATCTTTTCGGAGAGCAGCAATGGAATCAAAACTAGGGCACATGGAAAATAAAATGGCATCCTATTATTTTTTTCAAGAAGATAGAAAGACCGCCCCAATACATCGGCCCAAGCAATAGTTACATATAAGTATGTACAACTCCATGGTGTGCTCAAATTTTATAAAACCCATTCTTTTCGCCAACTGAAGAGCTGCCGTTTCGCCATCTGGTAGCAAACACGTAAAACAATCCAAATATGAAGTTTTATCAAAATCGTTAGAATGGTTTTCGAGATAATTGTTTGTTATCGACATCGGTCTTTTCAGGTTAGAATGATAATTCCGATTTCCCCTCGAATTGTGAGCCCAGAGACCGACTGAAAGATTATCCGGCGCCCCTAAGGTTCATTCATAGCTCAGCGACCTGCGAATGTGAACGAACGAACATTAGTCAATTTTGACGTTTCGCAGCAATCTGTGAATTTTACTTGTCATTTACGAGCTCTGATCGAACACCAGGAACAAAACAGAAGAATTGTAAGGTTAAACTCTGGAGAATGTGAATTGCATCCTACACTGTGTGGAACGTAAATAAAATTTGACAGTTCGCGAAAAGCACGCTTTGATTCCTCTTGTCAACGCTAGCATCTGTTTAACAGATATCTGGTTCATCCTCTGGGTTTCTACCCAGTGGCTCTGCAAGATTTTGCTTCTTCTGCTAGCTAGTGCCTGACATTGACACACTATATGTGCTGCTGTCCCAATTTCCTCCAGGCATAGTTCACAGGTGTCATTCTCCAGAAGAGCCATCTTCTTTAGGTGATACCCGAAATTTTCATGACCTGTAGATAACGCTACTACCCATTTCAGTGTTCCTCGCGCTTACAGCAAATGGTTCCGGACCAGAGAACTCCGAGGTTGACGCTTGCTTTGCTAGAGAGCCCGCCTTTTCATTGCCCTCCAGATGACTATAGATAGTACTAGTGCCAGTTGGGATCCCGGTGCAGACGAAGTACCGTCGATGCCGCCGCTTTCTTAATAAATAAGTCCAGCGGCACAATACCTAGGATCACTTCCATTGCGCATGTTGGTGTCGTTCTTATTCCACTGGTGATCCGTAAACTGCTTCCTTACAGTTTTCTGGGAGGCTTATGTGAGAATCGGTCTACTATCATCATATACATCCAGTATGCTGACCACGGCGAGATTATCCACATTTGTCCACGTACCCCTTTGCACTGGAAGTTTCAAGTTAGTCCAGCATCTAGGTACTTAACCTTTCTGTTGACATGCACCTACCTCCGATCCAAAAAGTGTCAAGATCTAAAATTCCAAATCTCTCCTCTTCCATGTAAAGATCATTAGATCTGTCTTTTCCACATTAATGGAGAGCCCTTGTTCCTAACACTACTACTCCACCACTCGGAGAGCATTTCTCATGGTATCTGCTGCGGTGGCCTCTTGCCATTATTGCTATGTCATCGGCATATGCCACAGTGTGGATGCCAGTCCATTAAATCACCCTAAATTTTTCCCGGCACTGGCCGACAGTTGAGTTTCTTGCCTGCTTGCCTAACCCATCTCGCTTCTTCCCTCGGATACCAGATCGTCACTTTGGCACCGCCTGTAGCTGCATCGCCATACCTTTCTGTGAAACTGACCTTCCAATTGGAAGTGTCCGTCACACATTCATTCTGGCGACACAGCCTGGGCAGGATAATCTCTTTGCTCGTGGTTCCCCCGAGACAAAGATGATCAGCTTCTCCACATCCTTGAGGTTGCAAAGTCGATCCACTTTCAGATTGATACCCTCCCAAAGGGTCGTCATCTTCCCTACAGTTTCACAAGACCATGTCTTAAATATTTGATTAACGCATTTTACTGCGATAAATCCTTGTTCCAAGGTTAGCTCCCTTACACCTTCATATGTATCCGGCATTGAAAGGAGGAGAGTCAAGCGCTGTTCAAAGAGCACCTCTCTAGATACTCAACTGAGTTTCATCCAGTCCTTCCTCCTTTCCCATGTCGGTAACACCCATTAGGAGGTTGCTGGCCACTGCAGGTTTTCATACCCTTGTCGACTTTCACACGCTCGCTTCCAGCCTAAAGTTTCTTTCCCTCTAGTCTTTGAATTCGGCTTCCACAACGTCGATTAACCTCTTGGTGCCTTGCAGCACTTCATAGTCCATCGGCGTCAACGATTGTCCAGCTGAATCCTTTGGTTTTTCTCTGGACTCCACTGCCCTCACAAGCTCTTCCGCTGTCGATTCCGCACTTTCTCGATTTCATCGGAGCCTTCCGTCTTGGCCTCTTCCAAGTATTACTACCTAAAGACAGCTCCCACTTACTTAGGAAAACCCTAGGCGAATACTTCTTCGAAAAATTATGAGTTCCGGTGGTTTCTCCACAGTGGTTTCAAAATGAACCTTCTTTTGATCCATGCTAACCGGAGACAGCCACCAAATCCAACCCTAAGCCAACTATAGATCGACCCTAGGTATGAACTTTGAAGCAAGATCTCCATCTCTCGAGTTCCAGAATTTTAACGAAACCAAAAGTTGCCACATGTAAGCATGGCACAAAGTGACCACACCGGAACCCATACCATAGTAAGCTCTCCACATGTGGGTGGGTGTCTGCTAAATTCATTCTTTCTCCCAATAAAATGTCCTAGTTTAGGCATTCTCTTGGCTGCACAAGGCTTAATTTCCCTATCTCCCCAAATCAGTTTCTAAATTCCAGCTTCCAAACTGCCACTCATTTCAAACTTCTTTCCCAGACGTGGGATGCCACATCATGCTCCACAAACAAATTGATTTCATAATCCACTGTGGCAGGTGCCAGTGCTTTGCATAAAATTTTAAACAAAAATTCCCCTCCTGATAAGAATGATAATTTATTCCGGGAAACTATTAATCCCACGACGTAGAGCTTGTTCCGAGATCGAGCTCTCGACATGGCGCACGACTCTTTCGACTTGACCCATCCCAATCGTTAGACACCGTCTGTCAGTGTAATTCAAACCGATTAACCGCAAGACAAAGACGAAAGAATTATAATGAGAAGCTCCCACATGGTGTCCAGTCCAGTCCAATTCAATCCAATCCAATCCAAACCAAACAACCAGCTGCAATTACCTTTATTCCCAAATGATAAACGTCAAAGAAGATATCATTGATCTGATTAGACTGAAAAGCTTTTTATCGTCCATGGCAGTTTGTCTGCCTTTTGTGAACCACAAAGATAGCCCGCCCGTCGTAATGACCTTCCAAGCAGACGCAGCACGCAGTAACAATCTCCTAGCCCGAAGGGGTATACCTTTTGAGAAATGATCGAGATAGTTATCACGTAGTTAGAATCTGGAAAGGGTGTTGGAGCGCACCTAAATGTGCCTTGTTGTAAGCGTTAACGTGGCCATTATCTCGGGAATCATCTTGAAGGATTGCCTATTGAAAGTCACAGTTGCGCCCTTCTTCGCTGGACATACTGTGTGTGCGTGTGTGTGCGTGCATGCTGTGGCACTACAGGTATCCAGATGAGGTTTGCTTTCGTTCGGAGACTCTGATAATCGACGATTTAGTGGGTTTTTATTAATTGTTATCGATTGTCATTTTCATAAATACAATCGAAAGGTAAACCCCTGATCTGGTTGTGTAGATTCATTTGATCGAATTACGTGGAGACGATATGAACTTGACAAATCGCCAATTAAATGTGACAGTATGAATGAAACACATATCTAATGTCATCGAGACGAGAAGGAGCTTTTGTCTGGGCGCACAGTTAATGGATCTTTGTCCCCCCTTGAGGTGGTAACTGGTCACTGGTCACTGGTCAGTCTGTTGAAGTCGGATTAATTGATTACAAGGAGGAATTCGATGGAATCGTTGCGGCTATCTGAGATATGACAAAAGGTAATATGTTGGTTCGAATATAAATACCGTTATTGTGACTTCTTGGTATTTAGTGTGGTCTAACGTTTCCAAGAAGCCACTATTAGTATTGATTGAGCAGCATTTATGAACGCGATTTATTGGCCTAACGATTTATCGGAGAGATTTGGAAGAGACGAAAGGAAGGCGATGTTGTTGGTTGTGTTGATTGAGCAATTTTAGAGAGTTTATGGATTTTTCTTATTCAACCATAGAAAGAGATCCGTAACGTCCGCCTGGAAATAGTATACATAATCAGATTAGATTACTGAATATGCCGACAACGCAGAGTAAAGTCCTCATCACCAATAGGAACAATAATAGTATCTGGAATCTTCAATGCATTGCAAATTAATCTGAAAGGAAATCCTGAGTTTATTTCACTCTCTATCCCGTGTTCTATGCGAACATGTCGGTCGTGAGCTATCTGGGAAAATACATAGTTTATACTGAGTCCTAGAAACACTTAACACTTAAACCACGCTATGTATTTAGTCCGAATCTCGGCTTCAAAGATCAAGAAATCGCGGATGCCAGGGTGCTATGTCTTCCCACTAAAGGCCCAAAAAAAGCTAAGAGAACTCTATCTGTTCTGCAAAGGTGCAGTGACAGGCATAGAGATTCCGAAAAACAAACCAATCTCGGTCAGGCTCAAGATCAGGGTCATGGAAGAGCCTAGATTCCGCTCAAAAATAGTTAAAATGCAAACTGAGACGGATGGCGATACTAAACGAGGTAGGCACGATGATTCAATTACCACGCCAACAACTGAGGGGAAAAAGTCAAGGACTCACTCATACAGTCCTACGGCTACCGTAGCAAATACTGCTATAGAACACCTCCAAATTGCCGTCGTTGATGCCAACAACCCAGAGCTCAATCTCACAGATGAGCAATTGGACAATACCACTTATAAACCGCATCTTCACAGCCCTCTGTGACACGGCAAGCCAAACCCGGTATTTGTACAGTTGTCCAACCTCAAAGCCTTTGGTTCTCTCTCCTGCCAACATGAGCTTACTCTAAAATGGCTCAAAGAGAAAATAGGGAGAATGGAGATGCCGTGAGATCGAATAAAGCTAGTACTGGCACCGGAAAAAAATCTCCTAACCAGACTCAAATGTAGGATTCATATTCTGGGGCCAGTAATCACAAAGGAAAGGCTGGAACAATTCCTCAAAGAACTAAACTCTGGGTTCCAAACAGATGACTGCAAGGTACTGTACTAATGAAAAAGCCCTCTAAGACGGACCAAGATGAGATTGCCATGCTCAACAGAGAAACAATTTTACAACTTCCATCGTCAGCATTCAAGGTCCGCGTTGGACTTAACATGGTCACGGTGAGGATATAATCCGACATGGTCGGTTCAGGAAGCTTCGGTTGAACGAGCACCGGAAACAGCGCATTTCGATAGGCTTCCGACAAAGAGCCAATGGAAGCGGAGAATGAAGAAGACTTCGTTCGAAGATGCTCAACCAATTGAAAGCGTAAGCGCTGAACGTAGTCCGCTTTCGATGGCGAAGGGGAAGAGAATGAGATCGGTAGAAGGTACTCCAGCTGGAACCGACCAACTTTTTAGATCTGACGCTGCCTCCTGTTCCTTAATTTCGAACAGGGCAAAACGGAAGAAACGGGCCCTGTGTCAGGCACCTAAAGTAGAAAGCGTGTGTGCAACTGATGCGCGCCCTTCTTTTGATAGCTCCCCTGCGTGCCGAATTATCTGCGTACAAAATCTGAATGAAGCCAGTGCGATGACCCCTAAAAGTTTCTAGTACCAGTGGACAGTGGTAGTCTGAAGCAGAATTAGTAGTAGTAGTGAAGCAACATAAAGCACCTTTCCCGAAACCTTACCGTATCGCCAAGAGGATGGACTGGGCGGCCTTTAATAGTCTATTAGCCAACATATGCCATGAGAGCAGCCTAGAAAACTTGATGAAACCACCAATGGTGGTGCCAGACTCAGTCATGTCAAACGTTGAACCAGTTCCGAGATTCCATAAAAAACAAAACGGCACCTGGACCGACTCCTGTTCTGACACCTTGAAAGAACTTATCTTCACTCACTTTTCTGGCTGCTCATTCAACAACTCACTTTGGTTGATCAAATAATTGACGAAAAGAAAGTAGCTTGGACAATTGACACCTTCTCCCGCTGCTGCAAATCTCAAAAGCATATTTCATTCCGTCCCTCACACGGATTTTCATAGACTGCCTTAGCTGTATCTATGTACTCCAATCATGGAGAAAAGTCAACGTCAATTTTATCCCCAAGGCGAGAAAACCCAGTCACACCACAGCAAAGGATTTTAGACCAATCAGTCTAACAACTTTCCTGTCAGCATAACTGATGACTCGACTTTTGCTAGCAGCAGTTTTTTCTTACATCGCAGCGCACCGATATTTAACATCGTCCTTGCCAGAGCAAAGGTAACCTTTGCCGCCTTGTAGGTTGCGTACTGCAGGTGTTGAAGGTAAGCCATGCATCTATGACTATGTCAAGGTACCTCAATTTTGGTTTGGAAACCACTACTGGCTTAAAAACCACTCCTGGCTTAGAAGCCACACTTTATAGTCTCTACATATTTTCTGCTGCTTATAGGTACTACTTCCGTTTGTTCTTCCGCGAGTTTTAGGTCTTGCATCTTGGACGGTCCTTATAGCTTCATTGCAGCTGTGCTCCACTTCTTCTAGAAGTTTTGCCACTACGACGATGTCTATGTCATCAGCAAAGTTAACAATTTTTCATGATCATCGTATCATCGTACATAAGCTTCCAAAGTGGTGGACCCAATACCGAACCTTCTGGGCACCATCTGTCAGTACGTAGCGTTTTGCTCCATTTTTGGTATCGTAAAACAGTACAGTATTCCGGCAATCTTTTTGCGGTGAGTGACTGCACGATTCCTCTAGTTCACAGTGTTAAACGCATTTTTCACGTCTAACGTGATGACAAAGCATAATTTTTTACTGTCGTGCTTCCATCCATCAAAGCTCCTTGGATGGCTTTTTTCGCTGTGCTGACATTTTAGTTAATGGCGTCGATTGTAGAGCACCCCTTTCGAAACTCATATTGGTGATCTGCGAGTTCTCCAGATTCAACAAACGCACCTTCCAGTCTGTCACTGATGACGCGCTCTAAAATGTTCCCCATGCTATCCAACATACACAATGGCCTTTACGACAAAGGGTCATGTGGAGACTTCTTTCCCTTCGGTATTAATACCAGTTTTTGCTTCTTCCACTGGTTTGGGAATACTCTTTCCTTTAAACACGCAGAGTAAGTGTCTGTCTTAAGGACAATGTTGGGGATAATATCGATACCAGGGCATTTTTTGTTCCCAAATTTTTCATAGACTCGTAGACCCTTTTCCGTCGTGACGAGGGGATCGGGTGAATCATTTCTACATCGCCTCCCTCCATAGTTTCCACTTCCCCTTGGTGTTGTGGGAACAGAACTGCAACCACATTTTCCAAGAAAGCTGCAGAGGTGGGCGAAGATTTTCGGCCACCCTTCAATTTCCATAATACGACTTGGTAGGCCTTGATGGGTATTGATCGGCGTCGTTGAACAAATCAATGACGTTTCTATCCTTGCTCGCTCGGATGGCATTCTTAAAACATCGTCTCGCAGTTGAACACCTTTTGTGGAGTTTCTCGTATTTAATACTTTCCTTGGAACGCTGATAGATTCGCTTCGGTCGATGCCACTCTGCTGGAAGTAGGGCTATTTGGTCGTTCCCCCAATAAACTGGTGGCCGACAGGTCTTCGCTACATCGAATCGTCGCTGGCTCTTCTAAGTCCATCTATCAGCTGTTTTGCCTTGTCGACCGATGTGCGCATGGCGATACATTATCCATCAACAGCTTTAGTAGGTCAAATTCTATTGTATCTGGCTTTCAGTCCTTTTGCTTCGATTGTCTAGTTGGTGCTCGGCTGTTGTATCTCATATTTAATTGCCTGATGATCATTGAGCATACTTTCCACGCACCAGTCAATGCTAGAGATGGGCTTACGAAGATGATTTCGACAATGGAACCTCTCCTGTTCTTGTATAAGGTTAACTTGCTTCCTGAATTCGTAAATACGATATTCAGCGATGCGAACACCATCAGCAGGACGTTTCCTTTGGCGTTTGTAATGCACGAACCCTATTCTACTGCCCACGCGTTGAAGTCACCCATAATGACGATCGGGCCTTTGCCTCTAGTAGAGTTTGTGACATTGTCGACTAGGCTTTCATATTCTTCTTCTATGTATGTACATACATATGTATATACATATGTATATTCAGACGGTCAACGACAAACTTCTCCTTGACGTCTCCTTGAAGACTCGTTTTGACCCTGCCTTCTTGCAAAAATCGTTACAAAAGAGTCCCACTGAACTAAACTCAACTTCAGACATGTATACATATGGATAAGTTTCACTTTTAAATCGCTTATCTCTAAATAGCGATTGGTTGTGCAATAAAAACTGATTTACATCCGCAATAACCTATGAACAAACATGACCAAAACCATAAAGTCCCTTCGATCCTACACCCCTGCAACCGCGACTGGTTCGAGAAATTCTCATATTTCACAGCGCGATTCGAGAACTGTTCCCTCTCTGTCCACATCCCACAAAATAAATTAAAAAATGAAGACATAAAAAATCACCAATCGGGAGACCGAAATTCAATTCAAAAATCATCAATCGTACATTGTCCGAACTCGGAACGCAAAAACAACACACACTGGGATACCCACCAACACTGTAAGTGACACCAGCAATGCGCCAGAAACATATCAAATTGCACCTCTGAACTCACAGTTCGTGTGTTCGGCCCTATCAGCGGGAGCATGTTGGTGTCTGCTGTTGCCCGCCCAAGGATCTTTTTATGACCTCAACACCATTAACGATTCCGAATGAGAGAAGAAACAAAACCCAAAAGATACACAGAAACAGTGTCCACATCCAAATATTTTCAAGTATCGACTTTCAATTCGTTTATCTAGTAGATGTGCGTCTTCCGTCTCGGGACCGGGACCGGGACACGCAGCATTGTGGCATCCTTCCACCTCCTCATGCTGTGCAAAAGTCGTTAAACTACAAATTGTCGTCTGGAGTTTTGGTTTCTACTGCTGCTGTCCTACCTACCATCACTGCCCATCGGGAATAGTTTCTCATCCTCGTCGTACACAGAGCGGTCAGGATGCGCGCGCAAATTAAAATCCCAAGGAGAAACTGTATTTCAATTGCCAGCGCTGAGCTGAGCGCGACACGGGTGTGCAATTAGAATTTCAATGGGAAAAGTGTCAAGATGCACACGGCTGCGGTCGTTATGAAACTGATTTTATGACTTGACGCCTAGTGCCGGACTTTCTTTCTTTTCAAGTTCATCGTCGTCGTCGTCATCTTCCGAACGAACGCTCTATTCTAACCACATGGCACTTGTTGGTATGATCTGTATGAGATTATAGCTACAGATACACCATCCTCCTGCTGATGGTGGTGGTGGTGGTTGCAATTGCTGAGATCATTAACATTCTCTTTGCGGGCGGTAAGTGTCAGAATCTATGGGATGGGATCATCTGGTTACACTGGTCTCAAGGCGACATCATGTTTTATGCTACCAAGCAAATCGATTTCGGTGTCATAAAATTCTCCTTCTATCGCTGTTAATGACAGATAATTGCTCGCTTTGCTTGTCGTAAAACTAGCGATGATCGATCCACACATTGAACTCTTGTTAGTTGCGTTGTTACTGGATACCGGCACGGCGCGCGTTTGCTAGTAATTTGCTAGCGCCCAGGGGTGCCCACGGTGAAATGTCATAAATAGTTAGCAAAACACTTTATGTAATCGTTTAATGAGTGAAATTCAAGATTTATTGATCGAGCTGTTACTTTGTACAGAAGAAGGGGGAAATTACACAACGAATTTTGCAGCAAAACGGTCACTAGTCACTAACAATTAGAAGTTTAGGACTTTAGGTTAGTCGTGCGATACGTGACGTTAGAGAAACAGTTTGTGAATCGCTGGAGGTGAGAGATTTTGCATAAATTTCCATGACACACTTACCTGCCTGGCAATGCTATAGCATACTGTCATTTGTTTCATAATGTGACATCTGTCATTTTAATATACTTACTAAAGTTCTTCTGGTTTTTATAAGTCATAAGTCGGCAATTCAATAGGAACTTCACTAAACAACTAAACCTTTCCTTCTAATAAGGATAAAGTTTTACAAATCTTTTGCATTACCGGCGCAAAAGGTGACAGAAAATGTACACATCCAAGCACTGCAGCGCAAAACAAAGGAAGCGAGGCAAGAGTATCAAGAAGAAGGGCGAAAAAGAAGATCCTGTCTCCCAACTCAAAGTTATCGAAGAGTCCCGCGAAAGGAACAAGGATATTTTCAGGAAAGCCAAGCAACTGCCAGCTGGCTTCAAGCCCGGAACGTAGGCTCTTCGAAACAGTGAAGGAAACCTAGTCACCGAAGCACAGGGAGTAGTAGGTGTGTTTAAGTTGCATTTCCAGAAGCAACTTAATGATCAAAAGGTAGATCATCGAACCTCTGTTTTAAGGTTCAAGCTATTGAGGATACCAGCGCTTCGTCTAAACAACTGGAAGCAGCGTGCGTGGGATCAAAGAGAGTGAAGGCTGCCGTATCTCAGGCAGAAACTCTTCACCTCCAACCTCCAAACAATGGATAAGATGATGGGCCCATCATAATAAAAGACAGCAGGAACGACTACTTTCAAAACAGAGTCCCTCAAGGGTCAGTACTATGATCGCTACTATAAAACGAAACGTGACAGCAATTAAGGAATATTTCATTAAATTTGTAATGAATCTATCAGCTCATCCTAAACATAGGAACAAGGATATTCGGAGAAATGAGAAGCAGTTTCCTACCTAAATCAATTAGAGTCGATCCTACATTAGTATCTGGGTCACGACTTGATTCCCAGACAATACTAAAAGTATTTTTCCCATTTGCAGTCACTTGCAAGAAAATGTATTAGATACATATCCTTTTCCGTTGGTCTAGATCTATAAACCCATAACGATCGCCCTAAGAAAGATTAGGTCAACAACTAAGCGTAGGAAATATGCCAGGGACTAGAGACTGGACTTAATAAGGCTACAGCTTGAAGAATCTTCTGATCCGGATTAGTTTGAATCAAGTTGAAAAGATGTTGCTTGAGATTACAATGTCCCATTGTAGATCCTGTTAGGATACACATGCAGGTCATATTATTTTTGCTTCCAGGTTCTGATCCTGTTTTTCTTTTTCAATGTCATGAAGCAAATTTCGACAACAAAACATCTCGCTGTCAGAATTTTTGCACTTCACGGTCTATCACACTGTCACCAAAGCAACACACCAACAACGTTTCATTCATTTGAAGTCTCAACCAATTGAATTAGGTTATCACCGATGAAGCAATGTTGTAAATACCTGAATGCTCACCACAACCTCTGCTGAGATCAACTTCTTCGATAATCATTACCTTTGGTGAGCGTGCAAGACACCAAACAATTTACACCCCAAACTCGTCTCGATGATTATTATCGCACAAGGAAATAACGCGCACAACGCATCTATGTATACTTCGCGCGCCAAGGTGCAAGAACGCCCAAAAGCGTAGCGTCTGCCAAGCAGGAATCGATTGGTTGCTTTTGATAAATCATCGGCCAACAGCTCCGGAATCTTCCTTTTCTTTTGATTTCCGAGAAAATCCAACATTCTCCCCTGCTGCATCATCATCATCATCATCATCATCATCAGCAGCAGCTACAGCAGCATTGGCGCTTCGCTTGAAAAGGAAACGCAAAATTTATTATCCTGGGCCCCCGCGGAATGTTTATCCGCCAACAAGAAGACGAAACAAAAACAAAAAAATAATTTTGCACAAATTTACGCCCAGGAAAAGATGTGGCTCCACAACAATACCCCGGCTAGTGAATGACTTAATCATAGAAGCCACATCGAGCAAGAGGGACTTTGATTTACTTTGTCAATTATGAAAGCCACTAATTAAGGACCTAGTCCGCCCTTGAAGCTCGCGATTTATGCGCCACTGATTGAGTCATATCCAGAGTCTGGCGAGCAGCCCAAGAAGAATTGACTTCCAAATTGGATTCATTTTTTGTCCGTTCCGAGAGAGAGAGAGTGGTCTAGGGATGTACACGCACCACAGTCTGGCCCATAACTTGCGCCTCGTTGCATAAATCATGATGCGCGTGGAGATTGGTTTTAGTGCGAAGCCTCTCATGGGCTTGACTATAACGCTCGCATTATAGTTTCTAATTTCGCGAAATGAAATATTGTTTTGATTTAGAAGCGAACCCATACTCGTAGGATTTATGTGCGATGCAGCACCCGCAGATGAGTGATGATGATCGCTGTGGTCCTTCCTGGCTCGCGGGCCCTAGAACTTGGCCCTGGCCGGGGCTATGAATTTATAGACGCCACTTTGGAGTCGCTTATGCATTCAATACTATTTCGAGAAATTGATTTCATTTCATTTCGGCGGCAGCGGTGGTGGCAGGGAATTTATTTGTTTAATTCGCTGAACGCAGTGGCCAACGACACACAACAATGTTGGCAGCGTTGGCAGCGTTGGCGGCGGCGCCACTACGTCAGTTTTGCAATAAATTTTGATTTCGTTTCGCGTTCGATTCGCGGGATTGTTTAATTGATTAATTGCCAAGGTCTTCTTCTTGTTGCTTTGTGAGTTTGAGTGAGAGGGACAACCGCCCGCGCCATGCCTTTGTGACTGTCCGATGCAATTAGTGTCGGTGGCTTTTCAATTTCAATGAAAAGCGGAAAACGTCTTCATGGGTCTTGTTGGCGCTCGTTGTTGTCGCGAGTGGGTACAATCAGATTACAGCATCGGTGTTGATTGAAATCGTTTGATCGAAGGTGTTCTCGGGCTGACAATGGCATCCGAGTTATGCCGTGAATTTTATGCATGAATTTGTCAGTATGAACGGAATGGCATCGAGATAGATTTGTTATGTCGCTACCTTGACAGGGGGTACTGATAGGTATTCTATGTAGTGGAGATTATCCACGTCAACCTGTGCAGGTGAGAATCAACCTGTTGTAGCCGGTTTCCTTAGTCCAATGTGCAGGTGGAAAGAATTTATTCAAATGCAGAAGCTTGGCGTAATACAGTGGCGCTAAGGGTTGCTGAGTCATTTGACGGATTTCAATTTGACAGGTTTTTTTTTCATTCAATTAGTTGTTGTTTCACACGCAAGGCTAATTTGAATTTTCTTGTGATCTTTCATTGGGAGGGAGTGGCTACTAATTGGTGTCTAGGTGGGTTGTTATGATTGAGTACATAGCGCCGGTATTTGGACAGAATAACTAATCTAGGAACAAAAATAGAATGGAAGACCAGTAAACAAGGAGAAATCTAATAAATTGATGGGTGAAACTTGTCTCGGGATTTACACGTCTTTTTTTACTACTTTAAGATTTTCTACGATTACCTGTACAAGATGAGCTGATATCTATAAATATACAAAATCCTGCATGCAATCTACCCCTAAGTCTGCTATTTCATCCATCTCGAAAGTCCTATGACGCTTATACTTACTTACTTGCTAACCAGGCTCCCGACCCGTGAAGAGTCTCTGTCTGAGATACTCTGTCTGCTTCCAATTGTCTAGACCAAGCAAACGGATGTTCGGTCTTCTTTGTCGTCTCGAACTTGGGGGTTGTGATTCGAAGATTCTCTTTCCTGGAGCATTATTGTTCATTCGCTCGATGTGGCCGAGCGAGTGTAGTCAACTTGTTTTGGCTTTTTGGACTACATCCACACCTTGGTACAGCTCGTATCTTCTCCTCCATTCGCCTTCCTCACATACGGAACTGAATATTCGACGAAGAATTTTTTTCTCCAAAGTATTCAATGTTTGCTCTGCTTTCCTGCTTATCCTCCAGCACTCGCCTCCATATAGCAAATCTGGCAGGATCAATGTTTCGTGGAGCATGCATTTCGTCCTTCGAGCTCGGAGTTTTGAACACATTTGTGTAGCCAAACAGAAGTAGCAGCGGTTTTTTAAGGTAAGTCTTCGCTGAATCTCTAGTAAGGTGTGATTCGCGGAGTGCTAAGCTCCTTAACCACTTCGAAGTCACTGTTGCCAACAGCGCATCTCCTTGCGGAAATCCGATGCAGGTTTGGAATAGTTCGGAGGAACTGCTTCCGAATTGCACATTGCACCGCGTGTTTTCCAGAGTTACGCGTCACAACTGGATCAGTTTTCCCGGGATCTCGAATTCGGCCATCGCCTTATAATGCTCAGATGAAGGCTATCATATGCGGCTTTGAAGTCGATGAAGAGATGGTAAGTTTCGACTTGAAATTCGTTGATCTTTTCCAGGATTTGCTTTAGTACGAAAATTTGTTCGATCGTCGATCTGTCGGAACAGAAGCAACACTGGTATGTGCCAATTAGCGTGTTGCAGACCTTAAGTAGAGATATGCCTCGTTAATTCTTACAAGGCATAGGATTGCCCTTCCTGTAAGATGGGGCATAAAGAGCTCATAGTCCAGTCATCGGGCATGGCTTCATTAACCCATACTTGGTTGATGATTTCGTACATTCACCGTACCAAAGTATCACCACCAAGTTTGAAAAACTCTTCTGGTAGAACATCAGAGCTGGCCTTGTCGTTTTTCACCTTTTCACCAACCTCGTCAAAACTGGGAGGGGAATGACTTCTTCATTGACTGGATGCGGGTTCTCTTCTTACCCTATCAGTCTCTCTACCTGATGCCCATTGAGTAGAGATCCTGCTAGAGACCCTGCTTAAACTTCACTATTTCGAAGAGCCTACGTTGCGGGCATGAAGCCAGCGATCAGTTGCTTGGCTTTCCTAAAAAATCACCCGGATGTTTTTCCTGTCGCAGGACTCTTTGATATCGTTGAGTTGGGACGCCTATACAAGCTAAGTTATAAATTGTGTTAAGCATTTAATTGCAACAATGAAAGAAAAACTTGTAAAACTAATTGGACACGCGCAATTTTGTAACAAAAAATTCAATCAACGTACGTCAGTTTTGACGTTTTCATACAAATTATCGATAACACAAGGAAAATTGGATTCTGGCATCACTGTTTTTATCAGGACCAAAGGTTTAACCACGAAATTTATCTGGGCTTAGCTTAGCTTTGATCTACAGTCCCATATGGGCTTGCAATAAAACACACCTATGTATTATTTTATTTCACCGTAATTACGGACGTAGATCAATGACCGCTTTCAGGTGTTACTTATATTTTGCCTTCTAATGTCGCAAAATAACAAACGTTTAGTAATTATATCGCAACCATTCCAACGAATCTATAAAAATTAATCGTTAACGCCTCGTAAAGATCCCATAATAGCCTACAGCGCCTATAAATCAACATAACGCTGTCGGTCTGTCGATTATTATGATTCTCCGATAATTATAGGTTAAGTTAAACTTTTTCTCTGCGGCGAACACCTTTTCAAAATATTTGTTTGGTAAATTTCGCCCCATCAATTTGGGCCAACCCTATGATTAACCCAAAAACACTGCCGAATTAAATCTCGTCTGAAAATGTATTTTTCTATCTGAAGAGAGATCGAACGATGAAATGATGCCTAAAATTGTGCAAAATGCATCGTCATAGGATGGTAAAATATTCTGAATTGATTAAGTTATCAGTTTTGTGTGCAACAAGAACATAACTTAATAATTAGGATGAACAGACGTTGCTGAAGCAGTCCGCGGCGTTTTAACATTTAGAAGATACCCCCCTACGAAAAGGACATTAAACAATAAGTCCCTGCAATGCATCTGAAGAACATAGCCCGCATAACACAAATGGTTATGAGAGGCTAGGCCCTAGACCTGCACATACGTACGGACCTGTTGCGCCAAGATTTCTTGTTTTGTGTGGAAATTTACCTAAATATGCATAGATTTTCACGAATATTTCTTGAGAACATATTTTGGAAATATAATAGAAAATATTTAAAGTCTTACGCATAAAATTTGAAGCCCTGGGTAGACACAACAGAGCGATGAGCTAAAAATAAATAAAAGCATTTTTCAGTTCAACCTCTCACGATCATCTGATAAACATCTGAAAGTATACTTGTCTTAGCTTATAATTATCCTCAGTCTTGGAGACGGGTCAAAGTTGTTTCCATTCCGAAAGAGGGTCGCTGAGGTCATGGAGAAACTCTTTTGTACTGCAAACTTTAGAACGTATTAACATCCGTGAAACAGTCCTCCATTGTCGAAATCTCAACATGGTTACCTTAGGCGGTGGCACTCTGAAGAAGGCTCTTGCTACCTTTCTGGACTTAGAAAGAGCCTTTAACAACATCCACCAGTGAAGCTATTCAAGAGGCTCTCACCGAGCTAGGTGTAGAAGGTTGAATATTAGGCAACAGCATTGCCCGACTGAGACAGTCAGTAGACGCACCCCACAGGGACTAGTTATCTCTCCTTTACTATGGTTCATGGCAATTAACAAATTTCTGGTGCGACTTAATGGGAAGGGTGTTAAGAAGGTTGGCCTATTTTGGATTGAACAACAGCTAGGGGCACTAGAACAGAGGTAACGACCATTGTAAGGTCCTTTTCGGACCCCTTTCTTGCTAAATCGCCAGCTACTTCGTGCCCTTGAATACCACTGTATCCTGGAACCCAAGAAGTGTAACATCATAATGTGCTGTGATAGTATTGAGCTCTTCATGGCATCGTCTTACGAGTTTGGATGAGATGGGCTTCATGGCTGCTTGACTGTCGATTTATATATTTCAACACGTTACGCGAGTATGCATCGATCCACAAGTAAAAACCTCCTAGTTTTTACTTATCAAAAGTCATCGCACTGATAGTTGAATGTTGACAGTTCAACAATGGCGCGAAATTAAAAATGACACCTCTTGTTACATGAACCTTTTTAAATCGTGTGGACATCGCTGTTTGTATGGAGCTTACTTGTTGATTCTCATCAAATTATATACCTTTTTGCTAACTCTTTTCTTTCAGCAATCGCGAACCATGTCAGCTGAGATATAAACAATTGTCGATAAATAATCTCGATGCTAAATCGTTCGCCAGTTCGTTTCCCTGATTGGCGCTGTGTTTAGGAACCCAAAGGAGTGTAACGCATATAATTGGCTATGAGTGCTGTGAGTTCTTTGCGGCATCATTTCACCAATTTAGATTTGACGACTGTGGCTTGGCTGTCGATGTATATGTCGATCCTCTTTCTTGAATGTAGTTTCGTGGATAGTTCGCGTGTCATTTCTGCGATTGATAATACTTCCACTTGGAACACACTGCCGTGGTGTGGAAGTCTCAAAGAACGAGTAATTTCGGGTTTAAATGCATGTAATCCAGAGCCTACTCCTTCGTCAGTTTTTAACCCGTCAGTGAAAATCTAAATATTATTCGCGTGGTTCTGATGGCGCTGGTAGTCCATATACATGCTAATCTTTGTATCCTGGTCAGTGCTTAGAAGTACGTGGTCTTATCTACTGCGGCCCAAAAGACCAGGCACCCATAGGATTGAATGGGTCTGACGAGGGCTGTGTACAATTCGGTGGATAATGACGGCTTGGCTGGGGCCTCATTCTTTACTAAAGATTTTGCTGCATGTATAGAAGGCTATGGATGCTTTCTTTATCCCTTCTGCCGTGTTTTCTTTCCAAGTCAGCTTACGGTCGAGTATCTCGACTTATCTGAAATTTGGAGGGATGTCTCGTTGAATCTCAAAGGCCCGACCTGTAGGATTGTTGTCTTGTTAGTGAAGAGTACCATCTCTGTTTTCAAGGGGTTAACGCTTAATCCACAACTTTCCGTCCATTTGTGTAGGGCATTGAGGGCGGATCGAAGTATTTCGGTGGTAGTGGGTATGGGCTTACATTCAATTACTCCATTATGACAACATCATCCACATATGCGACAACTTTGGCCCCACTTCGTGCTAATTTCTTTAAGATTTCGTTCGCGACCAGTATCAATAGTAGAGGAGATAGGACCCCACCTTGCGGGATGCCTCTAGAACCCAGTTACCCTGAGTTGATGTGTCTCGTCTGGAGCATGCATTTAACCCAGTCGAAGATTTATGTTTTGTTGGTCCAGTGCTAGTCATATAGATTCCGACTTTACGTTATTGAAGGCTTCTTATATGTCCAGGAAGGCAGCTAGTGTGAATTCTTTGTGGTGGAGTGAACTTTCGATTATTTTTACCACCTCATCAAGGGCTGTCTCAATAGATCAACCTTTAGTATAGGTGCGTTGCCCTGGGGACATATTCTTAGGATCCGAATAGATTTATTCAAATGTCTTGAGTAGGAACAAGGTAAGGCTAATTGGCCTAAAGTATTTTGAGATACTATTTAGGGTTTACCCGCAATTAAGTCACCCGCGAAAATATTCACGGACTGATATACATACTCCTTGTGACTTTGTAACATCATGGGGAAAATATCGTCAGGCGAGGGAATCAATTGCCCAGTTGTATGCTTCCAAAAACACAGAGTATCACTCAAACTAATATGTATCATTTTCTGACCAATTTGGTTTTGTATAATCAATCATTCTCATCTGTCACATTTACAACACACAACAATCGGTAAAAAATGATGGAAATCTATCAATTCCTAAGCTGCTGCACCTGTCAAGTTCACTGATTCCCCATTAAACACCAATAATTCAAAGCAACACTTGCCTTCCGACATAATCCCAAGATTATAACCAAATACTGTGACCAGGCCATCTTACAAAATATCTCTCAACCACAGTAATTAATCATAAAGAAGGAAATAATCTCACTGCCTTCCTATCACTATCATCCATCTAAATAAGCCATCTCTTCGTTGACACTTGGTCGCTGGCATTGATTGCTCTAACGGCGCAAAGGCGACATGAATCACAGTTCCCGCCTTACCATGAGCTCTGCCCCACATAAGTGCTTATCACAGTTGATAGACACTTCATTAAAAGCTAGTCAAAAATGTGCAACAAACCAGCAGCAAATTTGTCTCTCACTCCTTAGCACCTACTTAGGTTCAACTCGATAATTGATCTCGGTCGAGCGCAATTGAAAAACGTTTGCCAGTGCCACCAACCAACAGTGGCAACAGCAGCAACAGCAGCAGCAGCAGCGGCCGCCTCTAACATAACTTGAATCCTCTAATCTCCATCAATCAATGAGTTTCCTGGTTGAACATCGTCATTTATCTCCTCCACGTCCCACATTCTGCCAGAATGGCGAAAATGTCAGCCACCACCACACCGGGAACAGACCAGAGCGAGAAAGCCTTTCAAGATCCAATGCACCAGCCCACAACGATGACTATGACGACGACGACGACGACGACGCGACGAGGCTGTTCCTATAATTCCACATAATTACGATGGGGCGTTCATTTGAGAAAATAATATTCAATTACATGTTGCTATACATTACAAGTATCTGACAGATACGCGGAGCAGCACTTTTCTTGCCAGCATTGGTAACAAAGTGATGACAACTTTTTCTTCTTGAGCCTGCACGCGCCGTATCTTTACTGCGTTGCGAATGTTATCAAGCCGCCGAGCAAAAGCGATTTTGTCCAGTTAGTCACTGCAGGCTGACTAACTTGAACCCCCATGTAGCTGGCTGTCAATATGATAATGACTTGCAAATGATGGTATAATGATTTTGGATAATGGCGAGAGGCCGGGACACGATGGAACCTGTTGGTGGCTTAAAAGTCCACTCACAGGATAGTTGTTTCGATTTGACTAGAGAATAAATGATACTCTCGTTGGGGGGTATGACTCTTGTCAAATCTGTGACCGATCAGGAGAGTGATGAGGCATCAATCACGTCCGCAATGGGCGTCTGTCTTCTCAATTCTGACGCAGTAGTGTTATTTATTCCAGTATTGCCCCCAATGAGCTCGAAAGCACTATCTTTAATAAATTGACAGCGCTATCCTTTTATTGTTCTATAGCTTTGTGCTGATTAATAATTCCAGCTTGACGAGGGCGGATGTTCTTTGACACTTAAATTTGACTGCTCCACATTCTTTAATTGATGGACAGAGTGGTTTAGAAAGACTAAATTTACATTTTATTATTCGTTTGCGTTTAATTACTCTGACATCATAGAAATCAATTACATGTTGATCGATGCCAGAGATTCGAGGATAAGATGGTGCGATGGGGTGTCCCAGTTCTGTTTTTTTTTTTTAATTTTTTTTTTTCTAAGGTTGGCGACCATTAAACTATGACATTGGTCATGTGCTGTTGTTGTGAGAATGAATCATGTTTTTGATGGGAAAACGTATGAATTAGACGTCAAAATTGAGTTGACGCTTGAACTTTGAGGTCAAAAACTAAAGTACCCATTGTTTCTCAGTTGAATACAGGAGAACCAAGATTATAACGAAGACTTTTCCAAGCAATAAGTCTACTAACATGAGATGGTTGGTAGGAATCATTGAGAAATCTTTGGATTTCACTATGGGCCCCTTCCTTGATAGAAGCTATATCGAGCAAATGCTTAAAGACAGACTTATACATGCTGAGCTGGGATGCCTAAGTTTAATACCTAAACAGAGAATTCTTCATGGATTTACACTGAAACTAGTTGCCCCGCCTCCTGTCCCATTTGGGAAGACTCTATGTAGGTCACCGATGCTGGTAATTCGGTTTTTCCATAATCAAAATGGACCTTCTTTTTAGTCTAAGTGTGTCCCTGCTGAGCGGTGACAACCACCTAACCCAACCAATCAACCCAACCCTACACGAGATGCACCTTTAACAAAATAACTTCGAAGAATTCGAAAATTTGGGCCACAATCTTCGAATGCAAGTGAGTTTGAACAGGTGGAGCTATAAGGCCGTTCGATAATAACTGACTACGCAACTGATCGCTATCGATCTTGATGACGTATGGTTATAGGAGGATCTGTCACAATGCGTCAGAAATTATTGGTTTGGCAACAGTTTCCAGGTTCATAATGATCGTACATCAAGGGAAAACAACAATTGTGTGATTTGATGCCTTGCGTTTTGTTCTGAAATATAAGGTGACCTTCCAATTCCCAAGATCAAGGCCGTATTCCGATGCATAATTGGTCAGACTACGCTGCACTTTTGGGTAAAGAAAGGAATTCATGTTCATTGCGCTGGGTGTTCTCATTACAAAATCTTAATTTAACTGGCCTTAGGGAATTTAGGAGTATATTTAGCTACTTAGGTCAGATTAGGGCGCCCATGTGGTTTAACTTAATGGCTGTATTGGTTAGATAAATGCACCTATCCTTCAGACATAAAGACTTAACACGTCCCTTTGGTTGTTAATAGGACATAACGATAAAAAGCACCCAATATGAATATCCATTCCAAGGTCTGTATCGTCTCTTCAAAGTGAGTAAACAGTAGTGCTTGGTACCTTGTAAGGGCCCCATTGGACAACTCTCATTCATCGTTTCGACCATACATGACTAGAAGCTAGACTGACTTAGGGTAAGGAACTCCAAATGTCTACCAAATAGACATCACTAGCATTGATGATGTGTTGCAGCAATCGGAGACACAAGAGTGTCTACTACACTTGAGAAGTAGGGTACATGATAGTATTTCATATCCAAGGTCCCTGTGTGTTACCTGTATATTCTAGGCTACAAAGCAATTGGAAGCTCATTTTTATCGCAGATCTGTCTTCGAGGGTCCTGCATAGCGATGGAGACGTGTCGGTGAGGTATTCCTTTCGAACACATCCTTTTTTTTTTTTTTTGTAATCTGGGCGCACCAAAGGGGATATGAATACCCTTATACTGAATTCAGGGCGCGGGCGTTGGGGAAAAGGGAGAAGAGGAACAGAGGAGGCACCAGTGCACGTTGGCACATGGAGAGACATGATACATTTCTTCGATGTTCTAGTGAGACTAAGGAGCTTACAATGTCTCTATCACCTATATTTCTTAACGCGTGATTTTGGACCCTGTCTAGAACGTGCAGAACGGTCTTGAGTGCACCAGACCAGATATGGGCGTTGTATTCCAGCTTTGGGCGGATGAATGCCTTATAAATTGAGGCCAGATCAGACGGGGTGAAGTATTTCTTGCACCGCTTAGAGCAGGGACGTGAGTTAGGGAACGAATATGAAAAACTGAGGGTACTGTCATCAGCGAAGGAATGGATTGGATTAGAGGTTGCAGACAAGAGATCATTTATAAAAAAGAGTCGGAGCCCTGGGGAACACCAGCATTTGTGCGATGAATATCAGACTTCAAGCCATCCAACACAACTTGTATTGAACGCCCCGAAAGGTAATTTCTAATCCATTGAAGAAGAGACTCATCGATACCAAATGCACGCATTTTAGACAAAAGAGCCTGGTGCCAAATTCTGTCAAATGTCTTTGAAATATCAAGTGCAACCATCTTTGTTTCGCCGAAGTGATTGAGAGAATGGTTCCACTTCTCGGTGAGATATGCCATCAAATCACCAGTGGACCTGTTGCTACGAAAACCATACTGCCAGTCATTAATGAGTTTTCGTGATTCAAGATATTTCATAAGCTGACGATTTATCAGCGTTTCCATGACCTTGGACAGAAGGGACGTAAGTGCAATGGGTCGGTAATTGGTCGGAGAGGAAAATTCGCCTTTTTTTTTTGGGACAGGTTGGACCAATGCTGTTTTCTATCTTCTCGGAAAGAGCCCAGAAGAGTAGGACAGACAGAAAAGCTTATGCAGAGGTTTTGCCAGCGAGGAAGAACACCTCTTCAGAACTATAGGGGGGGAAGAGCTTTGAGAACTCCTGCAACTATGCGAGTGCGAAAGTTCTATAGCAAAGATTTCCGCTTGAAATACGGAGTTATACATTTGTCCATGCTTGTGTAGATGAATGTTTTTGTATTGACACCGTATACTCCAGCACCAACTCCTTCAACTGTTTTTGATCCATCTGTATACCAGTTATCCGTTAAGATAATTCCAATTAGTTCACTGGTTCAGAAGTTCACTGGTTCATAAGGAGATCCTGGCTTTGAGGCACTTTATCTGGTCCTTGTATAGTATATAGACGGCTCCTGGATAAAGGCTACGTCTAGTTGATCCTTATTAAATCTATGATTTTATACCTTTGCATGCTGTAGACAAGTTTGGATGCACCTCAATCCCATAGTACAAAAAAAATTACTGTAGGGATATGTTAGCAGGATTGCCCACATTTCTAGCTTCTGCAGTGGTCTGGCTAGCTTCTGAGGTCTTAGACGTTGATGACAAGTTTTCTGACACCTTCGACCTTTCAGGCTCTCCCTTAGTCATTGCCGCTGAGTTGCTAGCTCCAAATGTGATTAGTTCAGCTGCCTGGTGGTTCTTTTGGGCCTTGTTAGCTCCAAGCGTCTTTCCCTTTCTCGCTTCGAGCAGTCTTTGCTGAACACTAAACTTTGGATGAGTAGGTGCTCTGTCCTTAGTTTTGGCCTCAGATTCTTTTCTCTGGACTGGTCTCGATGATCCTTTTATTCTAATCAGGTCCTGCGAGAAGTTGAGGAAAAGTTTACAACCCTGGCTTAGCATCTAATCCTTGGAAACCTCATCCACAGCAAATGTGATGGTTTCCCCTCCGCTCTTCTCCATGGTGACCCTGAGGATTCACCAGCTCTTAGTAGATAACGGCATTGGAGTAAATCCTACACATTCATATCTAGAAAATTGCAGAGGAAATCACAGTTTTCTAATTTCCAACACAAAGGTTCACAGAAACTTTGTACAGCTCGTCTCTATAGATGCTGTCATATGCGGCCTTAAAATCGATGAAAAGATGGTGGGTATCGATTTGGACTTCTTGAGTTTTCTCTTGTATCTGTCGAAGTGTGAAGATTTGATCGATTCTGGACTTTTCTGATTAGAAACCAGGTGGGAACTTCGCTACTCTATTACATACTCAGCAGACCCAACCTGGATTCCACATACTTTTGAATAATTGTGTCTCTGATGGCATGTGAATTCTCCAGTATTTTTTCAAGAACGGTGTTAAAAACATCAAATGACAGTTTGTCACATCTGCCTATATGGTTATCCTGTATAATCGCAGTTTTCTAAGGCTTTCTCTAAGTTCGGGTCGACTTTCTTGATCTAAAGTCACACTGATGTTTGTCAAAAGCTTTAGATGATCACCAAATACTCAAAATATGATCCACCTTCGTCCAACAACATTTTGCAGCTCCGTATTTGTCTACACTTGTCATATTCTTTTTTCCTGTAGGTCTTTTCATTACCTTGTAAAATCAGCCTCAACAAAGCTATTATTAACAAAGAACTCATTACTTTGTTCGTTCTTGGGTTAAACAAGGGTTGACTTCTCGTGAGTTCAAAGAACATATTCTTTTCGATCACGAAAAAGTGTTAACACCTTGCAAAACTTCAACTCAAAGTATATATCTCTGACCGACACGATCATATCATATACAAAGCATATTTATTTCTAATAAAAAGGAAGAACTTGTCGGTGATTTTTATCGGCCAAACAAAACAACTTAGACTCCACAATCATGATCGCAATGTCTGATAGCTCCTTACATGTTCATTAGCCAAGAACTCAGGAATTCATTTCATGCAAAAATTATACTACTCTTTGGCATCCTAATATGGTAATAAAACATTTTTCAATCGCCATTAATGTCAGTACATAGTTCGAATGCCTAATGAATCAAAAATAGCCGGACATGCACGCGCAGTCTGGCGCGACAACAACTCCCAATACACTGGCGGCGACTCATCGTGATTTTCGAATTCGTTGATCGTTTCGCGAGAACAGTTCTTTTTGTTTTTTTGCGCGGTTTGTTTCGGAAGGTTTGTGCCTCCTAATTCGATGTGTCAAAGTTTTTATTGTCGAAATCAATACACGAAAAGTGCATGTGAAACATTCCGATCATGTTAATTAAATTTCGTGATTTATCGCGCCTTGTATCGCGCATAGAGACATGCGATATGGTTTGTTTTCAATTAATTGTGAGATGAATATTTTATCGATCATCCAGAGTGCATTGAATTACTAGGCGACAACGTTTTGCGGTTCAACTCCGATCGTAATCGGTTTTCTCACCTCGTTTCGGGATGGTGGCTCTACTTATCCGGGTATTTATGCGATACGCATCTTCTGTGAATGCAAATTGCAAATTATGCGTGTGCTATCTGTGCGCCATCTGGTTGCACTTGAAATACACGCAGGAGATATTGCCGAGACTGTTAGGTAACCTAATCGGAGAGGAATCTTGTTCGACAGGATGCGTTCGCCGTTTGTCGCCGCACACCTACCACAGTGGCTGAAGGAGATGCCAGGTCTGGTGGATATTTTTGTTTTTATGGGACAAATTGGTTAGTTAACTAGCGGTGTTAACTGCATATGCAAAGACTTATGCAGTTTGGATGAAAGTGAACCAAGTGTTGTGGTGTAGATAAGTATCTGTAATATTTAATCGAAGAATTACAAGTTCAGTCGGATACATGGGATATGAACGTTTTTATTGCCCAGGGCGGGGGCTTTTGTGTTGTTATTTGTTGGAACAAGAACTATAAATGTGCAATAGGAGGAACATTGGGAGGTGGGACTTGACTTGTTTGAATCTAGTTTGGGGCAATCTCCACTTGGGTTAGAAACGACATTAGAGAGTTTTATTTTTGGTATTTATGAAGCCTTTAACATTAACGTGTGGTACTAATGTTTTTCGTTAGTAATGATATTGGTAGGATGGCCGCAATTAGGCGAACAATTTAATGTCTCTACTCGAGGATAATCCATGGCTATTGCGGGTGGTTCAGCTTTTATGTGTTCCAAAAGTAAAACTCGTATTTGAAATAACTAGGTACTTACTACAGCTGCTTTTGAAGGCCAAAAGTGAACGAAACTGATGGGTTATTGATCCAGAAAAGATATTTAAGAAGCGCGTTTGAATATGCTTAGACCATTAGTGATTGAATTGCAATTGCTATTAGAGTCTGCGTAGTGTTCTTTTTCTAGTTCCATCCGCTAGATGTGTTATACGTACGTTTGGCGCAACGTGGTTTTCGGCGCAGATTTCCCGATTGTCCTACACCAACTGGTGAAACACTTAGCCACTCGCCTCGAAGAGACTGGAATAACACGTGACAGAATAGGCACCGGAAGGCCTTCTAGTGCTCGTTCCGACGAGAATATTGCCACTGTGGCTGAAGATGACGTGCCACGGAATTGACCATTACATCTTCGTGGTGACAGTCCACCTGCTAAACTACGCTCACGCTCTCCTAAACCTCAACGATCCAGTGAACGATGTTCGGTTAAAACTCGTCATGAACGACGAGGCCCATTTCCTTTGAACGGATACGTAAGCAAACAAAATTTGAGCTTCTTGGGCACTCAGAATCCACGTACCATTACATCCATAAAAAGTCCCTGCATGGTGCGCCATTTACCGCGGAGGTGTCATCGGGCCTCATTTTTTGGAGGACGCCATGGGGAACACGGTTACTGTGAGTGGCGATACAGAACCATGATCAATGAGTTTTGGAACCGCACACACAGCTCATCCAACAATGAACTTTTTGAAGG
Source organism: Xylota sylvarum (assembly GCA_905220385.1). NCBI lineage: Eukaryota > Metazoa > Arthropoda > Insecta > Diptera > Syrphidae > Xylota > Xylota sylvarum. The sequence goes on from LR999958.1 coordinate 110,194,564, forward strand.
ATGCGTTTCCGGGTGGCGTAATGTTTCCTTTTGGCGATTTGCAATGATCGCCGTATTTGACCACTGCAGACTTCTTTCTTTGTGGTTTTTTGAAGTCTCGGGTCTATGAGAATAAGCCACAGACTCTGGAAGCCCTCAAAGAAAATATCCGACAAGAGTGCAGGAAGTTATCGCCCGAAGTTCTCACTAAAACCAGTCCTGCTGTATGACGCAAAGACGGGACGTTAACAAAGGCGGAGTCATTTTGAAAGCAAGCGTTGACAGGCTTTAAAGGATGAGATTCAACGATGAACTATACAAGCTATACACCGACATCGACCTAGTCAAAAAATTGCGCATCAGTCGTCTAGAATACATAGAGCGAATGTAGATCAACGCTACAGTAGGGGCAGAGCCAACCTTAGGTGGCGCGCACAAGTGGAAGAGGACCTCAACCAACATGGACTGCGCAACTGGAAGCATTTAGCCAAAGACCGCGGTAACTTCAGATGCTTGTTGGTTGAGGCCCAGGTCCACTCCGGACTGTAGAGCCGCTTAAGTATGTAAGTAAGTAAGTAAGTAAGAGAAGCTTAAGGGTATATACGTTACATGCCTTGCAATAGGGCTACATACCGGTAACATGGAGATAAACAAATGTGGTGTTTCTTCCAAAACGGGGTAAAAAGGACTGCACCGAAGCGAAGTCCTTCAGACCGGTCAGCCTAACATCATTTCTGTTGAAAACAATGGAAAGAATTGTGGTTGACCATATGCAGAGCACGGCGCTGAAAGCGTGTCCTTTGAGTAATAGACAACATGCATACAGAGCTGACAAGTCTACGGAAATAGGTTGGATCACCTGAAAGAGAGTCGGGTTGAGGGTAGAAAAGTTACCATAGCCCTGGACAATCAATCAGCGATAAGACGCATGGACCAAACAGATATAAATACATCACTGGCATTGGAATGTTTTCATAAACTCAATGAGTGCTGATCTCGAAATGAGATGACGCTGCTCTGGGTGAAAGGACACGTAGGGACTGACGGCAACGAAAAGGCGGACTATGAAAGGCAAAGCAAGAGTCAACCTCGGATGTCTCTGGTCCGGAACCACTCGCTGCAATTGGCAGAGGGATGGTAGAACACCTAATTGGCAAATAGGCCGCGACGGAACACCAGACCGTGTTCAACCGTGGATGGCTGGTTGACACGAGGAATCAAAGCCAGAAAGGAACTGCGGAGAAACCCAGAGAGACTCTCGGCTTAAGATGGAAGAGAGACGAAAAAAATTTGGGGATGAAAACGCCTCGGTCGACATTTTGGGGATCTAGACCAAGTTTGGACAATCGGGCAACATGGCCTTAACCCAAGAAAGCAGAATGTCTACGGATTACTGAATTTCACTAGGAATGATACCACCATGTTCTGGAGACTTGAATGGTTTGAAACTGCGTATGTCCTAGAGGATCCTATCGGTGGTTGATATTGTTATAGAGTCTCTACATGATGGAATGGAAGGGCATACCGTTTGAAGCATAGCTACAGGTGAGCTGCCAGAAAATTGAGTATCCAGTAAGAGATTAATGGACTCCTCGCTGGAGGTAATCTAATGGCAATCTGGAAGCTAGGTGCAGAAGGTTTTTTCCCTCGTCGTCTTCAGAATCGTCCCATTTTACGCAACCGAGAGGATTCTGCAGACTCTTCAATGCTCTCAGAGAAGAGTCTTCAGGATCGGCCCTGCTCCTTTCTAAGTTTTTTTTATTTTTTGACAGACAGTTTGTAAGAACCCAGTCAAGGCTCTCGAACAGGACAAGCCACCACGAAATCAGGATCGTCTATGCTCTTAAGTTCAGTACGCAGAGATGGAGGAATGAACGCTGTCAAGTGTTCCTTATACAGAGACCAGGTCTGACATATGACACAAACAGAGGAAAAATGGGCGTGACTGTTTGTGTTCTGTCTGAAGTTGCATATTTTCGTTCACCGAGTAGGAATGGCGCAGTTGAGGAAGGTCCCTAGTGGGTCGAAATATTTGAAAAGGATCTGTCCAATCCAACATGGTAGAGTTTAGATTAAGGCTGAGACTACAACGCCATCTAGGTGAACGATGTAATTATTATTTCTTTCAATGTCTATTGCATTTAATGCTGCACTTGAAACTATTGCTATTCGGAAGTGTTATTACTTATATCAGATCTCTCCTAATATTTGCCCACCATTTCCCATTCTTAGACATTCCACATCCATTCACGTGTTTTCTTCCATAAGGAGGAAACAATTAATTAAACCACCCACGCCCCTTCCATGTCTCCGGTCATAACTTACTTCTTCTTAACACTTTACTATACCAACAAGCTTACAACCTCTTACCAAGGACCCACCTCCCACTGAATTCCCTCAGCGAATTAGTGTAACGCCAACCCAAGGATAGCTGACCATCTCCCAAGCGATAATTAACTCCACTCATGTGTGATTGTTTTTTATGCGTCGTTGGTTTTTCTATCGTTAATACGATTTACCGCATTTTTTTTTCTCCTGTGGGGATGCAGAGGATACCATCTATCTCACCAACTCTCTCTCTCTCTCAGGGCCACATGGCGCCCGTATTTAGCACCTTGCGTCGTTTAATTGGATTCGAAAGCCATTGAACTTGTCGAGGTGATTCAACATCAATGTCTGTAACGAATTAATTTTCCAATTGACTTGGAGGGGTCCTCGACAAATAAATAACAAAAGTCACCCAACAACGCTGTGTAGACTATGTACTTCCGCATTGCGTTACCGTCTATCGATTGGCTTTGCCAAGACGGTTTGTGAAATATTAACCTTGTTTGGTTTCTAGGAAAGCTTACACGGATGTAGGATACAATCAGAATGGGGCCATTGCCCTCCGCAATTAGTGTTACGTACGAATATACCCCCACACAGCCGGGTGTAACAGCGCAACTGTGGGTTTTGAACTTAACCTAGTTGTGTGAATTGTTTGCGCTAATTTGGTGAACAAACACACGGTCCTTGTTAGTGATTGCATGTGGGGAGTTGGAGGATGTTAGGTGTTAGGTGTTAGGCTATTGGTACTGTTCAATCAGTGGAAATTAATTGCTGCGACACTCTGGGACTATAAAAAAAAAATGCAAATATTACAGGGTGTCACTGAAATTAGAGAGTGTGTTGGTGGCTTAAACCCCACGCATAACTTTAAGCTGAAAAGAGACTGAGTACAAATATGTGAATGGTACTGCCTAGAGTTGGGCAGAGTCTCTTTGAAATTGAAAACTTGACAGGAGCTTTCAGACTAAGAAATGTATGAACAATTTATTCAGCTGATGCTCCTGTATTGGACAGTCTGTAACGATGACATTTGCTTATCAAATCTACCTAAAAACTTTCGATTTCACATCCCATCAGAACTTGTAACTCTGTTTTCCTGCAAACGAACAGTTAAATTCAATCGAAACCATAAACAACATCGCACCCCGTAGCAATATAACAGTCGCTTGTGAAAGTGACAGCTTGAGGTCTCTCACAAACGTCAGACAAAACACTTTTGTTTTCAACACAATCAAACAAACCCCAAGTGCATTGTCCATTATTAAAACAAAACAAAAAAAAATTCAACTCACACTGAGTTTGATAAATAAACATTTATCTGTCAAACAGTACATCAATCGAAACACTACTAAAAAAAAAAATCTACTATGGGATCGCTGCCGATTACAACCACGCACTGTCAGTACGGCATATGAATACCCAGATGTCCTCCTTCTTCCTCATGCTTCACGCTTTGGGTGGCTTTAACAGAATGTTTTATACTTTTGCCAATAAAACCAGCGATAAATATCACCTACATATTTTAAATTGTTGTCCACCTCTGTCACTGTGACAGAAGACACCAAAGGACATTCCCGACCGAAGATAATCTCCCACATTGGTTAACAATTAAATTAGGAGCAATAAAACGCATTCAACATAAATTCATCAATGCGTTCGTTTACTTATATTGTGTAGGCCTTGTAAAATAGCTAAAAATACCTTAAACTGTGGTCTTTATGGAGGACTACGCTCCGGCTAGGGGCTCATATGAACGCGCCACCAAAATGTGACATTGACACAAAGAGAAGGAGACAACAGGAGAAAAACAAAAATTAAAATGTCATTCAGACCACCCGTGCGCGATCCATCGATCGGGTCATCGGGTTTTGTCCGTTGTCCGATGGCAATAAAATTGTAAACATTCCTTGAAGTGATTTTTTTTTTTTTTTTTCATCTGGTATCCCTTCATCGGTGGATATATGTATATGAATGTCCCTGTGCGCCTTTTGTGGTGTAAATTAAATGACAGATAAATGTGTTGAACCTTAATGGTAGTTGGCGCTTCACCAGCGATAACAAGATAACACATGTTGGCGGGTCCGACAGCACCTTATCCAAGTGCGGTGGTGGGTCATATTACACCATCTTCTAATGGAGGACATTTGTTTCTCGTTTTTTTTTTCATTTGTTTGTTGTTGTAGGTTTCATTAAGTTGTTGATCCTTAGATGAGCTGAGAATCACTATCAATCAACAATCGGTGAAGAGTGGTGAGCATCAGTTTTAATGGATTCACAGGCTAATGGTACATGTTTGACAATATTAATTTAGTGAAAAGAAAAAGTGTAACATGACCGTTATTAATGACAGAGAAATAAGGTCTTGGGACCATTTTGACAGTTTAAGGAAGATTTGTAAACAAATTAAGTTTCCAGTGTTAATAATGTTTTAATGCTGTCCGATCTTACTAATCTGTATGAACACAATTGATGGGAAAAAGATAGTTCCCTATGTCTTCAGGGACATGGAAAGGACATTTGATTGACATTAACCATCAAATGAGGTTTGTATAGGTAGAGAGTCAGTAACACAGATCGTTGGAGAGACAAATGTCCCTATCATGGTCAACATTGCAAAATGATAGCCACAAGACCTCTCTTACTTGAACTTCTTGACGAATTGACTAATTTGGGCATCAACTGTCAGGCTTTCTCTTATGATAAGGTATTATGACATCATACAATGGAGACTTCAAAAAACCAACAACAGTGCAATTCTCGAGGAAGAGAAAACTTAAGCCTAGTACATTGAAATGTTTAGCAAAAACGTAGTTAGAATGACAATAGGACAAGTAAGAATAGAATGTAGGAACGATACCCGCAGACATCTGGAAGTATTCTATAATCTGCCAGCATCCTAAGAGCCATGCTACATACAATTATGTTCGAAAGAAGCCCTATCGCCACAGACAGACCCTGATCGATGACACGGGAAGTCCCAACACTTGTCCAGATCAACCTCTGCACCTAGTTTAGTAATATTTTTGAAAATCTCATTGTCTGTGATCCCAGTGTGACCTGAAATCCAAACCAGACTCAAAAAGTTCATCCTCGCGACCGAAGTGGTTAACTAATTTAGCAAGTTCTTAAGAGCAGCCAGGCTGTCGTTACAATTACACCAACCCTTTGACCTATTCTTCACAATGTAGGTCACGGCCATTAGAACAGCGTCCAGATCTTCTCCGCTTGGAAGGCAGAAGTTTGTTTGTTCTTCGATGGTCCTATTCATGGACAGTACTGAATCTAATATTAAAAGACCCATGTCTTGGGCTTAGGTTAGGTGGCTATCCTCCTCTCATGGTAGGATACACTTGGACCAGGAGAAAAATGGTCTCCTTACACTGCTGTGAACTGAGAGCGCTTTGGATATTCGCTTCGACTAGACAGCACCAGTCACGATCCTCCTTTAAGAGGATTTGCCAAAAGCTGATCCTAAGTACAAAGAAAGAGTTGGCAGCAACTGGCTTATACTCTTTTGCAGCAATGATGGGTATACTTCAATTGTTATCAGGGACTTTAATAATCGATGGACCATTCTGTTTTCACGGCCTTTTGCAATGTAAAAGCTTCACCGAGCCTAGAAGTTAGTCTGTGCGAGTAATGGGTGGGTAAACCAAAAAACAAGTTTGAAAACCAGGTGATCACAAGTCGGGAGCCTGTTAAGTAACTAAGTGAGGTGGGAGATTTTTCATCTTAAGAGGGACAATACTTTGACTTCTTTACGGTTTGATAGCCTAAGGGGTCACCACTGCAATAATGACAGTCAACTGCTTAGGTTCAGGTTAGGGTGATTGTCTGGACCAAGATACACCCACACTAAGACCAAAAGAGCTCCTGTGTGATACCGTGGATCTTTCAATATAATAGTTATACAGGGATTGGTAGAATCAAACGGAGCTTCTTATGAAGCGATGAAGCATTTGAAGAATAGAGAGAGCCCCTAGGTTAGATTAGATACGTGGATATGCGAGCGATACCCATTTGCCCATTGGTTAACCCTAGTTATCCAGATATGGTTCCTATGAACTAGCAAACCATCCAGTTGATTTGATGTACTTTAAGATGTCATTAACTGGTCTGTCTGGTCTAGGTCCATGAAGAAGTGTCGCGCGATAAATTTAAATCTAAGCGAGATAAGACCTGAACAGTGACAGAGAAAGTGGGTTGTATACTCATTGACTTCCTCATCTCTACATCCACGACATAATTCCTCTTCCGTTTACCTTAGTTTTTTCATGTGGTACCGCAGAGTTATGCCCCTTAATGTCTCCTAACAGAATATGAAGTAATTTCCTATCCATTTGCATAGTCCTGTCGGTCCTACTCTTATCGAAACAAGGCCATATACTTCTTGTGATTGCAAAAGTGTCTAGGGAAGTCCATCGGACCTGAATCCCTACTTCGAGTCTCAGTGTGCAAGGTAAAATGAACACCTTGGTGTCAGCTTGTTCTGATGTACATTCCGAACCTCTTCTGGCCAATTCGTTCGCCTTCTCATTACCTGGTATATTTTCATGTCCTGGGACCCAGCAGAGCGCAAACTTGTGCTGTGTTTCAAGAACTTTAAGCTCTTCACAAGCTGTTATTGCTGCCTGCCTGTCGATGAAAAAGGTGATACCTTCCTGTGGTATGACCTTCAAAGCAATCTCACGGGCGGCTATTGTCACTGCTAGGACTTTCGCTTGAAAAACACTGCTATGGTTTGGTAGGCGAACTGATTTGGATATACCCATTGGTTCAAAAAAGATGCCTGAACCTGCGCCCACATCCATCTTTGATCCATCTATGAAGACAGAGATGCCACGCGTGTTGGTGTTGGTATGAATAGTCTCTTAGTACGGAGTCAGGTAATCCGTGGGAGGTACATTTCCTAGATATTTATTCAGGATCATAGAATGACCTGTCGTGTTTTTTTATGCAGTTATATGACTGACTTATTCTTAAGGCACCAATAGCTGCCTAGGTTTGTACAAAGAAAAGTCCCCTCCAGTGAATGATTCTCATGGCACTTGTGGTGCCTATACAACCCAATCTATGTAACTCCGTGAGAGCCGCTAAGTTGGTGGTCTTGCTGACAGACTGCCACCATACAATGCAGTCATAAGTCAATCTTACTATAGCCGTATACATCCATTGCATAATTTTGGATTTTGTTTCCCCAAGTTTTCCCAAGCATTCTACGCAATAGTGGCTTTCTTGATTCTGTCATTAATGTTAAGCCTTCAGTTCAACTTATTGTCAAGTACGAGGCTTATCTGTATCTGGCGCTGTCCGAGATTCTATGGGGAGCGCCCCCTATGGAAGGTAATGTAAACTCAGGAATTTTCCTTCTGTTAGTAAATAATACCAGCTCAGTCTTCTCGCGATTGACCACTAGTCCACTTTTCTTGGTTCAAGTGTCAAGGGCTCTCAGCGCAACTTCCAATTGTTCACGTCATCCGCAGAAGCGATGGTCTTGACACCACTATACCTGAATTGTAGGAGTACTTCATTCTGTACAATGACCCATAGTAGTGAGGAGATTACTCCGCCTTGAGGAGTACCTCTAGAGGCATAAGCTTCTAACTTCGTACCCTCGTGCTTCGTTATAATTTGTCTTTCCCCAAGAATTTTCACAATCCAATTGGTCAGGGTGTTGCAGACGTCCTATTGAGATTTGTGAGCGTTCTACGCACCAAGTCCATTCTGACATTATTACATGCTCTTTCAATGTCTAAGAACGCAGCTAAAGTGTATTCTTTATCTTTAAAGGATTTCTCGATTAAGCTAACCACACAGTACAGAGCCGTCTCTACACTTTTTTCCTTTGGTATAGGCGTGTTGAGCTGTGGATATATTCTCGGGGCGTAGTCTATTGCGAATGTGAATGCCGGATAGTACAGTCCTTATGTACAATGTCGGACAGGTACATTGGAGGTGAAAGATGATCTCCTCCTACCCTTCGGTCATTCAACTCCTACGACGGAATTTATTTGAACAGAGTCCTGGCTTTTAGGCATGTTGGTCTATATAGTAGTGTCCTGTGAGGATATCGATTACGTAGCTGATCCACCAATAGGTACGTTTACAATCCAACTGTCTTGATATACATACATATGACAAACCCAACTGCTTAGAGGGAGATTAAATCGCTTTATTATATCAATGCCCGCAGGTAAATCCAAATCTTTGAAGATGTGCGCTCGAGAAAAAAGGGAGAGGGACTTATTTCAGGGACTAATCAACACAGAGTACATAATGGAAGAGATTGCAGCCCTTATTCACACCAAATAATAACGCCAGCTAATAGTATGGCAACATATTAAGTGTTTATTCAGCTCATCACAAAAAATAAAAATTTCCCTCACACTTTAAATTTATCTGGCAATTCTAAATCGAAAGGAAAACCTCCCTCCATTACGTTACGTCTGTCATTGCGAGAGCAATTGACGTTTGTCGCTCTCTTAAATTTTCAGTTTCATTTCAACTATGGCGTTAGCTGGTCGATTAGCTCCTCGAACTGTTTTATTTTCGCAAAATTTCGCACAAATCCAACGGAATTTCGGTAGTTTTCGAAATGCCCGAAGCATTCCGCGTCCGTTTCTCCGCACTTTATGTATAATCGGTGGCGGATTTGCCGCATTTATGTGTGCAAACTCATTGAAATCGAATTCAGTTCATGCCTTGAATATAAAGAAAATGAGATCGAGGGTAGGTACATATACATATAAGATTTAAGAGCGCATTACGTTCTTATTTTGTGTGGGTGTTTTTGTTCTCGCTATTTTTATCCTCGAAGAGAGAGTGCATCTCTTCGAAGGCTGTTTGTTTACCTTTTTCAACTGTCACTCTCGTTGGATTAAAAATGTCGAAATGTTTTAGTTGCTAATTGTGCCGGTAAACATTGACGTAAAAAAAATTGTAGATTTAATATTTTCGTCCGCTAACCGGGATTCAAGTTCAATGTAAGATTAGAGTGTTTATCAAAAATTTGATTTCCGCCTTTCGGCGGCCGCTTCAAACAACAATATGTTATCAGGCGTTGACGCGAGTAGCTTGGTGGTTTGTGGCGTCTGATAGGGAAATACGCTGGATAGGGGCTGTATAACTAGATTGCACCGCAGGTTATGTCATTCCAGAGAACATACATACTTTCGCCAGTTGACAGCAAACTTGTGTGCCAACTATGGTCTAATGCCCATAAATCATGGACGAGGGGATGTCGTAATGTGTTCCAAAGATTGCTGCAGGCGCACTGTCGACGGGGAAATAGTTTTATTATTATGCTTTGGTGTAGATGTACATACATAAGTACATATCAACTGGAAACTGGTTTGAGTCGGTTTCTAGATGAAGTATAGATTTGTGCTGATCTAACGACGACGTGATTCATTTATATTTTTAAAACTGAAGTTGAACAAAAGAGAAACGGAATGCGCCTGCTGACGTGCCGGGGTATAAATAATAAAAGGTTCATATTTGAGTCATATGTACATGTCAGCTGTATCGATATTCCAAAGAAATCGTTTTACTCTTTTGAGATAGCCATCCTAAAGTTTTGAATAAACCGATGGATTTGGCTACCAGCTGTGCGGGTACTTACTGACGAACACACGAAGAATGTTTTTTTTTTTTTTGCGATCAAGTCACGTGCTGTCAGTCATAAAGTTGTTGACATTGACTGGTTACTCATGTGCGGTTCGATAATATTACTAAATGCCGTATGTGCGAATTTATTTGTTTATCTGAGAGCCATGACGACATTGGGCCTTCGACATTACATACATATTCTTGGGTAGCCTGCCCAGTAACTGAACATAATTTTCGCATGGATTCGTTTTAGAAAACGGCAGCTTAAGTCTTTTTATAGACAAGTTGCTGTGCCAAAAATGTTGCTACAATCACAAACAATAATAAAACGGGTTGGTTGGAGAAGAGAGGTTGGTTGGACTCTCTGAGGCATAGTCAACTCCGCTTGATCCAAAGGGGGCAGTAATACCCTTCACAGATGCCTAGCAAAAAAGATCTCAAAAGGTAAAGAATCCAAGAAGGAATTTCCTCGATGGTATCAATGGTGATGTCCACAGCTAATACTTTATTACAGATTCATATCTTGCCATATTCGAAGCTCAAGTCAATAAGGCTCAAAACTCCACTTTACTTTCTTAGGAGGCACTACAGTCGAAGGTGGACCTGGCCTTCAACCAACAAGCCTCTCCATTTAACGCGATCTTGGGCTAACTGCCTCCAGTTGCGCACTCAAAGTCGTTTGAGCTCTCCTTCTACTTGCGCGCGACACCTAAGGCGAGGTTTTCCTCTACTGCGTTGTCCATCCGGGCTTAGGTTAGGTTAGGTAAATGGGTGCCTTGTGTCAGTGTCACTGCTCAATTAGACCACAGTTCGGGTCCATTGTGCCCAATCATTTAAACCTGGAAACCTATAAAGTCCGCTATTGGAACCACCCAGATAATGATATAAATCTCAGGAGGTCCGTTAGCTCTACGTTACCCAAGTCCTCCAAATCCGAGAAGAAGTAACTGCCAAGAGTCCTCATTCTTCTGACGGATAGGGTAGGATAGTCGCACAGCAGGTGACGAACTGACTCAATTTCTTCTTCGTCCCTGCAGCTTCTACAGAAGGCATTATGTCGCTCCGCGTGGACGCCAATGGCGCAATGACCAGTAACTATCCCTGAAACGATCCGTGCTTTATAACGACTCAGTTTCACCAGAGAATTTGATCTCTTCTAGCTGATGCCCGGCCATAGGGCCCTGGCTGTTGCGCATGTTTCCAGATGAACCCAGTGACTATTTGCTCGACCGATGGCTTCATCCTCTATTTTCTTCCGTAAAGAATTGATTGGGGTTACTACAAAAGGGGGGGCCCGCAATAAGTGCAGCGCCGACACTTTTCTAGTAAGTTCGTCAGCCCTTTCGTTTCCTACCATATCCATATGCATATATCCATCCTCCGGGCTTTATTCGAAGACTCTGCGGACCGGAGCACTAGTGTCCATTCGCTCTTCATGTTCTAGCCATATCAAACGAATGTTACGCGCAATATTTTGACTAGGTCGATGTGTAGTTCGCCGTTGAATCTCCTCCTCTAAAGCCCATCAACACAAACCGGACCGAATATTTTACGAAGAATTTTCCTCTCGAAACTACCGCGGAGAACTTCATGCATTTTCGATGCTTCAGCGCCATTAAGGAAGATTGGGATGATCAAGATCTCCATATAATCTCCTTAGTTATTCGGGGTATGGCCTTACTACTCAATTGTATTCTCAGACCAAAGAAACAGCGATTAGGAAGAGTTGTTCTTCATTAAGTTTCTGCTGAGGTTTTACTCGCTTACTTTTCTCCAGGATCTGCCCAAGTGTGAAGATTTGAACGACTGTGGACTTTTCTGGTATGAAACCATCCTAATAGGGGCCAATCAGGTTGTTGACGAAGAATTTCAAGCGCTCATACAGTAGGGCCGACAGGATCTTGTATGAAATGTTAAAAAGACTGATAGCCCTGTACTAGGCTCTGTTGACAGGGTCTCCTTTCTTGTGGATCGGGCAAATGATGCTGAGGTTCCACTCATCAGACTCATTTTCCTCTGACCAAACCTTTGAAATGAGTTAGTGTATGCTTTCCATCAAGTCATCCCCCAGCAGCCTTGTTGGACTTGAGTTTGGAAGTTTCCTTCTTCATCTCTACAAGTTTCTGTACGGGTCTTGTTGGTCTGACACGTTCTTTTTACCTGCTTTACCAGCAACTTCCGTACATTATTTACGGAGTATAATCTCTCAATATCTTCTATCGTGCGCTTCTCGTGCCCTTTTTTCTTCTTTTTTGCGCGTGCCGTTCTTCTCCTTCTTTGCAGCGCCGCTGCTGCATTTACTTTTCCGGTATTCGTCGTCAAACCACGGGTTTCTTGGAGGTGTTCGGGAGAAACCCAGCAGTTGCGGCATTTCTGATGGCATGTTGGCAGCGTTGCCATTGGTCCTCGGCATTTGATGCTGGCGGCATATACATAGGTCGTAACAAGATTTCGGGATACGAGTTCGGCAAATAATTCCATTGCCAGGCGTGGTCTCGTTTAGGCTATACCTGCCAACTGTCCTACCAAAGATGTCGTCCTTTCCTATCTTGGTCATACTTTAGGACATTGTTTATATTGTCGAAGAGCTCGTAGAAGCATTCTTTGGCTAATGTGGATCGTGGCTAAAGTGGTTCGCTCACGTGTCGAAAGATCAAGACTTCTTGCCTCGGTCTGCCGCGTATGACAAATCCTCATCCGTTTTTTTATCCTCTTTTTGCACGGCCCATCCCATTGCACTTCCTAGATGGCGGTGATATCTGCTTTTTAGCAGTCCAGAGCCTCTGATAATCCTTCGGCTGTACGCGGTCTGTTAATGGTTCGATCATTCCACGTGCAGACCTTCGGGTCGTTCTTCGTGTTTCGGTTACTACAATCGTCCATAGTAGAATCATCAATCAGCCGAGGTACTAGGAACCCAGTAGCCACCAACGTGGAGGTGTAGAGTAGGAGTTGATAGTGAGAGGCTAATGTGGAAGCGCCTGTGCTATTGTTATTCGCTATTTGTATTCGCATCACTATCCTTTGGCCACCTCAAAACTGACCCTCACTGTCAGAGTCTGGAAATTGAAATGGTGTAGAAGAAGCCTTTAAAGATTACGCTCCTATCCTCGAAAAGTGCTACTGGTAGGTTCATCCAACTCCCTGTCTAAGGGATTACAACCTAAGAACTGACACTTGGTTTGTAGATTTCCTACCACGAAAAAAATAGATTGTTGTGAATGGTGCAAACGAAATGCGCACTTTCGGATGCGCGCGTAGAATGGTAGGTCTCTTAATAGTCCCTTAACTTACAGGGGAGACTCTAGACTGTTGGAAAGTAGACATCACCACCATCCAAAACGTGTCAACAAAGGAAGCAGCTCCTATTTGGGCGCGGACTTATTATTTGATGCATGACATGTAAACGAGTGTCTAATACCAAACCGCATCAAGGTTAATTTATTAAAAATTAGACTGATAGGTGCTCACGCCCCAACAGAGGGAAACAAATGAACAAATCAAAGACAGCTTCTACAAACTCCAGCATAAAATGTATGAATATAAGCAGAGCTCTTGGTATGATGTTAAAACCGTCCTGGGAGATGTTGTCGCGAAGCTACTGTCGGAAAGTATAGTTTACACGACACCAACCCCGAGAAAGGGATTCAGCCTAATCACCTTTTCAAAGGAGTAAAATATTTCAGGTAGCACGCGGTTCCCTCACCTCGATATTCCCAAGGTCTTTCAATCAATCAGCCTTAAACCAGTTAAATCACTTTACAATCAACACAAGGCGCTTCTTCAGTATAATGTCCAAAAAAAACTGCTAGACAATGATTTCTCAGGACTTGAGCCGTTGTGTTTCAGACTAAAGCCTATGACGTTTGTAGAGATGGTGCTAATATTTGGAACCTCGGCTTGTGATTATCCTCCCTTTGCTCGTATGAGGTGGCAGATTTTCGATACTGATGTGAGAGTTGGTGCCCTATTGACATCTACTCAGGCTGTGTGTGTGACTAGTAGTTTGATAAAGGTGCTGTGTGATCAGTAAATCATATTGGGTTTCAGTTCGCAAGTCTAGTCGTAAGGGTGATGGCACGTACAAGTTCTACATATGTAAGCGTTTTGTCGAGGATACAGTAGACACCATTTAACACTGCCAATATCAGTATGAACAGCAAGGAGGGCACAACCTCTCGAAATACGCCAATTCTCTACTATCGACATCTTTGAAGAATGTATGCAAACAAATTCCTTTCGTGTTTCAACAAAACATGCCACGATTTCGAAGCTTGCCAATGAGGGAAGATGACTGGTCTAGAATAGAATAGAATAAAGTCAGAATGACAATCTCTAAACTAAAGTCTAGGAAAACAAAACAATTTACAATAAATAAATCGTAGCGATCAGTTTCTCATCCCACAGTACTATAACAAACAAACAAACAAAATTCCCATCCTGTTAGCAACAATAGCCTCCGATCGCATTATTTGTTGACGACTCATGGATTTCGTATCAAAACAACACGTCATACTCCATTCGTTCTACATGACACTTATCCCAAGGCTGTGTAAGTTCATCTGGGGGATGATGACCGTTTGAATTATCAGATTTAAAGGCCAAGACTCCCCATCAAGCGTAACGATTAATATGTGATCTTCTAACAGTCGGCAATTTATCTAATCGACTCGTAAAATGTGTTTACAACTGGTACAACGATTACGATCGTTACTCCTACATATTACTGACTTTTCTATCGGTGAACCAAAAATGTTCTAAAAATTAACTAACCTGTTATTGTCCGCCGGATATATCATTATTATGACATTGCGGCGACTTTGCATTCCCCGAGTGCTTGTTAATTGATTAGTCAAATGGTTCGAACGGTGGAATGGATGTAGCACCCTAAAATATCTATAAGTCCACGTACACCATAAACAATTAAAACCTTCAAGACACGTATCATAAGAAATCCGTTCCGAAAAAACTAAACTTATATAGATTTCAAGACTATCAATGTCTCGCCTCATAAAACAAGACACTCACGGTTGGGTGGTTAAAAACAAAATCGTACCGGGCACTTGTTCCCTGCTGACCAAATGAAATTACAGTGCACGACTAGATTGTACGTATCGTTATCATTTAATAAATCTCTAAGCTTCGTGGACATGTAAACGGCACTTAATAAAATTTAAAAAAAAATAAAAGTAGTGACAAAAAACCTGTCAAACTCGGGAGGGAAATTTAAAATTATGTATCTAGTGCAATTTCTTAGATTTTGATTGTGGTATCACGCCTTAACAGCTATTAAAACCGCTCATGTCTCCAATTCTACAGGTTTATCGTTCAAAATTAGTCTGTCGATGCCTTTGATCATGTCATGTGAAGAGATCGCGTTCACGATCATTTGAATAAAATATTGATCGAAACAATCTAGTTACGATTGAAAAGTAAATCTGATCCTTAGCCTAATCATTGTATCGATTCTTTGCTTGCGAAATAGTTAGATCAGCAGTTGATTGAACCTAAACTGAGAGACATGTTACGATCAGTGTATTATAGCATTTAGCCAATAAAGCGATTTGTTTTCCTGGAGACATGAAAAAATGGAGTCTATTTCATAAACGTTAAAGTGTTGACTGACGAATTTAAAATTTCTTTGACGAAGATCAACCTTCCACTGTCAAACGAAGTGAACCATTGAATCTTAACGATGGTAGCCAAAACCTTCTTCCACCTTACTAAAACAAAGTGAGAATAACAATACTCAGTTTGCTAAAGGTGAAGGCTTTTCGCCAGCTAAAGAGTATATAGAAACTCACTTCTAAGATTTGGTCAGACGAGTGTCGAGGCAGTGTGCTAAGGCCGGACTAACTGGAGACGCTTGTTGGTTAAGGCAGAGTTTCACGGCCAATTTTAGCGGCATCTGAGTACGTAAGTCTTAATTTTACTATCAAGATAATGTTTCTGGCGCTTATGTTCGATACCAAAAATAGCTGGCAGAGGCTCTCAGGCTGAGCTTATCAGATGTCATAATTGTTTTGATATTTGACTTGATCGTTTAGTGATCTTAACTAGGGTCTGCAGTCTCGACTAACTCGATCATACGTAGATCTATCTGTAGATAAAGAACTGTCCGGAAAGCTCGTAGATTGTGTTCTAGAAAATCACGAAGGGAACGATGTGCCCGAATCAGTATACTCGACGTGTTTTGACTTTTTGGACTATATCCACATTTTGGTACAGCTCATAGAGTTCGCGTTCGTGGTACAGCTCATAGAGTTGTATCGTCTCCATTAGCTCTCCTCGAATATAGGACCGAATATTCGACGCAACATTTTTCTCTCAAAATTGTTCAAAATCAGCGCTACTTTCCATATAGCAGACCTGACAGGATCAGTGCTTTGTAGAGCATGCAAACCGAAGTAGCGGCGCTTTCCTAGGGTAAGTCTTCGCTGAATCTCCACTAAGGTGTCATACGTGGAGTGGTATTTACTCCGAGGTAGCTAAACTCCTTAACCACTGCGAAGTTACAACTGCCAATAGTGACGTTTTATCCTAGACGTTGGACAGATGCTTCTTTGTTTGTTGATAACATGTACATACTTGGTTTTGTCCCATTTACTTCAAGGCCAACTCGCTTCGCCTGTTCTTCAATTGCCGTACAAGCCTCTAAAACGGCGCGCTGGAAGCAATTGATGGTGTCGATGTCGTCTGTGTATCACAACAGCCGGACAGATTTGTTGAAGATAGTGCCATCCGTACTAACACCTGCCCTACGCATAATCTGTTACAGCACGAGACTGAAGAAGTCACATGATAGCACATCTCCTTGCCGAAATCTGGTGCATGTTTGAAATAGTTCGGAGGAAGTATTTCCAAATTGCACATTGCACGGCGTGTTTTCCAGCGTCACGCGGTTCAGCTGGATCAGTTTTGCCGGGATCCCGAATTCGGCTGAGAACGATGAATGCTATCATATGCGGCTTTGAAGTCGATGAAGAGATGGTGAGTCTCGGCTTGAAATTCGTTGGTCTTTTCCAGAATTAGTCTTAGTGTGAAAATTTGGTCGATCGTCGATATGCCGGAACAGAAACCACACTAGAACGTGCCGATTAGTGTGTTGCCGATAGGACATGATGTTATATGCGACATTAAGCAGGGATATGCCTAGATAGTTCTTACAAGACATATGATCGCTTTTCTTGAAGATGGGACATATAGAGCTGATAGTCCAGTCATCGGCCGTATCCACCCATACTTGGTTGGTGATTTGGTGCATGCACTCTACCAAAGCATCACCACCATGTCTGAAAAGCTCAGCTTGTAGACCATCAGAACCGGCGGCCTTGTTGTTCTTCTGTTTTTTGAAAGCTGAGCCGAGCGCTTCAAAACTAGGAGGGGGCATGGATTCTTCATTGACTGAATGCGGGTTCTCTTCTTGCCCTATCACTCTCCCTACCTGATGCTCATTAAGTAGCTGCTGGAAATGCTGCTTAAACACATCTACTATTCCCTGTGCTTCGGTGACTAGGTTTCCATCACTTTTTGCTGCGTCTGGTGTTTCTACATTTTCCTACATTTCCGAACTCCCCATGATTTGATTGAATCGATTTTAAGATGACTTGCCTGTCAACGAAGGTAATTATATCCGACGTAAGAACGTGACTGTCTTATATGCATTTTGTAGCATTGCCAGGATTTCAGTTTGGAATACACTGCACGCTTTTGGTAATCTAAAAAAATTCCTGTTTTTGCAGTGCTTCCGAAAAAAAACCTGATCTCTTACCTATCTCTTTTTTTGAGCCATCGGTGTAGATGTTGATCCCCACTATGACATCCGACTTTGGAATAGGATAAGGATGTGTCTGTAAAGCTTTCGGAGTTAAATAAAATAAACAGTATATACCGGAGTACTGAGCGAGGTGTTCAAGATTTGAATCCCAGAACATCCCGACAAGATTTTTCATGGACCCAACTGTCATGGAGGTTAGACAAACATCCGAGTATAGTAGATTATGTCCGTTCTAATCTGTCGAAAAATATAACACACACATTACGAATAGTTTTGCAAAGTTAAGACTTGGGTCCTGCTATTGGTCATGACAATTTTAAAACGATCATCTTCCAGTGATTTTGTTAACATCTTCATTTGGTAACAGCACGGAAGCGAGTGACCTGCTTTGGAGGAAAGTATACCGCACTCATCTAAGGCAATTGATAAATACATTAATCTTAATAATTCCAGCAATCGTTGATGAATTTTTCGCAATAATCTGAAGCCGTCATCGAGTCGTGTTTAACAAGTCATCAATGTGGTGATACACCACAGCTTCCACCAAAAAAAGGACATATCCACCTACGGCAGTTAAATGATCAATTCTCTTACCGCCTTTTGCAGTTTCAAATAATGAAGCAAAACAAAAAAAAAAAAAGCAAAAAGGAGGAACAAACAGTTGACCCTATAAATCTTGAATCCCATTCCGATTGATCTTCGAATGTGATAAGATTCTGTTTGGGACATTCTTCTTTCTCCTGGATGTGTTTTCTTCCTTTTGTGTTAGGACGCACAAATATTTCGTCATCGCACTGCGGAAATTTTTGGTTCATGTTCAACTCTCGAAAATCTAGATAACGTAGCAAGTCCTGCAGCGGGACTGCTGCATTCCACCTGATTTACGAGGCGATAATTAAATTTATTAATTTGATTTGCAACATTTGTTTGCGGGTGACAACAATCCAGACGACACACGGCGAAAGGCGAAAGGCGAAAATGCAAACACACAAATGTTAGGCAATACGGCCGGCGTCAGGTCATGGGCGCGCACAGCAGGAGTGCAGCTGCATCGATGGAGGCCGATGTTTTTTTTTTTTTTGAGAACACATACCTGTTCACACTGTTTTAGATACATTGAGAACACCCTGGTTAGGGGCTACCGTAGCTACGCATGCGGTTTTTTACTTTTCGTGAATTTCGTTATTTGTTTATTTGTCCTTCGGTTTTATTGGCACCACGACGAGTTGTTCATAATTGATTGGGAGCCATGTCTTTTGTTTGGACCTCTGGTGGCGCACAGCAGGTATATTTGGTTTGCTAATATTGCACGAAATTCCGACCAGATTAGATGCTGATCGGCGATAAGATGCAGCAGCCATATTTTAAGGGTCCACTTTGGGGGAAATCCAAAAGGTCGGTGACAGCTTGGAACGAGGTGATCGGTACACGCTCAAACATATCGTTTAGGGATAATTAAGTGAATTAAGAGCTAACGATTACGAATTCGATTTCGAAGGAAATTCGAATTTATTAAATTGGCTACGGAAACAACTTTGTTGGGCGCATGAAGTATAGGCATGAAGTTCTAGGAAGGTGGTATAGATCCAATTAACAATGTGGTTGTGGTTAGGATACTCAGAATTAAGGAAACTTCTGAGAGTTTCGAAATGAGAAATTTTTCTTGTACTCTGTCATACAATGCGAAATCCTGTAAGATAGCTGAATTTTTCATAAATCATAACCCCTCCCTAGTATAATTCACTTGAACAGCAAAATATTTGTAATAAGTCTTCAGTTGGGAAAGGAAGCGTATTGCGACACAATTTGCAAGTGTCATCGTTCATAAAGTATCTTAAGGTTTGAGACATTCTGAATATTTAAGGCCCACCTATGTATATCACAACAAACCTCGTTAATACGGTCGAGTCACAAGTATTGTAGAGTAAGTAGGCCACCACCACAGATACCCAATGCTACTTGGGCAGGTATTTCAGGACAGAATTTCATCAAGCATTTCTGTCTCGTTCTATTACTTAATTGCTTACTAAGGTGTCGCTACAGTTCGGGGTGAACCTGGGCCTCTACTAACAATCCTCACCAGTTAGCCCGGTTCTTAGCTAGGCCCTGAATAGCTTAGCTTACAATTAGGCTGCTATAATATAATTAGAAACGTTCAATATGGAAAGGGGAATGATCCAGTAGTGTAAGCTCTTTTGGGGTGACACGGAATACGAGATCTGTGTTGGACAGACCCAGCTATAACGTCGTTTGCATAGCCTATCATTCTGTAACTCTTCAGAACTAAAAGAAGAGGAATTAAAACACTCCCTTGTGGTACGTGGCCTAAGAATAGTACCCGCTACCAAAGTTTTTTTTTTGTAGTGCATATGGTGATCAACCTAGAAAATCATGCTACCTGATCCCGAGACTATTGCTGAGTTTAGTAAAACATGACACATAGCTTCATTTTAAATGTTTCATAAAGCCCTTGATCCCATAAGGACTTGTCCCGCCTAATATTTCGTTGAGTATTCCTCGTTTTTAATTTAACTGCTTAAATAATGTCAAAGGCACTTGTAAGCCTTAACATGGTGATCAAGTAAAAACCTGTACTGGAGATCTTGAGCGGATAGATTCCTTTAGAATCATAGACCAACTGACCTGTCTATTTCTAAGGATTGATGAGGGCAAAGGATATTCTTTGATGGAACCGCGATATGACAATGAGTGATACGAAATGGTAGCAGACTCGTGTCCTGCATATCGTAACAAATGTGGGGTCGTGCTACAGGGAGCCTTGTAGACCAACAGGATTGAGTCCATTGTGCCCAATTATTTAACCCATGAAACGCTAAAAAAGAAAGCCGCTGTATTAGAACCACTCCGATAGTGATATGAATCGCAGGAGGTCCATCAGGCATCTTCCAAGTCAGTAAAGAAATATCTACTGAAAGTTCTCATTCTTCTAGCAAATAGGGCAGCAAAGTCACATAGCAGGTGTCGGACATATTCAATTTCTTCCTCGTCTCCGCAACTTCTGTAGAGGCGAGGCGCTCCGCATGGCAAGTAATGGCACATGTCATGTCATGGCACAGTGCCAAGTAATTGTGTCAATAAGGACCCGTATACTGTGACGACTGAGCTTCATCAATGAAGCACTTTGTTCGAACAGTGACTTCAACCGCTAAGAACGATGTATTTTTTTTTTGTCGGGTTAGGAAACACTCCACTGGAGCACTCAGGCACAACTGGTTCATTGTACTACCACGAAGCAATATCCAGTATTACCCATTTTACTGAAATTTCTTCGACTTTCGGAGAAAGCCGAGAATGCACTTCAGTGATGAGGAGCTTACAGTATCAACACTCACCGAGCGCCGAAGATCTGCCACCTGATCCGAGCAAAGGCAGGGCAATAACAAAGGAAATGATCCGAGGTATCGTCGCCTTCTCCACAAGCGCCGCAGACAGAGGTATCTCTTAAGCCTAGCACACTAAGATGTTTAGCAAAAGGAAAGTGTCCCGTAAGAACGTCAATAAGTTGTCTGCAGTCTTTTCTGCTGAGAGACAGCAAGAATGCCGCTGATTTCTTACAGACGTTCGAGAGCATACGTTTAGTCTGCCTGCATCCTGGAGAGCCATGCTACGCACAATTGTGCTCGTAGGAGACCCAATCGTCAATGGAAGCCCTGACCGAGAACGCGGGAAGCCCCAACGCAGGTTCACGTCCTGAGAAATCATCCTCTGAGCCTAGCTTAGCAATCTCATCGGTGATCGCTTGAAAAACAGAGGTATGCTTGCCTAACGAATAGTGAAGTCTAGTGTTGTCGGTCTCCATGAAGACACCAGCACCGGCCCCTTCAATAGTTTTAGAGCCATCCGTGAAGAT
Organism: Xylota sylvarum; assembly: GCA_905220385.1. NCBI lineage: Eukaryota > Metazoa > Arthropoda > Insecta > Diptera > Syrphidae > Xylota > Xylota sylvarum. Next base: position 110,216,130 of record LR999958.1, read on the forward strand.
TCGACTACAGCCCAGTCCAGGCTCGGACTCTGGCCGAAGCCAGTCTTGAACGCAAGGAAAGTCGACTCGAAATTTACACAGCAGCCGAACTTCCGATGTCATTGCATCAGACGGCATATCCATGGAACTAGAGTCGTAGGATAAGTGTCGCGCAAGGTCATCGAAACTCCAGTGCGGATGATACCAAAAACCACCCCGTCTAAGACGATAGATTGCTTTGATAGTACAGCCCATGATAAAAGTATCAAGGGGAGGTAAATCAAGCAGAGCATCTAGAGCAGAGCCAGGCGTAATCGGGAAAGCTCCCGTGCAGCCGAGACAGGTCGTTCTTTGAAGTTTGGTACAGAAGGCAGTCACATACTTACGCGAAAGCCCTCTCCACCAAACAACTGACGCATAAGCTAAAAAAGGTCTTACCATAGCCGTATAGATCCAGAGGACCTTTTTCGGTGATAAGCCCCATGTCTTGCCAAAAGCACCCTTACACTGCCAGAAAACTGAGAGCGCCTTGGATGTCTTCGACTTGACATGCTTTGCCCAAAGAAGTTTCTTATCCAGGATCACTCCCAGATATTTCGCTTCATCAGAGATCTGGATGGTGACGTCTTTTAGCACTGGCTGAGTCAGACCGGTCACAATCCTCCTCCATCAACGACAGCACTACGATCAGCTGCCTAACTATGCTGAGAGAGATTAAGCGTACCGGGTAAAACCTTTCCGCCACTTTCTCCCTCCTTCCAGTTCATTCTCACGAACGAGTCGGAGAGTGAACTGCAGGAATCTTTAGATGCGGGCACTGTGCCCGGACCTGTACCATCACCTAAATAAACGAAGCTATTATGTATGTTGGTTGGGGCCTCCAGAATCCTTGCCCCGACCGCAGTCGAAAAGACTACGGGTGGATTTTGGCTTTCGCGTGTACCACCTGGAGTAATCAAATCCTTAGGTTTGTCCGACATACTTTTGACAAGTTTTACGTCATAGTCAAAGACGTGGATTTTAGTTGCCTCTTACGACAGGCATACCTACCTCGGGTATATTCTAATCCCTACCCGAAGGGGCTAGAACGATGTTAATCCTCTTTTTAATCCGTTGTGTGTTGCCTAGACATAATTTTTAAATGTTTGTCACGAGAAACAGCTGCAAAAATATTATCTTATTGAAGCTCTTACTAGGTTGGTCAGGCTATACAGTATACGGTTTCACTCAGGGTTACATATTTTATTTATGATATGAGATTTAAGAATACAAACGCCCAAACTATTCAATTACTAAACTACTTTAAATATACGACCCGCCCCTACCACTTGTGCTGCTCCTAAAGTACAGTCGAAAAAGACAGAAGGAAGTCATCGTCAGATGACATTTGTGTCCTGGTGCATGGAAGCGTTCGCTGAATGCAGCAATTTTGTAGGGAAGTGTTCGAGCTTTAAATCTTTAATTTTTAATTTGTTTCTTCTACAGTCACACCCTATTCTTCTAATATTTGAGGACATCAGCCTCCTTGCGTACGTTCAAGAGGCACATTTTTATATTTGAAAAAATATCGCCTCTGTATGCGAAAAGTGATCAAAATGGCGCCCGTTCGTTTCACAATTTGACAGACATAATTGACATTTATTGCATTATTACAGTACAAACTATGCACATACGTTCTTTCCTTCAGACACCCTGTACGTTTGCAAGTAGGAACAATCTTACAAGAGTCTTTGCTGTAAACACATTTCGAGTAAAGAAACACGTTATATGCTTAAGCAATTGTAATAAGTTTGTGTCTTATTTTTTCATTTTTAAAATTATGGACAGAAGAGTGACAATCGAAATCCTCTTAAATGCCAACAATGTATTGTTACAAACTGCTGATACAATGACACGATACACTTAATAGGTTTATCGACTGTTAATGACACCATTGACAGGTAATGCAATTGCCAATCGTATATAAATTTATAAATTTTCTATAAATAGTCATCCTTAGGTCACAATACTTTATCCCATTCAACAAGTAAAGCTTCCTTCGCTCTTTTAATCCTCTGACAGAATCCCTACACATTGTAATAAGATTAATAGACCTCGACTGTATGTGCCCACTAATTGAGGTGGTTGACAAAAGTCCGATCCGAAGTCAGGTATGCGCCTGTGCGACGACATTGTACAATGCTCCATTAAGAAACTCTATGATGCGTGTCCCACAAACCTTGAATCCCACGTGCGGGTGAACCTTCACAACAATTCAAATGGGATTGGGTTGGGATTTGTTTGTGTTTCCATAACAAAAAAAAAAAAAAAAATAAAAAATAAGAAGAGAAGATCTTCTTGCTCCTGGGACATCCTTTGATGGCACAATTAAATGGAATTTAACCATTTTTTGTGGGTTTTTCCGTTGATGAATGTCTTTTTAATTTTATTTGTGAACTATGAATGTGCGTAGGTGCTCGCTACAGAACCTTATGACTAATTCATCATGGTAACGCCACAAAAGAACTTTTACTTGAGTTATTTTTTTTTTTCGGTAATTTGATCTTGTTCATGAATCATGATCAAAGGTCAATGGTTGGAATACCAGAAAGGTGAAAGGGTTTTGTCTGGATGATATCACAAGTTTATCATCGATTGAAGAGAAAGAAGTCTCTTGCTGGTTTCAATTGGGTGGGCCTTAGCAGAACCTATAGAGATTATTGTTTCGTGGGAGATGCGCATATAGGTGAGGTGATTCTATTAGATTTCCCGTGAAGATTTTACATACATAAATCAATGGCTTTATGCCTTCGATGATGACAAGTTCAGAGAATTGGTAGAATCTTGATGTGATTCGATTATGATTGGAATGAGAGATTAAATTCATTTAACAAATGTCTAGGAACTTTGGTGTTTATATTTGTAGAGCAAGAGGTAATAGGGATAGTTTTATGGAGCATGAACTGAATGAATGATTCACAAAAACATTTAAATTTATCATACAGAACTAGATTCAGTCAGACCTTTGGGTGTAGTGATGTCTTTTAGCAAAACTTATTAGTTGCATTGAGTTATATGCCTACTTGAGATGGGATCAATTTCCGGCAGGAATATCGTCATCTAAATTGCTCCCACAAGCATAAAACCAACATTGCGCGTAAGAGGATTATTTTAAATGGAAACATCAACATAGCTGACCTAAGATGGTCCAACTTAGGAGGTCATAGGGTGTCAAGAACATGTGGCCAGATTACGGATAAAAATAGCGATAGGGATACTCTCTGGGAATGACCTTCTTAGAAGTCTGTAGCCGTCTTTTGTTTATTCACGTAACCACTTGTCGATATGGGATTCGTCGAAACGATACGAAATCAGATCATGGGAGTAAGTTAACCTCACTTGACGGTCAGCAGGCAGCAATTGGTGAACGGTTTGCACTTTATAAGGGAACATCTTCAGGTCTTTCACCAAAGTTCGACGCAACGAACTTTTCCTGATGCCAAATTCTGCGCATTGTTGTCACGTTCATATTTGTGGACTCTCTCGAACGTCCTCGGTCACAGTAGTGATATTCTCACGAGACGCTTAGCCAAACGTTTAATTATTCGCGACATGGTGCAGGATGATGAGGAAAACGACGACGAATTTCACGCTGCGCTAAAGCAACAGACCGGAAATTGGTCAAATAAGCAGTAACGATAATTCCGCGTTCTTCAGGTGTGTATCGCTCCATTGCTTGTTGTTAACTAATTCTCTATTTGTCTACAACTTACAGAAATGTCAAAGCACAATGACATTTGATGCCATTTTCAAAAATCATGGAACAGTCACATTACAGCATTATTTTTGCCCCACCTTCTATCTAAGAGGATATAACACATTTACTCTATGAATGCCAAAGCGTTGACCAGCTGAAACACCTTGGAAAGTTTTTAATAACCTGGAGGAAGTTGTGTCTTTAAACCAAATTAATGATCTATACATGACCGAAATGGTTTAGGTTTTTTTACCGTGAGCCCACTATGGTGCCTACAGTCTTATGAAACCTACTCAAGCTAAACTATGGTTTTGGAACGGTAAAGTTTACAAAATTTGGAACTAAAATGGTTCGGCTTGTTAAGGGAGATAACAGTGTAAAGTACTCTGTGTCCTCAAAATTCCAACCTTTTTCCGATGATTACATAAGCTACCGCAACATCATCATTCAACAAAAATCAATACGAATACCTACTGATTATTCAACGCTATTCCCAGATCAGATCATAATCGATAATGGTCTTAAGCCCCAAAATCGTTTTCCTGACTGAAGTTCTAACAATTGCCAAAGCCTCCTTGACATATCGACAAATCTTGTACAAGTTTAAATCTCTAAGCTTAAACTGTACTATCACACTCTGTTGGGTCTCAGCTCTTAGAGATGTTCACAGATTGAAGTCACTGGGTTACTGAACCCATAATTGGAAAAAAAAACGAAAAGAGGCTCTTAGCATTGAACTTTGGTTTTAAAAGATTCTTTAGAAAACAACCAATAGCGATATCTTCGGCTTGAAAAAAAGGATCCGGCTTAAAAAAACGATTAGGCTGCAACTTGACGTAAACATTTTGGGACAGATGTTACAAGAACTCGGGAAGCTTGCGTTTATTAATCGCACTGTCTTCCGAGCCATTCATGAAAATAAAAAATGAACTTATTGGAAAGGAGGATTACATTACAAAATATGTTCTGTTAATAGCTGAGGTGGAAACCAATTACAGTGAGCTCTTATGCAACGGATTCTACCCAATCTGAACATTTTAGAATGCTTCACATCAAACACTCCTTATTGCAAGGAGTCCCTAAGCCTTGGACCTTAGACTTAGAGCTTTTGGCAGATAGAACATTGTAGCGTCAATATTGCAAAATGCCGGACACAACTTACTGGGATTTTTCGAGTACTATCAGGGAGAATAAATGTCTTTCCCAAGCTTAAAAAACCAAACAGATTTGCCTTCTTAGTAGGCTTACTTCGATGGATTAAATTGTCATTGATGGACGTACCACCGGAAAAGTAAATCAAATTGGCACAGATGATGTGATGAGACTGTCTGTGCTAACGCATAGATTGTCCTAGGCATGATCGATGAATGATGCACTAGGAATGGGCTTTCAAACAATCCTTTGAACTCGGAAGCTGTGATTAGCACGAGAAGGAGGATTGTGACTGGTCTGACTTAGCCAGTGGTAAAAGGTGTTACCACTTTGATCTCCGATAAAGCGGAATATCCTGCATAAGAAATTTCTTTAACCAAAGCATGTCAAATCGAAGACATCCAAGACGCTCTCAGTTTTCTGGTAGTGTAAGTGTGCGGTGGCCTTGCACGACATCGATCCTATTATCCTGGTTCCATGGATATGTCGTCTGATGCAATGACACAGGAGCTTCGGCTGCTGTGCAAAATTTAAAGTCGACTTTCCTTGCGGGCATTGCTAATCCGGTGCTGGTGTCTGCGTGGAGACCGGCAACACTAGACACTAAACCCGTTCCGAAATAGTTCAAGAATGCAACAACTCTTTGAATTCGATCGCAAGACTTTTTGACTCTTCCTTGGGTCACAGGTCACACTGGGATTGGCGGAAATGAGATCTCTGATGAGAAGGCTCAGTTTATGATTTTTCAGGACCTGAATCTGCGTTGGGTCTTCCCGTGTCCTTGGTCAGGGCCTTCATTGACGATAGGGTTTCTTACAAACACAATTGTGTATGAAACGACTCTTCGCTGAAGAACATTTTATCTTCGAAAATCGAAGAAATTTCAAGAAAATAGGTAATACTGAATTTTGCTTCATGATAGTACAATAGACCAGTTGTGTCTGAGTGTTCTAGTGGAGTGCTGCTAACCCGACCAAAAAAAAGTCTTCTTGCATTCTTCGATTCTTTGCCTACTTGCTACTTACTCGTAAACGGTGTCTTAAGATGTGTCTCAGCTCTTGTCATATTTTCCACAGCACAGCACAGTGCCATACAGCCAGCTCTCCTGCCATCCTGAGTTAACAGCATCTATTTGATCACATGATTAGCAATGGAAATGTCACGTTTGCCAATTTCTTTGTCGGATGATTTTTCCTTTCCTAAACCATTCACTGATAAATATGTGTGCTGTACATACAGCTATGCCAGCAAATCCTTAGATATTGCATACCTGACAACTGTTAACGAGTTATTGCAATATTTTCGTGATATTAATGGTCACTTTCCATGTGATACATCCTATATCATATAACATCACGAACTCAACGTTGAAGTGAAACACTTTTAGCTTGATTTTTAAGCTAATTGCATTGCTTCGGCATGGACATCAGACGATTGCAGACTTTGTTTTGCCAATTCGGCTGGCCGTTCGACTCCGCTATCAGTCTAGAAAATACTCCCAAGATACTGGAAACTATCTACTCTCTTTCCCAGTTGTCCAACAATGAATATTTGAGATGAGCTCTTTTTGAGATTGATAAGTTAATGTTATTTTTGAGTTCCCCGACAGTAACCTACATTCACTTGACAGAGATTTATAGACCTGTGAGATACTGTGAGATAAATCATCAGCATAGTCCAGGTATTTCAGTTTGTAAGTAAGAATTCATTAAATTCCGCCATTATCCGTCGAAAAGCAACTTGAATAACATCTCTCATCATCAGTAAAAATATTATATTTGGTAGAATGTATGTAGCCTTGTTGGGTTCCATTTTAGGTATTGAATTCCTCAGACATATGAATATACATAGTCCGCGTAGCAAGTGATATCTGCAATCGATTTTTAGGTGATACCTCTCCCTCTGACCCTTTCAAATACCGTTTCATATTCGATGAAGAACTCCATAAGAATGTTGTTGGCCTCCAAAGCTCTCCATATCAGTGGGTTTCGAACCTCAATATAAATGATGAATTTCTCCTCGAGCTGAAGATATTCCAATAGGTAACACCTATAACTATTATTAAACTCGTGCCCAATTTCGACTTTTGCATACGTCCGGTTCTGTCGAAACTTATCTGCATACATACATATAGCAGTGTACAAAACAACTGATTAGGACAATGTAGATCCTCGGTCATCTATGGGCTTGTTGCATCGAATATTTGTTCAAACTAATAAAGAAGACTTTTGCCAATTTATGGAATGGTGACAGATGAGGCTAGTATGCCTATCAGTCTTGTACCTTTACGGATTGGCCCAGTCAAAGCCCACTAATGTCAAACGTGGAAATATTTTTTGTTAAGCTTAACCATAAAGTGCCAACTGGATATAGGTATATATACTCCTGGGACAATCAAACTCCAGTTGGTTAGGATTTAGAAAAAACTTTTTGATATAGCACTCAAATCGTTTTCTCTTGATTGCTGTCGTTGAGGACAACATACTCAAGGACACAACTCGATGCGGCACCTAAACTTGGTAAAATCAGAAGATTATATTTATATTCTGTAGTATATACATACATATGTACATACGTATGTAGTTTCTTATGACAGATCTTCGTATTCTGAAGAATCGAGTACTCCAATACGACCATCGTATGGAAGATTGCGATATCACCCTTAACCTTCTTTGAGGTATTCTACTTCACGTTAATAGATAATTGCATTTATTTTTAATTATCATTCTTAATTCTAATAATATTTTGATTCAAGGTTCTGCCTTATCTTATCGCCTAAGTATTTTATAATTAACTAAAAAGCCATAAGATCTGCAGCTAATAAAAGAGCCCAATTAAATATAACAATCTATTCTACTATGTACATGCATAGTTGTGAAAAGAAAACAATAACCACTGACCCCATAACCCATAATTTCCGAAACCATAAAATGTGTGAATTTCATTCATAAGATAGGTTTTCAGTGTCTCCTCTGAACTTTCGGCAACAAAGTGCCTTTCAATAGAAAATCCAACAAAAATAATTTATGTTCTCAAACAAAAGTCACGTACTTATATCAGTTCATTTCGGTTTTCCAATATCTTTAAGGCCAAAAGAAAAGCCTATTGTTTTAGGCTTACAATTATTGCATCCGTGTTTTATTGATTGTTCCTTTATTGCTTTATTCTTCTAAGCTAGGGTATCAAACATGAATGGAAAGCACTAAGTCATGGTTTCAGCTATAAATTTCAGTAGCAAACAAGGTTCCAAAAATAGGGTTGTTCAAACACTGAATTTATCGGTTTATTGGTAGTTATTCAGTTTTTTTTTTCTTCTGAAATTAGGAGGTGTTATATTCTATACAACACCCACCATTATGTGGTGCCATCTGGGCATCACAAACGTGGTAAGATGAATGTTGAGACCTCTGCCCCAAAGAAAAAATTAAGTTTTTAATTCGATAAGGATATGACAGAAGCTTCTAGAAGACGTGTTTCATATTTTGTATTTATTTTTTATAGGAAGAAGACCGCTATGTGAAACTTACAGCCAGAGAACGTAGATTTATAAAATTCTCCTCAGTAGAATATAATGGTCAACTTTACATGACACCACTGGATTTTTTGGACTCTGTAGTGGAACAAGAACCTCGACGTATGTTGTGTTTTTGATTTAAAATTATTAAAATTACATAAAATTTATTATTTTAGCTCGTTTAAAGCGACGTAGTTTATCTGACACTGATGTCGAGAAAATTAAGGACACTACCCCAACATTACGTCAAGGAAATGTAAACATGTTTAGAGATCTACGTGACAAAGGTAATGTCTTAAAATTAGATATTAAATATCAATTACCTAATATCGTATTCTTTCAGGAATCATCTCGTATACGGAATATCTATTTCTTTTATCTATTTTGACAAGTGAGTAGGTTAGAGAATTAAGTAGATTTTTATACTTATCACTGTTATTTCTACTCACAGAACCGCAATCGGGATTCCATATAGCGTTCAACATGTTCGACACGGATGGTAATGCAAAAGTAGACAAAAATGAATTCTTGGTGGTAAGACTGTCTTAAATTTTACATCAAACTTTACTAATTTTTCTTATATCTTATGTTTGTTTATATGTTTTTATTATGATTTTTATTTTATTTTATTTTTTATATTTTTTATTTAGATTCAAAGCATTTTGGGAGGTTCATTGCAAACCATTGACTTAGATGATGCCACACGCAGTATTGTAAGGTTTCATTTTTTTCTGTTAATTTTAATATTTTTTAGTTTGTAATTGTCTGAAAGTAATGGATTACAAAAAAAGATAGGTCCCGTCGACAAACAAGAAACTTTTTGGTACTTTTATCTAAGGATGTAGGATTTGTCAGTCAAGTTTAAGGGTAGTGTAAATATGTATATTGTGTGATATCTGTCCGTTATAATCAACAACGTAAACTTTATTATTCCACACAAATTAGGTCAGCTTAGAAAAAGCTCGCGACATAAGTATTCTCTTTCGTAGACAATAAGGCTAAGCTACCAGGCATATAATGAGGTAATAAAATTTGTCCTCTTTACTGTCCACGTAGCTCCTAACATCTGTATGTTATAACATCAACTGTATGTACGTAGGGAAGTAGGATAATTCTCGGCTTACCGTAAAATACTTCGATCCCTTTGAAGTGCTCAATAATAGAAGTGCAATCCGACTGATCAAAGGAGAACCTCTTTTTATAATTTCAGTTTCGAAAACAGAAAATCGTCGCTGATCACGGGCTATTGAGAATAAGCACATGGAGAATACTTTGGGTTTACGTCTTTTCAGAAAGACAGTGTTTTATTTTTCAAGTATATCAGCATGTCCTTGATCATGGTTCTATTCGGCAAATGATGAATTAGTAATATTTCTTTACATTGGAGAAAACAGAACCTGTAGTCTTGCTGGGACTGCTGGCCTTGAACTTGATGAAGCATTATGCTTTGTGGTTTAGTCTTGGAGTCGTAAGTACTACTATCACATGTCAAGTAACGATGGAAATGTTAGTTCCGTATGCAGCACGTTGTTGACGCTTGTTTTCAATTATCAGCCTTCTGAGCCCCCAAATGTAACAGATCTTGTTAATGCCCTACAATAAGTGCAATATGGTTCTCCAATATTTCAATGATGTCACCAGTCGCCTCAATGGGTGGATCCAGTGCGAGGATCTCTGCCAAACTTGAACTGGTAGTTCGCAGTTTTACAGTTAAAAACGAATGATCCTAAGTAACATAAACTCTCTTCAATCACACTCTGTTTTTAAACGAAAATTTTCTCTCATTTTCGCACAACTCAATATTTATCTACCTCTCGACCTATCCGATTTCGTAAAAGTTGTTTCCAATGTACTTCCTCAAGTCTTCTGAGGATCGTGATCGCCTGGTCCTTAGCACAAAACTGAGTCATTTGTGATGTTTGGCTCTAGTGTCTTCAACTACCCATTGAATCAGATTAGAATCAGAATAAGATTTCCTTCGAGTTGAGAGAGCCTGGCAGGTGTAGAGGAAGTGAAGAACAATCTCTTCCTCTTCCTCATCCATGCAGCTTCTGCAGAAATCTTCAACAAATAGAGTTTTTGGTTGAATATTTTACTCCATTCGCTCTCAGGACACAGAAGGGTGAACCATTTGTTGGTTTCTTTTTAAAAAGACTGTAAAAAAAACACTGTTCAATATTTTTCAACAATTGTTGCTTTATTAAAAAGAGTAATCCTTCCGATTAATTATGGAATATTAAATCATTCAAATGACTGCCTCGGGTGGTAACCCAATTTCTAATACATTTTCGATGGTTTCGGCCTCTATTTGACGAATAGCATGACCAATATTGTTCTTGAGTGTCTGAATCGTCTCTGGAATATTCGCATAGCATCGATGCCACCTCACAAAAAAAAAGTCCAAAGGCATCAAATTGCAGCTTCGTGCTGGCCCAGCAATATCACCAAGTCGACTGATTACACGATTATTGAACTTAGTGTGCAGTAAATCGATTGTAGGACGGCTTGTGTGGCACGTAGTCCCTTCTTGCTGGAACCTTAACTCACGCAAGTCCTGTACTGTAACGTTCCGTCATCTTGGAAGAAAAGCAAAAAAGGAAAAAGCTACAATATTATCTGTGAGCGCACAGGACAAGCACAGGAATATGTTCAATTATCAATCAGCAAACCAATCTTACGAACTTTCATCACAAAGTTGCGTACATCAGCTGCAAATGGTGCATTATTTCGTCCGAAATTTCTTTTCTAAATTCGCACTGTTTCGGCAGCACATCATACACTTTGGAAGTAACTTTGCAATATTACCAAACGATCTTCAAGCGTAAATCGATCCATTTCGTACCAAAACAAACAAACAAACAAACAAATTTTTAGCGCGACAGGTCCATGGGACCCAGGGCCTAGCTTCTCACAACCACTCGTGCTGTGCGTGTTATATTCTTCACACGAATGGAAGGGTCCTACTGTTTAATGCCGGATCCGAACGGCAGTTTTTTGTTTTTGAGAAGCTTTTTTTCATGACCGTTTTACTCTCGGATGTTTGTCAGACGCTCGCGAGAGGTGGGGCCGTGAAAGAAATTTTTAGGTGTTGTTTGGGAATTGAACTTGGAACCCCTCGCTCCGTAGTCCAACGCACTAACCACTTGAGCCACGGTGCCCACCGCGTACCGCGAAAATATAATACTGAGTTTCTGTCAGTGCCAAAATAACATCTGATTCAAAAAGAAACCAACAGATGGCCAACCCTTTACACATTTCTGTCATAGTTTAGGGGCCTCCAACATTACAAAAATAAACCTAATAGTGTAGACCACCCTTAATTTCGAATTGCATAATATGTACGAATGTAGAGAAGAAGGAGTTATTTGATTTCGTTTCCGAGATTCTTATTTTGATAGTCATGTATGCACATACGAGTATAATGCGCAATAGTTAACAAGGTACTTACATGTTGCGAAACCCTTTTACTAGCACAACACACTACTTGGCTCAATAAATTATAAGATCTAATATAAGCTAGTCTAAGTTTATTTTACCTGATTTAGGTATCATTTAGGTTGTACCTAGATTTTCTTTACCAATTCTAAGTTCTAGTTGTAAGGTTCCACCTACGTCAACGCTCTTTTCGCTAAGCCTTCCAATTTTAATAGGAATTACTTTACTACGTTTAGAAATAGTTAATATAAGTTTTTCAGAACACATTAACTTCCAACATATTCTGCAAAACAGTAACAAACATCATTACCCAATGACAAATTACTTTGCCTACATTCAGAAACATCACCACCATTAGTTTTTCAAAACAAATTAGTTTGTAATAATAATATGTATTATGTATACCATTAATGTAAAGTAGAACCTTTACCTTTCATCAATAAATATCTCCCATTTAAAAATTTAGCTTATGCGATTGGTTTCTCCTGAACAAGCAAAAGTTATTACTGACAGGGCAGAACAAGAAAGGCATACAAAGTTAATCAAAAAGAAGAAGAAAGTCCCACTTGTAAGTTTATGGTCCAACATATGTATATGTATAATACGCAAAAGTGTTTTTGTGTAATTTATGAGTTTGCTTTAAGTTTTTGCAAACAATACGCGAACAGCTTGAAAAATGCTTATTTGTGTAGACTTGACTTGAACGTCTTCTCTCTATCTCACACACATACTGTCCGTCACTTCTTGTGGCAGGACTTATATGAAAAAGATATTTGAAAATATCCCTTTTGTGTCCAGTTCAACCGTGTAGCTTAGATCATGAAAACGTTTAAGGATGGAAATGAACCTTTCCAGAGATGTTGTAAGTATGTATGTATGTACTTACTACTTTGAAATGTGTTCAGTTTTGTTGAATTGTTTTACACTTTATTTTTTAAAAAAGTATATTTTCTTTAAATTTATACTTTTGGTTTTAGTTTGTCGGATATTTTTGTATACTTATACAATTTTTGCTTTGATTTGTTTGATTTTGTTAAATTAAAATATGTTTTTGATGATTTTTTTTAACTACATCCTACCTACATATAATAATTAACCGAATTAATCACTAACCTTATGCATGTACTCTTAGATGGAGAAAATTTTCAGTGGAGCATGGAGAGACAAACGTGGCATATCCGATACTGACGATGATTCGAAGGGGGTGAGTATTAACTTAATTATGTTTCATTTGCTGTGTAAACTGATTGTGTCTAATAATGTTTCTAGTTGAGAATAAAATGTCATTAAAACATAGTTTATCGAACTATATATCATAATATCCTCAACTAACTTGTGAATTATGAAAAATTCTGAAGTCATTATTTAGTATCTGTGAGGCTATGAACGGTTGATATCATCATAGTGTCGTCATTCAATTTATTTCAGCATACATTTGCCTACTGATCATTGTTTAACCAAAGACCATATCTATTACATCGACAGTACGAGGTTATATTTAGATCTTCTGTCTCTAACCCCTTTATGGTTCCATCAGGTGTCCCTCAAGGCAGTCACCTGGATCCTTCAATGTTCGTCCTAACCACCAACGATGTCGAGACCCCAATATCAAAGACTCCTATCTCTCCGTCTATGCCGATGACATGAAAATCTATAAATTCGTGTCTTCTACCACCGACTCTCGCTTTCTCCAAGACGACCTTAACAATTTTTTTATCTGCTGTCAGAAAAATTATCTCGAACTTAATATTACCAAATGTCAATCCATCACATACTCCCCTAAAGGCTTTCCATAGGTACTACTCACTCTCCAACGAACCAGTCCCTTCAGTCTCATCGTTGCCCGATTTAGGTGTCATCTGCGATAAGGAGCTTAACTTCCATTCGCATATTGACAACATTATACTTCTTACTTATGTACGGGCTCCCGATCCGTGAAAAGTCTCTGCCTGAGACACTGCTGCCTTCCACTCTCTTTGATCCCGGTCACGCTGGTTTCAGTTATCTATACCAAACGCTCTGGCATCCGCGATAGCTTGATCCTTAAAGCGAATGTTCGGTCTTCCTTGTCGTCTCGAACCTGGGGGCTGTGATCCTCTTTGCTGGAGCATTATTGTCCATTCACTCGATGTGGCCGAGCCAGTGTAGTCGACGTGTTTTGGCTTTTTCAACTATTTTGGCGTCAAATCAAATCAAGTTACTCTAGACGATGAGATACTCGATTTATAGACTTTCCTCTGGTCCAACACAGGTGATCAACCGGAGTATTTGAAGTTGATCCAGCGAATGCAGATCCGTATTCATAGAATAATCTCTCATATAATTTATTCTTTAATGAATCTGAATCTTTTCGATCATCTTCTATACCTAGTTTTACCCAAGTCTTACTACCTTCCATGGCCGGTTTAGTTCTACGTATGTGTACCAGGGCCCAGGACGCATAGAACTAAACTTTGTTAGTCTAGTTATCCTTACTCCCAGTCTGAATCTAATTATGAATGAATTGAGCCCCTTGATTGTGGCCTGACTGTCTGACATTTTCGAGATAATTCTGGGACCACCTGCCGACTTTTTGAATCCTTTTGCGTAGCATTTGATTATGTGTTGTTTGCATAGAATCTGATATGATTAACTACTTTGTTTAGTGTTTCGTGACTATGTCATCTCTGTGCCAGTCCAGAAATTAAGCCCATAATTTCTCACGCTCTTGTGAGATGCATTTAACTTACCCGATGCCCTATACTATTGACTATTGTCAGAATGGGCTAGTTAGCGATTCTTTGTAGCGTTATATGTAAATGTTCTACTAATGTTCTGCTGTGGTACATATGCACATACAAGCCAGTCTTTGTACTTTACCTAGGAATATCCTCATTATTCTTAGCCTTGTTCTGTTGGCCTATGGCACTGCGATAGTAAATTAGTGTAAACTTTGTCGTCTGCTAAATCGTATCGGTTATATCGACGCCTGTCAGTTCTGGAAATAGATTGTCTGCTACTAGGCTTCTCATTAGTGGAGAGAAGGCTTCCTCCTATGTCCAGCCTCTAGTTTTGCTTATTGTGATGATTTTCTTTTCCACCTTCATACTATATCTCAAGAGTTGTAGTTCTCTTCATCTCACACATCAAATCGATTGTGATGAGACTCACTCCTTTCTTTTTGATACGAAGCGCAGTTTCTGTGGATTTCCCTGCACAGTACTCGTGTTGATTATAGAGGGTGATATCCTTAGATGGTTATCTACCTTTTCAAATGTTTTCAATGTAATTGAGGTCAAGCTATTGGGTCTAAACGATTTTGGTGGTGTGTTGTCTTTCTCCTTTTTTCCCCGCTTTCGTTATGAATATCACCGTAGCTGTTCTCCAAGCTCTTGGAATATAACCATGTGCCAAGGTGCTTCTCATGAAACACAGGAAATGTAGCCTAAGAAGTGCCTGTCCCCTTCGCATTATATCAGACAAAATACCGTCTACTCCTAATCTGAGAGGTGTACATATACATATACGCCAATATCTAGTCGCTTTTCCGTGCAGGAGCTTGTTGCGATCGCCACAATCTTCTCTGCTGACTCTTCTTTGCCTTTCCTTTATGTATATTCCACTCCTTTTAAATGAATTCTCTTTGAATTTTATTTTTAACGAACATTTTCTGCTTCTATCTTCAAATTTGACTATACTAGATAAACCATATCGACAGAATAAAAAATTCAATTCAACACATAAAGTGAAACAGTATCCTAAACACCTTTTTTCAATTCACAGCCAGTACATTATGTCGACGATGAAGAGGGCTTACAACGCAGACACAAAGTTGATACGACACTTCAATTGCACTTCTTTGGACGAAAGGGAAATCAAGTTCTAAACTATGATGGCTTCTATCGTTTCATGGACAATTTACAAACTGAAGTCCTGCAATTGGAATTCAGTGAATTCTCAAAAGGAAATCCAGCCATTACTGAAGTGGATTTTGCCAAAATTCTTCTACGCTACACTTACCTGGATACAGACGAGTATGACAGTTTCTTAGATAGGCTACTGGATCGGGTTAAGCACGAACAAGGAATCAATTTCCATGAGTTCAGGGATTTTTGTCGCTTTCTTAACAATTTAGAGGACTTTGCTATAGCCATGCGTATGTACACTTTAGCTGATCGTTCTATTTCAAAAGGTAAATGACGAAATCTATTTAAAATTAGATTGTGAATTAAATTCTGTTTATTTTAGATGAGTTTGGAAGAGCCGTAAAGATTTGCACTGGCTATACACTGACACCTCATTTAATTGAGACTGTGTTCGCTATCTTTGATGAGGATGGTGATGGTCTATTGTCGTATAAGGAGTTTATAGCAATTATGAAGGACCGACTACATCGTGGTTTCAAAGTAAGTCCTACTAGTATTGAATATGATGAAGAATTGCTCGACGAGGATGATCCTCGATTTCCTGTGGTCTCTGTTATGAAATCACGGGCATGCCGTCGTCTACGGCGGTATCTTTATAGTTTTTATTCGTAATTTTACTCGTATGTATATTCTTTGTGTATGATCTCTATCATTCCATTGAACCTTGTGCGTTTTTTTTTAATCAGCTCTGCCATTGTCATTATATAAGTTTTTTTTTTTTTTTCAATTATTTTTATATGTTTTACTTTATTGTCATTTACATACTGCTTTATGTTTTAGCAATTTATTATATTTATTACATTTTTTTTATATCATTGGCCATTCTGATTGCAAAATTAAATATTTCTTTTGTTCTTAAAATTATTTTGTGTTTTTTTACTTGATTGGCTTTTTTATTTGCAAAGTTTTCTTTTTGGTTTTGATTTTTAAAATATAAATTGGTTAACACACTCATCCCAACACAGTACTTACATAAGTAAGTACCTACTTTCAACCGTTTTAACCTAATTACTTAAAGTGTCGCTAACTGAATTTCTTATTCACACTCCATCCTCCGAAAATCCAAAGACAGGACAAAAGGAAAAGGGAAATAACTCATATGCATAAATACACACTGCAACACATAATTTCAATCTCATCCCATGTTTTACCCCTTGATACTCACTGAATGGACATTATTAACATTTTTTTCGTGTGATTTATTTCTTCAGTTCATTATGACTTATTTTTGACTTACATATATACTCGTCTTCGTTGATAAACTAAGCGATGTCGGAGTTAATAGTGCGGAGCTTAATTGATTTTTTCAATTAATATACGGCCGATTCGCTACATGCAAACTTAAACTAAAGCTGAATGCAACGTGTCAAGAGACTAAACTGATTTCGCTAGAGCTTGGATCTGAAACGCTTTAAAAATGTAATCTATCTCAATAGACTACACATCTAATAGGCAAGCATGCAAGAAGACTGGTGTATATTCGAACGATTTCTGTAAAAGATGTATGGACCAAGTAGAGAAAAGCTATTCTCCACGTACCTGCCCAGCTCTCTCCCACATAAGAATACTTCACTTAGGAGCTTTGTACTATAACGATTTAGGTGATCTGTTAAATACAGATATTAGAACACTCCTACACTTCATCAGAAGTACCATGGTCAACGTAAAGGACATTTTTCGAAGTTCCCTATAATATCACCATCATGGGGCTAAGATGGATTTAGGTGGTAGCCACATCAACCTAAACCTAAGCTTAACCTGCGGCCGATTTTTTATGATCTAACAATTATTTATATGGCGCTACTGTCTGGTATGGACTATGGTCACGATTCCTTTCTAAATAATCTTGTTGAAATCCGCTCCCAACTACGTATTCCTTCACGCATCACATAGATGAGACCGAAATTCACTTGAATGATTCGAATCTTATTTACAGTCTCCTCAGTTATTTTATAAGGTTTTACTCCTCAATTGCTTTCATAGCCCGAAGAAACAGCGATTAGTAGAACCAATTGTTTTCCAACGACTGAGTTGAATTGTATTTATAAACAAGTTGTTGACAAACGGTAGAGCAGTTAAGCTTACTTCTTTAAGGTCAGTTTTGATCACCATCAGCTACGAGGGAGGTTCAATAAGTCCCTGAAAATTAAAACAGATGCCGTTGCCATCTCAAATCCAATATTTTGCTTCTCGAAGAGTATCTTTCAAAAGAACGCACCCAAATTTTCAAACAGATCTGTCAAATAGTTTTGTTATGACAGCCATTTGAAACAGACGCTTGCGAGAATTTTCGTAAAAATGAAGAAACAAGAATTTCTCGTGCTCATTAAACACTATTTTTTGCACAAAACAAACATCATGCAAACCAAACAAAACCTTGAAAAGTATTATATGGACTCTTCACCATCGATAAGACCCATACGCCACTGGTTTACTCAATTTCGGTGCGGTCTTATCAGCAGAAGTGACTCCGAACGTTCTGGTTGCCGAATTGAGGTAATCACAATAGAAATGGAAAGCTATCCATCAGATGGATGTCGCGTTTGGTCATAATTAACAACAAACGCAATAGTTTGATAACTTCAGAGCAATCCGAACGAGTTTTTGCGCCATTTTGTAACCGAGGACGAAACATGGACTCATCACAACCAGAGACCAAGGAATAGTCAAGACAGTATACTCCTGGTAAATCGAAGCCAAAGAAGGCAAAGGTGTGTCTGTCAGTTTTTTGGGATCACGATCACCGGCGCCTATTATACAGAGCTATTGAATCGATTCAATGCCGATTTGAAGTAAAAACAACCGCATTTGGCGAGGAAAAAACTGCTCTTCCACCAGGACAACGCATCGGCGCACGATTCCGCAATCGCAATGGCAAAATTGCATGAATTGCGTTACGAATTGCTCGAGCGTATCGAGCTAAAAGGAGACTATGTTGACATATAAAACGTTTTTCGGCGAAAAGAGTGTTTCTTATTTCAATTTTCAAGGACTTATTGACCCACCCTCGTACCTGACAGCCAGCTATCGGACCTGGATATCTGTTGAGTTTGCAGACCTTAATTCAGTGGTTAATGCATTCAACCAGAAAGTTTTTCACGGTCCCATCACTCACGAACTTTTGGCAATTTTTCTGCAAACGTTTGTTATACTTCGCGTCGGTTGTATCATGATCCATGAACAATGTGAGTCTTGTTAAGTTTATTAGGTTGTTGAAAGCTGCCTTGTGCTGTATGACGACCTTTTAAGCAGCCCGCATTGATGCCATGACGTTCTATATAACTGAAACTCATAGGAGGGGTGTACTATGACCGCATAGTCCTTTCTATCAAATAATCTTTAAATCAATAGCCTTCTGGCAGACGTAGTCCACCACTATTTTGATGATATAAGCAGTAGCCCTAGTATTACTCATCTTCTGGCTTATTTAATTCAAAATGGTCCCCATTTTTCTTAACAAATGCCCTCAATCCATTGGATAGTTAGTCATAACTGTTAGATCACGCTTTAAAGGCTCGATGTTAAAAGGAATCTATCTCTTACGGCACACTATAGCTTCAAATAGTATACAAATACAAATATTTGACGCAACAGGTCTATGGGCCCTAGAGCCTACCTTCTCACAACCATTCATCTTGTCCGTGTTATATTCTTTACACGAATAGAAGGGACCAACTATATCTGAAGGGCAATATCAGCGTTTGTCAGACGCTCGCGAGAGGTGGGGGCGTGAAAGAAATTTTAGGTGTTGTCTGGGGATTAATCTCGAATCCCTTACTCAACCACGGCGCCCACTCTTCAAAATAATATACAATTTATAATCCAGTGGGTTGAGAGCTATCAAAAGGCCAATCTTTGGTGCTGATGAAACCTTATAAGCTGGCACAGAATCCCACTGAATTATCCATGGCATTTTCTGGATTAAATCATTTGGATTGTGTTTTGACACATATTTCGCGAAAATACAGATCAATGATCCTGTCGTAAAACACAACCTCCCAAACCATAGCTGACCCGGAGTTATGTCCTTTCTGATTTCTTGGAACTACTTCGGATGTTTTTTTTAGATAACCGGATAAGATTTTCTTGTCCGTTGACACAATTTTTTTGTGTATTCTGATTTGGTTGTTAATCCCTTTTCGTTAGAACATACCTTTAATCTTTTAAAAAATGAATCATGATCAATACTCCCCTGTAGGAATTATTTCTGTTTCTTTTGCCTTTTGCTGATCATGAAGCACTTCCTCACTCTGGCTATGACTAGTGGCTAGCAAAGATAGAAATGAATTGATAACCTACCAAAAGGATTTTAGTAGTTACATTGGCACATAAAAAAAAATTACCCTCTCACTGGTCCATCATTCGTCGGTGTCCTTCAAATGCATAGTCAGCACACTGAACAAATATTACGCTTCCAATTGTTCCAAAGCTTCTAGCTTGCATTTCGCCTAAGAGGTAAAGTATAAACAAATATAATAATCAATTATTCATTTCAGTCTACTGCAGCTCTTACAACTTGGGACTCCTTTAAAAAGTGTCTAAAGGCCGATATTGCTAGAAAAACACGGCTAGGAATTTCGTAAAATACTTCAATTCGCAAAAATCCAATCCCTTTTCTCACAAATTGTACGTCAAGAATATCTATTTTATTTTTTATTTACAAAAATTTTTTTCGTGTGTATTTTATGAAAATTTTTGTTTATTACATTTTTTATTTGTATATTTTATTTTCATTTGTATATTAAAATTTAAAAAAGAAAATCATTAAATTTATGTTTTGCTGTACTAACACACTGAAGACTAAATGAAATTGCTTTGCAGAGCACTATTCCTTACTCTAGTGTACATTAAGTGTAAATATTGTATTATACTCAATCTGTGACTGAAAGTATCTATATTTCTACGCACCCCAATCTTTGAAAGGTTTTTTGTTTTATTTTTATCGTCGTAAATATAATAATTATGAATTTATTTCAGTCCACCCCACTTAAAGGATGGAATGGATTTAAACAGTGTCTTAAGGAAGAGATGTTTCCATTAAATCCAAAATAAAAGAACTTCGTTTCAACGATTAGCTAGTTCCTACCAAATATTTATGAAAAAAAAAAATTGAAACAAAGCTTAAACTTGTCTTAAGTTTTTATTTATATTATTTAATTTTGTTTGTACTAACATACATAAGTAAAAGTGGCAATTCATAACGAGCTGACCATGTCTATCTATCTGTCCATGTATCGTTAGTTAATGTATCACACAGTTTGACCAAAAAGACCAAATTTAAACGAAACTAATTTCTCTAAAGAATCGACCGAATACAAGTTACCATTTAAAAAAATATTTTCAAAATATTACTCGCCAAAATTAAAGTACGTTCTTTGTTAACTCTTTCAGGGGCACTTTCATATAAATTACAATATATACGTCTTTTTTGTTGTTTCTAGATATATTTAGAATATAGAACAATAGTGAAATAAATGACAAAAAATTATTTGGAATGGGTGCTTCTGAGAAATCAAGTGGTTAGCTGCGGTAACCACCGCCGCTGTAGAACAAAAAAAAAACACTATTAAAATTCATACATTTTTTATTCATAACTAAAGGCAAAAAACATAACAAAACAATTAGAATCAAATATTTTCTTCACTTTTTATGAAAACCTTGGAAGCAGGACTTTCCTTTAGGCAAACATACATAGTGGGACATTACAAGTCTTACATTTCCAAATATTACGGACTGGAGTATTACTTGAACTGCATTTGGTGCATCTTCTTGAAGTGCATCGCTCTGGCTGATGTTGATTGCATTCCAAGCGGATTTCCAAAAAAAAGTTTTTGTACAAGTACTATCAAAATTGACTGTTCAAAAAATAGTAGTATTTGATTAAAACTAAGAAAAAACAAAAAATTAAAAAGCAAATTCATCAAAATATTAATTTAAAGCTAAAACTCTACTTCGACCTTTGTTGAGAATCCTTTATTGCTTAAGGCAGCCTTTCAACGACGTTGCATAGAGTCCGGCAGATCTTGGCACCTCTTCATAGCAATCTTATTCCATGCATTTTCGAAAACTTGGCATAGATCTCGAATGTTACTTGGTTTAGCCTCTCAAACCAATTTTTGACATTGGCGCATAGATTTCATGTGGGATTGAGGTCAAGCGACAGTGCTGGCCATGACATAACCTCAATCCACTTCCCACGAAACCATTCTTTGACTATCTAATTGGTGTGTTTCGGGTCATTATCTTGTTGGAAGACCCAAACTAGAGGCATTTCATATTCTGCATATTGTAGCATAACACTGTTCAAGATATTCACATACAATTGTTGATCACTTATCAGATTAATCACATGGATCGATCCTACACAGTTGTATGGAAAACAGTTCTACATCACTGTTTTGGTTCTACAATTTTTTACCGTCTTCGTGGTGTACCTTTGATGATATTCGGTATTGGGTGATCGATGAATATATTGCTGAGAACAATTGCTACCAAATAACATAATTTGACTTTCGTCCGTCCACAACATATTACTCCACTTTTCGACTGGCTATTTGAGGTGTTTTTTCGCGCGCTCAATCCCAGGTTTAACGTGTTTTTCCGTGAAAAATGCGACTTTTCGAGGAGTTCGTGTAAACAGTTTTTTTTTCTAATAGTCGTCTACGAATGGTTAATTTGCTCACAAGAAGTTGAAGCGCCTTTTGGATCAATTTTGAGGACGCAGAATGATCGGATCTTCTGCACCTTAATACACACCTGCCCTCTAAGAGTGAAGTTTTTCACTTGCGCCCACAAGTTTCCGACTTTTCTTAGAATATTATTGCATTAGCAATCATAGGAGCTGTACATCCAATAAATTCATTGAATTTCGGCGTACGTAATTCCTTCTGGGCGTAGTTGAATTAGTATACCTTGCTTTTCTTGCGGGTACTGTTTTCCCCTACCCACTAATATTAATATTAACAGTCGATTTGCACTGGAAATTCAAACTATGTATTATATTTCCTTACTGTTACTATGAAACAGCTATTTTAATGTTTCTATATCTTTAAACCTTTCTCAAATAAAAATTCTGGGAATTGGATTTAAGTTCCGCGCCCTTGATTATGTTGAAATATTTCAATTTATAAATTGTGAAGGGGCACTACTATTATTTTGAACACAACTGTAAGTAATGGAAGACTTCATTCAAAATGGCCGCCATTTGCCTTAAAGCACGACCTGAGACGCACTGGCCAATCATCCATTGCATTACGGACCTCATTCATCGGAAAGTTGTCGACAGCGCGGACAAGGGCTCGCTTCAAAGAGTCAATATTTCTGTGATGAGTAGAGCAGGCCATTCCCTCCAAAACGGACCACAACTTGTAGTCCAAAGGCTTGAGGTCTGGACTACCAGCTGGTCAATCATCCGGTGATATAAAGCCGGGTATATTTTTTAAAGACACTCTTGGGTCGTTTTTGCTTTATGGGCTGGAGCAGAATCCTGTTGGAAGGTCCAATGCTTGTTTGCGAACATTGTTCGGCTTAGAGGCTTAACAACGTCTTCCATAGATATAGATTTTTGCGAGATAATTATTTCCCGCGACAAGATCTTCTGCTTTCTCAGTGGCTTGCGTCTGATTCGAGCCTGCACGGCTTTGATGGTTCGTGGGGTCCTCACAGTGTGTGGACGGCCGGATCTTTGACGGTCACGTACTCCACCAGTATCCTCGAATAATTTTATGGTACGATAAACAAAAAACACCGGGTGATTCCAAGCGGTTGCAAGGTCCGAAAGATATCACCTTTTGCCATATTATGTAAACTTGTGTAATCCGATCACAACGACACGATTTTCGATATCACCCCATTCCATGATTGTAAACGACTGAAACCAAAAATCTTTTCCGCAACAAGGAAGCATAAAAGTAACGGGTTACATAACGGTTAACATGAAAAGCGTGCAACAAATATTTCATTTAGAATGGCTGCATGCAACTTATCAATAAAATTCATGTTTGCATTATAATCTTTCACAGCTTCTGGACAAGAAACTTCTACACACGCTCCGTTACGTTCTTTGCGTGTAACTTTGCCGACGTTCTGAGGATCCTGATAGTTTGACAGTATAAGCACAGAACTTTTGTCTCTCCACTTCAGGATACTTATATTTGTGTCACTGATTCTATAATCGTGCTTTCCTCTTTGCAAGTCTTTATCTTCTTTTAGGCTTGGTAAATGCTTCGAGTTTACCTTCCTATAGGCAAGTATTTTTTTTTTTTCTTTGTTAATCCACTTGAAGCTGATAACTGTTGAAATAGTTGTCGAAATAAAGGCTGTGTTCCAAAATGTAAAAAAAAAATTTCGATGCGGTAATACTATTTTCTTGATGCGCATCTGCAACGCAACTTCGATAGATTGTATTCATTTTACACTGCACAAGTTTGATATTTCGAAATGTAGTAGGCAATTGCCAAAATAAAATGACAAACGTTCAATGAAAAATAAATTTAAATGAGTGATTTGAATGTCAAATAAATGCATTGAAAAAATTATCGATGCATAGTTTACTCAGTTTAGAATACGTTTAGAAACTTGCGACTTTGTCAAAACTCTCTCATTTGACTATTATGACTTTGCATCTACAACGCATCTGATACATTTCGGAACTCACCCAAACTTTATGGTTTTTACCTTCGAGTTTCGAGCAAACTTGCCTTACGACTCTGCCACCAAGATCTGTCTCAAGTTCAGACCCCTTTTTACCGGTGTTAAGTTCAAAATTCAAGCAGTAGCCCGACTCAGCACATGCCATCCATATTTTATAGCCTCGTTTGATGGGCTTCTTGGGCATATATTGTTTCAAGGAACTCCGACCCTTGTACTTTACCATGCTCTCGTCTATGGCAATCTTCTCCGACGGTCTGTAGTTGTGCTCAAAATTGCGTCGCATAATGTCTAGCAATGGTCGAATTTTGTAAACTTTATCGCAATCTGGGCTATTTCTTGCAGGCATGAGGTTATTGTCATGCATGTGCTTGGGTACCATAAAGCTACAAGTAAACTTGAGACTTAACAATTGTATAAGCCTTTGTGTATCCAAAGTGACATCTGCCATAATTGAAGTGGAATTTGGAGCCCATGTACGCTGGCCTGAAAACGTGAGCGACATTATTCAGCAATTTTTTAATAAGGGGGCCATGATAAACATTCCATTAACTGTATGGCAGTGTGCGGACCTAATCTTACATTTTATTATGTAAGTGCCAATTGGCCTGAAAGTGTCCACGATGCAAAGGTATTGCGCAATAGCACCCTGTATCTGAAAATGGAAGGTGAGTGGAGGCCGTTTCCTAAAGCTATAATATTAGGGGACAGTGCCTATCTTCTAAAAACTTGGCTTTTGCCACATATAGCTCCATCAAGTGCACAATAATGCACATAAATGTACACGACGTTTAATAGAGTGTGCATTTGGTGTACTAAAAAAATATTTTTTCATCCCTTAACCACTTGATCCTGTTGATCCTGCAAACATATTCAAATGTTGTACAACATTATGCAACATTTCCCGCAAGAACGGTAATCTAGCTTAAAGCAAAACTAAATAAATTTGTCCAAACTTCTATTTTGGTTTATTTACTTACCGCTTCCGAAAACGCACCAAAATAAATATTTTTTTTCCACGGATCTTTACTAAAACAATATCCTTACTCATCCCATTGTCTAGCTGTCACGAGAGCACTAACTTGTACAACTGGCTTGTACAAGAAAAGGGGAAATTTTTATATTTGTGGTACAGTAATTATAGTTACTTGTTAAAAATGCATTCTTGACAAGTGTTGAGTTGAGCGCGGGTGTCAGAAGTGCTCAGGGCTTTTGGCTGTGTTTATTTTAAACCCCACTTTTTGTGCCTCAGCTTCTAGATTATGGGCCATTAGATGTAGGTCCATTATCCAATGTGAGAGTAGACAAACATCGTCAGCGTAGTCGAGATGTTTAAGATAAGATGTCATAGTCCATCGAATCCCATGATTACCTTTCGTCTGTGCTGCACGGAGTACATCGCTGATGACCACCAAGAACAAAAGCGGTGACAGTATGCACCCCTGACGTAATCCTCCGACACCTTACCATTATGTAAGACGTGACACTTACTACCCTCGTATGTAGCCTTGATAATAGCTATGAGTTTCTCTGGGACGCCTCTGCTGCGCAAGGCCAACCAGATAGCATCTCGATTCAAGCTGTCGAAAGCCTTCTCGAAGTCGATAAACAGTAGATGTAGCGGAGACCTGTACTCGACGCATTGCTCTATTATGATCCGCAAGGTGTTTATGTGATCGATGCAGGAACATCCAGCACGAAAGCCTGCCTACTCGACGTCGAGAGCTGAATCTAAATGTTCTTTAACTCGCTCTAGTATGATTCTAGCTATTATCTTGGCTACGACCGGGAGAACGCATATACCTCTCCAGTTTCCACAATCCATCAGATTTCCCTTTTTTTGAAGCTTGATGATCATCCCTCTTTTCCACTCCTGCGGAAATTGCTCATTTACCCACGCTCTTCGTATGAGCGGGTGTAGCAGTTCTGCCGATGTTCAAGCGCCGCTTGAAATAGTTCGGCAGGGATGCGATCGATACCCACCGCTTTGTACCTTTAGAAGTGTTAAATTGTAGTTTTGTGGTACAGGCCCCTGGTAGCGTAAGCGAACTAAATCTTTTCAACGGCATGTACTTTGAAATGTAAGAATCGTTTAGGTCCGAAACGGAACACCAATAATCCCTGTAGCTTGGCAGTTTTTTCAATCAATCTCTTCAGTCGTACATGGTGTAAAAGCCTTCCCAGATTGACTGGCATAAAGATTAGTTTGAAAGCATAAAAGTTTTTTTAGATCGTTTGACCAAAACATGCGAAACAATGCGAGGGGAGTAATATTTTCTAAGTCCAGTATATGTGCCCGCATTTCCAGTAAACTCACCTGGTGGGGACAGTGTGTAGTTCTTCTTCCATTTTGGAACTCCGGTATGAGGACTGCTAGAGCTGCTCGTTCCCGCTGCAGAAGTAGTAGATCCCGGAGGCTGCATATAACGAAAACTTGACAAAGGTTCATTACCATCCTCATCTGAACTGTAAGTTTGCGGACATTCCCCTACAACATCACCCAACAGCATGGGAGGTGGTTGTTCAACACCAGTTTCTTGGTCCGACTCTACACTGCAGCAACTGATGTCATCTGAAGGTATCTGTTCCAGATAGTTTGCAATATCCTTATCAGCTAACACGCGAGGCATTCTACAAAATTTTCAAAAAAAAAAAAAACACCACCATATGTATGTAAAAAAAAAAATTTATTTGCGCGTTGGCGTAGCTAACCACTGACCCTGAAAGAGTATCCCAGCCAAAAGATCGTAGCGACACGCCCACTTTAGTATGGAAAAATGTGGTAATATTTATAATTTGTTATTTATTATTTTTTTTTAATCAATCAGTATAAGCCATCAGTTTTTTTTTTATATTTTTAAATATATCATACAAAAGTTCTTTAAAAAAAAATATTTATTATTTGTTAAAGTTTTTTTTTTACGGAGAAACTCTATTTCTTGTTGTTCATACATGTATGTATGTATTTAAATTTTAAATCATTTAAATGTATTTGTTGTTTTATTTATGTTTTGTTTGTACTTAAAGATTTAAATAAATTATTTTTTCTCTAATTTCATTTTTATTTATTTATTGCTGTATATAGTTTCGTTTAGAGTTTCTACCTACTTTCTACTCTTAAGTATGATAGTTCATCATTGTCGACTTCAACAGAGATACCTGACTTCAACGATGTTTCTGATCGATTTTAGTCATCAACGGACATGTTAAAATTAAGCTCCAAATTATTGCACTGAAAAATTATCTTGCTGATCAAAATTTTGTGGATACTTTTGGCTGGCCAATCTACAAAGTTAAGAATTAAGCGCAGTGAAGAAAATACTGCTTAGCTAGATTGCTTTTGGAAAATTTTAGCTTTGCAAAATTTTAAGAGCTTAATTTTTTATTCTCACATTAAATTCATTGCATGAGTCGTGGGCGTCTTTCAGCGGTTTATATGCACGTAAGAAATTTTAATACAATTCTCATCCATTTATTACAGTCCGTCGCCAAATCTGAAGGATGGGATGCATTTAAGCATTGTCTAAGGCAGGAGATGAGACAAAATAGGAGATAAATCGAAATACATACATATATACCTACATACATATGTATAATCACTAAAAAGCCTTTCTTCCAATTCTAGCAGACCAAATATTTATGATTACAGATTTTAAATTTATATTTATTTAATTTATTTAAAAGGAATGCATTAAATGTGATGCATTCTAAAACTATTTTAAGTACTAACGATTGTGTTTAAATAAATACTAATGATTGTTTATTTGTTTTCGTAAATATTTTTAAACCAATTTTGAATATACATATATTTGTTGTGTTTTTTAAGGATTCTTGTACTAAAACAGTTAAAATATGGACTATGTTATTTATTTAACTTTTCAATAAAATATTATTGCTCCAATAGAAGGTGTCATTTCTTGTAGCATGATGGGACGGATGTCACTTAGGTAAGTAGGTTGGGGTGATTGCAACTGCGAAGGTGCAGTGTCACTCGGATCTCAACGGATCCATTGTGTTCCCCGGTGTTGGATACCTAAAAATAGTGAACAAGATAAGGAGCGGCTCTCCAGAACCAACCCAATTTCATAATTAATTTTCCTTGTCGTCTCGAACCTGGGGACTGTGATTCGAAGATCCTCTGCTGGAGCATTACTGTGCAATCGCTCGATGTAACCGAGCCAGTGTAGTCGACGTGTTTTGGCTTTTTGGACTACATCCACATCTTGGTACAGCTCATAGAGTTCGTGGTTGTTCTCCATTCGCCTTCCTCGCATACGGGACCGAAAATCCGACAAAAAATTTTTCTTTCGAAAGTGTTCAACACCTGCTCTGCTTTCCTGCTTATCGTCCAACACTCGGCTCCATACAGCAGAACTAGCAATATCAAAGTTTTTTAAAACATACATTTCGTCTTCCGAGTTAGGAGTTTTGACCCCATTTGTTTCGCCAAACCGAAGTAGCAGCGGTTTCCTAGGGTAAGTCTTCGTCGTTTCTCCACTAAGGTGTCATTCGTGGAGTTGATATTTACTCCGAGGTAGGGAAACTGCTTAACCACTTCGAAGTTACTGTTGCCAACAGTGACGTTCTGTCCTAGGCGGTGGACAGATGGTTCTTTGTTTGTTGCCAAAAAAGATTCAGATATAGGTGGTAGGTATAATTGTGTGTAAACATCTCCTTTCGCCTTCTCTATCTCTGCAAACTTTTACAGGCGGAGATCATGACGATGGAAAAAGTCTTGTCGTGGTTAAAGTAAAATGTGATATTTAACTGGGATATTAGTATTTTTACTGACAGTCAAACCGGGATCAAATACCTGGAATAGCTTATCTCTAACGAAATGACGAACCAATTCAAAATGCACCTTATTTGTACCCCGAACAGCAGTGAAATTCTAGGGAATCGTATGGTCAACGACTCTCTCGGCATGATACCACCGTATCGATTCAAGCGGATAAACGGAATACCGGCATGACTCTTTCTACGATTCAACTCCTGTTTAAGTTCAATGCGAACAATATTGCTAAAGTAGTTGTCATTACAGGACACTGGATTATTGGCATGCACGCCATCAGGCTAGGCCTAAACGCTTATAGAACCTGTATTGGCAAAAGGGAGAAAACTATACTTCATTTCCTGGAAATAACAATATCTAAGTCTAAATTCAACAACGCTCTTGGGTCTGACTTTATCCGCCGAGGTATTCAACTCAACGCAAGTAGAAGTGAGAAATAGAAAGTATACTCCAACTTATTTCTAAAATTTAGTGCGACGAGTGTCTGATGAATGAAATCACTGCTTCGTTTGCCCGATTCACAAGAAAAGATACCCCTCAACTACGGCATGAGTCTCCACAACAAGATCTGATCTGATTAGCCCCTATCAGTGCGATTTAAGGACAGATCCTACATTGACTGGGCCACATTAAACAAATGGAGAACCAAGAGGGTTTTGAACAAGACACGACAGTACTTTCGGTATAAAGACCAAAGAATCGCCCATGGGAAACGCTAAAGTCTAGACAACTAGAAGCGACTTACTGTTGAAAATATGATCTTGATGTGCGTTTTTGTTGTAAGCACATCGCAGTTTAACTCACGTAGCGATCTAATAGGAACATTTTAATTCTATAATTACCAAAGCTAAATAAACCTATTTAACTAGTTTAACAATAATAATATGTATAAACTATCTGATTAATCTATTTGGAGTTATGATCTGTTAATCGCTAGACGTTATGAATCACGATGGCTCAACCCAATTTCGGCAGGCCCAGTGCTTTTTTAAAGTAAGACCAGAAAGGCAGTTAACCATTCGATAGCCGACGATAATGAACTAGTTCTTGTGACCTTTTCCATTCGAGATGGATTTTGATAACATGATTCCAGCAATCACTAAAAACAAAACAAACTTCGTTACATATTTCGGTAGATTCTTATATATTTAACATCGTTTGCGGAAAAAAAACTTACAAATAGTTTCACTCTAGGAATAAATGTGAACCACTTAAAGTAATAAAAAAAAATTTAAGTTACACACATTTGTATATGAATAAATTTTGACCCTTAAAATCTAATGACAATAACATGATTCAGTTATAAACTTTCGACACTATTACATATGTCCAAGAAAAAATACACTTAGGTAATAATATTTGAATTTTATCACAGACTGTTTGGTGCAATGTTACACGAAAATAACAAACAAAATAAAAAGACACTCGTCACTCAATCGATGTCATCACACATGCGTAAGGATATTGCAATGTCCATCCTTAAAATATCAAAACTCAAGCACATACAGTGCGGCAGCTTTTGTGAGCTGCTACTCGTTATTCATATCAGTGTTTGGAGTCCATTTCCCATTACGATTGTAGTTTCTGGTCTTTTGATTGCGACGAAACCGGAAATTTGCAAATACATCACGCCTATCATCGGGTATCGTTAGATTATCTGTATCTACTCCTGTAGCACCTAAATTTGTTTCATCTGTATTATTTTTTCGAAAATTATAAGCACCCTTTCGGTAGGCAGCTGCCTTAGCTTGTGACACTTTGTCTGGGTTGGGTTTTTTCGGGCTCGACGTATTCTTTTGTAGTGGTTTTGGATCCACCAACAGAGACGGAAAGTCCGAATCATCGGCGTCAAAGTACTCTGGACGTGAAAAATGATAGTTAGCATTGTAGTATGGTTTGAATGCATTTTCCATAGAACATATGCTAAAGGCATGGTACACGTGTGATATGAGCCGCGGAAACTTGTCTATCCAGTAATTTGTGAACTCATTTGGAATGCTACCGAGTATGGTTTGAACTTCTTCTGATAGTTCGTGATAGTGGTGTTTCTATAAAAAGAAAAAAACAGATTAACAGACAGTTTGTAAAGAGTTTGGTGTTTGGTTCTTACCTTATTTCTAAATGCCCTGAGGAGATCGCGTACGCTGGCACCCATGTAACCTCTGTATTTGCGCAGATCGTCTGTGATTATCGGTTCTAAGTGCAAATTCCAATCATCTCGTACCACATACCGGCCATTTTTTTCGAGCGATTTCAGTGGCTCAGCTGAGAATTGAAGTTTTTCAACGCGATCGCTGACATCTTGTAGAAACGCTAATATTTTGTGATCGTTCCAAAATACTGGATGATTTGTTATAGAACGTGTTGGCGGACGACACTGAGCGTCCTTATGCACCATGTCTGCGATGAGTTGCTCTGCAAGCACCTGCAAACAATTGAATTCACATATTACATAACTGATTGAGATGGAATATTACTTTTGTGGATAAAATCTGTTTAGCTAAAGAAAACGCTAAGTTCGGAAGATGATTGACGGCTCGCTATACAGTACCCAAGCGACATTGAAAGCTTTCAGTTGTCCTCTAGGTCTTTACATCGGATGCAAGCTATCTAAATACAATTTTCGCTGAAGTGGATCATAATGATCGTTAAGCATCAAGAATGGTACCAGCGCTCAAAAAAAAAACAGACTTTCGAGTTTTTGAAGAAGCCAATCAGAACGTTAGTTCACCTAAGCATAGATGATCAATGGAAAGTTGTGATAACTTTCTTTGGATCTGAAGCAGAGTTTATCTGCAGATAAGTACAGCACATGGTTATCCACAGAGGCATAGAAAGGGATCAAGGAACAGCTGCTGGTTTACCTACAATCATCTGAAAAACCTTTACAACGTTCTTTCAGGGCCTTGCTACTTTCACAACTGTCCGTTCCCACAAAATTTATCCACTTCTTACCATTTTACTGGCTGATCCTGGTGTATCATCTTCTAAATTAGACAAGTCATACTCATTCGAGAGTATATTCGCCTGCCTTTTGAGTGCGTCACCAAAAGCGTGATGTCCACCGCTTAGAACGTAGTAATAAACACATCCCAGGGAAAATACATCAACGGAGGTTGTCTACAAAGAGAGCCATAAGCCAATAAATTTCTTATTCAAGAAAAAACATTCACAATATTTATATACCGTTCTCTGTCCCCTCATCATCTCGGGAGCAATCCATCCATCGGTGCCGGTAACACCCGATCTACGAGAGAAGCTTGTCTTTCCAAAATTAAGCTTCTTGCACAAACCAAAGTCCGATATCATAACACGAACTGAGCTATTCACATCCGGCAACGATAGCAGCACATTTTGTGGTTTAATATCTCGATGAACTGCAAGACACAACAACACTATAGTCAGGAAATATCACCCATTTCATCAAACTTACCGATATTCAGTGAATGCAAATGTGTTAGACCAGCTGCAGCTTGTCGCAGCACTTCCCACGTTTCAATCTGATCTCTCAAATTATACGCACGTTCACCCTCGGTGTAGTCTTGCAACGTCGCAGCACATAGCTCAACAGCAATATATCGAAACTGGCGATCCTGTTCAGTGCAAAAATACCGCACAACATTCTCATGAGCGTCACTTTCCCGCAACAGTGCCACTTCCCGGTCAGCAAATGTAAAACACTCGGGCAACAAACGCTTTACGGCAACATTTCGTTTCTCGAATTGGCCCTTAAATACAAAAGTTCCCTCGCATCCTTTGCCAAGTACTTCACTCGGATTAAAAGTTATCTTTCCGACTTTTACTTCTCCATCTCCCAAGTCAACCAAGTCCTGAAAACTAGCATTGCTGCTACTTGAACTACCATTCAGCGTTTTAGATCCATTCTCACTCTGATTCTTTAGCTCACGAACTGTGCTGCATGTGTACCAGAACATAGCCACCATGGCAAGGACCAGCACAATCAAAATTTGATGAACCTTTCCACTGGGATGATCCAGTAACCAATCGTTAAAAAATTGACCAATTCGTCCGCCGTTCACCAAAATTAGCTTCTTTGTTTTGTTGAATGCATTTGACTCCATTTCACCCTCTACTGGATCCGTTTGAATGCCAATTTCAACAGATTCCTTAACTCCTGCTCCAGCACCAACACCGGGCGGCTCAAAAATTACAAAATTATTGTTGATATTTCCGTTAAGATCAACAATTGTGGCCAGCTGATTGTCTCCGCTACCCTTGCTGGGTGACGGGGAGATCTCCAAATTGATTTCATTCTTAGGAAGTTCATAATGACCCAGGATAATAGCATTGCGATTTGCTTCCAGCAGTTCCGTCAAATACACTACATTGTCGTTCGGTTCTTTAAGAGGTTTGCCTGGACCGCCGATTAATTTTACCGGCGGCTTTGATGAAATCCTCGGTGTATTTTTATCCACCAATGATGGCAGAGCATATAAGCCATGCGTATGTTCTCCTACATACAGTGACTCACTAGAAGAAGAGACAAACCATTGTTAGTTCAGATTTTGTTAAAGAGAATTCTAAAACTTACAACAACTTGACTGCATTAACATTCCCATCCTTAGACTCTTCTAAAATCGAATTGAACGCATCATCGGACACCGTTGTGAACGGAACACTAAGCAACCCTTCCGAACCAAGCAAAAACGCCGACACGACCGGACTGTGTAGAGCCTTCTGCCACAGAAATTGTCCAGTTTTACGATTTAAAGTCAGGATTTCTCCACTCGATGATGCAGCAAGATGGATGTACTCTGCCAATGAAGCCGTTAAACTCATCGTCATATCGCACTTTCCTTATACTCACCATATTCGTTGGAGACATCTGGTCCCATAGAATGGGATGTATAATCATAGAAAGTTATATTCCATGGTTTGGCATTCTTATCTCTAGTCAGACTGTCGAACATCATAACAGTGTACTGCGTGCGACCAAGATACACCGATCTAGATGTAGCCCAACCAATATTATCGCCAGTCTGTTTGTCAACCGATCCAAATCCTAGGACTTTTTCACGACGACCTGTCTTCGGATCGACCAGGAACCAAGTGTCACTCTTTTTACCGGAATATAAAATTCCATCGGACGATCGACACGGTGCACTGGCTACAAGTTGAGGTATTGTATACGGTAACTTTCGCAGATCTCCCATATCGCCCAACTGGTAAATGCTTCCATCTCTCGGATCTGGTAAGTATTGTGGTACCTGGACATTTTGTTGGTTCTCGGATACTACTGGGGGATCTGAAGAAAAAAGTAAGACATGAGGTGGTGAAAATGAGATGCTATTCAACGACTAATTGTAATTGGAAAGCAAATTAAACGGTTTGTCACATTATTGAGGACAGAGAGCATTGGACAATATTGTTCTTATAAGATATGGTTTGGTCTGGTTGAAGTGACTGCCAGCTCAGAAACGCCAACGCACTTAGATCAGCAATAGGTCCATTGTGATACCACATGGATAATAGAAGGAAGTTTCTACCTACCTACTCGTTAAACCATTTTGAACATCTGGTGAAGCGTAAGAGGCTCTTGATATCTACGTTTATCCCATCGCCTAAATCATTATAAGAGAAGGCTCCTAAGTGAAGCTTCCTTCTGCGAGAGTGAGCTGAGCAAAAACAAAGAAGGCGAAGAATAATTTCATCCTCTTCTTCATTCATGTAGATTCTACAAAAGTCATACGCAAAAAGGCCCGGCCTTCTGGCATGCTTGCCCATTAGACAGTGTACAGTGATGACGCCTATTGTAGTGCCGATATGCAATCTATTGAGAGTGACCAAAAAAAAAGCGATTGGCAAATATAACTTTTCGTTTGATTTCTGATGTGATGATGTTCTCAGAGTTTATAGCGAAGCCGAGACAGGCAAAAGCCCTAACTACCTCAAAGTTATAGCGGTTTATTGTGACGTTCTGTCCGATTCGTCGATGTTGTGTGCGCCTTCTTGTTGACAGCATATACTTGGTTTTGCCCTCATTCACAACTAAACCCATTTTTGCTGCTTCTGTTCCAATATTTGCACCACCAGTGACGGGTGGCTGTGTTCTGTCAATTATGTCAATGTCATCCGCGTTTTCAAGTAATTAAACATGTACTTGGCCTGAAACTGCACTGATAGGGGCCAATCAGCCCGCTTACAAATAGTTTCAGGCACTCACACAGTACGGCCGACAAGATCTTGTACGCAATGTTAATAAGACTGATGCCTCATTAGTTCGCGCAGTTTAAAAGGTCTCCTTGCTTGTGGTCTTCAACATCGTTTGCCCGGAAAACAATGCTGAAATTCCATTCATCAGGCATACTTTCCTCCTATCAAATCTTGGAAATGAGTTGGTGTATACTCTCCACAGAGTCAACCGCCGTCCGAAATAGCTCGGCTGGTAAGCCGTCCGGTCCAGCAACCTTGTTGAACTTGAGTTTGGATATTGCTATACTAACTTCATTCTGGTCGGATGATGGGAAGTCTTGGTTTTCATCGTCCAGGTTGAATGGTTCGCTGTGATTTTTCCATTTCCTCAGCACTGATGTACTTCCTTCCTCATTTGTTCGTAGAGCTCACGAGCCGCTTTCACCCTCCTGTGTAGCGCCGCTTCGTAGGCGAGTTGTTTTGCTGCATGTGGTTATAGGTACTCTTTATCAAACCAGGGGTTTCCCGGTCGAGTGATCCGCTTTAAATCGGGTTGTTATAAGGCGGTGATATTTGCCTTATAGAAGTCTATGGTATCCGCTAATTTTTTGGCTGCTCGTGGCCTGTTCATGGTCCGAACATTCCACCGTTATCCTTTTTTCGTTTAGCAGGGTTGTCAATAGTGAATCCGTACTTTTTCCAGGCTTTTAATTGTTTCGGAACTAGAGTGTTTTACAATTGCAGGGAAGTTACCCCGACGCTCAACCCACAACTTGGATGATCAGTTCCCTTTTATACCCCTAGGACGAGGGGCCACATCTTCCAGAGTCAGTAACCCACCTCGGGGTATGAGCGCTGATGTTGGCCTATTAAGGGTTCTTCCGTCACCATTACTTTTTCAACATCCTGACTCAGTATTGGAGATCTAATTAATTTGTTTACTGCAGTGAATTACTTATCTCTTAACTAGGTGCTGTAAAAATTCAATTGACTTTATCTTAGCGTACAGAAAGTTTACTTTTTAATTACATGCCCATTGCCGATGACTAATTTAAAATTCCCGAAACAATTCAGTCTAAAAACAGATCTTTAAACATTGAGTTAATTGAAACATGTGTTTTGTTTTTTTTTTTTTATGGCAGACTAACGAAAAGACCTTTAAGCAGCGTACACACTTACGTGCATATCTTACCACTTGAACTTGGATTTGTATGATCGCGAGCAAGTATAAAAGTCTGATGACATGTTGGCTTTGCTTTTGAATAAAAAAAAACAAGTGCTTTCCCGAACGCACTTGCTCGTAGATTGGCGCGAGTGTGTGGACGCCGCATTAAACTGACACTATTTGCAACTAAAGTTTTGCAATAAACATTTGAAATTGATAAGAATAATATATACTAAAAATAATCTACGAGGTCTACAGTGCTAAGGGGTTCATAAACAACTACTCAAGTTAATTCTAAGATTCCCCGTACAGATAACATATTCAACCTAAGATATTTCATGAAGAAAACAACACCGCTTAGTCATAGGACCTACAATGTTTGTCTGCCGGCTTTCAATTATAGGTTCCAACCTGTTCAATCTCAATAGTTGCCAATTTAATAACCGGCTTTAGTACAATTCTCTTATCAGAAATTAATTATCTCGCCGCTCGCATTCACAATGAAAAACCCAATTTATCTGCGTAGCAACTTTGCCATTGCCACCACAGAACACGAGTGTGTGCTGGTATTGTTGATAAGATATTCTCAGCGCTCTTCAAAGCTGTTC
The DNA here is from genome assembly GCA_905220385.1 of Xylota sylvarum. Taxonomy (NCBI): domain Eukaryota; kingdom Metazoa; phylum Arthropoda; class Insecta; order Diptera; family Syrphidae; genus Xylota; species Xylota sylvarum. The sequence goes on from LR999958.1 coordinate 110,253,218, forward strand.
AGATTTTTTTTTCTCATCCACGCTGGCAAAATAATTTGCGTTCCAAAATAATAGCTGTTTCCTTCAAATATTTACCTAGATATGTACATATATCGACGTAACTACACCATGACTGATCAGCACTTGTTGATAAGCATGTGGGTCACGCTAGCATAACGAAGGAAATTATTTAAAAAGCCATTATAGCCGGTCAAAATATAATCACTTAGTGAGGCCAGCTAAATAAGTACATGCACCAGCGTTTACCACTTACCATCAGATATTGTCCAACGAATTTCACTGGTTATAGGATCGATGGCGGTCAATCCGCCCCCTAAAGTTGAAAACACCATTAAGGTCTCTTCATCTCTTGCGACATCGGTGCAACTCTAAATAAGGAAATGGACATTGAATGAAATTTTAACTCAATACGGGGTTGGCACTTTAGAAACTTGCACTTTAACTAAATAGGACAACATAAATAAATAATCACCTGTTTCGAAGCTGATGCAATCAAAACACAAAAAGAGAAACACACGACTCTCCAAATAAGACTTCCTTGTTTGTTATGCATGTCTAGTTTATTTGTTTGGACCAGTTTACATAGTTCACAGATGGACACTCTTTTTAGAATAACTTTTATATAAAACACTACAGGTAAACACTGCTATAAACACTTTTTATTTTGCGCAAATTAAAACTCTTGGTAGGTGTTCGACTTTTGTTCTTCATCTTTTGTAAGTATTGACATATGTTTGACACATCGGCAGAGAAATATGGCGTAGTCCAGGTAACGTATGAAATGTCAGTGGGGTAACTGTCATGGCGTTACGTTATACTATTGACTATAACGATTTTTAAAAAGTTGGGAATAGATATTATGTAAACATAGCTCTCAGTAAAAGTTTCTAGAGTAAGTTATTCATTGGATCTTGAGAGAGTGGACACCTATACAATCACTAGTGACAACACATTACCCAATGTGTATACCAACTCCTGTTGAACCTACAAGCAATGTTCCATAGGGCTAATACCTTAATCAGTCGTCGGCATAAATTAACAATATATAAATTAACAGTATATTTCATTTATGGTCGTCGGTCTTTGGTCGCAGTGAGGACGGAGGATGTTGTGTACGTACAGCCAATCTTCCTTTGATTCAAAATACAGCCAAATAATTATCTAGTTGAATCAAATATGGCATCCATTCCAGGTAAGATTTTACTACTTGGAGAATACCTTTACCCGGTTAGCTCAAAATATTTAGAGATCAGGCCTGTGGGGATCTTAAAAAATACGTCAACATTTTCCAACAAGATATCCTGGCGTAAACGACACAGCTTGCATACGACTCCATCAGCTGCAGTTTCTAGCAAGGGGCACGCTTTGATAACAGCTCTAACAATGGAAAAATTCATGGTTATGAAGCGACGACAAGCTTTGTATACTAATTGGGATGCACTTCATAAAAACAGCAAATGCCATTAGGACTATAAGCTATAAGAGAATAAGCTATTCTTTTTTTCCAAGCAGATTTTTTTCATTCAATTAAAACCACCTTTTTCTTAAATCAAACTGTTAAATCGAGCGTTTCCCTTACCTACCTAATAATTTACGTAATACGATCTATGCCAGCACAATCCCAACTGCAATCTACTCCAATCAGCTTACGACTCGATTGAATTGTCAAATATCAGCTGTTCGGTCACTACATCTTGTCGGTGAATATTTACAAATACGTAATTTTAAGTGTACAATTTAATTCAAGTAAAAATTTATAATTTTTAAATGGCATTCGCCCAAATTCGTAAATTTTCAACATCTACACATTATTATGCTAAAGTCATACCAAATAACCTCAAAGGAAAAAGTAAAAGTTCACAAGAATGGCTAACGCGACAACTCTCCGATCCGTACGTAGAAAAGGCCAAAATGATGAACTACCGGTGTCGTAGTGTCTTTAAACTGCTTGAAATCGACGATAAATATAAACTTCTAAAACCAGGCGATGTGGTTATTGATTGTGGAGCATCTCCTGGGAGCTGGACACAAATCGCTGTGGAAAGAACCAATGCACATGGTAAGAACGTGAAACAATCTAAAGGCACGGTGTTTAGTTTGGATTTGTTGCACATTCATGCGATTGAGGTAAGATTTATTACAAGGAGTAGCTGATATACATATGTAATGCACTACTTATTTTGTTTGTAGGGGGCAACAATTTTTGGTCCCATGGACTTTACAAAACCGGAATCACAATTGCGACTGAAAGCAGCACTAAATGGACGTCCGGTTAATTGTGTTCTCTCTGATATGGCACCCAATGCCACTGGTGTTCGTGTACTTGATCAGGAGAATATAACGGAGCTGTGTTACTCGGTGCTGCGGTTTTCATTGGCTATGTCTGCAGTTGGATCGAATTTAGTCATGAAAATTTGGGATAATGGTGCTGTACGCAAACTGGAGGAGGATATGTTAAAGTTTTACGAAAAAGTTAAGCGAGTCAAACCTAAATCGAGTCGATCTGACTCCGCAGAACACTTTTTAGTGGCGAGAAATTTCAAAGGCTTGGAAAATGTCGAGAGAGAGAATAAAAGTTAGGTCAGCATGGTAATTGTAGTTTGTTTTCTAAAGATTTTAGTTCTGTATGGTGAAAGAGAGTAAAGTGTATGGAAAACATCGATTAAAGTCTGTATATACTGCAAGTCCTATGTAATATAGTGACCTCACATAAGATATGGTATTCGGGCATATTATTAGCTCTATTATGGCTCAATAACAATGGAAGGCACTTAAAACCGAAGTCCCAATGTAGCTTTTTTGACGAAGATCCACAATGGCAAATAACTAAAACAGGCGTCCACAGCGTCTTTTTCCGATTCCGTGTAACGACGATCAGACACAGACCAGTTACCATAGACGCATGAAGAGTTCAGGTATAGATACATTGCCGAAGGATCCGAAAGTGACGGCCAATCGGAACTTTGCTTCAAATGGGGCAAAAGCAAATATTTACATTACAGAGGATGAATGCATGCTCTGTAAAGATATTAAACACAATGCGAGCAAAAGCTATCCTTCATTCAAATTTGCATCAGATCAGTCCTAAAAAAAACCAAGATGAGGATTGTACAATTAAACTTCAATCAAGGAAAAATATATAAAATTTGACACACGGGTTAAGACAGATACAGCAACTCTACAGGAAACTGAAAAAGTATTTAGGCAACGGGCAGTACAAGAGAAGTGGTAATATGAGTATGCGGTATACCAATATTCGGAGAAAGCACGACGACAAACGAAAACAAATACAAACTTCTTTAATTGTTATGCACCTCGAAGTATATATGTATATCACAGGAACTGAAAAGACTGAGGGAACAATAACACATCTTCAATAACACATCTGCAAGTCTGACATTCGATGCTATTCAGGGAGCAGGTATTACTACTAAGAAAGCTATAGTGGCAAAGCGACGACATAATTTCACTTTTTGAAGATGATATCGGTCAAGTGGGCGCTTGTCCATGACAATTTGGGCTCTTTTCCGCATTTTCAATCGTTTTGGCGAGAACTTCGGGCGATAAGTCGAATATTGTTGGATATTCTCTTTTAGAACTTCAAGAGTCTGTGCCTTGTTCTCATAGACCCGTGACTTCAAAAAAAAAAAAAACCCAGATCTTGCCGACCAGGGCAAATCGACAAAGCGACCCGGAAACGCTTCCTTCAAAATGTCCATTGTCATTTAGAAACACACGATCTGTGTGTGCTGTTGCATCGTTCTTTTGGAGCCACATGTCCTCCAGTCCAATTCGTCAATTTGTGGCAATAAAAACTCGTTGATCATGGTTCTGTATCGCTCACCAGTCACAGTAACCGTGTTACCCACGGTGTCTTTGAAAAAAATGAGGAGGTGTCATCCTCCTCCGTAAATGACGCACCGTAAAGTGACTTTCAGTGGATGTTATGGCTCTTCGTGAATGATACGTAGATTCTCAGTGCCCAAGAAGCACAAATTATATTTGTTTACGTATCCGTTCAGATGGAAATGGGTTCATGATGATGTCAAGTGTTGTTCCAGTATCTTCGAGGTGAACGGCTAAGCGCCTTAATGTTTGACCAGTTAGCGTAGGACGGCCGAAAATCTGCGCCGAAACTTACGTTGCGCCAAAATCACTGCGATTCCGCAATCTTGAAGAGTATAGCGTTTTATGGATTGTCGACTTGTAATCTGCATCTGTTTGCTTCACAAATATCAAAACAAAACTGACAGTTGCCGTAATTTGCAAAAGTTATAGCACCTTCCGGTCCGGTGGTACATTTTGGGCCACCTGTAAGACTAATACATCTCCGGAGGTCGTAGGTACATACATACATATATACACTTGTTCACGGTTAAAATTGAGAAAAGCTGTAACTTGCCAGCTCTGTATGAAGCAGTTTTTTTTTAACTTTCAAATGAAATACTTTGGACAAGGAATCAGAAACCAACTAGCTACCACTAAATCTAAAGTTTTTCGTCTGAATACAATCATTTATGATTTCGATTCTCGAAAGCAACGCGCAAATATTTCAAAACAATTTGATATAGGGCTGCCATAATTCTTAAACTCCGTCACTTCACGTTAAAGTCAATAAAATTTTGCTCAAATCAAAGAAATTAAAAGACTGTAACAAATGATTATCAAAACGTTAAAGGTAAGGAACTTTTAAAATGAAATTTATCTCTAAATACCGATCACCAACGATAAATCAAAACGCAATGTTTTGACGTTACCATTGACCATGGCAACCCTATGCAAATGTGTCAAAATATTTTCTGATACATATTTATCTAATTTTCCGGTGTTAAGGTCTATACAATTCTAACTGTAAATTCTAAACGATTCCTTCATTGGATTAAATAAGAAAGGGTTTCTTTGAGAAAAGAAATTTTCAGATTTTCTATTTCCCTAACATTTTCGATCACGAAGCACGAAGTTATTCGCACAGAAAGATGTCATCGCTGGGTGATAGTATTGGTTATCTTGTGTTTGGTAATCCCATCAGTCAAGCAATCTTGAATACAGCTTCTGGTGTGGCCAAAAGTACCGTGAGTATCCTATTCAAGATATTCTGTAAAAAAAACAAAAGTATTCTGACTAAATAATCGAGATCTGTTGTGTGAAAGAAAATCATAATTCTGTTTGCATTCACCAAATGTGTGTATAGTGTGTTGGTTATATCACAGACGGTATTATTTCGCAATGTACCTGCTACATTTCCACTGAACTATTAGCAGAGTCTCCTTTATTAACATGTGCAGTTCTTTGCGCATTAGGATAATACCTGATTATTTCCAATCAGTTTTACTTAAGCACATAGATATCTACTTGTTCTAATGAGTCTTATGACCTTGGTAGTACCTACCGCTTGTGCTGTATTTTACTCTAGTTTTATTGTAAGGTGTTCAATCAAGCATTTTGTCTAGTTTTTGTTCGTAAGTACCTACTATTTACGACACTTGCCCAGCTGACTTGGATTAACTCTCAACAGATGCTATGCTTCTTGCTTTAACACCACCACTGACCTTGGTGTCGTATAAACGTCTGCTGTAACACGACCTTAAATGGACTCTAAATATTGCTCTAAAACGACTTTTATACATTCTCAGCGTCATAGACAACTCTAACGTAATCCCATAGCATTTGCAACAAGTGAAAGAAGTTAAGCAGCAGAGCTACCTGCTTTGAGCAAATACATTCACATACGTACATATCTATGTATGTACATCCATACACTTCACTTATCGGCGTAGATTCCATACAAATCTCTTGTTTAGAGTTCAGTTTCCAAAACGTTCTGCATAACTAGTCGACAGCATAAAAGGACGAGTAATTCTCTTGATAGAAGATCTCGTATTATCAGAAGATTTGAAATAATTATCTCATCTGTGAAATTCTTTATCAGCAGTCCAAGAAGATATTTGCCCGGAAATTCTTTCTATTAAATCAAAGAACTAAGAACTTCAATCCTCTTCCTGTAATGGGAATTATCCAGTTGTAACTGCTGAGATAGCTGTGATTCTAGCTTTAAGCGATCAGTCCGTTTCAGGTCTCTGTAAATACCTATTTGCTGTTATGTTTCCGCCTTATGCCGCCACACTGTTTTGTTCCAGCTGGAAAAATGTTTTTCAGTGCTCAGTTAGCCTGTTGATTGTTCCGGCTTATTCGTCGGCTCCATCAAGATCCAGTAGTTTGTCGGTAATGTACCTGGATATACCTACTTCTATTCACACGACGTGTCTTCTTTACGTTGTAGCGATATCTAAACTAAAACATCTTCAACAGTAGTTTGCCACTCTGTTACCTGGCCTTCGATTGTCTTCAAAAGTTTTCTGGTGTCTTTGCCAGATTGATTCCTCGCTTATTTCAGACGTCCAAAACAGTGGCTGATAACCAATGTTCAATTTGGTTTTATGTTCCTTGCGATATTATTATGTGTTTCGTTGTTGAGCCCGTGCCATGTGTTGCAAAAAGTGTTTTTCAAACAATCAAAATTGTAGTCCCACGTATGTACATATAACACGTGCAATCGATGTGAAAAATCGTAGAAATTGTGCGATAATTTGCGCTAGAAGTACATGATCATCTATCTGATGAATCGGTTATAACAATTTTATGCTTACTTACTTATTTGGCACTACAGTTCAGGGTAAACCTGGGTCTCAACCAACAAGCATCTCCAGCTACCCACTCCAAGTCGGTTGAGGTCCACTTTGACTGGTGTACATTCGCTCTACATGTCATAGCCATCTCAAACGACTAATGTGTAGTTTTTTGACTTGGTCGATGACGCTGTACTCTACGCTCCAAAGCCCACCAACGCAAACGGGACCGAATATTTTACGAAAAATCTTTTCTCTCGAAACGAGATAAATTTCATGCTTCAGCGCCATAAAAGAGGACTGGGATGATCAAGGTCTATAGACGTTCGTTAGTTGTTCGGGATAGGACCTTACTACTCTATTGCTTTCTCAGTTCAAAGAAACATCGATTGGCAAGAATTATTCTTCGTTTTATTTCTGCTGAGATCTTGTTTTGAGAACTAATAGCAGAGCCAAGGTAGACTTAGCTGCGGGCTCAGAAGAAACAAGTACTACCCCGCAAACAAACTGCTTACAAACAGAAAAAAGATTATCCACGTTACCCGTGTTTAGAATCAAAGCATTTTGCAGATTCCAATCCACGACAGAACAAATTATTCTATCACGTAAAATTAGCATGACCTACATACATAAGTCAGTTCCTATTGTAAAAATTTTTTGAAAAAAAAAAACATTGCCATCCGATGCAATCTCCATCTAAATGACTAACAAATTTCAATATTTCGTATACATTTCATGTTATCTTCTCATCGCTCGAATCCAAATTAAATACAAATCACTCAAAACCAAAAGGGACTCATTTCAAAACAGAGTAACGTTGTTGCGAAAACAACAAACGAAACTGCAAATATGGTTTCAAATGTTCTACCACTGTGGCGTATTGCCGGAAAGAATTACAACTTCGTGCGTTTAGCAGGAATTAGCGGCGCTGCTGCTGTCATTATGGGTGCAATTGGTAGTCACAGAACAAGTGCTGTTCAAGATAAAGGCGAATCGAAGGCAATTTTCGAAACAGCCAATAGATTTCATTTCTTTCATTCCATAGCACTGATGGCTGTGCCATTGGCTAAGAGACCGATACTGGTAAGTTTATATAATTTCTAATAAATTTGTTACTAACATTTTTTTATTTTTACAATTAGACTGGATCACTCATGGTCACAGGGACCATCCTTTTTAGCGGTGTACTCTACTATAGAGCACTTACTGGTGAAAAAACCTTTAGCCAACTAGCTCCAATGGGGGGTTTTTGCCTCATTGTTGCCTGGTTAACTTTGATACTGTAGAGATTGTTTCTTATTATTAAATATGTTATTTTCTATATTTTGTTGAAAGTAAATTACAGAATCTTTGTCAGTTTTGTAAGATCTTTTTTGTATATTCGTTTAATTTGTAATGTACACGAAACATGTAAGATTTAGGCCGTTTTATCCGTTATTATTTTAATACTTTAAATAACAGAATGGGTGTAATGTTCTTCATATGTAACATTTATCGAAATAAAAAGGTATAAATAAATAAATAACACAAGAAAATAAACAGTTTTTACTTTGGAAACCTTTTCACAGAGATGTCTTTCCATACATACCCATTTTTTGCGAAAAAGACCACCGTAGGTATTTATATTCATTTACTAATTCAATGAACTTACCATTGTAATGCCGATTAGTTTCCACAACTTGCTATAATCAAAAAGTCTATTAGCTGCGCGGATTCTAAATGAAAAGTCAATCCACAAAAGTCTTGGACTGAGAGCACAACCTCACCCCATACCTGACAGAAGCACTCATTGTTTGGTGGACAGCCCTAGAAAAGGCTATAAACTAGCTAAATAAGGTCCAGCGTACTGCTTGTCTGTGCATAAGCTACAAAACTACCTCTGCGGCTCTGGACATTATATTTCACTTGATACCCCTGGATATATTTAGCAAGCAAATGGCAGCAAGTGAGGTCGTTCGCCTCGATGCTACCCTACAGTGGTCAAGAAAAAAATTTGGCCACGCCTCCATTTTGAATAATTTCGAAATCTCTACTACACCGCCCCACGTCTAAGTTTTTATAAGAACTTCATCGTCACCATCCCTTCCAGATCATTCTGGAATGAAGAAGCGCCGAAAGAAAACGTTTTTAGTGGTTCCGAACGTTCTCGTAAACAGATAATAGAATCTTGCATAATAACTGGAAAGAAATTCATACCAAACAACAGGAGAAAACATCGTCGACATCGACGTCGTCCTACAGTGGGCGCCAATTAATAAAACAAATATTTCTTTATTTACACAAATATTTTTCTTTTATTTCACGTTTACCTGTATACTATGTCTAAGGAGTATAGTATTTCCACCTACTCACCGAAAGACCGCATTAATTCACGTAAGAAAGCGAATGCTAAATAGTGAACTCGTTCGTCTTTGGGTTGAACTCGACCGCAGAACTGCATCAGATTCTAACTATTCCCCATCAAAAATAATACAATTAGGTACGTATAATAACAGCAGCAACCGTGAACTGAGAATTTGGCTTTGTAAGAGAGTTCGCTATTGTCAGCTCACTTGCAGCTCATTGTCAGAACATTGGTAGACCTGACAATATTGTCAGATCTGTCAATCCTTGGGTATACCAATCGCTATTTGCAAACTAAAATTCAATGTGGATGCTATCGAGAGTACAAATCTTAGGTGGACAAGTGCACCAACTTATCTTGTCACAAAACAGATTTAGCCAAAGCTATCGGCACTACAATAGGTCTAATAGGCAAGCATGCTACAAAGCTGGGCCTTTTTCCGAACGACTTTTGTAGAAACTGCATGAATGAAGAGGAGGATGACACCATTCCTCACTTTCTTTGTTTCTTCCCAGCTCTTTTCCGCAGAAAGAATCTTCACTTAGGAATCTTCTATTATCGATCTGATAAACATATATATCAAGAGCCTCTTACGTTTTATCAGAAGTTCAAAATGGTTTAATGGACCTATTGCTGATCTAACCAAACCAAAACAAGTACTTATGTAAACTTGTGAACAAACCAGAAGGCATATTTATTTTTAAAATCCTTTAATGTCAAAAACGTCAAGCATCTCCATCCATCTTCAATATTTGTTCAACAATTCGTCATCACTGACACAAAAATGAGAACCACCATGTACGCAAGCATATGATCAAAATCAACTACACCCTCTAATATAAATTTTGGTTTTTGTTTCACTTCGCTAGGCTACCTAAAACAAGTAAATTCAAATAAAAATGTCCATTCAATACGCTGCGAATTTTTCTGAAACACCAGGCCAACATGAACTTGCAAAAAAACAGCAGGTACCTAAATCGATTCTCCAGGCGCTTCCAAAACTGTACTGTTCGCTGTATGTCCATACATATATCAGTTTCTATGCCCACTTGTTGGTTATGTAACTTTTCTATTTGTTAACGGATTCTAATGATTTAGGTGTCAAATTGAAGGTGGTTTTTTGTAGATTATAAATTGACGAAGAAATGTCTATATTCTTAATAGTTCTATATATAGTTCTACAATATGAATTGTGTGAATTGAGACAGAAGGAGAGTTATGGATCGGGTTAAGGAAATCAATTAGGGAGACAATAGAGAAGATTGTACTTTGAAACCACTGCAAAACCTAAAATGTCCGACTTGATTTAACTTTTCTTTTGTTTATCAAAGGAATATAGCCGTTCTTTGAACTTCGATTGAAAGTTATTTTCTGAGTTGGTTGTCAGGCGTTCGTAAGAGTCTCTAATGGTCGTTATTTTTTCGTGAATAGTTCCGAGGTGAAATTTTTTCATTAACATAGTTTAGTTTAATTTTATTGGCTTAAGCCAGCCTACTGTTGGTAATGATTCTGCTAACCATGATGATGGACTTTCCGTCTAAAATATTGGGGCAATGTATAAAAGTTTTGGCAGCTAGGATCTTGTAAAGGTTTTGTGTGGTTTTTCTCACACGCCTCACGCCTACGAATAGAACTCCAGTATAAGCAACATTTTCAGGGTCAATGACTATAAAACACGACAGCGTTTTACACAGACCCATTTAACGACTGTCAGCCCGCAATGTGTACTTTGCAGAATTGTGCAACAAATAAAAATAAGAAAACAAATTTTAAATTTGAACCATATATCGGTTAAATATTTGTTTTATTTTAATCATTTTTATTGTATAATTTAAAATCACTTCTTTCAAAAGGAATACAAAGACAATAATTATTCGCTTAACTTTTACAAATATACTTGGCTTATGTAATAAGTAACGACAGAATGTTTACTTAAATCTAAACTAAAATAACAACAATTAATAATTGGCCAATTGTGTTTTCCTTTCTATTATACAATAAGCAATACAAAACAATAACTCCAGATAAACGTATATACCTACAATACATTAAGACTTGGACGAATTTCATAGTACAAATTAAAAAGAATAACAAAATAAACATATATTTCGATTTTACGTAGAGGCACATTATTTTTTTTTATCGTCCAACAGGATACTGGTACAATGCAGAATTTATATAAAAATAAATAACAATGTTCTTTTATTTCAGTGTTTTGTTTTTATTATACAAGAGATAAACATGTTGCAGTTTAGAACTTAAAATTAAAAAAAAAAAAAAATTTATACATTTACTTTGTTCCTATTGAAGTGTATACAAAATTGTGTAAATTAGTTATTAAGTATATTGTATAGTTTTGAAGTCTTATTGTTTATGGTTATATATTGTTTCGGATTTATAATAGCACTTTAATTGAATGAGTAAGGTTTCTTCTCTCTCTCTCTCTCTATCTCGTGTTTGTTCCTTCACAGCTTTGGTTTTTATATACAAATATTAGTATATGTATATTTGTATGGTAAAGCGAGGGTTGTACAAACCCTTTGGAGGCTCTATTCAGTTTTTTCTTTTAGATTTTCTTCGTGAGCCTGTAAGAAAAGAAAGAGATAATTGTTATAATATTAAACAAGCACCAAAGTTAATTTATTTATTTATTTAAGTTTAGTACAAGCTATTCTTAACTAACTTAAGACTATGTGCAAAAGATATTTTAATTTTAAACCTTAAACTAAAATTACTAAACTATGGGGAGGGAAAGGATAAATTCAGGGAATTTCTCAATGCCAATCTGCTGCAGTGCAAATCAAAGCATTGTAGTCTGTTTGCCATGCGTAGCATTCTTGACATTGGTTCATTACATTGCAACCATAATTGGTGCGGTGAAAGTACAGATCTATGAGAGTGGTACAGATCTAAGGTTGCGTGGGTTCGTGTTAAGGGAAATCATTTGAAGCAGCGCGGAGCAGTCCATGTCAGCTACTTCTCGACGTTTTTCGAGTGATTGTACATTGATCAGTTCTAAACGATCCTCGTATGGGGATAAATTATACATGTCGCTCGATTGGAGCCCTCGTAGAGCAAACCGGATGAATCTGCGTTGAACAGCTTCAGTTCGGAGAGTGAATGTCATGGTACGGAGACCACACTTAACTAGCATACTCAAGAATAGGTCTGACAAAAGTGATGTAGAGGGATTTCGTAACATAAGAGTTAGAAAATTCTTCAGACCAGCGTTTTATGAAACCGATATGGCAGCGAAAATTGAGTTCTGTGTTACAGATGACGCCCAAATCGTGTAGAAGGGAGACTGTGGGCGGGACAGGCTCGTTACCGATAAAATATGACCGAGGGGCTGGGGGAAGACGTTTACGGGAATATGTGATAGCCTGGCATTTATTAACATTGAATTCAAGGAAGACTTTCAGATTTGCCAATATGAAAATCAGCGGACCTAGGTGGCTACCTTGAGGAACTCCGGAGGTGGCAGTAATGACAGAGGATCTAAATAGCACCTTGTAAGTGCGTTTAGTTTCACGTAGTCAGCTCTCCGAAAGTTAAAGCAGTACGAAGTCTCAGAATATGGAGTTTTGAGAACAAGTCTGTGTACATATCGTCCGGAAATGAAGAATCATCTGTGCACTGCCAGATGTACTTGTACTTTTACATGAAATACTCGTGAAGATTCGACGAAAAATACCTTGAATTTGTTTTCGAGATTTCGTAGGACAAAAGGATTTAAAATTCTGAACTCTCCGTTGAGATGGCTTGAATATGCTGAAGGAAGGTAATTGGAAAGGTTCGTTGACTGTGAGCCAGATTTACTTCGTTCCACAACATCAGCAAAAAACGCATCGTTATCGTAAGCTTTCAGGGAAGTTTCTTGTTGGAGACCAAAATAAAGCGAACTTTCTCAAATTCAATCTTTTTGGACTTCAGTAGCCGTAGACGCTGAAATGTTCTACGTCGGATTTAGTCTAGTATTGGGACAATACTGGCTTTTAGTGTTTGTCTTAAGCCCATACTCAAATCAGCCCAACTGGAGATCCAAAAATACCCCACTATACTACACAAATAAAACAATTAATTTCAACTTACCTGTTTAGCCACTTTCAGCAAGTGATCATACGTGCCCTTGCCCATTTGATTGACCATTCCATGGAATATCTTCGATTCAGAATCTGTCAGTAGTTCATAGGGTGAACCAAACTCTACAGCTTGTCCGGCATCCATCACTAAAACCTTATCCGAGTCCATTACGGTATGCAAGCGATGAGCAATAGTAAGTACAGTACAAGTCTTGAATTTATTTCTTATTGTCGTCTGAATAAGTGCATCGGTCTGTGGATCAACATTAGCAGTCGCCTCATCCATTACGAGAATTTTATTCTCACGAAGTATTGCACGAGCCAGACAAACTAACTGCCGCTGGCCAACACTAAAGTTGCTACCACCCTCTGAGATTTTACTTTGTAAACCGAATGGGAGCTCCAATACGACACTCTTCAATTTAACCTACAAAACAGAACATATTATAAGCTATATAAATCAGAAACTTTTAAATTTACCTCATCCAACGATTCCCACAATTTCTCATCCGAGTACTCATCGAATGGATCTAAATTATATCGCATAGTTCCGGAGAACAGCACTGGTTCTTGAGGAATAATCGATATTTTGCTACGTAGATCATGTAATCCCAACTCATTCGTATCTCTCGTATCAATAACTACCGAACCTTCGTTAAATGACAAACGAAACAGTGCATTGATCAACGAGGATTTGCCAGCACCAGTGCGTCCAACGATTCCCACCTTCTCTTCAGCTTGAATTTCTAGATTCAAATTTTTCAGCACCGTCTCAGCTTTGGGATCGGGGAAGTAACGTAAACTAAGATTGACGAACAAAATTTTGCCATTCTCTGGCCATTCCTTTGGTGGTTTCTTCTCAGGAGCAGATTCTAGAGCTCCTTCCGTTTCGATTGTATCGTACTCAACAACCCTCTCCACGGCAGTCATGGTGTTTTCTAATTCAGCCGATTGTCGCATACCCCATTGCACCATACCAGTCATGCCTATGGCTTGTGTTATCGCCAGACCGACATTTCCTCCATTCTCTGGTGGGAAGAGGAAGAAACTTAATGTGATTATTGCAATGTAGACCACACAGAAACAATCCAACCAGAAGCCGAAGGCTCTGTTTGTTGAGATGAATAGGTAAAATGCGGAACTATGCAAATCCTGATGATTGTCGAACTCTGCAATAAGAATCCGTTGCGCGCCATAAGACCGAATGGTAGACAAGCCCGTCAGCGATGCTGCTAAATGAGAATATACCGGGGATCGAGCTGAAATTAAAGACATAATTCGTTATACAATAGTTCGAGTGGGACATGAACTAGTTTGACTTACTCATCGCTTCCATTCGCTTGATATTCCGTGATGTCTTCAAATAGAACGCACGCAGGTAATAGAATATCACACACAGGATAGCCGTTGGTACGAGGAACAATGGATTAACAATCGCAACGACAATCACAATACCAATAAGTTGTAAGAAAATCTGAACAACATCCATCATAACAGACGGCAGAATCTCATCCACTTGACCCATATCCTTTGAGAATCGATTCAGAATTCGACCCGATGGATTGGTATTGAAAAAGTACATTGTCGCTCTGGTCACTCCGCGGAACATGGCATTGTGTAAATAAATCGAAGCTCTCATTGCACAGCTAAAGAAGATAAAACTACGCGCTAAGGTGATTATGATGGTAGCCACTGTTATTCCAGTGAAAATATAAATATCCACTGCATCAGATGCTGCATCAACACCGAGATTCTTGAACAATCCAGATAGTCCTTGTAAAATAATATTCGCTGGAGTTGTCACCGGCAATGTGTCATTATTTACAGATGCCGGCGTAACTTGATCTTGATCTTCCACAATTTGCGGCGTGCCACGTTTGTTGACCCAATATGACAAAAAGTAATCTCCTCCCGATGCCAAACTCTGAGCAATAACACAAAGCGAAAACATTATCATGAACAATAAGAAACCACCACTCGCTGAGAAATACTGCTTATAGAGGTCAAAATCAATGCGACCTTGCCCCCCGGTTTCTTGAACTTGCATTTGTGGTTCCTCCTCAAGATGAGACTCTGTCGCAGAATTGATTGATACTACACTACTCTGCCGCTGATGCAGTTTACTGCCGGATCTCGATCGTGATTGCTCTTCATTTTCATTTTCCTTTTCTGGATCCGACAACATTTTAGCAAAGTCAAGTCCACTCTCCCTTAGGGACTCGTATGAGCCCACAGCGCTAACTTTTCCCTTATCCATAATGACAATTTGATCGGCGTGTTGTAGGAATTGCAATTGATGTGTTATCAGGACCACGATGTTCTCCCGTAAGAACCCACGCATGCATTGATCGAACAAATGGCGGCCAACGTGAGTGTCGACAGCACTTAAAGGATCATCTAGTAGATAAACTGAAGTCTTGCGGTATACAGCTCGTGCAAGACTGATTCTCGCCTTTTGGCCACCTGAGAGGGATGCACCACGTTCACCAACTATAGTCTTGTCACCATGGGGCAAGAGTTCGAAATCTCTTTCAAGTGCGCACTTTTTCACTACTATGCGGTAGCGATGTTTGTCCATTGGTTGACCAAAGAGAATATTCTGTCGGACAGTTCCAGTGAAAAGCCAGGGTTCTTGAGAGGCGAACGAGAATGTACCATTTACGGTAACTTGTCCAGATTCTGCGGGCAACTCTCCCAAAATAGTTTGAATGAGACTGAAATAAGAAAAACCTGTTAAAAAAGCAACTCTTGCAATGGACTCTCAACTTACCTTGACTTTCCAGCCCCAACTGGTCCGATAATTGCTACCAGAGTTCCTGGCTGGACTCGTAGATTTACATCATCCAAGGTGTACTCAGTCGATGCAGGATTCCACTTTGCCTTCAAGTTACTGATGATAATTCCAGCCTCCGAGAGGGTGGCATTACCATTAGCCAGTGGTTTTTCATTCAGTATTATTTTATTATTAATCTCCTTGTCGTCTCCTTTAACAATCGTGGACTGGTTGCTTGTTGTATTATCGTCAACGAGTTCATCATTATCAAGTGACTTATCTCTGACTTTTGTCTCCTCATAGAGCATGTACTTTTGAATGCGCTTAAAAGAGACCAGAGTCTCGGCGAGTTGGGAAATACCTAAAACAAGAAACGTTTCTTTATCTGGAATACGTAGGCAACTGCACACTACTCACCTTGAGGAAAGAATACAGTCATTGTCGTCCTTAGAATGTTGTAATATGCCGTCACCATGAAGGCCTGCTTTGGTGTTAGCACATATCCCAATAGGACGTATCCCACCAAACTGGCAAAGATCGAAACGCGAGTGAGGAACATAATGAAGGATAGAAGGATACCCCGGATGTAGGATACATAACGAATTGGTATAATTTCATTTTTACGAGCTAGCGCCACCATCTTTCCAAAGGGTATCTCCCATGCGTACATTTTTATCACCTGGATCCCCTGGATGATTTCATTCATCAAACGAACACGTTCATCTGTTCGCAGAGCTGTACGCAAACGTAGGACGGAGGTCTTTTTCCCAAGGTACGCTTGTAGCGGCAAGAATAATAACATAAATGCAACACCAAACACCGCTGAGAATCCAATCTGAAAGAGAAGGCCACGGGTAAGTTACACAAGTTCCAGTTCAAGTTTAAGTTCCAACTAACCTGCATATACATAAGATATGTTATAAGGATCGTCTCCAGTGGTCCCAGCCACAGATAGTGCACGAAAATTGTAGCCAAATCCAATCGGCCTACATCATTCGATATAAGGTTTACAACTTGACCAGCAGTTGTATCGCTTAGAGCATTTTTACTCAGTCGCAGAGCCTTACGATAGATCATACTACACATGGCTACACGTATTTTCATACCAATGTGCATTGTGCCCAGCATATAGGGATGTGTGAACATGACATTCAATGCACTACACAAAATTATACCAAATGCGTAGAGGTAAGCGACGGTTAAGTCATCATTTGAGTTATTCACCGAATAGTAGGTGACTAATCCACCGAGGAAAAGTGGCTGTGTTACTCTAGAAGAAAAGGACATAAGTAGATTTTACTTAGTTATTTGTATTTGTAGATTGAACTTACCTTAAACATACTTCAATGAGGAACAGCACAAGGCCGAATAGAGAAAATCTCAAACCGAAAACACCCCATGTGGCTCTTAATAAGCTCGGCTCCTTGCCGGCCTTTGACTTTTTTTTGAGTTCCTTTTCCCATGAGTTACACAATCTATTACCCAATGTCTCTGAAATTGAAAGAAAGGATTTTTATTAATGATTTGGTGTTGATTTAAGGGTTTACTAGTTCAAGTTCTCTACCCTTCATGAAGAACGCAAGCACTTACAATACGATTATCTAACCCCCAAGTGACAGTGAAGGTAGTCATCGATTGGTTTAAGTGGCGTATTACCTAATCCACTCTACCGTAGCTAAAGTGGTACTACATGTCAGCAACAGGCAAGAGTAAAAATAAATAAAAAAAAAAAAAAACAATAATACTTGTACGGACATACTTATAAACCTGGTAGGTTATTTGTGATTCCAATAATCGACAAACTGAACAAGGCACTAGAAGAGGTAGCTATCGCAATTGTCTTCCATTGTTAACAGAAGTAGTTCAACAGAACAATAAAAGAGTGACCGAAGTCTGGAATCTGTATAACCTATAAGTAAATTTGACAGCAGCCATGGAGACTATCTTGAACCTACTGCTACCTAGGACTAGAGTTGAAAAGAGAAAAAAAGCCGACTGTCTCCTCTTAGACTCAAGACTTGAGGACATTTCAATGAAAGGAATTCAGCGGCCTCTGGACTCGAAAGGAACTGAACTCGTAAAGAATACAGGTCGATTCCCCATACGAGGAATGAAGGCAGGGATCTGCCTTTCCAAACAAGGATGAAATAGGAGTGTGCATGAATGGATACTGCCAAATGCCACCTCTCACGCAGTCCATCTTGAACAATTCGTGATTGTCTTTCAGGAAGAGATTTTTGTTATACTGAAGGGCGGGGAAATACTACTAAGAACCGGAACCCAAGGCAACTGCATTAACTTCTGCTCGGACAGTCATGCAGTTCTGAAGGCACTAGCAAATGCAAGAACCAACTCAAAATTAGTGAAGGAATGCGAGGAAAAATACTCCCTAGTCAACCTGAGTACATTCTTCGTCTTCTTCGGGGTGAACCTGGGCCTCCAAGATCTAAGTACCTGGTCACTGCAATATAACAGGAAACAAAGCTGCGGATGAAATGGAAAGGTGAATCTTAAAATTCTCCAAATGAGACCTGAATCTAAAATATGGCCATAGTAAACCAGCTGAGGATGCAGTTTAAAAATTTCAGTCCCGAACGGAGAAAACCAGGCGATCTTTGGGTTAACTAGGCTTTTGCATTTGAGGAAGGTAAGATATATCTTATCAACCCTGGAACCAGGAAGAACGGATAATACAGAATGAAAAACGCCTGCCTATCTGCCCACCTACTGAGTGGGAAGTTCGAGGTTCCAATCGCAAACAGCACCAAAAGTTCATGCACGGTCCCACCTCCAGCAAGCTTCTGACAAACATCCGATAGTATAACTATTATGAGGAAGGTTCTCAAATAAAAATTACCCTTCCATTCCTGTGAAGAATATAACAATCACAAAACGAATGGTTGTGAGTAGCTAGGCCATGGGGGCCGGTACGGACCTGTCGCGCCTAATATTTGTATTTGTGTTTCTGGCCTAATCAAAAAAATACTAAATGAGTGTTTGGAAAAAATCAAAACAAAAACCTTAAGACAAACGTTTGCTTAACTGACAGACAGCAAAATCTGTTCCCAAAGGCTCTAGCTCTAAAACATACGATATTCTGACCACTTTTCCGATGACAAACAAGAAAACACCAAAGGCCTTAACAGCCTTAACAACACCAAAGGCTTAACAGATCAAACAAGTGAGGAAAATTTTAAGGTGGTGGTTATATACGAAAAGGAGTCCTATTCAGAACCTGGCTAGAGAAAAGATTGGAACAATTCTTGTTGGAGGTGTTTTCTAACCTTTAACCTTTTGTTCGTACACTCAAACTGACAATTCAAAACTTTCATGTTAAGCACAGTACAAAAAAAAATCATTGAATTTGACAGACGTCCCTTAATACTTCCCACAGGCACCATAACTGGATACAATTGTTGGCGGTTCATCTAAAAAGAACACGCTTAAGTTCAACTAACAACAGGTACAATGTCAGTCAATTGAATTGTAACTCTACCTTCAAGATGTTATAATTTTGACGTAATATTTGGTATTGCATTCAACTTCTGACGCTTTTGATTTAACTTTCATACCCGTCAGACGACATACAATCTGTCAATTTTCAGAACAAACGTATGGTGCGGGTAGAAAACCTAAAACAACATTCTCACCAAATGCGCGCAAAATGTCAATCAAATCACTAAAGAAAGCAACGAATCCAAGATCTAGCATCACCCTCTTGCAAAAAGAAAGTTCGATAGATCGATAAACGTTCGATAAACAAACAAAACGATAGGGTTTGGGGTGGCATAACACTTAATGGAGGTCCTTATCAAGATTTCTGCTTAAAAGCTCCGTCAAACAGAGAGCCTTGTTGTATTCTATGAAAATCTATCGTCGGAGCTCATACATAGAACAATTTTCGAACGTGGCATAAAAGTGCTGTGTACCCCGTGTACAACGTCCTTTTTGAGATATCACACAAAAAGCACTCCGCGCTGTATATATTCCACACTGATTCTCTTACAAAATGTCTAGCAGTTGGTAAGAAAAATGTTAATTGTGATGTTTCGTCTTCTAATTTTGCAAATATTCGATCAGTTTTGTTACAATTCTCTATAGAAAACCCGAAGACTACAAGTTTCAACGCCGCGTTGTAAATGGAAACTGGTATTTTCACACAACAACGCGTTTCAATGTTCAACGAAACGTGTGACAGGATCTTTACACGGTCAATCGATTGACGTCAAGCATCGTATACTTCGATTGATATATCGTAAGCATTGTCTTTCTCTAAAAACTGAACAAAATGTGTCAATCTAGCCTTTACATGCATCATTCAACATGACGTACATCATACAAAATCAAACATAATTTGTATTAATTCGAACTTGGCACGATGCCCTTCCGGTTTGGATACCCAAAGCGATCTGAACAAAATACATTCCAACCCATCACACCGAGCTGCTGTTGCAGCCTACTCTATCCTGAGAATAGAAAGGATTTTGTTACTCTATCTTAATTTACTTTTGCCAACTATGCCTCGAGGACACTTCATGAACTTGATTTCAGCTAGTAGTAACCACTCAACATCTTTAAGGAGATAGCACAAAATATTTCTACGAGGTCGTAGTGGTTCTTAAGGCTACTTCAAAGCATATCACCTCAATTTTCTTTTAAAAAAAAATCCTATATGACCCTAACCTACAATGGTTAACCTGATGGACTTCGCCATCATGCGTGTTATATTGTATTTCTTTACTCAAATGAACTACAACTAAACTGAACTATCGAAACGATTAAACTGAAATCTTTATCATGGTTGTCATGTTCCCAAACTATTTGTCAGACATTAGCAAGAGCTGGAACCGCAAAAAAAGTTGTTGATCTTTTTTCCCAGGACTTGAACCTAAATAGCAATATAGCATGCACCGGGCGCCAACTAAAAAAAAAATTCTTCTACAAAGTAGTATAAATAGTATAAAAATGTTACCTCATCTCGATTAAATCAACAATATTATTATCTATCCGCATGTGAATATTAAAACAGTCTCCTATTTTTAGACGTCCGTTAGAACAATAAGAGATTGTATTCAGATTCGAGACTTCTACCATTTTATCACTCCCTAACTTTATCACGTTAATTACAAACGACGAGTTATAAAATGCCAGTCATGCAATGTCATTGCTTTATCAGGAGTAAATACTTAAAGAATTACGATAATTAGTACGCGCGTATAAAGAGCGTACATTTAAAGAGCGTATTTGATTAGTTGACTGTAAATTATGGAAAACAGAATTGTGGTATATGATATGCAGACAGAGATCTAGATGTTCGCTGAACGAGGAGTATTGCCAATTTATCGCTTGCTTATCTGACCACTGACCACTTCAGTCTCATACTAATGTAAGGTAAGTTTGTTTCATAAATTGCTTTAACCAGAACTGTCAGTAAGCATTAGTAATGCTTTCAGAAACACCCTTTCCGATTATCTTGACATTCATGTCAATTCATAGCACTGAACGAGGAAGTGTCCATCACATGATTGTTAGAAATACATATAAAATTTATTTAATAAAACAGCAACTAGTAAAGCACTGAGTTTTTGAAGAGTTGAAATACACTCAGTTTCTCAACTAGACATGTTGTTGATCTGACTTGAAACCTATCCCATGGAGTCGTTAAAAAGTAGGCGTCATGTTTGTGCCACTTGGCACCACTCGATTATTTCCTGTACCGCTACGTGAAGTAACGGGTTTATGCTGATAAACCAGCAACATTCACCCCTTGACGATGGTCACACAGGACTGACGGACTGGATTTTTTTTACATTTCCGTGTTCGGATTGATAGTTCTGTCTGCCAACTTCCTCGGACTCTACACTGTTCGTATTATCCGTAAAATAAGGTTACCATTACTAGAAAATGATCTGCTCGTCCAAATTTGACAGGACAGAATGCGCTTTGTCAAGAATAGCCGCGGTGGACGTGATGACGTGTCTTCGGATATTCATCCATGCATTCGATTTCTTTTATATAATTACCTCCACACGAAAGATTTGAATTAGAATTTTTGATGACAAAAATGGGTTATAATTGCTATTAACAGTTGACAGGCATGTCATGAGATACAAAACGTTTAAAAAATATTTAAACTATTTATAATTGCCAATACCAATATAGAAACAATATACAATTATTGGCATTCTGCCAGTTAATTATGTTGTCTGTTGAAAGCGATACAAGCAAGTGGAAATAATAACTCTCTCCATTACAATAAGTTATTCGACATAACCTTCATTTACTGAATTTTTCTGTAAAACCTTAACATTGGATAATTGTTTTAAAAAATAAATAAAACAACTGTCATACAATATGGAATTAACAATTGTAATAATTGAAGGTCGATACTTGAAAGTACATCCGTACTGTCATGAAGGATTTAGAATATTTTTCCAATGTTTTGGGTAGTTTTTGTATGATAAGATTATTTAAGTAACATTTGCTTAAGCAGTGTTATCTATGTATATTCCTGTGACCACCTGGACGACATAATTAATAAAACATTTCTCAATTATATTTACCAAACGAATTAATCAATCATACGAGTACTTTCGATACACCACAAGTCGCAGTAATATCTGTTTCACAGCTTAAAGGTGTGGTAAACGATCAACCATCTGGATGCACACATCCCTTATTGAATTTCGTTGGTAAACACATTGACCACCATTATTTGGTTCATCTCTCACACCCCGGTATCAGTTTCAATAACCACAAGAAGTAAATTAAATTTTGTTTGAGCGCGTTGTAGCGTTGTTGAAATTCTTGTGCGTAGGCTTTACTTAACGTTTACGATTATTGCTTTATGAATTGACAACAGTTTATAGTTTAAGGGGTGCGCACATGAGAGTGCGTTCCCTTACCCTGTTACTAAGATCGACATCAAATCTTTTCACAGTGATTGTGGTAATTTTGAAAGAATGATGGTGTCATTCTATTACGCATACATTCAGAAAGAGATACGGAGTTTAGTTATGAAACATGGTTGGTTTATGTTCTGTAGCTGGCGGATTTTTTACTCACTGCACTCTATTGAGATCCGGTAATTCGCACGCAAGTCATATGGTGGATGTTCGATTGCAGTGCCAGGGCATATTTCGTCCTTACTGTCAGCCAGCATACAAACACTCCATAGAGTTGGACGGTCCTTACGATGCTTCTGTAAATCCAGTAGTCTTGCTTCTGTTTCAAGCCCCACGTGCTACCAAAAGCCCTTCTGCCCAATATACCCAGTTCTGACTTTCGTAATTCTATTTTCTAGACTTATTCTCCAATTGTCTTGTTGCCTAGCATAACCCCCCAAGTTATTTCAACTCGTTTTTTAGGTCTTATACCATACACCCTATAAACGAGACCCGGAGGTCCTCTAGGTTGTATCTTCTTGTGAAGACTAGCATGCCTATCTTTAAGTGATGTGCAGTGCCGACTGGCCGAATATAGAAGGCCAAAGATACAGCCGAAGACTGCTCTTAGCAAAAGGAGTCTCATCTTTATAGTTCACCAGTTTGAGCGGGAGCTACAAAACTAGAATCGTAGCAGTATATCGACTATGTGCACTAAGAGTAAGTAGTGCTTTCCACACAACTTCGGACCACGCAGCCTGCGTCATCGGAGGAATGTTACCCATAGATGTACTGGCGGAAGAACTGCAAAAAAAATTTCTAAAGAGCCGACACGAGGAGCGGCTAAGTTACAGTGAAGCGGACACAATAGAAAGAAACACAAGTTTTATCGAGTGGCAACAACGCTGGAACCTTTCTTCCAAGGGCCGTTAGACTTTCAGCCTTATCCCGATCATAGAGGATAATCCGTAGACACGGTGAAGTTAACTTCTACCTAACGCAGCTGCTTACGGGATATAGTTCTTTCAGGACATATCTGTATGAACGCAAGAAGCAACAGTGTGGCAGACGGACATACGCATATATGTACATGCGCCCACAACGGCACACAAACATGTAACCAAAAGTAGCTGAGGCTACATCGTGGAAATGACGTTCAGGCAAAAGTTCATACAACAGGACCTACAAACATGAACGGACTGGAATTGCTACAAGGAAAGCATAGGTGATTTCAAGAAAAAGACAATATACGCAAAGACAGCTTCCTGAAGTTTTGCACCGAAACAGAATCCACTAAGGACGCAGCTAGACTCCAGAAGATCCTATCAAAAGTGCTCGCAGTCCCAACATTCATCAAATAACCTGTCGTATTCTGAACGGAATCGTGCACCAAGAGCCTAGTACTCCTCTTTTGGGCACACTTAGCAAATTGGAGTACAATAGAACCTGTAGTAAGTCCACAAAACACAACCAAATTATTAACGAACAGAAGATCAACTGGACTCCTTGTCCTGGTGGTATATTCTTCATGATGGTACAAACCAACAAGGAGTGGATATATGTATATCATTCCGATACTGCCTTCACTACTTGCACATATATAAGTCTTCACACACGAGACCCAAAGACTTCAGGCCGATAAGCCTCACCTCGTTTCTACTAAAGACATTGGAATGGCTAATCAATTTGGGAATTCGTTCCAAACTACGTCCTAGAGACACACATAATTATGTCCCCAGCTCAAAAGCCCTGCATAAAGTGGTAGCAACAATCGAAGACTACTTTGTCACAACTACATGTACTGCCTTCAAGAGGAACTCCACAAGGAGGTGTCCTATCTCCTCTACTATTGAACTGCTACAATATACCCTCAATACCAGTGAGACTCAATGTTACGCCACTCCAAAGTTTAGATAAGGCGATATAATTCTATATACTCGATTGAAGCTGACTTGGACAAAGACCACATCAGAAAGAATAAAGAAGGCATTTATAGCTTTCTATGCATGTCGTCAAATCTGTGGTAAACAAATGGGTGCCTAAACCTACCACCATACACTGTATGTACACAACCGTCTTTGGATCCATTCTAATCCATCCTAACCCTAGTCTATGCAGAATTGACAGCATAATAGAGAAAGGGTCCAACTCGTCCTGGTTATCTAGAGAGGACTGTGCCACTTCTCCCACGTTATGGCCGTAATTAGATAAAAAGAAAACAAAGAGCCTTTTGGCACTAAAGCTGGTAACTAGTATAATCACAGAACACTGCGCCATCGGAGCCATGCAACCTAAATGGAGGGTAGAGTCCGACGACTTACGAAGAAGAAGCGGAGACTAGGAAGAGGGGGAGTCAATCTAGCATTTGCTTTGCTACTGCCCCTCTTTGAAAGAACGACGACGTCGCACTCTAGGTTCCAGGTTCTTCGCAAGCACCGCAGAGTTAGCAGGATTCCAGATATCAGATCTCCTCCATTTCATCAAGAGCAGCAACAGGTTTCTGTATTTCTAGATCTCATTCTAGTAAATAAGTCACACACCTCTTCATAACCTAATCTAACCTAACCCTAGTCTAGTGGCCTGCAGCATGTTAGGTCACGTACTTCAGGTAGCTGACCTGAATCCAAAAATTTACATGCATAGGCATTACTAGTGCCATTAGAGACTTGCATCTAAAGGAAACACCCGCAAAGAGTGGCTTACGTTGAAAATTATCCAACTTTTGGAAAGAGGACGACATGGGCCTCCGAACTATTGGAATATGGGCACACCTGGGTGCCGATAGAGTTTATCTAACACCATCACCTGACTTCAGCCTTTAATTGTTCTCGTCGGATTGTTTTCAATTTCTTGGTGACCGTTTACTTGTTTACTTAAATCCTGTGTCCCCTTAGGTGCGATGTTCTTCAACTCCATTTAGCTCTTTCCTAATTCCCGAAATTGCTTTCCCACTATTCCTTGCCATGTCATACGAGGACCATCGCGTATTCGCCCTTGTTAGCGTATTCTAATGCGTAGCTTGTCGGACAATACAATTGTCATCCTTAATGAGGCTATGACCAATCACATCTATGTACGAGTGCCTCCAATTCTCTTGTCGATTTCTAACGCCTTGATTCCAGATTAAAAATCACTTAGACACATTCCTAATCGTATTGAAACTTCGGAATTAACTCCGAATTAAGCCGTTTAGCGGCTATCAAGTTCTAAAACTACTTTGGTTATACCAAATCCAACCTTGATTTTGAGCGAGCCAGCAAAATACCATCTACACCTCCTGGATCTAGAAATGCTTTTAAAGCGCCCAGGTTCACCCTGAATAGTAGTGGCACCAAGGATGAGCGCGGCAGTACGTTTCGGTACTCGTGCTAGGTACTAAATGTGCTTGGAAGTGGTACACTTCTTGTATCCCACTTTTACTTGATGTCAGCCGTAATTTTTAGTAACAAGCATGCCCAACAGCACGTGTACTGCCAAAATGCTAGAAAGAAGGAGACGTTTAGAACTATTCGCGTTCCTGTCAAAAGGTTTCATGCTTTTCAAAAGCACGCAACCATACAGAGCCTCACACACGGCTTGTTGCATACAATTCTAAAGATCCATCAACTTTGTTGGCAAAGCCCTTAATATTAAAAGACTTTTCGTTGGGCCTTGTTCTTCGTCACTATGTTTGGGTGAATGGAGATTGTCTGAAATCTCAAAACAATACTACGGTTTAAGCAGTCGGTTTTCTTTTCTTTTTTAACTGGTCGAATTCACAGAAACTTTCCGAAACTGTGCCGGAAACAGCAGATCAGCATCGGTATTATAATGATATATTCCCATGGGTCCCACAGGTATACATTTGCCAGCTAACGAAAGCCGTACCGCTGTCTAAGAAAGGAATGCTCCAACAGAAGACGCTTCTTTCTGACGATTTCATTGACATGACGCATGTGGCATTAGGCTTCATTAGCAGCTCTGAAGTGCTGTTTACCTTAAGGTAGTGAAAAATAGCGACCATCTCCTTACGATCATCTAATCGTCTGTAGACAACAACAGACAGCAACTTAACCTAACTTATGCTCTCTGAAAGACATCAAAATATATGTATGATTGTTTCTACTACATTCGTATTTGGAAATATTAGAAACCTTTGAATAACAAAAAAAAAAAAGCTTCGGTGAAAGATTACAGCCTTGTGACACTCCACTGACAGTTTTCCATCAAGCAGCTATGTATGTACATAGTATGCATATCGCTCCCTTCTTCCAAGACGAGGGTGACGATGGAGACTAATGTATTAAATTTGTAAAGTAATCAAAACTTCTGTCAATTCGAAAGTTTGCAAATGAAAAATGTTCTTAAAAGTGTTTTCCAAGCACTCTGTTCCACGACACTATAGAGTATTATTCGCACCATGTTCCACTGAGCTCTTGTTGTCCACATGGGGTATATGTACAACTAATTTCTTTAGTACCCTATACACTCATATATATACACTAAATTATGTAGTAGAATACCAAAGATACTGTGTACTGAGTTAATTGCCTTGATGAATATACCCTCATTTGTGCGTATTTTCGAAGTGACACATACGATAAATGAAAATCAATAATAGGTACTACGTTCAATCAAAAATTATTAAGCATGTTTGGCATCGTTATATACTTGTGTACTTACCGATATACTCGCGTATAATGAAAAAAAAAAAACAGGCGCGGACTATTTTGAAAGACAGACAAAGCTCAAAGTCGACAATCGCAATATTGATAATTGTTTGTCAACAGGACTAGCTGGGTTATTAATTTTTAATTTCTTTTATCTGTCGAAAGTAACATTAACAGTATGTGGGTCAGTCAATACCTTAAGTCCTTTCTGATAGATTGGTCATGTTTGTATAAAAAAAAACTTCCTGTTCACGTTTAAGAGTTTATCTACTCAAACTTGTCGCTTTGTTTATTAGGTTATGAAGCGTGTTATAAAGACTCGAAACAGGTTTTAAGATAAGTGGAATCTAAATGTGTGCATATGTGTAATAAATGGTCTTCCACTAAGCCATTAAGAGTTTTCATTTTAAATTTGGTGGTATTTTAAATCTTTTAACCATAAAGCTGTCATTTCTTGACAGCTGTCAATTTAAAACGCAACGCAACGCATAGGAATTGTAAAAATACATCAATTTTACGTAAACTTTATGCAAAATTTCCTCAAAAGAATGACAATGTGCATGCGAAGCCGAGGTGGACATTTATCAGATATTGTGTTCCACAATCTTAAAAGAAAATCCTTGTCCTCTCTTGTGAGCGTTATTACTGGACATAACATTGTGAAATATAAAAAAAAGAAGAAGACCTGTGCAGAGGTTGTGGCTACGAGGATGTGCATAAGGGTACTCCATACTTCATTTGTCACTCTGTCGCATTAGAAACAAAATTTTGGACTTCCAAGACTTAGAAGAACTTTCTAACAAGACTTTAAAAGATTTGCATATATTCGCAAACCCCTAGGAATAGCTTGAAGATCCATAGGTTTTCGTATGTTCTATACTATGGGAGGTATAACCCCTCTGGAATCACAATGGGTCTACATTGATCTAAGTGTGACGGATGCAAGTTTCTCTTGTCCCGACAAATCATTAACCTAACATAACCTTGTGTTCCCCATGCAAAACAATCGTGTATATGGTGATCAACGCAAGGTATTTTACCCAGTATTCTGGATGTTCGAACCTTGTTGAAGTCAAGGTACAAATGCGGATAACCCAAACAACAAGGAAAAATTACTCTGAGAAGACGCAACGTCGAAAAGCTACAATCACAAGAGACCATCCGAATCTTCGCCGTAATTTCTCTACAAACGCCCATGGTGCCAGGTTCAAATACTGAAGACCAGTGGCAACGCATTTATAAATACGAGCCCTGCCAAACTCGTTTGTCTCTGCAGAATGATAGAACATTCGCTGTTCGATCAAGGTAATGATGATAATGAACTCCCTAGACCTTTAATGTAAAAAAAAGGACTTGAACAAGGTGAGGCTCTTTTATGTGACAATGTTTTTGTCGAGTTAGGAAACACTCCACTGTAGCACTCAGATGCAACAGGTACATTGTACTACAAGGAAACAAAACCTATTAACACCCAATTCACTGGAATTTCTTTAGTAATGACGAGCTTACAATATCACCACATCAGCGCGGAAGATCTGGCACCTGATCCGAGCAAAGGCATGACAATCACAAAGAAAATTATACGAAGTACTATATCATCGCTCTCTCCACAGGCGTCGCAGACAGTGATGTCTCTTAAGATTAGCATAGTAAGATGTTTGCCAAACGGACAGAACACCAATAAGTTGTCTTCAGTCTTTTCTTGTGAGATAGCAATAATGCCGCTGATTAGTCTGCCTGCATGCTGGAGCCGTTTCCATCTTTGGTCGTTTCAAACGAAAAATTTTTCGTATGATATTCGGTCCTGGTTACGTAAACGGACTTCGGAGGATCTCCTCCTTCAACGAGTAAAAAAACTAAGCATCAGTCACCTGAGATGGCTAGGACATGTAGAGTGAATGGACACCAGGGGTCCGGCCTTTGAATCCAACGTGGAGGGACAACGCAGTAGAGGAAGACAGCGCTTTAGGTGGCGCCCACAAGAGAACCTCAACCTACTTGGAGTACTAACTGAAGTCAGGTAGCTAAGGACCGGGCTAACTGAAAAAGCTTGTTGGTTAAAGCCCAGTTTCACAGCGAAGTGTAGCGCCGCCTAAGTAAGTAAGTAATATGGTTGGTTATAGAGGCTTTCTACTTTCAGAGAGATTCGAGACAACTTCTCTTTATTCTATCCTCTGATACATACTAATTGTCCAGGTCTCGATATTGTTATTTTCTAATGAGATATCACACAACATACAATATGCCGTGTAATCAATACATAGCTCTTTCGCTTTCTCTGATGATAATAAGCAGCTACTTGATATACACTCATAATTCAAGACCCTATTGCATAACCATACAACAGCAGTACTACAAGTCTTGTACTTGAAAACTTGTAACTACAAGTTCAAATCACTCGACCTTGTCGGTCAATTGGCATTGGCTTCTTAAAGCTTGTTAGATGCGGCAAATCTATTACTTTTCCCGCAGTGTGAGATGTTATACAGTCCTACTGGAACAATTTTAAGGTCCATACTCATTGATTGAGGCAGCAAGATCTCGATTATTGTTGTGCAGTAACGAATGCCATACGCATTCACTACATCTCAAGGATACGTCGGGATCTCATGAAAAACTCGACAAAATGTCATCCTAATAGGGTAACCTTCAGATAGATACAGCAAACATTTGATTATATCAGATGTGACACCTTTGAAATATTTTGAAAATCAAATTTTGCCTACCTATACCTATAGCTATCGAATTTAACAAATTTAGATTTTGCTACAGTTTTCCTGATATGATTTTTAATACTATAACCTGTTATCAGTCACGTACTGTAATCTTTATTGTGATCTAATAAGCAACACTTAAGTTAAATTTTATGATGCAATAGGCCTATCTCCCATCATTGTTGTCCGTAATTACATAGTAGATACTTCGCATCAGATCATCTCAAAGCACCAGATACAGGTCACGAACTGACGCCTCTTGACGCTAGGTTGATTGAACAATTTTGGTGCATAAACGATAACCGATTTGATTAAATGTCATAAAATTAAATTAACCGCAATAACCAGGCTAATGAACCTATGTTTGGGTAGGAAATCTTTCTTTCAACTTCTTCGTATACAGTAAGGACTGATTCATTGATTAATTCGAGTTTTTTTTTTATAAATAAACAAATTCTTAATTTTGTATCCAACCTTCAACATTGGTTTAAATGAATGACGCACGTTCGTAATAAATCAATAAATTAAAACTTTCCATAATGGAAATAGTTTTGTGTACATTGTGGATAGTGAGTGGTGTTTATCTTAACAACGGATTGCAACAAAATATTTCAATAGGGGCTACCAGGCTGGTGATAAGCGTAAAGCTCTATCCTCACATTTATTGGGGGAGAATATTGTTTGTTAATTAATTTTTGTAATTTCATTGGCTGGTAATAAATCACTTAAAACTCGATAAGATTGCGTACATGCCAACAATCAATTAAGTCAGACCTAGTCTCAGTGACGAGCCAAATTGTGCAGAACCGATTTATTAGTTTTTAGACTGAATGCCTGGAGTAAAACGTGACTTAAGCTTTGAAAGAAGAAAAGTGAGACTCGCTGACATTTACTTTACATTTACACGTAAGGCCTAATATGCGGCGGGCTAAACTGACTGAGAAATCAAATGACGTTTCATGTGTCAT
Organism: Xylota sylvarum; assembly: GCA_905220385.1. Lineage (NCBI taxonomy): Eukaryota > Metazoa > Arthropoda > Insecta > Diptera > Syrphidae > Xylota > Xylota sylvarum. Next base: position 110,284,258 of record LR999958.1, read on the forward strand.
AAATCACATTTTTACTTCCCGATTTCACTTTGAACAATTTGTGCAGTGATTTATGTAAGTGCGAAAAACGGACAACAGAAGATGAGATTTATTCTTACTCTAGGAAAGAGTTTTGGACAAAACCACTTGGTCGAACCATTTATTAATGCGAGGCATGCATAAAAATTTTTGAATGTTCGCACCTTCAGGGAGGCAAATGTCGACTAGGACCATCTTCTGGCTATCGCCTACACAAGATCTCAGCTGTCAAACGAGAAGAAAACTCGATCCGCCCTGAAGAAAAAATTTAACATTTTGCACCTAAGCACACCAGATGTAGCCAAACACTATAAAGAGTGATTAAGCGAACAACTCTCTACCATGCAATGCCGTCACCTGTCACAAGCAGTGACACCATTATCCACTATTACCAATGCACTCATTCATAGCCTTCTATACAGAAAAATCTTTGGTCCATTATCCACTGGATGTACACTACCGTCGTCAGACCCATCCTAACCTATGAATACCTAGTATATATGCAGCAAATAAGACCACGTACCTCAGTGCACTGACCAGGATACAAAGATTAGTATGTATAGGGACTACCAGCGCCATCAGAAACACGCCGACTGCAGTTCTTGATTTCAGAACACAGCGACATTCAAGGGAACGACCGTGCGGACGATTTAGGAAGAATGGGATTCAAACAAAACCTGACAATGGTCGTTACCTCTCTTCTACCGCCCCTAGCTCTTGTTAAATCCAATATAATGAGAGATAGAGCGCACTCTCGTCATATCTTGTCTCCAGAAAACTCTGAACAAAACATGAAATGCCAAGACCAAGCAAATTTTAGCCCTTAACAGACCCAACTTAGCGCTCTTCACAGGGATTATTAGCGGTCACAACCTCCTGGCGGCCTACCGAAGAAGGATGCGACTAGACTAGGTTGCATAAGAGAGCACATCTAACTTCCTATACGAATGCCCAAGCCTATGCAGAACTAGAAAAACGGTCCTCGGTAAATACCACTTCGAAGATCTGGGCGACCTGTCAAGAAAGCCACCATTACCCATCCTGAAATATATAACAATATCGGGTTGAATCAAGGACGCTGCTTAACTATCCCAGACCAACTTTTGTCTACGTTTCAGGTTAACCACCCCTTTTCCCTACCTATCTTCGAGGAGGTAGTCGAAACTACCATAGGCTACAGAGGCTATGGCCTAAGCAACCTAGGGCCTAAGCAACCTCACAGCTCACAGTATTGTGACAGAAACCAGATCCGGAATTTTTACAAAAAAGCCAAGCTACGAGCATAGCTGCAGGCTTCAACCCCGGAGCAAAGACTCTTCGAAATATTGGAGGAAACCTTGTCACAGACGCGAAACGGATTGTAGTTGCAAGTATTAAAGTTGGCTTAGGTTAGGTTAGGTAGGCTGCAGCCACACTTAGACCAGAATTGGCCCATTGTAATACCACAGGATCTAGTGTCCTCAATCTACCCATTGAACCAACAGGAGCTTATTATGAAGCCTATATATAGTTGTCTTCGAGCTAAGAGAGCTTGGCACGTACCAAGGTTCGATCACTCAAAAATCGTTTGCCGATGAATTTTGGGTTGAATTCTAGATTATTTAGAATAGACGAGTGGCCAGTTCGCAGAATGGTCCACAAAAAAATTGCTTTCATGCGAATGACTTGCTGCCACTTTTTTGCAGTAGAAATCGAGAGGAAGCGTGTGGAATAGTATCTCCATACCTGCTATGGTATGGTTCCACTAATGAAGACGCATGCCGTTCTTTGCACACGAGTAAGGTAGTTGTAGTCCATAGCTTTATCCAGCGCAGTCCACCAGAGGATCACGCCATACGTAAGTATGGGCCTGATAACGGATATACAGAGCCAATATACATGTAATTCTTTCTTACACCAGTACAGAGCCGTGGAAGCTTTCTTAACTCGCTCCAGGATGTTGGGTTTCTAGGTTAATTTATTGTCTAAGATGAGGCCTAAGTACTTGACCGTATTTGTGAGCACCAAGGGCTCCCGCTAAGTTTCGGTATACCAAAGTTGAGAATTTTATATTGCCTTGGGAAGAGGACCAGTTCGGTTTTCTGAGAATTGACTCCCAGGCCGCATTTTTTGGTCCATTTAGAGAGCTTAGAGAGGGAGTTCTGTAGAAGACCCCTAAGCGTCTAGGGTTTTTAGGAGAAATGTAGACAGACTCATAGGTCTAAGACCAAGGAAGGATTGGTCCAACATTCCGCTGAAGTTTATGCCCAGGAGACTTGGATGGCTTGAAACCGCTTATTGCCCAAAGAATTGTGCTCTTTGTAACAAGATAGAAGGCGAAATGGTACTGCAGCTGTTTGGGAAGTGGGAAACCGGTTATAGATCCAGGGATTCCACACTGGAGGTGGTCATAAGCCATCTGCTCTTTCAAGATAGCTAGGCATTCTGGAAGGATCTTTCGGAGCCTGGATGCCTCAGATCTCTTCTATCTTACAACAGAAGAGTCGCTAGAAATTCCGTTGGGCTTTTCTGATACGTTGGGCCTTCTTATACGAGATTCAATCGGTGGCCTCGCGATAACGCTTGGGCTGGTTGAAGAGTTGGCTGCACGTTTTGCGGAGAGATAGAATCTCCTGATTCCATCAAAGTAGTCTAGTCTTGCCGTTTGTGTTGCTTAATGGACATGAGATAGACAATGCATGATGGAGGACCCTTAAAAACTAATCCAGCAATACCGCATTCCGCTGGAAAATACGCGGTGTGTAGTGCAGTATGGAAGTTCCATTTCGCATCTCTTCCAGACATGCACCGGATTTCGGCATGAAGATGCCCTGTCATTTCTTTAATTTAGTGCTAGAGCAGATAGTACGGTCGGCGGCCTGGTCTCAACACGGAAGGTACTATCTTTCACAGATCAATCCAACTGTTGGAATACGTAAACGATATCAACATCGTCGGACGTTTCCAGCGAACCATTGTAGAGTCGTTCAAGGCACCTTAGAAAAAAGATAGAGATATTGATCTGAAGGTTAGCGAGGACAAAGGCAAAAGTCTTCCAGCCCATCTCGTAGGAACAGCGCAAGAGAGGAAAACCTTGCTTTAGGTGGTACTGCGTCAAACTGCGTCAAACGAACGAGAGATTCGAGGTTGGATTCCTAGACAACACCAAAAAATTCTTTCATGCTCCAACCTCTCGCTAGCATCTGAAGAACATCCGAGAGTATAACTCATTATAAAGCTTCTCAAACAAAAATTTCTCAACAAACCATAGCGCTACCTAAGTAAGTTGGTTTGATTAGCGTGTCCTGCGTTAGATGCGCCCACGCTTAAACCAATGTCGGTCCATAGATCTAGGATCCCCAAACATAACTCGCAGATTTAACCGGAGCTAGGGAAAAAAAAAATATTGGAAGGCACTAATGTTTGTGTCACACAGTCGCTCAGGTTGCCAAAGAAGTATGTATGTGGGCTTCGGAGTTTGACACTTGTCAAGGAGGTGGCGTATAGTTTCCTCACCTTCTACAACTATACAGCTTCTAAGTAAGGCCTAGTCTGATGGTGTTCCACTAGTCTGATGGTATGCCACTTTTATGGTAGCAATCAGCAACTTTTTCAATCTGATTAGACAGTTGTAGCGTTTTCGATTCAGTTTAGGCCAGAAAGACCTGCTGATAATCCACGTATTGATGTCTACCCATCTGTGGTTTGTTATGCTCACCGCATCGAGCTTAAACTGTGGTTGGAATCTGGTAGAATACAGACGAATCGTCAGCTATACAATTCTCTGGAATGTCTCTGTGCCCCGGCAACCAAATAAGATGAATTTTGAGTTAAAGACGGGAATTGACTGCCAGTACTTCAAACACGACAAGACTTCGTTGATCATCATGATTTCCACCTGGAAAACGCTACACTGATTGGGAGAGCTTTCACCCTCTTAGATCGTTGGAGAAGACACCTCCACCTACTCCCAATTCTTTTACCCACAGTTCAGTTAATTAACACTATAAGTATTTTGTACTATTTTTTCCGGTTGGGTGCAAGTGCTTCCAAGTCAAGAGTTACATTGTCAAAATGAACTTCAAAAGTCACTTAAATTACAGAGCAATAAGTAAGCAATAAATTTTCTCAGATATCTTCCACATTTCTTAACAGTCCGACAAATACTGAATTGGTTACATTAAAGAATGACAGCATATTTTATATATTAAAAAAACCATAACCTCTTTTCGAAAACTCTCTATTTTTAAGAGCCTGTCAGCATTGGCAGTGACATGCATGCTTCTTACTTTTTAACTGTCACTGTTCTCTCAAGTTTTCAATGAATTTTAAATTTTCTATTAACAAACGACATATACTACCCCTCGGGACGTAGTATATTTGTTTATTGGCATTCGAAAATTATTTGCATAATCAGTCACCTCACACACTTGACAATAGCGAAAATCCTGTTTTAAAAATTAAATAAGACTTTCATCGAATTTTCGATGAGCGGCGAACAAAATGTATTCATCATCCGTCATAATATAGACAAATTTAATTCATAAACTAACTTGCTAATCAAATAAAGGCACCAAGCAAGAGCAAATCACTTGTCAGACAGGCAAATAGCAATATTTAAAACATGCATTGTCACACAACGTTTGTCCCCCCATATATGTACATAGATACACAGATAGATAGATAATATAATTTAAATTTAAATTTAACGATGCGTTCAACTGTAAAGCCATCCAATTTGGGTCGTTAATCATAAAGGTGTCAAGTAGAGGAACAAAGTCATTACCTATCCATTCACATCATCGTACAGACATTATATGGATCACAAGTCCAACGGGGGCGTCACACATCAAAGCTTTACATAATCGAATGAAGTCTAACACCCCAGAAACCAATTAAATGTTTACACAATTTGCAAATGTTTATTCTCAGCAACAATTACGACAGATAGTTTGCCCAACGATAAGATATCATACAAAGAACATGCATAGTAATTCCAACTTTAACAATCATGACGTAATCATTTTATAATCAGCTTTTCAGATATTTAGATTTACCTGACAATTTTGATATGTATTTCATCATATTTTAGAAGGAATGACGAAATTTTCTGATTTGATTTCTGATTTGTTGTGACTTTGCTGTTTTTGTCAAATTCCTGTCAAAAGCAGATGTCATTCATACGTTTGATAAACGTCATACAGCGTCTATGAAGCAAGGTCATTGCACTCTTCGAGCACGAATAAACCTGCAGCTGACTTTGAAACTGAATCATATATAGTATTAGAAGCTTTTATTTGATTGTTTCTTACTTACAACGCCTGTGTAAGGTTGGTTGGACTGAAATGTTGTTTGGTTTTGACAAACGCAATATTTTGTGACATGTCTGGATAACATTTATATCTGTCATTAAACTTGATAGGAATTACAAACGCAAACATAAGTATCTTCAAGTATTTAAATTATTTTTCATCTCGAATGTGCGAAAACACCTAATCCTTAGTTCATTAACGCTGAACGAACGTTTACTCTCGAATAAACAACTCAATTAACAAAGTACCGAGATTGCACTTGAAGTCTGTAAGTACTTTTTGGATTCACGTCAGATAAGACTCATAGAGACAACTTTTACTTGTGACATCGGAATATCTAGACGTAAACCGGTTATTTTCAGATGAAAGATAATGTAGGGGACCGAATTCTTTACAACCACATTGTTAAAAAAATCAGTTGACGTAGGATCTCAAGTCAGGAGACCATCGTTAGCGTCAGTCAGTCATCTCTTGAGGCATAGAGAACCCTTGAGTGTGTTCAGCCTGGCGCAGTGGACATTGATGGCATGCAGTTGAAACAGAAGCGACTTATGTTTATAGCAGTATGCCACGAAGAATACCCAGAGCCAGCCGTATAGTCATATTAGACTATGAAACTCTGTTCCGTAAGTTAATAAAAAAGAGAATCTTTCCAGGCACTTACCGATGAACTGCAGCACATTCCATAGGGAAGCGCGTATCAAATAGTAATGAAAATACTAAAACATGTCACGGCAGCTGCACCAAAATGCCCGAACATAATGCGCATGATTGTTAGCACCCTATTCCCGGCGAAAAATTAAGTCCCGATACCCTTTCAAGCAACATCAGCAGAAGCGAAGATAATACCGCCAGTCACAACTGAGGAAATCCTAGAAGTTGCAGCAGCGATGAAGACAGGTATGGATGGAATCCCAAATCTAGTACTGAAAAAAGCGATCCAAACAAGACCAGAAATCTTCACGCATTTGTATACAAGATTCGTTCATATCCCGAAGGGCAATAAGCCACCTGACCAACCGTCATCATTCAGGCCGTGTAAGCAGAGCGTTAAGTACCCTACCTAACTACCTAATGAGAATAATTGACAGCTACTTCAAAGACAGGACCCTTCACTACGACACAGAAGAAGGGCCAAAGAAGTACAACATTAGGGGGAAGTTCCTCAAGGGTCAGTATTTGACCCAGTGCTATGGAACATAATGTACGATGGATCCTGAGAATACCGAAGCCAAGCGGAGTACATGCTAACGATAGGAGGCTAAGCTGACGATAGAAGGCTAAGCTGACGATATTACATTAGTTGTAGTAGTTGTGGCAAAAAAAACTGGAAGAAATGTCTAAGAACTGTAGCCACGTCATCAGAAATGTCGGGTCTTGGCTAGAGGCATCAGACATAGAATTTGCAGACCACAAGACATAGGCAGTGTTAATAAGCAGCAGGACAAGAGTAGAACACCTCACTATACAGGTTGCTGAGCACATCGAATTCAAATACCTGGGAATGCTGCTGGACCACAGGCTCAACTTCCAGGTCCAGGATAATGACAAGCATTAGAGAACCCAGGCAGCCAATCAGAAATTTGTTAGCAACCGTGAGCAAATCGAAGCTTACATATGCATGAACGCAGCGCACGGAATCGCATTGTAAATAGTATGTTGCGCTTTTAGAACCATGTCAGCGGAAGCCATACACGTGATTTCGGGCAGAATGCCAATCGAAGTTCAGAAGACAGAAGTACACCAGCATTGCCATACAGACAAAGTGGCAACACAGATGAAATACTACCACCAAAGGAAGATGGACATACACTTAAAACTCGTCCAGCAATCGATTTAAGTTCTACAATGTTGCTTGGCCAACAAGGACCTGCGATTTGACGCCGTTGAACCTTTTTTTTTTTGTGGGCTTCCATTAAAGATCGATACTATGCAAACAATCCAGAGACAATTCAGGCACTCAAGAACAATGATGGTCAAGCTTATCGTGAATTAGTAACCGAAACCATCAAATATGTATTAAGATGGTTCTTTTGAAAAATTCCACGGCAACTCTTACAATTAACAAATATCTAGAGTGTCAATAATATTATAAATGCAAAAATAAATAAATGATTAGAAACATATGTACATATGTATCTGCATGGTATATACGTTTGGGTATCTTAAATCTCAAACGTTTGCCATCACCTAGCTATACCTTGTATGTCTTTGTTTTGACAAAAAATCAAACCTAAAGAAGGTGGTAATTAAATAAACAAATATTTGTTGTGTTAAAAAAAGACTACGTGTGTGCTGGTAATTATGATAAACAAAATATTCTGTTTACTCATCATAAAACAGTCAAAGTCCAACAGATGGAAGTTGCTGATGATAAGGTTAATAATAAAACCATCAACCTAGTTGGAAACATGAATATCCTCACCGGTAGTATGTACCTAATTGAATCAATCCCTATCGCTCCTTCAAAGTTGTTATTCCAATTCACAGTTATTGGGATAATCCGCAAGTCCCTCAATTACTACCTCAATCTGTATGGTACACTAACGGTTTCCCGTATCGGGAAAAACTTAGGGTGATTCAATTGAACCTTCAACACGGCAAAGCTGCATCAGCAATGCTGACCAGATGCTTTGTGGAAGAGTCGATCGATATTGCCTTGCTGCAGGAGCCTTGGATCTTCAAAGGAAGGATTAGAGGTCAGTTTTGTCATAGCATCGGCATACCTGCCATATGACTCTCTAGAGCGACGTAAAAGGGAGTCGTGGAGGGAATTTTGCTCGAATATGAGAAGCACACCTGAGGTCAATAGACTTCCGAAAATTGTCTCGAGGGATCCAGTTTCAAAAATCGGACTCATTCGTGATAGAAAGGGGGAGATGGTTAAGACACTGGATCACACAAATGAGGTCCTCTTGGAAATACACTTTCCGGAAAGTCTGAAGTCAGATCAGCCCTGGGCTCTGAGGAAACAAGGAGCAAACAGGATGGATAGGGCTGAAGCAGAACGGATAGTAACGCCAAAAAACATTTTTTTTCCTTACAAGACCGCGGAACCGGAAATACCGAATGGTATTTTCCCAACTTTAATGCAATGGGGTGCAGACCTCATAGTACCAAGGCATAGGGGTATATATGTCACATGCCTAGCAATAGGCTACATACCGGTAACATGAAGGGACATTGAAGGTGCCTTCGATAAGATATGCTTCGAAAGTCTGGGAGTAGCCTTAGAAGAACGTAGGGTTAACCCATTGGTGGTGAGATGGGTGGACAATATGCTGAAAAATAGGGCGATAAATATTCAGACGGGAACTTCAAGACTTAGGGGAAGGGTTAGCAGAGGTTGCCTGCAGGGAGGTGTTTTATCACCTACTCTGTGGAATATAACTCTGGACTCTCTCCTGAGAAGACTTGAAGAGACTGGCATCCACACTGTGGGATATGCCGATGATATAGCAATAATGGCAAGAGGTACTTAAATTCATGAACATCACAGTAGATACAATGAGAAATGCTCTCCGAGTGGAGGAGCGGTGGTGTCAGGAACAAGGGCTCTCCATTAATGCGGAAAAGACAGATCTGATCATCTTCACAAGGAAGAGGAGAGATCTGGAAAGTGACCAGGAGGTTAAATATCTAGGTGTATACCTAGATGCTGTGTTACCGAAAGGCATCACAAAACTCTTATCGGAGATGGAACACTTCCGGAAAAGAAGATTGGTGATATAATCATCTTTACGGATGGGTCCATGATGGATGGCAGAGCGGGAGCAGGTATCTTCTCAGAAGAACTGGAACTAGCCTGTCATATTAGTCTGGGGCAATATACCTCAGTCTATCAAGCCGAGATGATTGCTCTGTTGCATGCGTTGGATCACCTGAAAGAGGGTCAGGTCGAGAGTAGAAACGTTACCATAGTACTGGACAATCAATCAGTGATTAGACGCATGGACCAAACAGATATCAATACACCACTGGCATTGGAATGTGCTCATAAACTTAATGAGTGCTCATCTCGAAATGAGATGACGCTGCTCTGGTCCGGAACCATTCGCTGCAATTGGCAGAGGGATGGTAGAACACCTGATTAGCAACTGGGCCACGGCGGAATACAATAGAAGGTGGTCAACCGTGAATGGTTACAGGCAGGCGAAAATGGCTACTAAAATGCCGATTGGCACCACTCACAGAGAGGTTCTAAGCTTTGGGCGAAGAACACTGAAATGGATGATAGCGCTATCTACAGGTCATGGGAATTTCGGGTATCACCTAAAAAAGATGGGTCTTCTGGAGAACGACACCTGTGAACTATGCCTGGAGGAAGTCGGGACGGCAGCACATATATTGTGTCAACGTCCGGCGTTAACTAGAAAAAAAAGGGAGGACCTGGGGAGCCCGTGGGTAGAAATCCAGAGGATGAACCAGATTTCTGTCAAACAAAGCCAGAGAGCCTAAGATGAATCGTGGAAGAGAGACGAAAAAGGACCCATACAGTGGTCTGGTTCGTTATCTCTCGAACAATGTATATATACGGTTTAAGAATGTCTTCAGGAGTAGGTGTCGAAATTTTCGGCCCCAACTAGAAATTCTCTTTGTCATTAGATTCTACTACTTAGTACCAGAGAGTGTATCGGAAGAGACCTCTGAAGATCATATGTAAATATTTTATCGATAGTCAAGCAGCTCTTAAAGGACTCATGTCTTTTAACATTGACTCTTACCTGGCTTGGAACTGTCTTCAAACCCTTCTACAGCTAGCTGTGCATAATAAAATAACATTAACATGAGTCCCAGGACATTTAGGCATCACTGGCAATAAAGCTGTTGACGAACTTGGCAGATCTGGTGCCCAGTCTTCATTTATTGGCCCTAAGAACGGGAGATCTCATTTTGATTAACAGACTACGGAGTATAAAAAAAATTTCAGAAGAGTCCAAATGATCTTCCTTTGCAAATAATATGTTCCGTCATTCACAGATTTTCAAGAGCATGAAACAAAAATTCATACCCACTCCCGCATTGCATTCCAACTTGTTCAAAAAAAAAAAATGAGTTCAGACAGATCACTCTCGTAACGAGCAAAAAATCTGCCCTTTGTCATCCAGTCATGCTCGTTTATCGTCAAATTGCGACTAAAGTGTAATACCGGCAACCCCGACTATACTTAACTTTTAGTTAAACATACAGTCTCCTATAAACAAAAACAGAACATGTATTTCTTCTCTAATCTCCCATTAGTCACCTAACCCATAGGTCAGAACATCTACCGCAATCAAATGCTCTGTACTCTGTTAGTTCAGGTTTGAATTCAATACTTATGTCTATATGTACGTACATATGCATGTCGATCAACCAAACAAGTTTTTATTGACAGTCATCCATTCTATTTGATTTGCATATTATTTAACTCTTACAGCGAGACCGGAAGAACATTTTTAGCACCTTTTTGGACATTTTGTGGAACTGTGGTGTATATTTTGAACAACACACCGGCATTACTATTTGTATTCCATTTGTATATGTATATTCACTTTTTGATGGCGTTTTCATTAAAAAAAAACCGATGATCTGTCAGCCGCATTCGTCTTCAGTCTATTCCACCAGCTGAGGTAGAAATTTGACTGTCAATGGCCGCGTTTATGTCGTGCTAGTCTGGTGGTTTTTTCCAAAATAGTTACGGTATAAACCCTAAATTTATGTGCCCTGCCACATTTCTGGAGTCGACAGTGTAGCAGTGCCAGATTAGCACGATAAAAACCAATGAAGGCCAATGAAGATGACACTAACCACTGCATTCGGCAACGGATCAGAGTTACTTGTCATACGAACGAACGTATTGGGATAATTGTCATCCGAATGCTCACGGAACGTAATGTAGTAGTAAATGCAATAGTTTTAACGTCAAATACATAGATGTCATTTGTCAAACTATTTATCAAAACAAAAGGATATACAATGCATCCTACTTTGCTATTTTTGTTTTAATTTCTACGGACTTAGAAGTAAAAAAGTCTAAAAAACCATACGAGTACCAGTCAACAGGTCGAATGACTTTTCGATCAGATTACTACGTTCATGTGCACCATTAAGTGTTCTGTCATGCCAAATTACGTGAACGACTATACGTTTACGTATGTATGTACATAAAAATGCCAATTACAAAATTTTCGATAACGAGTTTCACGTTCACGGATACGGTGTTGCTTCTACGAAACAGGAAGTAGCAGGCAAACGATCGTGTTGTATGCCAAGTTTTTTGTATCCACACTGGACTATTCTGCAAAAAGTATAACACGCACAACATGAAGTTTCGTGACATTCTAGGCCTAGGGTTCTACACAAGTCTGTTGTGCAAAAATATTTATTTATTTTCTGTAGTTATCGATAGTATAAACGAACGCAAACAAAGTTTCTACTGAAACTGATCAGGTTAAGTTCCAGACTGTTCCTTATCATGTATTATACATAACTCTTCCGTATAACAGTGATAATGAATAAATATTCAATCGTACAGCGATTTAGATCTATCCACTTGTCAACGTACTTATGTGAATAAAAAAAAGTAAAAAAGTTCTCAAGTTATTATCTGACTTTTCAAGATCATTCATACAATTGAAAACGTTTCAAGCGGCGGCCTATCAGTTATTTGTCATCTTTATTTGTTGTTTTTGTTTTTTCTTTTATTAAATAATAAAATGACAAGCAGTTTTGTTTTTGTGATCAAGTGGTGATAAAAAGCAGCACTTCAATTAAAATACATGTGTGCACATAAGAGCTTACCCGATTTATGATCTTTAAGAGCCGCATACAGATCACCGGAATCTAGTACCTTTTTTCTACCCTTACAGAATGTGGGTAATGTATAACTGAAAAAGTAAAAAGTAAATAACAATTAATTATAATGTTATTGTTGTTTATTTAAATTTTAAACTGAACTTACCAAAAACATAAAAATGACAATGGATTCGCTCTTTCACGAGGATTCTGTGGGAGAGCATCTGCTTTCATGGACTGCATGTTGCATTAGTTTTATTTGTTCTGAAATAAAAACAAGAAAGTATTTTAAATATATTTTATATATTATGTACATAACTAACAAAAAAAATTTAATAGTATAACAAACGATAAAGTGGCGAGGTTTTAGTTCATCTATTACAAGGAATGGCTGAGCAAGTAAAGATTTTGACAGATATTTGACAAACAGACAAAAATGTACTAGCGCAGAGTATGTAGAGAATTGGTCGGGAAAAATTGAACAGGTGATCAGATCAATGCGGCTGTTATGTGTACTGCATGCATACTCATCAGGATATTCGTAATTTTAGGACTCTGACGCAATTTTTTATGTTTTGTTTCTACCTCATCCCTGAAGATGTTATTCTTCCATGGTTATCCAGAGCCCAACTGACGAACTGTGGCCGCAATCAATGTCAATCTTTAGAAATGAAGAAAAGACAGGATCGACATTCCCCTTAAACCAGTCACTGTAGTGAAACAGTTGTCATTCACATGTGAAGTTGTATTCAGACAAAGTGATGCGCTGTCATGTGACTTTTTCAATTTGAAAAAATTGTGCGAAACACGCAAGCCAGAGGCACAATTCAGTCAGCACAACGAGATCCAAGGCAGTGATAGACTGCCGCGTATCTCTCTTGTACTGTAGATATGTAGTTGGACAGTACATCACGAACCTTTGCCAGGTACCTGGTCACTGTAAAGTACCAGAGAATTGTGAGACTATCGTACCTCATTAGCTTCCAGAGTAAGAGGGTGATCCACCCACCTTACACATCGGCAGCACAATGGACCTTCTTCTGATCTAAGGACATCCTCATACGTTTTCAACCAACCAACCACTATTCGTCAAGTCGCGAACTAGCTGGTGATTCATACTGTATCAAAGTCAGATATCATCATACATGTATGCAGATCGACGCACGTGATCGAGCTGACATTAAGTAAAAACGGAAGAGCGTCAATAGTCTATATCACCTTTGCTGCGTGGAGATGGAGAGTATACACCATAAGCTCCGTCCGCTACTGTGGAACCTTAAGTATGATGACGTCCTCAGCCCTAGAACCCCGAAATCTTCAAAAATAATTCACTTTGCCTCCGACTTACTTAGTAATCTTTGTAGTGACCAAACTTCTTGACGAATTGCAGCATGACTGCAATGCAACTATCAAGTTTACCTTGCACGCATGGGTCTACAACTTGTAGAGAAAACAACAAAAGTAGTCAAGTCATGGAGATTGTAAGAGTAACCGTGAACCAGAGGTAAAATACCCAGCTTAAAAGGCAACGGCTGCCCTAGCACGGATCATGCCAAATATTTGCTCTTAGCAAGAATTGCGGCGTCAATTATGATCTCGGCTCCCAAATATGGGTTAATGCCATGAAGACGAAGTAGTACAGGAAGAATACGGAGACAACACGTTGAGATTAAGAAGCACCTTCCGAACAACCTCCTACAACAAGGTATATGTAGTCGCTGGTATGGTACCAATATATCTTCTTGTTTAAGAATCGCAGCAAAAATACCATTCCACCTGGACAACGGCATCAACACCGACGAGTCGAAGTAATACTGAGGTACCACCAAGGACAAGTCTGAAGACTTGCAGGAGAGATGGACTTTGACAAAGACAGGTGGACGCAAAGATTGATCCCCAATATAGACCATTGCGAAGCAGGTAGCGATGCTATGGCAATCATTATTTAGGAAGACAGGAGCGACGTTTCCTCTTTAAGATAACAAAAACTCTTTCTAATCAAAGTTCATCCCCAACAAGGGTCACTCCAAACCAAACCAGCCAAACCTATACATCATCCTTGGGGTAGGGCGTATGTTTTACAGTACCCACAGGACAAGCTTATCAAGCTGCAATCTGGATAACTCTAGAAACCGACATTTGACAAAAGATATCGAACAATCTATCCCTATCTGCCACAGACCACGGAACCACGGAAAGGTTACAAAACTGGCCGACTGGGCAGAAATACATCGCTTGTCACCATTTTTCGAATCCAAGGACAAAGGTACATTATATTTAAGGAAGTTGCGTAAGAAGTTCAACCTCGATCTGTGTTTACGGAGAGAGACTTTCACCCATAGCTAACATCCCCTAGTATTCCGAGATGCTGGCATAGGCAAACAAATTCCAGTAGGAAACTCTAGCCTTTGACCAAACCTCTGAGACTAACCCCAATATCAACTGGATTCCTCCGACACTCCTAATAACTAAGCAGAATTCGTTTGGACCGTAGTCCATACTCCAAAAAAATATATCATCGATCCACTGGAAGAAAAGCGATAGACAACACCAAGAATTCCCACAAAATGTTGACATAACAAGTTGCAGAGGAACTCCTACAATCCCTCGACAGATCGCGTTGGACTTCGCTCATTCTATGGCCTACTTCGGAAACTAGGAGGCACCGACTCCATCTCGTATCATAAACCGCAGATCGACCCCGAACTTATCACAAACAGAATTGTGGAAACCTACAAAACGAAGTCCGTCATAAGATCTATCAAAACAGCTTTAAAGTAACTTAAGGCGGCGATCGAAGATCATCCAGAGTACTGAGGTAGAAACTGTCACTGCCAACTGCAAATCTGAGAAAGTGGCAGGGACTGATGAAATCTACTTGTGGACCTTACAGCGGCTTACCACACAGCTATGTGTTTTAAACTTTTGAGAATGGTTCCATGCATCAAAATAGCTAACCTCATAAACAATAAGCTCAGGAATCGGTCATGTCAAGTATTCATCAACGAAAGGGCGAAAATGGCTTGCCTCAAGGATCAATTCTAACCCCACTGTTATTCAATCGGTCCATGATTATGTAAATCAACTAGCTATTACCACAAAGAGCTATAAGAAGCGCTCACTAGATATCTACTACTTTAGAAAATGGAGGCTAACATCCAGACTAACAAGAACTGAGTCCCCGTGCTTCCTTCTGAATAATCAATCACCTTATCGACCACTGGAGATCCAATTCAACAGTGTTGCACTTCCGACCAAATCTAGGAATAACAACGGACAGAACCCTGACATTCAAGATATTACCAAAAATTTGTATTTTTGCATATTTTGCATATTGTATATTTGCATTCAGCACCTAGGTGCCATCCCTGGTTCACAACGCACGGCTTTGGCCTGGTGTACTCATCTGCCAAATTTGGAGCAACAGTACCACACGTGACTCACGGCTTACTGTTGCATGACATGTCCCAAGGAAAATTTTTGTTTTTGAGAAGCATGTCACGTTTTTCATGACAATTATTCTTTCAGATGTTAGTCAGACGCTCGCGGATGGTGGGACCGTGAAAAAACTCTTAGTGTTGTCTGGGAATCACCATTTTGATTGATTGACCTTCACCATAAGTACATATGTATATGAAATCACTCACAGTTCGATCAAAACTACAGTATTTCTCGTTTTATTGATTGTTTTTTTTTTAATTTCTCCGGGAAAACTTAAGTTGTTTATTCTGTTAGTATTTTTGGATATCGGCGTGGGAATTTTCTTTAAAAAAAAACAAAAACCACCGCCTCAACTGATATATTTAATAAGTGTACTGCGTAGACAGCTTATGAGTTGTTCACATTTCCGAACCAATAACGTCATTGGCATTCATACGTAATTATTCAAGCACATCTCCGATTTATATATTTTTCTGTGGTTTTTCGTATTTCTTATAAAGACTGTTCCATTGGGAGAGTGCAATAATCACTGTCATTCTCTCGAACCTAGATGACATTCTATTGGCGCATAGTGTACCATTAAAAGGTACTACTGCTACTGTCCAAATGCTGAAATCCGAATTCGATGAACGAACTTTTAATAACATACTCGTACATATAATCTTCAGATTCCACCTCAGATAGTTGAAGTAAGAAAAAAAAGCAATTCACGTGACAAAAATGTCAATCTTGCTAATTATAGCACAAACCAGAATTTGTTCAGATGTGTACCTAAATACTTCACAATAGTATTTGATTCAATGGAGACGTCAAAACCTATCTACATAGGTATGTGAACGGTAAATTTAACTACCTTTACATTTGACATTTCTCTATGTCACAAATGTCATTACTGAAACTTCAATATTTTATTTTATTTTGGATTGTTTGTGGATTGGTGTTTGCTAATTCTGAAGAAATAGAATAATTTATATAGAAAAATAAAGTAAACACAACAAATGTGAAGTACAATTGACATTTCTTCAACTGACAGTCGAAGCAGGGAGAAGTTTTTGAGTAAAAATCTAGTACACTTCCTCGACAAAAGTCAACTGCATTTGCAGTCAATCTGAAGGCTCTTGGAGACATTGCCTAGATTTCTGAACGAACCGAAGAACATGAAAACAGTAAGATACCTTTCAGCGCACCTGTCAGATCTGTAGACTTTTAGATATGCCCTTCACGACTTTAACGCTAGCGAACCATCATTCCCCATAGATGGATGGCTACGAGTCATTGGAAACAGGAGTCGGGTGGGGGGGCAGTTTGCCCAAATCAAATCTTCGTCTTTCTTACAGACCTTGATGGTAATTGGGTCAAACCCGTAGCAGACCAGTATTCCAGTATTCGCCAAAGGACCTTAAAAGATTCCTTATTGATGACAATGAGTGCGCATATATAACGACCCTTAGGCTCATCCAGCTTAGCGACTTTCCAGTTGTATTTCGGAAGTATAGGATTGCTAGTTTTTTGGATCTATTAAATCGCATCCGTGTCGGAGATTCGGCTGAGGTCAGTAGGTGCGAGTTCTCGGCCTAATTGGGATATCCTCCCTAACACCTGGTCATATCTCTCTAAATTTGCCTATAGCCACCTTTTAAAGGTCGTATGGCCTTTGATCTTCGCAGGCGATTAGCGATCAGCCTTGATGCCATCGGCCATCGCAACATCTGGGAGGAGGACCTCGGTTTTCTTTCATGATCTCCAGGAAAACTAAGACCAGCTTAGTGATGCATCCATCCGCATCGGTTTTATCGATGACCGCCAGGACTATTTTGTCGTTGAGGACATCGCTGTAGGAATTCGATATAACGTTGGAAGGCCTGGAAGATGTACTGGTGTTATGTATCTTGGCTCTTTTAATCGCTAAAACTTTGACGTGGAGTCGCTGCTTGTCCCAGTTTTATCCTCACTGGGAATATTTTTAACCCATTCTACACGAGTGTTCACCTTTTCGGTTCTTTTACACTCCGGTATATTACCAAAGTACTCCAGAATTCGGCTGGCAGTGCGTCGTTCTTTGGGGAAGCAAGGATACGCTTTGCAGAGATCCGCATTACCTACATAGATAAAGCTAGCTAGTCCGAAAGTCGACAGGTATTCGGATACTCCGTTCGCGACTGAGCTATTTTGGGAATAGGCCCCCGGGCAGGTTGATCCTCGGCACGGGTCGTACTTGATCCAGCCCACCGGAGGAGAGAGCGAAAAGGAAGGTTTGGGATCGACTGCATCTTGGTTTCAAATCTCATCTAGGGAATGAATCCCAAAAGTCTTTGACAGCTACTTGGCCCTTACACCGCAACGAGGTGTGCAGTCTCGTAATGAAGTAAAGCTACCTAATTTCCAACAGCTATAAGCCGATGTGGGTTTTGCATTGGCTAAACAAGTCACTGTCTATAAAATATGAGGTATGGTGAGGTGGGTTCCTTTTTTTGTGACGTTTGTTATGGATTCGCAACATTTCCTTACATTTTAGCCCAGAAACGCGTAAACATAATTTGAATTATGGACATTATTCTTTTTGCCAATCAATTCATCTTATTACAATGAATTCAAAACTGTATTCATATATTGTTGCATTCTTTCTGTTTAAAAGATATGGTACTGTAAGATTTTTAAATCAGCACACGGCACACAGTAGACAAAGATGGCAAGGCAGTTGAAGCTCTTCAACTCTCCTTCTGTACATATTTCTTATGGAAGACACGTATCCTTAATACGGTAAGGTTCTGGTCCATTGAATACAGATTCTCGTTGCCTAAAATTCCCTGGTGATCCAAGACCCAAACAAGTTTTACTCTGTTACGCCTTTTGTTACGGTCTAATATTTCTACCTCAAATAACTTTCCGAAATAGTATTCCCTGAACATAATGTCGGGGACAGTATAAAACATGTCCCTTCTAGGAATTGAGTCCAGTATTTTCAGGTAACCCACAAGATGCCCTGCCTTGAGTATACTTGTATTTTAGCTGCAGTTAGATAGCACATCTAGCCGCCATGATAGCCCAACAACAGCCTCTAACATGGCTGTAGGACAGGTGTGCGTGACACATGTAATACCGAGACAGGCAATTCTTTGGAGTTTCTGCAGCTTAGTTGCTGTTCAAGAACTTTGGGCTACCAAACGATGACCGCCTACGAGATAATTGTTCTCATCATTATTATATACGAAAAGTGTATCATTTTGGGAGTGAGACCCTAATGGTCCTAGTGGCACACTCAGTGGTAGACTTGATAATTTAATTCCAGTTAAGTTGTTTGTCTGAGATCACCTCGAGGTACTTTACCTCACTAGAATAGACTAATGTAGTGTCTATTCGATGCCTATGATCATTATTAAGTACGAGATTCAGGTGCCCCTCCTTTTCGTAAAAGACACTAAAACGGTCTTGCAAGGATTGATGGAAAGTCCTTCGTTGCCACACCATTCTAACACGTGTCGTAAAACACCCTGCATGACACTAGAAATGGTTATGCTTTGTATACCATTAAGAAAAATCGCTAGGTCATCAGCATTACCAATGGCGTTCTATCCTAATCTCTGTAGATTTACATAGATCTACAAGAAGATTGTCTACACGATTACGACCACAATAAGGGAGAGAGAGGAATCCTCCTTGACTGAAGATGCAGACACCAACAGCATTAATTCGACTTTCCAGCATGTCCCTTATCTATAGGTCGGCCGAATCTTCGATCGCTCTGCTACTCATTTCTTTTGCTATCAAACCGTAGCCAGTGTTATCGAAAGTGGCCACGATATCTAGGAACTCACATAAAGCGACTCCATTGAACCGGAATGCTCCTTCTATCTCTTTGATAAAATTGACGAGAGCACCTTCCGTGAACTTGCATTTTCTATAGACAGATCTGGCCGGCCTCTAATATGAACTCCAATGAGTCTCTTCATGTAGGTCTATAGGGTACGACTACTCCTTGGGATCTGTAAGGATAATTCGCATCTAATCCGTCGCGATTCCAAATATTTTTTCACTAGATAGACACACATATTTCGATAGCGATAGGATTTAAAAAAAACTGCAACTGACTAAACAAAAAAAGAACCTCCATCCGCGTTTTTGACAGATGCCCTCAGCTCATGTGCCAACAAATAGATGGCGCTAAAACCCAAATATCATTTTTGGCTCTGTTTCCTTCGACAATTTTTCTTTTTATACTACAATAGCTGCATGACTACAACTGGTGTTAGTTTACTAAGAATGCTGTACCACCCTCGAAAACGCAGATACAACCGAACACTTTATCTCTCAGTGTCCTCGATGTCTTGAGATCTTGTCTAGCCTGCCTGAATGTAAATAAAACCAAGTGGCGACACACGTTCTCATTTAGCTTACTGCTTCATAAAATTCAATTCTAATTATGTCAGACTGTTAAAATGTTATCGTTTACCTAATCTGTAGCTCAACTATATAATTTCTTACAAATGTCTAAAACTAATGCAATTTTTGTATAAACAAAACCTAAAATGGTTTCATGCCATAGTAAGAGTGTGCTCATGCAAAAAAAAATACATAAAATCAATAGCACCGACAAAGCAATTTATTTTTAGTATGCACTGTACAGTGTACACACTCCCTTAAGTTTCCGGTCGCACAGTTAATGGCAGACGTACAGAATAACTACTCAATTGCAATTGAAATTTGTTTTTGTTAACGATGATAACAATTGACATCAATATAAGCATCCATTAACTCGAATGCAGATACATATGTACATATATAATAATTGAAAGAGCAGCAGCTATAGTGCGGCTATAAGTTGAAATCGCGACCCAAAACAATTTCCATTTCTACAACGCTTGCCTTCAATAGAACTCGCTATTGTATTACTAACACATTTCTAGTGTTTGGGTTGCGATTAAATTGGTTTTTTTTTTTTTTTAATAAACCAGAGCAACAAATAGCACATGATACCGGTCACACACTTGCATTGCATTCGCACAACACAACAACAAGAAAAATAAATTTATAACACAAACGTAAACAAACCGCCCGGCCGAGCAATAATTCTTGAGTAATGGAGTAGAGCTGACTAAGAGAAGAAAAAATATGTTTCCTTCGATTCATTGCTGATGTGTGGTGTTCCAGGCGGGTACGTCTCATTGAAAGATGTTTTGCAAACTTGTAAAGCTATTGACCGCATGACAATTACTTTAAGTGGAGAGTTAGTTGTTTAGCTGTCAAAGGCTTAAGGTGTTCTCAGAAATTAATGACGCTCTCTGTCGGACGTAGATACATGGGAATGCGGTGCCTTGCTTTTGGTGCGCACGTGATTTCCAGAAAGTAAACAATTAAAACTATTTTATTAATGAAACTGAACTTTTTCTATAACAAGTGGATGGGTTATATGACAGGACAAGGTGACGTGGCGATATTAGTGGCTCGGGAGGGAGTCTCCAAAGCTGTTTATAGTTTGTTATAGCTTTTTCAAGGTGATTTTTATTTCAGGTAAATAGCACTTTCTTTTTACGATTCTACAGCCAGTTTTAAGTGTTATTCCGGAAAAGTAGGCCCCGCAGCGGAAATTGATGGATAAACAACAGCTATTTAGACGGAGGAAATGTTGGAAAACGAACACTTTTGACGAAGAGGCTTCTAAAACAATGTTTTTCGAACTTAATACAGAGATCAGGCAACATCGCCATTGGTTATGCGGATGACTTGGCGATTTTTATTAGTGGTAGCCAAAGGGTAGCTATGCCAATATATCGAAGCACAATCGTTCCAACGAAAGCCTCTCACTTCCTACTCTACACCTTCACGTTGGTGGCTGCTGGGTACCTAGTACCTTGACTGGAGCTTGGGTTATCAACCCCTTTGGAAGGTCGTTGGTGCCAGTAAACGAAAAAGTAGGGAGAAGTACTTTCTCGCTAAAGCCCTTTCTCTTGATCCAGGCGACAGCCGACTTTCTAGATGTGACCCACGGTGGCGTCTGCAGTTCCAGTCAGGCCGAACTATTAGTATTATCCTTAGCTGCTTCGACATTCTTGAATCCCAGGTGTAAAGGGATTTTCAATACTGAACCAGGGTGTTGGAAAATAGATAGTGGCGGATGAACTCTTAATGGGCCAACGGCAACGCTCATATCCCCAAAGTGGATTACTGACTCCGAAAGTTCCGGCCCCTCGTCCTAGTGGTATAAAAGGGAACTGGTCCTCCAGGTTGGGGGTTGTACGTCGGGGTAACGTCTCGACCAAGTAAAAACAACATTAGTTCCGAAACAACTGCAAGCCTCAAAAACTGGCAGATTTACTGCAAAACGAAAAAAGGACAACGACGTTTAGATCTGCACCTGGAATTTTCGACCAATAGGCCACGTGCAGCCGAACAATTAGCGGAGGCGCTAGACTGCTATAAAGCATAAGATAGATGAAAAACTGTGACATATACTACGATGATTGCTACAGAAAACAGGACCAGCGTCTATTTGGGTGCGATTTGTTGTAAGCGGCAGACTTCGAAATGAAGTCTTGAGCTTTAGACACGTCAGTGAACGCCTTATACCAACCCGCATCAAGGCTGAATTCACCAACATTAGCCCGATATGCGATCACGCGCCCACATAGGAAGGAGATGCTGCTACCAAAGAGTGTTTCTACGAGCTCCTTGACAAGACATATGAGCAATATCCTTAGTATGACGGTAAAATCGTAGAAAGGTGATTTTAACGCGAAAAAAAGGAAAGGAGGACATCTTTGGTAGGACCATTGGAAAGCAACACCACATCTGGACTTAAGGTATTTGACTTTACTGCGGGACGTAATCTTACTATAGCTAGCACACGGTTTCCTCACCGCAACATTCATAAGGGAACATGGCGGTCACCAGATCATCAAACCATCAACCAAATTGATCATGTTGCGATCGATGCAAGCCACTCCTCCAGTATTCTAGATGTCCGAACATTCCGGGCGACCAACATAGACTCGGACCACTACCTTGTTGCAGCCAAGTTACGTCTACGGATATCTCAGACGCCATAACAACGGGAAAATACTGTGAGGAGATTTAACGTTGAATCTTTGCCGATTGCGTGTCCCTCAACATCTCGAGAACCGTGAGCTCTATGAACAAAAGTGGAAGGAAGAATATCGGCTTCTCTGGAGGAAAAAGAAAAAGCACGAGAAGATCGCGATCGAGGAATTAGAAAGGTTCTACTCCAGCTGCAATGTTCCGAAGTTTTACCAAAAGGTTAAAAGAACGTATCGTCTAACAAGGCTGCTGGACCGGATGGCTATTTAAGGCAGCGGACTTGGTGGAGGGCATACACCAATTCATTTCCAAGATTTGGCCGGAGAAAAGTATGCCTGATGACTGGAGCATCGTTTGCCCGATCCACAAGAAAAAGACAGAGGCATCAGTCTCCTTAACATTGCATACAAGATCCTGTAAGCCGTACTGTGTGAGCACCTGAAACCATTTGTCAACGAGTACATTGACTCATATCAGTGCGGTTTAAGGCCCAGTAAGTCCACAATCGACCAAATATTTATACTACGGCAGATCCTGGATAAAACCCAAGAAGTCCAGATCTATAATTATCATACTTTTATAAATTTTTAGGTCGGATATGACTCTGTAAGTCATGTCTAGTTTTGGCAAACGCGTCAGTTTGTGCAGAATGACGATGGAGAATGCTAGCTGCTCCATAAAGGTTGAAAACTATCTCACCGAGACCTTTGATGTCAAAAAACGATTCAACATCATACTTGAGAAAATTGTGCAAAACTCGCAAGTCAACACCAGAGGAACGATTCTCCAAAAATCTGTTCAATTACTTGCAAATGCTGATGACATTAACATAATTGGCAGAACACAGCGACCCGTCACTGGTGCGTTTGCAAATATTGGAACAGAATCAGCAAAAACGGGTTTAGTTGTGAATGAGGACAAAACCAAGTATATGCGACCAAGAAGAAGGTAAACACGACATCGACGAATCGGTCAGAACGTCACTATGGATAGCGATAACTTTGAGGTAGTTAGGGACTTTGTCTACCTTGGGTCCGCTATAAACTCTGACAATATCAGATCAGAAATCATACGAAGAGTATAAGTATTGTAGAGTATAGACAATCGCTGTTTCTTTGGTCTAAGAAGACAATTGAGTAACAAGGCCTTGTCAAGAAATACTAAGGAGACTCTATATAAGACCATTATCATCGCAGTGCTGGAGTATAGCGCGGAGGCATGGAGGTTAACGAAGCCGAATGAAAGCAAAATTCTTCGAATGATTTTCGGTCCCGTTCGCGTTGACGGAATTTGGTGGAGGCGATTTAACAGCGAACTCTATGAGCTGTACAGCGACATAGATCTTGTCAGAAAAATACGCATCAATCGTCTAAGATGGCTAAGACATGTAGAGCCCGAAGAATCTTGGAATTCAACACGAAGGGACAACGCAGTAGAGAAAGAATTCGCATTAGGTGGCGCGCAGAAGTGAGAAAGGATCTCAACCAACTTTGAGTGTGCAAATGGAGGCATTTAGCCAAAGAACGGGCTAACTGGAGAGGCTTGTTGATTGAAGCACCGGACTGTAGGGCCATCTAAATAAGTAAGTATGCGCCCTTAAAGCAACCACCGACTCAGAATTTCGCTGGTAATTCTTGATAATTTCCAAACCTTGCTCGTTCGCGAACTTCACCATCATAAAACTGTAAACCTTGATTGACATTTTGACATTGACAGATCATAAATAAAAGTTAAGGCTGCGTTTGTATTAAAATACAAAGATGTTAGGTCCCTATTGAAAAACCCTTTATAAATTCCAAACAAAGAATTTCTATTATCCTTAAAATTTTCAAACGTCCACCTTACAGTAAATGTGCTTATTTTGGACAGCAGTGTACGTACATACATATGAAGATGTATGTACATATGTCTATATGTAAAAGAGATACTAAACTAGCTAAAACTTTTGCTTGATCTATTTATAACAGCAACAGTTAAAATATTTCTTTTGAACAAAAACTTTACGACTGCAGTTATGATCGTAAAAAGTGAAATGAAAGTGAAACGAGAATTTATGCCTGTCTGTCTGTCTAGCTGTCTATATTTACATCCTACTGGCTATTGTTTAAAATTCCCATCAAATCGATACACAATAGAAGTTCCATTTCGTGATGAAACACCATCGCGTATCGCACATGTGAACATAATTGTGAACGTAATGATAACAATTAACATTCTCTAGCGTATTCCCCTACAAGCACGAGCATGATTTGCAGAAAAGTCTTCACGCCTCCCCCCGTCTAAGAGTAATCTAAACGCTTCAGTAAACAATCGGCAAACACATATTTGCGTTAATTTGTCGCGCGTTTATAGATAAACACTCCTTCCTACACCAATTTTCTGATATCATTCTGCTTGTTCCGCTGTTACAGTCATTCTGATTGTGTACCGGTGGTGCCGGCACAGAACACTGATAATGGCAAGTATCCCCCTTCATAGGCAAATGTGTTGGATGGCTGATTTCGCAGATGCCCATATATGTATCGGTCTTATGATGAAATCATGAAACGTTTCCAAACGTTATGTGGTACACACCCACGCATCGAAACGTGTTAATTCTTGATCGACAACATCAGTACAAGACTTAACTTACCACGCTTGAATAGAATTTAGAATACTGACTTCAGAACTGGATCGTTTCCAATGTAGGATGCAACAGGAGTAGAAGAACCGGTAGTAGCTACAAGGACGACACTCTCTAGAACTAGAGTAGGTCTCCGTCGAACACAAAAACACTTTTATTATTCTTTTTATAAATTACTTTTGCTTATTACACTACACAAACAACCGAACAGAACCGAAGGTAAAATAATTATCTAATAGGCCAACGGGTTGATTAACTCAAAAGGGGAATTTCTTTTTTTCTTTCCTTAACACTATACTAGAATACTATTCTGTTAGAAGCACTGGCAGTCATTTTGTACGCCCGTCGATTGATTAATTAATACAATTTTCGTATTTCTACAACACTGTCGTTAAAAGGGAACAACAATTTTGGGGGAAAAATTCCACTGTACACCCATTCGCCTGATTAATTTAAAAAAAACGGCGCGAAAAAACGTGCAAACTCTACAATGGCGCACAAAAAACTGATATTCTCTTCGCTAAGCAAAGCTGCAAATAGCAAAAATGCATGCTTTGCAGAAATTTGACTTTATGGTTCGAGTCTCGAATGATAAGTGACAGCTGATGCAGCTGTACACAGCTGATTGGTTGCGTTCACGAGTAGAAAAGTGTAGCTCTGTTATTAACATGACAGTTTGCGGAAATAGATCGTTGATTTGTTTGTTTGGAATTTTGAACCCATTCATAAATGCAAACGCGATGCAAAACAGGAAGTACGATACGATTCTTACAGCTGCACGATGCCAGTGATGCCGATTCCCGCATTTGTGAACTCTCGGCTTAGCACATCTTGCGCCATATTGCATTAATAAATAGGTCCATCTTTTTAAACGTATTTTACGTTTACACAAGTTTCGCACCTTCACACCTATCGCACGACACTTTCATTTTAGCAAATGGCGTCTTATGTCATCGCAACGAAGCAGAATATACGTTGATAGAACATAAATCTCTATACCCTTCAAGAACGCGGAATAATTGTGTCAATTCTTTAGATAACGCGAATTTCGTCGTTAATTCCTTTTTCGTGTGACACCAACTGGGCAAATACTGTGGCTTTTAGCATGCTCAACACGGAATAGCGAGACGCACACCGCCTCCGCAAGCGAACCATTCAGGGCAGATACATCATTCATTTCCGTCATTGTTACTGCGATCCGGCACTTAAAGGAGACTGATCCTGAATCGATGACACAGCGAGGCACGGTCGTCTTTACACTTTTGTACTAGCTTCGAAGATGTAGTGGAAGATACAATAGCCTTGATAGAGGCCTGACTGTCAATGAGGATGGCTATGGTGTTAAGTTGTATGGTGGTTTGCTTGAGTAGACAGCAATCCTCACATACAGCAAGAACTTCCGCCTGGAAGACGCTGCACCAATCAGGAAGCCGGTTGTTGATTTCTGAAATTCACTCTGCGATTTCTAAAGTCGATTTCCTTAACGCAGGCCACTTGACCAGCGATCCATAGGAAAGTATAGGACCCACCACAGCGGTGTACATCAATTGAAGGCGCCTTCAACGTATAAGAAGGTGGCTAAGTTAGCTATCATTCGCACAACTTCGTGTAGCGCCGTCTCTGTCAATCGTTCCTTAGTAAACACTTATTGAGATTTGAATAGATACCAAGATACCAAGATACGTTCCAACGTCTTTAAAAGGATAGAGGATAAGCTGATGGGTCTGAAATACGGATTCCCTGCTTCCCTGCTTTCGGAATAACCACGGGGGAACATGGTTTAGGAGAATACAGCTTCTATAGATTGATACTAGCCATGGGACAACTCGGTCCATTGTTTTCTGCAGCTTGGGCGGTAGTATGCCGTCAACCGATTTATAGGGAGAGAAGCTGTTAATACCCCACGAGGTATTAACTTCTGTATAATTTGTCTTAACGCCATTCCAGAATGAGGATTCCACAGCCTGAAGAACCGGTCGATGAACAATCATATCCTTACAAGTGTGTTTGCATTAAAAGCTCAAGGGAATCTTTAGGGGAGTCCGTCCAAGTCCCATCCGGCCTTTTAATAAAGGATGAGCTGGAGTGTTCCTTAGACTGGATTTAACTCAATCTGGCAGAGTCATTTATGATTTCCATGGACTGACAGTAGTCCATCGAAGCCAGAGATTTGGAGTTGACGCATAGTTTCCTCCTCTTCTTCGTCCATACAGCTTATACTGAACTCATTTGCCAGGAGGCCTAGCGTGATGTCGTGCCAACGATGTAGTGCTCTGTAGTGACAAATATTATGCTAACAATATAGTACTGTATTCAATCCACAACAGTTGAAGCGTTTTCACCTTCATTAGCAGTTTAACAGATCACAATTCAATGGCGGCCCATCTTAAAAGAATGAGAATCAGCACCACAGACCTATGCAAAGGCTGTGGCGACCCAGAAGTAAAGGAAGATACAACACATTTCCTCTGCGAAATGTTACATACATACGTTTTGGGAATAATAAGTCATTGTTTATTTCAGGTATCCCACACCGGGGAACACAATGGATCAGCTGAGATCCGAGTGAGGCTGCACATTATCAGTGCAGCACTAGTGGATGTGTCAGTGGAGGTGGTCGGAGAACCGTCAGTTCTATTAGTTCTATTCTATTATATTCTCTTCTAAATTGATCTCTTCCGAGCCCGAGGATTTGTGTGCCAAGTTTCAGGCTGAAGTTGCCAATTTGGCCGCAGTTTGCTTGCAAGTAGATTGGCTTATAAACTTTAAGGACTTCTTTGTACAAGGTCAAACTTGATCTTCACGGGACTGTTTGGCCTGGTAGACGAGTCGTCTCCAGTCTATCTCCTGATGGAATATGTTATAAGAATGAATGAGGTACTAAGTCGCCTAATGAATTCAAACTCTGACCGGCACAGAACTTAAAGCGGTCAACAAAAGAAATAGCGGGAGACCTTAACCAAGGATGTTCGGTTGAAGAGATGGCAATGATGCGCGATTGCATTTCATCGATCACGATCGATTTTTCCTTACCTTCATGAAGGCTTTATTGCGGTCTGACTTTTATGTAATTAAGATACGAAGGTGGATCAATAAGTCACTGATCAATCTTTAAACAGATTGGTAACGCCATCAAATCCAAGATTTTGCTTGTCAAAGAAGCCGTCACGCAAACCAAACAAAAGCTTGAAAAGTATTATGGGGACTCTTGATCATCGATTGGAACCATCCACCACTGGTTTCGGTGGGGTCGTATCAGCACAAGTGACGCCGAATGTTCTGGTGACCACACCAGAAATGGTCGATGAAATCCACGGTATGGTATTGAACGATCGGCGAGTGAATGTGCACAAACTTGAAGAAGCTACAGACTTATCACATGGATCAGTGATTTCAGTTTTGCAAAAATATTTGGATATGACAAAGCTATCCGCCAGATTTGCTCACAAAACACAATCGTTTGACGACTTCAAGGAGTATTTAACGATGTTCAATCGCAATCCGATCGAGTTTTTATGCCATTTCGTATCCGCAGAGAGAACATTCATCACAACACACCAGAGATCAAGGAACAGTCGAGACAGTGGACTTCTCCTGTTGAATCAAAGCCCAAGAAGGCCAACAAGGTCATGGCGACAGATATTTTGGATAGACACGGTGTCATTCACATCGAGCTACTGGATCATTTCGACGCCGATTTGAAGAAAAAACGACCGCATTTGGCGAGGAAAAAAGTGCTTTTCTACCAGAACAATGCACTGGCGCACGAGTCCGCAGTCACAATGGCAAAATTGCATGAGTTAGGTTACGAATTGCTCCCTCATCCAGCGCATTCTTCAAATTTAGCCACCTGCGACTATTTCCTGTTTCCGCGGTAAGAGATTTGGGTCGAATAAAGAGGTCTTCGATGAAACAGATGCCTATTTTGAGTGCCTCGAGAAATCGTGTTATTTGGAGTGCAACAAAAAATTGGAGAAACGTTAGACAAAGTGTATCGCGCTAAAACGAGACTGAAAAGCAAAACGTCTTTTGCCGAAAAAGAGTTGCCCACCCTCGTAGTTTGCCCATAAGCAGGATCTTTCGGTTAATCCTCCTAAATGGAATGGATCCCTAAATATACAAGAAAGTGGCTCTTACTTAAGTTCAAAGAAATAATTTGCTTTGCTAGCAATGGCTATGCAATGGCTATGCTTTCTTAGAGGATCTTCATGCTTTTTGACAACGCAACGTTGGGTATAACAATCTTAAGAGATCGCAAGGGCCAATAGTTAACCCACGTTTGGCCAATCTCCGGCACAAGCTTCACATACCATACTTGTGTGCTTGTAGACATCACAGAGGTCCGACCCTATGCCGAATACAGATAAAAATTTCAAGTTTAACGAGTACACGATGACTTCTAGTTCCACGATGGTGCATAACCATTGATTGAATCGACGCCAAACAACACCGGACAACACAAATGTTTCCTTCCACACAAATCACAAACAACTCCTCATCCCCAGCTAAACTCAGTTTCACAATGAAAACCACTAAATTGAAAACACCCAGAACGTCTTCCTTTAGGTATCTTATTTTATTCCATTTTAGTGTTAAAAAATAAAAAAAGCAAACGTATCACTCCATGGACTTAGGCAACCAAAGCAGATGCTGTCTTCGATTCGTATTTCCAGTTTGGTGGGAGTACGCTCTTGGTCTTGTAGTACCTGGCGAGCCTGTGGATCCTAGACTCGACAAGAATGAGACGGAACTTGCCGTCCTTATCCTTACGGTTGCGTTCCAAATGCTTGCGGATGGCAACAGCCCTCTTGATCAAATGGTACAAATCCTCTGGGATGTCGGGCTTCAGACCCACCGATTTCATGATACGGAGGATCTTGTTGCCATTGACGAAACGCACTTGTGCGACACCATAGGAATCACGGAGGATGATACCTGCAAATAATCAAAGGAAACAGCTAGTGTTTACGTACTCAACCACATAACCTCAAGCGTTGCCACTTACCGATCTTGGATGGGGTCATACCCTTCTTGCCCAATTTCTTGATTTGCTCCCTAACATCCTCGGCGTTAAGTTTCAGCCATGAGGGGACTGTCCTTCTGTATGGAAGTGCCGATTGGGAAATACCCTTACTGTGGAATGAAAAAAAAAGCGAAAAATAAAATTCACATTAGTGAAACGTCAACCCGGGAAGCACATGTAAAAGCACAACAAAAACTGCAACAAATTCGCAATAGAAACACGAAAATTTCAGCCACAGATGTGGCAGAGGTATCACTAAAGGTTTTGCGAAAGTTTTTGAATGCAATATTTGATATTTTATTAAGAAAATTTGTATTTTTACCCAGGAGCGTGCATACGACCCATCTTGTCAGATTTTTAATGTACACGAAAAAGAACGGAACGGAAGTGGAGAGTTGAACAACATGGTAGCTAAAGTAGGGGAACAAACATTCAAAAGCAAAAACAATCGCCGTTTAAGGTCGACATTGCACTTGTGAACACCGGTTGTAAAAGTGGAGTGGGGCGAAATTGTTTTAAAAGTTCATTGCACCATTCTGTTGACTTATTTGTGCTCAAGGCAACAGATAAATACAGATCGATATGGTACGTATGACGCGGCAGAGAAACAACTCTACGTATTGGTGTGAGTGGAGACGCTGCTCGTATTATAGGATCTTTCTGGTAGCATGATAAAAGGCAAGGTTGTACTATCCAGTTAACTCATTTTAAGATACGCGGTAATCTATATTACATGCGTTCATAGTGCTGAAAGAAGCAGCTGGCAAAGCAGGGAAAAGATTGGAAACTATATTCTTGGGACCCGAACAGTTCTGTTGGCTTAGACCAGACAAAAAATAGGAACGTTGGTAAAAAAGAAAAGAGGCAGTCCAACATTGGGAATGACATCCTTCAATTGACACACGTTAAAGAATCATAAAACACTGCAGTGACTTAGGAGGTGGGCGCCATGGCTCAAGTGAGGGGTTCGAGGTTCGATCGCCAAACAATACCTAAATTTTCTTTAACGGCTCTACCTCTAGCGAGCATCTGACAAACATCCAAGAGTTTAACTGTCATAAAAGAACTTCTTAAATAACAAATCGCACTTCGAACACGGCGTTACAAGGGCAATTCCATTCGTGTAAAGAATACAACACGCACAACACGAATAGTTGTGAGAAGCTAAACCCTCAGTTCCAAGGACCTGTCGCACTAAATATTTGTATTTCTTAGTGACTTAGGAGGTTAGATAAGCGGTGCATCTCAAGGCCGTCTGAGAAGATTCCATCCATTCATCCATGCCAGCAAGCGTCTATTACTAGTTCATGAGAATTGGTTGATACTGTAAGGAAAATGACAGCACAAAGGATTCTGGTGTCACTAGTATGTTTTTATTTCCACAACTTGGATGTTCCTCAGCAGACCTGGTACACCTTGTATGCTGACCAAGTGACTAGTTCATTGAAAGCAGATTGTAAGGCTACAGCATTTTGATAATAATTAATATCTGCGTAAAGTATAGCTTTGCATCCAGTTTCCTCCATTTTGAGAAGAGCTCCTTGGGGAGGCTAATCTTGAACTTGTAATCTATGATGCAAGAGATGGAGTCGACGATGTTCTTATCCTTCCGATGGTCTTATCCCTATTGTACAATAAGAGTTTTGGATTAGATTTTACAGAGGCTGGTGAACAGCGACGGGTTGTCAATGCTTTGATAGAAGTTGCTTCATTATCTGCGACTCAATTGCCTGATTAGACAAAAAAGGTCGCTTATAACAATCATACCAGGGCACAGCATTATAGGGAGGCACGTCATTAGTCTGGCTCTTCTCTCTAACGACTTCTCCAGAAGCTAAATAGGAGGAAACTATACTACACCTCCTCTTCACATGACAAGCTATTTCCGTTCTTATAAAATAATACCTACTTCTTCGACAATTTAGGCGAATTGCTTAACGTCAATGGCCTCCACTTCACCTTCTTAAGTGGCGCTGCAGTTCGGGCTGAATCTGGGCTTCCACTAACAAGACTTTCCAGTTATCCCGACCACTTAGCTAACTGCATCCAGTTGCACACTCCAAGTTTGTTGAGGTCCCCTTCTACTTGTGCGCGCCATCTACGGCGAGATCTTTCTCTACTGCGTTATACCTCTGGGTTAGGTTCGAAGATTCTATGGATCATTTGTGTACATCTGCTTTACATGTCCTAGCCATCTTAGACGACTGATGCGCAATTCTTTGACTAGGTCGATGTCGCTATACAGCTCGTATAGTGCGTCGTTGAATCTCCTCCAAAACCCGTCAACGCAAGCGGGACCAAACATTTTACAAAGAATCTTTCGCTCGAAGTGACCGAGCTTTAAATAGAGCCCAAGCTTCAGTGCCATAAAGCAGGACTTGGATGATCAAGGTCTTATACAGAATCTCCTTAGTTTGGCCTTCTCAGTCCAAAGAAACAGCAATTGTCAAGAGTTGTTCTTCGTTCAGCAGAAATTTGCTGAGATGTTGCCGAGGTAGACAAAGTCCCTTACTACCTCAAAGTTATAACTGTCGATTGTGACGTTCTGTCATTCATCGATGTTGTAAGTCCCTTCTTGCTGAAAGCATATACTTGATTTAGCTCTCGTTTACCGCTAAACCTTTTTTTACAGCTTACGTTGCAATACTAGTGAACAGGCTTATGATATCCCGCTGTGTATTGCCAATAATGTCAACATCATTGGCATAAGCTAATAGTTGCATAGACTTTTAAAAGATTGTGCCTCCGGTGTTGACTAGTGAGTTTCGCACAATTCTTTCAAGTATGATGTCATAAAAATCACATGACAACGCGTCACCTTGTCTAAATCCTTTTTTGACATCAAAGGATTCGGTAAGGTCGTTATCGACCTTGATAGAGCAGCGAGCATTCTCCATTGTCATTCTGCGTAAACATACGAGTTTGGTAGGGATACCAAAACTAGACATGGCTCTGTATAGCTTGTCTCTATATATGCTGTCATGTGTGGTCTTAAAATGGATAAAAGATGGTAAGTATCGATCTGGACTTTTTGAATATTCTCAAGGATCTGCCGTAGTGTAAATATTTGGTCGGTTGTGGGCTTACCGGGCCTAAAACCGCACTGATATAAGTCAAACAGCACGTTAATAAATGGTTTCAGAAGCTCACACAGTATGGCCGATAGGATCTTGTATGCAATGTTAAGAAGATTGATGGACCTATAGTTCGCTCAGTTTAGAGGGTCTCCTTTCTTGTGGATCGGGCAAGAGATATCAGGCATACTTTCCTGGAACCAAATCTTGGAAATGAGTTGGTGCATTCTCTCCGCCAAGTCATGCCCGGCTGATTTAAATAGCTCGGCTGGTAGACAGTCCGGTCGAGCAGCCTTGTTGGACTTATGCTTAGATATTGCTATCCTCACTTCATTTTGGTGAGGTATACGGAAGTTCTGCCTGTCATCGTCTATGTTGAATGGTTCAATGGCCTCTAGCTTTTTATATTTAAGTTGGTTGTTAGGGTAGTCTTTGTGCGAATATCGGATCCATGTGGTTCCTGCAAGAGACCTGGGCAATGACACAGGATAAGGGTAGAATCAAAACAAAATGTAAACTTGAGCTCAGATCTTGTTGACTCACTTCTTGTATCATGATTGCTTAAATGGTTCATTCTGCCTGACACCTGGGCTCTGATTACTCTACCAGGCTACATTTTTCCTGTCTATAGGCCTTATTCCCTTTTTGGGAAAACTTCCTCACATGACTCGTTGAGTATTATCTCTAAATACCTTCAAAAGACTACTTTTTGTCTTCCATTCAAGAAGCTTTTACCATTTGTATATCCTACTTAAAAACTGTGAATGTTAAAAGACATAATTTAAGCCTCAAATCTTGTATTCCATCATAAATATACTAAATTTAAAATTCTTTAATTTTTGAAGTAAATACTTAAACAACTGAACTGAACTCTTCCCCACAGACCGGTCGACATTCATTGTAGCCAACATTGAAATATTTATTCAAACCCGCTGTCTGCTGTGAAAATTTTCATCAAACACCACCATCCCACTCACACTGCCGCAAGTTCAAAGCCACCACCGATAAAATAAAATGGCTGAGTTTATGCAGAAAAACGAGTGAAGTGCACCTAAGAATTTTGTAGAAAACTTACAAAAATTACTCCATATTTTGCATCA
Source organism: Xylota sylvarum (assembly GCA_905220385.1). Classification (NCBI taxonomy): domain Eukaryota; kingdom Metazoa; phylum Arthropoda; class Insecta; order Diptera; family Syrphidae; genus Xylota; species Xylota sylvarum. The sequence goes on from LR999958.1 coordinate 110,318,637, forward strand.
AAAACACACCAAAAGCCAACATTATCCGTTTAACTTTACATCTACCATAAAATAAAATCAATTTTCAATCGCAAACCACAACAATTTTGTCTGCGAAAAAAGTGTAGTGAAGAAAGAAAAAAAAAAAAAAAAAAAAAAGTCATCGAAAGAAAAATTATAATTAGAGATTATACATATATACCACAATATATACGTATAATAAATAAATAGACTCCAAGAACATTTATGATTGTCCTTATCTAGTGCAATTTTCGAATAAATTTTGTAAATTTTATGTATTTTCTTGCTTTTCCAACAAACACAACACTAATGTGAATTATGTCCGGTGACTCCGGTGACAGTAGCAGTGATTTCAGTGAAAAACCATCCTGTAGCAGGCGTATCACCCGACGTAACAAGAATGCTCTTTCTGCTGGCGCATCCGCCAGCACCGCCAATACAGGCGGTGGCAAAAAAAAGCGCCGCATTGTAATGCGAATTGAATTTGATGACGATTCAGATGAGAGCAGCGGCAGCAGTAGTAGCATGAGTGACGACACTGGCAGCAAGAAGCCGAGTAACACAAATAACTACATCGCTGATGATGATGAAGATATCAAGCCATGTTCAAGCCGTAAACTGCGAGGTAAACTTGGTAAAAACAAAAATTTCGTCTTTAGCAGTGACGATGATGATGTGCTTAAGCCGGGCGGCAGTGCCAATAATCACCGTCGCAATACTGGACGACGCAATCGCCAGAGACTGGAAGACGACGACGACGACGACGACGACGAAGATGAAGAAGACAACGATGGAGGAGGGGGTTCCAGTAATGGCAGAGAGGTAAAAATCATTCGCTTTTGGATTTCTTTTTTTTTTTTTTTTTCATTTACTCCTATTGCTGTGTGAGAGTGAATAAAAATGAACGAATTTTATTGTCTATTTGCAGAATTATCGTAGAAATATTTTTTATAATTTATGTTTAGCATTGGTAATTTGCATTTGAATGTCTTCGGCAAGGCGATTGCTCGACGAAATGATGAAATGTGTTATCGTTCTCGTTCTCGTTCTCAAGCAAGTGTGCTGACTGTCAGTAGGTGCGCAATAGCTTGATAAAAAAATATAAATGTGTACCTACCACAGAAGCATGTGTGCGCTTGTATACGAGAATTTAAACAATCTCACACTGATTTAGTATAATTGTTTCGGTTGCATAGCGAGTGGGGTATTATCGCAAGAACAGGTATACTAAGGCGTGAATGGAAAATTTATTACACCAAACACAGACATGCCTTAAAATTAATTACCAATGGGGACGTCATTCCGGCTTAATCATCAATTTTGGTTTTGCTATTTGCTGTCTGTTTGGTCAGTGTTGGATTGGGGGTATACAATTTTCCTCATTTTCTCCTGGGACTTGGCATAAATCCTTGGCCACTACAATATCTTTCCTGTCTGTGAAAGTATGAGTTAGCTTACATCTCTATTGTGTTTAGTTTAACGAAATGGCATGATTTATGTTAATTGAGTAAGTGGTACATGAACCACGCCGTCTAGCCTGCCTCCGTGGCTCAAACCTGACTCGTGACTGAAATCACTCCCATCACGTACAGAGCATCCCTACATTTTTCTCATATTCTGCTAAAAGAGCGGGAAGTACATACATATGTACACGATTAACCCCTCAAACTTATTCTCTATGAACGAGGTCGCAAAAGTCGTACAGATCATCGAAGGAAAGCAAGATTTTGTCGATTTTAATCGTTTCTCAGACAACATTCATATGTGTCTGTCGTTTTCTTCCATAACCGATGGGATATTGTTCTTTTTTCTTTGTAAACATTGAAAACGTGAAGGCAAATGCATATGCCGTACATGTATACCCAATTCAATTCTGTTCTATGTCAATCTCTTGTTTAAAATTTACTAAGGGGGTATAGTTTCTTGGCGTTCTAAGCTCCACTTTCCCGATAAACGATTGTAAACAAAGTAAACTTTCTGCTTTAATTTTTGTTATGAAATACATACATACACCAGCTGATTCCACTTTACAACAAATGAATCATTTACCAATCGTGTTCAAACAAGATAAACTTAAATTATATTAGTGTTAGAAGTACGACGCAATTTTCAGTTTTCTAAGGAGACGGTTTCGCTAAATTAGGTTGTAAAAATAACGTAAATAAAATGGAGACGAAAATATGGTGGATGGGGAACCAATTTGTTTCACTTTTGTGATGGTAAAGGTGTGAGCCGGGACATTGTAGTGAAACAACACTTTTTCTTTGTCAAATGATGACATTCATCGATTCGTTGATGGTACGTCAACATACCATGAATTTTATCGCCCATTTCTGGTTTGGTGACCTCAATTGGATGTTCAGGACGATCGGTGTCCTTTGTGCTCATGTCACCGCTTAGGAATTATCGAAACCATTTGTAAATCATTTCAAGCGTTTCATTTCGTTTCCACCGCTGTTTTCTCTTTTAAAATGTTTCATCACAACATGAAATTCACTTTTCTCCATGTTTGCAAAAATATGAAAAGTTGTCTGGTTCCAATGGCTATCAAACAAAACCTAATGAGATGTGTACATATCTGATTAATATTTTGTATGTCATGGCTTGAGGAAACAAACATTAATATTAGGCTGGCACACATGCATGTCGGATAATTTTGTTTGGAAATATAAATTCTCCTAGAGTTCCTTTGAGTACTGAAAAATAACGTGTTTTGCATCTTCAATTGGATTCGTATTAACTTAGTAAAATACAAATATTATCGCTACAGGTCTATGGGACTTAGGGGCTAGCTTCTTACAACCACTCGTGTTGTGCGTATTATATTCTTTACAAGTATCGAAGGGGCCTACTGTTTAATGCCGTTTCCGAAGGGCAATCTGAGAAGCTTTTTCGTGACAGTTATACTCTCGGATGTTTGCCCGAAAACATCCTAACGTGGACCGTTAGCATTTGGGTTAAATGGATATCTATTTCTCCATATTTTCGATTTATACAACTGTCGAGATCGTTTGTGGATCATTGACCTAGATCTTAACCTTGTCGTACCCAACAAAAATAGTGTCTAGTGCCGGTAAATCGCATGGTGTAGGGGGTTGCGAAACAAGAAAGAGAAGATGCTTCATAGTAACCGAAGAAAGTACGAACTTCAATAAATGTCTCTGCGAAATTTTCAGCATTTCTGTACGTTGCTCACGCGAAATTTAAAATGAAAGACCCTATACTTCATCTCTGATATGGCGAATAGTGAAAGAGCTAGGTGTTTTGTAGTCTGTGGTAAAATAAGTTTTCGTATGTGTTATGTGTTAAGAAATTTAAGTATTTTGCTATCCAACCTTATGTTATGAGAAGCTAGGCCCTGGGTCCGATAAATATGTCGCGCCAAAAATTTGTATTTTGCTATCAAACCATTTTGTCGCCAGTCTTGCGAGAATTTTCTTTTTATATTTCTGTGAAGGAAAATGTCGTATCTATTCTGCGATTCTAGGATGGTTTCTGATGTAATCTTACTTATGAACAATTGCCCTAATTCTAGGCAAACTCTAGATACATATGTATATGTTTGTATATTCGTATGTACATATACGTTTGAACGTCGAGATGCATTACGCAATAAAGATAGAGTGTTATAATTGAATGTTCAAAACAAGAAGTAGTATTTTATTTTAACTACGGGGAATCCCATTATATCAACATTCAACAACGTCATTGCGTAATTCAAAGTATACCGAGAGACGGTTGCAAATTAGAAAAAAGAATTTAAAACTAGATTTTATATATATGTGCATATGTATGTACACATAATGTCGAGTACTCTTTCGTACTGCAATCGACTGTTTTGTGAAATATTATTTGAAGACATAACTCTACATTCGACTTTTTTTTTCTGTATTTTGTGCTGCCCTACTTGCTTTATCTTAGTTTTCTTCGAATTTCAATGATGATAAAGTCGGCGTAATACGCAGTTTCGTATTTTCCTACTAGATTTAGTGACGGTGCAAACTTTAAACTGCTGATAAAATTGTTTCCTTTGTTTTCTTTTACCTTTGGCGTAACTTTCATCAATTTCGCATTCGTTCTGACTTCAAGTCGCTTTAAGTTGTAGGGATTTTTAACTCTTTTGATAAATTCAGGTATTCAAGAGACCTTTAGAGATGAGAGGATGCAAACTGGTTGAAAGACTGGTTGTAATCATTTCTCTATAGACCCAAAGACCAGTCTTTTCAGTTTAATTTGAACGCTTTTCTTTGTTGTAATGGAATCGTGGGGCGGAAGTAACAATTAAAGTAGAGGACAAGAAACAAAATCCAATTGATACGAACTCTACATTTTCCGTTATATTTTCGTATAAACCGGACGCTATGCCGTCAATTTGGCATTCAATGTTGATCCTGAGATCGTCAAAAGTCTCCGGTTTAGTAGTATAGACCATGGACTTGACATAAGTCAACAAAAAACTCCAGAGGTGTCAAATCACACGAATGAGGTAGGCAATTGTCTGTACCATAACTAGACATAACACGGTAACCAAACTTCGACTTGAATAACTCGATTGTTTAGGCTGTCTTGTTGAAGCCATACGTACATATGTATGTAGATTTGCTCCAAAACATCCTCTTCTAATTTATCCTAAAAATAGTCAATCAGCATAGTTTCGTAGCGATCTCCATTGACTGCAAACGTGTTGATCCCTCCAACATGAAAATTGCACCAACCAAGTAATTTTTGTGGTCGTACTGGCATATCGTAAATGCCTTAGGTTGCTGACTTGCCCAAATGTGACAATTTTGCTTATTAGTGAAGCTGAATGGATTTCAATGCTGGTAATAATTTTACGATAAGAATTGGGATCGTTTTCGTGCATCTTTAGGGCCTAATAACTGAAGTTCCCTCTCAATAGATGGTTGTTCGATTTCAATTCTTTCACAAATTGGTCATAGAAATGATCAATCGACTTTATCGGCAATATTCTCGGTACTCCTTACGTTTTTTGTTTGTCTTGTTGGGACAGGAACGTTATGAAGTGTATATGTTAATTCAAATTTTCCCACCGACGTTTGTCCGTTTCTCTGGACGAATACGACGACCAAAAAAGACGATTTTGCGCACGTAAAGTTGTCGCAACCTTACGCATTTGCAAACGCTGTTGAAGCGTGTACTTTTGTAAAATTAAATAGCAAGTATAGACGAATTGAAACGTCAAACATGTCCCAAATGTAAAACAAAACCTTTATTTCACTCTAAAGCATCTTTCTTAAGCCACCTTCTCTGAAACATTTGACAATGAAAAGAAAGTCTATAGTCGGCATATCATTATCTGATATCTGGTAGTTGCCTAAATGTTTCATTTTGCAGTGAGTATGGTCAGCTATTGCACAGAATGGGTTAGGTGCTGCCACTTGAGCTGCCACTTATCGTTAGCTTTGCTACCCTCTATCCACACAGGACCTAATATTCAATAGAGAGTCACTTTACATTTATTATTTATGTCCAATTTGTTAAGTTTGTGTGCAGGCATTCTCATATTTTATGAAACATGTTGTCCTCTTAATTTTGGTTTCAATATTTGAATCATCTCATCTTTTTGAGATTTATTTAAGTAAGAATTTATTAGCGACCATCGCGCAATTATCTGCATGATGGTCGCTAGCTAGGTTTATTGGTCATTTTGGGGCTTATGTCTACTTTATTTGGATTTAAATGAATGCGTAGGTTTGTATTCGAATCGCAGGGGGATATCTTTTATAAATAGTACACGTATCTAATTCGATTAATCGCAGCTATCGTTCCATCAAAAATCATTGCGCACTGCGATTAGATATGCTTGATTCGTAGCTATTTTAGTCAGCGATGCGTTGAAATTTATTAAAAAAAACATTCTAAAATAGTTTATCTGTTGTGTAATCTTGCTTCTCCTTTTGGGAATATATTTTGGCATTCGAGTGTGTACATATTTGTAAATCACAAGCTAAAATGAATTCACCTATATGATAAGCACGGCCAGTTCAAAATGCCTCTTTTAATAATAATTCAACAATCTATTTATATAATGTCACCTTTATCACAAAAGTTATTGCTTCAGCCTTCTTAACTCAGAAATAAGATGAGAAACTTGCAAGGGCTAGTTTTTTATTTGATACTAGTTCTGCGAATGAGTGAGTCTTTTAGTAGGCACCACTTAACTGAACAAATGCACTTAGAAGAATGCATTGCATTCTGTATTGTTTTTGAAAATCTTTTAGCATTTTTAGTATAAATCTTAAACTCTTTTTAACGCGCGGTTTGAAAAATCATTTCCTTAAAAAACTAGGTTGAATCGAAGAACACAAATAAGTTCTGGATCACATAACTCCTGAATGGTCTTACTCTGGCTAGAAATGTGAACGCATAGTTGATTGCATCTTGTTAAAGGGATGAGCAAACACTCTTTTCCAGTTAGGACAAATCATCTGAATGACTATTTCAGAAATCTATACTGAAGTGGGTCTAGACGGATATTCTTACTGCGCACGGATTCTAATCGGTGTAGCAGTTATCATCAAAGAACGATCGAGATGGTGATATTCACTCGCAAATTTGTAACGTCAACTGCACATGTTTAAATGTAAAGATTAATCTATTCTGAGATAATGTCCATGATTAATATGTTGAGTTGCATCCCTCTAAGTCGAATATCCTTATAACTTTCTTTCAATTTACACACTTGACACACTCCTGTTATATGCTTGGATTGAATCATCAAGCTTCACTCTGAAATTTGTAACGAACGGGTTTGGTCTTTTCTTAAAATTTACGGCGGCATCACTTTACTGTACTGCCATGGGTTAGTGCTTTGGACTACATAGCGAGGTGTTCGAGGTTCAATCCCCATTCGTGTAAAAAATATATAACACGCACAACACGAATGGTTGTGAGAAACTAGGCCCTGGGTCCCATGGACCTGTAGCGGCAAGTATTGTTTATAAGTTGTGATCTCAGACATTCTATTCCACTTTTTTGCGCAATTAAATACGATACTTAAATTTCAATCAGTCAAGTACGTATGTTTAGAAAGGAAAATATGTAAATATTTTGGGAAATAGGTCATGTAAACCTGGTCGTATAAAATACTGATGTTGCTTGAAGGCTTATGAAGGTACTCAGGAATCCAATTGAATTCGATGTTGTATCACAATTCGAAGTCATTGTTGAGAAATAGACTTACCCTATCATAAGGATTTATTCATACAAATGCTTTAACTATATTTGCTGCGGGGTATTTCTACGACAATTTAAATAATTTCGTTTACTAAAATACCCACTCACTTGATTGCTATTCGTAGTAGTTTTCTCACGTATTCTATGTCTACATATTAGAGGATGTCAAATAATTTGATGAAAGGGAATAGGATTACATTTTCAGTTTCAATAATACTATGGGAAATCCTATTAAACGCGGTGCAAAGTATAGTTTTTTTTTTCAATAAAATGGACATTTTCGAAGATGGTATTCTTATTGAACCCTAATCAGCCCAGAATGTTTTTTTTTATTTCGGAAATCGTATCCGTTGATCAACCGCTGCCTGATAACTATCTGGATTGTGATAATATGGACACGCTGGGTTGATCCCCCTTGTATCCCTTGTAAAATAGACAATCTGTGATTATTTTTTAAACAAAATGTCCATGAGCTGTCCTTCATGACTCTGATTGAACAGCTGTGTGCTCTAGCTTAAAATTTTCGATTACGAGTTCGCAGAGATGCTGCAGAATCTCAACAATCATGGGGTTGGATCTCATAACTGAGCTCGGAAGTTCTTTGTGGTTTCTTGTCATCATCAGCGGAGATGTCAAAGAAACAAAAAAGCATTAACATGGTCTAGTGTTACAGGTCACCCCGTCCTGATTAATAAGGCCACAAGAAGCCGCTTATAAAGTATCAAATGTTTTGTACATGTATTGCGTACATATGTTATACCTGTCCAAAATCCGTTGTTCTTTCATAGATCACTACGGGATTCTTTGTGCCCAAAATCTTGGCATTTTGTTTGTTTATGGAGCCATTCAGTTGAAAGTCTCTTCTTTCTTTTTTTGGGTAAAGGGTGTCTACGACTGTGCATCATCTTGTTCGAAGTCCTTCAACGCATTGCAATTCTCTCCAACTCATTCCTAGTATCCTTGATTTCTGCTTAACTGTACTGCGCCACATTTGCCTAGGGTGACCTATTCTTCTGCCGGATTGAATAAGTGGATTCCAATGGATGACCGTAGGGTATAACCATTCCATTGGCACTTTCTTCGTAGGACTGTGATGTCAGAAATATACGCATTGTGTAGACTGTTTAGAAAGTCCAAGAACCCGAAGTTTTTTTTTGTGCGCAATGTGAACTCTAAATGTCAGGAACCAGTAATGGCAATGATACGGTCTGATGTCCTACTCAACTACCGTGTTTACCACTGGTGGTGCTTATTTTATCAATGTAAGATAGTAACAACCAGTCGGAGCATTAAAATACTGATTAGGAATGAAATGCCGATAAAAACGAGCTTTACATCTGTCCCTCAGGATGATTCATGATTTTGATCTTTAAAATCAAACAGAGAATCGAAATGGACTAATTTTCATTGATAAATTTAAATTATAACCCGAACTAATCACCTGTCCACAATGTTAATAATCAAACTAGCTAACAAAAATAGAAAAACTAGAAATATTAAATTTGTTTACAGTGTGTTTCGCTACTTATCCAACTGGATTTACGAACAGAGATAGTTCATAGAACATGCTACACCAGTTGTTCTAGCACGATAACTAGATATGTTAAATAGTTAATATTTTATTCCGTTACAACTCAATATTTTCGATCGTGTTCACATTTTATTGCTACTAAAAGCTTAACATTGAAGTTTAAGTATTTTATTTAAATTGGAATCGATATGAGTGTCGTCAATGTTAATCTTTAAACATAAAATTAAATATTCTCTGCACATTAATGATGTGTTTAATAAATAAGCAATCATTATAAATTAATTTTATTCATTTTTGTCTGATTCTTAAAATACTAGTTCAGAAAAATTTGGCATTATTATGTATTATTCTTAAATAATTAAATTATTAGTATTTTATTTATGTTGTATATAGAGTGCTTTTATAGTATCTCTATGCGAATGTATGTTTCCAGGAGTTTTTATTGCCTTTTATTGTTTTAACAATCGATGGCTATGAAACTTATGATGAAATCATAAGATAGCATTCGAGGTGGTCTTACAAAATGATTGGTCTACTGACCTTGGTCGTTTATTTTAAGCAAAATACATAAAACTACAAGCGGAAAAGTTATAGTGGTCTTTTGAAAAGATTTGTTTTGTTATATTCTTTAAAAATAAATAAGGCAATTACATAAGACGTTGATATTCTTTGGTTAGTTTTTTATTGTGTGTAACTACATATATACCACATACAACATTCCTCTCTCTTGCCATGCGAAACGCATGAATTTTTACTTTGTATGACATCTTAGAACCCCAATGGGCTATCAGTTTGTTTCTAATTTGGCAACAAATATTTATGTATATCGGAAGCAGTATAAACAGATCGTAGAAATGCGAAACCTTTTCGTAGAGTTGTGTTCTTTATAGATATAAGATATCCTTGATTCACAACTATCGGACTTTAGTAAACGGTGGCTTGCATATTATCTGAATAACAAACAATCCAATAAGAAAATCAAGAAGGGGTTCCCCAAGAACGAGTTCTCTCACCAATTCTCTGCAACTACTACATGGTGAAACTCCCCACATCACCCTCAGGAGTCAAATTTTTTTCCTATACTGACGGTTGCACCGTTCTCGCATCAGATAACGACATGCGTTCCATTTGCAGAAATATCAATACCTACATTGATGAATTAAAAGATTTCTCCGTCGGTCGAAACCTCAAATTGACTCCTGAAAAATCCTCATCCACATTATTCACCACCTGTACCAAAGAGGTAAACTTATAACAAGAGATACACGGCAGGGTTATTCCAACAAATAACTACCCAAAGATCCTGGAAATCACATTCGACACTCTACTGATATTTTCAAAGCATTCCAAAACCATCAGGGAAATAATGTTAGCTCTGGTAGCTCATAGGGTAATGATAAGGAAACCATCCTCACCACATACGAAGCAATTGGAAGATCTGTTCTAAACTATTCAGCACCAATTTGGACATAACTCCTGATACGCAATAGCAATAGCTCTTCGCATAATCACCGGTTGCCACCGAATGTAGCATGAGGACCACTTTCGTCAGGAAATAATGATGCTGAAAGTCAAAGAGCATAACGTACTACTCTCAAAACAGTTCTTGTATCCTCCCTGATCTCCCTAACAGTATTTTACTTAGCCTCATCAAACCTTCGCATATATTGTGAACTGGTCAATAGTTACATACTACAATCACCAATGGATCGAGAGAATTACGAACTGGCGCTGAATATAATTCATCAAGATGCAGTCAGGATCGCGATTGAAACTCGCCATGATAGTATCTTGTTAGGAGGGCGTCCACCTCCAATACATCCAAATTAGCGCAACTAATTGGATAAATAAATTAACTACAATTAGTTTATCACATTTTTTTCAATTTGTGTGCAAGTAGAAATTCAGTTTTGGTTTTTCTAAAATGATCATTGAATCTGGGTCACCAGGTCTGGCTTATTTTAACTTCACATACTGTAGTTTTCTTTAAAGGTTATTCCGTCTGAATTTGTTCTGATCGTTTCAAAGCCGCTCTTCTGGATGCCTGTGTAAGAGGGTTCCATTTATGGTGTATTTTAAAATAGAGCAAATCAGTATTCTGAAAATATAGTTTGTGCAGATTTTTTTCGTTTCGGCTGCCTACATCCACAGTCGACTGCAATAATGGAGTCTAATAGACTTATCTGGTGATTCAGTGGAATGTTGAAAGCTTTAAAAGTCCTACTTATCCTACCTTATCGAAATTCAGCTCAACCATTGATGTAAGGAGAACATCGCTAATCACCCTTGTTGTAAGTCGCTTTGAACTTTGAAACCCTCAGACTCTACTATTGGCTAAATCAGGACACCTTGTATAATCATAGGTAACCTTTATTCAGTTTGGCAAGCATGTGGGTTCAGTGGTTAGTGGGTCAAAATACTGATTGGGATCGATTCCCATGCCCAGTTTGACAAGCGTCAAAGAATATGATTATGAAAAAAAAACAAAAAAAAAAATAAATAAATTTAACTGTTGCTAGCTTCCATTCGTTCGAAGAATGTGAATTTAGCTTCCATTCGTTCGAAGAATGTGAATAGAGTAGACCTTGAGCTGTATACGCGATAATGTGTTTGTAGCTAGATCCTCTTGAGCTGTTTATGTCAGGAAGAGATATCTTTTCCTTTGGCAAAGTCGCAAATATGGACGGGTCGTCTCTAGTATGATTTCAGGGCGCTGTGCCTGTTGCACTTATGTGATGCGTCGATTGGAGAAGAACAAGAAAAAGTCAAAATTCTATTGATGATACATTTTAACAGCCTGTCAATCCCAAGGAACTTTGAGTTCCCCATTCTATTCTGCGCGAGTTTTAAATATATTAAAAAGACAACTTGACTCATCAAACTCTCAACCTTTGTATGTTCTTTCCAGACCAAATCTTCAAACATTCGCCCTCCTCACACACAGAACTATGGAAAATCTTTCTCTCCGAAGGTTGCAGTGTAATCCGAGTAGGGCTAGTAGAATCCACCATCTGTAGAACTCTAACTTTGTACCCATTTGTTTTCTCAGCTGTTGTCCGGAGTCATTCTTTGACTTCCCTCTTATGTGGTCTTCTTCACTCTGATGTAGGTCAACTTTGTCAGCACTTAAAACTAGTCAATGGACCTTCTTTATTTGTTGGCAAAACGTACTTGGTTTTGTTCTCATTCACTTTCACACTCACAAACTCATTTCATTTGATATTTATTGACATATCCTTACGAGCGTGCGTTATATCACGTATTCATTGTAGTATCTTCGTAAATGTAAAATTCCAAACACAAAAAGTAGAGTTGTAACGTGAAAGTCTGACGAAGTTGAAAAACGATTAGTAATAACAGTTACTGAGCCAACCACAAACAAAAAAAAAATGTTACGACTTTGGCGTTGAATTATACGGCTATTGCAACGGTCAAGATCACGAACAACGCAATGAGCGTACATATATTGCAATTTGTAAGTCAGTTGAATACGATGTCTTGCCTTTATTGCACCTCTATTCGGTTAGGAGGTTTTGTGCGCTCAGTTCGTGTTTGGTTTTTTTCTAATTCGGTTCTCCGCGTGAACGAAAAAGTGTAACACTGTTTATATCGTTTCCCACACCTCTGCTAACTACGTATTACATGATGGGTAAACGTTAGTATTCTTTGTTTCTTGTTTCTTTATTTTATGTATGGATTCTAAGTGGTACTTTTATTCTCAATCGAATGATAAATAATTTTAATTAATATAAATAACAAAAATCTTTTTTTTTTCCATTTTCAGATTGCGCGAACGGTACGAACAAAGAAAAAAACTGTTATCTCCGAAGATGAAGACGACGATAAAGCACCAACGTCTACATCACAACAGATTCGCGATGAGGAGAACGGTTTTAATTCAGACAGCAGTAGCAATGAACTGCTAGAAAAGTGTCCAATATGTCTGCTAACTTTCCGTACGCAAGAGATCGGATCGCCGGCTACTTGCGAGCACATATTCTGCGCGAATTGCATCGAAGCTTGGTCTAAGAATGTGCAAACGTGTCCAATCGATCGTATCGAATTCGATAGAATTATCGTCCGGGAATCATACGAGAATCGGGAACTCGTCCGCGAAATAAACGTCTGTAAGACAAACGGCGCCGAAAAATTAAACCAAGATTTTAGCGATGAGGATATAACACATTGTGAGGTGTGCAATCGGCCAGATCGCGAAGATGTAATGCTGTTGTGCGATAGCTGCAATCAAGGATATCACATTGATTGTCTATCGCCGGCATTATCGGAAATCCCTGAAGGGTCGTGGTACTGTGACAATTGCTTTGATTCGGAAAATGGTGATGACACAGACATGGCGGAAGATTTAAATGAGCTGTATGAGGACATCCGAGATATGGGCATTCCTGAGGCAAGGTATAGAGTCACCGAAGTGCATCAGCCGCGAATCTTGCGTACTCGACAAAACGAACGTATTCGGGCGGCTATCCTTTCACGAACTCGTTCCAGCGCTAGGAATCAGATCGCAGCTGAAGCGCCATCATCTAGTAGAACGGCATCAGCATCTCGTTCCGCGAGAACAGTGCGAAATACCACTAGAACGGCGAGACCACCGAAGACTCGTAGGCGACGCAGACGACGTGCCCGTCAGCGTACGTATGTGGTGGAATATGATCTGAATAATTTTGATGAAAAGTTCGCCATTAAGACAACCAAGAGGGTCATAAAGCGGAGGCGCAGAAGGCGAACTCGGAGGACAGCACGTAGTTGCAGGGATACGGAAAATTCTGGGGAGAGGATGACCGCCAGCAAGCGACTGGCTGAACAATTGGGTGTAAAATCTACCGATAGAGGGTCGCGTTCAGCTGCCTCAGCGCAGACTTTCTCGCTTTTTGGTAATGCCAATGATTTGGAATATTTCTCTGACAGTGACGATGGAGGTGGGTTACAAAGTGAAATTCAAATCGAGACTGGCGGAGGTGGAACAGCTGTGCAAACATCAGTACGCATATCAAACTTTCGTACTCAACGTAGTAAGAAAGGCTTGTTGTCACGATTAGAACGGGAACAACCATCCAGCACACCGGATCTGCTGTCGAATTTAATGGATTTACAAGATCGTTGGCACAATGCTAGTCGACATCTGGGCGCAATAAGAATCGGACAGGATGGTTCATTGAACCTCCCTCCTCCAACGACGGGCGAACCTAGTCCCATAATCAATCCATCCCCCGCAGCATCAGCACCCGCTGCAACGGAAACACAGCCTTCGAGCGCTGTTAACTCAAACGAGATCACTCAAGCTCCAATGTATCCCCGTGGCGGAGGAGGCAATAATCGCAACTTCAATTCGGGCGGTGGAGGTAATAGTGGTGGCGGCGGCGGTGGCAATTATAATAACCGGTACAACAACCAGTCAAATTATCGTGGCAGCGGAGGTGGTGGAGGAAACTCTGGAGGACAATATCGCAGCAGTTTTGGTTCTAACAGCTCTGGCGGAACAGGATCCGGTGGAAGAGGCGGAGGAAACCTTTTCAATATGGTTGGCCGAGGTAACTTCTCATTCAGCAGTCCGAACTTTAATCAAAACAACCAAGACAATGACAATAACAGTTCAAACAACACCCCCAACAACCGAGACCGTTTCAATCAACGTAACAACAACAGAAACAATCGCAATTCTATGCCGCTTTTCAACAACAACCAATCAAATGAAAATTTGCCATCGCTTAATGTGAATCAATCGCCTATACAACCGCTGATGGCACAACAGCGCACGCTTCTACCCATTCAAACTGTTTCAAACATTCAACCTCAACAGCAATTTCAAATTCCCACACATCAGCAACATCAGTCTGCGCAAATACAACCACTTCAGTCCATGCCAATGCAATCGCCTGTGGGTCTATTTAATAACCTTCCTCCGACTAGTGGACCTCCGCCATTGTTTGGTCCACCAAATTTGCCTCCCTCAGCAATGTTAAGTCAGCCGCCACCTATAATCCCAATGCGCCAACAACCACCACCAATGGTGGGACCCTCATTACCACCATTGACTGCTCCGCCGGCATTCAATAGTTCTTTGTTCCAGCTAACAGCTGACTATGCAAATGACGATGATGACGATTCAAATTGTCCCAACTTCTCGGTGTATTCAATGGAGTCACTGCAAGTAGCAAAGTCGGATGTAAAAGCTGCACACGAATCGAAAGGCGAAACGCCGAAGGTATGATTGGTTTTTTTTATTTTAATTATTTTGGTTCATTTTTTTTTGTTCATTCATGTTGGGGCGTTAAAAGAAAATACAACTTTCCAAAGAAGTAGGGCGTTATAAGTTTTGTATGAGAATGGTTTGGAGTTGAACTCTAAATGAAATATTTCTATTTATCTCTTACTTGCTTGGACAAATGTCAAATTGTTTCTTTAAATATAAAGCTTCTTAATCTTTGAATCTAATTTCTAATGTTAGTGTTATCTGAGCGGAATACACGCTAACAACTGTCGTGTTGATAGAATTGGACTTGAACAGTTGGCGCTTTTGTTCGAGTGAAAATCAACTTATGCATGAATCAAAGTATTTTGAATAACTAGCTATGTACATACGACGTCTTGTGCCCCAGTTGTATATGCTAAATGCTTTGTAGGAATGTGTGTACAAGTTTTTAGTTCTCATCGGATAACCTGCATTGGTTGGTTTTATGATAAGACTTGATAGAAAAGTCCTGAGCTCTGACTTAATATTAATAATCCCACCCTATCCCCTCCTTGTCACATATTTCATTCAAACAATTTCATTTATATTTACTGAGTTAGAGCGGGTCATGGGCATATGTATGACTAATAGTCGCATCGCGGCTTTGCTTTTTGTCAGAATATTGGCGATTAGTAAGCCAAACGAATGAATGTTTTATTCGTTGATGAATCTTGAAGTTTGTGACATAAAGTTGAGTGGCTTAATCCCAACTGTGTTGACTCTAAGCGATTTCTAACAAACTTGTTTGTTCTATGATCAATGAATTGTTATTGTTTATAAAAAATTATGATTCTTGAGCTGAGCTCACTGATAATATTTTTTTCAAACCCTTTCTTTAGATAAACCACAGCGCATGGTGTATACAGTTGTTCTTTATACAGAATGCAATATTCATCGTTTGTCCTTTAACATATTACTATGTTCTGTGCTCTAGAAATAGTGTCATACTTCGCTTTTCGATTAACAAATAATAAGGAATAGAAAGACAGACCTCTGACCATCGTGTTAGGTACGTTTGTGTCTTTGCTTTAATTTTTCTCTGGCGAACTAAGTAGAGAAATTTGGACTAGACTAAATTTATTGTCCCCGAATGGCACTTGAATTTTGAGAGATTTGTTCGGTTTTATCCAAACAACTTCTAAAATATATTACGTTAGGGTTCGCCATCCAGTAAATATTGTAACAATAGTTGTTATTAACAACTGAAAACTATTAGATTTTTGTTGTGAAACACTTAATACAACCATCTAATGCGGACAGAAATGTAATAAATCATACAAAATGCTTCCATTGACACAACAAACGTTTATAGTGATCGCTTTTCCAAAATACCTTCTCCAGGATCTAATCCGCTATGGCAATCATACACTTGTTTTGAGGTCACTACCTTTGACCAGTTTATAGAAGACATTAGCTTACATTTCAAACTCTCTGTCATCGAAATTCTTCTTTGTATGGAAATTTGTAGGTGCTTCATTATGCAATGTAAAACTTTTAAGCACATTTTATGTCTTTGTTATCTAGCAGTCATTTCCTGCTAGATATTCTATTGCGTAACCTATTTTTATGGGCCTTGCAAAGTCTACTGTTATTTTCTAGATCACGCAGAAGTAAATATTTGCATCGATTCTTGTTGTACTTGGCTCGCTTTGTTCTGAACGCAACACAACAAATTTCACAGCTGTTTAGAACGATGCTATAAAGAAAACAACAGTAATGATACTAAGAATGAGAACGGAAATTGTGGTAGTTAAGTTTTTTAATTGTTCCACGGTACTACACTTAGAATACATTTACACCTTTATCACTTTGCTCATCTATTCTGTTAGAGTAAAAGTCACCTCGCTAATGACACAAAGTCTGTTAGCTTTTCATACGTTCGTTCGTTATGCCGGGTCCACTTAAAAAAAGAGGAACAAGGGAACAAAAACTATGAAGCATATCTTGTGAATTTTCTATATTGTTTGATAATGTGTGAATCTGTCATAAGGAAAATCCTCAACGATTAATACAGCTCTACAAACTATATTAAAACGTAAAAATCTGTTTAATTAATTGTCAAAAAGTAAGTTTAATTTAGTTACGCCAATAGTACCTACCTAGATTGACACAAACAAATCGGATGTATTATATATAGGACTTCCAAAATACTGGAAAAATAAATCTAAAACGTCTACCCAAGTAGATATTGTTCATGTGAAGTTTAATAAAAGGACATTGTTAGTCATTGAAGCAATATTGGTCGAGATATTTTGCCCTTGTTCTTGGTGCTTACTGTCTACAGTTGCTATAGATATCAATTTGAAATAAACTCGTTAGCATTTAGCTGCAGACGACTGGATTGTGTGTGACAATGCTATATAGTATTTACGACCAAGCAAATGGATATCGATATATCGCTTTCTTAGGGCAATATTATTGTTTATGGGTGGTAACTACCTTAGTAAGGAAAAAAAATAATATTTGTTGGTTATTTGTTGTTCCCGTGTAAGAGAGCTAACACTTCATCACGGGCACTTCGTAAAATCGTCAACCACGTCATTTTCTCAAGTGTAGCTGCTAGAAGTTTGCTAGGAGGTAGGACAGACGAATGAGTAAACGAGACCAGACAAATATTTAAGGGATAATCCAATGCAAACTCTTAATTATTTTCTTTTGCTATATGTTATGAACCGGGGTATTGTTTTTCAAAGTGATTTCTGTACTTTGTACTGTTTACCAGGGGAAGTCAATCTCAAACAACAAAAAGTTTTTCCTTTCAAAAATGATGTTAAATTTGTTTCCTAAATCCAGACCTCTTAGATTCCTTTTGTTTGGTGTAGTAACTTAGATTTTATTGGTTTTTCTCTTACATGATTTGGTGGCTGTTGGTTGCTGTGCTCCATTTAAGCTAGAACTTGCATAGTTTGACTCACAAAGAACAACACTACCCACGGCACCGTTGCAACCGTTGTTCCATCTATTCTAAGTCTAAGGTTCAAAGACATCTGGTTAACTCTTTTATCACTTAACACACTTAAATTGTAAAACCCATTCAACGGTACTGTTCTAAATTTAAGCATTTTTGCGCAAATAATTCACCAAAATTTAAAATACTGACAAATATACGATCATTGTTCTACATTGCATAATAAGCAAATATTACCGACAGGTATTCCTATACAGCGGCCGCTACAAAAGGGCAAATTGTAGTCCTTTCATTATCATATCTATGATATGAATTGTAACTCTATGAATCTGTTCAACACTGTGTATCGTATGTCTGATAAATTTTCTTTCATTCATTGCATCCTGTACGGCGATTTTACGATTTTTGAAAATTTTTTTCCCTAAATGATAAAATAATCTCCAACTCAACCATCATGTTCTTTTTAAATCCGCGTCTTAGTCAAAATTGATAGAGTTATAAAATCATAAATATCGAGTGTCTCTTCTGAAATAAGAAATAGATGTAGCACACACATCAGTTTAAGTTGTATTACAGTGGCAATTAAAAGCGTTTCAAGTGTCGTGGTATCAGTTTCTTAAGTGGGTTTCTAGACTACAAATGCTAGACTGTTCGCACTTGCAATTTTAGATAACACGTACATGGACTTATAGATGTGTTTGTCACGAACTTAATAATTG
The DNA here is from genome assembly GCA_905220385.1 of Xylota sylvarum. Classification (NCBI taxonomy): domain Eukaryota; kingdom Metazoa; phylum Arthropoda; class Insecta; order Diptera; family Syrphidae; genus Xylota; species Xylota sylvarum. The sequence goes on from LR999958.1 coordinate 110,337,242, forward strand.
CGCTACAAATACTAAGTTTTAAGGAATCAATCAATGATTTTGAAATTGTTTAAGAGCACTATTAAATATATTGGAATAAGGAAATTACATATGTCCAGACAATGTATTTTTGTCAGCAAGAATACAACACGCAGTTCTTGTTACTTTTTTCCAAATTTTAATTTTTCAAGTTCTTATTTTAGAAGTTTTATGTAACTTATTCGATAGAAAATATTTGTAATAGAATCGTAACTGGTTTGACATAATCGAAAGCAACAACTGTTGGCTTTAAAGAGGCGCAAATTATTATACACAGTCTTCGCTTACCTGCATTGTCTGTACCGAGAATAGTTATTGGAGATAGATCTACAAACCGAAGGGATATATTAATTCTCAGATGAATTGAAAATACTCTGGTTCATAATATAGTAAGCTGCCTGAAAGCCTACTAGATAGAGGAATAACATCTCCCATCTCTCAATTAAAAAAAATGTTTTTAAGTTTCTAACTGAAACTGATCTTAACGAGGTGCTTTATCTCGGAAACAACTCGACCATAGGAGGACAGCTGCAAAATGTTTTCAAACATAGAGCACCAACCTCTCCGCAATCTATTCATTTAACGTAACCTTTGCTATTTCTATTTCTTTACGTTTGAATGCTTTTGTGGTCTATGTATGCATCACATAAAGGTGGCACCTCTTCTGCGTCTAAACATAGATAAAGATGTTGCAGCTTCCGCATTGAACATGCAAAATACAAATTTTTGGCGCAACAGGTCCATGGGACCCAGGGCCTAGCTTCTCACAACCATTCGTGTTGTGCGTGTTATATTCTTCACACGAATGGAAGGGGCCTACTGTTTAATGCCGGATCCGAACGGCAATTTTGAGAAGCTTTTTCATGACAGTTTTACTCTCGGATGTTTGTCAGACGCTCGCGAGAGGTGGGGCCGTGAAAGAAATTTTAGGTGTTGTCTGGGGATTGAACCTGGAACCCCTTGCTCCGTAGTCCAACGCACTAACCACTTGAGCCACAGCGCCCACTGTACACAAAAGTCAAGCAACATTGAACATGCAGTACACAATATAATGTTGCTTGACTTTGAAACCGATTTATACTGCAATAATCGGTAGAGCAGAATTTCCTAAAAGTAAACAATACACTCCAACTAAGTTAATTGACCGCTTATCAATTTTGCTTATTATTTAGATATGATACAATCTCATTGATTGTTGATTTAATTCGGTATGAATAATCCAACAAATATGTCCTCCAAAATTAAGTAAAATTAACTTCAACAGTGGTGATTGTATCTTCGGAATCCAATTTCATTTAAATGCAAACTGCATGTGAAATTTATAGACTCAGATTTATTTCTAAGAATTTAAAATACTTCAGAGTTATTTGTATACTTATTTTCGAGCGTGGACATTTGTACTTACTTATAAGTATCGTAATCTGTGAGCCAACAGACTCAGCTATTATTATCAATAAACATTCGGATTGGAATGTGACCTTAAAGCTTTCATTAGAATATCTCTGTTCTACTCGACATGTTTTCTGATCAGTGTAGTATTTGTTATGAGAATGGTTATTCAGTTTTTAATATGAAAATTGAATAACGGTACTTGCTGCTGAGAAAATTGTTTAAGAAATTAATAGTCAAGAAACGATGTTTGAAATGATTCGCTAATTTAGTCCTACAAATCAGAAGATGCCTTCACTGTGAGAATGTTCTAAAAGATTTTAGGCACTATATATTGTCAGACATAAAATCTACTTCCAGTTGTAAGAGTACGTGAGTAGTTTAAGACACTTTGTTTGCTACAATAAACGAATGATCATGATTGCGAGTGCAGAAGTAGATAAGTCATAACCTCCTATCAAGAGGTAGCATGCCTGCAAGAGGTTTCGAACATAATTGACTAATAGCGAGAAACACAAAAACTAAAAACTCAAAAGGGAGAGTATGAGAATGAGAAAATGGCTTATTAGCCAGCATTCATGCATTCTATGCGAATAAACACCTTTGTTTTGATCTTGTTAATGTGAACTGGAACTAGAACTCGTGTAAGAACCAGCAAAGCAAATGTTTAGCATGTTATGCAGAATTCGAGCACGCGTCGACATTCAATTATTTGCGATCTATGGATGTATGTACATATATGGTGTTGGGTGTTACCTCTTTTTAGCGACGACGTAATGAGGAAATATAATTCATAATGCAGCTACCAACGTTTGATCAAATAAAATGCAAAAAGAAACATTTATCAATGCAGGTATGAGCCTCAAGCGTTTTCTGTTTAGGCGGTGGCATACGAGATCTATCTTTGAAATTCCTGTTTATTTCTAACAGACTTAAATTCGATAATCCCACTGGGGTAAAAGCTAGTATGTCATTTAGGCAGCTGCACCCTAATCTTTAAGTCACATCGCCAAGAGTATTCGCCAGTCTTTAAATTCGTCAATTTATATGTGGCCATCTGGCAGGATAACCTAAAGAATAAATGTGGCAGTAAAAATGTCCATTCTTCAAAATATTTTGCTTCACTATAAGTAGAAGCGCTAATCTATCTAATCTATAAGTAGAAGCTAAAAATCAGCTCAAGAAATCACGACAGAGAATACAAAAGTAAAGACAACTAAGACCCTCATTACACTTATTAATTTTTTCGTCTATTCGGAGTTTTATAACGAAATAAAGTTGTCACTGTTTTAAATTCATAACTATCAATGAAAACTTGTATCAATTTGGTAGTCGATCGATTTGAATACATATTTAATTTAAACCTGCTGAAATAACAGGCTCTTCATATTGACATACAGCACGTGTTGCTATTTCTTAAAAATATATTACTCAAGTTCAGAGTATGGAGCAGATGTTCTGACGTTAGATGGGTTAGATGGCTAATAAGAGATTCAAGAAGAAATACATGTTTTTATTTTTTTTTTGGGATAGAAGACTGGATACTCAGCTAAACGATATGTAGTATATGTAGTCTGTAGATGGTTGGTTAAACGTGCGAGAAGAGAACAAGTCACAGTGAACCTCCATCTGGGCGTTTCGCTTAGCTTACTGCTCTTGTTAAAGTTTAGTATTTTCGTACCATTCGTGCGATGAACAGTTAATAATAATATACGTGAAATATTCATTAGTTTGGTTTTTTTTTTTATAACGATTTGCCCCCGTAAAGATCGTAGAACCTGTCTTATTCTCAATATGCGCAGAAGAATGATTAAGCTGGTGGAAACGGACTATACATCTCTTCTAGTAAAGGTTGCATATGATTGTTCCGGGTAAGGATAGCAAATTTAGAGTTAGTGAAATAGAAATATGAATCTTCTGTAGATTTAAAAAAAAAGAAAGAATATGATGGACACCATTAGAGTGAGTATACAAATTTCGGTGGACCTTGGCGTTATTACTTTGGTCAGCTTGCCATTATGCGGATTACTATGCTCGATTAGGGTTAGATTAAAGAATACATATACATAACGAATTTTCAATCCATTCGGATAACTCGAAGATAGAAGAATTTGAAAGTATTGAGTGCTCTTTATTAGCAAGATGTTCAGTTTCGGTCCTCCTAAGATTCAATCATGCAATCTAGTCATCTAGTCATGCCGGCGAGTCCAACATAAATTAAACATCTTTAGTCATTTTGTTTTTCCTAGACATCGACACCTAGCCATTTACATGCTACATGAACACTAATGGCAACCGTGACTTCCACAAATTCATCTGAATTCTGCAATAGGGATTCAAGTTTTCCAAGAAATCTAGTTCATTGGTCCATGTACCAGGGACCGAAGGAAAACGAATGTTTTAGTTTCAAGAAGAGAATTTACTTCTAAAATGTTTCTGAGAATTGCTTTAAGTAGTACATACAATGTCCTGCACTTTTTCTTTATGCATGACTCGTAGTCAAACCCGATGATGGACGACTTAAATGAAATTCTCAGTTTAGGTTCCTATAGTTTCCATTTAGTAAAAAAGGTACATATTAAGAAGATACTCGTAACTTATTCATTATCGTTTATCTTAGTAAACAAAACACAAAAAAAAAAAAAATGAGCGTTTAAAATGGTACTAACCATGAAATATCCTTTTTTTCTTTTTCCCTATTTACAAAAACCCCATTCTTAGGAAGACGATGAAAATGAAGATTTAGTGCAATTAAGTGATGATGATGAAATGATGGGCACTAATGATGAAATACCATTGCCACCAGCGGATAATAAAAGCGATAGCAATACTGCTGATGATTCGGCAAACAAAGAATCCGATTTATATGAACCAGATCAGCCGACTATAGAATCTGATGACGATACGGCTGATGGTGATAAAACTAAAGATCAATGTAATGATGAAGATAATGAATCACAAACATCACCAGAAAATGATGAAATGGAACTAGAAAGTCAAGATACGACTGAGAATCTGTCAGAGCAGCAGCCCAACTCTGAGACGACAGGTCAGAATAATGATGAAAATGAAGAGTCAGAAAAAGATACAGACGCTATGGAAAGCGCAAAGGCAACCGATATCAAAGAAGAAGAGGAAGAAGATGATGAAGATGAGAGTGTTAGCCTTTCAGATATAAAATTACCAGAAGATACTCCGAAACCAAAAAGACCTCAACGTAAGGGTGTTTTAGAACTGTACGATGACAGTGACTGGGAAGAGTTGAATATGGAGAAACCCACATTGGACAGTATAAAAGCGAAAACTCCACCACAGAGAGAAAAATCACCAGACAACGATAATGAAAATAACGATGACGATGATGATGATGGTGATGATGAAGAGGAGGGCGATGGCAAAGAGGAGGATAAGATCGAAGAAAATGAGGAACTCTCGCCCGCCCAAATAAGATCAAACTCACCGGCAGCAGAAGAGAAGGCAGGTAACGAGGAGGAGGAGGAAGATAAAGAACAAGATCGTTCGTATACACCGTGCTTAGATGAGAAGAACGATAACATTGAAGAAGAAGAAGAAGAAGAGGAAGAGGAAGAAGGTACATGTACGCCTGAATTAGCTGGTCCATCGACAATATCCAACAATTTTAATCCTGCGAATGATGGGCATACACCAGAGCATGCAATTGGTACGGATGCCGCTGGCATAGGTGGAATGGAAACAGAATTAATCTCAGAAGAAGATGACGCAGATAAACGGGATAAGAACAAGCGCGGGAAAGGAGCCAAGGATAAGGAGCAATTTAAAAAAGTCAGCAAGAATCAGAAGGATCGTAACTATCGAAGTGAGAAACAACCAAACGATAATAGATCCAAGGGTCGTCGTCGTCGCTCGCGTAGCCGAACGAATGACAAAGAAAACCAAGGAATGGCACAAAGACGAGCGCAAAGAGGTCGCTTCAAGCGACGAGAACTTCCCCGCTATAATGTTCGCAATGTTGTCAACCAACAGAGATCGTTTAAAGATCGATACGGACGCGATACATCTCGTCCGGCGCGTTCAACCAGCCGACCACGTCGTCGTCGTTCATTTTCCAGGTCAGTCTCGCGGTCAAAATCCCGTTCAAGATCACAGTCAACGCCTGCCAAGCGTGCGCGACGTAGTTTCAGCATATCACCCACTCCTCCTAGATTCCCCATTAATCGACGTCAGACGATGAGTCCACGAAGACGATCGCGTTCCCCAATTACGAGAACTCCAATTCGTCGACAATCTCGCACTCCTCTACGAATGCGTTCGCGATCTAATTCTCCGATGCGTCGTTTAAATAAACATAAACAACCTAAACGAGGTCCAGCTAAACGTTCAGTATCCCCAGTCAACCGGGCTAGATCACTTTCCAGGTTCACACCGCGTCTGAGTCGTTCAAGAACTCCGCCACGACACAAGGCCAAGCGGCCAAAAGATCGCAAAAAGAAGAAAAACAAGAAACGGCAGGCATCGCCCAGTCCAAGAGGATCTCACAGTCGTGTATCGCGGCATAGGGATTCAATGCCACCGAACAAGCGCAAGCGTCATCATACACCCAAAGATAAATCACCGGTTGCCGATCAAGGTTGGTCTCCATCGCCAAGTCCTCCGCGTAACTATATACCTGACAACAACTCATGGACACCACCATTAATGTCGCCCGCTGGAGTGAGCCGTCTACGTCGAAACGAAGAGTACAATGAGTTCTCGATTCCCTCTAAGCCGCCAAAGGAGAAGAAGAAACGCGATAAAAAGAAAAAGAAATCCGATAAGCGACGAACAGAAACCACCCGTAAGGACAAGAGACGAAGAGATCCGGGAACAGCTCCGTCGAAAGAAGTCTTTGCGTCGGGCAATAATATTCTGGTCAGCGTAAGCTTTAACAAGGAAGGCAATCAACCGCAACAGACAACAGTAGTGACACTGCCGCCGACACGTGAAGAAGTCCTCGCCAGTATCCGTGGTCGCTCCAAGGAACGCCAAACTGCCGAGCAACAAGGAAAGAAAAAGAAGAAAAAAGAAGAAAGGAGAAAGCGCAAGAAGCTTGACACCAAGCCGGTGGCAATAATTGATCTCGAACGATCGCCGTTCCAGGTTACCCAGGAACAAGCCGACGTGATAGTTCTCACCGACAGTGAAGGCGGTGGTAATGACGATGAGAATCTGAATGTAAGCCGTGAATCTGCAAACGAGATGATGACCGAAATGGATCACCATCATCCACGAGAAGGTTCATCCCACAGAACAGTTAACAGCGATAAGACACCACCCCTGGAGAGGTTAGAGACGATCATGGAAGAATCTTATGAGAACGCAATCCAACAGCAAGGTCCAAAGACTCCTCCAGAGCCGCCAGGCGGCATTAAATTTAATTTGATCAACAAGAACAAACAGAAAGTCATCCGTAATGCATTGCACGATGAGGCCGAGCTGGAGTCCGACGGACAGCAAGAAGAAGAAAGGCCAGAGGAGCGAGATTCGATGCCACAGAATGCAAATAAGATTGGTCCAAACACTCCACCGGAGTCGGGTCCTTGTTCACCTGATGTGTACGATCCGTTCGATCCGACCAAGTCACCATCAATGTCACCACGCTCGCCAACACCTCCGCCAGATATGTCACATGACTCAGCCCCCGACACAGATGTCCCATCGAAGCATTCGACAGAGGATCTTCGCACAGAGCCGCGTATCCCTGCGTCGTCCGGCCCTGCTGCCCCCGAAAAAAGTGCACTAAATCCCGTGGATCTGGTGATGGCCCTAATGAATAACAAAACAACCGCCTCACAAGATTCCACAAACAAATCCAATGAATCCCAATACAGCTCCGGTCAAGCTGTTGTGAACCTCGTCGATGAAAGCGATAAACCCGAGGAGAATAGCTCCAACATGGGCATAACAGTGCTATCCAATGTTATATTATCAAGTGGAAAGTCCCAACATATACCGAGCATATCGAGTCCACCGCTATCAAAAGCCTCGTCGCATAAGCCTCCACCGAAAATTACCAACATCCTAAGCGGCCTACCTGGCATTAGCAATCGTCACAATGGTGGCGGTGTCGATGGAGATGGAGCGAATAATGACATTGAAAGTCCCTATTCGCCCGGCTCTGCAGAATATGAAGATCTCTTCGAGCCACCCCCAGATACGAACGGTACAAAAAGGCGACGTGAAAAGCGCGCCGCTAAACCGGGTGGCGATATATTTGAGTCTTTGTTTGGTAGTTCATCGCCTCCACCACCGGGTGCAGCACACGTTAGATTGCCTAGAAAGCACAAAACAGCACATGCTTCGGCGCGGAACAAACATAAGATGGTTGTTAAAGGTGGGTTTTTTTTTTTCTCTCTAAAAAAAAAGAACATGCTCGAGCAGTAATAGTTCAAATTTAACATTTTCGCTGTCGTGGTTGTTCATTTGTTCCCTGTTGCCTTATAATTCTCCACTTTTCGATTGGTAAAACTGTGGTTTTCAATGAAAATCCCGGTTTCCAAAGGGTTGATGTATTTTTTTTTTTTATTTTTTTTTTAATTTTGGCTTTCTTCGGTGTTTTGGTAAGAACACTCGTACTATGTTTGTATATTTTGTATAGGGGTATGGCTATGGAGTATACGATTATGCTGTCTGGACAATGTGATTCGGACCAGTCGAGGTGATGTATTGTAGAAATGTAATTAAATATTTTCAAGTGAAATTCTTTAAAAAGATTTAACAAATATTTTTATAACTGAATTCGAGATAAAAGTGAATGTGCGTTTTAAAGAAAATATAATATACTTTAAGGTCGACGGTCGGTCCATAGTTAACTTGACGGGTTATTGACGGGTGTGACAGCATCAGAAAATACTTAAAAGTTCTTTGACCAGCGGAAACTAACTATAATGTTGTAGAAATAAGCTATAAAATGTCGTAAATGTTAAGTTTAATTTAAAAAGTAGTAATCTGTATTTTAGTCGATGTCAAAATGAAGCTGTTAATGACCGATTTATAATACCCGAATAAAGGTAACATAAACGGTGGGCTTAGAGATAGATAGATTTCCTAATGTTAACCAGAAAATGAATTCTAACAAATGGCAGCTTTGTTTTGTTGATGCAACGGCATTTTGGATAACTTTTCAACATACAATGCGCGTTCGATACTGCCGTACAAATTTATTTTTCAACGCAGTTTCCTGTTAACTCGATACACTTAGTCCGGCAGCGATGCTCTAACTTTTTGAAGACGTTCGAGTAATACGATTTGTCAAATCCACTTTTAATATATCTAAACATTGCTTCGAAGTGTTCATCCGGGTCCGTTTTGTTTCTCATATTCATATTCATATTCTACATCAAACGGTCAGTCTTTGAAGATGCTAAGCCCTGTGTTGTATTATGCGGATGTAATGTTGATAAATCCATTAGTGATCAGTTTCTCGAAAACAACATGAACAACATTTCTTCAATGAGGCTGATGGTTTCAAGGCTTTAGTTCAAGAGTCATCTGCAGGTCTTCACAGAGACTCTTTGATTGAAGCTGCTTTCACGGCACGGAAGGCCTTCTGCCAGGCCACAATGTAGATTCCTTGGACAATGAACTCGATCGAGTGAGCTGTCTAGAACACTTCCTTGAGATGAGATCACTTTTATCTCATTTGCCTACGCTCTTTCAGCCTGCTATGGACATCCGCGTAAACAGTTGGAAAGTTCCGCCATAGTTCGCTAGAGAACTCATCCAGCATTTTCAATGTCGTATTCAGACTCTACAATCTGGCGACACCTAGACATCAAATTCGTTATTGCCAGCATCAGTATTAATCTCTCTGGTTATTCAGAGATACGCAGGATGCCCTCTACTTTTCTTGCCCACGCTTTCGGAGATAATTTCGCAATCGCATTCAAGTTAAATTCGGGAAACATCTCTCCAACGTTTCGTACCGTGTCGTAGCTTGTCTCTACCCAATGCACCGTGATTCTGCTCTATCTGCTCTGCTGTCTATGACCACGTTGATCTCGTATCAATCTGTGTTCAATTCCAAATCCACACCACAAATGATCCAATAGCCAACGTCAAAAGCCACAACAGTCATTAAGTCCGACGGCTAAATACAGCCGTCAGAATCCACCAGACAACTTTTGTCACCAGCACGTTACTTGCAACGATTCATTTATCTTTTTTTTATACAATACTAAGTATCTAACTCGATTCTACCTTCTGGTTGATATTACTTACGTCAGCAATAAATAGCAATGTTTACATGAAAGACGAAATGCGATATGCTGGAAGCTTTGTTTCGGTAGGATGCTATAGTTCATCGTATTCCACGATCCTAGGCATTGCTACGCAACTACCATCATTAATCAAGAGTAGGAATAATAATGGTATAAATGTGCAGCCTTGCCGCATGCCGCTTTGGAGTATACATATGTATATCACTGAAATCTTGATCAATCCATTTTTTTATTCTTGTGGAAGGTCCTCACTTTCCCATGGTTATCTTACAAGCAGTTAAAGTACTTCAGCCGATCTGTTTGGTGTTGCTGAACAAAACTTTCTTGGGATACCGTAAAACCTCACCGTTTTATATTTTTAGAGTGGTAATAATATTTGGGTTTGCTGGAAAGATTTGCATAAATTCGAGAACTTGTTTGTTACTACAGATTGCTCGCGCGAAATCGAAGCCATGATGTTGTCGTCCAGGCGATTAAAAACCAAATTTTTTTCTATTTTTTAAATAAGCACAGGACTGTCTACATAAATGTTTCATACGATGTTGTTTGAAGCTTTGGTCACCTATCAGCTTCTTTGTGATTTTGTTAGCCCTTATAGTCAGTTGCATATCCCCCGACGGTACTAAGAATGATGCAATTCGTTCATCAATCCCTTTCCAGGTCTCTGCTGATAGCCATCTACTGTTTCTGCCTCAATTGCAAACACATTTCTAACAGCTTACCGATACTGATCCACCTTCTTTCGCGGTAAAGATTATTGTTTCTCCTCTGTGGGGTATGGACTAAATGGTCTCAAAATTGTTGGCGCACAGAGGGAGCCTTTAACCTGTTATTATTAGGAACGCCTTTTCTCTAGACTAGAGATACAGTATGAAGATGTGGTGGTAAGGGTATATACCTATGCTAGATTTTCGTTTATTACGAAAGTCGAAAAGAAACTTCTAAAGTACTCAATCTGATTGGATGTCCACTGCTCTTGCAGTAGGTTTTCTGCTCAAGCGTACCTCTAATGCTGCAGAAGTCTATAAATCGTTTCCCATTGTCTATGCGCTCTCGATTTGGATTTATATTCGTGAACAATCTTATGCAAATTTAATTGAATTGGTTTTTTGCATTTAGATATCAAAATTAGTGAAGCAAATTTGAAAGTAATGTGTTCTTATACCTGTCGTTCGTTTTTAAACGTCTTTTATGAATGGTTTAGTGTAAATTATAATATATAGGGTGGGCCATCTGTTGTTTTGGCCTTTTAAAAAAACTCTTCAGTATTTTTCAACGAGTTTTATTGAAAAGAGTAAACGTTCCGATTAATTATGGAAAATTATTTCATTCAAATGACTGCCTTGGCTGGCTTGGTAGTAGGCCAATCCAATTTTTCAATACATTTTTGATGGTTTCGGCCTCAATTTCACGAAAAGCCTGATTAATATTGTTCTTCAGTGCCTGAATCGTAGGTGGAATGTCAAAAAAAAAGTTCAACGGCGTCAAATCGAAGCTCTGTGCCGGCTAAGCTACATCACCAAAACAACTGATTACACAATTATTGAACTTAGTGTGAAATAAATCGATTGTTGGATGGCATGAGTGGCACGTAGTCCCATCTTGCTGGAATCATAGCTCGTCCAAGTCCAGTTTCCAATTTGTGGTCATAAAAAATCGGTTACCATACCCTGTTAGCGCTCTACATTGACTAACATTTCTTCCATAGTCGTCTTGAAAGAAAAAATGGGCCAATAAAGCCGTAACTCCAAAAACCACACCAACAGCAGCAATATTCTCCGTTGAGCATACAGGACGAACACGGGAATATATTCGGTTATCAATCAGGAAACCAGTCTCACGAACTTTTATCACAAATTTGCGTACATCAGCTGCAGATGGTGCATTAATTCGAAATTTTTTTTTCAAAATTCGCACTTTGGAAGCAGTTTTGCAATATTTTCTAACATTGTTCAAGCGTAAACGACTTCTTTCTACATACTTTCTGCTCATCATATTTCAGTCATCAATGGTTATTTCTCGTTTAATGAAGCTGATGGACATACATAGGTTACACTGCTTTTTTATTATCGACGAATGTATCGACAAAATTAAAGACGTTTCTAGAGATCCATTGTCAAACAGGGTCGGCCGTATTTGCCAAAACATTTGTATTTGCATGCGTTTTTGATAATTTGTATCGATAAACACTGTCAAGGACGTCCTTATAATTGATAAAAAGATAGTGTGATTTGTGCGGGTTTATAAAGGGCGATAGGAGTTCTTGCTAATCTTTAGTGAGTTTAATTTTTTGATGATCTAACCAGAAATGTATATGTAAATACATAAGTTGCTGTTTGTCAAGTCATCTTCCATTCAGATTGAAGGATTCATTATTAGTCGGTAGATTGTGGTTTTACTAGGAGGTTGCCTTTCTTGTATTTTAATAAAACTTTCGAAACACTTCAGCACATTAGAAGCAGTGTCCTGTGTCGCTTACAAGGGGAGATAAGCACTGCGTCTATCATATCGCATCTAGACAAATGGAAATGAACCCCATCACTTGTTCATTAATTTCCAGCATCCAATCAACGAAAGTACGGCGTTGTGGGTGGTCTGCTGGCTTCAATTCTTGTGTCAGCTGGACTTTATAACCATGAAGGCCATAATATATTTGGAAAATGTGGTGCCAAGTGGTTGCGGATAGGCCCAATTCATGTAATCGTCTTGAAATGGATAAACCTGTGTTTTTAGTTACACTCTCAGCTACGGCGACGATATTTTCACCGGACCTTACCGGACGAATACAAGTTGGAGTCTTCACATCACTAACCTGTCCGAGATGTTCAAATTTGAGTCCGAGATGTTCAAACAGAATCTGTACGTGGACAGCTACATAGGTCCTCTGGTTTAAATTTGCAAGTGACATCGACTTTCAAGTTAATGGACGCTTGCTGGATAAACCGCGGGATGTTTATTTATTTGTTGACAACTTTTGTTATTTGTTGACTTGGCTTTGTCCTCATTTACTTCAATTCTATGGGACCTAGGGCCTAGCTTCTCACTACGATTGCTGTTGTGCATATGATATACTTGGCACTAATAGAAGGGATCTATTGTTTAATGCTGTTTCCGAAGGGCGAATTGAGAAGCACCTTCTTCAATTTCCTTAAAAGCCTAAAACGGCTCGCTGGGAGCAACCGATGTCGATGTCGTCTAAGTATCCCAGCAGCTGGACAAATTTGTTAAAGATTGCGCCTTCCATGTTAACACCTGCACTGCGCACTATCTGTTCCAGCACGAGATTGAAGAAGTCAACTCATCTTATTGTCAAAATCTAATACATGTTGAAATGGAAAGGACCTGAAATTTACGACATTTTGAAGGGCAGATTGATTCTAAGGCTTAGTTCTTCGCTGTCATCCATATTTTGCGTGTCACATTTTCCGTGTTTTATCGCATTTTCCATTACTTTCCGCAAGATTTCCGGTGATAACTGTTGGCATTCCTGTCGAATATTCTCCTTAAGGTCTCCTTGTCTGAGGCTTGTTGGCATAAACCCGCGACTTCAAGTAGCCCCAAAGAAAGAAGTCTGGGATGGTTAAATCGGGCGATCTTGCTGGCCATGCCAAATCGCCAAAATGCGACCACGAAACGCTTCCTTCACAATATCCATTGTGGCTCGTGCTGTGTGTGGTTGCACCGTCTTGTTGAAACCACATGTTCACCAAGCCCCGCTTATCCATTTCTGGCAGTAAGAAGTCGTTTATTATGGCCCAATTGCGTGGCCCGTCGTCTGGTTGATATTTTTTCGTTCTACGCGACATCGGCAGCCACAGCCACGATATTCTTGACCAGTCCGGTGGCGGCCACGCCCTGCATGGTCTCCTGTGATTCCAGTCTGTTTGAGTCGAGTAGCTAAGCGCCGGAATGTTTGCCCAGTTGGCGCGACACGATTAGGAAATCGACGTCGAAATTCACGCAGCGCTAACACCACCGACCGATTATTGGTAAAAAAAAAATCGACACAATTATTCCACGCTCTTGCGGAGTATAGCGCTCCATTGCTTATCTGTTTTCTGTTTGTTTACTGCAGCTGTCTAGTTCACAAATGTCAAATATGATTGACGTACGACACCATTTGCAAAAATTATAACATCTTCCGATAGGGTGATTAATTTTGCGCCACTTTGTAGCATCCTCAGATGTTCGAAGTAAGCGTTGTAATTTGAAAAAAATGCAGTATACCACGCCCACTTTATTAGGGCTACAAGGAAACGAGGATAGGATAGTATCAAACGATCCGTTCCAAACGGATTGTACCTTATCTGTATATTTACAAAAATAAAAAAAGTGTGGCGTATGAGTGTTTTTTGCACGAAAACTAATTCGTCGAAACAAATTTCTAGTCGCAAATAGTCGCAGCTAATTCTTTTTATATTCAATTTGAGAATATTTTTTCTTTCCTATACCGTATGCATAATTACCCAAAAGCACCCAATACTATAACAAATTCATTATAGAATACAAATTTATAAAACAAATACCGACTTTTTCAAAGAGTCTTTGTAAACCTAAATTGTGAAATATATAAACTAATTCTTTGCTAAAACAAATTGAATTGTTAATACATACCAGCAGTAGAACTTTCCATATCATGAACTAATCGCTTTTTATTACAACTATTAGAAATCACTTATTGAAATGCACTGACCGCGATGTTACGCGCTAACAGACAAATGCAGTGTGTGCAACTGTTAATTTTCGACTGATATTCTTACAATACATGATCTTCGACCAATAAAAAAAATGATCATTTAAAACTTTTACTAGCTTTTATTGCTTTTCTGAAAATTGACTTTTGGTCGAGTTTTCGATGGAAATAGTCGACAGTGCGACGGTTATTAGGCTGTGGTTCCGGTGCCAGCGAATGTAAGCGAATATCACTCGCGCAAATTATTCAAAAGTACGCATTTCCTATGATGTGGTTCGAGTGCACAAAATTTACTCGCGCGAACTTAGCGAATCTAAGCGAGTAAAATGTTCGATAGTTTCATTTCTATTTTACTCGCGCGAGCAAAGCGAATTCAAGATATGTTTAGTGAAATATAGTGAAATGTATCTGGAGTCATTCTACCTATATAATATTCAAAAAAAAACATTGCTCATCTTTGATCAACGAATTGTGTAGATTGTGAAATTCTCCACATTCCAGTCTTTTCTTAAATATAAGATTAGTTTCACAACCCTTTTTTAACCCATTTGGACCCAAATACAAACTATTAAAAACATTTTGAAAAAAACTTTATTAACGTACCATTAGAGGCTACTTATACATTTTTCTGTAAAAAAAAAGTTATGATTTACCTTTAATATATAACTTTGTTAATCGATGCACTAAATAAAACTACCGATTTCAATTATATGTACCGTTTATCACAAAAAACAAATTTCCACTACGAAGTCACTCTCTTTCACGCTTAGAATTTGCATTTGAATAAAAAAAAATGTAAGGTGAAAATATGCAGGTACTAAAAGAGATGGCCCCGAATGGGGACACCGGGCGTAAATGGGTTAATTTATTTGTACTTCAAGAAGCTATTTTCTAACAAAAATTGTTCTTCACAAAGCCATGATAACACTTTTCCAAATCACAACACTTAAAAACACGACTACTTAGCAATACTTCCTGCAGATAAATGTTTCGTTCCCACTACATACGACTATTTGGATAAATAAATATAATAAATAATCGTGCGAGTAAAATTCGCTTGCACCGGAACCGCTGCCTTGAACGATTCTTTTCAATTTCGAAAGTATGCATTTTCTAATTTTTAGGAACTTTAATAACGTATGTACTTGCCATGTGATTTTTACTAAAAAAAATATATATATTGTGAAATCTCGCGGTTAAAATCAGTTCAATGTTACCGTTTTAATTCCTCAATAATGCAGAATGCCACGCCCATTTTATTAGGCATTACGAGAAAAATATTTGTATGTATTTCAATCCTGAAAAGGTTTGTAAACTTTTAGCATAAAGGTGCAAGTATATACGATCCAGTCGTGCACTTTATTTTTTCAACGATTTACGCGAATTTTGTTAAATCTTTTCACTATGAATTTCAAATTACGATTCCATCACAAGCAACCGATCACAATCCATCTAAAGTTACAACAGACAGCATAAGTAAGCTCTATCGTCCATCAAGAAATTATTTAAGGCAACTTGATACGAATACTTATATTTAAATCGTAATCGTTTGAATTTTGGAAAGTTGTATTTTCATTATAATCTCAGCTCCTTTCAAGACTGTTAGTCCGCTTTAGCTAATACAATTATCTTCCCCCATTTCAGTTTCCAAAGTACCAGGAACTAGTACCGATGATCATGTCAAAGTGTACGATGACTTACCCAATTCCGCAGTGGAATTGCAAGTCAAGGACAAGGTAAGCGTAAGTGATTTTAATTTTTTATTATTTTTTTTTTTTTTTTTTTCTTTATTCAAAAATATCTTGTGACACGTAAAAAAGAAAACTCTTATCCAAATCAAATAAAATTTTCAATATAGTTTTTGCGTAAACTGAATCGACAAGAGCGCGTCGTGGAAGAAGTCAAATTGATTTTGAAACCAAGATTCAATAAAAAACAAATCACCAAGGACGACTACAAAGAGATCATGCGTCGAGCTGTGCCTAAGGTATATCAAAAAGAAAACAAAAAAAAAAAAAAAAAAAAACTGCAATCCCATGTTATATTTGACCCGTTTCCTTCCTCACCGTTCTTTTAACAGATTTGTCACAGTAAATCCGGTGAGATCAATCTGAAGAAGATTCAAAACTTGATTGAGGCCTACGTCAAGAAATTCCGACAAAAGCACAAGAAGCTTAACATACCGAACACAGGTCAAGTGAGCAGTGCTGTTAAGTGCGCCGCTTATTTGAAGAAATTGTAGATGCGCTTCTTTAGTATAATAATACAACTTTTGGAATCATACAAACCAGAGAAAAAAAAATTACGTTTCAACGTAAACTCTTTCTAAATGGTACCTACAATCGAGTTTAACTTAAAGCGTTCGGTTATTTTAATGCCTTTTTCTCCCTCCCTTCCAGATGTCATCATTTCCAAATGGCGAACCATGTAACCTTGATAAAAACAAAATACTCGCCAGTTTTTAGACGTTAGTTGGTGATGATTTTTCATAGAGCAGTGCATTGCCAACTAACTAAAAAAAAAAAAAAAAAAGAAAAAAAGAAACACTATATTCTATAATTTGCTTAAACTTTGCACTTTGTATTCTAGTTTAATTAAGGGTATCCTTGCGAGTGTAGTAACGATTATTATTATTTTTTTTTTAATCTTATTTTATTTTTCAGTTATACTACCTTTATTTATTGTTTTTTTTTTTTTTTCTTTTTTTAGTGGCTTTTGCCTACCTCCAAGGAGGCATAAGTCAAGCTAGCTAATCTTTATTATACCTCGTTTGTGGTAATTATTATTGGTAACTGTGTATTTTATTATCTTTAACACTTAACAAATAGACCTTATTTTTCTTGATTGGCTTTACTTATTTTGCGATTTTTTTTTTTTCAATTAATTACTCTTGGCTTACTTCAAAACGAGTTACTTCTAAGTACATACATTATATCTACTTAAATGTTATAAATTTTGTTTGCAATAATCGTGAAGAAGGATAGACAGAGAGAAAAGAAATAAGAAACCCAATATCACTAGTTACTTGAAAGTGAATATTTAATTAATTCAAAAATAGTTTTAATATTATGTATCTACATAAAATATAAAAAAAAAAAATAAACAAATTATGATTTTCAATGCGATTTAATAGATTAAATAAAATGGAAATGTAAAACAAATTCATAAAGTCTATAGTATTATTATTTTGAAATTGAAACCCATTTCATGCAAACAATTGGTGAATTGAACATTAATGCATGTTCTAACACTGGTCTAAACTTTTCAAAGTAACATTTGATAAATTTAAATGTTCTATAATTTCTCTTACATCGGTTAACAGATAAAAAATGAGGGATTCAGTTTAGTTTATTGCAAAATGGATAATTTCGGCAAATTGTACCATCAGTCTGTAATAAAACAAAACAGAGAGTTGTTGTTTGGTTTGGTTGAAGTGGCTGCCAGCTTAGAACCGCCAACACACTTAGACGAGCAATAGATCCATTGTGATACCACATAGATCACAGGAGAAAGATGTTCTCCGCCTACTCATTAAAATCATTTTAAGTCTATGAATAAATCTCTCAAGTGTAAGAGGCTTGATTGCTTTATTTAGAGCCAGCTACAATTGGTGTTGCAACCCGACAACCTGGAGACAGGTAAATGTAAGACTGAGTTCCAAAATGTAAAAAAATAGTTTCGATGCGGTAGTACTATTTTTTTAATGCACATCTGCAACGCAACTTCGATAGATTGTATACATCTTACACTGCGCAATTTTGTTATTTCGGAACGTAGTAGGCAATTGCCAAAATTAAAATGACAAACGTTGAATGAAAAATAAATTTAAATGAGTGATTTGAATGTCAAATAAAAGCATCAAAAAACTTATCGATGTATAGTTTGCTCAGTTGATGCGCATCGATAACGTTCAGGATACGTTTTGAAACTTTCGACTTTGTCAAAACTTTCTCATTTGACTTTTTGGAACTTATGACTTTGCATCTATGACGCATCTGATACATTTCGGAACTCACAATAATCTTTATCCACAAACCAGGGAATAGGTCTAGTGAGCTGCCTAAATCTTATAGACCTAACGTCATTTGTTCTCAAAACAATGGAGAGACTCATTATATCTACCCCTCTGCACTCAAGTCAATTTGCATACAGAAAAGGAAAATCAACAGAAGGTGCTCTCCACTATCTTGTGAAAAAAATAGAAGGAACTATATGTACGTTCCAAGGAAATAGCTCTGTGTGTCTTTCTTGACATTGAGGGCGCATTCGATAACACTGGCTACGACTCAATAGCAAGAGCAATTAGTAGCAGAAGTATCGAGGATTCGACCAACCAATGGATACGGGCCATGCTGGAAAGTCGAATTATTACTTCCTCCTCTGGAGGAGTGTCAGTTAAGGGTTGTCCCCAGGGAGGAGTCCTATTCCCTATTCTATGGTCACTAGTCATCGACAATCTCCTAGTCGATCTTCAGAGATTAGGCTACATCGCCATTGGTTATGCAGATGACTTGGCGATTTTTATCAGTGGTAAACACAGTACGACCATTACGAATGGTGCAGGAGAGAAGGACTATCCATCAATCCTTGCAAAACCGTTCTAGTGCCTTTTACAAAAAGAAGCATTGTTTGATGGCCGAAAGTTCTTGAACGGACAACGGCAACGAAGCTTCAGAAGCTTCAAAGAATTGCATGTCTCGGTATTACGGGTGCTATGCGCACCTGCCCTACGGAAGCATTAAAAGCTGTTGTTGGGCTCTTTCCCCTACAAATCTTCATTAGGAAGACGGCCGATAGATGAGCTATTAAGCTGCAACTAGAATACAAGTATAAATCAGGTCACCATGTGGGAAACCTGAAAAATCTTGACTCAATTCCCAACAGGACATGTTTTGCATTATATCCGACATTATGGTAAGGGAGTACTGTTTCGGTAGGTTATTTGAGGTGGAAATATTGGACCGTGCATACTGGTCTAATGGTGTTCCGGCACTGGATCCTATAGGTCTGATCCATTACACACATGGGTCAAAGATGGAAACTGGAGTTGGTGCTGGCATCTTTGGATCCAACACCAAGGTCTCGATACCAATGGGAATGTGTCTAACGGCTTTGCAGTCTGAACTCCATGCCATTGAGATCTGCCCTAAGATAAACCTTGATAAAGGTGTTAAGGCCGCTAGGATATATGTATATCTTTTCAGATAGCCAGGCAGCACTTACAGCACTGTCGTTCAATCTAATGGACTCTATATCAGTCAAATGCTGCTACGATGCACTACAACCTCTTGCCAGACACAATAGGGTGAAACTTGGTTGGGTCCCTGGTCATCAAAGAATTGTAGGCAACGATCTGGCAGATGAACTATCTAGGGCTGGCTCAGAATCTGCGTTCATAGGACCTTAACCTTACTGTGGTGTTAACTGGGCTACTGCCACAGCGCTGATTAATACTTGTGAATACAAACTTCGTCTGGCCCACTGGGAAAATGTCTCGGGGCTGAGACAATCCAAGCGATTAATCACGCCTTTTTCCTACAAGGAAATCCTTAATCTAGAAAAGGAAAGCATCAGAAAGCTGATGAGCTTTCTCACAGGCAATTGTTGCCTGCGGTATCACGTTAACAAACTTAATCTGTGCCCAGAAACGGAATGTAAGTTCTGCTTAGAAGATGACGAATCCTCTGAGCACATTCTCTCTCAATGCCCAGCATTACATTGGTTAAGGAGGCGTATTTTTCACAAAGAAATATGGTCATCAGCAGAGCTGAGGAACTCCGCTGCTAAGGACGTACTATCCTTCATAAGGGAGGTGAAACGTCTTTTGACTTATTATTACCCTATGATACAATAGATCTTCTCAGGTCGCATTGTCGGCCATATGGGCAAGGGTCTTTAAAAAAAAAAAAAAAAAAGTTTAAGAGGCTCCTAATATCTCTATTTATCAGATCGCCTATATACATAGTTGTAATAGAATACTCATAAGTGAAGTTTCATTCTAGGGGAGAAAGCTGTTTCTTCTTCTTTTTCATCCATGCAGCTTCTACAAAAGTCATTCGTAAAAATGCTTAGCCTTGCAGCATGCTTGCCTATTAGACAGCTGTCATTATGACACCTATTGTAGTGCCGATATACAATCCATTGAGATAGATTAAATTCTTAGAGCGTTTTAACTCTAGCTTTGGTCAAATTTGTTTTGTCGCTGGACGTGTTGGTCCACTAGTCAACCAAAGATTTATACTCTTGATAGAATCCAGCTTAAATTTTTGTTTGGAAGAAGCAATCGGTATACCTAAGGTGTCTTTGTTTGGCAAAATGGGTAAAATTGTTTCTATTCTGCAGAGTTCATCGGCCTTACAATCCCAGTCCCAACCTCGTCGTCATACATGAAGAATTTCGTTCAGCCTCTTGAATAAAATGAAAGTTTATGTCCAACCTTCAACCACAAGCCTCTCTATGCAGTTGCCGCCAGTTGTGTACGCTTAGTTGGTTGAGGTCACCCTCCACATGCGATCGCTATCGGAGATGAGATCGGCCTTTTCTGCGCAGTCCCTCAGGCTGTACGTGACCTAGTCATTTTAACCATTGTACACGGATCTTTTTGACCAAGTCTATTTCGCTGCACATCCGTCAGCTTAGGTGGAACAATAAATCAAACGTAGAACTTTTCTCTCGAAAATTTCAAGTGCCTTTTCATCCGTCTTTGACAAAGTTCATGCTTCTGTCAGAGTGGATTGCAGACCCTAGCTAGATGAATCCAGTGGTTGTAGTGTTTGGTTGTTTTTCTTCAAGTTGAGACTATCAGGCTACCTAACAGCGTGATTTTGGCTTCTGTCGTCGTTTAATAGTTCGCAGAAATAGTTTTTCAAAATGTTTAGTACCAACTGCTTCTCTAGTATGGTTTTCCCGGCTTTGTATTTCCAGGCTTCGATATTGGTAGCGAAACCTTTGGTTGTCATCTTTAACCTTTTATAGCAATTCCGGAATTCTTTCCTGGCGTAACAACAGTCGCAAATCATCTTATGTCACATCCCTTCGCTGGGCAAGTGTCTCCTCGATAAATCAGTGCAGACTCGAAGGCGAAACGGTACACCTGTACCTATAGTTTGTTCTTCATTGCGAATTCTTTTTTTCCAAATATGGTATCACTTAGTTGGTGGTATATACTACTTGCTTTCTAGACGCGCTGAAGGGTAAGACGGTTTCCAGATACTCAAATGATTTAACCTGCTCAAGTTGCCTGTGCCATAACATTTGATCTTCAGTGTTAGCGACCTGGCCCATTGTCCATGAAGGAATTGTCCATAGCGAGTGTATTCACTACGTTAGCCTACGTGGCATAACAGCTGCCTGTTTCCGGTCTAGCTTACCTAATATTCTTCTTAAACTCAGCATGATGGAAGATGGGCATAATAGTTGTCACATAATGACGAAGCTATAGAAATTTGGGTTTCTAATTCCCAGCCTAAGTAATCGCCTTACGTATGACCAATCGCACAAATTTTGGATGCAGCATGCAAAGAGACCGAGCTTGTTCCTAAGACTTTCAAGGTCAGATGTGGTCATATACTGTTTGGTGTTTTCTAAGACTCGTAACTTTGACTCTGTGAGCGATACACACCCAACCCTAGTGCAATTCCTAGGTAGTAAAGCCCCCTCTACTCAGAGACCAATTTAAGAAAGTGAATCCGGATAAAGGTGTTCCAAGTTCAATCCCCAAACAGCACCTAAAATTTCTTTCACGGCCCCACCTCTCGCGAGGACCCACAGCACGAGTGGTTGTGAGAAGCTAGGCCCTGTGTCCCATGGACCTGTTGCGCCAAAAATTTGTATTTGTATTTTTGTTTTTTAATCCGGATAAAGTAGTATCCCTACACAGAGATCAAAAGATCAAAAGTAGTGTACTTTTCGCCTTATTAGGTTAAGTATATTATCCTGGGGGGTTGGCTCCCTACCAGGCGCGTCCCCAGGTGGTGGATAGGGGAATGCCGTGGTACGATACAGCGAAAGTCGTAAATCACTGTGTTCGTTATCTGCGGTAAATGAGGTTATAGCAGTGATGACGACAAAATTCCACAGTGAAAGCCCGTCGCGAACCAGCCCGATCAGTAAACGGCATTACAAGATGGTTGGTCTGGTATAAAGTGCCTCCTCCATCTTAACTTGCCTGATTATATCTGTTTTTTTGCAGATATCTTGCCCTTGTGGCTTGAACTCGACTGAAAAGCAGGTGTTTGGGGTACCAGTGCTTAGTAGGTCTCTACATAACCCAATGACTTCACATGGAAGTTTGACGGGTGCCAAATATTCGGAAACGTTTACGTGTTCTGAGTGGATGGTCTCACCTTGGGACTTTGTGTCCGAGGTCTGGGGAATGTGGCTGCTAGACGCTCGGAAATTTTTAATTTTTCTGGGTAAATAGCGAAACAACCCACAGAATTTGAGTTCGAAGTCGTAGTGACTTGAACTCGTCTGAAAAGCGGGTACTAGGTGCCATTGCTGAGTAGGTCTCTATTTTTCCCAACGACTTCACCTGGAAGTCTGCGGGTGCCAGATGCTCGGAAATGATTACATCTTCTGAGGAGGTGGCTTAATGAATCTGAATGATTGCTTGCTTCCTTATACCTAGAGAACGGTAGTCGTCTTAGGTGGAAGGAAATTATTTGTATAGAATCTTTTGGCCAGCCTATGTGAATACCACAAGCTGACCTTGCGGATCTACACCACGAGACCGGTAGTCGTTCTTTCGTGTGAAGCGGGTCACTTGGAGGTCATCTCACTGCTGGCCTAACGTGAGAGTACGAAGAACGTACGCCTAGAGAACGGTAGTCGTCTTAGGTGGACGGAAATTATTTGTACGGAATCTTTTGGCGAACCTATGTGAATACCACAAGCTGACCTTGCAGATCTACACCACGAGAACGGTAGTCGTTCTTTCGTGTGAAGCGGGTCACTTGGAGGTCATCTCACTGCTAGCCTAACATGAGAGTACGAAGAACGTACGCCTAGAGAACGGTAGTCGTCTTAGGTGGACGGAAATTATTTGTACGGAATCTTTTGGCGAACCTATGTGAATACCACAAGCTGACCTTGTGGATCTACACCACGACAACGGTAGTTGTTCTTTCGTGTGAAGCGGGTCACTTGGAGGTCATTTCACTGCTAGCCTAACGTGAGAGTACGAAGAACGTACGCCTAGAGAACGGTAGTCGTCTTAGGTGGACGGACATTATTTGTACAGAATCAGCGAGCCTATGCGAACACCACAATCTGACCTTGCGGAGCTACACCAAGAGAACGGTAGTCGTTCTTTCGAGTGAAGCGGGTCACTTGGAGGTCATCTCACTTCTAGCCTGAAATAAGGTAGTCGTCTTAGGTGGACGAAAATTATTTGTACAGAATCTTCTATTTATCGGCGAGTCTGAGAACACAGTACTAGCAGAGACGGAGAACATATGTACGCCTAGAGAATGGCAGTCGTTTATAAACAATCGTTCGGCAAGCTCATCTTGCAAACCTACACCAAGAGAATGGTAGTCATTCTATAATTTTCGCCAACAAGGCAAAGCCTTATCATATTCGAAAATGATAGCTGTTCACTATTCTGGGAGCATGTGAGAACAAAGAAATGTCGCGATCCTTCACTAAGACAATATGGGTCTAACAATGTGGAGGGGTGATGACATGTCTTAAAAACCTTAGAGGTTTTTATTATATCGTACTAAATTTTCTTCGATTTCGGCTATAAAAATTAAGTTGTTAACACCAATTGTTTAAAGAACTACGTATCGACGCGTTTTATACTTCCATAAACTTGAAAAATTCCGCGACCTAGTTTATGGTTAGTACTTCCATTTAAACTTAAAATGTTTCGTCTTCCCTTAACGGTTTTTTGTCTATTACAGTTCAACCTAGCGTAATCGCAATGATATCTTGAATTTGTCGCCATGCGTGTCAGTTTCCGATCAACTCCCTTCCGTCGCACATGATCGTCCTTTAACCCCGTCTATTACACAGACAAGTCCTGTCATTTCTGTCTTATCCTGAATTTGAATAAGAATTGCGCTTGTCCTTATTCCAATCCAATGAAGCGTTAGAAGTACGAGTCATAGTACATGTGCGCTTGCCAACCATCAACCTCCACAACACACAACCAACTGGCCAAGGACACTCGACATAGTGACCTACGGCGCCACCAACAGCCACAATATTACCTAGTAACTTGAGAAAAAAAAAGTACAAGAACGGCGTTTCAACTCTTGACAAGGTTGCTGAGAACGAAGATGTCGGTACTGTTATTGAACAGGTCTAGGCAAACAGATTAAGATATCAGATAGCAATTGTTGAAGCCTACAACAATTTTCTGAAAACTTAGCAATACCCGTAACAAAACCAACAACAGAAAAATATCCTATTAATCCCGCTTTTCATAAATGACAGAGGCATTCATGAAGGCAGAATATACGCTGGGTTCGACATCTGGCATGTTGAGCTAAACATTTTCCGCTCCGAATATTCACACTATGGCTTAGTTAAAGTCAAATGTGCCAACAAGTTGTTGGAGGACAAAACATCCACTACAATCTCATCTATATCCTGAATAAGATAAATCATGGTAAGACTAAAACCTTCACTTTTGGATAGAAAACATATTAAAGTTTTTATTATATCCTACCTTAGCTTTGCTGATGTAACACTCCGTAAACTAGCCACTGCTGTCCAACTATTTAGGCGGATACTCCTCAAATGCCATATTAGCGAGCAATGGGCAAGGTAAGTCTTTGCTTTCTTTCATTATTTATAACAACATTTCTAACACATACGACCCCTCAATCGAACAGAAATCTTTTTAGGTTGACTGCTCAGTCTTTTTAATGTAATTCACTGCAGATATATTGCATTAGCCAGATGCGAAGAACACACGACACACTTCTCTCGGAATAAGTCTAACCTTGCTCATGATGAGGAAGAGGAGCCAAAGCTCCTCAACTGCCCAACGAAAGACTTTGTCCACCACTGACTGATTCAGGGAAGGATTTACAACTCTCTGTAGATTTATTGTATTAGTCAGATCCGAGGAACATATCAAAGCACGGTTCTCATAAACTTAGCCCGGGCATTGACGGGCATTGACTGATTGACGGACAGACAGTAGATCTCCTTCCAGAGTTTCGTATTGATGATACAGTTGGGGCCTATCGTACCCTTCTGTCAGAAGATCACTTTCGAGTGTTTCAAACTTAGAAATTCAAACGAGTTTTGGGTCTACCCCACTCTTTGAATAGCTGTTAGTCTTCGGGCACTGACCGATTGACGGACAGGCAGTAGATCTCCTTCGAGAGTTTCGTATTGATGATACAGTTGGGGCCTATCGTACCCTTCTGCCAGTAGATCACCTTCGAGTGTTTCAAACTTAGAAATTCAAAAGAGTTTTGGGTCTAACCCACTCTTTGAATAGCTGTTAGTCTTCGGGCACTGACCGATTGACGGACAGACAGTAGATCTCCTTCGAGAGTTTCATATTGATGGCACAGTTGGGGCCTATCGTACCTTTCTGTCAGTAGATCACCTTCAAGTGTCTCAAACTTAGAAATTCAAAATAGTTTTGGGTCTAACCCACTCTTTGAATAGCTGTTAGTCTTCGGGCACTGACCGATTGACGGACAGGCAGTAGATCTCCTTCGAGAGTTTCGTATTGATGATACAGTTGGGGCCTATCGTACCTTTCTGTCAGTAGATCACCTTCAAGTGTCTCAAACTTAGAAATTCAAAATAGTTTTGGGTCTAACCCACTCTTTGAATAGCTGTTAGTCTTCGGGCACTGACCGATTGACGGACAGACAGTAGATCTCCTTCGAGAGTTTCGTATTGATGATACAGTTGGGGCCTATCGTACCTTTCTGTCAGTAGATCACCTTCAAGTGTCTCAAACTTAGAAATTCAAAAGAGTTTTGGGTCTACCCCACTCTTTGAATAGCTATAAAACAGCCATAGCCATAAACAATCCCAAGGTGAGTCACTTTTTGATTATTTTCTTCACAAAACGAAATAGAAATTACATCTAGATATAAATGAAAACTAACCCTATTCTCAACTGCAAGATAGAAAAAAGGCAGTTTCATCCTAAGAGTTTGTGTAACGCAGACAAAAGTTCAAAATATTTTCTTGTAAAAATATGCTTTGCAATGACGACCGTCCATAATTCAACCATTATTACTCGATGAATTCTTTACTAAGTCGAACCCAATAAGTTCTCAAATACCTTCTTGTTTTCTTCTTATCCCACTTTTCTGGGTTAACTCTTCTAAAGATCCTTCAAACACATTTAATTCATTTAAGTGTGTTCAAAGCTTCGTGGTTTGGCCTTGTTTACTTCTGAAATGCGCTTAGGCACTCTCTGCGCAAATACCCATTGAGCGCGGACTTAATTTAATGCCCAACCATTGTACATTCACATCTAGCGGTTACCGTAGAGAGATAACAATACCACTTATCCGCCATAATTTGGAAAACGCAACTCACAAATATCTCCGAGCGTAAAAAGATTATCAAATCAATGTGTGCTTACAAAGCTGAGTAAGTTGAATGTTAATGCTTAATGAGCATGGTTCTAAGCCAACACAAGATTAATTAAGAATACCACGATGCATACGTGTAACCTAGATTTTAGCTATACACCTCTGCTTCAAATGTACCTCATTAACAACCCGCAGTTTATTCAATTGCTTTGAGTCATTTCTTTTTTTTTTTTTTTTGATAAGAAGTTCACATGAACCAAGTACATATCGAATTTAATTTGTAAAGACGCATCCAATGCCATTTGGGTAAACCAATAAAAAAAATGCATTGAAACGCAAAGCAAAACTTACACATTTCGCAAATTGTTTTGTCACCCACTTACAAGAGTACCTACTCCAAATCCATCCAACCAAGCCCACCCCGTTGTTCTCTCCTTAACTACACCAAATTTATCTCAATGTTAACATATTATTCGCTTAAAAAACTACACAAGCGAACAAACAACACACAATATGACTCGGAAGCAAACAACAGCAATTCCACTAAATCAATTCCACCTACAACACAGGGGAGTGTACAATTTACAACCTTAAAAAGCCACCCTCTCTCTGCACCTCTAACACCCTCTTACGATGAACTATTTTGTAATCGGTTGCCCAACAAAAACCACCACCCCCAATCCCTGTTTTACACACATTCCTTTCTATCCCATTCCTCATGCGATGAATGAAACACATCAAACTCACTCAATTCACACTTACACACCAATAGAATGGCGAACTAATGAAGAAAACCAAAACGATTTTTAATTAGATTTGTATGGAGAAAGCACTCAAACAGCGAAGCCCCACAATGTGACGACGATGACCACCACAACACTCTTAGAAAGGCGCCAGAGAAAAAGTTCGAACAGTTCGTTTTTCTAGGAGGCAATCGGTGCGAACGTGGAACGTTTCTGACCATTTAGTGAGAGTTCGTTAGATGATATTCCTGGTCACAACTCGGGCGAGTAGTATACCCTTGCAATGGATGATTATCAGGAACAACAAGGTAACCGTTGGCTAGATTTATCAATTTCTTCCATGACACTGAGTGCGGTACGCTTGTGCGTTTTTGATATACATATACATATTCTCCTTTCACCCATTAGATGTGGTTGGCAATCAAGTTGTGGGCGCTGTAAAGTGTGGTGGTTGGCGTTACGAAGACCGTTCGCATTATATCGGCGATTGGAATCAGAGAGGACAAAAGCACGGAATCGGCCATTTACGACTGCCCGATGGTACACGTTACGATGGCAATTTTCAAAATGGACTCTGCACAGGACTGGGTTGCCTATGGTTCTCCGATGGATCGAAGTGAGTTCATTATTCTTATTTTATTTTATTTTTTTTTTCCACACCTGCAACTAAAAATCGAATTGACTTCCACAGATACGAAGGGGAATTTCACCAGGGCTGGTTTCATGGTCACGGTATATTCTGGAGGTCAGATGGTATGAAATTCGAAGGCGAGTTCCGCGGCGGACGTATCTGGGGACTTGGACTGATAACATTTCACGATTTTACCCATGGATTTCCACGGAACGAGGGTTATTTTCAAGACTGCCGACTGATGCGTAAACGTCGATGTCCAGATGTTGTGCAAAAAGCTCAAAAAACGGCACTCATGGCGAGATCACAGGTTGATCATCCTTACTGAACCTAGAAAACAACAACAAACAACTTTCCATTTGAAACCGAAACCGAGAATTTTTTTTTTTGTACGAACAAGCAGATCGGCATCGCTGATAATTATTAAAAGACCTAAGTGTTTTGATTTTGTGTGTTCATCATAAAAATGTTGTGGTATCGTTTTTATTTTTCTTAAAAGAAAACAAGTAACGAAAAAAACAAACATTTGTCATCTTAAACAGTTTTAACAGTAAAAATAATATTTAAAACTTAATTAAGAAAAAAAAATCAAAATACTACACACAATCGTATTTATGTGTCGAAGAAACAAAACAAACGCTTTTGGAAAAAATAAAAAAAAAATACATAATTGATTCTGTGGCTTTTTCATTTCACTAATCTCCATTTGGTTCTCCGGTGAGGAACCACGCATTGCTGGCTTTCACTGCCGCCGAACGGACAAGTCGCTTTTGGTCATCCAGTGTGGGTGCTAATCCCAGAACGATATCCATTTTAAGTGGCAGCAAAAAGTACGCTGGATACTTGGTAATTTCATACAGAAGGTTAAGTGCTGTTATTCGTATTTTCTGAAAAGATAGAAGAAAAAAGTTGTGAAGAACTGTAATTACGAAATAGGTAAATATGTAACTACACACGGTTTACGTACTTGAACAACGAAAATACGTAAGCATATTCAGAGGAGGAAAGGGCTGGGACATGTGGAGTAAATAGAGATCCACATAACCATTCCTAAGGCACAACTCGGCAAAGAGAGGGTTCAACTGAAAGGAATGCTTAGCTAACTCTTTGGTTGACATTTCAGTTTCTTCGGACTTCGGGCAGGGTTCACCTCATAAAAGTGAGTAGAAGTTCGCAGATAGTCCTGTGAGCATTCACAAAGCAGATAAAATATGTTGGACTGCTTTAAAAATATAGGGTACTGCTGTATGATACAGAGGATGGAGCTAAGCAGCACGACATCATAGGCGCAGATTTTTGGCCGCGTTGGGAATATTGCAGTTAAGGTAGTAGCCAAACTCAGAGGAAGTACAGAAGCAACGAAACTATTACGACTGTACGAGAATGACTGACGCATAAGGAACTGCATCTGACAGAGTAAGAAAACCGAAGCGATACTTGTCTTCGGCAGAAAGCCGGATCACTTGAAAACCATGCTGTAGATCCCAAGCCTTTTCCAAACTTTTGCTTAATGTCGCATAGAAGATCCTATCCAACGTACTCAGTACTCAGTTTTCTCCATTTCTCTGAAAGGGAAAGATGTACAACGTCGCTAATTGTGATTTTTTTGTCCAAACTTCTCCGACAGATATTCGTCGCGGAGAAATTTTCCGATTTTTATTACATTTCGTAACTTTTTCGGAACGGATACCATGATAGGGCTGACTGTGTGAACGTCTGAAGCCTTTCTGCAGCAAACTAATCAATGTGGCTTCCAACCGGGCAGATCGACGAACGACTAAATTTTCACACTAAGGCAAATTCTGACTCACCACCTCTTCATTGACTTCAAAGCTGCATATGATAGTATTCATCATCTTGAGCTCTACAAGCCGATGGCTGAATTCGCGATCACAGGAAAACTGAACTAGCTGTGCCGTATAACAGTTTCTCCGCATTATTTCAAACATGTACCGGATTTCGGTAAGGAGATGCGCTATCATGTGACTTCTTCAGTCTTATGCTGGAACAGATAGTGTGAAGGGCAGGTGTTAACATGGAAGGCACTACCTTTAAGAAATCTGTCCAGCTGTTGAGATACGCAGACGACATCAACATCATCAGTCACTCCCAGGTGACGTACATGTACATGTCAACAAACAAAGAAGCATTGTCCACTGCCTAGGACAAAACGTAACTGTTGGCAACAGTAACTTCGAAGTGGTTAAGGATGACACCTTAATAGAGACTCGACGAACACTTACCCTAGGAGACCACTCTTACTTCGGTTTGGCGAAACAAATGGGTTCAAAACCCCTAAGTCCGGAGACGAAATGCATGTTCTACATTTTGATCCTGCCAATTCTGCTATATGGAGCCGAGTGCAGGACGATAAGCAGGAAAGGCCAGATATTAAACACTTTCGAGAAAAAAACTCTTCGCCGAATATTAGGACCGGTATCCGAGGAGGACGAACGAAGGACAAAATACAGCCGCGAACGCTGAGCTGTACCAAGATGTGGATGTAGTCTAAAATGTCAGAAAAAGTCGACTACGAGCGAGTAGACTATAATACTACAGGAAAGGGAGTCTTCGAATCACAGCCGCCAGGTTTGAGGCGAAAAGGAAGACCAAATCTCCGTTTTAAGAATTAAACTAACCCGGATGCCAGAGCAATTGGTCTAGACAACTTGAAGTAGCATGCCCGGGATTGAAGAGAGTGAATGTCTGCCGTGTCTCAGGCAGAGACTTCATAGGTCGGGAGCCCGTTAAGTAAGTAAGTTTTTTTTTTTATAATTTGCGCGCGCTCAAGGGTTTAGTACTACCCTTTAAATGTTAATACACAGCGCGGGCGTTAGGGAAATTAGGAAGAGAAGATAGGAGATACCGATGAACGTTGGTCTTAAATGTTAGTAAGTTGGTCTTAAGTGAGTAAGACTCCAAGCCAGAGATAATGCATTTTGGCATAAAAGACCAACCTTTCACCAACGAAATGCAGCTGATAAACTAACATACAATATTTACCTACGAATCGAATTATCAACAACCTCGTACGATGAAGCGTGTCCGTATAGCTACCATTGTGAACCATTAGAGTGAAGAATCTAATCGATTAGCAACAAAGGTGGGATTCCTTTGACAATTCAGATGGGTACAAAATTATACTCAAAAACGCTATTGGGAAGCACGAAAAGCTGTCTGATCAGAAAGCCTCAATAAAACTTAAATAGAATCAGCTAAAAAGTCGCCACAACAATGATACTACGTCTGTAGACTGTATAACGGCGACGAACATCAACATTCCCCTGTTTGCCGTACAATGAACTCATTAAACCCTAAAATCAATTCAGCGCCAAAAAAACTTAACCATGCCAACTTGAAACTACACTTCAGACAAATTAGTAATTTTGCAACAAAACACATCAACAAATCCAAAAACACACTAAACAGTAATAAATTTTGCACTTACCATTGAATTCTTATATTGTGCTAACTTTAAACATTGCGGGACAAGATGGTTTAAATGCGCACTAAAGTACAGGTCCTTCGCTTTGACAAAATTCTCACATATTTCCAATGCTATCCGAACTGTTTGTACTTGAGTTAACTCTAAACATTTAAATAATACAGGTCCAATCTGAAACGAAATAAATCATGCCAATCAATCCCATCACAACCTCAACAATAAGAATATCACCTTCTCTATGTTCATTTTTAGAACTCCGTTTGGTGTTGCTTTCAAAACGTAAATGAATGCATTCAAGTGATTTTCGGAAAACGTTTCCAATTTTTTGGTAATCTTCGAAAGAACCACATTGAAAAATCTTTGCTTGAATAGGAACTTCACAACGGGCAAATGAATCTGTGGAAACTCGGCGGAGAGAATTTCAAATGCCAGATTCGCCGCGGCAGACAGGGCTGGATGATCCAGTAGTTCAGCAATCTGCATTGGAGAAACAAATCAGTTAAAAAGAACACACTACCGGAAAAGATAATTTACCGCTTCAATTATATCACCAGCTGCGTCATGGCCCCGCACGTTTAAACCCTTTCCTATCCACGAAAGGATCTCCACAGCCTTGCTACTATTTTGCTTGATTTCTTCTTTCAATTTCTCAACTATCCGATGGAGAACACCTCGATTTGCTTCATTGTCTTCCATTTTATTGAACATACTGCACAGTAGATGATGAGCTACCGTCCGGACAGTCTCATTATCGCTCTTCAGAGAAAGCTCTGTCAAATCATTAGCCAACCGCTCAAAATGATCATCAATCGATATATCGCGATGCATGAATCCTAGAATACCTTTCGTGAGGAATAAATCCGATTCCAATTGAAGGTTCAACTTTGGCAAATATTCACTAATAATCATATATTGTTCGGCGACTGGCAAGTGTTTCACTATCAAACTAAGTACAGCGGAACATCGTTCGAGAATTTCCAGATTCAGTTGGGTTCCCCGCATTAGAGTGACAATTTTGTCAATCAACGACTCGTTCATGTGAAGCTCTTCAATGAATTTGCCATTTTCTCCACTTAACAGTGAGACCAGTGCATCTAAAGCGATTACACGTACTTCGGGAGACTCATTCTCGAAGATGTTCGAGAAAATCAAATCGTACACCAGCCGGGTGAAGGCTTTATGCTTAACCAGGTACAGAAAGTTTTTATACATTTTTCTCTTTACAAATGCAGAGAATAATGAGAAGTTTCTAATGCACTTGTCCACACAATGAGACTGCAATTCAATGGGGTACAATTCGGCAATGTGGCGGAGTATGTCGTTCAGATCGATATCCAAACTATCATCTGTTAGCAGTTGAACCAGTGACTGGTATACAAGAGCACGATTTGCCTCACTAACGCAGGCAATCGATTCATTGAGACATGCCAGAGCGGCTTTCTTTAGATCCGAAGGACTTTCTTCGTTCTTCAATATACTTATAAATTCCCCATGCAGATCGGCTGTGATTTCGGTTTTAATCTCTCGAATCACATTCCTCAACGAACAGAGCTTGAAAGCCTGCGCTAGAATATAGAAAATTTTAAGTTTGTCTTGCGAGCTCAACTTTTCTTCGGAATGCAGTTTCAGTAGAAATGTATTCAGGATCTTCTCCGAGGCAAATTTCGCATCGCCAGATACACAAACAAGTGCTATCGCTGTTGAAGGATTGAAAAGACGCTGGTTGATGTCGTTCAGGTGGGGCAATATAGTTCCCAGAACTATGGTTTGGTAGTTGTGACTTATTGCAGGATCGCTGCAAGCCCGTTCAAGTATCGAGCGTAGTGTTCTTAGGCCAGTGTTGAGAATATCCTGATTATCGGAACCAGGGAAAATTTCTTGCTTCAGCGCTTCCCATATTTGTTCAAAGTGCAGTTCTAGAGTTTTAGGGGAGAACTTTTGCGCAGCAAGATACTGAAAAGTAAACAATATCAGTTAGCAATGGTGTACAAATTAAGTACAAGAGTCACTTACTAAAAGCTCCATTGAGTCCAACTTGGCCACAATCAAATCACTCTCCAGCTTCTCCAATGCCAGTGCTACTGTCCACTCAACAAACTCCTCGGAAGCAACCAAACAATTTGCTAATTTCTCTGCCAAATGATCCCTAGTAATAGCGGCCGGATCACTTTTGCTGGGATTAAAGTCGATTGGAAAGTAGCACGCGAACACCTCGAACATTTCCTCGTATAAATGCAATAAGGGGAATCTCGCAATGAAATCTGGCATGAATGTAAAAATGAACTCCAAATTCCTTGGATCGCGTTCACCATCAAGGGAGTTAATAAGTCCATAGATGAAATCACCACCCATTGACTTCAGTACTGTAAAAGAGAACTCTCAGCTCAAAGACTTGTGTCTACCCGGACTAAATTCACTTACCGTTTTCATAATTCTCCCCCAACGTTTTGAGGATTTTGAATATTTTCTCCCGATCATTCCTCACCTGACTCTGACAAGTGGTGTGTTTAAAGAAACTTTGTAATATCCGCACAACAGACACATCGGGAAAATTCTTCATACTAATCAACGCGGTAATACCATCAATAACAGCTGGTATCACATTATGCTGATCTTTCATACGATCAGCATAGAATGCCGCCACGAATTCAATCTGTACACCAGTTAGCAGATCTCTTGGTAGATTGGACAAAGTATTGCTTAATAGTTGTGTACCATTCACTCGGTACTCGAGAGTTGGGGATGTTAAGGCAAATCCAAGTTTTTCAACAAAGTTCGCAACGTTATACTTATTGTTTGCTATTTCTGTGGAGGAAAGAACTTGGATTTAACACAGGATTAATGAATTTCGTCAAACACTTTTAACCTTGCGCGATTTGTTCGGAAGTTTTCTTCAGTTTCTCATCATTCTTGAAGGCTTCGGTTAAGGAAGCTTCAGTCAAATCAGCCATATCCTCCTTTGGGTGCATATATTGTTATTTATTTGATGAGCTTGTGAATTCTTTTGAAATGAAAT